>OY856375.1:20511877-22911877 GCA_963693495.1 Malacosoma neustria | reverse complement strand
TTGGATTTAACAAAAACTTAACAAATAAAATAAACAAATTCATCTGGATCAAGGTTGGCTACAAACAATTTGCTATCATTTTACCAGTTGTTGAATTTGAATATCCCGAGGCGTTAACAATGTGTTGCGGGGGCACACCATTATCTGGATAGCGGTTCTGTGTGACCAGCTATATGGGTACATAGTGAAAATCGTTTTTTTAAATGTTGAGTATTGGTCATTTACGAATGCATATAGGTAGTTAAGGAAAATAGTGCTACTTCTTCTTCTTCTATAAAGTACGTTTAAATAATGTTGCAAGATTAAACTTCTACACAATTTTTGGCTTATCTATGGGCTGTAGAGATTAGGACCATATAAGATATAACTAATCAGCTTATACGGGGGAGAAGTTGAAAAAGAGTCCAGCTGTAAATATATAGTTCAAAAATCTACCAGAGTGCGGAGCTAGTACAGCTAGAGCGTATGTTATGTACGTAATAATAATAATATACGTTATTGCACTCATTAAGTTCAACTTGACAATAAGAGAATACAGACAAATAAAGTACAATCGGCGGTCTTATGGCTATGAGCGATTTCTTCCAGATATCCTCTTGAGAGAATTTATCAATAAATAAAAATGGGAAGGATTTGAATGCACACAACGTGTTACAATGCATAACAGAAGTAAAACAAAACAATACGTATATTAAGATACATTAAAACACACAAACATATATTATATACATACATTCATATATTCGAATTGGAAAATATTTGCAAATTAACATTTACTGTTATAAGATAATGCTAAAGTATGTAGTACTAACTTAATTTCCATCTCATTCTAATAACTTTTGGCGCTTTACTCTAAAACTTATACTGATGCGATTTTGGGGTCACTTTAGTGAATTTCTAGACACTTTTCAAACACAGAGATGTTTCTTCTTACCAAGATGAAATTCTATAGATGCGCCTCCTGTCTGAGTCTCCTCCTACTCCGTAAACCCCAAAATTAAAACCCAAATGATTTGTACCCAAAGGATAAATTTATTTGTTGACTTATTTTGACTACCTAGGTATACCATACGACCACTATACCTATATAAGTAATACTAATTTCACGTTAACATTTAGAATTAGATTAAAATCAAGTTTTGCATATTGTAAGGGATCACACTGAAGAATTTAAATAGGTATCTTTACCGAGAAAAAACCTTAGCCTTCAAGTAACTTAAAATATGTATTACAAAAGTTTAAAGTAAGACGACAATAATATAACAGGTATTTATATAAAAGTAAAACTTCAATGCGACAGACTTTAAAAAAAATATAATTTGTATATATTTAGTTAAATTTGTAATATTTTTTCCTAACCTAGCAACACTGCAGTGGACGCCTGCGTGTGGTCTGCGGTTGTGGTGACATGTCTATGGTTAGCTTTGACCTTTGCAAGTTCAGGGCTTCCTTTCTACACGTGAGCTAGAATGACAAGCTTAAGTGATAATTTTAATGAAACAGAATTTGAGTTTACATTAAAATTCTCGTTTAGATTCAATGTTTGACAATTCAAGATAACTTCTGTTTAATGCCTAGCGCCCAGCTTATTAATATTGGTATCAAATATAAGTAAGTAGGTAAATAATCTATCTAATTAAAACAAGAGTCATTGGTTTAAATAATAGGGGAGTGGACAACCGCCGTCAAGCCTGATCGGGATTTTAAACGGTTTGAAGGGATTCATTGCTGGAGTTGTGTTGCTTTGAGGAAATTGCAAGTAGTCTTTAAAATCCATAAAGAGTTTTGATTGTTGATGAATGGTAATGTAAGCCAGTGAAACAATCCTATCTGCGACAGCCTTCATGTCTGCAACACTGCAGACAAACTGTATAGGTGATACTTCTGTTGCTATGGCCACGTGTCATAATACGTAGCCATGGCAGACGATGGCTTTTGTGGGCAACTAGATGTCTCCGGCGGGCTTTGATAGGAGAGGTGGTCCCTAGAAGTCTTGAAATGTCCTCAAAGGTGGCCAAGTAGTGGCCGATGAACTCACTACTAGATACTCCGTTTGGGGTAAAAAAGAGTAAGTAGCCGGCCACTGCAATAAGGGGTTGGGTAATGTTGTGTATTTGATTTAATCTATGGTATGCATTTATATCATATCTACACTGTCTTGTGTGTCTATGTATAGGTGTGAATATGTCACTGTCACTCATCATCATCATCTTAGCGTTGAATCCCGGTTGTAGCCCAAACTCTCGCTACGGCGCCCGGGGTCCGCTTTCCTACTTTTTCACGGTCTTCGGCATCTCTAGTGGTCAGTCCATTGCACGCATATCCAACCCCTACGATGTCAAGCTAGCACTTTTTTGGTTTACCCCTCCTGTCGAGGCCCGGCGGTGGCGGCATGGCCAGACATTTATTCCACACATAAGTAGCTGGTTGTCGTAAAACGTGGCCATACCAGCGAAGACGACACTATGTCACTGGCACTCTAAGACACAAAACCCACGGGCGAGTACTAGACGTGGACTTGAACGAGCCAGTGAGGCACATTGTAAATAAGAACTGAAATTCGACGCTAAAATCACTAAGCTACCTCAGGCTGAGATAAAATAAAAAAAAAGTAATCCCTGTTTCTCCACTCATCTAAGAGTAATTACACACACTGGCTGCCTTTTCGAACAATTATCTTAAGAATGTTGTTATACATGCGTATAAAATAATATATTTGCGGTACATCGGTTGCCAGTGAGGCGGCAAGAGTTGACAGGAAGCGCTTTGTGTCGACTGTACATATATTTGAGTTGCGTAATATCGCGTGTAAGAGCATTCTTTTTGGTAGACCGGTATCACGCGGACAGCTAGGGATGTGCCACGCATCTATGGTAGGTGTTATTTTTTATTCCGGGTAAAATACTACTGCGAAACGTAAATATGTGGGATTCTCTGCACTGTTACTGCGACTACTCAACTTGAAATGTAAGTTATTAAAAGATAAAAGTGGTCGCGCCGGAATACCAACTGAAAATCTCAAGAGCTACACACGGCCCTAAAATTAAAGGCAATATTGAGACAGTGGTGGGGAGCGCCCTGGATAATTCGCCTTCCTCGAGAGTTTGCCTCTGATTTTAAGATCTATTTATGCCCATTTATCAGGGACGGCCTTTACCGCAGCCCTTGTTTTACATTATATCATTTCAACACATTGACTTCTATACTCTCGCTTCTAGATATTAATACATTCAACCATGATCAAGTCAGACTTCGTTGCAACCTTCTACCTTACAGGAGCCACTATTGTGCTACGGTGACAACTTCCACCACAACGCGCCAATCTGTCACACCATTTAGCTTAAAATAATTCTAATGAACAATTACATTTTCTATTAGGGATGGAAAATTACTATTGTAAATTTTGAAAATTTCCTTTCATCGGCTCTTTGATTAAGAGAAGAAGGTATAACGGAAGACAATCGACATACATCGTGCAGGGGCAGCGTCAGAGCGACCTCTGACGGCCGGGGCCAGATTGTCGTAAAAGGCGACAACAACCCTAGTTGGTTGGGCTCTAAGCCCGTTTGTATGACAACCCCCGGTCATTAAATCTGCCGCCATAATAATATTGTCTTGCGTTCTGGCATAGATGACAGCAGTATACTAGCGGGGCTTCTGGCGTCGCAAACCTGCATAGAAGACCCTGTTTCCCATCACTAATAATAGTGAAGCGCTATGTCATGATACGATCTCACTATTGGGCATGTTAATCGAAATATTTGATCACGGGAATAATGTTTGGCACCGGATGCACTTAATTGTGTACATTTCACACGTAACCTGTAAGTACATGTGGTTGCCGAGAGAAACATTAAAAAGCCTTTTAAGAGGTTTGTTAAATGACTGTGAGAAGACTTGAGAATTAATTAACTAGTTTGGAAAGTATATAAGAAGAAAAACTACATTATGTTATTATGTTAATCTTCTATCTTCTTCTTATATAAATAAAAATGAATGTTTGTCTGTATGACCTTTATAGGAGCTTATACTATGCATTTAGTCATGATCTTTAGCAAAGTGTTGTGCATGAGCCCACAAAGGTTTCTGAGTTGGTACGACCAATCTTTGACAGATGGCGCCACTATCATTAAATAAATTGTGAAATTAAAATCCATGTTTTAATATTATGGATGTATCGAAAAAGTTTTGCATCTTTGCATAAAAACTCTTTCCTTTATATTACCAACATATTTATCATAGCTAGCTTGATTCGATAATAATATATTTAAAAATTAGAATTTAAAATCTTTTTTATTTTTATATTTGGGAGAGTTTTTCGAATAAGTTTGTGCATTTCATTGTGAGTTAAATTAATTTAGATAAATAATTAAATCTAATTGAATTTTCGTAAATTTTATAAGTGTATATAATATTATATATAATATTACGCACCAGATGGAAAAACAACAGATATTGTGTATCCCACAGCACTTCAATAAATATTGAATTGAAACGAAACGCTGCAATGTCACAATTTTTTTGGCCAAAAACATAATCAATAAAATGACTCGAAATAAATTAAATATTTGTGTAATGTCTTTCCTTCAAATTTATTTTAGTAAGTAGCGTAGCAACGCGCGCAGCGTACAGGTAGTTTTTAAATAAATGTGACATCTATCTTGTGGCCCTTGGCTCAGTGTGTTACGGGAGGGCGCTAAAAGATGCACGCAGAAACAGCCCTTTAAAAATTCTCAGCAACGACTCTCGATATCTTGAAATGTGAGCTTCTGATGCAATAGTGCTTTTTGCTAAGCTAGATTTTTTTATTGTCAAGGAACGACAGAAATGTTGGCAGCCCACTTAATAGTTAACAGTTACCGTCGCCTATGGATGTTTGCGACGCTAGAGGTAGGAATCTGAGTCACTAATGCCGGAACACATAATTGAATATAATTGTCATATGGACGGTGGAGGGAAACTTGACGAGGAATACTGCATACTGCAATCTCCAGTATGGCAGGTATACTGTTGTTTCCTCTAGGGGCAAGCCCAAGTAGACCCTTAAGTCCCTATGTGAACTGAAATAGTATAACTTATAAAAGCTATTAATGTTTTACAACAAGCAGAGACCACTTCTTTCCACTTGCTACAATCCTTATATATTTGTTTCGCTTCGTCCACTTTCATTATTCCCTTCATACATGCTCTTCGGTTTAGGGTACTCTTGACCTGGCTTTTTTTCAAGACGTCCCTGATTTGGTCTCGAAACGTCCGCCTAGGTCTACCCCTTCTAACACTTCACACTCGCCTTATACACTTTTTTCGTCAATCGTTCTTCATTCATTCTCTCGACATGGCCAAACCATCTCAGCAACAACAACAATACTCGGATGTTATTATGCATTGTTGCATGTTTATCCGTGCAGGGGCGGAGAAATAATACTGACTTCTGCGGCCAGGGTCGGCCTATTGTAAAAAGCGACAAAACTCACCCTAGCTACGTGGTAGGGCCCCAAACCTGTCTGGATGGCGACCACCTAAGGTCTTAAGTATGCCGCAATAATAACTTTGTGTTGTGTTCCGCCATTAGTGACCCAAGTCCTGTACCGTTATGGGACAGTAATATGTTTAATGTCGCTGGCGTTGCGAACACCCTTAGCTGCTAAATTCTAAGTGGGCCGTGAGCATGTCTGCTATCCTACAACAATAAAAAAAGAAGTCGTAAACGTATTGTGAAGTGTCATCACTGATGACGATGGTCATCACTGATGACGATGATAAATCAATTGGCAATTATTGGCAATTCCGCGCTTGGCAGGTGGTCTGGTGCGCGAAATGCCAATCGAGATTCACGCAGTGCCTGGCAGACGGTCGTCGCCGCGGGCGCCGTTCGTTACACTTTATTTTACGCAGATTGTTTGATATTGCGCTGAGAATTGTAGTAAGTCTAAAAAAGATTTCTACGTGCAGGGACGGATTAAGAATACCAACCCCTGCTGCCAGGGTCGGCCTGTCGTAAAAGGCGACAAAAGGTCTCTATCTGTGTGATAGGGCCTCAAGCGCGTCTGGATATCAACCGCCCTTGGTCTATAAGTATGCCGCAACTTTAACCTTGTGTTCCGGCATTCGTGACCCGGGTTCCTATACCCAGATGGGACAGCGGCATGTTCGCGGTGCCCCTAGCGTCGCAAACGTCCATAGGCGACGGTAACTGCTTACTATTAAGTGGGCCATCAGCCTGCCTACTGTTCTTCAGCAATAATTTTTTTTTAATTTATCCTTAAGTAAATACATCTGTTTCGATGTATCCTATTCTTCTACTTGAATTCTATTCTTTCTGCTACGTCTAGGCAGAGGTTATATTGGTATAATCATAAATAAAAAAATCACTCCGCCAGTTTCATACGGTTTCGTAAAAGGTGAATGTGTTGCAGCAAGGAGAAGGGCATCAGTTTTTACTTCCAGGGTAGGGATTCAAATGAATAACGGATAGGCAAGTTTCTAAGAGAAATCTTCAGAATCACCATAATAAAAAGCTTGAACATTAACTATAATATTAACAAATTTAAATTCGAATTATAGCAATATATATATATATATATATATATATATATATGTGTGTGTGTATATATATATATATATATATATATATATATATATATATATATATATATATATATATATATATATATATATATATATATATGTGTGTGTGTATATATATATATATATATATATATATATATATATATATATATATATATATATATATATATATATATATATATATATATATATATATATATATATATATATATTGGCGCATGTCATTGACAGTTATAGCTTAAAATAAATGTATCATAAAACCAAATAAATCAATACTACTTCAAGTAACAAGTCATAAATCAGTGCACTTCCGATAGGCCCAAAGAGCCAAGTCAAGGACATCGACATATGATTATTAAGAGGTATCACAGATATAAATAAAACGTACATAATATTAATAGAATAAATAAATAACGTTAGCTAATCACACAGTACATTAATCACACAACGTAGAAAAAAATACAGAACATCAGTTCAAAGTGGTTAGTATTTGTTTCTTTACATAATATAGAAACGATTTCAACTTAAAACGTATAAACTTAGATATTTGTCGCACTTTGCTCGAGTTAAATGTTAACATTTCTACTTAAAATAAACATTACCGGGAGAGGGCTCATAATTTGCCACAGTTATGGCAATAAATGCTATATTTATGTAAGTTTATGGAGTGAGAGCTTAGCCCATTATTATAAATACTGCCTACAACGTTTCACGGCAGTGTAGGGGCGCCATAATGACAATATTTGTAACGCGGAGTGTAGCGGTTTCACGGTTTTATGTAGTTTATATTAAAATACAATATTTATCATTATTTATTATATCATATATAGTTTACCTAAGAAAGATATATTTGATGTCGTACTCTGCCACTGTCCTAGGGGTCTTTAAGGTGATAATTAAAAGAAAACCTTTTGCTAGTTCATAACAGAGACAATGTTCGGTTACTCTTCCTTGGTTGAATTAAGGCGAACACGTCTCTTTAAAAGCCATAATTATTAATAAATAAATATAGTGAGACAATTTACACGGCATTATCTAATGCCGTAGTAAATAAAGGAACGGTTATATTATGATATACTTATGACAGTAACCCGTAATCTTCGCAAGTTTACCAACGTCGTTGGGTCGTGGAGGTCGTCAAAAATATCATCAATTTTCGTGTAGATATTTACTTAGGAAAGGATTTACGTGGGTGCCTACCAACGTAAATAGGCATGAAAGTATTTATAGCTCTAAGAGAAGCGTTCCTTAGGTTCTGAAGTTTGTACGTTTAAACTAGATTTATTTATTTCTTCAAACAACATTATTTACATATACACTACATATTATATGAAGTAAAGAATAATCTTTAATTTGTGTCATTTATCACTATACATCGTCGAATCCAACTCGGATGGGCAACATTCGGGAAGCTCCGTAAAATCTTTTCGTCCCAAATACCGCAGTGTCTCAAGACGAAGGTTTTTAACCAATGTGTGTTGCCAGTGATGACATACGGAACGCAGACGTGGTCGCTAACTATGGGCCTTATGAGAAAGCTCATGGTCGCTCAGAGAGCAATGGAGAGGGCTATGCTCGGAGTTTCCCTGCGAGATCGAATCAGAAATGAGGAGATTCGCAGGAGAACCAAAGTAACCGACATAGCCCGGATGATTGCAAAACTGAAGTGGCAGTGAGCTGGGCACATAGCTCGAAGGACTGATGGCCGTTGGGGCAGAAAAGTCCTCGAATGGCGACCGCGTACCGGAAGACGCAGTGTTGGTAGGCCCCCCACAAGATGGACCGATGATCTGGTCAAGATCGCCGGAATAGGTTGGATGAGGGCAGCGCAGGACCGATCATCGTGGAGATCTTTGGGGGAGGCCTTTGTCCAGCAGTGGGCGTCTTCCGGTTGAAATGATGATGATGATGATGATCACTATACAAATACAGATTAAACATAAAAAAATGTATGCATGTACAACATTATCATCTATAAAAATACTGTCACTTAAACTAGGGCGAGCCTGTATCGTAGGTGAGAGAGAGTACCTTCCTTATGTGACGAAGAAATATTTTTTTGTGTCAGGGTAGTTGAGCGTTTTTACGGACTCAAACTGGTTAGACACAATAACATGTGGACTTGTTAAAAATTTTAAAGTTATTATAATTTTTTATATATGATTTTTTTTAGTATATTTATAAATTTTAAAGTTAATTTCTACTGTATTTTGTAATTAGTTGTGTTAGTGTGTTATTAGTTTCAATGTGATTTTATTTTAATGTAATGAATAGATTTTCAACATCGTTGTAACTTTGTTTTATGAGCCAGCTTGTTAATATTTTCTTACAGTGGTATGTGTTTAGTGAATATATGTTAAGAACTTTGTTCATTTGTTGTATATAAATGGACCAAGAAAGCGTTGAAATTTACTAATATAATTTGTTTTGAATATATTTAAAGTACAAACTGGATGTTTTTTTCGAGTGATTTTGGTTGAATTAAAAATAAGTGGTGCTATAACATTACGGCGTTCAGTACAAATATTTTTCGGATGGACAAAACTTCGTATTCAGAGTAAATATTATTTTTAGGATATCTAAAGGGTTTATATAACATTACTTTGATTAAGGCACGTTGGGCTCTTCCTAAAATAATTAAGTGAGTCTTCCTGCAACCTCCCCATGACGTAATGCAGTATGATAAGATCGACTGGACCAGGGCAAAGTATATTGATTTTAATAGAGATTTGTTGGCTATTTTTCGTAGCTTTTTAAATACATCAATTAATTTTCGAGTTCTTAAAGCGACTTGATTAATATGCGGTTTTTTAAATATTTTATAGTTTCACTGGCGTTAAGATTATAGCAGGAACATGTATTCAAAGATACAACGGGGCAAGAATGCAAGATGAATTGGCTGTTTGTAGAAAAATTTTGAAAATGTTTTAAAATATACACATCAAAAAAGTCTAAGCAACATGCATGCTATTACAAATTTATCATTTATACCTAAGTACTAATTAATTTCTAAGTCTTTACTCACTCAAAGTGCGTAGGTATGTAAACTTTTTTGTTATTGATGACATACTGGCTGGTTGTAAAAAAAAATTTCGATTATGTTTTGTTTTTTTCATAAAATTAAATGAAAGGGAATTTGTTTGAATTTAAGTGCGTTTTTATTGCTACGTTTAGTCTTGATTTTATAATGTTACCAACCATTTAAATAAAGTTAGCGACAAAATTGAATTGTTAGATATTCTTTACGTCATGGAGCGACGTCATTTGACGGCAAATGAAATGCAAAGAGCTGTAGAGATGTTGCAAGCGGGAAGTAATCAATCTCAGGTATCTCGGCATTTTGGCATTCATAGAAGTGTTATTTGTCGTCTTTGGCAGCGCTACAATAATACAAGGGAACCCGCTGAACAGCGTCCAGGTCATAAAAGGAGTACAACCACTCGGCAAGACCGGTACATACTGCAAGACTGCAGACTGCAAGACGCCAGCTGATTTAACCACTCGAGAGATAAGTTGGAAGCTACAAAATTCAAGTGGTGTTGATGTAAGTCCCCAAACTGAGCAAAATCGACTGCATGAGTACGGCCTACGAGCTCGACGCCCAATTAGGTGCCCACCGATACGTCACAGGAATCGCGCTCGTCGAAATGAATGGTGTAGAGAACGCAGAACATGGACCTAGGAACAATGGGATAAAATTATGTTTTCCGATGAGTCGTGATTCAGGTTAAGGCCTGATACAAGAAGGGTGTGAGTGTACCGTCAGCCCGGAAATACTGAAAGGCTCAGGTGCATTCAGAAAGTTCATCCATACAGCGGCTCATCCACCATCCTAAAATTTAAATTAGTACATGTTGCTTAGACTTTTTTGATGTGTGTAGTTTATTCGGGAATGAATTTGATGTTGTGATAGGTTGTGATGAACTTACAAATAAATAAATATATTGGGACATTTCACACAGCGCCATCTAGTCTAGCACTTGTGTTATGGGTACTAGTCAACTAATATACTTAAAAGTATATATATGTTTACTTTTCTTTTGTAAATAAATACATACTCTTCCATAAACACCCAGATTCGAGATGGGAATCAAACCCGAGACATCTGCAAGCGTCAAAAGTAATCGGATTGGATGTTCGTCAAAAAATACAATGATATGAATAGACTGAATAAGCTTTCGTGCCGCATTGTGTATCGATAGTATACACAGTTAAATAATTAATAAATCCTCATATCTCGTACAGTTATTCGAAATTCTCATACATTTTACAATTATGTTCGATCACACTTACGCTGTTATAATCTGCCGACAAATGCACCATGTGTCGTCAAACGATAGCGGTCTCTTCATTTTACGGCATATAATTTATTGATATTGCATCATTGAGTGGTGAGTGCCTCGGGGTAGAGTCACACGTGCTTTGATTGGGACATAATGGGAGCAAACATTGTACTCTTTATTGTTACCACTTGTATTTGGTATTGCGTAGACTGAAATAATACTTTTTGAAGTTATACTTGAATGTATTATTAATATTGTATTTTTTAATTTGTTTTCTCTCTTACGAGGTATTTTTTAGCCGCGGGTTTTTAACCAAACGACTAAAGGAACCTAATCTAAGGATAAAAGTTTCCTAACTAACCGGCAGGTATTCAAAATAACGACTTTTTGGAGCTGGATCACAATTGTATATGGGATGTTTAACTCTTCAAGACTATTGCGCACTGTTTTAGGAATAATGCCTGTGGATGAAAGTATTATAGGGACAGTTCTGACTGCGTCTACTTGCCATTGTGCCTTTATTTCTGTACATAGGTCAGTGTATTTAGCTAGTTTTTCTGAATAAGTATTTGATAAGTTGTGTGTGTTTGGTATAGCAATGTCTATGATATATAATTTTTTGTTAAGTTTATCGAGAAGGTTAATATCGGGTCTATTGTAATGTATGGTTTTGTCAGTGATAATGGTTCTATCCCAATATAGTTTATAATATTATTATTGTATTATTAATATAAAGAAGTTGTCGGTATGTAATCTATTAATTTTATTTTAGTTCTGTTACGCCAAAGTAAGTTCTTACAAACATTTTTTTCTCTTAATCTTTTTTTACTCTAATTGTTTTTTTTTTTACATTGTCAAATAAATATTACCCTAGAACTAAAAACTAATTTTTTTAACCCATAAACTGCAAACCGGTGTGAATATTCACCCTCGCTGATATTTTAATTATAAAAACCGTTCTGAAGGCAATAATCTCACAAATCTATTTTCATACCAAATGGTGAACAGCAAATTTAAGTTTTTGAGGATTAGTTAGTCGATAGTGTCTCTTATAAACACATTTCCTAAGTATTATTTCAAAATTTCAAGACCAGAGCACCGTTAAGGATATCGATAAATAATATATAAAAAAAACTCTTTATTGCATACAGATACTTAACACCAACTTTAAATAAATGCTGCAAATCAATGCACAGGAATAATTTTTTTGTTGATTTTTCCCCTACAGGTCGTGCCCTCTTCGATCGGCTGACGAGCACAACAGTTAGTGAGATTACCACGGTGACCAGTGACGCATTGCTGCCCGCGCCGCTGGACGTTGCACCTTTCTCCATACTGACATCCAACGCAACTTGTGGTGATACAGGGAGTGAGGAGTATTGCCATGATACACCTGGCAAGTAAGTAAATTTATGTAATACTTTATTTGGGAAACAAACAATTAATATAATTCATAAAATAATTAAAATATACCAATTAAGTTTCCACTAGAAAATAGTATATATTTCAAACACAGAAAAATACAAATTTAGGTCAAGTTAATTAAGAAATACGCTCAAATATATAAAATCAGATGTAATTGAATTGACAATTTATAATTAGTTATAAATATTCTTTTATAACTAGAACTAATTACTAGCGATGTTTTGATTGCCCAAAAATCAGACAAGTTTGGTTAGTTGTTTGTTTTAATTATTATATCAGAAACTTGAAATATAAAATAATAATAGAAAATAATAACAGTGTGCATGGACAATATACCTGCTATGTGTGTCGAGGGTGGATTGTCAGGTTGCAGATGCTGATGACATTGCTCTACAGGTTTCTTCACGATGGTTTCCTTCACCGTAAATACGTTACAATCAAGCTGTAATATGCACACTAGGCAAGAAAAACTGCCTATGTGGTGTACGCCACTGTAAGATTCGAACCCGGAACCTCTAGATTGGTCTTCGAGTAATACTACTGAGGTACCAGGTATAATATAGTTACATTTAATTATTGGCTAGGAAAGCTCAGGTCAGGTTTTGTAAGAGTAACGACGATTACTGCAGAAGAATTAACAATGGTTGTTAATTCGATTTATATAAACGATTCAAGTTTAAAACACTTCAATATAACGTTAATTCGTCAATATGACGTTAATCGTGAGATTGATTCTCGACCCTAGTAGGATAAAGCAGGAGTAACACTGTGTATTATTGTACTTTACTCTACCTTATAGACGTGGCATCGTCTGCGATGTCTGCGATGGTATAGACGGTTCAGCAACAAGAAGACACCCGCCTTCTCATGCGGTAGATGGTGAGTCTGGGACCTGGTGGCAGAGTCCCACTTTTGCGTCCGGGGAAGAGTACCAGCACGTAGAATTGGTTGCAGCTCTGCCAGATGTAAGTTCTGCTAAGTTTTTTTTTTATTTTATATTCTTTTCTTTTTAGCCTTTTTTATTGCTTTATGACAGGCTGACGGTCCACTTATAATTTAACACTTATCGTCGCCTATGGGTGTTAGCAACGTCAGTGGCATCGCGAACACGCTGCTGTCCCATAATATAATAATTTTATACACTGCGAAGTAATATTTTGCTTTAAAATATAAAATAGTTTTTAACCTTGGTAAAAACATTACAAAAATAATAAACACTAGCTGACCCGGCGAACTTCGTACCGCTATATTTTATTTTCGCAACTGAGGAAATAAAACCCTTCCGGTAAAATCGAACAGCGCCATCTATTGGGTGTATTTGCAACCTAGATGTCAAACAATATTGAAGAATTTTATCGATGAATCGACGTACACCGCCTTCTATGAGAACTTCATAAAACTAAACAGTAAATAAACACTTGCAAAACAATCAATTGATACATTTTATTCGTTTATATTCACGACATAAGCGAATAATTGAGATGATAACTATCCTATCCATTAAGTTAGACCAAAATACGGGTACATGTGAAATTTGATTGAAATCGGTTTAGTAGTTTTGGAGTTTATTGGCAACATACATCGTGACACAAGATATATAAGATAAGATATAAGATAAGATAAGATTATAATTATCCTAATATTTCAGACACTATAAATATAAAGATAAATATCTCATTCTCTCGTAGGCTATTTTCTGAATATTCGCTTCAGCCGTATATGAATTGCACAATCACTTTTTTCCTGATCTATATGTATTACACATGTAGCTCGCTCCTTAAATAGCTTTGAAAGTAAATTTGACCACGCATAATCAAGTAATGATTAAGAGCCGACGTCATACGCAAATGGATATCGACATCTCCATCCCACGTGTGTACGTCACGAATGCGGTAGACGGCGTGGGCGAGTCTGTCGTCTGCCTTAATATGGACTTGGTCAACACCGAACAGGTCTTTGCATAATTTATCACCACGTTACGTGTTATGCGTCACTTTTTACTTAAGATTTTACTTCGGATTGTATTGTTGTTTCTCAGGTAGAATGCAGTACGATTTAGATTTTTTATTTTTATTTTATCTGTTGAACTTGTAGTAGCGTTCAATTAACATATACTGTAGACATACATATCTCTATAGAACCATCGAAACTTGCTATATATATATTTCAGGTAATGTAGCAAAACATTTAGCATATTTCATTCATCTTTTTGTAAGATTTAGAGGGATTTTTTTAAGAATGCAAGAACGCCTTCTGAAGATTATTGTTAGCGTTGATGGCTGCAAGAATGCTTTGCTATTTAAACGCCTGTTTAAATAGTAAGGATGTTTAGTAATGAGTGGATGATAGCCATTCATTTATTCCTACAAATGTTCACAGTCAACAAATAGTAAAAGCAGAGCCTTATACATGAGAGTGTGCGGACGCGTGTTGTGACTAAATTATCATGATTGTAAGCTGTGGTATTTTTTTATTGATGAAA
Source organism: Malacosoma neustria (assembly GCA_963693495.1). Lineage (NCBI taxonomy): Eukaryota > Metazoa > Arthropoda > Insecta > Lepidoptera > Lasiocampidae > Malacosoma > Malacosoma neustria. Next base: position 22,897,099 of record OY856375.1, on the reverse strand, counting down.
ACAGCAGACAGGCTAACGGCCCACTTAACAGGTAAGCAGTTATTGTCGCCTATGGATGTTTCCAGATGGATGAAACCAGGGACCCTTACTTACGACCAAGAATATCGGTAGCAGGGAAAGTTCTTGAGCAAGTTCGGCATTACAAATATCTCGGTGCATGGGTGAATGAAGCATGGGGGTCGGACCAAGAAATTAAGACCCGCATTGAAATTGCCCGTGCTTCGTTTACCAAGATGAGGAAGGTTTTGTGCTGCAGGCAAATCAACCTAAGACTCAGAACTCGGATTCTACATTGCTACATTCGGCCTGTGGTTATGTACGGCAGCGAATCGTGGACCATAAAGGAAGGCACCAGGCGGCGCTTAGAGGCGTTTGAGATGTGGTGCTATCGTCGCATGCTCCGTATAAGCTGGACCCAGAAAGTTAGCAACGAGAAGGTGCTTAGGCGTGTTGGTATGACCCGAAAATTATTGCACACCGTCAAAAAGCGCAAAATCGAATATCTGGGGCACATGTTGCGCCATGGCAGATATCAGCTGTTTCAATTAATAATGATGGGCAAAGTACAGGGAAAACGGCGCTCTGGAAGGCGCAAGAAATCATGGCTCCCGAACATTAGGGAGTGGACCGGAATCAGCAGCGCAGAACAACTATTCCAGATGGCTTAAGACAGGGAGAAGTTTTCAGAGCTAACGGCCAACCTCCAGTAATGGAGTGGCACTTTCAGAAGAAGAATGGATGTTTCCGATATTAAGAGCACAAACATGCTGCTGTCCATATAGACACAGGAACCTGGGTCACTAATGCCAGAACACAACTTATGTTACGCTAGCTACGCAACTAACTTACACAGCATTCTTTAGACCTGGGGTAGTTGCTATCCAGACGGGCTTTGGCCCTACCACCTAGTTAAGGATCGGTTTATCGCCTTTTACGACAGGCCAATTACTAAACGTCAATTCTTTACTCTATAAAAATTTCTATCTGATAGAAATACGAAGAATTAAATTGTAACAAGATAATTACATTATTTTTTTACAATAACAATTTCGTGTTATAAATTAGTTATGCTATTGAATACTAGATGGCGCTGATTGATTTTAAAAACATAACTTACATTATACATTTACATATTTTATTTATAAAGGAAATTTATAAATCTGCAAAAAGAAACTGACTCCTCTAACTTGTGCCTGGGGAGTCTTAAAGTTTTATTAACTCATAAGCTCATAATTTTCTGGACCTTTTACAAAATTTAACGTACGTTTTAATCAAGCAAGCAAGTTCGTTTTAAGCAAGCTTGCTTATGTATACTCTAAGGTTTAATGCTTCTGCGCTCAAGCACAAGAATGGCGGATATTTAAACGATTCGAACCGAGAAGAAATACTTGAAAGAACATTTCGAAGCATAAACCTTGCACAGACATAATAAAATATAATTAACGTGTATGTAATTCAATATGAAAATGTTATATTAAAAACGTGAATACCTTGTATATTTATATTGCTGAATATTGTGTGAAAGGCAATGAAAAGCAAAATGAAAGATTAAATAAATTAGAAAAATATGACAATCCGTCTTGTCAAAATTAATGAATACATTACTCATTGGAACAAAAAATTTAACATTTATTGGAGTCCATTAATTTCATTAATGAGAAGGTTTTTTTTAATCTGTGTGTGGTCTAATGCGAATTGTACGAGTAAAATAAAGAGTTGAAGTACATTATGTTTAATTCAATTATTGGAGAAGTATACCCTACTACAAGTAATACCCTTACTGATAAATACCTCAAGATCATCATGAAGTAAGGGAAAAAGCTTTGAACCTAAGCAATTTAGAATATGATTCACAGGAACCAATTCACTCTCCCAGAAATGATGACAGCTGTTAATAATTTTAAGCCCAAGGCACCCGGATCGGACGGTTTCACATCCGATATATGTGCAAAAGCCATACGCACTCCGGTTCTCCGGTGCTGAGCCTGTCACTGTCAAATAAATGCATAGAATTGGGTTACTTCCCAAAGATATGGAAAACGGCGATTGTATTGGTATTTAAGAAGTCAGGCAGAGAAAGCTACAGATCGCCCAAATCCCACAGGCCTATTGGCTTATTGCCAGTGATGGGCAAGGTATTGGAAAAAAATGGTCATAGAACGTCTCAAGTGGTATATAATCCCTAAATTTAACAACCGCCAGTATGGATTTCTGCCACAAAAGAACACGGAAGACTCCTTGTATACGTGAGAAGCTTTCGCAAAACAGGCTGGTCACAGTGATGTCCTGGACATAGAGGGAGCATTCGATAGCGCATGGTGGCCTATGATAAGAGTCCGACTGGTAGAGATTAACTGTCCCACTAACATCATGAGGATCCTGGGCAGTTATTTAAGCGACAGAATAATTAATATTAGATATGCTGGGGAAGAAGTGTATAAATCACCAACAAAAGGATGCGTACAAGGGTCAGTCGGGAGTTCAATGCTCTGGAACCTTCTTTTATTGCCAAGCGTTCGCCGACGATTTCCTACTGGTGTTTGAAGGTAAAACGTCGCTTGAGATTGAGCGCCGCGCAGATGCACAAAAAACGAAGGCCATGGTAGTAACTCACAAAAGGAAATACGACATGCCTCGCTTGAGAATAGGTGGGGTAAACGTGGGCATGGTGGATGAAATCAAAATCCTAGGGTTAGTGATAGACTCAAAGATGACTTTCAAAACCCATGTAAGAAGCGTATGCGGGAAGGCACTCAACTTATTTAAGCAGCTTGCACGAGTGGCGCAGATCAGTTGGGGCCTGAATCCTGAAGTCATTAGGACCGTCTATACAGCTGTAGTCGAACCGGTCATTGTATATGAAGCAAGCGTCTGGGCTCCAGCGGTAAATAAGTTAGGAGTATGTAAACAGCTTGGCACTATACAGAGAGGTTTCGCCCTGACTTATGGTACTCCGTTTTACGCGAACACAACTTACAAGGTGGCCCACCTGTTGCTTAAGTACTGCTTAAGCTTAAGGAGTACTGTACCCGTTTCTTACGTCACGTCGGTTCTAAAATTATGTATAATTAGCTAATCTGTTATTTATTTTAATTTAGGGATCTCCCTGTGTCCCTTTTTATATTTCCAGGATAATTGATTTCAAGTAATGTAAAGAAATTAATTACGTCACAGATGGTTTTTTTTTTAGTTTTAGTATCTTCCAGTCCTCTCTACAAAGCACCTTTTTCTTGACTCCGCCTTCTTAGTCTCCCTCTCTTCCACTTTCTTTCAATTCACCCTTCTACCATAGAAGGGTGAATTGAAAGGTTTTGATTAGATCATCATCATTATCATCATAATCTTAGCTTTGAATCCCGGTTGCAGCCCAAACTCTCGCTTCGGTGCCCGGGGTCCGCTTTTTCTTTTCCACTTCGAATGATCTTCGGCATCTCTGGGGCTCAGTCCATTGGCACGCATATTAACCCCTACGACGACAAGCCAGCACCATTTGGGTCTACCCCTCCTGCCGGGGCCCGGCGATGGCGGCATGGCCAGACATTTGTTCCCCACGTAAGTAGCCGGTTGCAGTAAAACGTGGCCATACCAGCGAAGCCGACACCTCTGCAATTTATCCGCAATGTCACGGACATGAAGGCTACCGCGAAATTTTCCTTTTCTGTTGCGCCATGTTGAGCACTTCCTTATTGGTTCTCTTTTCCGTCCAACGTATTTTCAACATTCTTCTCCAACACATCTCAAATGCTTCTAGCCTTTTCCTATCACTTTGTCATGGTCCACGTCTCAAATCCATACAACGTTAGATATGTACAAATATATTAACTAAAATAATGATACTTAAGTATATTTGTTTACAATAACATTCTAAAATATACAACATTCTAATAATACTTTAACTGGTAATGTTAAACCAAAACAAGTACTCCTACGTATGATAAAGTCTCAATTATATACTATAACTAAACATTCATGGGCAGGCAGCCGTGACCAGTCCCATAAAATGATTAATAGGGCGCCCCGCGATCCCATTACTGGCCTATTCCATTACAATGTCCACTCAAAAGCTGATCTATATCGCGGCCCATTATCCTTTGTATTCTGTTTACGTCTTTTGTGCGAGACACGAAACCAATAACAACATGAATTTGATATTGTTACGGAGGCATTTGTGAAAGCGGTATTAGATTTTATGTCGTAAACCGTATTTAATTAAAACCAATATTTTTATTATTGGAGATACCCTTTTCTACTATCTTATGTTATTGAAGTAATAGATTAAATTTATATTACATGTAATTTATTATGAACCCTTTGCACTTGGGCGGCGCCGAAACGCCCGCCTGATTTGGAGTCTCAACTCGAGGGATATAAAATGAGAATATCCCATACTTCTTAAATATTTCTTGAAATTATATTATTTTTACATGTTTGTTTGTAAAATATTATATTATATTTATTATATATTGTTTATAAAATATTTTAAAACCATATTTAATTTTTTTTTTCAATTTGGCAGAAATCGTCCCGAGTTGATTTTCGTATTCAAAAGCCTTTCCCGAGTACAAAAGTTTAAAATACTTTGTAGTCGTTAAATTATTTATTAAACTATTAAACCAATTTTGAAATCTTTTACTATTGTCATTTAACGTTTTGTATTATAACGTAAATATTATTGTTATATTTAAAAAACATGCGGGGCGGCCTTTGGGGACTGCCGATAGAAGTGAAAACTAAGTAACTTTAGAATTGTATCGTCGAGCTATTAGATTATTATTTTCGCTTTATAAAGAAGTGTTTATGATCAAGGATTAAAGTTTAAATTGGTCACTAACACTGCTTTACAAACTAAAAATTGTTCACCCAAAAAGTGCTCCACGCGCCTAAAGAAGTTTTCACTTCAGAAATACTCAATTGTATTTCATTGTAATAATATAGCAATTCGAATAGATATATATGTATAAGTAATGCAATGCAATAATTTAAAAGTTACATTATAAAATAAACCTTAAGTCATTATTAATAAGGTTGATATTTCTGGAGCCAAACTCCCTCCGTCTTACGAATTTTCGATCAGGTCACGTGTTCTGACGCGAGTTTAACATTTTTTACCCATCATAAAAAAGTGCACAATGCCACTAAAAAGTTTTCAATTCAAAAATATTTACCAACCAATATACTGGTGTAATATACGATATAATCAATCGGAGAATTTCATATATTTATATGTATTTATATTTACAATCTTATTTAAATTATTTTTTTTATAAAGAAATAATTTTACATATTTATAAATAATAAGTATTAATTCCAAGATAACTTTTGATCACATAATAAATATAGTAATCCTAAAACGTTGTGCTTTTATTAATAATTTTTTTTATTGCTGTAGGACAGCAGACAGGCTGATGGCTCACTTAGAATATAGCAATTATCTTTACCTATGGGTGTTTGCAACGCCAGTGGCATCGCCAATACGCTGCTGTCTCATAAGTGTAAAGGAACTTGGGTCACGAATGTCGAAATACAACACAAAGTTGTTATGGCGGCATACTTAAGACCAACGGTGGTGGCCATCCAGACGGGCTTTGGGCCCTAGCAAGTAGATAGGGTGGCTTGTTTAGTCGCCTTTTACGACAGGCTGACCCCGGGCGCAGAGGCCAGTATTCTTTCTCCGCCCCTGCACAGACAAGTTTTTTGTCAGTAGAATTTCCATCATTATCCAAGCGGTTAATATCTGTGGCATCTAATACTTTCATGTTGGAGACCAAGGTCCGGTGTTGGGACAGCGTGAAGTGTTATTTGCGTGAGTACCACTACCATCAGTATACATTTATAATAATTGAATCTTGTGTCAAAATTATTAGCACATCAGATGAATTGAAATAATAGGAGCCCGAGGAACCGTCAGTATACCCAGCACGCTTGTCTAGGTGGATGGTGGGGTTTCCTTCACCGTCGGTACGTTGCAATTATGCTACTATGTATACATTAAGTTAGGTCTCATATTATAATATCTGAATTTTGCACAGACAAGCCTAACATAGAAAAATCTTATATCATAACTTTATCGAGTAAGCTTAGATTCAAAATTGCACAACATTTTTTAGTTCGTATAGTCTAGTGAATCATCTTGATCACGTCAGGAATACTGTGGCCCCAATTTATTAGCGAACCCGTTCCCGCCTTCTTATCGATAGAGTTAAGTGGTGGGGCTACTTTTTATCCATTATACCACGCTGAGCTCTATGGAACTAACTCACAGATAACGTATCTTAAATTGAAATTTGTAACGCAGTAAATGGGCGCTTTGTTCGTTGTATCGGGTTATAAATTAAGGCAACAAAGGCGTCATGCAAATATCATAATAATTTGTAAGATAGAGGTCTATATATTTATATAGTACCCTATATGCAGTGCCGGTTTTAGCACTACCAGCGTCTTGGGCGAGATTTCTACAGCGCCCCCTAACTGCAATTCAAACCTATACGAAAAAAGGCAATGGATATACTAAAAAGACCATTTATTAAAATAAAATTAGTAAAATTAGACTTTTCTAGCCTCTTTATCAGCGAACTCTTTTATTAAGTTATCAAAGTCGATGTTTCAGCAATATCATTTTCGATTGACAAAGTTGCTAAGTTTGTCTATCACTCGATAGCAGGTGGACACCATCCCCTGTTGTTGTTTGCAACACCAGAAGCATTGCCATTGTGCTGCCGTCTGCGTAGGGGGGTTGGACCTGGTCTTGCAAAAAAAATACGATTTTTATTCTTTTTTTTTATTACTGACGAACAGCAAACAAGCTGGCGGCCCATTTAATAGGAAGCAGTTACCATCGTATGAGGATGCTTTCGCAACCGCCACCATAAACACGCTGCTATCCCATAAAAGTACAGGAACCTGCCGTCATTAGTGCCGGATCACAACACAAGGTGTGTGTTGGTTGCCATCCAGAGGGCCTTTTACGACAGGCCAACTTTGGCCGCTGAGGTTAGTATTCTTACTCCGTCCTTGCACGGAGGAAAATATTCAGGAAAAGGCAACCTTACACCATTTAGTATGTGTATATACATATAACACGTGGATCAATAAGTCTTGGGACTGACATATAGATGGCGTTGTCAACAAAAGTTTCATATGATTTTTCATATGTACCAACCTTCAAAAGATGCCTGTCAAAATTTCATGACATTCTGATGTTTGGTCCACGATTTACAGTGATTTAGTGACGCTAGTCTTGATATTCTCAAAACAATGGATTCAAATAAATTTCGTGTGTTGATTTGAACTGGATCTAATTTACATATTTTATGGTGACAATATAAGTATTTAATATAACTAGTACCCCATAATACCTTGATAATAATAATAATAATATTTTGTGACAATTCACACAGCGTCATCTAGTCCCAAACTAAGTAGCACTTGTATTATGGGCCCTAGACAACTGATATACTACTTATATACTTTTTTTTTTGTAAATAAATACATATTATATATAAACACCCAGAAGCGAGACGGGAATCGAACCCGTGACCTCCGCAAGCGTACCGAAGTGCGTTATCCGTTACGCCACCGAGGTCGTCGGTAAGGAATAGTAATAGAGAGAATCCGATTAAAATTATGTAAATACAGCTGATATAATCATGTGTGTGTTTGATAGCTTATAGAGAGACCCCTGCGGCCGGGGTCGGCTTGTCGTAAAAGGCGACAAAACATCTCCAGGTGTGTGGTAGGGCCCCAAGCCTGTTTGGATGGCTACCACACTTGATCTACAAGTATGCCGCCGTAACAACCTTGTGTTGTGTTCCGGCATTAGTGACCCAAGTGTGTACCTGTATGCAGAGCGTGTTCGTGGTGTCCCTAGCGTTTAATAGATAACTGCTTACTATTTAAATGGGCCTAGACAGGCACCAGATAGCGTTCCTCGGCAGTAAAAAAATACTTCACCAACGTAAAAATGTACATGAAGTGTAGGGCGCCATCTATTCAAGTTGACTGGCGAACGACGATCTTGTAATGTTATCTAGATGATAAAACTGAGGATCAAGAATGATGTGATCTTGAGAAGGTCGAATTCCAATTGTGTGCTACTTAGGATAATGAAAGATAAAATATTTTATCGGTCGTAGATAGGATCCCTTTATAGGTTCCAAGCTATGATGGGTTTTGACCCAGTTTAGTTATAAAAAATAAACTGTTTGCATAGGAAATTTTAAGTTCATGTTATTTATGTTCTACAAAGTTTTTGTTATTTTGCATGCTCATTACTTATTCTTGGAAGCAAGCGGTTCTCAATGCTTTATATGAAGATGTTGTATATTTGGAAAACACCGAATTTCAAACGTAGGTGTAACTGCAGGCGTAGTGAGATTTTTTCCACCATTCTAGATATGATACTGTTGATTAAAATAAGTGAATAATATATTATTCTCATCAATATAACTTATATACGTTATGTTAATGTATTCAGTTATGCTTAAATTACAATGATTAAAAAAATAAAAAGATAACGTGTAATAATTAACTTTATTTAAAAATACACAGTCTTAAAATACATACATAATATAGACTAGAAAAATCAAGGAAGTATTATATAAAAGTTATTAGGGTGTTTAAAAAAAACCGATGAAAAAAGTTAAAAAAAAATGCGTAAATTTGATGGAAATAATACTTAGACCACGAATAACTCTGGAAGAAATCGATTTATCGAAAAATAGAAAGAATCCTTTTTTGTAGAACTTTAAATTTACTATGAAAATCTAAGATGATCCTTGCCATAAGTTGATTTGATAAAGAAGTTTAAAATTCCAAAGTTAAAAATATCCTAATAAATAAACGGGAAATAGAAAATTACGATCCGTGACCTCTAAATCTTCAAATTAAGAGCTCCAATTTTGACGAGGTCCTCGAGTTAGAGTCCTGAGAGAATTTACCGACCATTTGAAGAAAAAAAGTCGACTTTTTTGAAACATACATACATATACTAAACAGTTAGTTTAAACAGTTGGTTTTGAACTACTTTGTTATATTTGGTAATTGTAACATACAACATCATCAAGCAGAATTCGGAATTTTCTTCCGCATTTCGCTCTTTGAAATTGCTGGTTATGGGTCCATTTGCACGAATTATCTTTTAAGATGTCATATTAGCAATTCAGGTGTAATTGATGTGTAATTGAGAATTATACGTTACTAACATATTCATTTTAATATATTTAAATACAATTTTATATACAGGATGACTTTGACAAACCCGTCAAAATTTTATTTACGCACTAAACATCATTTAAGGATCCCATTTTTGCAAAAAAAATTGTATGTAAAATTTTCAAAATAAAATATTTTTTCCAAGGAAAATATGATCACTAATTCAATCGTACAGAATAGTCATATGGTGCAAACTCCGTATGTTAACCTGTTATTACCTGTCTCTGTCACTCCCGCGTAAATGAGTAGTGCGTATTCGCTCGCCCGCTTACTAGGTTATTGCCAGTTTTTTGCTGTACCGATGGAGAGGTCATTGACACTCTCGCGCCGTATTATGTAAATTGCGAGTTCTTTGAATGACTTTGTGATGCTGATTACTCAAAATTTTTGTACTATGCGATACTAAACTAAAATACACGTTTCTCATAACTTTTACTAAAGATTCTTCTGTGTGAATTTGGACGGGTTTGTCAAAGTCACCCTGTATATATAATAAAATATTATTTATTGTTACCACCGCTTTTTCCTTCTGCCCGTGTCCCTCATTATATGGGGTGGGCACAACATATTCTGTTCTTCCACTCTCCTCTGTTAGCCATCATTCCAACATCAGACCCTTTTTTGCCATATCATCTTTTACGCAATCCATCCATCTTTTTTGGTCTACCTCTACTCCTGTATCCATGCACTCTCATTTTTATAATTTTCCTTGTTATATGTATGGCATTCTTCCTTGTACTTTACATGGCCAAACCACCCTATTCTATTACTTTTAAGTTTTTCAATAATTGGCGCTACTTTCATACATTCCTATATACTCATTTCTATTTTTATCTATTTTCATAACCCCACACATCCATCTCAGTATTCCCATCTCCGCAGCATGTAACACCCTTTCGTCCCTCTCCTTTGTGGCCCAGCATTCCGATCCATACAATACGACAGGCCTCGTATTACAGATTTATAAATTTTACCTTTGAGATTTTACATCTCGGCCTATCTCACCGTCGTTCTGGATTAATGATCATTATTGTTACCACTGCTATATTATAATAATTTTTACCTCTTATAGGTTTAATTCGTATTAAAAATAAAACTGGTGAAGAATCTAAATCTTTAATTATTTTGTGTTAAAAGAATAAAGAATTAGAAGTTCAGAACGGATAAATTATTTTCACATAAGTAATATATAAACAAACTGTCAGTTTGTCTGCCATCTTCACAAATACAAAAGCTAATAATGTATCTCTATAAACTGTTGTTTTTTTTAATATTTCTGCCGAAACAAGTTTCTTAAAAAAACTAGGATATATATTTCGTCTTTTGAAATCTGAACTGTGGCCGTATTTTTATTTCTAGCAACGGTATCTACGAGGTTTTAATTTAAATTTAAAAATAAAGTATTAAATTAGTTAAAAAATTAAACATATTATGATGAAATAGAAGTATTTATAAGACAAACTTAGCAATCAGTAAGTAGTGCAATTACAGCGATAGCAATTATGCATATTACTAAATTAAATATTTGCAAAACTATAAAAAAAAACGCCCGCACTCGTACTAATATACACGTACACACACACACACACACACACACACACACACACACACACACACACACACACACACACACACACATAGACACACGTATAAACGCTCCTATCATACCCTTATTATGTATTTGTAAAGTCTAGTGAAGAACGGAACCTTTTGACACAATTGTATACTTACTAAAAGTTTCCTCTCTTCTCAGTCGAATACTCTTGACAGAGCAGTCGTGGTCACGCAAGACGCCCGGCAGCGCTTCACCACCGCGCGCCATTTGTCCCTAGCTGAAGCCTGTCTTGCGCAGTCATTTCCTACCACCCATGTATTCTTATTGTAATATTTTATTTATATATTATTGAAGTGAAAACTTCTTTAGCGGCATTATGCACTTTTTTGTGATGGGTAAAAAATGTTAAACTCGCGTCAGGTCACATGTCCTGATTGAAAATTCGTGATTCGTAAGACGGAGTTTTACTCGAGTAATACCAACTTTATTAATAATAACTTAAGGTTTATTTTATAATTTAACTTTTATATGATTGCACTGCATTACTTGTACATATCTATTTGAATTGCGACTTTATTACAATGAAATACAGTTGAGTTTATGAAGTGAAAACTTCTTTAGGCGCGTTGAGCATTTTTTAGGTGAACAATTTTTGGTTTGTACCAATTCAAACTTTAATGCTTAGTCATAAACATTTTTTTACAAACCGAAAATAATAATCTAATAGCTCGACGATACAATTCACAAGTTATTTAGTTTTTAGTTTTCACTTCTATCGGCTGTCCCTTTGGAGTCTTTACTGCCCCGCATGTCTTTTTTATTATTTATCTTTTATCTATTGAATGTAACACGAATTATTTAGTCTAATTTTCAAGAATTTTGATATTGAAAATCTTTGAAAATATTTCTCAATATTTATTGCTTAGTAGAGAAATGAAATACATTTTTTATGGAATACGCGCCAAAATAATCATTTTTCATATACTAAAAATTCGTTCGTTCGCGCGTCTCTGCCAATCCGCACTCACGCAATGCATCTCTCTCTCTTTAGCACACTGCGCTCTGTCGCACAACGCCGCGCGCCGCCGCGCCGGCAGTCGAAGAGTTTCGCGGTCCGCTATCAACTGGTTTACACATGAAACTAACCTATAGTTGTGTTCATTGATTTCCTTGTGTATATTTCTGTAAATATGTTCTTGAAGTAATAAATAGTTCAGTACTCGAATTTCAACGTTTCAATTAATCGCATCTTCCACCACACAAGCATGACAACCATTTCAATTTCAAAATGTATTGACGCAAAGTTTGGTGATAGGAGAGTTAAAATCACAGAATATTGTCGTTATCAAGACGGATTGATTGACTTATCTATCCGTGAAATACAGTGTTAATCCTCATCAAGTGACGTGTAACGCGATTAGAACTATTTTTATATGTAAATAATCTATATAACTCGATAATATAATTAGAAAAAGAAATTTGTAGGTTTTTCAGTACTCATAAATACATTACTCTAAGAATGGTCGCAGTCCATGTGATAATTTAATTTGTAATAATTTTAGCTGGCATTTTTGTAGGACTATGTGTTTGTATATAAGAAAAAAATAATAGAAAAAACAAATTAAAATATTGCCTGTATTCACTTTTCGAAATGTGACATACACTATCACTATCTATTATCACATTAACTATTAAAACTACATTTTAATCTCATTTATTATCCTTATTGATATTTTCACTGTTTTCCAGTGGCCATTTTTATCAAATGATCTTATAAATTAAAAGACTGACTGACTTATCAAGTCCAATATAAAATTTACCATATATTAAAGTATAAAATTTGAGTTGTGTGTGATTGTTATATCAAACACTTATGCAATATTAAATAGTTTCAATATTGTACTGTTTAAATATATGTCTAATATTTTTGATTTCACCTCAACCACCTGTGTTGACATATCGTTTATCCTATATTTAAGCGAGCAATTCTTGTGTATATATACTTATATAATTGGAATCTCGGAATCGGCTCCAACAATTTTCATGAAATTTAGGGGGTTTTAATGCTGTGGGACAGCAGACAGTTACGGTCGCCTATGGGTAATTGCAATGCCAGTGGCATCGCGAACACGCTGCTGTCGCATAAGGGTACAGGAACTTGGGTCAATAATGCCGGAACACAACACAAGGTTATTATGGCGGCATACTTAAGACCAAAGGTGGACGCCATTCAGACGGACTTGGTGTCCTACCATGAAGCTAGAGTGGGTTGTTTTGTCGCCTTTTGCGACAGGCCGACCCTGGCCGCAGAGGTTAGTATTCTTTCTCCGCCCCTGCACTGATAGATTACCTACGCTAGCTTTTAGACACAACAGACGGTCATGTACTCATAGAACAAAACCATTTGGAAATCAAACAAATATTTTGCCATCAGGAGGAATAGAAAACACAGATATCCATATCTGTGCAGGGGCTATTAACTATTATCTTTGCTGTCCTACAGCAAAAAAAAGATATGACTGAACATATCAATGATTGAGTGATGAATCATAGATATGACTCATCATAAGTACGATGAGTCATATCTATGATTTCTAAGGCTTTAGATTAGTTGTGATAAATAAATTTATAAAAACCTTTTATTACAAGGCCCGTTCGAAGTGGAGTAGAAAATGCCGGATAGCGTACTCTGACACAAAAACGGAACAAACGGAATGAAAATAACAATTCCTGAACCATAAAGGCCCTTTTATAAAGTTACAAAATTTTCATTAAATTAATTTAACTTAATGGAATATTTAGAAAGAATGCACTTGAGTAATACTAAAGTGCAATCTGTATCACTATTTATTAAATAACAAAATATGAACAATCCATATACTATTATGTAGAAAGATTATTTTTGTATAAAATTAAGTTTATTAGTCAATTATATTTTAGTCAGGCACAGAGGATCTGAATATTCCTCCGATGACGGCGTCCGAAGCATTGTTTGACAAAGCAACTGCTAGAGCCAGGCCAATTACAGCTCCCAGGAGTACTCCGACTAGTATGGCCAGGATTCTCTGGCCATAGGGCCAGCGGGAACATGCCCAATACTGCTCACGGTAGACTCTGGAACAAGGGAATATTTATTAGAATGCTTTAACATAAAATTCTTGTTTCTGAATAAATAATGAATACATTTCTCAGGCTATTTTTTACACGCTTTATATTAGCTTCACTTGTATGTTAGTATGTATGTTTGTAACTATTTGTTTGTAACCGACTCCTTTGGGGGCGATTTTGACCCACTTTATCACAGATTTCGTTCAAACTTTGTATATATATCGAGGGCCGATGACAATGCAATAATCTGTATAGTTTGTATCTTTATCCTTACCAGGATCCTCAGGATTAATGAATTTTCGGTTCTCGTCGATCACCGAAATGAAGGAGCATCGGGCGTGGTCAGTACTTGGATGGGTGACCGCCATGGAGCTATTAAGTACATACTAACTCCATGGTGACCGATTATGAAAATCACGTGGATTTTTGTTCTTTTTTATTCTTTTTTATATGTTTTATATTAAATTGACCGGTATGTAATGGAATTTTTCGAAATTCGACTCAATTTTTACTTACTTTGAACAATAAAATCAAAATTCTGCCGAAACGCCATCTGGAGCATAGTTATTAACATTGCCAGAAGATGGCGTTATATTAATAAAAATATTTACCGATTGGATATTGACAACAAATAAATAATATTATCACGCTTTTATTTTATAGTTAATGAAACTAAAAAGTTAAAAATAAAATATAGTTTAAAAAAACTAGAAAACACGCTTTTTTAAAAATTCAAACTAAACGGTAAAAAATAATTTTCAATAAATTTAAATTAAGGATAGTGAGATTAACAAAAAATGAATTTTATTGTAAAAAAAGCGGGAGGTGCTTTTTAAGATATTGTCAAAATAGCAATTGACAACAAGCACCCCACACTTTTTACAATAAAATTCATTTTTTTGTTAATCCCACTATCCTTAATTTAAATTTATTGAAAATTATTTTTTTACCTTTTAGTTTGATTTTTTATAAAAGCGTGTTTTTTAGTTTTTTTAACTATATTTTTCGTAATTATTTTCCTCACGTTAAAAATAAGGACTCGTTAGCCATCTGTGAGTAATATATCGGTTTTTACAAGGTTCAATATCCAGCACGTAGTAGTGGTTTTTATTCGTGCAGGGGCGGAGAAATAATACTGACCTCTGCGGCCGGGGTCGGCATTTCGTAAAAGTCGACATAACAACCCATCCTGGCTACGTGATAGGGTTCCAAGCCCGTCTGGATGGCGACCACCTTTGGTCTTAAGTATGCCGTTATAATAATTTTGTGTCGAGTTCCGGCATTAGTGAATATAAAAAAATCATTTACAAATATACTTTAATTAAATGTTATACTAACTGTATAAGTATATTCTAACATTTATTACTTAACTCTAGTATTTATAATCTTAACAACTTTTGTTGAGATTGCAAATACTAAAACAAGGAAAGTAAGCCGTTAAGCAAATTGAGATACAATAAATATCAGACAGAAAATTGTAAAAAGAATATACATGTATTATGGTAAGGCAAGGCATTCTAGAGCCTTTTCCTCTGGAAACGAGTGGTGAAACACTAAAGGTATGATTCCGAACTACGCTGCACGCAGCAGTGCTGCCGCGACACTGCTGCCGCTACACTGCGCCGCGACACTGCGCCGCGGCACTACCGGTCCCCATACAAACTCTATCGCGCAGCAGTGCTGCCGCTACATTGCTGCCGCTGCATTGCTGCCGCTGCATTGCAGTCGCATTATTGCTGCCTAGCTCGGAATGTACTCTCATATAAGCTTATAGAGATTGTATGGGGACCGGTAGTGTCGCGGCAGCAGTGTCGCAGCAGCACTGCTGCGTGCAGCGTAGTTTCGAATCATACCTTAACACGAGTAGGCACGTAAAAAGTGTTGCATGACTCAGGGTAAGCTGCGTATGTAACGAACATTAAAGGCATGTCAAATGAAGTTTTTAATACATTTTATTGCACTTTATATCATAATATAATATGTTAAATCATTATTTAATCAAAAATATAATATATCACTCTTATACGTAGATGATTTAATTATGTCTCATGTTATTATAAAATTAATGAACACCTTATCTTTTGACGCTTTAGTTGAGTGCTCAGAGCGTTGACTGTTCTGAGTCACATAATCTCGAGTGATATCTATCGGCATATTAACAGATATTTCGAATATTTTTTTCTAGTCTGGTTTCTTCTCTTTCGGTTTCCATAATGCAATTATAAATAGCCTAGTTTGGGCATATACGATGGTGTGCGTGTGAACCAGTTGTACTATCTATAAATAAACAAGATAATAAAGTACCAATTTTCACAATCTACACCCAAAGTGAACAGAGTGCTTGTGTTATGATTTTTGTAAATAAAACATAATAAATACCCAAACTTAGAACGGAAATTCGACCTGTGACCCCCGCATAATAGAAAGTCCATATCGTTATTACTAATTTCCAAATTTCTGCGGTTTTAAAATCCATTTCCAATAAAAAAAATTAACAAGTATCCATACTCACATTATTTATGAAAACAACTCTATGTGCTTGGCCAGACTGCACACGCAGCGCGGGGCGGTCGCAGCGCGGCATACTTAACATATCTTATATCTTTAAAAACGAGCAATTCTTGTATGTATATATATATATATATATATATATATATATATATATATATATATATATATATATATATATATATATATATATATATATATATATATATATATATATATATATATATATATATATATATACATATAATTGGAATCTCGGAATCAAAAGGTGGCGTTTGAGTAGTCACAATTTAAACTGAAAAATGACTCTTCATGACATCTATCGGCGAATAATAATACTATTTTTTTCAATTGCTCTAACGACACAACAACACTAAAGCTATTCCAGTAGATGGCGTTGTTAAGTAACATGAAGTCAATGAGTGTTTGCTTTGAGGTTAGACTAAGAAAATCAATTGTTAATTTCCAAAAAACACAATTTATAAAAAAAAAATACCGAGCAAAGCTCGGTCATCCGGATATTGAAACCTTATTTGAGTGTCCGTAGAGGGCACGCGGGCGGCGCGCCGCGACCGCCCCGCGCCCGCCCCGCGCCCGCGTGTGCTGTCTGGCCAAACACTAACTGTTACGTTTTCACTTTACACTCGTTTTATGACGGTACAGAAATAGATTGGACCTCAGAGAAGGACATAAGCTACTTTTTGTCGCGAAAATTAAACTTGAAGGGGGTAAAATAGGGGTTACCGTCATTTAGTTTTTTTTTAAGTTATATGGCAGAACAACAAACCTTGTTAGCTAGTGTTATATAATATGTTTTAAATAGATTATTAGGAGCCAATACTCTTCACAGAACCTTATAAATGACGCATACTATCTAAGGTCTACTGAATGGATTTTAATGAAACTTTACAATAATATAAACTGATACATCTGTACGATGCCGGTCACAGACTAAGATTCTACACCGTATTCTTGCACCGTACAGGAATAAGAAGGATAGCTCGAGAGCAATGGACTGTATGAGAGAGGATGAGAAAGGAACGCGATACCTTGCAGTGGGTAAAGAAATTCGCACTAACCTTGATTCCACCCCTTCCCGGTTCGGTTCAGGTCGCGGAGGAACTGTTGCACGGCACCAGCTAAATGTCACGCACTGAACACACAATTTTATAGCACGGCCAATGGGAGTTTGGAGTACTACTATCTACTATCAGGGAGGTAGAACGTTGAACGTCCCGCGCGTTTAGAAGCTCACGCGTTACTATACTCTATATTATTTTTTGTCCCACCCTCGCTTTTACTATTTACCTCACCGAGAGTGAAGGTAAGTAACAAAAATCAGGAGGCGGGATTTCAAATACCCTTTATGCAAGGATCGAATACATTAGAATAACACATAGACAATAATTTATAAAGATAATGTGTGAATTGTCCAAAATATAACGATAAATATTAAGTAACAAGGAAAAAATGTTGCCATCTGTGAGCTATTCTGGCGTGCGCTGCAAAAACCGTTATTTAATATAAAGTTATTAAAGTTTTAAGAAACATCTGTTTTGTTGCCGCGGAGAAGTGGGACAAGCGATGTAGCGCGCGTGTGTACGAAAACTTCTCATATATTTTTCATTTACTTGTAACGGCTAGTAGAAGATTATACTGCGCTATACTTACGTCGCAGGCGCAGGCTGTTGTGGCCGATGCTCGCGTACGCTGTGTGTACTACCCACGTACGCATTATTTATATAAACAAAATCACTTTGGCTTGATACCTTGGGGTTTCCCTTCCCTCCCTCATATCCCATAGAGTTCATATCAACTCTTATGTCATGCAGGCTTGTACTCCTTCTTTGAGTATTTGGCTTTGACATTTTTATAGTTTACTACGGCTGATAGCTCAATAACTTATTCTGATATTTGAATAGATGTTTTGAACTTAGAAATCACTATTTCATATTTAATATTGTGAAATTTCCAAACACGCGGGTTATATGAAAATTTATTGGAATATGTTGAAGAAAATGTTTGGAGATTTTCTTTTAAAAAACTCTATAAAAGAATGGCACAAAGGGAAAATCCGGATATCTAAATAGCCAAGCTTTTAAAATTCTTTGACTTATCACTATCCGTTATCACATTCGGTTCTATCACATTAGTCGCATTTAATTCACTAAAATCACATATTTATAGTAATTAAGAGCTACATTTCTAACGCCGAAATGCTTGCTCATTTGGTGATAGATTATTCAACCTGTAGTTTAGTTACTGGTGTTTTTAGAAAATAATCCTTACACGTCTGTAATCCAACAGATATTAGGGCTAACTGATGTGAACAGGTGTTATCAGGCGTTAAATGATAAAAACCAACGTCTGATAACACAGGTGCAGGATGTGATAATACTATATCGGCTTTTGTTTTCTTTTGTATACTTTTGATAAACGCGTATAAAAAATATCGGTAAGCCGATTCTATAATTTTAGATTATCACCAATATCCATATTAATATTATAAAAGTAACTCTATCTGTCTGTTACATTTTCACGCCTAAACCGCTGAATCGATTTTGATGCATTTCGGTATAAAGTGAGGGTAAAATAGGGGTGAACGTAATTAAGTTCTGTTTTTTCATTTGTAAATTTATATGGCATATTAGCGTTTGCCGGGTCAGCTAGTGTATTTATATTTTTATGTCCTGGTTACTTTGCTATTTCGGAGTCCAGTTAATTTTCTTTTGCGACAATTAATTGTAAATATTACTTTGTCTTTTTAATATCCTGGCCTAAAATATACTGTTATGTGTATACCCCCGGCGAGCCAGCATCTTCCGCCTGGCTCTGTAGACGCTTCGGGCGCCCCTGCCGGACCCCGAACTGCTACGAGGAGGTCTGCGATGATCTCAAATAGTATTCCTAATCCAATCCGCTGCTAAAGATAAATACTTTTTTAGGTATATATTGTGTTCATATATCGTGTTATAGATATTTTTATAATGATTCTGAGTCACACATCTATATTTTGTCATCCTTAACTATTGTTTTCTCAACATTGAAACTTATGCGTTTATAGGTACGTGTTTTCATTGTGATTAATTCTATTATAAGATTCTAAAGGTATTACAATGTTTGCGGAAAGTAACTAACTATACATATATTTACACAAGTGTCATATTATGATTATGATAAAACGTTGAAAAAAATCGTAATGCAGAGTTACGCTAAAATCTGGTATTATTTCTTCCCAATTTCTCATCGGTACCTAGAAGTTTAATCTCGGCTATATCCAAACATTATTTACTTTGGAGTCGAATTTTTCACGACGTTAGTGAAATTACGAGATCAAGTTCATGGTCATAGTCTCCCAAAAAAAAAAATATGGAACAATTTGAGTAAAAATTATATTATTTTGTAAATGTATACAATAATATACATATTAAGTTACGGGAACCCGTGATGCAGTCCTCCGACGTACGAAAGTCATTAATGGTGTGGACGTCTCGGTTGATTCCTGAAATTTATTCAGTTTGGAGTCGTCCTTTGTTGTGGGAAGTAAATATTAAGTAACATTATGGAAAAAAGGTACATTTTTTCGTAAAAGGCGACAAAAACAACCCACCCTAGCTACGTGGTAAGGCCTCAAGCCTGTCTGGATGGCGACCACCTTTGGTCTTAAGTATGGCGCCATATTAACCTTGTATTGTGTTCCGGCATTACCTGGCGTAGGGGAAACCGTGATCATGAAGGCGGTTCTCCCAGGGCAAGGCCTGTCCATTGCACTGCGGATGGGTTGACCCCTTATTATTTACGGAGAGATAAAACGTAAAAATTGTGAGAAAAATACAAAAACACCACCTTTCTTTTCCCATAGAAAACACAGAGTAAATTAAAACATCTGTCCCCTGTTATCAAACATTTGGCATCAACTAAAACAAAACAGTCGCTGCACGTTTGGATTTTCTTTTGAATCCCTTCAAGTTTATTTATTTATTTATGGCACACCAACAGTACACACATTATTAAGTCACATTACAAATCATTTAATATAAATGTTCTGATGTGTGGACCCATTATAGGAGTGCACAGCATTTACAATACAAATGATATTATACATAGTCACAAATATAATGTCTAACACAGTTAAACATGAATCAATTTGGTATTATCAAGATTAATAAAAACAAAACAAAAAGAGTGTAAAAAGAATTAAGGCAATGAAATACATTAAAATATAAAATATAAGCGGAAATCAATTATTTTATAGTCGCAACTGAGCTCAACACTTTACCCTTAAACCAATTATAAGATTTGTGAAGTTCAAGTTGATTAGATATAAGGGGAGTGGGGGAAAAAGGGGGTTACATGAATGTAATAGCAGGTGATTTAAGGACATACAAATCAGTTAATTGCGCAACTAATAAAGATGATGTCAACTATCCATCAGAATTCTCGAACTCTCTGGATCTGCCATGATAATTTTATTTATTTATTTAAGCCTTGTTTATTTCCTGTAATTTTTTATAATTAAAATATTCCAGGATTATCGCCTCATAATATTCGATTGAAAATAAGATCGGTGCTCATAATGTTGCGAAATTTCAATCAATAGCGTCTATTTAAAGGCACACGGCTAGCATTAACAAAATTATTGATCGAAGCAACCGTTCTTAAGGGGAAAAATATAAGGCCCCGCATCTCAACGGTACCAACTAATTTGAATTTAAATGACTGCAATTTCCAGTGCGCCTTGATTTCGCTATGATCATAAATAAATCCCCAGGTCAGTCATTGGTTTTTGCGGCATCAATCTCGAAAACCCATACTTCTCGTTGAAACGTTTTAAAACCGTCAGCTTTATTTGTTACGCACCAGGTAATAAAACAAAAATACCGTGTCTCATAATGCATTACAATAAAAATATCATTATTATTATTATTATTATTATTACTGAAGTGTACGAAAGAGATAGCTTGTTTTTGGAAGTAGTCGTCGTCATAATTGAGACATTACATCGTTAGTCAAAGTAATAAATCTGAAATTAATTTTATTTTTTCTATTGGACTGCGCATGGGCTATAACTTTTGACAGAATAAAGTCTGTCGGGGCAACTTTCAACAAGTTTTATAAAGATTGACGAGGAGAGCGAAAGGACGGCCTGTGCTATACGATTGGCGGGACATGTTTATCTAAGGGCCCAGGCAGTAGGCGATGGAAGGACGACGGGGTTTTTAGTGGGTAGTCGAATGTTGGCTATCTTTCCCGGAATCCCACATACTCGGCACTCGTCAATTGAAATTTTTCTCAAACAAAAAACGGGAGTGAAATGAGAGACATATTGCCACTATGAAGTAGGTACCTTATATGGATAAGCTAGACTAAAACAGAAATCTATACAAATCAATAAAATTGGAGGGTTTGTTTGTAATATTTACTAGGTGCTTTTTACTCTTACTAAGTGCATTGCAAGTGCATTCGGACTTTAAACACGGTATATATATGTACCAAAACAACATTTTTTTACAATTTTTGTCTGTCTCTGTCTGTCTGTTTGTTCCGGCTAATCTCTGAAATGGCTGAACCGATTTTGACAGAACTTTGACTGGCAGATAGCTAATGTATCAAGGAGTAACTTAGGCTATTTTTATGTTAGAAAAAAATTGTTTTTGTTAAAAATGATGTTTCGGAAATTTTATATTCCAATTTAAGTTAACCTCAGATTTATGTCAATAATCATATGAAATAGGGTTCAGCTTAGACTGGACTTTGTAGGTTCGAACGTACGTATTCTAGAAGCGCATGGCGTAACAGTTGCATACGATAATACTGACTGTTTGCATATTTCATTTATATTTTAGGGTTTACAGGGTTTGTAATCCAAAATAAATCATAAGATATATCCAAAAAATTCAGGCCAAAGTCATTATTCCACGCGGACGGAGTCGCAAGCACAGCTAGTAATAAATAAATATATTGGAACATTTCGCTCAACGCCATCTAGTCCCAAACTAAGTTACTTGTGTTATGGGTACTAGACGACTGATATACTGCATATATTTTTCTTTTGTTAATAAATACATA
Organism: Malacosoma neustria; assembly: GCA_963693495.1. Lineage (NCBI taxonomy): Eukaryota > Metazoa > Arthropoda > Insecta > Lepidoptera > Lasiocampidae > Malacosoma > Malacosoma neustria. Next base: position 22,874,649 of record OY856375.1, on the reverse strand, counting down.
CTATACATAAACACCTAGATGCTGGATGAGAATCGAACCCGTGACCTCCGCAGGCGTACCAACATGTGTTACCTGCTACGCCAGGAGGTAGTCGAAAGAAGAAGAACTTAAACAGAGAACCTTTAAAACTGAATTTTAAAAAACATTTTGAATTGTATGGCGCTAATAGAGAAGAAAAATATGCTTAAATTAAACTATTTTTAAGTTACCGTTTATTTACCTCTTACACACGGCAACGTTCGTTAATCAGCCGTAGAGGTCAAGTCACGAAGTTTTTTCCCATATTAATGGCAAAAAGTTGTCCAAAAGGGGCCTGGGATGCCTTTGAAGCGGTTCGAGCTCATTAGCCGCGCCATACTTGGACAGAAGCCTTGTGTGATACCGACACATACTACAGAGCATAATGCCTTCTTTTAGATTTATTGCAGATTCCATATATCGCTGAGGGAAGCTATGTAATGCCTTTCAAATGCACATAAATAGTGGTAGTTGTAAAACGATTTAACGACTCCCCCAGTGTTGAGGACTTTGTGGCAATGTCGGCGCGCCGAATGTTCGACCCCGCAGATAATGTTAAGCATACCTCCATGACATCGCCCCATTGCACGCCCGGCCACCAGATCACCGCGGCATTTGGCTACCAACCCCCAGAGATTTAATAATATGCTCGTCGGACCTGGAGATGAGCAGCTGAGGTCGCAGAACCATCAAGCCACAGACAGGCCAACAGAAGCCACTGATGGCCAACAATAGTCGAGATTGGCCCGCCAAGCCAAGATGGGCCAACGGAAAGCTGCGGTGAAGCGACATCGATCATGTGGAAATACGCTCCCGTGGCTCAAACTACGTCACCAAGGGGTCGTTGCCTCCTGAGTTTATTCCGGAGTAGAGTTCCAATTCGAGGCCCCAAACCTCCCAAGGAAATGGTGTGGGGAGAAGACCCTAATATTTAACTACCACTTAGGCGTTACGACTAACGTCTAAGTTTTTATGTATAATATGTATTTATTTACAAAAGAAAAATATATTAGTAGTATATCCATTGCGTAGTACCCATAATACCTAGTGCTACGCTGCTTACTTTGAGACTACATGGAATTGCTTAAATTGTCCCTGTATATACAGGGTGACTTTGACAAAACCGTCCAAATTTTTTTACGCACTAAACATCAATTAAGGAACCCATTTTTGCAAAAAAAAATTGTATGTCAAATTTTCACCATAAAATATTTCATATAGAATCATTAATTCAATCGCACAGAATAATCATATGGTGCAAACAGCGTACGTTAACCTGTTATTACCTGTCTCTGTCTCTCCCGCGTAAATGAGTAGTGCGTATTCGCTCGCCCGGTGCAATGCCGCCGTCCTCGGCCTTTTACTAGGTCAGATGGAGAGGTCATTGATACTCTAGCGCCGTATTATGTAAATTGCGAGTTCTTTGAATGACTTTGTGATGCTGATTACTCAACATTTTTGTACTATGTGATACAAAACTAAAATACATGTTTCTCATAACTTTTACTAAAGATTCTTCTGTGTGAATTTGGACGGGTTTGTCAAAGTCACCCTGTATATTTATTATTGATTTATTAACATTTTCAAAATAGTTAATTCAGGTAAATACAATTAAGATAATACTTATATAATTTAACATCATCCTTATCTGAATCATTTGAGGTGGGCTCAGTATGTCCGTTTTTTATTCTTTTACTTCAAAAATCCTCATATCATGCATTACACATTCTTTCAATCGCAATTTAGGTCTACCCCCGCCTTTATACCCATCTACTTTCAGTTTGTACAGTTTTCTGTCCAGTCTCCTTTCTCTTAATTTATTTCTTATTTAGATACTACTTTCATAGCTTGTCTTATATACCCGTTTATAATATAACAATTAATAGAAAGAGGATTAAACTTTATCCTTGCTTCCATCTTTATTTAAATATTTTACATGAGGTGAATTCAGATTTGAATTACGTATCAAGGCTTAAATATTCGATCCAATAATTGTAAAGTAGATTTATCTGCAACTTTTTTCATTTTCTAATTTTACGTTACTTTTTATGCTTGTCGTAAGCGATTACTGCCAATATTTTTTTTATATAAATAAACTTTTATATTTTCTCAACAATATTTCTTAATAAACGTTTTATTAAAATAGTCTGAGGTATTGTGGCCTAAAGTATTTAACTGTACGATACCCAGTAAATAGCATGATTCAGTTGATGTAATTACGTTGACATAATGGTGTGCAGTTTAACTAGGCCGTTGCACTGGTTATTACTACAACGGTTAAAGCTTTTATCGTCTTCGACAAAAAATTTCATGAATCAATTTCTATAATGATTGATTTTAGCTATTTATGATTATATTTACTATATTATTGTATGTTGTTTGCCGTATATATAACTACTATTATTATTTTTGTACTTCGGATTTGGAATGAGCTTCTGGCTAATGTTTTCTCTTCTCAGTACGTTATGTGAAATTTTCAAAAAAGGCGTTATAAAATTTCTTCGAGATAAACAGCGCGTTGACAATTGATGTGCACGTCCATAGGATGGTGATCAATTACTGAAATCCTGCAATGTCTATAAAACGACAACGATTATATTGTTTATTTTTTTTTCTTTTGTATATAAATATATATTATTCACAAACACTCGAACTTGGAATGGGAACCGAACCTGTGATCTCTACAAGCATCAGCTTCAAAGAAATCGGATGAATGGAAACCCATAAACAGGTGCAAAGAAATCTCCGTGACTTGACAGAGATAAAATTCTACGCGCTTCAGGCTTCTAACCTTTCGACACAACATTGTTGGATAATAATAATAATCCTTAGCCTCCCACTGCCGGGCTCCGTCCTCTGCCTAGAGGGAATGGACAGTGGTTTGAAATACCGGTGATATCGGTATGCAGGTTTCCTCACGATGCTTTCGGTATATGAAAATTATCTTATAAAATGCACATTGACATCATTTAAATAAGGTTCAAGCGGAAGATCAGCGCTGGCCTTATTGACCAGCAAATGCTGAGCTTAACCCTATTTTAGGACAAGCACATTTTGGATCGCACATATTTTTATTGATTTTTTTTGATGTTTTTGTTGTTGTTGTTTATTACTTAAGAAACCTTTTTGTAATTGTATAGCTTGTTCTGAAATAAAATATTTCTTTCTTTCTTTTACACTAGACGAGAAAAATTGCGTAAGTCGTGCAAGCCACGGTGGTATTCGAACCCGGGACTTCTACTTTGGTCTCCGAGTGTAATACTGAGCTACCAGGTACCATACTGGGATGCTTGTAAAGAAAATCCTAAATTAGGACTTCCTAGAATCAACGTCAAATATGCACCGTGTGTGGTGTTGTGGTAATATTTAATGGATGAGGTCTCCAGGTGACATTAATTGTTCATTCCACTTTATTGACTACAGCTAATGGATCCCAAATGGCCATAACTCGGCAAACAAAGGGCCATACGGTGCCCTTTTAAGGTGCCGACATTAGAACCATATATACCGCGTGTTATAATCGTTTCCAATTTTGTATTAAAACTCAGTTTGTGATTGTTAAAACTATTTTCAAAGTAACATAATACACTTTTGTAGTTTTTTTACAATACAAGAGCTATAAGTGAGATATTTTGAGCTTGAATTCTGGACCAGATTGATACAGAGACTTTGGATACGTTAAGTAAGACGCTTTGTGCCACATCTTTAGCAATTTTGGAATAATTGTACCTATCGAATATTTTAGAAAACTGATTTATGAAGCGCCCCACGCTTTTTTCACAATAACACGTTTTAATTTCATTATTTTATTCCTATATTCAGAATTATTTTTACTTTTTAGTTCGATTTATCATTAAAACTGGTTTTTTAGTTTTTATTAAACTATATTTTTAGTTATATTTAATTTTGTCACTAAAGCGAGTTCTTTAGTTCTTTTTAACTACGTTTCTTCTAATTAGAATTTGCTTTAAAATTTTTATCAGGCGTAATTTATAATAATATAATATAAAGTATGATAATAAGTCACAATTTTTTAAATCCTGGCGATCTTGATCATGATAACGAAATGAAATAAAAGCGTGTTAAAAATACGTTAGTGAGCAGTCTTGGGATAAATATCGTTAATTCAAAAGCTTAAAATTTGTTATCATTACTAACAGCAGCGTCTAGGATTCAAATCGAAGCTTCAATTAATCTCTTGGATAATTATGATTAGTAACATTAAAAAAAATTAAAATGAATCTATTTTGTGATATAAATCCAAAAATGTTTTTATTACGTTTTGTTTTCTGATAAATAAGATAATGCTGTTGTTATCTTGTGGTGTTACAGTGATAACGAAATGTCGGATTGTTTTGTTGGATACCTAGTTTATTTGATCGTAATCTTCATTTGGTCGCATTTTCACGTAACTGTGAAAACTTATCTATACTAATAAATAAAATTGGAGTGTCTGTTTGTAATATTAAAATAACCGTTTTTTACTAAGTGCATTTAGATGTATACACGGTACATATACCAAAACAACATCTATCTATATATATAAAAATCTTGTGTCACGATGTATGTTGCCAATAAACTCCAAAACTACTAAACTGATTTCAATCAAATTTCACATGTACCCGTATTTTGATCTAACTTACTGGATAGGATAGTTATCATCTCAATTATTCGCTTATGTCGTGAATGTAAACGAATAAAATGTATAAATTAATTGTTTCTAAGCAAGTGTTTATTTACTGTTTAGTTTTATGAAGTTCTCATAGATGGCGGTGTACGTTGATTCATCGATAAAATTCTTCAATATTGCTTGACATCTAGGTTGCAAATACACTCAATAGATGGAGCCGTTCGATTTTACCGGAAGGGTTTTATTAAAATATGGTGGTACGAAGTTCGCCGGGTCAGCTAGTTTTTTATAATTTTTGTCTGTCTGTCTGTTTGTTCCGGCTAATCTCTGAAACGGCTGGACCGATTTTTACGAGATTTTGACTGTCAGATAGATGATATAACAAGGAGTAACTTAAGCTACTTTTATTTTAGAAAAAAAATATTTTTAGTTAAAAATGATCAGTTTCGGAAATTTGTAAAATCCAATTTAAGTTGACCTCAGATTTATAATATCATCAAAATATGAAATAGGGTTTAGCTTAGGCTGGACTTTGTAGATTCGAACGCATGTATTCCGGAGGCGCATGGCGTAACAGTTGCATTCGATAACACTGACTGTTTGCATATTTCATTTATTTCTATTTTAGGGTTTATAGGGTTTGTAATCCAAAATGAGTGACGTGACAGATGTCAACACGGTACTACGCGCTTGCTGTAATTTGCCTTTGTAAAAGTATTAAGTCCTTGTTAGTTTCTAGTTACAGTGCTCATTTATTCACAACAAGCCTAAAAAGTGATGTGTATATGAAAACCTCGTAAATCATTATTATTTACGCGATAATAAGTGTGATCGGACAGTAACAAATATTTTTGGCCAAATAAATATAAAAGAGGGTATAACAGAAGTGAGGTGTTCAGAGGTAAACAATAACGATTGTATAAATAATAATAAATAATCAGATCCCAGTTTAGGTGTTACATATTTATCGTTAATTACACTTCAGCGGCACGTTTACTGGTCATGGCGAAGTGTTCAGCGTGCGGCAAGTTCATATCCACGTTAACTGCTGCTGCATGTACCACCTGTCCGTTAGTTTTCCACAAGGGTTGTGTAGCTATACATGAAGATGCAACCATTTCCAAACGCTGGGTTTGCCCCGAATGCGAAAAAAGGGTAACCAAAAGTGACAACAACGCCATCCCGATGAAAAGCGTCAGTGGCATGGTTTCGCCGCAAATCACTGACACCGCGAGGGTACCTAGTCCACCTCATCGTGAAGTGTTCTCTCCGGAAGGGAATGACAGCGATGCGCGAGCCTTATCACGCGAGATCGCTGCATTTATGGAGGAGATACGTGATTTCCGCAAGGAAATGGCAGACTTCCGCGCATCTATTGTGGGAATGGGGCAGCGACTGGATGGTATTGAACACAGATTAGATAAGCTTGAACAGAAAAATATGGAAATCGGATCTAAAGACATTACCGAGCTTGAAAAAACAGTGGAAAAGCTTACTTTGGAATTAAATGACCGTGACCAGGAGGCGTTATCATCCGATCTAGATATTGGATGTTTGCCGGAAGAAAAAGGTGAAAATGTGCACCAGATTTTTATAGTTTTGGCCGCGAAGTTAGGAATCAGATTGGATGAGCGCGACATCGTATTTGTTGAAAGAATCGGTGGGATTGGTGCGCGTAACGTCTCCGGCTCAGGCTCGAGTGATAACGACAGAGGACGGGCTCGTCGCGTCGTAGTTCGCCTTGCGCGCCGCCAGGTGCGAGACAACTTGCTGAAGGCGGCGCGCGTGCGCCGCCATTTGACCACCGCAGATATAAACCTATCAGGTCCGTCGCAACGCATCTATATTAATGAAAGACTTACGCGAACAAATCGGCAACTTTTCCGTACGATCCGTGAAGAATGTCGTCTGCGCAAGTGGCGTTTTTCATGGACTAAACGAGGACGTATTTACGCCCGTCAGGCTGATGGAAAGCCAGCCTTTCATATTCGCTCTAATTCTGATCTGGAACGTGTTTTTACTAAGGATAACGTTTGAACTGTTTTTACTCTGTTACCATAATATAGTAGTAGACTTTTTAGTATATTTTGTTGTGTCAATAACCTGCTGTCAATATTTAACCAGTTTTAATATTATATTAGTTATGAGACATTTTAATATTGTGCTAGTTAAAATTTGTTTTAATTTTATACTAGTTAAGAGCTATTTTAATATTATATTAGTTAAGAGTTGTTTTAATATTATATTAGTTAAGAATTGTTTTAATATTGTATTAGTTAGGAGTTGTTTTAATATTATAATAAGTTTATTCTTTTTACACAACCGTAATTTATTTGAATGTGTACGTAATTTTTATAGTATACAATTATGTTGTTATTATTTTGAGTACTTGTTTTTGTTACATCTTATATATTGTCTTTGTATTCTTGGATCTGCAATGGCTTCATCTGGAAACAATGATCAGCTTGTGGCACATATAGCACCACATACAGTATATTTTTTCCTCTTTAAAAATGATTCATAAACATCTGATGATAGGTTTGCTGAATGTACGATCTCTGGGTACAGATCACGATAACTTTGTGGCTTCAACCATGCGTCATGGTTTAGATATCTTGGCAATGAATGAGACATGGCTAAGAGCAGGAGAAGAGGGTCGTGCTCCTTTGTTGCCGGGATACCGACTACGACATGTGCCTAGATCTCAAGGGATACGTTCTCGTGGGGGTGGAGTTGGGTTTTATATTAAAGAAGATTTGAATGCGTGAACCTTGTGTCATCCAATTGACCCGTTACACAGGGTTGTTGAACAAATGTGGATCACTGTGACTTTGAATGGGATAAAGCTTCTGATCGGCACAGCATATCGGCCTCCCTGGTTAGATGTAGATTTATTTTTTGACGCTATTACAGATACATTAAACGCACTCTCCAATTATGATAACATTATTTTGTTGGGCGATTTCAATATTAATCTACTAAATTTAAATGACCTAAAAACTAAGAAATTCATGGCTTTTCTGTCATGTTTAGATCTCTCACAAATAGTGAGTTCGCCAACTCACTTTACTGAAACCTCGCAAACACTCATTGATGTCGTTTGTACTAACCTAAGCACAAAAAAGATTAGTCTTGACCACTTGGGCTTTCTGTGGGGCCACTCACTAGTACTCTGTGAATTCAACATTAAACGCATTAAGCCGATGCCTTATGTGGCTGTATATAGACCCATAAAAAATATTTGTTTAGACCACTTCAATAGAGATTTGGACAGTATAGGATGGGATCTATTTGATACTTCGAAAGACTTAAATGAATTAGTTCAAAAATTTAACCTTAATATTTTAACTCTTTTTGACCTTCATGCTCCTGTAATTTTTACAACTATACGCAAACAGACTCATCCGTGGATTACAGATACAATTAAAGTTATGATGCGTCTACGCGACAATGCACTAATTGACTATGGCAATACAAAAACGCAGATTAAAAAAAAACTATTACAAATCACTAAAAAGTCTTGTAAATAAAGCTTTATTTAATGAAAAAGTAGCATATTTTAACCAAAATATAAATAGTAAAATAAGCCAACCGAAATTATTATGGGAAAATCTTAAGAACACTTTTATTTCTAAATGTGACTCAAAACTCCCTTTGCATTTGCAAGACCCTAACAGTATAAATAACTATTTTTTAAATTTACCTGATATTAATGTTAGCCGTACTTTGTTATGTTTTTACGAACAAAATAAATTTAGCGATACGGAGTTTACCATAAAGCCTATTGATATCGATTTACTTAATAAAATAATAAGTTCTCTAAAGTCAAATGCAGAAGGATGTGATCTTATAACTTTAAATATGTTAGTGATGACTTTATCTCAGTCGGTGGATACAATCAAATTCATTATTAACCAAGCAATTGAAACTTCAACTTTTCCAGAAATTTGGAAAATGGCCATTGTACGCCCTATACCTAAAATCCCTAACCCAGTTGAACTGAAAGATCTTCGACCTATAAGTATTTTACCGTGCCTATCGAAAATATTAGAGAAAGTGGTCTATCTACAACTTACCGAATATCTCGAAACGAATAAAATTCTCCCGGAAGAACAGTCCGGCTTCAGAAAAGGACGTGGCACGGTAACAACATTGCTTCAGGTCACAGATGACATTCTTTGTGCACAGGATGCGGGTATGTGTACTTTACTTGTGCTGTTAGATTTTTCCCGTGCATTCGATTTAATAAACGTTCAATTACTACTTTCTAAATTAAAATATTATGGTTTTGATACTAAAGCGTTACAATGGTTTTCAAGTTATCTTTGCAATCGATATCAGTATGTCAAGGTTGGCCGCAATGACGGTTCATTTACGGTCTCTGATAAATCAGTTGTCAACAGAGGTGTCCCGCAGGGATCTATCCTAGGCCCAATCCTTTTTATAATATATACGGCAGACTTAGTTCAACATATTAATAATTGCAGATATCATATGTTCGCTGACGACACTCAGCTATATATCACCTTTAAGCCATCCGAAATAGATGCCGCAATAAGTAGGCTCAACGATGATCTGTCTAGGATAGCCTACTGGTGTGAAGAACACTGTTTGATGCTCAATCCGTCAAAGACTAAATATCTCATATTTGGTAGTCCACACCAGTTAGCAAAATTAAATCCCTCTCGAAACATCACATTAATGAATACACTTGTAGAGCGTGTTTATGAAGCCAGAAATCTTGGGTTGTACATGGACTGTGACCTTAGGTTTGAGAGTCATGTAGCGAGAACGGTCAAAAATTGTTTTTATAAACTTAAAGTATTGTATAAAATGAAACCTTTCTTAAGCCAGGATCTCAAATTACAATTGACGGAGTCCCTGGTTCTTTCGCAACTCAATTATACAGATATTGTGTTTGGCCCACGTTTGTTGGCTAGAACTCAAAGACTGATCCAGCGAGTGCAGAATGCCTGTGCACGATTCTGCTTTAATGTTCCATTCAGAGCTCACGTAACACCATTCTTAAACCGGCATATGATTCTAAAAATGAAACATCGTCGCAAGCTTCATTTGGCCTGCCTTCTCTTTGATATAATTAAAAATAAAGCACCCTCTTATTTATACAACAAACTTGTATGGGCTACTAGTAAATCTGTGGGTTCCCGACAATGTGCGGTGCAGCTAGCTACAAACAAACATAAGACGGCAAAATTTAGAGGTAGTTTCCGCTATGCTGCATCCAGATGTTGGAATAACATTCCTCCGCCCATTCGAAACATGCAGAGTTCTTACAGTTTCAAGCGCGAACTAAAGAAATTCATTTTCCAACATCAGAAGGGACAGGAGAAATTGGCATGTGATACAAGTATTTTATAAACCCAATCCAGATAAGGTTTGTGTTTGTTTACAAAAGAAATGTATGTGTAGTGTATCGGTTGTCTGGTGCCCGCGGTAAGGGTGCCGTGCTACTGCTGACGTTGGGACTAGATGAGGTTATGTGGGGTGTTCAGGTATACGGTATATTTACTGTAGATGGGCATATGTTGTCTATAATAACAAATTGTATGTTTTTGTAGTTATTTAATATGTATTATTCATTTGTTGTGAACTGCAGCAATAAAATATTCCATTTCATGAGTCATGTCATTCTAGAAGGCCTCTGCGGAAGACCAGCGTTGGTTTCTTATAACCAACTATGCTGAGCAGAAGACCTTTTAGGGCACTTATATCTGTAATGAGATTTTTATTTAACATGTTATTAAGGTATTTTGTGCTCTAAATAAACATTTTTTCTTTCTTTCTTTCTTCAAAATAAACCATAAAATTTATCCAAAAAATGCTGCCCAAAAATCGAAGGCTCAAAATCATTATTCCACGCGGATGGAGTCGCGGGCACAGCTATTATATAATAATTGCCCCGATTACACTCATATACCTTTTGATGTACTTGCGTGCTTGACTATGTGATCTTATTATCATATTATATGATTTATGTGTTTTTAAGCAACCGTAAATATTGGTAAACGGATTACGTTTTGTTGTTTCCAAGCTGCAAAAGAAGATAGACGATTTTCTCAGGGTAGTTTTGAATTATCAATTCTAGAAAAATCCTAATATATTCTTTGTATTTGAACTGGTTACGAAGAAATGCTGTAGTGTGTAAGTAATAGCCTCGTGTCAGTGTCCATCAGCCAACCAGGACTTTTGAAATAAAATCTCAGGTCTGGATACTTGAATGATGATGAGTTTTTTTACTAGAACAAGTGATTTATTTAGGATATTTTATTTATTCTGGGACAACAGAGAAGTTGACGGACCACAATACTTAAAACTTTAAGTTACCTATTAAGCCACCACTGGGCACTGATAACACGCTGCTTGCTTAGGAGCACTGGACTCACTTATCCCGGAACACAACCTGGTTATTATAGCGGCATACTTAGAGAACTGAAGTCATTGCCATAAAGACGGGCTTGCAGCTCTACCAGACCGGTGGTAGCTAAATAGCTAGGGTTGCTTAGTTGTCTTTCACGGCCTGTCATAAAAACCACTCCCGGAGAGTTTTATGGACTAGATAAGGAATCTTTACACATACTAATTTCCTATAAATATATTTTCATTGCATTCTATTGGTCCACAATGGACCTATTGATCCAAATAAATATTTATTGAAATAATTTCATTGCAGAAAATGGAACTAATTCACGTGATATTAAAGTCCGGACCTTCGCCGCGCCCTTTAGCATGGTCGCTAGAGATATCAGCTTCCGATTCTGGTGAAGACTGGCGTATGATAAGAGCTTTTGGTGATCGGTAAATATTTAAACTATTCATGAATATATGTATATACAGGTTGACTTTGAAAAACCCGTACAAATTTTTTTTACGCACTAAACATCATTTAAGGAACCCATTTTTGCAAAAAAAAAATGTATGTCAAATTTTCACCATAAAATATTTCCTAAAGGATAATTAATTAAATTGTACAGAATAAGCATATGGTGCAAACAGCGAACGTTAACCTGTTATTACCTGTCTCTGTCACACCCGCGTAAATGAGTAGTGCGTATTCGCTCGCCCGGTTCAATGCTGCCGTCCTCGGCCTTTTACTAGGTCAGATGGCGAGGTCATTCACACTCCGTATTATGTAAATTGCGAGTTCTTTGAATGACTTTGTGATGCTGATTACTCAATATTTTTGTACTATGTGATACAAAACTAAAATACATGTTTCTCATAACTTTTATTAAAGATTCTTCTGTGTGAATTTGGACGGGTTTGTCAAAGTCAGCCTGTATATATATATATATATATATATATATATATATATATATATATATATATATATATATATATATATATATATATATATACAGCTTGTACTTCTCGTTGAAGAATAACTGCTTAAAAGAGAACTGTCGTTAATTCTAGCTATAGCGCTGTGGCTAAGCTTTTGCATTAAGAAATGGAGACTTTCGAGTGATAGGATGAATAAATAATGTTAGACAATGTGATAGTTCCTTGGAGTGCTCCTATATTTGTTTCCTAAATACTATTACTATCAAATTTGAAATTATTTTAATCTCATTAAAACATACATATTTTTAAAAATTTAAAACGCGTAATAAATTTGATGGATGTTGATGATGTAAAAATTAGCTTTTATGATGAATAAGAGGCGTGTAAACTTAAGGAAGATTCAAAAGATATTCTATTTGTTTCCATTGAATTGTTTCAAAAATCTCCGATATGGTCCACTTTGGACATCCATGGACATATAATTCCTCTATCATACTAACTTAACATTTCAGTGAGCACTGTAGGAGACTCTGGGACCTAAGACCAGACAGACGAAGACGGAAAGCCAGAGCAGCAAGAAAGAGCAGAGCGGATAAGGCTAGTTGTTCCACCCAGTTTGCTAGTCCAAGACCTTTGGAGAATGGTGAGGTAAGTGTTACTTTTTTAATTGAGAAGATGAAAGAGTTCCATCCCGTTTGCCTACAAAGATAAGTTATTAGATATTACTTAGTGATGCAACGGACCTCTGTTTCTGTTTCCACGAGTGCGGAAGTTCCGCGCGCTTTTCAACATTCGTTTCTGCTTCTGTTTCCGCTATTTTTATAACGGAGATACAATTGGAAGTTTACGACGGTTAAGTGTTGTGAGAGTACGAACGAAGACCAAGAAATCTCGATTACATTAACGAGAGTGACAATCTCCTTTTGGAGATACAGTCACATTTTCAGGAGTACAAAAAAGAAAAGCGATTACCTTTAAATGAAGATCCTCTTGTGTGGTGGAAATTAAATTCACACAAATGCCGTAATTTTTTGCTATTAGTGCGCCAATATTTGTCGGTACCCCCCGAGCAGCATCGCCAGTGAGCAATTATTTAGCGGAGCTGGTCTTTTAAGTATACGAAGAACACCGGAACAGATTTTTAGGTGCAAAAGCGGCCAAATTACTTTTCGTAAAATATAACTTACCACAACTTAGTTTTGAATATTAATAAAATGTTCAGTTGCAAAGTTGAAAGATATTTGTAAATTTGTTTTTTTTTTTTCATATTATTTACACTTCCGTTTCTGCATCCGTTTCCGTTTCTGCTAAAATTTACTTTTGACATCTGTTTCCGTTTCTGGTTCCGCTAAGACACTTTCGTTGCATCACTAATATTATTGTAGGGTAAAGGTTTTTGAAGTTTTGGGTCAACACCCTTTGGTGAAGATTCTATTTTTTGAGTAATGAGAGAAGAATATAGATGGAGAAGACGTAGTTAAATTTGGTTTATCAGGAGCGGCTGCCGTTTGGATACAACATCGAAAGTGGCTAGTGATGTAGAAGACACTGGCAGACATCACCTTTCAGGGAGACTTTAAAATTCTCCATCTCCGTAGACGAATGAGTGGCACGACTGCGTCATTCTCGCTGGCAAATTCCTGCCGTTTCATTCGCTCGTAGAAGAAGACCACCGCCTCCCAACCGGTCTCGCTAATTACCTACTACTAGTCAAACTCATTAGTCTAATTTGAACGAGTTTTAAGGGTGAAATCAGCAAATATTTATATAGCAGAATAATGTTTTCCGGGTCAGATTATAATGCTAAATTTATAGTTTTAAAAGCATCTGGCTTGTCCCGTGCCACCTATGACGAAACACAAAAGGTGTTGACAGCGAAAATAAACCGAATTGATGAATGCCAGGCAATGCACAAGGCAGGGCAAGCGGAGTATAAATAAACCACGATATCATCAGGTTCCTTGGCTCGCTTAACAAATATTTATAATTTTTTTCTATAAATGAAATGATTTCAATTATCTGCTTTTTATATATTGCACTAGTAAATAAAATTTATAGGTAGTATAATATATAACAAATATTTTTTCAAAAATTTCAGTCTCAATATGATGGGCCCAGATGAAATAAAAGAGTTCTTTATTCGATATTTATTTTTTTCGGAACGGCTGCATGACTGAAAATTGACAAAAGTTCATGTCTGTTGATACTTTTTGGGTAGTTATGAAAATACGGTTTCATATGTGTATGTGATATATGTCCAGTATACATTAGAGGTGGCTAGAATCCCACATAGCCCCCGGGATCTAAGTCAAGGTAATCGGGTGTACCCTACTAAGGGAAGAGACTGATGTAAGGTTTTTGAAGTGAAAACTTCTTTAGCGGCGTTGTGCACTTTTCTGTGATGGGTAAAAAAAATTAAACTCACGTCAGGTCACGTGTCCTGATCGTAAGAATTCGTAAGACGTAAGACGGAATTACTCCAGTAATACCAAGCTTATTAATAATGACTTAAGGTTTATTTTATAATGTAACTTTTAAATGATTGCATTGCATTACTTATTCTATTTATTCGAATTGCTACTTTATTACAATGAAATACAGTTGAGTTTTTTTTACGTAAAAACTTCTTAGGCGCGTTGAGCACTTTTTGGGTGAATATTTTTAGGTTTTTAAAGAAGTGTTAATGACCAATTTAAACTTTAATTCTTGATCATAAACACTTCTTCATAAACCGAAAATAATAATCTAATAGCTCGACGATACAATTCACAAGTTACTTAGTTTTCACTTCTATCGGCTGCCCAAAGACTGCCCCGCATGTTTTTTTTTCGGGATTTGAGTATCAAACGAGTAATAAAAATGTCGCAGTTAAGACTCAAACGACGTGCAATAGTTTGCCCTCAGCTGTGGGCCCGGTATAACGAGAAGTATGTAGTAAACTGAAGTCAAGGGTTCGAAACCGATGACATACACTTGGGCAAACTTTCTAAACAATATTGCTACAAACCGACGGTGAAAAAAAAAACATGTGAGGTACCGAGATTAATGCGCTAAACTGCCTTGAACTGGCATTGCGAGTGTGCTGTCCGCTCCCTGAAAGAGAGACCCGGGCCAAACAGGGGGTTCGGGACCTTATGAGCTGTTATTTACTGGATCCTGGCTCCATACTGAAAGCTTTTAGTATCATCATAACTGACACTGATGATAAATATTTTTTCAGATGCACGTAGCCATCGGTGAAGGTATATCAGCGAGACGTGTTCGTATATCTTTTCGCGCCGCTCATCCAGCAATTCCCAAACATCAGTACTACACAGTGCGAGCTCTGACCTTGGCTGCCAGGTGCTTGTGTCGGGGACACGCGAAGAGATGTGAAGTCGATTCTAATGTGAGTACACTTGCATCAAAAATAATTCTTTTATCCTTTCTACTACAGAAAATAATTTTTCTTTACGCTCGAACGTGTGATCACCTATACAAATGGGTATTCTTTGAGTAATAAGCCTATTACTCGGTCTTAGCTACATACTTCAGACTAAGCTTCTTAAGCTTCAGACTTATTGCTTTTTACTGGATCTATAAAAACGTGTGCTTTAGTTGTTGTTTAGTATATTATTCATGTTTTAGCTAGAGTTCAGCAGACAGGCAAACAGCCCACTCTGGCAAGTTGTCACCGTCACCTATGGACGTTTGCAACACCAGAGGCATTACCAATGCACTGCCGGCCTCGATGAAATATTATAACGCCTTATTTGAAGAACCCCATATCTTAGCCCATAGCTTGACAGCCTTAGCACTAAGCCTATCGAACCATGGCTTTCCCGAACCACCAACGCAAACTACGAAGTTAGGAACAAAACATTCCATTCCCTGCAGCACGACGTCAGCAATCGAGTTCGCACAGGTTTTGCGCAACCCATCCCAATCTGTTGACCGATAGCGCCACACTCTCCGCTTCGTGGTGGGGCGAGCCCGTTCGGGAATCGGAGGGCGCATCACGGAATATATCAAGCAATGATAAGAAGTTCCTAATGGAGCCCCGACCAGACGAACTTCCGGGTGTATGGTCAGCAGAAGGTCCAACAAAGACGGCGTATGGCCCACTCTATCCGGAATGCAGGTGAACCCTTCAACCACCTGAGTGAAACCATGGATAAGAGCAAAATTAAAGGCAGTAATGCCCGGCAGATCAGTTTTTGGAGTCTAGCCACTCAATATGATGTGCATTGAAGTCTCCTAGAACGATCACCTCCGCGGCGGGATACTGCGTAAAAACTTTGTCGGTAGCGTTTTGAACACGCCCGATAAAGTGATCCGTTTCAGTCCCTTCGCACCCTCTGCTATGGGACCGATATAGCCAGTACATCCGGGTGGAACCACCGATGGATGGAACCACAGATGGAAGGTCCCTATCTTGGAAACCGCGAAGACAGCGGCGGCATATATCGTCCCAGACGTACAAGCATACCCCAGCTTTTGAAATGAACAAATGTTCCAAATTGTAGCCGGGGTAACAAAGGTACGATGAGTCGACCGGGGCAGTTATCTGCGTCTCCATCAAAAACAGCCGGCTTTGCCGTTTCCAGATAGTGCTGAACGGCATTAAGATTTGAATGTATACCTCTGATGTTGCAAAATCCACTGTAAGTGTGGATTTGAGGTCCGCTGGGTTATACTACGTTTTTAGGGCGATCCATTGTTATTTTACATAAAGGGGTGTTTTTTGGAAGTTCTAGAGTATCTCAAACTATTAACTATTAGAAATATTAACCCGGAATTTGAAACTTTCTCTTTAATTAGTGACAGGGAAAATTTTAGCGCACTTTGTCGATGCTCTCTTGAGCCTTTATTTTCTTAAGCGAAAAAACATAAAATAACAGATTTAACATGTATGTATCTAAATTTTTTTTCTTAGAGAAGGATTTATGAGCTATCATTCTCTCCTCTTTGATAGAGACTTTAACTATTTTGAACTAATATTTATATAGACTGTGGGATTCAATTTCCGCCCCAAATGTTGGTGTTTATGTATTAAATTTATTAAAGAAAATATTATTTATAAAAGACAATATACACATATAAGTAGACAAGTACTACATCTAACACAAGCACTAATATAATATCTTCCAAATAGATGGCGTTGTGTGAATCGTCACAGTCTATTTGTTATTAAAAATATAAATAATATACAGTCGACTCTCGTTAATTCAAAGTTATCATGAGTTTCCTATGAAAATCTCTTTATATTTCGAACTTGGATCATCGTACACGAGATTTTGTTTTTGTAATGATTAGTTTGACACACACTTCCGCACGAATTGATTTGTTTAATTAAGTTTCAGTTAATATTTTTATCATAATTGATTATCAACATTCAATAATTCAAAGTTTTATTTCTTTTCTCTCAAAATTTGAACCATTTGATATTTCAAACACTCGATAATTCGTAGTATTTTAAGAGTCCCTCGAGTTTCGAGTTAACGAGAGTCGACTGTACCTATATAAAGAAATCGTCAATATTACAAATTTTTATGTGAAGCTACTCGTAACTCATGTTAGAATTATTATTACCGATAACAGGGCGCAAAATGTGAATGTCTCCACGGCACCTGCGGTTCGCACTGTCAGCGTTGCTGCTCCGGAGCACCCTGGCTGCCCAACAAGCCCTGCGACCTCGCGTCGGAGTGCTCGTGCGGCGAGCGTGGCGCCTGCTCTTACGACGACACTGGCGCCATCGTCTGCGTTAATTGTACGGTAGGTAAAGTTTTATCTTCATTTTCGTATAATGACTCATTGTCAATGACTCATTTTCGAAAATAGAAGACGTGGTGTACTTAAGTACTCGTAATAGTCCTATGTTGCATGGTAGTACTTACATGCATTTATTATCTTTAGAAATATGATCGTTATTTAGCAAGGCAATAACCTGACTTGATCATGGATATCTTTGGTCACGATTGTGTATAAGCTAGCTGACCTGGCAAACGTTATTCTGCCATATAAATTAAAAAAAAACAGAACTTAGTTATGTTTACCCCTATTTCACGTGTTACAAGTTTAATTATCGAGACAAAAAGTACAAAGCCCAAATTCATAATCGTTCGACCTATGGAATGCAAGGAAACCGGACTTAACGCTGGTTGATATCTATACCTAGGGTCACATGAAATCCTTACTTTACAACATCTCGCCTGTGTCTTCCGCGGAAGAACTCAAAACAAGAGTTATTATAAACGCAGCAAATGTGATGCGGAATAATTTGATTATTTCGGTAGTTAAGTCACGACATATTATCTACTTTGTGCTATTATTATTAAAATTATATGTATTGTACAGGACAATCGAGCTGGACCTCTATGCGACCGATGTCTGTTTGGTTACTACAACGCAATTCCTGATGGTCCTTGTGTGCCTTGTGATTGCGACCCCGAAGGATCTGATGGTAAGAGAAAGAGAACTTATAAATTAACTTAGAAATTAAAACATGATATTTCTGCTTAGCGGATAGGCTCGATATTTGAGCAGTGGCAACCACCGGCATTTTGTTTTGCCCGCCATGTTTTAGTAAGTATACTAATATCCCTAAAAAACTTTTGACTTGAATCACCTCGGTACGAATCGATCAGATTATTGAAGGTCACGCTGAAAGTGAATCTAACAACTTCTTGTTAACGTGGATCGTACTTGTCGGTCTTAATTTTATTATTGCATTTAAGGGTCCTGCACGTGGGATAAGAGTAACCATCGAGCAGCTTGCACATGCCTGCCAGGGTTCACTGGACACCTTTGTGACGTGTGCGACAATCCTTTTGCGGCATTCCCCAATTGTCAGACTCCAGCTACTCCAGCTTGTAAATGCGATCCCAGGGGTATCGTGGACACCGAGAGGATTTGTGAAGAAGTTTGTGAGTGTAAGGTCAGTGTTTAAAACTAGATTTTATAAAACTGATTATTGTTATATAATGTTAACCTGAAAGAAGAAAGTGTTTAATCTTAAACACTTCATTTTTCGAACTGATTATCTTTGATGTAATGTTTCTTAGAATAAGTACAAAGAACTAGGTATATTCTTTTGATTTACTTCTCCTCCTTACTCTTCTTCTTCTTCCTGTTCTTATCCCAGCTATGTGAGGCCGGCATGTCCTCTCCTTCCACTCTCCTCTTTTACAGAATCCATCCATCGTTTCTTTAGTCTATCTCTCCTTTTGCATCCATCCACTCTTGTTTCTAGTATTTTCCTTGGCCATACCAGGCTAGCCTATTACTTTTGAGTTTCTCAATCACTGGCGCAAACAAACTTCTGATATATTCATTTCTAAACTGACGGACTCATAAACTGCATCAAAGTACAGGATTATTTTGAAATGATTTTTTTAATAAGTATGCAAACTTTCTATACAGATTTAAATTGAAACCTCTAGATTGGTTCGTGAACTTTAAAACAGCGTAGGGTCATATCCTTAAGTTTAAGTTTGTGTACTGGAAAGGACCTTAAGACTTTTTTGAAGAAAAAACAGAAATTTAAGGAAAATTGGTGTAATAAAAAAATTGGTTTTAACAATAGACACAAACTTTATGCAAGGGTTTATTTGTGTTTTAATAAGGTGTATTACCTCCATGTGTCCTTATTACAAATTCTGATCGGTTACGCATAGATTTTATTAGGGTTATTAAAAGAACTTGCGGTCGTCGTCTATTACTTTGATGCAGTTTATGAGTCCGTCAGTGTAATTTTATCCATTTTTGTAACTCCACTCATCCATCTCAACATTTGCATCTCTCCTGCATGCAATGTTTCATCCTTCTTCTTTGTGGCCTAAATGCACTCAAACGTCGCTCATTATTCCTGATCTATCCAATTTTCTTTCTGTCAGTGGATGATGAATGAAGATTCATAGCATAAGTGCTCCCTAAAATATAAGTCCCCGGAATTTGGTTTGATTCGACACCTTAGTACGGGTAACAAAGGCCACTAATTTCCTTTTTCTTTTGCAGTTAAAAGTCAGGTAAAATATAATTAAATTAAATTGTAAAAGATAAATTGAGTCACATCTATTCATTCAGATATACACCAACATAAAAAGGCCTAGCTAGGTGCTAGGGTTCCAAGCCTGACTGGTCGGCAACCACCCCATAGTCTCTAATATGCCGCCATAAGGGGGCGTTCATAAATTACGTGAGGTGTTTAAGGGGAGGAGGGGGTCGAGTCAAATCTCATCTAATCTTACGTTGGAGAGACGGGGGGGGGGGGGTTTCTCAGCAAATATCACGCAATTTTTTTTCTGATTGAAACAAAAAAAATTATACTATTTTGGTCCATTTAATCCAGATTGTACATGCTTAAGATTTAATCTTGAGCGTAATCGCGTAATACGATTAAGATCATTCACTAATTCGTTCTCCATGGATTGAATTAGAGTAGATATTCTTTTTTTAATCACAGTAGTTACGATTTAAGTATTCTATTGTTAAATTTTTATTACACTTATAATTAAACTCTCAGCAATATTGATTACTAGTCTTAACTAGTCGTAAATAAAAGCACGAAGCAATTTTTTTTTCTTTTTACAATAACAATCCAACGCGTTTACGTAAGAAACCCACATTTTGAAAAATCTCACGTGAGATTGGGGGATGGGGGTGGGGGTTGAATAAAATCTTACGACATCTCACCATACAGAAAATTAAAAAAAAACACCTCACGTAATTTATGGACGCCCCCTAATAACCTTGTGTAGTGATTCGACAACTCAGTTTCGGTTCCCTTAGATAGTCGGCAGTATATTAGCGGTGCCCCTGGCGTCTCAAACATCCATGGGCGAAATTCACCAATAGGGTTATCACTAACCTTCATGTTTTATTCTTGAGCATCAGCTTCTAACCTGATCAGGTCTCACTCTCACTGTATTCAGTTAACGACTGATCGATCATATATTTTTATTTCAGCCAAATGTAGTGGGAGACAGATGTGACGCGTGCGCAAAGGGCCACTTTGGTCTAAGCCTGGACCTGCCCTCCGGCTGTCGTCCCTGCTACTGCTCGCACATTACAGACTCCTGCACGTCCGCTAATTCTTTAGATATGGATCCACCTCGCGATGTAAGTTTGTGACGAAATATAATCAGCACATAATGTAATCTTTGCAAAAACTTTATTAATAATCGTTTCTTACGTCATTTTGTAATAAAAATTCCGTAAAATATTTTCTTTACTTTTGTAAATATTTTTGCATTGGTCCATAAAATTAACCAAGGGTACAATGTGTAAGACTGCGCTGTTCTCATCTCTCATTTCTTCTAGATTGTTCTGCCGCTTGGTGATAGCTGGCTGATTACTGACATGAAAGCTAACGAGACAACAGAGCCATCTGTTGACGAAGAAGGGAAACCATTCGTTATAATATACGAGGTGATATTTTCAATTATATTTAAAACTAAATCGATATTATTTCTGTTTTAATCATACCAAACCAAATTAGTTTAACAGATTTTCTTTTTAAAGAATTTAATATATTTCTCATTAGAACATTTAGACGCGTAATAATTAAAAATTTAAGTGATGTCACAGTCAAGATGTAATCCAGCGGTTACGTGTAGATTCTCACTGTTCAGTTTTACCATTGTACAATATATAATATTTACTGCGTATATTACTACTAGTACTACTAGAGATTACTATTCTACGTGGTAGGGCCCCAATTTCGTCTAGATGGCTACCATCCTTGGTCTAAAGTATGTCGCCATAATAACCTTGTGTTGTGTTCCGGCATTAGTGACCCAGGTTCCTGTACCTCTATGGGATAGCAGCGTATTCGCAGTGCCCCTAGCGTTGTAAACATCTGTAGGCGACGGTAACTGCTTATTATTAAGTGTGCCGTTAGCCTGTATGCTCTTCCTCAGCAATTAAAAAAACTACATTAATCCGATTAGGATAAGCGTGATAGGTGTACACTGTGCATTTTCTCTAGAGAGGCTGACGTAGTACTGGCTAACTCACTTCGGTATGCTTACGGGGAGCTCGATTCTTATCTCGCGTCTGGTGGCGGTGGTGTTTATGTGTTAGTTGTCTAATACCCATAACACAAGTACTATGTTACTTACTTTGTGACTAAATGGCACTGTGAGAATTGTCCCAGTATGTTTATTGTTATTTTTTTTTATTGCTGTAGGACAGCAGACAGGCTGACGGCCCGTTTAGAACTTAGCAGTTACCATCGCCTATGGGTGTTTGCAACACCAGTGGCATCGCGATTCACGAATATGTACGCTGCTGTCGCATAAGGGTACAGGAACTTGGGTCACCAATGCCGGAACACAACACAAGGTTATTATGGCGGCATACTTAAGACCAAAGGTGGTCGCCATCCAGACGGGCTTGGAGCCCTACCACGTAGCTAGGGTGGGTTGTTTTGTCGCCTTTTACGACAGGTCGACCCCGGCCGCAGAGGTTAGTATTCTTTCTCCGCTTCTGCACGAATAATTTATCATATTAATATTATATTCAAGCCTGTTTCTCAGGTAGAAGGCATGGAGTATTTCTACTGGTTGTCCCGCTCATTTAACGGCGAGCAGCTCTCTTCGTACGGGGGAGGAATTCGTGCCAATTTGTTCTGGGGCGTGGTCAGGGGGGACACGGGAGGCAATCCCACATTAGCACCTGATGTCGTACTTATTGGATCCGGTAAGATAAGAGATTTCATTAATAATATATGTACTTGTTTCATCATTGTCATTTTATAATCTACCTCACGAGATGTGACTTTTTCTCCGAATGATATTAAAATCTATGAAAAATGTATATTATAAAATATGAGGTAGTGGTGTTACGCTCGAGGCGGTTTCAAGCAGTTTTCTCTCTTAATATTCTTGCTGAAGGAAATTATGGCGTAAAAAAGAGCACACTGCGTGAAATATAGCACACGTGAGACCCACCTCTTTGCTAGCCTTAGCCGAACATGATGGTATACTACTATCTGGCTTATACTCGAACCCAGCGGTGGGATTTTGGTTAGATATTATTTTATTTGAAATAATTTGCGTGCCAATGGGCTCAATACCAGGGATGCTGAAGACCGTGCGAAGTGGAGTAGAAAAAGTCGGAAAGCGGACCCCGGGCACTGAAACGAAAGTTTAGGATGCAACCGGGATAACGCTTAGATGATGATGATGATGATGATTATTTTATTTGAAATCAAAATTTCAGATGGCACAAAACTATCCTTCGCGAACACAAGCTACGAGGTACCCGGTTCAACAGAAATAAACGTACCATTAATAGAGGGCGGTTGGTACGTGATGGACGAAGAAGCGGAGGTAGCTTCTCGAATCCAGTTGCTGGATGTTCTTAGAGATGTTAGGGGAATTATGATCAGGGCGCATTTCCATTTTGATCAAGATGAGGTAAGGATCTGCAAATAGATCATTTATATATTTTAGTGTCGATACGTGAATGTATAAAGACTTTAAAACTCAAATTAACCTTGACGGCTAGGTACAGCGAAGCATTTAGTGCAGGGATTCACAAACTATTTTGGGCAAAAGACCTCTTCCAAAATGAATTGATACCTCAGACCCGGAGCCCGTACGAATAAACGGATACGGTTAAATCGGCCTGCCAATCTCTTGGCCGAGACCAAGCAGAACAAGGCTTCCAGGTTCTAAACAGACTTAGAATTTTACTGGAATCGATAAAAAAATTATAATGCTTCATTTTATTGAATGTCAACAGATATATTATCTTTTCTTAGTTCTTAAGGTGGTAACTTTTAAACATAGACTTTTTTCTACAACTGAACTTTACAAAACTTGCAAAGTGCTCACAGTGAGACAATTATATATACTGCATGTAGTTATATTTCAGCATTGTGTCACACCATTTGTGGCAGTGAATAAGCGTCTTAAACATAAAGTTTGCACTCTTCCTAATTCAAATGTAGCTTTTACAAGAAAATTTTCTATTTATTTAGGACCTCTTATTTATAATAAAATAAATTATGATATTTCTGTCTATTGTCTTTGCCTGAACTGAGAGAGAAAGTTTGTACTTTCCTGCTTTCCAAAACTTATGATGAAACCGAGCAGTATATTGAATCATTAATATAACATCATAATAATATATAATTGTTTCCATACACAATCACACACACACACACACACACACACTCACACACTTAATCGAACATAGATGTGTAAAATGATGTGGAGCTTATTATTCATATTTGTATGTTTCGTTGCATTATTTGTAGGATTTAAATGGCCGTCGTTCCTTAACACAGGCTATAAGCTGGCCTATTTAGAGACGACGACCATTGCAGTTGAAGTGTATTGTAATTGTGAAATTGAATAAAGATTATTATTATTATTATTTTCTGATTTCGCTCAATGTTAATTTTTTCTTCGTAGGTCCGGTTGGAATCAGTAGAGATCCAAGGCCCCCTATCTCCAATAAGCGAGGTCTGTTCGTGTCCGCCAGGTTATACCGGCGCGCAATGCTCGCGATGTGCGTGGACTCACGCGCGTGTATTACACGCTACTTCAGCAACACCTAGATTCGAGTGCGTGCCGTGTGCTTGTAACGGACATGCGTCGTGCGATAATGGTAAAGTATACTTAATGTTAAGGATATTTAGCACCAAGTGAATAATCCCGGTTGTCTTTATAGCTTCCACTAAAGAGATCGATTTTCTAATACCAAGATAATGAGATTAAGAAACATATGCAACAGATTTGCCTAAATTTATCCTCTACCTGAACGACTACCATCATTGAAGTACTTCAATCTTCAAGTAATACATCATATCGAATATTTTGCATGGAGATCTTGATTCAGGCCCCGCAAGTTTTTATGAGACCCATTACTGTAATATTAGACATAATATAATATATTAGTAATAACATTAAATTATATCTAATAGTAAATCAATGATTAAGTGGCAAATGTGTTTTTTTTATTGCTGTAGGACAGCAGACAGGCTGACGGCCCGCTTAGAATTTAGCAGTTACCGTCGCCTATGGGTGTTTGCAACGCCAGTGGCATCGCGAACACGCTGCTGTCCCATAAGGGTGCAGTAACTTGGGTCACTAATGCCGGAACACAACACAAGGTTATTATGGCGGCCGACTTAAGACCAAAGGTGGTCGCCATCCAGACGGGGTTGAGGCCCTACCACGTAGCTAGGGGTGGGTTGTTTTGTCGCCTTTTACGACAGGCCGACCCCGACCGCAGAGGTGAATATTCGTTCTCCACCCCTGCACGGATAATATATATGGAATAGGATGTATTCCATCATATCAGGCCACAATTTTTATTTACAACATAAGTGACACGGCCATAAGTCCAGTAGTAGGTTTAAACATGGTTCGTATTAAAACAAATCGTATTTACAACAAACATTGTGCAAACATACTCAATCTTGTATATTACACACTTTCATCATTATCTAGTCAGGAAGAGTACTATATAGCGGTTATAATGATCATTTGCCTCAGTGACAAGCTTGCCATTTTTAAATCAGACACATACTCGTATATGTACATAAGCCTTACCTACCAGCCCAAAACATATCAACACATTGTGATTCAAATTAACATAATTAAACTTTAAAGTAAAGAAGATATTTTATAGACATTGCATGTGATCTATTAAGTAGATAAAAGAACCAAGTTTTTATCCGTGCAAGGGCGGAGAAAGAATACTAACCTCTGCAGCCGGGGTCGGCCTGCTGTAAAAGGCGACAAAACAACCCACCCTAGCCTAGCTACGTGGTAGGGCCTCAAGCCCGTCTGGATGGCGACTACCTTTGGTCTTAAGTATGACGCCATAATAACCTTGTGTTGTGTTCTGGCATTATTGACCCAAGTTCCTGTACTCTTATGGGACAGTGGCGTGTTCACGGTACCACTGGCGTTGCAAATACCCATAGGCGATGGTAACTAAATTCTAAGCGGGCCGTCAGCCTGTCTACTGTCCTATAGCAAAAAAAGTAATCAAATGGTTTGATCGCAGTACCTACGATCTTCTATGTTGTGGAGACAAAGTACGATCACCAATAGAATTATTGGTCACCAGTATATTTAAAAAATACCCAATATTGTTTTACAATAGTTGTTTTTCTTTGTTTCAGTAAATGGTCCCTGCGGTCAATGTCAACATAACACAACAGGACTACACTGCGAACGCTGTCTTCCAGGTCACTACGGAAATCCGGTACAGGTAAATTATTACAGCTATTATCCGGTAAAATAAGTAAATACAGTTAGAAATATTAGAAATTTGATGTTAATGAATTATACGTAATATGGTTTAGGGTGTTAGAGACACGCGGTTGGTACAGTAATTATGTACATCCTAATATACTTAAAGTAGTGTTTATAAGTTCAGTTTCCAGCCGCAAATAGTCGGTTCTAGTAGGTTTGTCAAATATATATAATGTCATCCTAAGGTCCGCCATGTCTTCCGCCTATAACGTAAATAACTGTTTGATTTAAAAAATTTGTTACACTATTATATTAGCATATAATATATTATATTAGCAGTTACCGTCCCTTATGGGTGTATGCAACGTCAGTGGCATCGCGAACACGCTGCTCTCCCATAAGGGTACAGGAACTTGAGTCACTAATGCCGGAACACAACGCAAGGTTATTATGTCGGCATACTTAAGACCAAAGGTGGTCGCCATCCAGACGGGCTTGGGGCCCAACCACTAGCTAGGGTGGGTTGTTTTGTCGCCTTTTATTTTGACAGGCCGACTCCGACCGGGTACCGTATAATAGTAGAATATATTTTATATGTGTGTGTAACATACATGTCACGCACACAATTTATATGTGAGTAAATTCTAAAATGATCTCGTTTAGCTAGCTGTTCTAGTTTTCTGAGATTTTTCGCTTGTATATTGGTATAATAGTGTATTGATCTTATGAAGCTACTTTTAGATATTATATAAATAATTATAATCTAAACAGGCTGAATTTTATATCAAATGCAGTACGCTTGTAATTTTTTTTCCTTTCCTCAGGGCGCTTGCAAACCGTGTGCCTGCCCTCTGTACTTGGCTTCAAATAATTTCAGCCCGAACTGTGCCCTTGCCTCGTCGGAAGGCGATGACTATGTCTGCACGCAGTGCCCGGATGGCTATACCGGAGACCACTGTGAGAAGTTAGTATTTTTTTTTAAGATTTATATTGTATTGTAAGAAATTGTCTTACACAGAATATATGTGAAGAAACTAGTCATGTTTTTGGGTCCCGTCGCTCAGACATTTGAAACTTCGAAGGTATTACTTAATATGTATGGTAAAGGGGAAATAGGCAAGAGAAACCTGGACTCAACGTACAAGATACAAAAATTTGAAAGCTACTTTCTATCTTCGATCGATCGTTATTGGCGTCCAGCCAATTCATCACATCCGGAGCCTTTATATGTACATAAAATTTTTAATTTAGCGTAAGTTCACGATGTGGACTCCAACTTCATGTAAAGGGATATAATCAGTATTTTTACTGCTGAGGAGCAGCAGGCAGGCTGACGGCACACTTAATAGTAAGCAGTTACCGTGGCCTATGGATGTTTGCGACGCTAAAGGTGCCCCTAGGTGCGAACACGCTGGTGTCATGTACAGGAACTTGGGTCAATAAAGCATTATTGACCCAAGTTCCTGTACATGACACCAGCGTGTTCGCTCCAGCAGGAACACAATACAAGGTTATTATGGCGGCATACTTGTGGACCAAGGGTGGTCGCCATCCAGACGGGCTTGGGGCCCTACCACGTAACTAGGATTGTTTTGTCGCCTTTTGACAGGCCGGCCCCGGCCGCAGAGGTTAGTATTCTTACTCCAGCTCGACATTGTATTAATAATGTAATATGGAATATATATATATATATATATATATATATATATATATATATATATATATATATATATATATATATATATATATTTACTGTGTTGAGACTGTGGGGCCGTGGGTTCCACAAGCGTATAACCTGTCAAAACGCTTGATAGAGGTCTCACGGGATCAAAAAGCTGGTTTGTATTTAGGGCAAAGGATAAGTGTTGCCATCCAATGCAGCCAGCGTTTTGGGAATTTTTCCGGTCGAAAGCGATTTGGAATCAATTTATTATGTATAGTTTTCGTGTTTTTGGTTTCTTTCTTTTTGTAATGACATAGATATTTTAGTTTAATGTAGTAATAAAATATATTCCAGATAAATATCCATGCAATGTCCGGCTACTTCTCTGCTGTTTTACAGCTATAAAAAAGCTGTTAAATGTGTCCACATAATGAATTTCCTTTTTTGTGCAAACGAATTTCTTTTTGTGTTATAATGTTTTAACCAGTTCCCTTTACTTACTAGTTGTGACTTTGGCTACTGGGGTTCGCCAACGACCCCGGGTAGCTCGTGTCAGCCGTGCGAGTGCGGAGGGTCTCCCTGCCACCCCACCACTGGTATATGCTTGACATGTCCCGCACACACTGAAGGGGCAAGATGCGATCTCTGTAAAGTAAGGCTCAGCATTTTATTCTTAGCTTTGTATTTGTGTTATTATTATTAACATTTATTATCATTTAATTTTTCTCTTTGTGATAAGATTACCCAACTTTTTTTTATAGCTGCAGTTCAGCAATTAGGCAAAGGGCCCACCGTCTCCTATGAACGTTTGCAACACCAGAGGCATGGCAAACGTGCTATCGGCCTCGAAAAAATTTTACAACGCCTTTTGGAATATATAAAAATTGATTTGCTTTTCCAACCCCTATAAGAAAACCTGCCTGAATTATGACATGGACCACGAAACTCTGGTATAGTAGTAGTATACCTGACACCCCATCTCTCATTCGATGCCTGCAAGCCAGTCCCACTTAATTCAGGCCTCCCCTACATTATATTAGGCATGCTCGTCCAAGGTGAACTAGTGTGACACATATATTAAACGCGTTATAAAAAAAATCGAGGCAACAGGTTAGCATCATCCCAAGTGTTGCAAATGTGTACTGGAAACAGTGACCGTTTGTTACCACGTGAGCCACGTTTGCCTGTCTGCTGAAGTGTAGCTATAAAAATTATTATGTTGTAATATTGCATAAAACTGGACTGAATTGGATCCGTGACTTCTGTATTGGTCTCCAGGTATACCATAATACCACTCAGCTACCACGTACCAGTTGTTATTGCAATAAACAATTCGTCATAGATCGCCTATCAAATCCTTCATTTTCCCGACTGATTAATTAGAAATCCACAATACATATAATTTTTTATTGAATGTAGCAATAATATTTATACATTTAGTATCCAAGTATGGTAAAAATTGAAATTCTTATCTTTTTTCAAAACCGGCATGACGATCATAACGAATTAGAATATAATTTTTTTAAATAAGAAAATATTAATAAGAAAATAAGTTTCCGATAAGGCCGTGTAAATTGTGTAAAATCATGTAAAACGAAATAAATTCCAAATATATTTTATTTATAATATAGTGTATTTTCAATATTAATTTAAGCATATTTATTATGTTAATATTACTTTATATATTTGGAATAAAAAAACAAAGAAATATTCAAGAAACTATATACGCAAATTCCCCAGCTTCTACACTTTTTCTAATGGAATCTTAATTTATTTATTGATCTTATTGAGACTACGTTCTTGGAAAAAATAGCAATATAGCGTTTTCTCTATTGCGTAAACGTTCCAATATTTTAATTTTTGGTTTCAAAGAAAAGTTTTGCTTTCAAAAAGAAAATCTATCCTATATTTAATATACCTTTTATTTTTCCGATGTTTTTGGCATTATAAAAGTTGATACAAATTCAGATTTATTTATTTCAGTGTTGTGAATTGAATGAGACCCAAAAATGTTTTGAACAGTATGTATATGTGAATATACAACTATATAATATACATTATTATAATATTTCGTAGTTCGTTAATGTATGAACCCTTTAAAAGCGAAATCATGTAAATCAGGGGTACATAAACTGGCAGGGAAATTCTGAAAGGTAAAAAATCTGAAGAAAATTTATATAAAAAAGAGAAATTGAACATTGTATGTTTTGTGTAGGAAGGTTACTGGTTCGGCGAAGACGGTTTCTCGGGTTCTGGCACAGCCTGTGTGCCATGTGCGTGCGGGAACGGAGCACTTTCGGGTGCCTGTGAAGCTAGGAGTGGCCAGTGCGCCTGCAGGGAAGGCTGGACCGGCAGGGCCTGTGACAGGTGCAGCAGGGGCCACGGAGGTACATCGTTTAATTTTTTTTAACAACACATTGATTTGGTGCTATACAAATCCAGACGCAGTGTTATTATTTCGTTAATATTAACAAACTTTTCATATACATTACATTTAAAAACTAAAACATTTGTATGCTACCGGCACGCTATGATGGCCGTTTTGACGTTTGTCCACTCCATGTAGTTTCGTATTAATTAGTAATTGCATTTGAAGGAGCAAATTGCTGTTCTTTATTGTCAATAACTGCATGTCGCTATTGACAATAAAGAAGCAATTTGCTCCTTCAAATGTAATTAGTAATTAATACGAAACTTCATGAGTGGACAAACGTCAAAACGGCCATCATAGCTTGCCGGTATAGTAGTGGACTGAAATAAATATAAACCATTCTCGAATTAACTTAAATACACACAAAACAAAAAGCATAAAATGAGTTCAGGCTTTGAGAAGTTCCGTCATATACATACGCACAAAATAATTTAATATGTGTATGAAGATCCGTGATGATATTTTGCATAATATATGTATAAATATTTTATTATTGTAGTACTATTTCCTGGATGATAGGGAAAAAGGGGTGGACCAAAAAAAATTACGGATTACGTAAAAGATGATATGTTGAAAAAGGAGTGTGAATGTTGAGATTATGCTAACATAGGAAAGGGGATGCTGATGATGACTCCATATAATGCGGTACAAGGACAGGAACATGTAGTATTATTTCAAAGCATTTAAAAAAACGTTCTGTCAGGTCTGGCTGCTGGATGTCCAGTATGTCGATGTGGACCCGCAGCTCTGAACAATATATGTGACCCCGTCACTGGCGCGTGTCTGTGTGCTCCTGGTTCAGCAACGCCATCTTGCGACAACTGCTTAGATGAGCATTATGGACTGGACGAGACCGGCTGCAAAGGTAAGTGGATAGATAATAATTTTTATTATACATTATTCTCTATTAATATAATATAATATAAAATCATCTGAGAAAATGAAATTATGAGTTTTATATAAGATAATTTTGAAAGAAAGTTTATATTTTAAACCATATCTAAGTCGCTTTTCTAATAATTTTACACGAAGTTTTTACAGCTAATACATAGATGGCGTTATTTTAAACTCTTTGCATTTGGTCATAAGTGGAGCTTGTTGTTGAGAATAAAGCATTTACTCTGTTTTTTTTATTAAAAGAACTTAACTTTCAGTGTCAGGAATACTTTTCCTAATTTCCCTTAAATCTAGATGATTTCAATCTTTGTTTTATTACATATTGTAACAAATAGGAAATATATATTGGAAAATTGTGGGTATGATATGAATATAATATATTCATATTACGGTTGCAATTTTTGTAGTGTTTTTGAATATATTTATGAGGATATTGTAGTTAAGTAATGTAATAAGCGCAAGCCACACAATAAGGGTTAGATCATTAAAACCATAAGAGAACTAGTTGTAATTTGTATCGTCAACCACATAAATGGATCGGCCTTTTTTTGTATACCGGGGAAAACTGTTACAATTATCACCGGCCTTCGGGGGCAGGCCGGTGGGGTATGTGGGATTACCTCCCGAACGCCTATTCCCCTCGAGCGGACCTGGGGCAAGAGGCCACCGGTCCTGCCCACGAAAACCCCTTCGTCGCTCTTGGCCTTAGTGGGGGCTTCGTAGGATTGCCGTTTTGACATTGTTCTGTTAAGCCCCCGGCTAGTTATGTGAATCGGCCTATCCTAACTACCTAGTGAGTCGTTATAGATGACGAACAGTCATAGAACAACATCTACTCATATCATCATTCACCATTTCATACCGGAAAGATCTGGTAAAAATATTCATGTAAATCTGATGTCATATTCAGGTAATTGTTATGACCTTTTGATCAGAAAAATTTCGCTGGAAGATAAAGTCACATTATGACCTAGACGGCTCTCACAAAACTGTCACAATATAGAAGAGTGCGTTTCGGATCTAACTGTGTTAACACGCTTTTATTATATATAATAATCCGCTAATAAAATATAACCAATCATCAACATTTCAATATCCTTACAAACGTCAACACCACGTCTAAAATAAAATGAACATTAAATACCTATAATATGACCGACAAAGCAGCTCTTTATAATGTGGCCATGCTAAATCTCATACATCTCTAAGCACGCAAAGAACCATCTACTATTCACCTAAGGCAACAAACTTTAGTTAATAAGATACGGATACTCTATAAGTTTGATTCAGATTATAACAGTACCATTGGACCATTTTTGACCATTATAGAAAATTTTAAAAATACATCACACAGTCAATTCATTCATTCTTATTTGGTATGGGAACCTAACTTGTTATAATTCGAATAAAGTTCAAATTATGGAATGAATGTAATTTAAAGCTGGTTCCTAAAAGTGTTTGTAATAAAATTACGTATTATTTAAGAGAATGATATAAAAAAGACATTGGTATATATGTATTTTAAAATATTGTCGCGTTTTATTGAAACTGAACGAAAATATAAAAATCATAAATTAAAATGCGTAAATAAAAATTAAATAAATATTTTAATATTGATTTCAGACAATTAGGTGTAAAGGTAAATCCATTACGCGCTAAACAACGTCAGCCTATATCTTCTATGCACTGCCTACAATTTCCTTAATGTATGGATCAGGTTTAATTTGAACAGTGCTTACATGCCATAAGACCTACCGCAGTTTTCCATTTACGATATTCAATCATATCATTTTCTACAACATACATTACTGTCTGTGTTCTACTTTGACGGGTAAGGATGAAAGTGAGGGCAGTAATGTAAGTTGCGTTGAAAATACGAGTGAACCGAGCTAGGTGATGAAGGAACGTGGTAGTAGGTTGCGAAATTATTACGTCACGTCCTCCGTTTAAGTGATTATAGGAAACTATCGGGTGTGTGATGTAGATTTTTGTAGTGCGAAGAAATCATATGCCTTTCTTGGGATTTACTCATATAAGCTTGGCACTTAAGTCTGGCGGTCAGACTAACGTCATCGCCCGTGGCCCCGGCGCTTTAAGCAAATGAAGGGACACTACTCCTGCCTTTATTTCAAACTATGTGGTGTCGGCACAACATGTTCTTTCCTTCTACTCTCCTCTATTAATTATAATCTCAACATTCACACGTTCTTTTAGCATATCATCTTTTACACCATCCATCTTATGTTTTTTTTTGGCCTACCCCTACTTTTGTATCTATCCACTCTCATTCCAATCAAATGCTGAATATTTTCCTTGTTAAATGACATTCTCTTCTTCTCATTATATGACCATACCAGTCCTCTACTTTTCAACTTCTCAGTCATTGGTGGTACTTACGGGCACATAATTCCCCTAATATAGTCATTTCTAATTTTATCCATTTTTGTAATTTCACTCATTCGTCTCAACATTCGTTTCCCCGCAGCATGTAGAAACCCTTCATATTTTCTCTTTCTGACCCAGCATTCAAATCCATAAAATAACACCATTATCTCAAATATGGTTTAAATTGTAAATTGGATGTACGTATTAACCTAGATTCTATTAGAAGATTAGTATTGGCATAGATTTATTATGCTTATGATTTTGTGTCTGTATGCGCCGTTTTTACTTTCCGCCATATTGCAACGCCCGCGTTTAAATCGCCCGCTGCCGTTATATTATATTTGTTATTTTAATATATTTACATTTATTTATATATTTACTTTTATACTTAGTATTTATATTTAATATTTAAAATGCCCAAAGGTAAAATCTCTGAAATGGTGTTATCTCCAAAGGCCCGAATGTTAGAAGCACGTGTGCAGGCCTTTTTTAATATTTTACAGAAAATATATGACGCATCTTGTAATATATCTTCTCAAGAAACAATAAATAATTTCTTAAAGGTGTCCGCCAATATCCAGCAACTAAGATCTGATTTCACTAATTCGCTCGACGAGCTAAATATCGAGAAAATACAATTAGATCCCGATTTTATTCCCGATTATAACGCATTTCTATCATTTGAAGAAATATTTTCTTGTATTAAAAATAAACTTAATGATTTAAAAGACCAAAAATTTGAAAATCAGTCGTTATATAACGAAAAACCCAAACTTAAATTACCGCCTATTAATTTACCATCATTTGATGGAAGAATAGAAAATTGGCCTTTGTTTTATGAATCTTTTAAATCAAATATACATAATAATTTACATTTAACTAATTCCCAACGCATTCAATATTTACTCGGAAAACTAACGGGACCCGCATTAAAATTAACGGCTGGTATCATACCCTCTGGGGAAAATTATACCACGTTATGGGAAAGTCTAGTCCAAAAATATCAAGATCTGAGGGTACTAGGCTCCCATTATATAAACAATTTAATAAACATTAAAAACGCGAGTCATAATGCAACCTCATTAAATACTTTCATCGAATGTTTTAATTCATCCGTCGCCTCATTAGAGCAGTTAGATATTTCAGACTTAAAGGATTTTTTACTATTACATTTAGCCCTACGAAAAGTAGATCAAACTACAATTCAAGCCTTTGAGATGTCTATGAGACATAAAGATATCCCATCGTACAAAGACTTTGTCGAATTTATTAAATCACAAGTAAAAATACTTGAACGTTCCATACCTACCGTCTCATATCGTAATAATACAAATAATTCACCGCTCAATACAAATTCAATTAACCGCCCAATATCTCTTGTTACCCGCAATAATCAAAATAAATGTGTATTTTGTAATAAAATTGAGCATATTCATTTATACAACTGTCCGTCATTCAAAATATTAGACCCTAATTCTCGTTTAAATTTCGTCAAAAACAAACGCGCGTGTTTAAATTGTTTAAGTTTAACTCATTCTACGTTAAACTGTAAGTCGAATTTTGTATGTAAACATTGTAATAAACGTCATCACTCCCTATTGCATTTATTTGAAAATAATAGTAAGGTAGTTTCGGTTGGAATAGAACATTGCGATTCTTATAAGCAACAACAACCCAATCAAGTAATGAGTGCAAGCGAGACCGCTGCATGCGTGTGCGCAACACGCGCAGGTGCGAGCGAGACGTCTACTCTTGCGGCGACGCCGCCCACTCATGATTCACTGAATGTATTATGTGATCGCCCGCGCGTACTCACGAATCGATTGAATTTGCCACAGAATAGCGCAACATACAGAAATATTTTGTTGTCAACCGCTCAAGTATATACAAAAAATAATTTTAATAAATACGTATCTGTTAGATGTTTAATTGATAACGCTTCACAAAATAATATTATTACAATTTCTTGTTGTAAACAACTAGGTTTGAACATTATACCTCTTTCTAATTCTTATGTTAGAGGGGTCGGTTCCGTATCACAAAGTATTATAGGATATGTTCAAATAAAAATAACTAATAAAAATAAATCGAATTATTTCGACATCGTTGCACTTGTTGTTCATTGTATCACGGATAAATTACCATCTGAAAATATTGACGTTTCTGTTATGAAACATTTAGTTAATTTACCGCTTGCTGATCCTTTGTGGCATGTGCCTGGTGACATTGAATTACTCCTAGGCGCACAGTTATTCCCTTATCTATTATTAGGAGGAAAAATTATTTCTCCACCCGCTCCCCCCGCGCTTGAAACCGTATTCGGGTATATACTCATGGGAGATATTCCCACAATTTTTAATAAAAATAACGATTTATCCGCAACTTTAAATACAAAATCTTTTTGTATCACGCAAAATGATCCCGCTTCATTAAACACCGCTCTTGAAAAATTCTGGATTCTCGAAGAAATCCCCGCACAAAAATTTATAAGCCCCGCCGACTCAGAATGTGAACAGTTATACTGTACTTCTGTATCTCGTGATTCTACGGGCAGATATTGCACCGCTTTGCCGTTCTGTAAAGAACCCTCGAATCTCGGCAACTCTCGGTCTATGGCGCTCCGTCGTTTATTTACCTTAGAAAATAAACTTAAAGATCGAGATCTCCGCGAAAATTATAATAGCATTATCAAAGAATATATTAACAAAAAATATTTGTCCGAGATACCATACACCGACACCGATAGTGACGTAGGATATTATATTCCGCACCATCCGGTTATAAGACGTGACAAAGCAACAACCAAAGTTAGAATCGTCTTAGACGCCAGTGCAAAGTGTCATAACGGGGTGTCACTTAATGACATTTTACATTCTGGCCCTAATCTTCAGTCGGATATATTTGTTTTATTACTTAATTTTCGCTTATTTCCTATTGCTCTTACCGCTGATATAAAACAAATGTACCATCAAATCGGAATTAATGAGGAACATAGAAAATATCAAAAGATATTATACCGCTTTAACACCGATGAGCCTGTACGTGAATTTCAATTTAATCGTGTTCCGTTCGGATTAAAATCTAGCCCATATTTGGCAATGCGTACAGTGCGTCAGTTATGCATGGAAGAAAAGGATACCTTTCCCCGCGCCTCCAGTATAGCTTCTCACGAGTTATATATGGATGATTTAGCGACATCTGTCACATCATTAGAGGAAGCCAAAACTTTATCGCATGAACTCATCGCCTTCTTTAAGGCTGGTGGTTTCGAACTAACAAAGTGGGCAAGTAATTCGAAGCAATTGCTTAACCATTTGCCGCAATCCTATTGCGCGTCAATTGATTTCTCTAATAAAGATAATTTAAATATTTTAGGTCTAAAATGGATACCTTATGACGATATCTTTACTTTCGCAACTTCTGCAATAGATATAACCTGTACAAAACGTTCCATTCTATCAGCAATTGCCCGCTTATGGGATGTCCTTGGTTTCGTCGCTCCAGTAATATTATTCGCAAAATTATTAATTAAAGAATTGTGGTCACTTCGCATTGGTTGGGATGAAAATCCACCTCAAGATATTGTTCTTCTTTATCAAAAATTTACGCAACAATTATCTCTTCTATCTTCATTAAATATACCGCGACACGTTGCAGTGTCAGCCGAGTGCACCGTAAACCTTGTTGGTTTTTCTGACGCCAGTTTAAAGGCATATGGCACAGTAATTTATTTACATGTTACTGATACTTATAATAATATTTACATTAATTTAGTGTGCGCCAAATCCAAAGTGGCACCTGTAAAGGTGGTATCTCTGGCTCGGTTGGAGATATGTACCGCTTTGCTGATGTCCAAACACTTAAAATTGGTATATGATTCGTATAACGCTCGTACAAAAATCAGTAATATATACGCTTTTTCTTATTCAAAAATCGCACTATCCTGGATTAAGTCAGCTCCACATAAATGGAGTGTTTTTGTTTGCAATCGTATTGCCAAGTGTCAGCGAAACCTAGATCCTAGATATTTTCATCACGACAGGGGTAAGGAAAACCCTAGCGACTGCCTTTCAAGGGGGATTTTACCCGACAAATCGTCAACTCAAAATCACAACTTATGGTGGCAAGGTAGGGTCCTAGGTGGCTCCGCCATAAAATATCTGAGTGGCCTATTGCTCAATTTCATCCTGAAAACTGTGAAGACTTGCCAGAATATAATAATAAATCTTTAATTTGTATTACGACCGCACCGCTAAATAATAATATAATTTATGACGTTTCTCAAAGATTTTCATGTTTTACTAAGTTATTAAATACAATTGTATATATTTTACAATTGCAAAAATTTTACCACGATCAGTTAATATAGATGTTACTGTCTTAAATACCGCCCAACAAATTAATAATTTTAGTTCAAATTATTTATTTTTCAAAATACTTTAAGTTTGAAAAATAATACCGCTGCCCGCAAATATGTAACGCCTTAGTCTTTGTAGATAAAAATTAATACGCGTTGGAAGAAGGCT
The DNA here is from genome assembly GCA_963693495.1 of Malacosoma neustria. Classification (NCBI taxonomy): domain Eukaryota; kingdom Metazoa; phylum Arthropoda; class Insecta; order Lepidoptera; family Lasiocampidae; genus Malacosoma; species Malacosoma neustria. The sequence goes on along the minus strand of OY856375.1, from coordinate 22,836,602 downwards.
GTCTAACTCCGACTTGCCTTTCGAGGCACAACATTTAAGTATTTTACCAAAGAAGGCCCGAGTAGTCGGAAATCAGCTTCTTACATATGAAGAAATGTTAACTGTGCTGACGCAGATAGAATGCATCCTTAATTTCAGACCGCTATGCGTCCTTTCCGAAGACCCTTACCCGGAAGCATTGACTCCAGCGCACCTTCTAATGTCCACTCCACTCCAATTTCTTCCCGCAGTTGATGTCTCTTCCGAGCGTAAATCATTGTTAGATCGGAAACGGATGTTGGATAATTTGGTGCAACACTTTTGGAAAAAGTGGCGCGTGGAGTATTTACATAATATGCAAATTAGGCAAAAATGGACAGATTCTTCTGAAAATGTTAAAATTGGGACTGTAGTGCTCATTAATAAAGATAATCTTCCCCCGCTTCATTGGCCATTGGGCATAGTCACTGCTGTATACCCTGGCAAGGATAAAATAATTCGCGTCGCATTAGTAAAAACATGCAATGGGACGTTTAAGAGGCCTGTTATAAAGCTATGTCCCTTGCCAACGCAATAATATATATTTAAATATGTAATTTCCGCTTTAGTTATATTTATGTAATTTATGTAATTATTTTATGCTATGTATTTATTTATGTGTAATATTTGAGAATACTACGTATTCTCAAGGCGGCGGAGGATGTATGCGCCGGGCGTTGAGCATGCACCGGTCTTTTCCTTTTCCGCTCCTACACCCGCTTCCATAATCCGCTCCTATACCCGCTTCCGCTATCCGCTCCCGCTCCTACACCCGCTATAAGAGGGACGGATACCATGCTGCTGGCGAGGAGTGCGGCCGAGCTCTCGCGGCGAGCGGCCCCCCGCGCCACAGTCCACTTCGAACCGCGCTAAGAGGCAACCGCTGCCCCCGGCCTTGACCAAGTAAAAGAAAGGGGAGCAAGATCCCGTAGTGCCCGCTTCCGATACGAACCAGTGCACGGGGTCCCAGTGGCGGGTGAGTAATCCTTTTAATTTCCCGCTCATCCAGTGTCTTTTTAAGAATAGATTCAATTCATTTAGATGAACTTGCCAAGATCAGTTTGAAAACCCAGAGGTAACTCGAAAATTGAAATACAAGTTGTTAGTCAAAAATATCATAGCAGGAAATCGAGGTGACGACACATAATTTAATTAAGAACCTGGGTCACCTATGCCAGAGCTCAAGGTTGTAATGGCGGCATATTTGGAAAATGGGGTGGTTCCCATCCTGACGGGCTTGGTGCCCTACCTAGGATTGTTTCGTCGCTTTTACGACAGGCCATCCCGGCCGCAGGGCTCTATATTCTTATTCCAACCCTGCACGGAGTAAAAATTATACAATACATTCATCATCATGTTAGCGATGAATCCCGGTTGCAGCCCAAACTCTCGCTTCGGCGCTCGGGGTCCGCTTTCCGACTTTTTCTTCTCCACTTCGCACGATCTTCGGCATCTCTGGTGGTCAGTTCAGTGGCACGCATATCAACTCCTATTACGTCAAGCCAGCACTTTTTGGGTCTACCCCTCCTAAAAACTATACAATACATTAACGAATCTAAATAACTTACAGTTAACTACACCACTATAATCGAACGGGCCTTTAAGTGCGTTTCTAATTTCCGCGTTAAAGGATTTAATAATGTTGGGATCTAAAAATACTGGACCCTATTTTACGATCTGATGCAAAATTAACGACGTGTATTGAACGTAAAATGTATTCTTGTATGCCAGACCTCGCCCCACTAGCCACTCGGTACATAACTCGCTAGGAATGTTGGTGTACTTCTTATGAACACAGTTTCTACAACAATATGATTCCGCTGCGAAATAATTAATATCCGGATGACCGTGCTTTGCTCGGTATATATTTTTTTTATAAATTGTGTTTTTTGGAAATTAACAATTGATTTTCTTAGTCTCATTGACTTCTTGTTACTTAACAACGCCATCTGCTGGAATAGCTTTAGTGTTGTGTCGTTAAAGCAATTTAAAAAAATAGTATTATTATTCGCCGATAGATGTCAGGAAGAGTCACATTTTTGTTATTTTTCTTCCAATATAAAATGACATTTTCTAGAAATGATGCCTAGCTAGATCGATTTATCGCCCCCGAAACCCCCCGTATACTAAATTTCATGAAAATTGTTGGAGCCGATTCCGAGATTCCACTTATATAAGTATATTGTATACAAGAATTGCTCGTTTAAAGATATACCTATATTATATTACTTTGGAACTAGGTGTCGCTGAATTGTCACTGTATAATTATTTATTTTCTTAGCTTATTACAGTTGTTATATTTATAATTCAAACAATTTTTAAGAGTTTTAAAAGCGTATCTATTAATTTTGATAAGACAAAGATTATAAAAGTAAAAATTAATTTAATTTTGAAAAATACATTTTATATTGTAAAATGTCACTAGCGGCTAGATGAACATCAGCATCATTTTGCCATATCTCGTAGCTGAAGAGAAAGAAACGGCAATAGAACTGAGCCAGCCGTGTCGTCATTTAATTGTGACTAGATTCTTCTAACATTAGTGTTTCGTCACGGCTGCACACGAAGTGCGGATCCGGTGCGAGTGTTGTCACATAAGTATAGCACATTACTACGCGCCTATTTCTCTGACTGTCACTGTCTTTTCCTGATTCACAAGAAAATGGGTGACAATTTTGCAGTTTGTCTGCAATATCACGGTCATGAAGGCTGTCGCGAATGGAACTGTTCTTGTCGCGGTCGTATCGGTAGTAATCCATCGTCGCTTTTTGGACCACGCCACTAACTCTATTTCCAATAACTGCATTATATTCATGAAAGATTCTATACACGTAGCAAGTACTAAGCGTATAAAATATAGAGCGAGGCGCTATCGCTGCGCCATGCACAAACAAACCACCAACTCTATCGAACAGGCTAAATACAACACCCACCTATAAATATTGTGTACACTGCACGCCGAGAATACTGGACACAATTAAATTTATGTAGCTTTGAAACGAAGTAATGAAGCTGTAATACAACGCGGTTGGTTGCGAATTGTTTATTACAAAATCAGATTCTTTATATATACAGTAAAAGCTCTTTATTCGCGGAGTATATATTCCGTAAATATGCTGCGAATACGAAAACCGTGAATATGGAATGGTAATTTATATGGGATTATAGGGGATACGTTCCTAGGTGACAAACTAAAAACAAAATTACGACCATTAATCATATCACATATTATCTTCAGGCTTGGCCAATGATCTAAAGAATTTTATAATTTTTTCTTGCTTGGCAGTTTTTAAAAGCTCCTTCAATTTAAACTGATATTCAGCAGTGGCATCAGTAATTTGCCTCTTAAGAATAAGGCTTCGTTCCATAGACTGTTCAATTTTCATAAAGAAATCACAAGTCTCATTAGCCATTCTTAAACCTTCACTAAGATTTTTCTATTTAATTTCTCATTTCCAGTACTTGTTGAAGCCTCTGCATTGGACTGTGAATTTAACATTTCCTCTAGGTCGGTTTCAGTCAAATATTCATCCTGCGATTCAAGCAACTCCTAAATGTCACTTGATTCTATCTGTTCGAACCCATGACGTCCTATTTCATTCGCATTTTCAGCTATGTTTGCAGTCAAAGTTTGAATTTGCACAGATTATACGTCATTTTCAGCAGTCAGAGCAGGCCACAGTTTTTTCCAGCATGATTTCAATGTGTATGACTTCAGTTCTGCCAATGACTCTTTTATGTTCACCATACATTTTGCTAAGTCAAATTTCTTCCACCATTCCATTACATTCATATCAGCATCCAATATGATTTTGAAGGTTCGTCTAATGTAATAGAGCTTAAAAGCTTGGATTATTTCTTGGACCATAGGTTGAAGTAAAACCGTCGTATTGGGAGGTATAATGTCATTTTTATATTTATTTAAAAAAAAAATTGAGATTCACTTTGGACATTTTATACTCTATCACACAAGCAATGATATAGTAATTAGTATTGTAATGGGTATAATAATTCATACCAATATTATAAATGTGAAAATAACTGTCTGTCTATTTGTCTATTACGTTTTCAAGTCGAAACCGTTGAAATAATTTTAACGAATTTCGGTATAGAGATATATATTAGACCTTGGAAAAGGGCATATTTATTTTTAATTGACAAGGCAGAACAAAATTTAATAAGTCAGCTAGTGTTTCATTAATGTGTTAATCACGCGTGTCACTTGTTAGGCTAGAAAGTGTAAGAAATGTCTGTTTGTTTGGACTATGTCAATGCTAAATACGTCGAGCGTAACGCCGGTGGTCACGGGCCCACTTCAAAGCCCGCCGAGATAGATTCATTAGTGAATAGATACGACAAGCCTTTAGGATTAAAAGAAACTGCCTAGAATATTTAAATGCTAATTCGTTATTCTTTATTCACACAAGTCGGGTTTTATATTTCGTGCGATATATTTTAAAAGAAATCTATTTTTACCAGTATGAAACGGCTCTATTGAACATCTATGTTACGTACGGCGGCTGTGGATTTTCCATAGCAGTGGTACATGTGGTTTTTCGATAAAAGAGTGCGGCTTTTTCAAGTATGGCGGTTCAGAGCGTTGGCAATGACCCTGGTGTTCCAAATGTCCATAGATTACGCCAATCACTTGCTATCAAGTGGCCCGTGTGCCTGTCTGCTGATATCTAGATATAAATTTTAAAATTATAAAAACATTATATTTACTATCAGTATTAAAACATAATGAAAAATATAAAAATTAATTTTCTAGTTGCATCGCAAGGACTAAAAAACATACGATACGAAGAATTTGTATTTCGTAGAAATAAAATGGACAATCAATGCGAGCTTTTTATGTATGTCTTCTAAGTGTTTCTGAAGCTTTCGGGTTTATTTGTTACGTATTGTCGCATTGCTGAACTTCAGCGCCCTATTTTGCTTTGCTGCCTGTCAACGATATTTCCTATCGACACTAATATTATAAATGTAAAAGTAACTTTGTTTGTATTTCTATTTGTTACTTTTTCACACCTAAACCGCTGAACCAATGATGGATTTCAGCATCGAGATAGCCTGTACCTTGGAGTAGGACATAGGCTACTTTTTTAAATTTATATGGCAGTATAACGTTTGCCCTGTCAGCTGGTTCTATACATATATAATATTCTTTGACGAATATCTTCATGTACATAAAATGGATTGGAATGTATTTAATATACTTTTAGGCCTTTCGAACTGGATAAACGAATGAAATGCCCAATTTGGCATAATTTCGACACGTTCCGCGTGGGCGGTCACGCGTGGGACGTCTTATATGTGTGATAGATTATATTATTAACGCATTTAAATTCCTATTTTATTACCTTGAATTATAGAGATTCATCTTGGTTATTTCGTGTGTCTGTTTTTTTAAACTCGTACCTATAAAAATGACAAGTGACAGTGACTGCTTTATAAACATAACTAATAATAATGCCAGTATGCTGTAGTAGAAAAGGCATTCAGAGGTTGTACATTCGAATCCCAGTTAGTGGATATTAATCCAATAGTCTTAAGGTTATATACTAGTATTAAAATATACTAATTAATTTATATCTTCTCCTAAACTGAATGAACAGGTTCTCATTACTAATATGTTAACTATATATATTTTGAGAACCTCAATAACGTAACGACTTGCGCATATTGAAACGCCTGCGAAGGTCACGGGTTCGATGCCCGTGCTGCGTCTGGATGTTAATGTATATAAATACATATTATTTATACACAAAACAAAGTATATTACTAGTACAGCAGTTGTCTAGTACGCATAACACAAGAGCTATGCTACTTAATTTGGAACTAGATGGTACTTTATTAATTGTCCCAGTATATCTATTTATATTCACTGTATTGTATTATACCCTTATTACACAAAACTAGCAGTATAAAGTTAACATAATTAGTGAGTGACATCAAAAACAGGAGGTCACCTCATCTCAGACAGAATGTCGCGCCATGCAGGCTGGCGACACGGGTGGCTATTTTTAACTGTTGTGCATTATGAGCTATGACTCATAATAGACTTAACAAACACGATGTTACTACAAGCAAATAATCATATACAATAAATTATAGTTTAAAAAAACTAAAACACACGCTTTTATAATTAATGTAACTAAAAAGTTAAAAATAATTCTTTTTTTATCATCTTTTTATCCTGCAAGCTGTCTTTTATGATATTCAGCTGGATTTTAAATATATCTTATGGACGTGTTTGGAGCAGAATTCAAGTATTTGCCCAATTCTATTAAATCTCTCTATGTTGTGGTGCACGTCGCCTAAGTCTTCTAAAAGTTATGTAGGGTTTCTTAGCTATTAAGTTTGTAGCCAGTTGGTTAGGATGTTCACGCATACGTCTTTTATAAATGTTTAGGGAATCAGTCATTTCCTGTTTAACTGTTTTTATATTTAAGTTTTGAAGTACCAAAGAGCATTGGTGATCATTCGAAGAATTTAGGACTGAAAACGTTGCAGGATTTTAAGATTTGACGTTGTTGATGCAGTACCCCACATTGTAATCCGTATGTCCAAATCGGTTTGATTATGATTTTGTACAATAGCAACTTGTTTTCTAGCGAAATTTGGGATTTACTATTTAGGAGTCGGTACATATCTCATTTGTTGGCCAAGTGCTTTTCTTTTTGTAACGTTATGTTTGGTCCAAGTTAATCTCCTGTGTAGATTCCTAAATATCTAACGTTGTGTGATTGTGGGATTTTTGCGTGATTTAATTCCATTTTGGGTCATGTTTCTCGTAGCGTGAAAGTCATGTGCAAAAATAATTCTTACCATAAGAATAAAATTATCGACGAGAAAATTATTGTCACTGTTCTAAAAAGTGTGGGATGCTCCATATCAATCGTTATTTTTTTTTTCCAGATCTTGTCAGTCTATCGACTTTTATCAGATTGGTTGAGGTACAGATTGACTTTTGATGAGCAAATCATTGATTAATTTGCTCATTCCTGGAAAAGAGCACATTGGCTCTTTTGAGGCGCTTGATTGTGTTTGGTCTTAAGAGTTTGCCCGTCAGGGGGTTAGGGTGTTGTTCTAATCTGGTTTTATAATTATATCAATCGTTTTAAAAAAAAATCTAGTTTCATTGAAATGCAGTTAGTTAAAAAAACGTACTAAGCACCCCACGTTTTTAAAACAGTGTCATTAATTTTCTCGTCGGTAATTTTATTCTTATATTAAGAATTATTTATTTTTAACTTTTAGTTCAATTAATTATAAATGCGTGTTTTTTTAGTTTTTTTAACTGTAATTTATTTTACTTTTTTAGTTTGATTAACTATAAAATATAAGTAAAGGCTAAGGTATCCCTATTCCTATTTTTGAGTTAGATCACTTAGACGAAACTAATGAAGCATTGAATAAAATACACAGAACAAGTTTATCCATTTAGAATAGAATTTCCTTAACGAGTTACATCTTTAAACTCATCTACATACGTACGAGAATAACTAACCATGGATCTTTTATAACTATATCTCGTTTTAAGGTTTCATGGAACTAACTAACACCTGAATGTACAAAAGTCTATGTATGCTAAGAATTATTCGACCGGTCCATTGTACAAATAAGTGCTAATTTCCAAATATCTTATTGGGATTCCATACAAGTGAAGTGTTGATTTAGTAAACCAGTGCTTCTTTTATGTTAATTTAGTATGATCAGATATATAACACTTTCGCCTTTCTTTCAACTGCAAACATGCGCAGGCGCAACATTTGATGATACGTCGTATAAACATATAGCGCACGTGCGACCGCGTTACGCGTTATACTGTTTTAATTAAAAACCTATAATATACTCGTAATATTAGTTTGTGGTCTAGTTACGGGAACTGAACTTTTATTCGATACGAACCATAGCTGGTGGGGTTAGGATCTAAGTCTGTGGATAATTGTTAAAAATCCACATTAAATAGTCAGTGTCAGGTTGATATTGGAATTTATTTTGTAGTTTTGATTATATAGCACGATATTATCAGAAAGGCACTGTTCGATCCTTGCATAAGGGTATTTGAAATCCCGCCACCTGATTTTTGTAATCTACCCTCACTCTCGGTGAGGTAATAATGGTAAGCGAGGGTGGGACGGAAAAACTGGGTTCTTGTGTCAACGTTTGACATGAGATAACCGCTTTTGCACCGTGTGCGATAATTATAAATAACTGGACGGGACGGTCGACGTTCGACCTCCCTGGTTACTCTAATTGGCCGTGCCATTAAATCTGTGTGTGTTCAGTGTTGTGTATTTAGCTGGTGCCGTGCAAAAGTTCCTCAACGACCTGAACCGAACCGGGAAGGGGTGAAAACAAGGTCAGTGCGAATTTCTTTGCCCGTTGCAAGACATCGTGTCTCTCTTTGCCACCGCTCCTTCCCATTCCTCTCCCATACAGTCCACTGCTCTCGAGCAACCCTTCTTGTTCCCGTACGGTGCCATCTGGGTCCGTGACCGGCATCGTACAGGCACAACACAATTTTTTAATTTTTAGCCACCCCTAAAGGAAATAGACAGTATATTCGTTACGCTTGTATGGGGTGGATTAGCGGGTTACACACTTCAGTGTTTTCGAACCTGCAGGTTACCTCACGTTGTTTTCCTCCGCCGTCGTCCCATGGAAATTATGTTATAATATGCACAATATCTATCCGTGCAGGGGCGCAGAAAGAATACTAACCTCTGCGGCCAGGGTCGGCCTGTCGTAAAAGGTGACAAAACAACTCACCCTAGCTACGTGGTAGGGCCTCAAGCCCGTCTGGATAGCGACCATCTTTGGTCTTAAGTATGCCGCCATAATAACCTTGCGTTGTATTCCGGCATTAGTGACCCAAGTTCCTGTATGCTTATGGGACAGCAGCGTGTTCGCGATGCCACTGGCATTTCAAACACCTATAGGTGATGGTACCTGCTAAATTCTAAGCGGGCCGTCAGCCTGTCTGCTGTCCTAGAGCAATAAAAAAATTAAATTATGAGAGAAAATCTGCCTAAGCTTTGCATTTATATTTATTAATCAAAGCAATGTATTAGGTAAAAGAATTGATTTGCTTCAAAGCACACGAACGCTCGTTTCTTTGGTTAGTTTATATTTATTAACTTAGTCAATGTATAGTAAAAATGTTGGAAATTGTAATAGTAAGGTTACTATCAAATGTAGCGGTTACTGGAATCAATCTTGCGAATCCAGGACGCGGCGTTTTCCCTACGTCCTGTTCGCAGAGCGGTGGACGCAGCCGCGGGCCGGCAGTATGCTAATGTGCGCCGTGATAGATGTGACAGGTAACGGACGCCGATGCCACTCTTCCATTTATTTATACATCGAATGTTGTGCAAATAAATAGACGTAGATGTCGTGGCTGTTTCATTATGGGCAGGTTTCGTTTTTTATGGCTTTTACATGCGATATTAGGAATTCAAATTGGATCTATTAAAGCTCTCCTGTAATGTTAGAAAATCCAATTAGATTAAATGGAAATGAAAGCGTGATAATAAAGTATCTGACTTGAGACTAGAGTAGAGAAAAACATAGCAGTCGAACTGCCCAACTGCATTTATTTATGGCACACCAACAGTACACACATTATTAAGTCACATTACAAATCATTTAATATTAATATTCTGATGTGTGGACCCATTATAGGAGTGCACAGCATTTACAATACAAATGATATTATACATAGTCACAAATATAATGTCAAGTACTAACACTACATTTAATGAAACCGTACTTTTATGTTTTTGAACATAATATTAATGTTGTAGAGTTAAACACGAATCAAACTATTAGGAGTTGTATATCTTGTATATCTTTGACATTTTGTATATCTTCGTTGTCAAACCATTATCTGCTGTACTTTTTAAAGATTTCAACATTTTGACTACACGACTAGTTTTCACCCAAACTTGGACATATAAAAACAACTATGTGATGCTAATAAGTATATTACATAAATATAAATCACTTTAAAAGAAATTGTTTGTTATATAATTTTAACTGAGTGTTCTTACTCCATATCTTAAAGTTTACCCTTTTGCACAAAGCAGATAGATATTGGTTTTAAAACGACGATATATAACTGTATAAATATTAAAATTTCTTAGAATCTTTTTTGGAAATTTCAAATTTTATTAATATATATATATAAATTCTTCCTAAACGGGTATTTTGATGTATTTTTTTATGTGTTTAAGTAGATTTGAGAAAGATTTAGATTCATAATTTGCTCCACTATAAAATTATATTTTTTAATTTATATGACAGAACAACGTTTGCTGGTTCAGTTAGTAAAAATATATAAATATAATCCTTCAGGCTTGACAGGTGTGAAGGACCCCGGGCATACATCTCATTGTCGGCCACCCGTGCGTTTTATCACCACCTTATCACCGCCGATCGCTAGATGAGACACCACACTAATTAGGTGCTCTCGTTTCGAGTGGATAAAATGACGCCAAAGACCTTTAGTTTCTAATCTAGCACAAACAAGTCTCAAAATACTATTTACCTAAATGATAGTTGATTATTATCATTAGCTGCAAATAAATAAATCTGGAGTGTCTGTTTGTAATATTAAAATAACCGCTTTTTACTAAGTGCATTCGGACGTATACACGGTATATATACCAAAACAACATTTTTTACAATTTTTGTCTGTCTGTCTGTTTGTTCCGGTTAATCTCTGAAATGGCTGCCCCAATTTTGACGGAACTTTCACTGGCAGATAGCTGATGTAACAAAGAGTAACTGTATATTATTAAATATAAATTTAGTAAACTACATAATAATTATGGGATGTCTAATTTATGTCAGTACAGTAACAATCTGCATTGTAATTCAAGAAGTGATTCACGCAACCTGGCCATGGCCTTCATGTTTTCGGTTCTTGACTACATTATACATGGCTAAATGAGAAAACGCCATACTATGTTGCTACTTAGATATACAAAATAAAGTTCTAACTAGTATTACCTATAATTCATTTTTGTAGATCTAAAACTGAATAATTTTTATACGACTCGTGTTAATAATAGAGAAATGAAAAAAACTTAATCTGTATTATATAACGGATAAAAAGGAGCAAAATATGTTGTATTTTGGCATTTTTATTTTAGAAATTTTAAATATGAACAATAATTTTAAAAAGATATGTGTACGAATTCCAAATACACTATTAAATGATGTTTGACATTGAGATTTGACACTGATGCTAATATGCGAAAATATTAACTGAGAAGCAAATTATTTGGTATTTAACCCAGATAACCAAACTTGGCTTCAACCATCATTTGCGCCATGGCAGAAATAGCAGAAATAGTTATTATATTATTATATATTTAAATCAATAAAATATTGCATTGTCATATTGTATGGATCGGAATACTGGACCACAAAAGGGAAGGATAAAAGGTTATTACATGCAGCAAAGATGCGAATGTTAGGACGGATGAATTTCCACTCCGATCCGAGACGGATAACTCCTTACGAAAATGGATACAATTGGAAATGGGGAAGTTTGAAAGTAGCGCCAGTGATTGCGAAGTTGAAAAGTATAATACTAGCCTGGTATGGCCGTATAATGCGAAGAGAAGATTGCCATATAACAAGGAAAATGCTAGAAATGAGAGTAGATTGATGCAAAAGGAGACTACACCAAAGAAAAGATGGAGTGTGTAAAAGATGATATGGCAAAAAAGGTGTGAATGTTCAGATGACGACTAATAGAGAGAGTGGAAGAAGAGGACGTGTTGTCCCGACCCCACATAGCTGGGATAAGGGCAGGGAGAAGAAGAAAGAAATCAACAAAAAAGTGTCTATCGATTTATCACATGCAGCTTCAATTTTTAAGCGACATTTCATCCTGCTCTGTTTAAAGGAGTCTGCCCACTACACCGTTCAATACCATGACCGTACTAGGACCGTATCAGACACAAAAGCAAACGCTGGTCGGTTACGGAACGGTCTAGTGGGCATAGTCACATACTTTTTAATACAAAGAATATTTTTTTGCCTGGCACGTTCCTAGCACGGTCATGGAATGGAACGGTGTAGTGGGCAGACTCCTTTAGGCTAGTAAAAAGGTGGGGCCAATGTTTAAAGTAGATATGGAATGAAATTATATTTTTTAATGGAATAATATTTTTTATCTTACAATTTTAATATTTCAAGCCATATTTTGATAGCTCGAATAGTTGTAAAGCACGATTTTAGCGTCCTGAGGATGGCAAAGCTCCTCAGACGGTCAAAGCAACAGTTACTACGCGGATATGGACGTGGGTACACGCGTCTCTCTTAATAAGATTTATTGCGATCGTGCGTGATTTCGACATGTGAAAAAAAAACTGGAAAATTTTAATATCTTAGGAGGTTTCGTGACGGCAATTTTTTGTATATTTCTACAGCTGAATGACTTTAAAAACATATTTCTCTATGAAAAATTTGGTCGTATTGTGTGTTTTAATAAATAAAAAATTAATTATATATAACACTCAGGCAATTAATAAAATAACTTTTAAGTGCACTTCAAGAATTTTATTATTTTACATAATTTTTTTCGATATACCAAAATATTTATTTTAGGAACCAAAATATTCTTGCAATAATTACATGTTATTATTTATGTGTGGAATCGAGATAACTTTGTTTAAGTACGAATATAGATTGTCGAAGATGAAAATTATGATTGGAAAATTGCGTGACAAATGCGTAATGGATCGTTCAATAATTGTGCGTGTAATTTGTAAATGACAATTATTAATTTTAAATGTAAATTTTATGATAAAATTGATTGATAATCCTCTTGCTTGATAATCCCTTTTACCTTGTAAAATATTAATTAATAAATTAAATTTAAATAAAACATTTACTGTGGCAGTGTTTAGTAGAAGTGTTAAGTGTAAAAATGGATTATGCCTAGTGACGTAACAAAAAACAATCGATAAATTTATTTACGATTATAAATTTAATAATGACATCTAGGACTAAATAAAAACCAGTGATGCGTTTGTACATATTAATTTTGATGACGGTCACCGTCGTCACCGCAGTAATACCGGGATCTAAAAGATGTGCTGGTAGATTGGCCAGGGAGCGATTGAAAGCAGCTGAAAAAATACGGGATAAACGATACTTCTTGTTTTGTTGTTCGTCGACATGTGGGACTCCGTATAGAAGACCTAGGCCTCCCAGTGCTAGAAGATATCAGCCTTATCACAAGACTTGGCTTGGATTAAAATACGGTACGTAATTGTATCAAATGTAGATAATGTAATGTGATTTACCCGTGCAGGGCCGCCCCTGAAAGAATACTGACCTCTGCGGCCGGGGTTGGCCTTGTCGTAATAGGCGACAAAACAACCCACCCTAGCTACGTGGTAGGGCCTCAAGCCTGTCTGGATAGCGACCACCTTTGGTTTTAAGTAGGCCGCCATAATAATTTTGTGTTGTGTTCCGGCATTAGTGACCCAAGTTCCTGTACCCTTATGGGACAGCAGCGTGTTTGCGATGCCACTGGCGTTGTAAATACCCATACTCGACGGTAACTGCTAAATTCTAAACGGGCCGTCAGCTTGTTTGCTGTCCTACAGCAATAAAAAAAAATATTTTAATCTTTTATTTATTGTTAGTTTTTATATTGATCAGAGAAATGTATTATTTTGATTGCTGCTTACATATAATACACTTCCAAAACTTATATACTTCAATTTTAAGATATGAGTACAATGAATATAAAGAATAAATTTTGAATTTTCGTATGATGTTGACGACTGACGACGAAGTGAAGAGGCGTATGGATATTTCTTGGTCTGCAATGGACCAATTGAGGAAAATATGGGGGAATCGCAACATACCTATATATAATCATCGCCACAAAAATCCGGCTAGTTCGGGCACTTGCATTCCCCATATTCTTGTACACAGAAGAAACGTGGACCCTGCGGGAAGTAGAGAAGAAGATAGACGCCCTAGAGATGTGATGCTGGAGGAGAATGCTCGGAGTATCGTGGACTGAATTCCGTACCAACGAATCTATACTTCGAGAACTCGGCATCAAGCAGTTTATCATCTTTGGTACAGTATCGTATCCTCACCTTTTTGGTCACTATGCCGTCGAGGGGGGTGGCTATTGAACGACTTGTGGTCCAGGGAAAGGTTGAGGCCACGAGGAAGATCCCCTATGAGGTGAACTGACCAGATAAAAGCGGCAGTAAATGGCTCGTCATCGCTACATGAATGCACAAGGAAGGCGGCCATCAGAGAAGAGTGGCGGCGTGTTGTGAAGCTTGCTACCAACACCTGAAACGATGACCACGAAAACTCTGTCAGGAGTGATACCGACAAAGAAGAAGAAGATGTTAGTTTATACTAATAATCCCCTCAGTTTCGGTCGAATAAAAAAAATCCTATATTACTCGCTCTTAATTAGTTTGGTAGTTTTTGACTATATACAGAACTAAAAATATTTTACCTTTAAGTATATAATAATATTGATATACTCGTAACATTACAGGAAAGCTATTATTTCATAACTGAGTACAATAAATGCATTTGTACTTTTATTTAATTTAAGGCAAATAAATTAATTTGATTTTCATGATATATGAAATCGTTATTAATGTCTTTGACGTTTTTTTTTTTTTTATTGCTGTAGGACAGCAGACAGGCTGACGGCCCGCTTAGGATTTAGCAGTTACCGTCGCCTATAGGTATCTGCAACGCCAGTGGCATCGCGAACACGCTGCTGTCCCATAAGGGTACAGGAACTTGGGTCACTAATGCCGGAACACAACACAAGGTTATTATGGCGACATACTTAAGACCAAAGGTGGTCGCCATCCAGACGGGCTTGAGGCCCTACCACGTAGAAAACGTATGACGTAATGATTATTTGTATTTAAATCCATTAATTATATAAAAATATGAACGTCTAATTTCTGATCAGTGTTCATATTTCACAAGTGTCAAATTACGAATCGCTCGATCGAATATACATATTATGTTCAGTTATAAAAGCGTGCGGTAACTTCATTAGCAACTTTTATTAAAGCCAGCTTTAATTAATGCCTTTTAATTTGAGGTCCCTGCTAGAAATAACAATAGGGACACTCAATGTAAGTAAATACATAGTAAACGTGACGTTAGTCCTTTTGCATTGTAAAACATAGAAAACAGGGTCAAATGGCCGACGCTTCTGTAAGTGTCATGTTTATTATCATCTACTATTTTACATGTTTTTTCGTCCGCTTTCCGGATTTTTCTTTTCTATTTCGGTCTCCGGCATCTCTAAGGAGTGAGTCACGCAAGCATATCCCTTTACGATGCCAAGCCCTCTTGTCGAAGTTTAGTAGAGGCGGCATAGATAGCTAGATATTTGTTCTCCACGAAGTAACTGGTTGCGTAAAACGTGGTCATAGACGGTGCCAGTGGTAAGGTGCCACTTCAATATCCGCTTTGTTTTGTTTAACTCTTTGATAATACGTATAGCTATCTCGAGCTTTGTATGGAACTAGAATTTGACTATAACTGTATTTTTTTTTGACGAGGGACAGCAGACAGGCTGACGGCCTACTTAATAGTAAGCAGTTACCGTTGCCTATGGATGTTTGAAACACTAGGGGTACCGCAAATATGCTTCTGTCCGCATAGGTGTACTAGAATCTGGATCACTAATGCAAGAACACAACATAAGGTTATTACTTTTGTGGGTATTTGTTGAATAGCGACGGGTTACATATTAATGTAACAACTTGAATCGTGTCATTATTCTAGTATAAATCATTACAGTGATTAATTAGCATAACAGGTCAGCCTCTCCTTAACGAAATATATCGATGATATAATTTGTATAACAAAAGGTATGTTTATAAAAGTGCGATAATAATAAATGCTTTAAAACGGACCCGCGGAAGTGTCGACCTCGTTTTAAAGGTCGCGAACTGGATCTCTGGAGATCTTGTTTTAGGGTCCCGTTCTATAATTAAAAGTTCTTTAGAAACGATTCTAAGTATATAAATATATTACAGTATCTGTAATAAATATATCTTTGTAATTTGTTTTTAGTATATCTGTGGCAGTTACCGTATTTTTTGCTGTTAAAGATTTATTAATTCTTAATTTGTATGTCTCAGTCGTTTTGTTTTTAGTGTGCATCAAATTGCAATTTCGCAGATGCTATTGACTGCTTGATTTTTTCCTCCATCTACTTCTTTTCAACTGATATTCATTTTACCCTGGCTTTTTACTATTTTATAACTCACTAGCAGCCCGTCCCAGCTTCGCATGGGTATTTAACAAAAAATTAAACCCTTCTATTTTTTTTCGGTCTCGGGGAAAAACCTCTCTTGACGGATTCCCCCGCCCCGGGGGGACCGAGGGATATAAGGGACTCCGGAAAAGATGTTCGACCATCCGACTACCCACTAAAAAACCCCGCTGTTCTCCTATCGCCTACGCCCGGGCCCACGGATATATGGCCTGCCGATCTCGTGGCCCGGGCCGGCGCCGGCCCACGCTTTGTCTTAAAGCGGGCCCCTTCTAAAGTGCTGGCGCCAGGGGGTCAGGGTTTCGTCCCCCCGGCGCTCTCTTGTAACAACTCTATGAGTTGAGGGGGGCTGCGAAACAGCACGCGGCCTTTTCCCTCACGGCAATAGTGCGGGCGGCGGATCCTCCCCCGAGGGGCCGCCCGCGGCCGCTTTCTACGGCGGCCGGAGATCGTTGCCCGCCCTACGGCGCCGACGACGCGGCCTACGTTGGCGGGAGGGGAGTGCGGTGGCGGACTCCCGCTTCCGTTCCGCCGCCTCCCTTGCAGACACTACTGCCTCGCAAAAGGAGGCGACGGCCGTCCATCCAGGATCGCCCCCGACCATGGACAGAACCAGGGCCGGGAGCGACAGGTCCGCGGCCAATTCCGGACGGGACTCGCATCCCCGTTGCGTGCTAGTCAGGCGTGTGTACGACTACCAGACGACACTCCAGAAAAAGCAGAGTCGCTTGACGTCGTAGCCGGCCCAGCAAGACCAACCGACAGCGAGGATGCAATTCCCGCCCCGGGAACACTCTCTGTGCAGGCGCAGTCGAAATAGGCATGGTTTTGACTACCAAATCAGGTCCCATGGTAGAACCCGGGACCCCAATCAGTATTCGCAACCATCCCATCGGGGACCATGCCACGAACAGAGAGCTAAGTTGGAAAGGATGTAAGAGGTAGACGGAAAGAAAGGTAGGAACTCTGTCGCCTCGAACGGAGAGGGGAGTGAAGCGACGGATGCTCGGGCACCTCGGGTACGCACACCCGTGCACTCCTCGGATAGAGGAGCGCCCCTGGGGGCAAACCCTTCTATTTGCGTCAGGTTACTAAAAAAATAAAATTATAAAGAAAGTTTGAATATTATTATTTCTATGAGCTTTTATTTTAATGATTTTTTTTGCTATTACTTTTTATTTATTTATCATTATTTTTTAATAAGTATTTTAATTTTTGTAAAAACCCCAGTGACGCACGCCTACATTGCATAAGGTGCTGCCTAGCTAGCCGAACAGGGTGAGCGGCTACCACGCAACATTTTTCTAATACTTACATTTTTAAACTCGTGATATCTTTCGAATGGAATATCCGAATTGAATAATTCAAAAAGTTATGTTAAGGTATTGAAACAGTTTTGAATATGAAGTAATTTATTTTGATAAGGATTAATACCAAGATCCAAATAAAGAGCCTTTTCTAGGGGCGGCATTTCAATTAATTTTTTAAAATAAAAGAACACTTATTGTGGCATAACTATAATAGTTAGACATATGCTGTCGCGACACTTTTTGTAAATAATGATGTGTTCTGCAAAGTTGTAGTACATTGTTTTATTCTATCATCAATAGTTTTCGCAACGCACGCGATTTAAATAATATTTTAGGTAATTTTTTTACACTTTGGGTTACATTATTAGAGTTTTAGTAAGGATCCCTAATTTTTTTGAAAATATAATATAGCCTATGTCACCCGGGGATAGTGTAGCTTCCCAACAATGAAAGAATTTTTTATATCGGGTAAGTAGTTTCGGAGCCTATTCAAAGCAAACAAACAAACAAACAAACAAACAAACAAACAAACAAACAAACAAACAAACAAACAATCAAATCTTTCCTCTTTATAATAGTAGTATAGATTTGTGTCCCTAAAATCACCTATGGCCTTTATTTGCTTTCTTGGAGAAACCTTTTTTTAGGTAATTTATAAATCAATGTGGATTGTGAACAAACAACCTTATCAAGTTAGGTATGGGATTCTCATTTGTGGTGGCTAGTGGTGGTGGTGAGAACCAATAAATTCTAATCGTCATCAAATTTGCAATAATTCGCAATATCTGGTTTCAATTAATTTAGGATAATTATTATCTCTAGGGCAATGTCCTTATTCTTATTACGTAAAACTTAATTTTGTTCAACAATCGAATTATATATAAATCGAATCGAATTATATATAAAAAGTGTGTGTGTGTGCTTGCGTGCGTGCGTGTATGTGTAATTCACACACTACAGAAGTGAAACTGCAGAAAAGTTACTTATGAGAGAATATTGTATACTTATATACTTTTCTGTCACAGGTTAAATCCTGTTAATAAATATATTTGTTGCTTTGTTCTCGCTTTTTTGTTTCATCGAATTTCCAAATTACAACGGTGCTAAACAAGTTTCAATTCCTTCAGAATCGAAAATGCAGTCATCGTAAGGGACCTCTAATTTACAGTTATACTCCATTAAAAAGAAATTTACTTAAAATCGAACAGCAAGTTACATTTTCGTTAACACGTATTTCATTTTGTTAATCTCACAAAGTGATTGGTGTACCAAAATATTGCTCGTATTTAGTAATTTCATTCACACGAATATAATAATATTTCTGCGAAAAGCAGCTTGTAATGAGTATAGGTTGAAGTGGATGACTTTAAAATATTTGGGATAATAAGTTTCGGATAAGTTAACAGCGATTACGTAAAAGTAGACCGTCTGTTAAAAGCTCTTAAGCGTCATCTTAATGACAACCCAATGCGATCACTGCATGACTGAATAATATAAATTAATAAATATCATGAGTACCACTGTCATATCTTAAATTAATCACTTTGTATTCAAATACGCATAATTAGTTTTTTTTTTTTATTATCAAATTTTAATTAATAATATGGATTCTTAAATATACTTTATTTTGAAGACTTCTATGGCGTAACGGTTAACGTACTTGAATACGATTGCGAAAGTTACGGGTTCGATTCCCGTCTCGCTTCTGGGTTATCTATAATATGTATTTATTTATAAAAACGGTTTATAAACATTTATTTCTCAAAATAATATAAATATTCACATATAGAGAAATAACCCAATAAAAATAAAGATATATAAGTAGTATATAAGTTATCTAGTACCCATAACACAAGTGTTACGCTACTTACTTTAGGACTAAATGGCGCTGTGTAAAATATATCAATATATGTATTTAGTTTAAGCTTATAAGCTTGTAATCACACGTGGCTGCAGTTTGATATCAAAATTTTAGAAATAACAACATTAGAATAATAAATTACAATTGTATGTCCACTTGATACAGCCAAGCTTATCTCAAAATCCGTTCCGCTGACCCACATTTGCCGGAAGCTAAGCTATTGAGTACATAACTAGACCAATACATATATCATTTGGCAACCATAGTTCGACGACCCTGCAGATAACCTGCGCCCGCGCAGAAAGTGTTGCACGACTATTATCTTTCAACACGGTCAAATCAGGTTAGCTAATATTGTTATGGGTGGATTTATTTTGTTTGATGGAATTCTACTATAATACAATATGAACAAAATGAATGCTAGAAAAACAGTGTAAAGACGAATGAAAAGTTTAAAATGGATGTCGACTAAAGAGACTATGATAGCTTGGTTGTCAATTTCTATTTTTCTCCTTGCAGGGGCGAATAAGAGTACTAACCCCTGCAGCCGGGTTCAGCCTGTCGTAAAGGCGACAAAACAGTTCTAGCTACGTGACAGGGTTGGGACCCAGTCTGGATGGCAACCACACTGGGTTGCCATAGTGACTCAGGTTCCTGCTTAAGTGACAGCAGCGCAATTAATTGCTTGCTATTATTTGGCCATCAGCCTCTCTGCTTTCCTCAGCAATGTAAAATATATATTTGATTTGTCTATGGCTTTTGTTACTTTTCTATATAAACATTACTTGAAGTTAAATATGTTGTTAGTAATATGCATGTATAGAATAGAATATTATTTATAGTACAAAACAGATACAGCTTTCATTAAGAAAAAATAAAACGTACAAGTGGTGGAACGTACGTTTTTATCCGTGCAGGGGCGGAGAAATAATACTAACCTCTGTGGCCGGGGTCGGCCTGTCATAAAAGGCGACAAAACAACCCACCCTAGCTACGTGGTAGGGCCTCAAGCCCGTCTGGATGGCGACCACCTTTGGTTTTAAGTATGCCGCCAGAATAACCTTGTGTTGTGTTCCGGCATTAGTGACCCAAGTTCCTGTACCCTTATGGGACAGCAGCGTGTTCGCGATACCACTGGCATTGCAAACACCCATAGGCGACGGTAACTGCTAAATTCTAAGCGGGCCGTCAGCCTGTCTGCTGTCCTACAACAATAAAAAAAAAGTGGCATGAAATTAACGAATGGCGAATGCTGTAAGCATTTTCAGAACACACTTTCAACTGGCTATGATTTTTTATAAGTATATTGTTTGTGTTGCGTCATGATAAGTGTTTCTAATTAAAAATGTCCTTTTTAGTTTTTTTTTATTTTAGCTTTATATTAAATCCTATTCCAATCTGATTTGTAAATAATTAAAAGTGAAAGTAAGTATGTATGTCTGTTACGTTTTACGCCTAAACCGTTGAATCAATTTTGATGAATTTCGGTATAGAGATAGATTGAACCTTGGAGAAGGATATAAGTTACTTATTGTCACGAAACTTGAAGCGGGTGAACGTAGCTTAATTAAGTTCTGTTTAATTTTTATTTAATGGCAGAAGGATGTTCGCTGATAAAATTCGTATCAACAAATTAAAAGACATTTTAACGGTTCTTTAGATTAATTCACACTCAGAAGTAGTGAATTCAGTTATATTAATACACAACTTATATCGGAATTCTAAGATATAAACATATTATTATAATCTTTTCCATTTCCTTTAATACATTTCCATTTCTAGCTTGCGTCTAGGTTAATCGCAGAAAGTGTATAAACTGTCGACATTGAATTCACCACCGTTGTCTAGAAGACCATCACTAAGCATTATCAGCCGTAATCTCATAATATATCGATAAACATTAGACATTGTCCCCGTTACATGAGAAAATTCGATACGATTATAATAAATGTTGGGTCGATTGTGAACGGGTCATTGTTTGTTTATTTCGCAGTCCCGCGTCGAGATTGATCGTCGTATCGATGTGATTGAGTCGATGGCACAGCTCTAAATACGTCACGATTTTACTAACGATTACATTTTCAATGTTGACGGAAGTGTATTGGATTTAGATAGTGTCCAGATTAACAGATCGGATAAAAACGTATCCGATAGCGGACAGCACAATGTTTCAGATAAGGCCGTATTTCATACCTTATCCTTACACAACTGTATATCTTGTCACTAGAATAGATATTTAATTGATTTCATGGGATAGTTTTTTATCATTAGAACTTTTTTAATCAATTTTAATTCTCAATTAGAATTATTGAGATCAAAACTTTATAAAATCACATGATTGCCGTGATTTAATCGTGTTATGTACTCCACGTAAACAGATGTAATATTTTTTTATTGCTGACGAACAGTAGACAGGCTGACGGCCCACTTAACAGTAAACAGTTTCCGTCGCCTATGGATATTTGCGACGCTAGGGGCACCGCGAACACGCTGCTGTCCCATAGGGGTACAGGAAGCTGGGTCACTAATACACACAATTGCATGGAGCACAACACAAGGTTATTATTGCGGCATACTTAAGACCAAGGGTGGTTGCCATCCAGATCCAGTTGCTTTGTCGCCCTTTACGACAGACCGACTCCAGCCGCGGGGGTTAATTAGAAGGTTAAAGAGAAAACTAAATTATCTCCAACCACCGTCAATGCAGGACGTTGGCCTTCCCAAGTTTGGGCCACACATCGCGGTTCTGTGCATTTCTCAACCAGTCTCGGCGGACAGTCTTGCTCAGTTCGTTAACATACTGGACTCGTAAGATCCTGCACTACATTTACCGATATTTATTCATCTTCAGAACATGTTTACTCCATAATCCATCGATCCAGACGTGACCGACCCACTACCTCATAAGCTTACTAATTTTGTGAGCTATATCGATCACGTTGATTCAAATTCAAAAACGCGTGGGCGTGTAATTATATACTATGTATATACAGATTTATGGTATATACGCGAAGACAGCCTTACAACATCCTCCCACACAAGTACTGTAGCATAGATACTGGTGATAATCTTCTCTTACTACACGATAGTTCAATAGGGACCCATTGATTGATCGACGCCCCGTCCACGTATGAATTGAGACAATACGTCGTATGATCGACTCGATAAGGTCCCGTTGAGTGATACAACTGGATCCTACTTAGGGTTGCCTTTTGTATAACGAAAACCATATTGCGTATCTAATTATTCTGCTTTATTCATGCTACATACACTAAATATTGTTTGGGATGACGAGAATGCTCTCTTTTTTCTAGTTTGAAATATTTTAGTTGCTGTACGATGCCGGTCACGTGGAATGCGGGGGGGGGGGAGTGGCTAGAAATACGCGATACCTTGCAGTGGGCAAGAAACTCGCACTGATCTTGATTCCACCCCTTCCCGAATCGGTTCAGGTCCGCGGAGGAACTGTTGCACGGTAGCAGCTAAATGTCATGCACACTGAACACAATTAATTATGGCACGGCCAATCAGGGTTTAGAGTAAATGAAGGGAGGTCGAACGTCGACCGCCCCACGCGTTTAGAATCTCACGCGTTACTATACTCTATATTATTTTTTGTCCCACCCTCGCTTTCACCATTTACCTCATCGAGATTGAGGGTAGGTAACAAAAATCAGGAGGCGGGATTCCAAATACACTTTATGCAAGGATCGAACAGTTGCCTTCAAAGCTAATCGCCATCGGCTGGGTGTTCATCCCCATTTCTTGGAGCCTCTTCTTTCTTGTACGAAACGGTTTTCAAGAACGTTCATTTTGCGTACTCTCAACATTTGGAATGAACTTCCGGCTGAAGATTTCTCAGCACGGTACGATATGGGGTTCTTCAAAATAGCGTTATAAACTTTTTCGAGGCCAGCAGCGCGTTGGAAATGCCTTTGGTTGCAAACGTCCATAGGTGACGGTGACCGTTTATCTTTCTGCTGAACTCTAGCTATAAAATAAAAGCTTTTATTTTGGAATCAAAACACCGTCTTCAAGATTTGCTATAGGTGATACATCATTGTGCATCTCGTGGCGTATGTTCCGTTTCACTATAGACGTTTCAAAAGTAAATATTTTCTAATTAGCGAGAGAATGGTCTCCAATATTTCAAAAATATTGAAGAGAAATTGCTTTAAGATAATAATATTTGTATGTGAAATATTTTCTAAGCTTTCATTTTACATGAAAATTGCGTGATCACGTGTAGTTTTATGAAATCAGCTGCTTTTTTATTTGAGTAAACAGTATTTATTAAAGATTGTTGACACTACAAACGAGAAGAAATAAATACATAGGTTTGATCAAATTTTTTGTTCATCAACAGCTTACATAAAATAGAAGATTGTTAATGTTTTTCTTGTAATTAATACGATATTATTATCAGAAGATAATTTGTATGAAATGTATAATTTATTAATATATTTTCAACCGAATAATGTTACAAGTTTTTTTTTTTTCTTGAAAATGATCTACCTTGTGGTAACTCATTTGAAATTACAATCTAGCCTTATATGTACGTAGACTAATTAGTAATATAAATTTAACTTAATTTGCTAAATAGACTTTACTAAGAATGTGTCCAATAACACTTTTCTTAATGTCTCTATTAAGGGGAAGTCACTTTGTTCTGGTGTTCTTTGTAGTAGTACCTGATTCACTACATTACACTAGCACTGCACTAAACTAACTCAAAAGGTTTTTTCCTTCTTAGTCTTCTCACTATGTCCGTGGTGTCGAGGAGTTGGATGGCCTCGACGTTCACATGGTGATGAAGCCTTTGTTCATGAGCTTCGGCGTACCTTTTAATAACGTTGGCAACGAGTTCCACTTTAAGGTCCCGATGGAGGTCGTCATTTCTAATATACCAGGGTGCATTGACAATACCCCTGAGCACTTTATTTTGGAAACGTTTTGGAAACAGCTGTATACCGTAAGTCCATATGGGCATGAGAACTTGTTTATATATTAGTATTTTGTTGTGTACTGACAGCGTGGAATGCTTCCCTAGCAGCCAGTACATTTTCTATGTTACTAGTGAACCACTGAATATAACCAGCAATTGTAAAAGTCACGATGAGAATTTTGTATATTTTCAACGTTTTCAAAAGTAGTAATCCCTATAGTAGTATCTCTCTATGACTAATAGTATCATTATTGCATTTGTTTTTTTCTGACATTTTTTTTTTGCTGTCGTACAGCAGATAGGCTAACGACCCACTTAATAGTCGCCTACGGAAGTTTGCGACGCTAGGGACACCGTGAACATGCTGCTATCCGAATATAAGTACTCGAATCTGATTAACTAATGCCGGAACACAACATAAGGTTATTATAGCGGCATACTTATAGACCAGGGGTGTGTTGTTTTGTCGCCTTTTACGACAGGCTGGCCGCAGGGGTCAGTATTCTTACTCCGCCCGACACGTAGTAAAATTTAATCCTAAGACGTGATTATGGTATTTCTCAGCTAACAGCCCTAGTTCCAACTGGCACCACCGGTTTGGCAGGGCTTAATGTCCGGTTAACATGACCAAATTGGATATAATACTTCGTTGTTTTGTAGTGCCCAAACTCCGAACGGGTTTGGTGATTTGCGTTTAATTAATTGAGATTATGTTGATGTTTCCGGAGCTAGGAATTTTATTTGACTAATGCAGTAACCATTTTTATCATAAACTAATTAGGAACGAATTTCGAAAAGTTTGATTATTTCACTGACTAGCTCGTAAATTTAAGGACAAATTTAAAATGGTTGACAGAATTGTGAACACTAATAACATGTTTGTATTAAACGTTTTTGATTTATTATCTGAATTAGCTGCTAATCCATGTCAAGATGCAGATCTATCGCAAGAATATGCAGTTAGATTTGATGCTGACGAATGATAAATATATATAATGCAAATAGTTTGTTGCTTCCGTCAATTTTTTTCTGAAAGAAGAATAATGTTTATTCTTTCTAGAGTCTAAACTTATAGTAAAATTTAATTCGAAAGTCTTTCGTAACGCGCTGTTTTCTTGAATAAAGTGCAAAAATAAAAAGTTGACCCATGTGGCTATTTGGTTTTTGGATCGCTGTCGTGGGACTCATCGATACCAAGGGTATGAATTATGTTCATTGGTATTTATGAAATAGCAAGGATTGTATTTGACACATTAATATACTTTTAATAATAACTCATTTCAAATGATCTAATAATGATTTGAGATAATAATTCCGTAGAATTTATAGATGAACTTAAAACAAAACAACATGCAAATATTTTGTAAAAGTATCAGATATAATTACATTTTGTGATTTACAAAATATATATGATATATAACAGTATAAATAAAAATATGAAAACAGTAATTTTTTTATAGCTAGAGTTCAGCAGACAGGCAGACAGCCCACCCTGGCAGGTGGTCACCGTCACCTATGGACGTTTGCAGCACCAGAGGCAATACCAACGCGCTGCTGGCCTAGAAGAAATTTTATAACGCCTTTTCTGAAGAACCTCATATCGTACCGCGCTGAGAAAACCTCAGCTGAAAGCTCATTTCAGATCCTGAGAGTACGCAGCATGAACGTTCTAAAGAAACGATTCGTACAAGAAAGAAGATGCTCCAAGAAATGGGGATGAACACCCAGCCGATGGCGGGCAGTGCGGTGGTAGAAATACGACGAGATCACAAGATAGATGAATGTCGATGACGATAAAGATATATAAAAAAGGCGCGAATATAGAAAATTACAAAGGTCACTTTTGTTAACTTTAGATAGTTGTATTTGATCATTATATCAATGCGATTTCCGCCTTGATGCTAATAAAGGTAGCGATCAGTGATTCACAGTTTTGTACGCCATCAGAATTCGGCAGACCTTTAGTTCAATAACATTGCTTCGATGTAAGCGTGATTGATAAACACGTCCTGTAGATTGAGACTTCAGTGGCGAAGATGTTATTACTGCGCTATCGGATTTGTGCTGCCATCGCAATATCGCAGATGAACGCCCCTCGCCAGTTGCCATTAGCATTCCTATATTAAAGACGCCTATCGGAATAAATCAACTAACGAACAGAATCAAATGGGATTTATAATAGGTCTCATTGAATTTTGATGATTTCGACACAGTATTATGTTGTTTTAGTTTTCGTTTTAGTTTAAACGTTTTATAATGATCTGAATGATATAATGATCTAAGTTTTCTAAGTCTCCAGGTGAGCTTGTTGGCTTCTTCAATTTTTTTTTAATACACCATGGCAATCTGTTCCAGAACATAGCCACTGTGTTGTCCGACTTCTAGTCTGTTTGACATTTATTCCTATGAGAGAGCTTCCATAAATATGGTGTAGCTCTCATTTCCTTATGCGGCGAATCTGACGCTGAGACTGGGGATGTCATGTCTTTTCAGCCTGGTGTGCTGCTGACCTCCCTCTCCTCTCTCACTCTCTCCACGTGCAAGCGCTAGAGGATTAATGTGGTGTGCTAGTATTTTCTGATATCTTAGACTATGCTGACTTGCCTACATTCAATACATACATAAAATATTTGTATTGGGTGCGTCAGAATATAGTGTTATGAGAAATGAAGACCTAATAGAGCTTCTTAGAGAGTAAAATTTACCACTCATCACGATCCAATTTTAGTGTTTTAAATAAAATAATTAAATCGGAATTCTGTGACACACTTTATAAAGCAAGTTAGCAGTGACGTGAGCAGAGTTTGCTGTTTTATTAAGTACAGTTTAAGTATGCTGGTATTCTTAACCAGTTTGATTTAGAACCCTGGACTGTGCACAGTAAAAATTAAATATTTAATGAACTAGAAGATTAAACCTAGATTAATAAGAGACCAGGTTGTAAATATTTTTCATATGTCACCAAGATTCTGCAGAAAAAATCTGCAATATTTAAAGGAGAATGCTAAAATTATTACGTGGGAAACAAATATCTGGTCATGCCGTCTCCGTCGGGCTCCAGCAGGAGGGCTAGACCCAAAAAAAGACTTGATGTCGTAAAGGGTGATATGCGTATCAATAGAATGATTACCAAGGATGCTGAAAACCATGCCAAGTAGAGTAGAAAAAGTTGGAAAGCGGACCCCGGGCACCGAAGCGGAAGTCTCGGTTGCAACCGGAATTAATAACGCTGAGATGATGATGATGACTAGAATCAATTTCAACAAATTTAAAAGTAAATAGATAGCCATATATATAAAGGATCGAATTAAATAAACCACTCCATTTTCGGCGTTCGATTAAAAACAATTCTCATAACTGGATCCATTATTCGCGCAGCTATTTTTTGTATCAAATTCTATCCATATAAAGCATTCGTTACTATGATTTCGAGGCTTGTCTGTTTGTATCCTTGAGGTCGTTCACCTTTTAAGGCTTGTTTAGTGTTGCTACCAATGATGTACTCGGATATACATCTTAAAATTTTAATATTATAATTACAATAAAGTTGTGAATTAAAGAAGAAAAAAAGTGAACTCAACCACATCTGCCGGCTTCTTTTAGGTTAGAATGTGAGATGACAACGGAAAAGAATGTGTTACGTAAAGGTACCGATGTAAACAGCAAAAAAGTTTCACCCAGAAATAGTTTTCAGTGGAGTCAGGGCTCCAAATTGTATGGATGAATGGTAACTACTGGTAACTCCTACGTGTTTAGGTTTTTATCCGTACAGGGGCGGAGAAAGAATACTAACCTCTGCGGCCGGGGTCGGCCTGTCATAAAAGGCGACTAAACAACCCACCCTAGCTACGTGGTAGGGCCTCAAGCCCGTCTGGATGGCGACCACCTTTGGTCTTAAGTATGCCACCATAATAACCTTGGCTGTGTCCGGCATTAGTGACCCATGTTCCTGTACTCTTATGGGACAGCAGCATGTTCGCGATGCGACTGGCGTTGCAGACACCTATAGGTGACGGTAACTGCTAAATTCTAAGCGGGCCGTCAGCCTGTCTGCTGTTCTACAGCAATAAAAAAAGGTAACTACAAATAACCACTTGTAATATGATGCTGAACATAAAGACCCTAAATAAATTGATATTTGAGGAAATATTGATGCTAGTAACACTGAGGCTGTCATAAGGAATTCACTCCTCATTTTTTCCCGCTTATCTACCAACATCACTAGCCTTTGTTGTGTAATTACCGAGAAAATGACTTTGTAGTGTATCATTTGAGACAGGCCCATTGAGTTTGACACCTGTGTCAAATATTTGGTGGGGCTCCTACGTGTTTAGGTTTTATTAAAACCACTTGTTTATGCTACAATGCATCAATACATTGCTATTTGATATATTTTGTCGCGTAGTTAATACGTGAAGCTTTATTGGTATTTTTTTTTATTCTCTGCACTGGATGATAACTTGTGTCGTGAAGTTTTTTCACTCTAATTATCTATTTGTATAACATAAATAATGACCTCTGTGAGGAGGGAATCTGAACACGAGCGAATCAAACCCATTACGTAGCTACTGCCTACATAGCCGCAACGCTTGTCCAAAACGGATTGGCTGGAAAGAGATACCAAAGATCTTAGTATAGATATTTCCTCAATATATTCTCTTTCATCGTCCTTATAATTACTAAATATAAATAAATTATTACTATCGTGTAATATGTCTCCGAGTTTGAAACCATTTAACTAGATCCTACCTAAATACGTGTTAATAAGCAATTTACCTAAAATATCAAATATACATAGCAACCAAAAAATGTAATAAAAATTTTATATGTCAACATCAAATCATCGTTCATTGTCTGGCATTCATGATACAAATCTGTGATCGGAGGAACTCGAGTCCTGCCCCCGGGTCACGGAGCACGTCCGCGCTCAATGGGCTCCTCGGTCAGATTGAGATATCTAACAAGTGTTTATTGTATGCGTACATATTCTTGTATCTGTTTGTTTTGTTATTTGAACAAATATCTTTTTCTTCTTGCTCTTATCCCACATTATATGGGGTCGATACAACATGTTTTCTTTCATTCTCCTTTGTGAAATAACATAATATCCTCTTGCTGGGCTCGGGCTACCTTCTATAAGGAACAGGCAGTATACCCCTGCCACTGACACGCTTGTCCAACGCGAATTAGCGAGTTAAAATACCTCTAAAATGGGTATGCAGGTTATTATGTATTGCTCAAGTTTCTTTCCGTCTGTACATAACAATTATGCTATAATATGTGAGTAAGGCATCCACGTCGGTGGTAGAGGCGGACACAGCTCTCCACGCGATCTCCCGCCATCTCTTCCTGCGGTTTATGCCATCGTAGTATTCGAACCTGGGACTACTAGATCTCCGAGTGAATTCCACTGAGCTTCCAGATACCTAGATAAAATATTGCTTGAACTCATATATTTTTATATTATATTATAAATAATCATTTGTTATAGGGTTATTAAACTGTAATGTAATGACATACATACAAATATAATGCATAAAAAGACGACGTACTCGTACATCGTCCATTCAATACTCGAAAGCCTGTAAGCACGATTGTCCAATTGTCGACATATATGGCCAACAATGCAAATGCAACATGTCCCCAAATCGCTGACAAAAGTTGTTTCGTAATTGGATGTGTAAAAAATAATAGTGATGAGATGCAAAAGATATTTCGATTTAAAATAAATTCTGTTCAAATTTAGTTTTCTTTTTTCGATTCGTTGTAATAATAATCTTTTTCACATTACATTTTTAATGCAAGTTTGGTATAACGCATAATTTTATGTAGTTCAGATATTAAATATATTTCTAAACATAATTTATTTAGCTTGAAACCTAACAAATATATACAAATTATTATTTCTAGTAGCTACTAACGCATTCATTTAAAACCATATCAAGAAATGGTAAATTTATTCTTAAATCGAATCAAAGAAGTATTCAATAAGGTTGGGGTAGTAAAAGATTATTTATGAACTATGAGTAATATTCCAGGAATTAATAATAATACTTTAATAATACTTAATCATATATTAATGTCTAGCTCTAATATACCGTCGGCGTTTGTGTAAGTGGCAGAAGTAATTCTAAAATAAGTACTAATTGCAAAATAGCCTCTTTGGTACAAAAGTGGCTCATTATGAGGTGTTCTACTTATTTAATTACATGTTTATGTCAAACTTCCCTTAGTTTGTATTTCACTTGTACACTGTGTAATTGCTACGATTTCCCGTATAAAAAAATTGCTTTATAATTTTATCAAGCGTATATAATACGTCACAATTTTTTGAATCCTGTCAATCCTAATCAGGATAATGAGATAGTCTTATCGAATTATTATATTGTCATCAGTCCTTGATAAGTCTATAACATTTAAATGAAATCTGACCATTTAAAGTGGGTCGAAATTGAGTTCGAAGGAGTCGGTTTTAAACAAACAAATCAACACACCAACAAACATACAGGCTTTTATTACTGTCAAAATTATTTTCTTAACACTAGTTAAAACTCTAATATAAATAAAAGTAAAAACGGTTAAGTATGAATTGAAAAGATTTAGAATTCTTTTTTGCCGAAATTATAGTTCTATTCGAAAATTTTCACATCACTAGTCCAAGATCAATCATTACTTATTATCATTGCAGAGATCATATTCTCGTTATTTATTCGCTAATTTATCTTATCTATACTAAAATTACGGATCCGAATGCATCTGACGCAAAAATTATTTGTTCCATAGAACGGCACAGGAGCTTAAAAGTGTTGTTATTAATTATATCTTATTTTATTATACATTTATTCAGGTTTTTTTGAAATATTGAAGTATAAGTTAGACTTTTTTGCACTGACATGAAAAGAACCCTAAAATATGTGTGTGGTCTTTGACAGTCTAATTATTTCGGGCACTATGGGAGTATGAACTGCACCCAAACCACGGCTCCCCCATGCTCGTTGCTATGAGGAGATCTTGCGTCTTGATGATCTTGATGTGTTAAAACTTCCAAATAATCTGTCCATTGCAAACGATGGCTGGTGGCCGGCGGTGAAATGGTGTTTTTTTTAATATTAAAAACGGAACTTCTTTACCTTTCAATAAGCCAATCTAAATGTCGGTTAGGAGTTGGTATTTTTTTTTTTCATTTATTTATCTATGTCACAAATCTTACATTATCGTAATAAAATAACAGCACAAAGTATACTAAGATTTGTTTGTTTGATGTAGAAGAAGAAAGATGCTAAAAAACTAGATCCGCGCTCAAAAAGTTGAAGTATATGCATAAAGCATATTCACTTAGTAGAAAAAGGTTCACGAAAAAGTGGAAAACCCACACTAAATTTTTTTATTCACAATAAGTTCCGTTAGAACTTTTTTTAAGTCCAATATGTATAAATGACTATTATTTATAAAATGAACTAAAATTACCACCGCTTCACAACGTGTTTGGCTGTTACAAGAAGAAGAAGCGGCAAAAAACTCCCGAGCTCACATCTATATATATTATTATTTTATATTTATAATTTTTTTTCCATATTATAACATTGTACAATCTTAAACTCAGACTGAAAAGAAAAATAAGAAGAAATAAGGAAATAAAACAAATTCTTATAAAAACAAATCAAGATGGTCTTACAGCTGATCTTCGACCTATCGGCTTACAAGTATAAAATTAATGAAATATATCTGGAGAGTGCAACGTGCGTACAATATGCTGATATAGTTCAAATGTTCTGAATTTAAAATTGAATATGATGTTAATATGCACCGTTGTACCCGACTCGACGACAATGTAAGTGTGGAGGTATAATAAAGTTTCAGAGCACTAAAGATACGAGCCGCAAACAAATTACATAAATTACACATGAATTTAATTCAGTCGCGGGGCATTTGGTAGGAATGCGTTGTGCACACACCGGTGATGTAATCTACGATAGGGAAGGGATGGCCGATAAACAGAAGAAATAGGTTGAATCATTACAACACTATTATTATATCGAGAGTGTATTAGAAGTCGTGGTTAACACATTGCTAGTTGATGTGTTAGCTAATGACGTCTTAACGGGTGCTTCTTGCTTGTGAATTTTTACAAATAAGACAAATGGAAGGTAGAGCCACTGTTACAAAAATCATTAAAGTGTATTTATGTATTTATATGAAGTATGTATACTTAATTATTTTTTAGTATACCTATGCTTGTCTAAGATCGATTGGTGGGTTACACATACCGGTGATATCGGTTTCCTCACGATGCTTTCGTTCACCGTCGGTATATGTTAATTATGTTATAATTATATGCACATTATGCGAGAAAAATTGTGTGACCGGTATATCGTGAAACTTCAACCCAGGACATCTAAATTTGTCTTGGAGAGTAATACCACTGAGATACCAGGTTAGTTCTTTTACATACTACGAATTACCGGTGCTATGCCGATAGTTCTCGTATTGTAAAAGTATAATAAATTATTTTCTAAAGAATTTAATATCATCGATAAGATTGGAATAAAATATAACAACACTACGGTGCAAGTATGTCCGAACAAAAAGGTTAATTTGCAATAATTAATTACGAATGCAAGCCGCGAATTCTAGGGAGCGGTGACTTTAAATGTAATGTAATCAATGTGACTAGTGCTGCCTAGTGATGGAAATCGATTTCAAATTGATATAGATTTTTGCAATTTGAATATTTATCAATTTCAAATACTATATTTTGTTGATCCTTGTGTAGGTTTTTTTTTGTTTTCCCTTATAATTTGGTCAGTCCCCTTTATTGAGACATTCAGAAGTATTTATGACGTATGACTAAGCTGACATGTTCGGTGTGCCACCCGTGTCATATACAATTGCATAAAAATGAAAAAATCATCGACATAGAAAACC
Organism: Malacosoma neustria; assembly: GCA_963693495.1. Taxonomy (NCBI): domain Eukaryota; kingdom Metazoa; phylum Arthropoda; class Insecta; order Lepidoptera; family Lasiocampidae; genus Malacosoma; species Malacosoma neustria. The sequence goes on along the minus strand of OY856375.1, from coordinate 22,803,234 downwards.
ATATCGAAAAAGTTATTGCAAAGATTAATTGGATGTTGTTTTTATTATAATAAATTATATAAATACACGCCGATCACGCCCGCTCCGCTGGGCGATTAACAGACAAAATTAAATCGAAAAAATATGAGAAAGGGTATCTTCGTAATTTTTTTTAATATAAAGTGTCCTATGTTACTTACAAGTACCTTCAAAAATATGTGTACAAAGTTTCATGATGATCGGTTAAGTAGTTTTCGCGTGAAAGCATAACAAACAAACTTACATTCACATTTATAATATTAAGTATGATAAGTATGATGATAATATAGGAGTACATAAGAAATATTTTAGGTTTAATTTTTTTATCTTTGAACTTATTTTACAGCTTCAACAGCAAACGTATATTTATTTTAATGTCTCGAATATTTTATCTTTCGTTTTCTTTTTCGGCATGCGTATTATGACAATTTAATCGAAATCGCAGACCACCCTAATTGAAACAACACAGGTGGAGACTGCGTTAACAGTTACATGTTTATAAATCTCAAATTTAAGTATGGATAACAGAAACAAGCTGCAAATAAAAATGTGATGGTTCTTTACGAGGTTTCATGGAAAATATAATAAATTAGCTGTACCCGCGACTCCGTCCGCGTGGAATTAGTGACTGGACAGAATTTTTTGTATATTGTTTATTTTGGATTACAAACCCTATAAACCCTAAAATATAAATGAAATATGCAAACAGTATTATCGAATGCAAATGTTACGCCATGCGCCTCCGGAATACGCACGTTCGAACCTTTATAGGTACTTTAAGGTCCAGCCTAAACTGAACCCTATTTAATATGATTGATGATATAAATCTGAGGTCAACTTAAATTGGAATATAAAACTTCCGAAACTTATCATTTTTGACAAAAACTATTTTTTTTTCTAAAATAAAAATAGCCTAAGTTACTCCTTGATACATCAGCTATGTGCCAGTGAAAGTCCCGTCAAAATCAGTGCAGCCATTTCAGAGATTAGCCGGAACAAACAGACAGACAAAAATTGTAAAAATGTTGTTTTGGTATATGTACCGTGTATACGTCCGAATGCATATAGTAAAATGCGGTTATTTTAATATTACAAACAGACCCTCCAATTTTATTTATTAGTATAGATGATATTTCAAAGTAATGTTGAGATTTAGTAAATGGCAATACATAGATTCTTTAAATCAAGTTTTTGTTTCCAGTAAATTTTACAAAATAACACGCTTTGGCTTCTTATTCATTAATTTTAAAAAAGTACCTTTTTGGTAGACTGTGAGTAAAAACTTTGTTATATACCCTGCAAAACAGTACTGTCTACTAAATAATCATAATTGTAGTGCTTAGTGTTTTGTAGTGCCTCGAAAAATGGGTCAATGACATAAACATTCTTTCAGAACTAGACAAACTGTTAATTTTAGTAATGAAGGCAGCAAATTGGGCCTCATTAACATCAATGAGCATGGACGGAAGATGGTATTTTTTTATAACGCACAATATTGATTGGTATTCAGCAATTAGACAGACATATGGAATGTGCCTACTTTTTGGAAAATTTTCCTTCGCTTATTGGCGTTTTAAATGTTAGGAACATTGCCAACTTTTGTGGCTGTTTTCGAAAGAGAAAAAAGATCCAAAAGACAAAAAATGGAAATAAATAGTAGACTAAGAGAGTGAGAGTGAAAAATAAACCAGGAACGAAGTGAAAAGAAATTCGTCTGGGAAGAGAAAAAGCCTAGTACCTATATTAGAAAAATCATCGGTGAAGCTGATCGAGCAGGCTGAAGTCAGAGAAACTTGGCTTCAACGTAGCTCGTACTTGACGTTGAGTTCGGTAACTTCCACTATATTGGAGTGGAGTATTTCAAAGCAGTTCTTTCTATACTATCAGGTAAAATAAAACATGTAAATCGATGCCATGCACGGTTCATACATAAAACAGCATATATATAGATATAGACATAACTTGTTATTTATTTAAGAAAATTCGCTATCATAAAGCTGTCTGAATTCGTAAGCTCCACTTTCTCCAAGATAATGTTTACCATAAGATCTTAAAATTAGGTCTAAAGGAAAAGTAACTATAGGACCCACTAAAAACTTCGACGACACCCATCAGTGAACGGAGGACACCAAATTAGCGTTCATAAAATGCTCCTCTATCAACTAATTGTATAATGCAGAATATACCTGGAGCACTCGGTGTTGTTTAAGCGCTGCGAGCACGCGCTAATCAACGGCCCGCTTGATAAATGAGCGCGCGCAGCTTTACATTCGGATGATAGGTGACTTAATAAAGTCAGCTATAGAGTAAGATTATCTGGATAAATAACTGTGTTGGCTTGTACTAAGATTTGCCGATATAACTTCATATTCCTTGTTTTGTTGTATATCATTTAAAACAGTTATAAAAGAACACTAAGGAAAGTGATCATCACTTTTTATTATCAAAAAGTATTTATCAAAAAGTAAATTAATTTCATATTAATTAACCTGAAAAGCATAAAACTTGAGAAATAAACATATATAATAGACAGACCAAAAATAACAGAATAATGTAATGGCAAGCAATTGAGGCAAGCAATAATTAATAATTCTACATTAACATAACAACTAATTATTGATTAATTTAAAAAGTGTAGGGAAGTATTAAATTAATCTAACATAGAGGTTTAAAAAATCCAGTAATGATAAAATATGAGACTGGAAAATCAAAGTTCTTTTGAGCTAACTGTTCGATCTTTGCATAAGGGTATTTGAAATCCCGCCACCTGATTTTTGTTATCTACCCTCACTCTCGGTAAGGTAATAATGGTAAGCGAGGGTGGGACGGAAAAACTGGGTTCTTGTGTCAACGTTTGACATGAGATAACCGCTTTTGCACCGTGTGCGATAATTATAAATAACTGGACGGGTCGGTCGACGTTCGATCTCCCTGGTTACTCTAATTGGCCGTGCCATTCAATCAGTGTTCAGTGTTGTGCTATAGCTGGTGCCGTGCAACAATTCCTCAACGACCTGAACCGAACCGGAAAGGGGTGAAAACAAGGTCAGTGCGAATTTCTTTGCCCGTTGCAAGACATCGTGTCTCTTGCCACCGCTCCTGTCCCATTCCTCTCCCATACAGTCCACTGCTCTCGAGCAATCCTTCTTATTCCCGTACGGTGCAATCTCGGTCCGTGACCGGCATCGTACACTAACTGTGCTATTACTGCAAACATAACCTCAGCTACAGATATCTGGTGAATATTCAAAACGTTGTATCGCATATTTAATATATTATCTCCTTGCAACCCCATCGGTATATAGAATAGAATAGAATATACTTTATTGTACAATATAATTAATGAAACAATACAAAAAACGGCTTAGAATTAGGTACAAATGGCGGTCTTATCGCTGACAGCGATCTCTTCCAGACAACCTTGGGATGGAGAGAGAAATATGGCACAAAAACTAGGGCAGGGTTCTGTTGCACAATATTAAAAAAAAAATTATAATAATATTATACACATATAAATGCACACACACACATATATTTATAACTGTTAAACCAATACATGTTATATAAAAATATATAATACAAACACATATACACGCATACACATACACACATACATACATACATACATATACATATACACACATATACATACATAGTACAATAATAAAAACAGCATATATTATACTTTGAGGTAGTAATCCTTAACGAGTCTGTTGAAGGTGGACACTGACTGAGCTTGTTTCACTTCTAGCGGCAGCATATTCCATAATTGGACAGCTTGAACACTGAATGACTTGTTATAAAACTTGGTTGTATTAAGCGGTGTTTCTAGTCTCATGTTCACCGATGACCTGAGGAATTTCCCCTGATTCGAATTGGAAAATTGGAAACGTTCCTTAAGGTAAGGAGGAGACTTGGGACTAAACAATACATTATACAGAAGAGACAAGATATGCGTATTCCGGCGAAGGCGGATAGGGAGCCACTTGAGCTTAATGCGAAATTCGGATATATGATCATATTTACGTAACCCAAATATGAAACGGATACAAAAATTCTGGAGTCGCTCAAGTTTATCTAACTGGTATTCTGCGAGGTCAAGATAGCTAGCATCGGCGTAGTCTAAGATGGGTAAAAGAAGGGATTGTGCCAGTGCAATTTATATAGACTAACGCCGATTGGTATATGGCAATAAATATATTAGTAAATCATTACTGGCATTTACAACAGCAAGACAATAGCTTGTACCGTTATTGTCAACCATGAGTTCCCAGCCAGAAATTGGAATTGGCCAACCCATAATTTTCTAATAGAGTCGTAAAAGGCGACAAGTGTTCTTCTTATATATCTTACTTTCATATTTTTAATTCACCAGTATCAAACGAAGAGTATTTATTAAAGCTGAAGGGCCAATAGAATTCCAGTTGAATATTGTTTTGTAAAGAAAAAGGGCACGCTATTTTTTAACATTCAGGCATAAACTGCCTGGTTAATGATCAGATTTTAATTCACAAAAAACCTGTAAGCTTTAAATTAAATTAAATTTGTACTGGAATTTCAAACATAACCGTTTCAAATATGGCCGACCTGTTAATGTTCCTGATTAATTGGCTAAGATTTAATAGACCATGTGTTCCGTTTTACTATAATGGATAGTTGTTCTGATATGTAACTGAATTATAATGAACGGAACAGGATGCAATAATCATGAGTCTGATGATTATTTTTATATAGAATACTATCGTGAAAAAATTCTAATAACATTAATTAATATACTGTGACAATTCCAATGGCGTGGTTCCAGTAAGTAGTAGCTGGACACATGTGTTATACATAGGTACTAAACAACTGATATACTACTTGTAGGTATATTTTTTATAAATAAACAAGCATATACATACTGTTTATAAATATTTTGGAATACATGGATACGAAAGGAGGGGTAGAGTAAAGAAAAGTAAGGATTATATTAAACATGGTGTGACAAAAGAGGTGTGATGTTCAAATGACGACTAATAGAGGAGACTGGAAGAAGCAAACATCTTGTGCCGACCCCATATAGTTGGGATAAGCACAGGAAGAAGACTATTTATTAACATCCATACTCGAGATGAGTTCTTCACATGCTTTCTGACCTGCGAAAAGCATTGTCTGAGAGGAAATCTCTGTCAAGGTTGATGAGGATTTCCTTGTTTACATAAAAAATTACCTGACCTTTGTAATAGATAAAAGTTACTTGCCCTAGTGTTCCCAGTCCACGAGAATGATAGGGCTGCCCCATCTTGTTTCTAGGGAGGCAAATAATTAATTAATCATTATGTTCATTCATAATCAGCATAGGGATTGTACTATTATGATTTTTTTCCTGGTCTTGTTAGACGATAGTTGTAGTTGAAAACTATATTGGGCCACATATCGTAAGAGGACAGCCTCTTTACTGGCCAGAGTACACGGGAGCAGCAACACCATCCTAAACGCCAACAAGCTTGACTGCCCTCTGCAGTGGGCACTGACGCAGAGGGCCAGGTTACTCTTAGTTGTTAGTAATAAAGTAGTTTTTAGGCTCAGCATTTTAACTATTATAGACTCAGCATCTGATTTATTCATGAGTGTATTCTGCTGGACCTGCTGACTCCAGCTGCATCGCCCACGTCCACCCCGGGAAAAGCCGGGAGTGCATAAACAAATGTAGGAGGCGTCGAGGTTGATATTGTTGCACACAAGTATTGTGTGTGATACAGAAGTGGCCCCGAATCAACTATTACGATACTCTTTTTATCCGTGCAGGGGCGGAGAAAGAATACTAACCTCTGTGGCCGGGGTCGGCCTGTCGTAAAAGGCGACAAAACAACCCACCCTAGCTACGTGGTAGGCCCTCAAGCCCGTCTGGATGGCGACCACCTTTGGTCTTAAGTATGCCGCCATAATAACCTTGTGTTGAGTTCCGGCATTAGTGATCCAAGTTCCTGTACCCTTATGGGACAGCAGCGTGTTCGCGATGCCATTAGCGTTGCAAACACCTACAGGCGACGGTAATTGCTAAATCCTAAGCGGGCCGTCAGCCTGTCTGCTGTCCTACAGTAATAAAAAAAAACATCAGAGGAACAAGGGGTTCATAGTTAAAGATTGGTACGCAACCGAATTGCCAGAAGTGTTTCGAATTGCACAACCCTGTATTGAAATCCGACACTCACGGTGTGTAACCGAATATTTCTGATTAAACGTCCCAGTTATTACAACCGCACGGTGCCAAACGGAACATTTTAATTCTAATGGACCCTACACAATAACTGATTTACCATAAAATATTATCATCATTTTTTTTATAAATAAAATATATCTTCTTTTTCTTCTTCTTCCTGCCCTTATCCCACATAATATAGGGTCGGCACAACATGTTACATGTTGTTATTACAACTATCTATTGATATGGATTAGTTTTTACAACCGTCCGCCTGCCTGACGTTAACCCCTTTTTGGGGAAAAATCTGTCATAATTTTTATTGAAATTATTTTTCTCGCTTCACATTCAAAGTAGAACGCAAAATTTCTTTGTCAATCATCTAATATATCCTCAAGCGACACTTTTATTGGTTTCTTCTTGAGTAGACAATATTCGAGCATCAGTTTGGGTGTGCAGGGTGGTACTCTTGCCGGGTCGCCGGCTTTAACGGGGTCCGTGCGTTTTAGGGACACCGCGAACACGCTCCTGCTCGCATACTGTAGCCTGGGTCACTAATATTGCAACACAAGGTTATTATGGTGGTGGCTTACTTATAAACTAAGGGTGGTTGCCATTCAGATGGGCTTAGGGGTCTAGTACGTAGCCAAGCCTTGCAGCTACTGTATAAGAAAATTCCTTTTCAAGGTTTTGTTTTGAAAGCCAAGGCTCAGTTACTGTCACTAATCTATTACTAATGAAATTAGTTAATTACTAACTTAATTAACTTAAAATATTAGTTACTTCGTATTGTAGCAGGTACTTAACAATAAGAGTGTAAACGTGTTTAAAACGCCGACTAATATGATATGAGTTATGTGTTACTTTAAATTATTTTCACAGTTCGCTTGAACAAATCATTAATTTTATTCATTTATAAAAAAAAAACTTCATTCTTCACTTTCTTTTAAATAAAGCTAATTCAAGTTTCAAACTATTCCAATCATTCCTTGTGCTGTAGTTGAAATAATATTTGTATTTAGTAGAATACGTAGTTGTATCATATGATACATTTATCAATTTTTCGGTTCTTAATTAATATCATCATCCTAACGCTAAATCCCGGTCCCAACCCAACCTTCCGCTCGCTGCCCAGGGACCGCTTTTCGACTTTTTATACTACATTTCGCACGGTCTTTGGCGTCCTTGGTAGTACATTTGTTTCCCACATAAGTATCAGGTTGCCGCAAAACGTGGCCAAAACAGCGAAGATAACACTCCTGCAATTTATTCGTTTCCATATAATGTAACAAATAGCGTAACAGGATGATAATATAATAATCTATACATCTATACAAATAAATAAAATTGGAGGGTCTGTTTGTAATATTAAAATAACCGCTTTTTACTAAGTGCATTAGGACGTATACACGGTACATATACCAAAACAACATTTTTTACAATTTTTGTCTGTCTGTCTGTTTGTTCCGGCTAATCTCTGAAATGGCTGCACCGATTTTGACGGGACTTTCACTGGCAGATAGCTGATGTATCAAGGAGTAACTTAGGCTATTTTTATTTTAGATAAAAAAAATTAGTTTTTGTTAAAAATGATAAGTTTCGGAAATTTTATATACCAATTTAAGTTGACCTCAGATTTATGTCATCGATCATATGAAATAGGGTTCAGCTTAGGCTGGACATTGTAGGTTGAATTTCCAATTTAAATTGATCTCAAATATCCAAAAAATGCTGCCTAAAGTCACTATTCCACGCGGACGGAGTCGCGGGCACAGCTAGTATAATATATTTTTTAAATGTTCTGTCATGTGTCTTCAACCATTCATTTATTGGAAGTGGGCATTCCTGGGCTTACGGAAAATTCCTGTCCCTAACCTTTCCATTTAGCCTCGAAGGGGTCTTGTTAAAGTTTTTCCCTACATTATATTAAAAATGTTTACATAATGTTTCTCACTTAACAGTCTTACCAATATTCAGATCCTTCTTAAACCATACAAAGTTCCTTAGACTTATGACTGTGATTGTCAAAACTGAACTTGACCAGTTCCTAGTTCGAGTTGCCCTACACGGACAGCAGCGTGTTAACGGTGCCACTGGCGTCGCAAATATCTATAGGTGGTGGTAACTGCTGACTATTAAATAGATCATCAGAGATGTCTACTGCTCCAAAGCAATAAAAAACACCCTGTATATTATATGTATGCTTAAGATTGCCTTTATTTCATTTCAAATAATAGTTAATTGCAGTCCCTGAATCCAAAAACTCGTGGAAAAGAACCGGGAGCCTTTCAAAATCATGAGACCTCTTAACCAACGCGAGGAATGTGTTCTTTAAAATGTTTTGTACGTTAATAACCGTAACCCAATCTGTAATTTAATTTACGTATAAATAATACTTATCAATTTATCCAAAACGAAACCTTATTTTTAAACCTTATTTTTAAATAATTGCCTGCTGATAAATTGCAGACCCTTATAATGATTCTGACCTCGTTAAAGTTCAGTAATAATCTGCCTACCCCAGAGCGGTTAAGGTTTGATGATATAAGTACAATGCTCACTTCAGATTATTGAGTTTTTGCTTTTTAGAGCGTGAAATTTATAAATATTATACATACAAATGATGTGAGCTTTATATATATATATACATAGTCAGGTCATAAGTATTGTCACACAGTAAAAACTTTTCTTTTAGAATGCTGGCCACAAAAAAGTTTATTGAATTCGAATTTCGAATTGTTCATGAAAATAAAAATGTATACTTTTAGAATTTTACTCATTTTTAAATATGGAGTGGACGCTTAAAGAAGACCGTGTTGCAGTTATTGCGTTGCATCGTTGCGGTTACGCGCCAATTCAAATTTTTAACATACTGAAAAATTTGAATATAACCAAAAGATTCGTTTATCGTACCATCAAACGATACAATGAAGACTCTAGTGTAGATGACAGGTCAAGAAGTGGTCGCCCTCGGTCTGTTAGGACTCCAGCAGTGATAAAAGCTGTGAAGGCACGAATTCAAAGAAATCCCAAACGTAAGCAGAAACTGTTGGCCCTTCAGATGGGGTTAAGCAGAACCACGGTGAAAAGGGTGTTAAATGAAGACTTAGGGCTTCGGGCATATCGAAGAAAAACAGGACATCGTTTGAATGCTCGTCTAATGGACCTGAGACTGAAGAGATGCCGCGCTTTGTTGAAGCGGTACGCGAGAAAAAAATATCGGGAAATTCTTTTTTCGGATGAAAAAATGTTTACCGTAGAAGAGAGCTACAACAAACAAAATGATAAGGTGTACGCACACAGTAGTGAAGAAGCGAGCAACCGTATTCCGCGTGTCCAACGAGGTCATTTTCCATCCTCGCTCATGGTATGGTTGGGAGTTTCTTATTGGGGCTTAACAGAGGTACATTTTTGTGAGAAAGGTGTAAAAACGAATGCTGTTGTGTATCAAAATACAGTCCTGACGAACCTTGTGGAACCTGTTTCTCATACCATGTTCAATAACAGGCACTGGGTATTCCAACAAGATTCGGCGCCAGCTCATAGAGCGAAGAGCACACAAGACTGGCTGGCAGCGCGTGAAATCGACTTCATCCGGCACGAAGACTGGCCCTCCTCCAGTCCAGATTTGAATCCGTTAGATTACAAGATATGGCAACACTTGGAGGAAAAGGCGTGCTCAAAGCCTCATCCCAATTTGGAGTCACTCAAGACATCCTTGATTAAGGCAGCCGCCGATATTGACACGGACCTCGTTCGTGCTGCGATAGACAACTGGCCGCGCAGATTGAAGGCTTGTATTCAAAATCACGGAGGTCATTTTGAATAAACTTTAATGTCATAAGTATCTATGTTTTGTTAAGTTCATTTTGGTATATGAATGGTTACATAATGAATAAACTTGTTACAATTATTTTACATTAAACATGTGACAGAATTTATGACCTGACTAGGTATATATATATATATATATATATATATATATATATATATATATATATATATATATATATATATATATATATATATATATATATATATATATATATATATATATATATATATTGGTGTAAATGGTTGCATTGCATGCGTTTCACACCCAAGTAATCTACCAGCTGGAGGCAATTCTTTAAAGATTGAGGGCAGAATATTTTCTGTAATAAATAAATAATATCCGGATGACCGAGCTTTGCTCGGTATTTTTTTTTATAAATTGTGTTTTTTGGAAATTAACAATTGATTTTCTTAGTCTAACCTCAAAGCAAACACTCATTGACTTCTTGTTACTTAACAACGCCATCTGCTGGAATAGCTTTAGTGTTGTGTCGTTAAAGCAATTTAAAAAAAATAACTTTACTATTCGCTGATAGATGTCAGGAAGTCACATTTTTGTTATTTTTCTTCCAATAAAAAAAGCCAATAAAATCACATTTTCTAGAAATGATTCCTAGCTAGATCGATTTACCGCCCCCGCAACCCCTCGTATACTAAATTTCATGAAAATTGTTGGAGCCGATTCCGAGATTCCAATTATATATATATATATATATATATATATATATATATATATATATATATATATATATATATATATATATATATATACATATATATATATATATATATATATATATATATATATATATATATACAAGAATTGCTCGTTTAAAGATATAAGATATAGTTAAATTCTAACCAGTTTCTTATGCTGATTAAGATTTTGCAAGTAAAGAAAATGTTATGATGTTGACTTGTTTCATCCTGCAACTGAGGACTCCAAAGTAAAAGTTTTTCCTGCAGCAGGGGTTAAACTCCGGGACAAGAACAACTGCCTAAACTGTGTATGGATTCAAACCGGTGAGGTTTGTGTCTAACTGTGAGTGTAATATTATTTTTCTTGGCAGCTACAATAATACCTATGTTGTTACGATTTTATGTACGACTATATATATGTACTAGCTGTGCCCGAGAGTCCGCCCGCGTGGAATAGTGACTTTGGGCAGAATTTTTTGGATATATCTTATGGTTTATTTTGGATTACAAACCCTATAAACCCTAAAATATATATGAAATATGCTAACAGTTAGTATTAGTTATCGAATGCAACTGTTATGCCATGCGCCTCCGGAATATTTACGTTCGAACCTACAAAGTCTAGCCTAAACTAAACCCTATTTCATATGATTGATGACATAAATCTGAGGTTAACTTAAATTGGAAATTCAACCTACTATGTCCAGCCTTAGCTAAACCCTACGTCATATGATTGTTGATATAAATCTGAGGTCAACTTAAATTGGAATATTAAATTTTCAAAACTTATCATTTTTAACAAAAACTATTTTTATTTCTAAAATAAAAATAGCCTTCGTTACTCCTTGTTACATCAGCTATCTGCCAGTGAAAGTCCCATCAAAATCGGTGCAGCTGTTTCGGAGATTAGCCGGAACAAACAGACAGACAGACAGACAAAAATTGTATTAATGTTGTTTTGGTATATGTACCGTGTATACATCCGTATGCACACATTTCACACAACGCCATCTAGCCCCAAACATATATCCGTAATCATATATTTTTATCCGTGCAGAAGCGGAGAAAGAATACTAACCTCTACGGCCGGGGTCGGTCTGTCGTAAAAGGCGACAAAACTACTCACTCTAGCTACGTGGTAGGGCCCCAAGCCCGTCTGGGTGGCGACTTTAAGTACCTTTGGTCTTAAATATGCCGCCATAATAACCTTGTATTGTGTTCCGGCATTAGTGACCCAAGTTCCTGTACCCTTATGCGACAGCAGCGTGTTCGCGATGCCACTGGCGTTGCAAACACCCATAGACGACGGTAACTGCTAAATTCTAAGCGGGCCGTCAGCCTGTCTTCTGTCTTATAGCAATAAAAAAATATGCTTTTCTTTTCTAAATAAAATATACACACATATAACACATAAACACCCGGACGCTGGACGGGAATCGAACCCGTGCCCTCCGCAAGCGTACCGACGCGCGTTAGCCATTACGCCAGGAGGTCGCCATAAAGCCGGGGATCTAATATATAAATAAATTTCCCTTGAATAGTATATAAATTTCACAAAATACCGATGCTGAGTACCGTGAGGTACGTTGACGGAATCTTCGAAATCTCATTACGGAAACAATACTCGAAGGCGTCAGGGCGTGGAAATCGGCCCTTAGGTCTCGCTCATTAACGGTACTCTATCCTTTGTCTTGACTTTTTGAAGATACCGCTCTTAGATGGAGAATGCTGAAAGGATTTATTTTCGAGTTGTAAGGTTAAGTTTTCGAACAATTATTTAACGGTTTCACGATCTCGATTCGAGAACACTCAGATTTGAATAAATATGTTTGAATAATATTTCTGCCATCCATTATTTTTTCAGTAGATTGCTTTAGTAATCTGTATCTTGCGCTGTAAGTCATAGGTCACGCTACGTAAGAAAGATGAGATAATGAACTAAAAAAATAATGGATCTCTTTTTACTACACCTATCATAATATATGGTATAGTACGTACTTTGCATATGTAAAAGTTTATAAACATTAATCGTATTAAAATCGCATTCACTCACGTTTGCTTAGTGTTGTGACTACTTTAAAAAACACCGATCTACTTATCAATGTGTCACTAATACCTCCAATTACTCGTTCGATTAGTCGATTAGCACTGCATTACTGGTCCCAGTCACTATTTTAATTGCGATTTAAGTAGCGCAAGGGGTCGTAAACTTTTTGTAATATGTTTAAAATACTTCCATTTTGTTTTTATTTATTTTATAGCTCAGGAACAGAAGACAGGCTAACGGTCCACTTAATAATATAGTAATTAGTTATCGTCGCTTACGGATATTTGCGACGCCAGAGGCATTGTAACTGTTCCATAAGGGTACAGGAACTTGGGTCACTAGTGCCGGAACACAACACAAGGTTATTATGGCGGCATACTTATGACCAAAAGTGGTCGCCATTCAGACGGACTTGAGGCCCTACCACGTAGCTATGGTTTTTGTCGCCTTTTCCTCCGCCCATGCACGGAGAGTTTTTAAGATATTATCATATTAATTACATTGTAGACTTTTTCAACGCATTAAAAATACGCAGTATGGATAAAATTTTTATGCATTAGCAACCAGGGCAAATGATCTTGTTCAGAAGCCGAGGTACCCAGTGTTATATCGTAGGAATATATATATATATATATATATATATATATATATATATATATATATATATATATATATATATATATATATATATATATATATATATATAGTCATTTATAGTCTTTCCCACTAAAAATTAAGAACATTTAAGAGCTATTAAGAAAATTAAGAATTAATTTTGTAGTACTACAATTTTAAGTGTGCACTTAATTGTTTAAACTACAGTAAAACTTAAATATGCTTTAATTTAAATACCTAGACTGAATAAGAATACAATATGGACTATATTCTGAATTTATTTATTACGCTTTTAAAAATATCATCATTCCCTGATGACAGTATCGTTTGTTGATCTTTTTGTATTTGGTTATAAATCAATATCCAGCAATAAACGGTTTACAATTCCCGGTTGTTATCGTCGACGTCGCCGAGCAATGTTAATTCGATATCAGTGTCGTGTCTTATAAAGAAAATCGGTTCGTGCTTGTCTAATCGATTGGGGCTGCATGTAGATATATCGATTTAGGTTGATGATGTAATCGAAAACTTCTAAGCGTTGATTTGTATGTTTGTTTTGTCAAGGTCTGTAATCTTCAAGTATTTGTCAGATCACCGAAATCGATCAATAGAGGTCACTGAATCGAATAATATGACGGCATGTACAGCTTAGGTAGTTTTTTATAGCCTAATGTGCACATTGCACCATGCACCGATGGGGGAGGTAAACGTTGTGAAGAAACCTGCATACTGAAATCACCAGTTTGTGTTATGCCCTAATCCACCTTAAACGTGGCGGGTAAACAGTCCAGTCCCTTATGAGAAGGCCTGAGTCTAGCCCGAGTGGGATGTTATATACTTTTATTATTATAATATTAAGTACCCAATAAGACGAGGACAAGTGTCCCGGCTAAAGCAGTAGACGTCATCAATACTTAATTATTGTAAGGGGCGATATGCATGTCCATGAACCTACAATACCACCAAGTATCGAAGACCGTGTGAGTAGAGAAGGAAAGGCGGAACCTGGACCCTGGATATTAAAGCGAAAATTAAGGCTACAACCATCACAATTCTGTATCTTTACTCGTGAACTACGATGAAAGAACTTGGTAGGTCCGCTTACATTCTAACATAAGAGTGTATTAAAACAAAACAGTATATTAAAATGAATCCATTTAGAATGATAGCAGACATCAATCAACTGCGCTTGAGATTCAACAGGACGGCTAATGTAGCAGTAAAAAGAACTAAAACGCGTTCCCTATTTCTTTTATTACGACCTTTGTACTGATTTGCTTTGACCCCAATATCTATTTTGAAATTACCTGTTTAATTTTGTTCTCGTTGTAAGCTTTAACATGCATATAAATTGTTAAGATTTGTTCGCTTAAATCAGATGCGCATACGATTGCTTTTTTATTATGCCATACGTTTATTACGTCACTACCAGCGAGTACTTATGAGTTCTTAGGCCAAATAAGGTTAGCTAAACCACGAGGACATTAATAGAAAAACGTTTAGGTATACAATTATATGTATCGTAAAGCAAGGATCAGAAGTCGATTCTACAACCCCTTACAAGGGCCCAGTGGTGACCGGAGTATTGTTAGCCAGCTGAATGGTCGCAATAACAAGGTGGAAAGTCCTTCCCACCTGCGTCAAATTTGCCACGAAATTGCAATTTAAATAGCACTCATAAGATGCAATTTTTACAAGCAACTGCGTGTAAATTTATAACCACCCGTAAAGTACCAACTTGACATTATATAACCCCGTATCGGTGAGTGATAATTCTTCTTTAGTCCTAATGAACTGTTAGTGTAACAGAATGTGTCGCGAGAAGAAAGAAGATAACATCGAAGATATGTAAAATTCACATCTAGTTCCAAAGAAAGCAGCGAAGCGCTTGTATTATGGGTATTAAACAACTAATATACTTAAATACTTTTGTTTTGTAAATAAATACATATACATAAACGCCTAGACCCGAGACGGGAATTGACCCCGTGACCTCTGCAGACGTTTCGATTTTCGTATGTAAGCCGTTCGGCCACGGAGGCCATCGGACCTGTGTTGAAAGACATTCTTTTCGATTTTATAATGATAAAAACTAACTATAATCGACTCCCTCGGGTCTCCCTATAGAAAATGGACAGTATACCGCGCACTGAATTTTTTAAAACGGATTAGCGGGTTTCACCATGTTTTTTACCCTTGTTGCATGGCACTTGTGTTAAAATATTAGGCAGGGAAAACTGCTTAATACGTGCAAACTATCATGGGAATAAACCCATGACCTATAAATTGGACTTAGAATTTAAAAACATTTAGCTGTCACGTATTTTTTTTACAAATGTAAGTCGTTAAGTTCACTTTTAAGACAAATAAGCAAGTGTATATGCAGATGGAAGGTCTTTCCTTTAAAAGCTCTTCCCTGTGGAGTGTTCACAGGTCAAAACCTCTGACCGTAGGATCTCCTGGGAGTTTATGTATAATATGTATTTAAAAAACAAAAGTATCAGTTGTCTAATACCATAAGCCCTCTGCTGCTTACTTTGAGCTAAGATGACGCTGTATTAATTATTATTATATTTATTTATAATTTTATTTATTTTCTTGTCTGTGAATTTTCCGTTATTAATCACGCCCTAAGAAGAAATTTATAGAAAAGGATTTTATTCTTGTTGACCGGAACCAAATTACTAGAGTGTGATAATGCAAATAATAAATAAATCCCAAATCTACCTAATTGGACAGTTGCCGCTATTAGTGGCTTCAACTCGGCCACCCACCCAAACGGGATCGTATTTCTAAATCCCACTCGTAAACAGATGCACATTCATAACGACGTCTTTAGGCCGGTAGCGATGCGTTGCCATTCGAATGGCTGTGATTTATTTGAGATTGTGAATTATTTATTGTTATTATCATTATTTTAATTCGAAATTAACGTGAAAAACGAGGTTAAGTATATGTAAATTAATTTTATGAGTCTTTGAGGGGAATTTAAGACGATCTGCTTCGGAAATATATCTATATAGGGCTAACTCGCCCAGCCACTTTGTCTGCGTGGAATTTATTTTACTTCTTTGTTGAAAATGTGATTTGTATGTATTAAATGTACTTATTGATGAAGAAGTCTCATTAAGAGATTTTTAAAACCACACTAATAGGCTTTCTCACCCAAATAGGCTCAATGTATGTGTAAAGTCGTTAACCTAGCCTTGCTCACGAAATGGTAAGTGGATAGAAAAGAGGATTAAAAATAGTATCTACCTCTCACGAGGATGTGATGTTGCGGTTGAAGGCAGCCAAGAGAGCTGAGGACAGAACCTCATATAAATCTCAGAACCTCATGTTCCAGAAACACACCTCCTCCTCTTAATATTATTTACAAGAAATCTAGAAGATGATGAGACAGCTCTTAGTACAGAAATGGAATATATAGGGACACAAATACAATTGAATATAGTTAGCCACAGAGCTATCACAGGACAATACTCAATAGCTGATCTCAGGCTTCGGAGGCGAAAGTGACTTACTATTAGAAGAATGTCGTAGAAATTTTAATGCGTAACAAGCTATTGTAAGAACTCTTGAAGGAGACATCATATTAGCATTTGCTAGAACCAAATGATAGCTGAACGACTTTATTACCCATAAAGAGGTTCCTTAGAATAATAAAATAGCAGTAAGGATGAAGAGATCAAAATATAATCCAAAAGAGAAATTCATTGACTTTGATCAATTTTTGTCGAAAAACATCGCAATACATTTATTGGAGTCAACGAGTTCAACGCAAACATTTCGCCTACGGAACTTATTTAATTAATTCTATCACCAACGGCACTTGAATAACGCTTTTAAAATTATATGCATAATCAAAATGCTAAGTGAGATAAGCTAACAAGTGGTGGGCGTGCCAATAATACAGCTAATTAATCAACAACATTGCATCGATGATTGTATCTAACTTTCTAAGGAGAGTTGCGATTAATGATACCACGACACACATATTATAGTATCGATGACATACCTGGTTCAGTGACTTGCACGATCATGTGGATTAGATACTCCTATAGACCAAAGCAAAAATATATGCTTTCGCCTGGATCTATCATCTAACAAATGAACCTACAAAAACAGCAAATTAAAACTTAAAAAATTACAACAACTGTTCAACTGTGTTCTGAGGAGCTATTTAAAATCATACCATTTCTTGGAACCTCTTCTTTCTTGTACGGAACTGTGCTCTAGAACTTTCATGTTACGTAGTCTCAGAATTTGGAATGAGCTTCCGGCTGAAGTATTCTCAGCGTGGTACGATATGGAGTTCCACAAAAAAGACGTTATTAAAGTTCTTCGAGGCCGGCGCGCGTTGGTAATGTCTCTGGTGCTGCAAACGTCCATGGGCGACGGTGACCACCTGCCAGGGTGGGTCGTCTGCCTATCTGCTGAACTCTAGCTATAAAAACAGCTGGCTTTTATCAATTTAAACTGTACAGAAATTAATAAAATAGAAACAGGCTATTTGCAGGCCGTTAACGTAATTTATTATTCTACTAAAATTTCCAATACGGAATCAAATAAGCCTATAACTATGTATCTAACTAAAGCAATAATAAGTAAACTGCATCTCAATACTCAAACTACAGGAAACACCTACCCAAAAGCAACACTTGAATGAATGAATCAATGACCGGGCTCTAAACCTAGGTAACCTTCATTGCGAACGGCAGTCGGCTTGCCGGCCAGCCCACTACGCGTGCGCCCACGCAGCAGCTGCGAGCCTATCTCCTTGATTTATATAATACGGATATCCTCATCTCCAGTACGAGGAGAATATTTATTCTGAAATTATTCTAAGACACAATACATTAAAAGACTCAATAAAAAAGTTGGCGTAAGTCATTCAATTTATTCAGCTTTAGATGTTTCTAATAATCAAGTACGGTACTTAGAATAGAATCGTCGTCCACATTCTAGACTGTTGCCAAGTTTAAAAGACAACTTTGACCGCTTATCAAGAAGGCTATGACTTATGAAAAACACAAAAAACGAACTATGGAAAGCCGAATAGATTTTTTTTAAAACTAAAGTTTAAGTACGTAAACGTACTTTGCTAAGTTAGCGTAAGTCATACGTGACTTATAATTCTTAGCACGTTTATTATTTTTTTGTTTTTCACAATTTTAACTGTTAAAGTTTTCGACGCTCCCGTCTATGTAATGAACACAACGTCTTACGCTGGCATATGTAAATAGATTAAAATTGAAATGTATTAATTACTAAGATAAGTCTGTGAGAAAGAAAACTATTATATACCAATAATGTTTCCAAGCTGGGCGAGCCCTCTGATCTCAGGGTGCAGATTTCCACACTGTTATCATACGCCATCAGTATTGGCAATCATAATATGTACATTATGTCAGGAGGGAACCGGGTCTTCATGGTCAAACTTAGCCTTTAACATTCGTAACATTAGCGACATCTATAGCAATTACAACTTATATGAGTTTAGATAAACATATATAATAGTATTTTTAGTTAGTTATTATTATTATATTTCCTCGTGGGTTTGATATATCCTTGAATGGTCCATAGAAGTGCGTGTCAAATCGGACTCAAACTCAGAAAAAAGATACAAAAACCTCAATCGCTAATTACGCGCTGATGATGTCAACTATTAAAATAGAATCGTACGCTCGGCGGCCTCAGTTTTGATAGCCGATTGACAGGGTCGACGGCCTAAGGTATCTACGAAAAAACAACTACCTTTTAAAATTAGTCAGGTAATGAAAAATACCTCACTGGAGCTCAATCCAGTATATTCGACGAAATATTTTTTCTTAGCCTATATTCAAATATAATATTTTATTCCAACTTTATTAGCTTTGCTGTGGACTACATTAGTTAATGTAAATTTAATTTATTACATGACAAGAAGGACGAAGTCTCGATTAAAAGCAAGTGATGCTGTCATCTATTGATATTTGTAATGTTAGAAGTATTTTTTTATTGCTGTAGGACAGCAGACAGGCTGACGGCCCGCTTAGAATTTAGCAGTTACCGTCGCCTATGGGTGTTTGCAACGCCAGTGGCATAGCGAACACGCTGCTGTCCCATAAGGGTACAGGAACTTGGGTCACTAATAGGGATTAGTTTGTTCAGGCGAACACAACATAAGGATATTATGGCGGCATACTTAAGACCAAAGTTGGTCGCCATCCAGACGGGTTTGAGGCCCTACCACGTAGCTGGGATGAGTTGTCTTGTCGCCTGTTACGACAGGCCGAACCCGGTCGCAGAGGTTAGTATTCTTTCTCCGCCGCTGCACGGATAAGATTGCCAATTCGCTTATATCCTTAAAAAGAGGGCTAGAAGGATTGGATTGGGTGATTTAGAGAAGGAGTTAGGAAATTAAATAGGATGCTAAACAGAAAATAGGAAATTGAACAAATGTGGGGATGGAGAGAATATGCGTCAAAGTATATGGTTACTTATACTTACCGATTGAAACGAGAGCGAATCCTAAGCCTGATATAAATAACCAATTTATTCTTCTCACTCATCTGGTCCATGTCTTCGTCTTTGCGCATCTTTCTTTCTATTCCCTCTTTCCATTGACTCACTTACCTGTAAGCTGTACTCCTTTTTTTTTTTTTTTTTTTTTTTTTTTTTTTTTTTTTTTTTGGTCTCGGGGAAAAACCTCTCTTGACGGGTTCCCCCGGCCCGGGGGGACCGAGGGATATGTGGGACTCCGGGATTTTTCCGACTACCCACTAAAAAACCCCGCTGTTCTCCTATCGCCTACGCCCGGGCCCACGGATATATGGCCTGCCGATCTCGTGGCCCGGGCCGGCGCCGGCCCGCCCTTTGTCTTGAGGCGGGCCCCTTCTAAAGTGTTGGCGCCAGGGGGTCAGGGTTTCGTCCCCCCGGCGCTCTCCTAACAACTCTAGGAGTTGAGGGGGGCCGCGGAACAGCACGCAGCCCTCACCGTCGCGGTAATAGTGCGGGCGGCGGGTCCTCCCCCGAGGGGCCGCCCGCGGCCGCTTTTTACGGCGGCCGGAGGTCGTTACTGGCCCTCCGGCGCCGCCGGCGTGGCCTGCGTTGGCGGGAGGGGAGTGTGGTGGTTGACTCCCGCTCCCGCTCCGCCGCCTCCTTTGCGGACATGACTGCCTCGCAGAAGGAAGCGACGGCCGTCCATCCAGGATCGCCCCCGATCATGGATAGAACCAGGGCCGGGAGCGACAGGTCCACGCCGATTTGGGCGACGAGGGCACGGCGCTCCTCGCGCCACGCAGGGCACACGGCGACAGTGTGGTTCACCGTGTCCTCCTCGTCGCCCGCGCCACAGTGGTGGCACCCTGACGTCATCTCCCGCCCTATGCGACACAGGTACCTCCCGAAGCAACCATGCCCCGAGAGGACCTGCGTCAGGCGGAAGGTCAGGGCGCCGTGGCGCCTTTCCAACCATTCAGCCAGGACGGGCCTCACCGCTTCGATGGTGGCGAGGCCCGCGCTGGGGTGCGCGAGGCGCTCCTTCCACTCCACCATGAGCACCACGTCGCGCAGCTCCGCCCGCTTTGCCTCAACTTCGCGAGGCGCGGGGCGAGAGCCACGCTCGGCCGCGTCCCGGCGCCACTGGTACAACAGCGCCAGGACCCGGGCCTCGAGGTCCCATGGTGGGGATCCGGCCAGCAGGGAGGCCGCTTCGAAGGACACCGTGCGGTATCCCCTTATCGCCCTGACGGCCAGGACGCGCTGCGGCCTGCGAAGCAGCGCCGTCGTTTTGGCCGTCAGGCGATCCGCCCAGATCGGGGCCCCGTAAAGGGCCATCGACCGCACGGTTCCCTCAAAGAGCCTGCGGCACACTGCGCCCGGCCCGCCGATATTCGGCAGCAGACGGGAGAGTCCCGCCGCCGCCCGAACTAGCCTCGGCGCCAGGCGCTCGAAGTGTGCCGCGAAGTCCCATCGCCCGTCGAGCACCAGTCCAAGATAATTCATGGACGGCCCGACGGCGATGTGGACGCCTCCTACCGTTATGCTCAGGCCCGGTGGCGGCCTCTGACGGGGCCCGTAAAATATCACGGCCTCCGTCTTGTTCAAGGCCACCTCCAGGCCTAGTCGCCGGATTCTTGCCACTGTGTGCGCCACCCCAGCCGTGCCCAGAAGGCACGCCTGGCGGGGGTTCCTCCCGCGCGCTGTGACGAGCGTGTCGTCGGCGTAACAGATGACGCCGACGCCGGGGAGGAGTGCCCCCCTCAGGACCCAGTCGTATGCGATGTTCCACAGCAGGGGGCCCAGGACCGACCCCTGTGGAACACCGCACACGACGTCTCGCCGACTTTGCCCACCCTGGACCGGATAGACGACGGCACGATCACTCAAATATGCCCCAACTATGCGACGGAGGTAGGGAGGCACCCGATGGTACTTGAGCGCCTCCCGCACGCAGCTCCACGGCAGGGTGTTGAAGGCATTGGCGATGTCGAGTGACACCGCCAATAGCACCCTACCTCGAGCAACTGCGTCCCCCGCCTGGCTCCTCAGACGCGTGATTGCGTCAATAGTGGAGCGCCCCTGGCGGAATCCAAACTGTTCGTCTGCCAGGTTCGGCCCCTCTGTCTCTAGGTGCCGGACGAGGCGGTCTGCGAGGATCCTTTCGAAGATCTTCCCCACCTCGTCCAGCAGCACGATGGGCCGATAGGCAGACGGTGAGTCCGCCGGGCGCCCCTCCTTCGCGATAAGGACCAGCCTCCCCGTCTTCCATCTGCGGGGAAACCGGCCCGATCGCAGACACGCGTCGAAGAGCCTCAATAGTCGGGGCTCCAGGACGTCGTGGGACAGAACCCACGCACGCCCCGGTATGCCGTCGAGGCCGGGGGCCGTGTTCTTGGCCTTCAGCCGCAACATCGCTGCCCCCAGCTCTGCCCGGTCCACGTCGGGTACGGGGTCGTCGTCCGCGCTAGGGTCCCTCTCATCCCAATGAGGCGGGACCATGGCAGGAGGCGAGTGCTCAGCCCCCGTGGGGAACAGAGCGCCGACAAAACCATCCACCTGGCGCGGGGGGAGACTCTCGGTCAGCGGGGGCGCCCACGGGCGGAGCTTGCCCCGCACCGTTTTGTAGGGTCGCCCCCAAGGATCTTGATCTAAGCTGGCCAAGAGCTCCTCCCACGCCGCCGCCTTTGCCTCGCGTATAGCGAGATGGAGGTCGTTTCTGGCGCTCCGGTACTCCCCGTAGAGCTGAGCCTCCGCGGCCGCTCTGTCCGCATCGCGGCGACTCCGTCTTCGGAGCCTGGTGTACCGGCGGTGGGCGTAGTTGCACGCCCTGCGGAGCCGCTCGAGCTCCGCATTCCACCAGTACACCTGGCGTGGGGGTCGGTGTGGCCCCCGCCTCGGCATCGCCGCGTCGCAGACGTCGGTCATAAGCGACCGCAGGTTCTCCGCCTCCTCGTCGACGTCATCGGGAGGTACGTCGCCCGGCCTCGACCACGTAGCGACGGTCAAGGCCTCGCGGAAAACCTCCCGATTCATCTTTCCAAGTGTCCAGCGCGGACAGTCACCCAACAGGGTCACCTGGGTTGGAGGCTCTCGCTGACGGGCGGAGACGCTGAACCGGATGTAGCGATGATCCGACAGCGTCTCAACGCCCGTGAGCACCCTCCAGCCTCGCACACGGCGGGCCAGGAGGGCCGACGCGAACGACACGTCGACGATCGACCCCCCCAACTGCCTCACGCACGTGTGCTCGCGACCCTGGTTGAGGATTTCCAGACCCCTCTCCACGGCCCAGTCCTCTACCAGCTCACCCCGCGCGTCGGTTCGCGGGGAACCCCAGGCCTGAGATTTGGCGTTGAGGTCCCCGAGGACGAGCACGGGGCGCGGGAGGAACCGCTGGACCGCGTTGCCCAACTCTTCCATGTACCCTTCAAAGTCGGCGAGACTCCTGTTCGGGGAGAAGTAGCCGCCCACGACCACTATCTCCCCGAATCTGGCCGCGACGTAGCCCCTGCCCCTCACCACTTCCGTGGGGAGCGGGGTACCCGCGGCGGTCCTGGCGTGTATAGCCACCATGCCGTCCAGATCCCCAACCCAATCGCCTCGGGTGGGGACGTAGTACGGCTCGGCGGCAACGGCGATACTGATGTTCCACTGCGCCAAGCTCTGAATCATTAGATTTTGAGCGTTGGCGCAGTGGTTCAGATTCGCTTGGAGGAGATGGATATCCATTATTTGGTTGAGATATCCATCTCCTCAGCCGCTGGGGCCTGCGCCTGCGGGGGGGCGATCTCCCCCGTGGCAGCTTCGGCCCTGCGTCTTGCTCTTCTAGCCTTCTCCCTGCGCTTTTTCGCCTGGCGTTTCGTTACGAAGCGGCTGGTCTTCTTTACTTCCTTTTCCTCTGTCGCCGGATTTGCCGGTCGGCCGGTGCGGCGGCAGGTGCATAGCGGCGGGCCTCCCCCAACCCTATGGTTGGCCGGTCTGCTGGCCGCCGCGCAGACCACGCAATGGGGCGTGGCTTTGCAGGTGGCGGCCGAGTGCCCTGGCTGACCGCAGCGGTAGCAGGCGTCGCTGCGGCTCGTTGGGCACTTGCAATTCACCGCAAGGTGACCCGGCGCCAAACACCTGAAGCACCTCGGCTCCCTCTTATCCAGCACCTCGACGAGTGCCGAGGCCCAGCCGACCAGAATGTGGCCCAACCTCTTCAGATCGTTGGCGGCCACCACCGGCACAAGCACGTTCGTCGTGCCCGTCCCGTCGCGCCCCATGCGGATACCCCCGGACGTCACTTTCTCCGCGGGGCAGCCGATGGCGCGAGCGATGGCAGCCGCCACATCGTTCGCCGTTGTGCAATCGTCGAGGCCCGAGATGCGCACCTTGACGCACTTCTCGGGCCTCGCTATTTTGACGTCCTCCTCCTTGAAGACGTCTTTCAGCCGCGCGGCGAGGGCATCGGCTTTCGCCCCCTGGTCAGCGCCAGAGAGCAGCATCATGCGTGCCCCCGTCCGCGCAGTTTTCATCTTGATGCCGCCCTGGATATCAAGGGCGGCGATGTCCACCTTGGTCTTGGCCTCCGCCAAGAGACCCCCGTAGGTGACCCCCCTCTCCGCCGCTTCAGGGCGGATGGTTAGGGTGATAGCGGCGGATTTCGGGGCCCTGAGTTTGCGGGGACCCCTCTTCCTCCTCTTCTTAGTAGCCGGCGGCGGCTGCTTGGGCCTAGGTGGTATGGCCGATGCTGCCGCCTGCCTGGCTGCGGGTGGTTGAGGGACGGTCGTCGCCTTCTTCTTCGTATTCTTTTTGGCCACAACCGTCCATCCTTCCTCCAGAGGAGGTGGCGGAAGCACTACCCCTCGTGTGTTGGCTGTTGGTTGCGCATTTTTCGTGGGCGCAGCCACTGTCGCTCCTCGGCCCTGTGCTCTGCCCCCTTTTTTCGAGGCGGGAAGCGGCGGGTAATCTGCCACCGATATTTCAGTCCGGGTGACCGCCGCTGCCCGCCGCACCTCGTGGGCCAGTGGTGGCCGGTAGCGAGGGGCGGGCAGCAGGCGGTCCTTCAGCCCCTCCAGCTTGGCGTCGATCATGGTCCCTACCTGAACCATGACGCCGCGCATGAAGAGCTGGTACTCTTCCGGCTCAACATGCGCTGCTGGGGGGGGCTGGCTGGTCTCCGTCCTTGTTGAGGTCGGGGCGGGGCGGCTGGGCGTACTAACCTGTGCCGTGAGGCGAGCCACCTCCTGCCGGAGATCGGCCAATTCGCCCTGCATCCGGCGATTGGCGGCTGCCAGCCGTCCCACCTCTTCCGATTCTGTGCGGGAGCTGAGTTCTGAAATTACCTCCCGCACCGTCTTCACAGACTGTTTAAGGGCCTTTTGACAGGTCCCTTTAAGGCCCTTGGAGACCCCGGCCACTTCTGTGATTGCTGCCAGGGCCCCATCCAGAGCATTTTGGAGGTCAACCGATGTTTGTGCGGTGACCTCAATCTGTTGTTCTCTATTGTCTTTCTCTCTGCCCTTCTGGGCTCGAGAGGATGTCGATGCCTCTAGGGAGAGCTTGGAGTGGACCCGGCGCGCCACCTCCTCCTTTCGGACTTGGTGGCGGAGCTCCTCCTCGTATTTCGCGAGCTCCTTCGCCTCAGCCCGGGCCACTTGGAGTTCCCTCCGAGCCCTCCCTATCCCAACGTACTGCCCAGTCGACGCTGGGCGACCTCGTCCACGCTTTGACGGACCGCCGCTTGTGGCGGCCGAAACTGCCGAAGTATCTTCCTCGGACGTTGATGCTCCAGGGTCGTTTCCCCCCCCGGAGCGATCCCGGGACCTCCTAAATCCCCTCTTGCGCTTGCCCAGGACGGAACCGGGACCAGCACAAGAGGGAGTGTTCGCTCGGGAGCTCGTGCCGCTCGGAATTGTCCGAAAAGACATCCCCGAGCGGACCGAACCGTCCGAGTCCTCTCCCTCGTTCCTCAAAACTCCGCCTTTCGCAGGCAACCGCTCCAATATCACCAAAGGTGATTGTTCTCGGGAAATGTGGGCCCCCCCAGAATACGTTGGGCCCATGCCTGCGCCCGGAGGCGCAGGGGAGGATTCTCCACCCTGTCGGGTGGTACCTCCCTGGGGTAGTGTTTTCGCATTTACCGACTTCATGTTCATTATTTTGTGGTGTGGCGCTTGGGACCGGGTTTACCCCCCGGCCATGCAGCCCATCGGCGCGCCACAGGACCTTGAGCTTCGGGAGGGCTGTTATAGGTCCCCCAGCTCCAGCCCCCAAAGCTGGGGGATTCCGGACGGGACGGGACTGGCATCTCCGCCGCGTGGCAGTCAGGCGTGGGTACGACTACCAGACGACACTCTAGAAAAACCAGGGAGTCGCCTCACGTCGTAGCCGGCCCAGCAAGACTGACGGACAGCGGAGATACCGTTCCCGCCCCAGGAACACCCTCTGTGCAGGCGCAGTCGAAATGGGCATGGTTTCGACTACCAAATCAGGGCCCGGGACAGAACCTGGGACCCCAACCAGTACTCGCAACCATCCCACCGGGGACCGTGCCACGAACAGAGAGCGAATTTGGGAAAGGATGTGGGAGGTAGACGGGAAGAAAGGTAGGACTCTGTCACCTCGGACGGAAGGGGAGTGAGGCAACGGATGCTCGGGTACCTCGGGTACGCACACCCGTGCACTCCTCGGACAGAGGAGCGCCCCTGAGGGGTAAGCTGTACTCCTGAAAAAACATTATCAATCCATTTCTAGATAAATATCTACTATAGAATTTTCTTGGACTGCATGTTCAATTTGTTAGCATTTTTTGTTACCCAAGTTGCTTAGCTTCGTCTGATTATTAACTTTAAACCGTTGTATTTCGAACTCATTGTAACAAACTGAAAATATTGCTTTCTGTTGTAATATATAAATCTCAAAAAAGTATAATATAGCTTTTATTTACCATTAAAAGTATACCTATAAATAATTAGCATAAAACACAATTTTATTTGACCATTTCATAGAGGTGTTTACGAAGAAACCATGAGTTGAACCCTCATCATTCATAATATTTATATTCTGTAGATAGCTATTATCAGATCGGTCAAACGTTTCGTAAATAACTGACACAATACTGGCTGCAAGATAAACAATATAATAAAGATGAAGTGGGCCCCGGGCGATGTTGCTCAAAAAACAATGATTGAATTCTCTTCATAGGAGTACTTGTGTTATCCGCAACAGTTCTATTTGTAACATCAATTGATTCTATGTTGCTTTCTATCAAGAATCAAGTCGTGCCCAGTGGGATGCGATTTCGACTCTAATAACGTAGGGTTGGCAACTGTCAATTTTATGTTTTAAAGATGGCCTTATTAATTTTAATGTAAATATGTAATAAAATTTTCCATAGTTTTAAATATGCCGCGCCCCCAATACTCCGCACGCCTTTTTTATTTTGATATATGTATTCATTACAGTTACTCTAAAGAAAAGTAATAAATATGTTGGGACATTTCGCTCAACGCCATCTAGTCCCAAACTAAGTTGCATAGCACCTGTGATATGTGTACTAGACAACTGATATATACGTACTACACATATATATTTTTCTTTTGTAAATAAATACATATTATACATAAACACCTAGACGCTTGACGGGAATTGAAAAAAGTGATAATAGTAATTGTAATTGTCTCTATGTGGACGATAAAAATGCTTGGTCTTCGGTCCCCTCCTGCATACGGCAATGATTTTTTTTTAATGTATGTTCATTTAGGTTATTCTCAGCTGTATCCTTTTAAACACTTGCATTTTCTCGGCCTGCTGACAAATAATATATCAATTTCGTGTTGTATAATTATGATTATATACTTCTTAATAAAATAATAAAATGTTTGTACAAATACATCCATGGAGTTTCTTGTCTGTTTTTCTCCATAGGATTCACTTTTGGAACAGGCACCTAGCTTTTGACGTTTTAAAAGTGCTTGTTACTCAGGCCTATTTGAAATAAAAAAATTTGACTTTGACTACAGAGAAACATATTTCGTTTATTTCTGATACGTGGTAGCTAAGTGGACTAACCTAAGATTTAATAGTATATCACATAAATAGTATTATCACATAATTGCCACGTATCGACGGTGAAGAAAATTATCGTGAAAACATACATATCGAGGTCATTAGTATCTATAAATCCGTTAATCTGGCTTTAATTATTCATGTAGAGTATTGTTTTTCTAAGTTATTTTATGACAATGGTCTTCCGTGACAGATCCTCAGATGCGTAGTGGCGCAAAAATAGATAGGAGTATGTATTCCTTTCGTATTGACTTTTGCTGCGTAGCGTAGCCGCTAGTACGTCAGCACGCACTTCAGTACGCATGCGGAGGTCACGTGTTCGATTCCCGCCTCGTATCTGGGTGTTATATGTTATTTATATCAGTTTTCTAGTACCCATAGCACAAGTGCTATGATACCTTCTTTGGGAGTAGATGGCTCTTTGTAAATTATGTCGGTATATTTATTTATTTATTCTGTCCGACCCCTGACAGATAGAATCTGCACGTTAAAACCTAAGAATGAACTGCAATGTCTTAAAATGTTATTCTTGGGAGCATGCATGTAGTTTTTATATTGCTATATAATCACAAATAATATGATAATGAGAACGCGTTATTTTTTGAAGAGTAAGTATGCGGGATGATTTTCACATTCAGATTCACCACGCGGTACCCATAAAAGTTGATAAGAGCTTCTAGTAACTCTGATAATAAATACAATGAATCTCATAGCCCTATCCAGTGAACAATATAGTTCTATGTCGGACAGAATGGCCATTGAGTTGGCGCAGCGGGCGAAACGGGAATGCGCTTGATACCATCGGACTGGGATTGCGCGTGCGCAGACCGCGCGCCTACGCCTTCTAGTGATGGCCCATTGGGTGGCAATCCGGTAATTTGAATATCGAATGTGGTTTTATTATCGTTTAATATTATGGAATTTTAAGGTTAGAAATGATAATTATGTGAATGTTTACACTATTAATAAATAAATAAATGATAAGAAAATTACAAAACCTGACTAATTGTTGGGCACTATATGAACGGTTATTTGTCTATTATCCACTGCTGTTACGCTAAAAATGGTACCTTAAATAATGTAAATAAATATATTGGGATATTTCACACAACACCATCTAGTCCCAAACTAAGTTGCATGGCACATGTGTTATGGGTACTAGAGAACTAATTTACTTTTCTATTATAAATAAATACATATTATACATAAACACCTAAGGTTGGACGGGAATCGAATCCGTGACTTCCGCAAGCTTCCCAACATGCGTTAGCTGTTATGCTAAGAGGTCATCAAATGTCAAGTAATTTATACTCCAGGGCCTAGGACAGGCCAAAAGAACCTCATCCATTATCTACGTATTTAATTTCTAAACACATAATCTTCCTGCTTCCTACAATAAAATTAATTATTCAAAGCATCAGACTGATGGACTCGTATCAGTCCGTCTTTCAGTCAGCATAAAGTTTAGTTTCTGCTAATGTAGTGATATTATTTATTCTTATAACATTGGTTTATGAAAATAGTTGCTATATCATGAGATACTTTATAATTCGTACTAATTAAAGACTGTGTTATGGTAAGAATGAATATGGTCCCTAATATTCTTGCCTGTTGTGGGAGCAGAATAGCTGTGCTTTAGTAACGTACCATTAAATATATACATTTCACAAAAATGTTTTATATACGTCTTTGTAATAAAAAATGGAAATGCACATCACTATTCACAGTAATGTTGATGCCATCTTGGATTTTCTAATTAATAAATTGAAGCAATTTAATGATACGCACGTCTATGAATTGTGCTACCCGCTTATTGCCTTATCGAATCTGTTTTTAAAGTTTTTTTTTATTGCTGTAGGACAGTAGACAGGCTAACAGTGCGCTTAGAATTTAGCAGCGTCGCCTATGGGTGTTTGCAACACCAGTGACATCGCGAACACGCTGCTGTCGCATAAGGGTAAGGGTACAAGAACTAAGAAGAAATAAGAATTAAAAAATGTTATTACGTATATTAGTTAATAAAATAAGCGAAATAACATTATACTCTTTTGCCAAGTACTAACATATGAAATAGCAAATAATGAAGTAAATAAAGAGTTTTATACATAGTGAGATTTGATTTAGATTACATTTGTAAATGAGTTTGTAAAAGATAAATAAGTAATAAATAAAAAAAGGAAAAGGTCCTGACTCTAAATGTGTAAGGAGTTGGAATTTATTAAGAAAAAACACTTGTATAAAAGCCCGATAATTATTTTATTAACCACTAGCTGACCCGGCAAACGTTGTTCTGCCATATAAATAATAAAATGTCAAAAAATAAAAAAAAATTTAGGGGTGGACTACCCCTAACATTTAGGGGGATGAAAAATAGATGTTGGCCGATTCTCATAGATACCGGATAAGCACAAAAAATTTCATCAAAATCGGTCAAGCCGTTTCGGAGGAGTATGGCAACGAAAACTGTGACACGAGAATTTTATATATTAGATTTCACTTCCCTAAAAGGAAATATTTTTTGATAGATATTGTTATAAAAAGCATGTCGCCATAATAACCTTGTGTTCCGGCATTGGCGACCCTGTACAGGCGACAGTCACGCTGTCTGCTGGTCTTTAGCAAGACCAAAAAGAAAAGAGTCAAGTAATGAGTATCTGAAAGTTAAATAAAAGAATTAACAAATTTTCATCGCGCTAAAATCAAAAACATTTGCATACACAAATTTCATCTTTGATAATTTATGGTCCTAAAAGAGTTCAATTAATATTTTATAATAAAAATGGATATATTCGTACATCTATAGAAATAAATAAAATAGGAGTGTCTATTTGTAATATTAAAATAACTGCTTTTTACTAAGTGCATTCGGACGTTTAGACGGTACATATACCAAAACAACATTTTTTACAATTTTTGTCTGTCTGTCTGTTTGTTCCGGCTAATCTCTGAAATGGCTGCACCAATTTTGATGGGACTTTCACTGGCAGATAGCTGATGTAACAAGGAGTAACTTAGGCTATTTTTATTTTAGAAAAAAAAAAATTTTGTTAAAAATGATAAGTTTCGGAAATTTTATATTCCAATTTAAGTTGACCTCAGATTTATGTGATCAATCATATGAAATAGGGTTCAGCTTAGGCTGGACTATGTAAGTTCGAACACTCGTATTCCGGAGGCGCATGGCGTAGTTGCATTCGATAACACTGACTGTTTGCAAATTTCATTTATTTATATTTTAGGGTTTATAGGATTTGTAATCCAAAATAAACCATAAGATATATCCACAAAAAATGCTGCCCGAAGTCATTATTCCACGCGGACGGAGTCGCGGGCACAGCTAGTATGTAGTAAAATAAGAACGGTCCGGCAGGAGCGCTGGTGCGGCATGCAACTTCCGCAAGTCACGACTGCGGACGCCACATTCCGCGTTCATTCAATTTATAGTGATGGTATTTTCTACAATCGATAGTTTTAATTTATTTATTTAATAAAAGTTAAAAACATGTCAGTACTTGTACTTTTTTGTATTAAAATAACTATGTAACGAAAATAGCTAAAGATTTCATTCCGTATGCCACAACTCTTTGTTTATAAAAGGAATTATTAACTAATAAAATATAAATAATACATACCAACAATTAACCTTAAATATATAAACGCAATCAAATTATTTTTTAACATAAAAGTCGTTTAATCGTAAATTTTTACCGAACAAACTTGTAATTCACCACCATATATAATTTAAAATCACATACCCGTGTATATTTATGAAGTAAATCTGTTCTGGATTCTATTCTTCGCATTAAAGCCAAGCTCTCAACAATCTGTTATCGGAAGATTCTTGGGTACATTGGTCACATTACTCGACGACAGCCGGATAACTTGAATAAGCTGATCGTGACGGGTAAGGTGGAAGTGAAAGCGACCCCGTGGCCGATCACCTAGCCGCTGGTGTGACCAGGTAACCGCCCTCACTAGACTCCCAATAGCAATCGCTATTCGAGAAGCTAAGGACCGGATGAAGTGGAAACAGCTTACGAAACAGGTCTTGGTTGATTTTCAAGATCACGACCTTCAGTAATGAAGAATTCGACCAACAAGAAGATATTTTTTATCTCCATTGATATAAACTCCACTGATACACGTGTTGTATAAGTAGATTTGTGAATATTTGTGAATATTTGTGAAACTACTGTGAATATAGTTACGAGTATTCACAGAAACTTGAGAGACAGTTATCAGCTAACTTCATCGTGTTGCTTATGGCTGTAAGTATGCGCGCGCATCCTAAAAAATTTTGCTCTCATTATTGCAATAATTTCTCGTATCAAATCAGATCCGGAATAATTACTAGTGATGAGCAAAATCTTTCTTGTTCTTGCAGTCTTGGTCTTGCGATTTTGCAAGACCAAGACTGAATATGCCAGACCAAGACCAAGACTACAAGTATTTAAGCATGACGAAGACCAAGACCGGAGAAGCAAGACCAAGACCGTTACCAAGACTGTCTAGATCTTGGTCTTACTTTGCTCATCACTAATTCTTGGTCATCAAATAAAAGATAATAAATATATGCGTATAAGTAATGCATAATAATATAGTATTATAATATAAATTTTAATATAATAATATAAGTATTTAAACTAATAGGATACGGTAACATTTATTGATTATTGTAAAATAAAGCTTAATTAATTACAGAGATTGATTGTTGATCATTTATAACTTATATTTATAAAAAGCCTTGAAAATTTTTCAAAACGAAGTAAGTAATAAATAACAGACTATTTGAGCAAGACCAAGACCGTTACCAAGACTGTCTTGGTCTTGCTTTGCTCATCACTAATAATTACCAAATAACTTTATCTACATTAACGATACGGCTGGCTTAATAGTCATGTACTGTCGTGTCTGCGGGTTTGGTTCCCACGGAGGACAGAATATTTGTATGATGCAAACAATTTTTTTTTTACTCTGAGCTTATGCGTCCATCAATTATATGTTTGTGAGAAAAACTTTGTGTTACAGGTATGCGTTTAGTGCAGAGGTTCTCAGGCTTTATGTTCCATAGACCACTTTCAAAATTTAGTCATCTATTTGTAGCTTTTTACCATTTAATAAAATGGAATGATATTACTCTTGTAATAACCGCGGCCAATCTTTATATAACTGTATCGTATAATAACAGAAAATATTTTCCCATCACTAATCCGATACGTGTCCGTGCAAATGCTTTCAATATCCGACCTCTTGTCACACTCCAATCGACTTCACACGACACTATTGACACCGCATTACAAGTATTTGTTTTATGACACCCACACTAACTAATCAAGTTTTTATTTATTTTAAATATTTATCGTAACGGTATTCTAAACTTAATACTGTGTGTGTAATGTTGGTACTTTACTAATTAGACGGTCTGACATTTATTTGAAATGTTGGCAATGCAATGCGAAGGGACGAATGTTATACACAGTGGCGGATTTGCCCTAAGGCCCAGGAGGCCCAGGCCCAGGGCGGGCAGATATTAGGGGCGGCCAATCGTGATAAAAAATTCACTGATGATAATAAGAAATAACTCAAAGTACGTAAATATTCTAAAGGCTCGCGCACATTATAACAATAATATCCCTAAATCACTTATTAAATCTTATCTAGTATGAGAATAAACCTGTTTCTAAATAAATAAAACCATTTTAATGTTTTATTTAAATGCAATTATCCCTGAAACCTCGGAAAATATTACAAACTATAATAGTAGATATTATAGTTAACTAAATTTCTGAATCAATTTCGATAAAAGTTGGCAAAAAAGTAAATTCATTATGTACTCAATATGATGGGTCTGGGGCCTAGGGCGGCCAAGACTGCAAATCCGCCACTGGTTATACATGAATACAGTAGAAGATAATAGACCAAAGAAAAAAAGGGTTGCGTAAAAGATGATATGGTGAAGAAGGGTGTCAATGTTGAGAAGACGGTTAACAGAGAAGAGTGGACCGGAGAAAAAGGAGAGTGCAAGAGAACATGTGTATAGATGATGACCTCGGTGGTGTAACGGATAACGCACGTCGGTACGCTCGCGGAGGTCACGAATATGTATTTATTTACAAAAAAAGTATATAAGTAGTATATCAGTTGTCTAGGGCCCATAACACAAGTGCTACTTAGTTTGGGACTAGATAACGCTTGTTGAATTGTCACAAAATATTTATTATTATTATTATTATAGATAAGGACAGGATGAAGGTTTTACTAAACAAAGACTATAACAATTAAAACATGCATGATTGTTTATCCGACATATTTGTGTACTAGAAATTATGAAGGTAGATGTAAAAATTTATATTTCATACGGGGAAGAAGTTGAAAGTGTTTAGATGTACGCTGTAAATTATAGTTCGAAAATTCATTATATATATATATATATATATATATATATATATATATATATATATATATATATATATATATATATATGAAGAAATCGGTATGTAGAACGGCTGTCGCACGTCGTAACACCTGTGTTGATTCGTGAGCGTGTCTGATTTTGTTTATTGCTGTAGGACAGCAGACAGACTGACGGCCCTCTTAGAATTTATTAGTTACCGTTGCCTATGGGTGCAACGCCAGTGGCATCGCAAACACGCTGCTATCCCATAAGGATACAGGAACTTGGGTCACTAATGCCGGAACACAATACGAAGTTATTATGGCGGCTTACTTAAGACCAAAAGTGGTCGCCATCCAAACGGGCTTGAGGCCCCACCACGTAGCTAGGGTGGATTATTTTGTCGCCTTTTACGACAGACCGACCCCGGCTGCAGAGGTCAGTATTCTTTGTTCGCCCCTGCACGGATAAAAAACAGAATTGAAGTATAATCAGTGAATATAATGGAGTATGTAATGAAGTATTATATTAAACACTAATATCTGGCTACTAGAGTAGTTAGTCATCATGATCCTTGCATTAAATCCCGGTTCCAGCCCAAATTAGAGTAGTTAGTGACAGTACAGTATTAAAAACCTGAAAACCTTATCCGTGCAGGGGCGGAGAAAGAATACTAACCTCTGTGGCCGGGGTCGGCCTGTCGTAAAAGGCGACAAAACAACCCACCCTAGCTACGTGGTAGGGCCTCAAGCCCGTCTGGATGGCGACCACCTTTGGTCTTAAGTATGCCGCCATAATAACCTTGTGTTGTGTTCCGGCATTAGTGACTCAAGTTCCTGTACCCTTATGGGACAGCAGCGTGTTCGCGATGCCACTGGCGTTGCATACACCTATAGGCGACGGTAACTGCTAAATCCTAAGCGGGCCGTCAGCCTGTCTGATGTCCTACAGCAATAAAAAAAAATTATTAACGTAATTCAAAATAGACCAATAGGTGTACCAAATAGGTAAATATAACCTAAAAAGTATTTTTTGCTCAGAAGTAAGTCACTAACAGAAATTTAGCTTAATAACTATTAAACTTTATTACGAAAATACGCCGAAGTTTAGTGCTGTGCCGATCTCCTAGATAATCGAATCGCGAAGCTAGTCTTAGTACACAAATATTTCAAAAGACCAGCATGGATTTAATAGAAAGCGCTCAACGTCACGAAACAGTAGTATTTCTCATACTTATCGCGCCACAAGTACCACTGAACAGAATCGAGGTGTACGAAACGAGGTATTTCGTTGAATGTGTCGCATAATTTATTATTGCAAGAACATTAATGTCAAATAAGTAAATGTATTTCAGAGGATTAACGTAATTTCATAGTAAATAAGAGTATTGTTGTAGATAGTATAGTATAAGTGCAGGTTAATTTGAACTATGATTACGGAACTAGTCCCGTGTCAGGGGTCGCATCAAACATTTTGGCGATCATGTTGATTTCATCTACCAGTTGATATAAAACAATGAATGAGGCTTAAGCAGTATTTTTTTTAAACCTTCGTCGTCTTTCTGTCACCGCACTGCCCATCATCGGCTCGGTGTTTATTTCTGTCTCCTGGAACCTCTCCATTCGTGTACGAAACAGTTCTCAAAAACGATTATGTTGCATAATCTCCGAATTTGGAATGAGCTTCCGGCTGAGGTCTTCCCAGAGTAGTATGATATGGGGTTTTTCAAAAAAGGCGTTTAAAATCTTCTTCGAGGCCGGCAGCGCATTGGTACTGCCTCTGATGTTGCAAATGTCCATAAACAACGGTGACCACCTGCTAACGGGTGGGCCGTTTGCCTGTATACTACTGTATTCCAGCTATAAAAAAGCACAGACCAAATCACTTTCAAGCTATACTTGATTTAAGAACGTGTGACCAAAAGTATCAAACTTAAATTCATGTTTTCCTTCCATGTCTTAAGTTTTATTTTTTAATATACCTAAGCTCTTCGGAATTCGACACAACGTACACGATTTGCAATAGTTTACATAATCTTTTTGTAAATGTAGTCAGTGCATTCAATTTAAGCTATCAGCTTAAAGTTGCTAATCTTAGTGAAATATCCAAGACTGGCTTATTTACTTCACGTAAACATCGTATTTTATAAGATTTATTTAGATACTAATAATCGATTCAGAATCGTGTGAATTTGTACTGCATTTGTATCGAGACAGTAAATATAGCGAACTTATCGACGAAGATAGAAGGTTTCGTGTGCGTATGCATCAACAATAACATAGAACTTAATATAGTATAGGACAGACAATATTATAATGTATTTATGTTATATATTTATTTATTTCATATAAAGCAGAAAGATATAAAGACAAAATATCACTCATCAGTAGATCTCTAGAACTATGCACACGAAATTTTGCATATTTACTCATTTCTTTTTTTTTTAATGCTGTAGGCCAGCGGACAGGCTGACGGCCCACTTAAAATTTAGCAGTCAACGCCTATGGGTTTTTGCAACGTTAGTGGCATCGTAAACACGCTGGTGCCCCATAAGGATACAGGAACTTAGTCACTAATGCCTTTTAATAGTGTAGTAATAGTAAAAATAAAAATAGTATAGTACTATGGGACTTACTGGAGCTGAGTGAAGATTTACACAGTATTTAATAATATTAATCCGTGCAGGGGCGGAGAAAGAAAACTAACCTCTGCGGCCGCGGTCGGCCTGACGTAAAAGGCGACAAAACAAGCCACCCTAGCTACGTGGTAGGGCCTCAAGCCCGTCTGGATGGCGACCAACTTTGGTCTTAAGTATGCCACCATAGTAACCTTGTGTTGTGTTTCGGCATTAGTGACCCAAGTTCCTGTACCCTTATAGGACAGCAGCGTGTTTGCGATGCCACTGGTAATACAAACATAGGCGACGGTAACTGCTAAATTCTAAGTGGGCCGTCAGAGTGTCTGCTGTCCCACAGCTTTAAAAAAAATAATTTATAACATACGCGACGATCCGTTTGCGAGTGTTCAAAAACCCTTTACCAGACACGCATTTAGAAAGTAGACGGCCTGTCCACTAATTAGCCAAGCGCGGCTAAGTGCTCGCGTTAATCTCATCAACCTAGTTACTCCAACACTTGAGCTTGAAAAGTGGGAGTTGAGGATTTTGTGTGTCACTGTCCAAAATAAACGATGTATTTATTAAAATTAAATACAATTTTTATTTCATACAAGGGCGGATTAATACTGACCCCTGCGACCGACGGTCTGTCGTAAAAGGCGACAAAACAACCCTATGTAGGTGGTAGGGCTCGAAGCCCATCTGTATGGTAACCACCCCTGGCTAAATATGCTGTCATAATAACCTTATTTTGTGTTCAGAAGATATAAGCGACGCAGGTTCCAGTTGCCCTACGAGGACAGCAGCGTACTAGCGGTGCTCCTAGCGTCGCAAACATCCATAGGCGACGGTTACTGCTTACTGTTTAGTGGGCTATCAGACTGTCTGCTATTTTACAGCAATAAAACGTTGCACTTAAATCAATCCATATGTATTTTTTTATTGCAGACAAGCTGACGGCCCTCTTAATATCTAAGATTGTTTTGTCGCCTTTTACGACAGGCCGATCCCCGCCGCATAGGTCAGTTACTGCGCCCCTATACGGAGAAAGAATAAGTTATCATAAATAAGTTTAATAACGTTTCTAACTTCTTTCTTTCTACGTGGTAGGGTCTCAAGCCCGTCTGGATGGCGACCACCTTTGGTCTTACGTATGCCGCCATAATAACCTTGTGTTGTGTTCCGGCATTAGTGACCCAAGTTCCTGTACCCTTATGGGACAGCAGCGTGTTTGCGATGCCACTGGCGTTGCAAACACCTATAGGCGACGGTGACTGCTAAATTTTAAGCGGGCTGTCAGCCTGTCTGCTGTTCTACGCAATAAAAAAAACGTTTTTAGTGTTAATATACCAAAAAAGTATATCGAATTCGGAGATTAAGAATTCAAATATTCAATAATTTTTTGTTGGTGACAATTTTGTTACAGACAAGCAACCAAGGTGAATGGTTTCCATCGCCTTTAGACCATAACAATCACGCCAACTATAATATCGGTTAAAATTTATATAATTTACTTAATATATTTCATATAAAATTTACACATATTATTATTACGTAGAGGGTTGAAATCGCTGATTTGATAAATTCGATCGAAAACTTATTATTGAGATACTCGTATGTTCAAAATGCATGCAAAACCAGCATTTTTGTATGGAAACGATAGAAAAAGTTAATAATTTACCGGTAAGCTAAGGCTTATGACATCAAATAGATAATTTTAAAGTTAATTGAAATCTAAAACGCAAGACACATACTGAAAATATTTTTTGTTATTTTCAGATCTTAAATAAGAATCTAATTATCAACTTTAACCTATTATAGAATATAATATAAATAAATATATTGGGCCATCATAAACAACGCCATCTAGCCTTAAAATAAGTTCCACAGCACTTGTGGTATGGCAACAGACAACTGATATACTACATATATAAATTTCTTTTATAAATTATTATTTGTATATTACACATAAACAATTAAAAACAGACGTTGGACAGAAATTGAACCCGTGACCTCCGCAAGCGTACCGACATGCGTTAGCCGTTACGGCAGGAAGTCGTCATGTGTAAAAACATCAATTGCTGAGAGTTTTTATTAGACTTCGTTTACCGGCTTCTTCACTGTTAGTCTACTATAATATGCACATTATCCAACTCCGTTTTACCCGTGCAGGGGCAGAGAAAGAATACTGACCTCTGCAGCTCGTCTGGATGGCAACCATCTTTGCTCTTAAATATGTCGCCATAATAACTTTCTGTTGTGTTCCGGCATCAGTGACCCAAGTTCTTGTAAGCTTATGGGACAGCACCGTGTTCGCGATGGCACTGACGTTGCAAACACCCATAGGTGACGGTAACTGCTAAATTCTAAGTGGGCCGTCAGCCTGTCTGCTGTCCTATGATGCTCGACAATTAATAATTTCAATATTTTTGGAAGCTACGCACGTGACAGAATACACAGAATACATAGATAGAATATTGTTAAATTTTCATCTATTGTTACCTGTTATTCGCAAAATAAATAGAACTTTGACGCCTTAGTGGCTTCGAACCTGTATTCTGAGTTACATCTTAAGCTTACCACTTAACTACAACGTATATCTATGAATACTAATTTACTGATACCGTTTAAGCCCCTAATAGTAGTCAGGTCATGTTTCGAGAACTGGCTCGAATTTAACGACCTCAGCTCCATTTATTTAACCGAATTCTCAAATCGTAAATCGAAGAGTTGCTTAAATTGATTATAAAGTGCAATAAAATAGTTTCGTATGATAAAAAGAGGCCGTAAATATATTTTACGATATTTTTATAGTTTGTAAAAATTACTTTAATATAAAGATAAAGAAGAAAGGCAGTATTTTGTAGACGTGGAATATTTTACGTGAATGCCACGGAAATGTAACAATGAATCCATATTAAAAGCGTGATCTTACATCTAAAGCGTCGTAAAAAGTGACGAATGGATTTCTTTTCGGTGGTTCGCAAACCCCAAGTAAGGACGCCGCTTGCCAATTTCCACTCTTGAATGTACTCGACACGAGCCATAAGTGGCTTGACAGTGACTATTTGACAAGTAAACCACAAGTATATGCGGTAACAGACATATGGCAGTTGCTCTAAAGACCAAATATGGCCACATCTCCATCGGTCTTCATGTTCAAGTTATGAAGAATCACAAAAGACAGGGAGGCGTCACATTAACATTCGACATTACTCAACAGCCAACTCAGAACTCAGGTAGGGTCCTCGGCTTTGACCGAAATTCGAAGAATACTCAAAAAAGGTCTAGAATTATAACACCAGAATTTCGTAATCTCCGTAGCGAGAAGTTTTAACATATGGATTAAAGCTTTGATCCCGCACTAAGGCTGATGGCAAGACGGCATTTACCTGAAACGATTATAGCTGAGACCAGCAGACAGGCAAACAGCCCACACTATTGTATGTGGCCACCGTCGCCTACAGACGTTTACAACACCAGAGGCATTGTAAATGGGCCGTCGAAGAGTACCTGGAACGAGGGTTACTAGTGCTACAACACAACAAAAGGTCACGATGTCGCCATGTTTTAAAACCAGGAATGGTTGCCATCCACTCAGACTTGGCTTGAAGCTCTATCACCTAGCCAGGGTTGTCTTCCACGGAAAAACGGATTTGTTAGCACCATATTCAACCACATGCATTCCGTTTCTTTTTTTATCGCGCGTTGTGAAAGGGGGCTAGACGGAAAAAATTCTCATGAAAAGTTGTAACGACACTTCTTGCTATAGTAAACTATTGTAAGCTGTGCGGCGTGCGCATGTTTCTCTGTCTGTCTCTCTCTCTCTCTCTCTCTCTCTCTCTCTCTCTCTCTCTCTCTCTCTCTTATAGAAAGCAAGCCAGATATTTTCATTTCTATTTCGCATTGAACAGTGTGGTGTCGCGACGATTATTTTTGTTAAGTGTATACAGGTTTTTTGTACATGACGGGTGCTCGGTGATAATAATGTTTTAAAAATGCGTGGCACCAGCAGAGCTGGCGCCACTATCTTCGACAACATCGTTGGTATTCATGGTGAGTGAAGCAAAACACAAACTTGGTAACTAGTATGTAGTTTATTCACAATATTTACCAGAGCCGATTCTTTGAGGCGCGTATAGGTGACGATTCGTATCGGCGGTTAGTACTTGACTGCCCTGTGTACTGCCAGAGACCTCGTATTTATACGAAATTCTGAGGTAAACAATATGTGCTCGGGATTTTCCAGTCGGTATTCTCAAAGATGGGCTTATTCCCCTAAATAATATTTATGTAAACATGTTTTTGTGTTTGTTAAATAATTATACTATTTGATCTTGGTGCCGCCGTATTTCGCTATTACGCCGACAAAGAGTTGTTTACGTTTCGTGAGACTTTATTTTGATACCGCTGTCCTTTGATAACGCGCCGACATGTCAGCCGACAAAGATATTTTTAACGTAAACATATTTTTTGCTAACAGCTGCTTTGTTTTCGTGTTTGGTTTGTTTACATTTCGCGCGTCTCTATTTTGATACCAGCCTCCTTTGGTTTGGCGCCGACACGGCCATACTGACAGGCGGTGCGTGCTCTGCACCAGCCTCGTTGTGTTTGTCTGTAATGAAAGTTATTTGCCCTGAGTTTGGTATATGTAAGCAATAGATATTGCTTGATAATAATTAGAAAATAGACACATCTAACATGTGTGGTTTATTGAGATGTTAACATCTCGCTTGTTAATAAAATTGAGGCTTAACAAAAGCTCAATAATTTTGTAGTAAGAAGTTTTTGATTTTCTCGAAGGATCTCGGAGTATCTCGGAGGTTCTCGAAGGATCTCGGGGATTCTCGAAGGATCTCGGAGTATCTCGGGGATTCTCGAAGGATCTCGGAGTATCTCGGGGATTCTCGAAGGATCTCGGAGTTTCTCGAAGGATTCTCGGAGGTTCTCGAAGGATCTCGGAGATTCTCGGCGAATGATTATTTTGTGTGTTATGTGTTTTTGTTGCGTGATATTTGTTATAAATATGTTTATTAATTAAGATACTCACATGTTAATTATATGAAGTAATAATTGCATTATCATTCGATGGTGGTGGCTCTGCAGATGGTGTAGAAGGCTTGAAACAGGATGGTACTGTAGTGATTTCTTGTGGAGTTGGTGAGCAATCTCGCGCCGACTCGGTTTCCTGATCACCGGGTTGTGGGGCACGATGGAGTTGATCGTGAGCAACTTTCCTAGGACGTCCTCTGCCGACGACTATCTTTACCAAATAGCAGTCATTTTCCAATATCTTGGAAACTTCATAAGGTTCGCTGAAATTCAGATCTAAAGTATTTTGATTACGTGGATTATTTTTAATTAAAACATAGTCTCCTATCTCAAAGGGACGTATCTTAGCTTTTCGTAAGTTAAAGCGTAGTCTGTTCTGTTCATTAGCTTGAGACATCTTCTGTTGTACATGCTGAGTGAGTGCTTCCATCTTGATACTTTGGCTGTCAACATTTACTAGATTCAGAAGTTCAGGGGGTGCGCAATGTTTTCTCTGAGTGATGAGTGTGAGCGGCGCTACTTTGGTAATGCGATGAGGTGTACAATTCATAGCTAACTGGAGTTCTTCGAGAGTAGTGTACCACGATTCTGTCTCATAATTCTTGATCATATTCAATGCATTCTTCGTAGTTACTACCACTTTTTCCACTTGTCCGTTCGCTCGGCTAATTCCTGGTGCTATTGCGTGAATATTTATTCCAGTATATTCACAATAATCCTTAAACTCA
This sequence comes from Malacosoma neustria, assembly GCA_963693495.1. Taxonomy (NCBI): domain Eukaryota; kingdom Metazoa; phylum Arthropoda; class Insecta; order Lepidoptera; family Lasiocampidae; genus Malacosoma; species Malacosoma neustria. The sequence goes on along the minus strand of OY856375.1, from coordinate 22,760,511 downwards.
CCAAGAAATTCTCTTCCTCCGTCAATAATGATTTGTGTTGGAGTTCCAAACAGGTACACTGTGCGTTTCAAAGCGGCAAGTGTGCTATGTGGGTTTTTTGTTGATGGTGAAATAAAATAAAACATATTTTGTGAAGGCGTTAATAGTAACGATGACATATCGTTATGAGTTCCTAGTTTTCCTGTTATATCCATATGAATCACTTGGAAAGCGGCAGGTTTCTGTATTGGATGTAGTTGTGCTTGAACTGTTCCTGGCGTTCCTTTTGATGTCCTGCATATCACACAGTTGTCGACAAATCTTCGGACTGTAGAACTCATTTTATTGAACTAGTAGGTATCTTTGATTTTCTGCAGTGTTTTCTCCCAACCAGGGTGTTTCAATGCAGTGTGAAAAGAATTAATGATGCTCCATTGAAAGCTTTTTGGTACCACTGTGCAAAGCTGAAGTCCAGTGATAGGGTCATTAACTTTTATTTTTTCTTTAAGACGTCTTTTTCTAAGGTGTAGCCTTCAACTAGGTTGTATTCTCTTAAAGTGTCCATTATTGGTCGTAGTTCTTCGTCCCTTCGTTGTTCAACTTTTAGCTAGTTAAAATCCTTTGCCATGACGTTAACGGCTAGTTCACTTAGGTTTTCGACTGAAAAAATCAGCATGTTGTAGCCGTTCGCCCTTACGGTATTCTACTTCGAAATCATAGTTTTGTAAGAATGCCCACCAGCGGTGAATTCCTGGTAGTAGATCCTTTTTATGTATCGATGCCTTAAGTGCGTTATAGTTAGTTATCACGGTGAATATACGACCATAAAGATATTGATGTAAGTGCTTTATAGCGCGTACTACCGCTAAGGTCTCTAGTTCATATGAATGATAACGGCTTTCCGCTTCAGTGGTCCTCATGCTCATAAATGCCACTGCGTGTTGACGTCCATTAATTAATTGAACTAGCACTGCGCCAAATCCAAGGCTACTTGCGTCAGTATATAGTTGTATAGGTGCAGTTTCTTCGGACATAGTACTGTAGTAGGTGTCAGACATTCTATGATCATGTTTCGTGCTTTATCGTGCTTGTGTTCCCATTTCCATTTGACACCTTGCTTTGTCAACTCATATAAAGGCGCCATAATTCTGAAGAAGTCTGGAATATATTTTCTGAAATATCCCGCCAAACCATTGAACTGTCGTACTTATTTGACGGTTTTAGGTAATGGTTCCTTGACGAGAGCTTCACCATTTCGTGAACTTGGTCTTACTTGTCCGTCAGATATTATGTGTCTTGTAGAGTTATGAGAATTTCCTCGAGATTTGACAATCCTTGGTAAAAATCTGCATATTTGCTTAATACGTCATCAACATATACCTGCGCCATGGTTCCAAGGATTGGTGATGTGCCCGGTTGATACATCGTTGATAAACAGAGCATGCATTGCAGTATCTAAATCGTTGAACACTGGATTGTTGTTGCTCACATGATTGACTGGTTTCTGATGGATAAGTTTTGTTCTACTTGATGTGATAATAATGCTGAGGTTTGTTTCATACATTAAATCCATGTTGACCAAAACGTTAGTGGACATTTGATTATCTGGCAGTTTGTAAAAGTGTAGTTCTTCTACTCGGATGTCGTCGATGGTGGTAATAGCCACCAGTTTGGTCAAAGATAATGCAGGAAATTGACCGATTCCCTTCTAGTAGTTAATGAAAGAAGTTAAGAACCCAAAGGTTCTTTTTCCAGGTAAAGCAGATGTAATGGATTCTTGTAATTTGTTGAGGATCCTCGCAGATTCATGTAGGTTCTCGTAGATTATCATTGACCTGCGAAAATAGAAAGAAGTTCCTCTGAGTAGAGCATCTGTAAGCAACTTGCGTTGCTTTGTCTTAGTTATTACACGAACAGAACTGTCATGTAAGTTTGAGATAGCCATGCTAGTAAGGTAACTAAAGGTTGAAAAGGTTCTCGTAGAGTTTTTGGAGATTCTCGTAGAATACTCGAAAGTTCTCGTAGAATACTCGAAGGTTCTCGTAGAATACTCGAAGATTCTCGTAGATTTATTTGTATAAGAGGCTCTCGTGGTGTTATTTACAATTATCAAATTTACTTACACTTTATTGTGATGAATTGTCTTCATCCAGTAGATCGTGGTTTGGCTGTATTTGCAATCCTTATCGCGAGTTTGGTGTAATATCATCAGTTGATTGTGCGGTAGGATCCTGATGCATAGGTGATTCTTTTTCCGTCAGTACAGTCAACTGATCACCTTGATTACGGTGGTGATTGCTTTTTTTTTGCATCTCTTCACGTTGTAGTAGTGACCATCAATTCACATTTGTATCATCAAAATTATTCAATTTGTATACTTCAATTACTTGATCTATATGCTAGCAGTATTTTCGTATACCGATGTGGGTGTCCGGATCAAATTATGGTAAATACTCCTTGATCCTTATTTTTGTTTTGGTAGACGAAGCACATAAGTGCTCTGCCATTTTCTGCATAGTCTCCATTAATTACATCAAAAATTGTGGTAGTATTTCACTCACAGTTGAATTACGTACGGCATGCTCAATTGCAATCGGGAACTTGTAATTTGTTCTGCTGCTGGTCCCGCCGTCGAGGAGTTTGATGACACGTCTAGCGGTATTCGTCCAGCCAGTTGTATCTGCTGATCTCCAGAAGATGGATGAACCGATGAGGCAATGGTTGGGATTGAGAGTGGTCTCAATCCCACTTCTGATGACGGGTGCTCGGTGATAATAATGTTTTAAAAATGCGTGGCACCAGCAGAGCTGGCGCCACTATCTTCGACAACATCGTTGGTATTCATGGTGAGTGAAGCAAAACACAAACTTGGTAACTAGTATGTAGTTTATTCACAATATTTACCAGAGCCGATTCTTTGAGGCGCGTATAGGTGACGATTCGTATCGGCGGTTAGTACTTGACTGCCCTGTGTACTGCCAGAGACCTCGTATTTATACGAAATTCTGAGGTAAACAATATGTGCTCGGGATTTTCCAGTCGGTATTCTCAAAGATGGGCTTATTCCCCTAAATAATATTTATGTAAACATGTTTTTGTGTTTGTTAAATAATTATACTATTTGATCTTGGTGCCGCCGTATTTCGCTATTACGCCGACAAAGAGTTGTTTACGTTTCGTGAGACTTTATTTTGATACCGCTGTCCTTTGATAACGCGCCGACATGTCAGCCGACAAAGATATTTTTAACGTAAACATATTTTTTGCTAACAGCTGCTTTGTTTTCGTGTTTGGTTTGTTTACATTTCGCGCGTCTCTATTTTGATACCAGCCTCCTTTGGTTTGGCGCCGACATACATAATAATTAATAAAAAATAATAATAATGAATCCTGACAGTGTTTCTGCACAAGTTCCGGATATTGCTGATGGAGTTAGGTTAGTTACTGATTAATTAATATATTACATTATATTTGTTAATAATAAAAAAAATATTATTATAACTTAAAAAAATAAAATTTTATTACAATTCCTTCACTAATTAATCGAAAGGAACTTCGTTCCATCCGGGTGTCTCTTGACACCTCTCAAGTTTTTTTGCATCGCTTTGGTTCTTAAAGTGATGTGTCATAAAACTCATAAGAGACTTACTATTGGCCTGGCTTAGTGGTGGTAGTGTAGTTAGGCGTAGTTAGTACGTATATCTAAAGGAAGAAGATGCGAAGAAGATTACGCTAGCCTTGGCAGTCGCAGCATATCTGCACTGCTTGAAGCTGAAAGACGATCCTACCTACGTGTGTGGCCTCGCTAGCGAGATACAACACGTTCTCCTGGAATGCTCGGTACATGACCGTGACAGGTGCGACCTGGCAATAGTGACGAAATCCAAGCTCACTGACCTAACAATTAGTGAGCTAAAGGCAAATAAGAAAACCAGTCCGCACCTGGAGCGGTACTGCATAAAATTATGAAAATTTTATTAAACAGAAATAAGAGTATGGGATATCATAATATCTAATGTCCATGTCGCACCTACCTCCGTAACAGTTGGGAACTGTACTTTCGAAATTGTTGACGAATACGTCTACTTGGGTCAAACGATCCAGTTAGGCAGGTCCAATTTCGCGAAAGAGGTCACTCGTCGAATCCAACTCGGATGGGCAGCGTTCGGGAAGCTCCGTAAAATCTTTTCGTCCCAAATACCGCAGTGTCTCAAGACGAAGGTTTTTAACCAATGTGTGTTGCCAGTGATGACATACGGAACGCAGACGTGGTCGCTAACTATGGGCCTTATGAGAAAGCTCATGGTCGCTCAGAGAGCAATGGAGAGGGCTATGCTCGGAGTTTCCCTGCGAGATCGAATTAGAAATGAGGAGATTCGCAGGAGAACCAAAGTAACCGACATAGCCCGGATGATTGCAAAACTGAAGTGGCAGTGGGCTGGGCACATAGCTCGAAGGACTGATGGCCGTTGGGGCAGAAAAGTCCTCGAATGGCGACCGCGTACCGGAAGACGCAGTGTTGGTAGGCCCCCCACAAGATGGACCGATGATCTGGTCAAGATCGCCGGGATAGGTTGGATGAGGGCAGCGCAGGACCGATCATCGTGGAGATCTTTGGGGGAGGCCTTTGTCCAGCAGTGGGCGTCTTCCGGCTGAAATGATGATGATGATGATGATATCATAATAGTTAAAATAGTGTAAAAAGGAGTATAAATAGAAACATAAAAACGTTAGAATTAAACCAATTTATGTAAATCAGGGCACCATCTGGCTCTACAAACAAAAATGAATAATTAACATAAAATAAAAATGTAGTAGAATTAAGTTGATTAGAAGCAATAAGTACAAATGAAAAAGTAAGGTAAAATAAAAGAATACACAAAAAATAAGCAGAAGCAAGAAGAAACAAAAAATAAAGTTATAAGTTAATTGTCCAACAAGATGGAAAGAAAAGATATGAATGCAATAGACTAAGTTAAATGTAAAATAATAAAAGAAAATAATAAAATAAATAAAGAAAAAATCAGAGCCGGACAACAACTGTCGCTGGGTGAAAAAATTTAAAAAGCTGAATAAAGAGCCGGAGAATAAATAAAGTAAAGATTAACAAATTACTAGCCACGCTAGTTAAAACAAGACGCCCACATAAAAATTAAAAAAAAAAAAAACCTCTGCATTCTTGTGACAATTATCAAACGTGGACCTGACGCGGACCCGCAAGTGTTACAAATTCCGCCAAACAAATTATATAGTTCTGCTCGTAGTAATATAAGTTATTTCTGGAATATGCACTTCATGAATCTACATTCATTAGCGATATCGTAGGGCTGTCGTAAACGTAAATGTGCGATAAGTGTTGCGGCCAAACGGAGAACGAGTGGCCCACTTGTGATACAATTAGCGGACGATAATGAATGCAAAGTAACTGTTTCTAATTACAAGTAATAAATAGGTCAAATTTTTGGCTCTTAAATTTTTTTCTGTTTAATATATATATATTTATTTTAATAATAACACAATTTACTTATTGCAACTATTTTTACATAATATAACTTAATATTACATTGCAAAGAGAATAACTGTTTATCACAAATTACACTAGAGGTCGTAATTTGCTTATTTTTTTTTTTTGCATGTTTACAGAGATGAACTTTAATACTCGTAATGTAAGCAAAACAGAAGCTGGCTATTAGCTCAGGATACTGATATAAACCATATTATATATACAGGGTTATTGGTAATTCGACGTATTCCCGCTAGGAGGTGATAAGACTATTTGTGATAATTTTAACCCCCATATGCATTATGCAAAAGTGAACCATTTTTGAGTTATTATCAAAAGTTATTTTCATTTCTTTTATTATTATCTTATTTTTTGTATTTGTATGTATGTATCTTATATTATTTTATTGTGTTAAATAATCTTTAATAAAATCAACATAAAGTCAAATATTTTAGATAACAGAGAAAGCAATCGACTAGTTAGGAAACAATAAATGACTAATTATGTTACAGATACAAAACTTCATCAACTTGTGTTCATGGACTTTGAACCCACTCCATATTAAATTCGTATTCATTAATTTTGTGACATCACAAAGCTTTTAACCCCCCTGCCTTTTGTAACACAATGTCACATTTCGGTGATACCATTTTAAGGTGTGACGTAATTTATGGATGACCCTCTAATATATTATATATGTAGATATCATCAAAAAAGATTTAAAATTTTAAAATAACAACTTCAAAAGCTTGTAAAAACGCCGAAAAACGAACGTTTTAATGAAAATGTATATATAAAATACATATTTTTTAAAGAAAGATGTGATGCAATCACATCTTCTTACCAAAGTCTAATATTCCTTATGTCAAACACTGGTCATTTATACAGACTCTTTACACCCAGAAAGATATTATGCGATTAAATATATATTTATATCAAGGATAATTTTGCCTGTGACAGTGCTTTATAATAACCGCTCTTTTTTTAACTGTCACTGAACACATATTCGGATAACTAAACAGAGTGTTTGTTACATTACTGTTCATTAAGTCCATTATAATGTAATAGCAAAACCATTTGCACCAACGGCTCCATTGAAAGGCAGCGCTTTGTTAGCCCGCCACCCGTCAATGCCAACTGGGTCACACCCGTCCATCAGTTTGTCTGTCTGTAACACTATCAATCGCACGACTTTGCACGTGTGCTGTTCATTGAAACTTCCTTTTGTTTATGGTACAATTGTCAAGTCATAGATAAAGACAATGCTTTGAGTGGCTGCACAAGTGGTCTGGTATGGGTATGCTTGCAGATTCGATTCTCATCAAAATATTAATAATATACTACTATTTAGTTTATTCTAACAAGCCTGACTGTACGATGCCGGTCACGGACCGAGATTGAACCGTACAGGAATGAGAAGGACAGCTCGAGAGCAGTGGACTGTATGATAGAAGATGGGATAGGAGCGGTGGCTAGAGAGACGCGATGCCTTGCTATGGGCAAAGAAACTCGCACTGACCTTGACTCCACCCTTTCCCGGTTCGGTACAACACCGAACACACAGATTTAATGGCATGGCCAATTAGAGTTTGGAATAACCAGGGAGGTCGAACGTCGACCGTCCTGCCAGTTATGGTGAAATCTCACCGAGAGTGAGGGTAGATAACAAAAGTCAGGTGGCGAGATTTCAAATACCCCTATGCAAGGATTGAACACCGATCATCCAGGATTTTATTATAATAACAGACTATAGCGGTCCCACTGCTGGTCTCAAACCTCCTCTTCAACGGACAGAATATCCGCCAAGCTTGTCCAAGACAGATTGGCAGGTTATACATACCGGTGATCTCTGTTTTCTTCGCGATGTTTTGCTTCTCCGTCGGTACATGACAATTATGCCTAAAAATACAAATTGAGCGAGAACAACTGATAAAGTGGTGCAAGCCACCGTGGGATTCGAACTCGGCACTTCGAGATTTGACCCCGAGTGTAATACCACAGAGCTACTATACTAAACTGACGGACTCATAAACTGCATCAAAGTTCAGGATTACTTTGAAATGATTTTTTAATAAGTATGCAAACTTTTTAGATTAAATTATATAAATATATAATCCGTAATAAGGGCACGTGGAGGTAATACACTTTATTAAAACATAAATAAACCCTTGCATAAAGTTTGTGTCTATTGTTAAAACCAATTTTTTAATTAAACCAATTTTCTTTAAATTTCTGTTTTTTCTTCAAAAAATCTTAAGGTCCTTTCCAGTACACAAACTTAAACTTAAGGATATGACCCTACGCTGTTTTAAAGTTCACGAACCAATCTAGAGGTTTCAATTTAAATCTGTATAGAAAGTTTGCATACTTAAACATACTTAAAAATATTTATTTCAAAGTCGTCTATTACTTTGATGCAGTTTATGAGTCCGTCAGTGTATATGAGTACTTGTACTCTACTTAAAATGCTGGATGTACTCCATCGCTAGGAGGCTCACGGTGGGCTAGTGTGCGACTCCTGTCCTACCATAGTTAACAAGCTGACATGGGTATGTCAGCTTCGGGCAGTAAAAAAGACACGGGTTATTTTGGTGGGTACCAAAATGACCCGTGTCTTTTTTACTGCCCGACGACCCTTCGCGTGCGCCTCCGACCCGAGCTGGACAGTTCACATAAAACATAACCTAGAGTAATTAAAAAGTTAATTTAAAGCGTATACCATGATCGATATATTTTTAATTTAATGAACATGATCTGGAAAGGGAACTTCCTTAAGAGAACCAAAGTGACGAGTATAATTTTTTTATAGCTGCAGTTCAGCAGACAGGCAAACTTCGCCTATTTAGTATTCTAGCGCCTTTTTGAAAAACCTCATATTGTACTGCACTAAGCAAACCTCAGTTGGAAGATCATTCCAAATCCGGAGAATGTGTAACATGAACGTTCTTAAGAAATGTTTCGTACAGGAAAAAGAGGTTTCAGGAAATAGGTGGTCGGGAAAGGGTGTTCAGGAAATGAAGGAAAGGAAGCCGATACCGGGCAATGCTGTGGTAGAAAGGGGCACAGAACAAGCACAGATGGAATACCAGGGACGATGGGCGATAAAGCAAACGAGACCGGCTCTCGGTAAGCATAATGAAACTTCCCAGCCCGATGGGCCGACTAGGTAGTCCTATAGGCCTATGCGTAGGTACGCAAGGTTACCAGATAGGGTCTGGGTGGGAATACCACGAGAAAAGCCAAGAGCATGGCGATGCCTATTACTAGCAGTGCACGGCGATTGATTGAAAGTAGAATTATTCAATAAATATCCAATAATATATAGCCGCCAATAACGACTCTGTCAATCGTTATTATGGGTATTTTCTAATCGTCTATCATTAGTCATATAAAACATTTAAGTTCTGTACATAAAACGGAATATAAATAAGCAAGCACAATAAATATTAAACAGACTATTTGGAATTTTAATATTTATCTAGTAAATTTATTTGACGCAGATTCAATCTTAGCGAGAACCGACTATAACATTTATTATTATTGTATTCAATCAAATATTTTTATGACTTTATCTAGATAACGGCGTTCGTAAGTGCTTATGAATTAACATAGCTAGAAATAGACGATATCGACGGTATGTTTTAACTCGTTTCTGTTACGAATGGATACTTAAATTGAAAATAAATAATAATTATTTTCAATTTAATAAACGAATCATCTACGAAATGTGAACACATTGAATGTACACGCAGTGCCACCAATAAGGAGAGACGGAGCATTGCAGAAGCCGCAACCAACCTAGTAGACGACCCATAACCACGACCACTCGGCCAGGAGTGTACGATTAAGAAGAAATTCAATAAACAGACGAGATTGTGGTTCAGTTTGTGTGAATAATGGTATACGGCTGATTTGATTTACATTCGTCGTGTAAGGGTTGTGTGCGAATCTGTACCACTACTACTTCGAACCCTAAATAAATAATAAATATAAGGACAATTCACACAGCGTCATCTAGTTCAAATGTAATTATAGCACTTGTGTTACGGATACGAGATAACTGATATCCAACTTAAATACTTTTTTGTAAATAAATACATATTATACATAAACACGCAGACATGAGACGGGAATCGAACCAGTGACATCCGCAAGCGTACCGAATTGCGTTAGCCGTTACGTGATGGAGGTTGTCGGTGTATCCATAACAACAGTAACTTAAGTTACATATGATCAGCTGTCAATTAAATTTTCGTCAAAATTGATCCGGCCGTTTTATAAATTAGCTGTGACAACAGAATAATATTTGTATGCAACTACTGTATACAAATTTTTATGTGTCGCGTAAAAAGCTGAACTAACTGACGCATTTGGCGAGTATATATATATATATATATATATATTAACTCCGATAGATAATATACAAGCAGATATGTTGTAATTGAAAAGATAATCTTGAAGTCGAAGCCGGCTTTGGAAAGGATTTATGTTCATTAAAACAATTTTCGCGTGGCCAGAGGTGCGCCCTGTGATCAAATAATTCGCACATGATTAAGCTAAATAAATTCATTAATAACTTTTTTTTATTGCTGAGGAACAGCAAACAGGCTCACAGCCCACTTAGAATTTAGCAGTTACCGCCGCCTATGGGTGTTTGCAACGCCAGTATCATCGCGAACACGCTGCTTAGGACCAAAGGTGGTCGCCATCCAGACAGGCTATAACTCCTTGTAAAATATTCATAGTGACATAAAACAAGTAGCAACGACGAGCTTTATTATCTCTTTCATTTAAAAAAAACCGTACAAATTATCACCTTAAGACCAGTTTATCCGTGCAGGGGTGGAGAAAGAATACTAACCTCTGCGGCCGGGATCGGCCTGTCGTAAAAGCCGACAAAACAACCCACCCTTATAGCTACGTGGTAGGATCTCAAGTCCAAGGATGGCGACCACCTTAGGTCTTATGTATGCTGCCATAATGACCTTGTGTTGTGTTCCGCCATTAGTGACCCAAGTTCCTGTACCCTTATGGGACAGCAGCGTGTTCGCGATGCCACTGACGTTGCAAAAACCCATAGGCGACGGTAACTGCTAAATTCTAAGCGGACCGTCAGCCTGTCTGCTGTCCTACAGCAATAAAAAGTTCCAACCCAAACTTCCGCTTCGGTGTCCGGGGTCCGTTTTTCGACATTTTCATCTCCACTTTACATAGTCTTTGGCATCCTTGGTAGGGAGTCCGTTGGCACGAATAATCATCCTTTACGAAGTCAACCTTTTTGAGTCTACCCTTCCTGCCGGGGCCCGGCAGAGGCGACATGACCAAACATTTTTTCTTCACGTAAGTAGTCAGTCCGTACCAATGCAGGGTGCAACATAAAATTTAGGATTTACATATATTTAAAGTTAAAACATATGTTTTCAAATTAAAACTATAATTATCTAATATTCACAATATCGCCTGAAGTTAAATTAACGCCGGTTTCAACAAAATCATAATCATGACCTTTTAAGCATGCACTTTTATTTTCCTATTGAGATGTTCTGCCGCTCTCTTCAAAGGAAAAAGATGATATCTCCTCCTAGCACAGATTTTAAGATAAACGGTGTTATTATCCTTATAATTTGTTATTATTTAAATTTAACATGTATTCTGTTTGATATTTTTTAACATTTAAATTCATGTTTAACTTGATGTTTTAATTAAATTAACACATAATAATTTTTATGTTATAAATATTGTACATTCTAAGGGATAAACTGTTGAAACAATTTAATGTAAACCATCTTTGTATATACACAGTTCTGACAATAAAGTATCTTGTAGAGACTTTATAAACAATAAATAATATTTGTTTTTAGGTTACAGAAAGTCTTTCGGACATGGAACTCTATAAAGCGAAAGTAAACCCCTCTAATGAGATGATTTTAATTGTTCCAGGTTGCAACTGTTCGTCGATTGGCGCGGAGGGCAATTCGTGCGACATCCGTTCGGGACAGTGCCGTTGCAAACCCCACGTTACCGGCAGGGCTTGCGATACATGCGAGGTGGGTTTCATTTATCCTTTTTAACCAAATACCCTATAACATAATTCGTTTGATGTAAAATTGAAAACAGTAATTCTAAATCGTGATAAATAATAATATATCCGAGTTTCAAAACGAACAGCAGAACTCTTGGCTTATGGATACTAGACAACTGATATACAACAATACCTATAATTTTTTTTTATGAATAAAAAGTATTATATCGATCGTTAAGAATCAATAGTGTCTATCTCAAAAAATTCAACTTTACAATAGATAAAAACAAACATTTCTTCGCTTCGGCTTATAAGCTACCAGAAATTTTTAAATCACTAAAAAGGGCAAATAAATTAGGAAGTCCGGTGAATATTGAGATAACTGCTTGAACAATCTATGCCAAATTGGTCTTTAAATGTATTGACTTAAAAAAGTAAACACAGCCAAAAATTGAGATAGACATTATTGATTCTTAACCGTCGATATTATAAAAATATATTTCGATTTCAGTCCTTTGGTTCGAGATTAAAATCTTATCGAATTATTTGATTTATAGCTTAAAAAAGAACTAACCGGCAATTAATTACGATCATTATTTGCCTATTAATCCATAATAGCAAAATGCTAAGTAAAAGTTGAAAATGTCACATTAGCATTTCCATCGCAATGAAAGCGGAACTGCAGCAACTGGGAGACAGCCGCAAGTGTTTATGGAATGCCACCATTTTGCATCCAGGGCCGTACTTTCACTTGCACCGTATTAAAAATATCTCTTTACCGACAAGTTTTCTTAAATTGCTCATTTAAGTAAATGAAAACATATTTATTCTTTTACGTATTTCATTGCAGTTAGATCCTCAGTTTTTTCTTCAAAGCTGAGAACGAGCTATGGTACATTATCAAAGATAAATGTTTATACTTTTAAATAATTTTCCATTACAGCTCAGTGTTGCAAGCGTTTTACTTGTAATTGCCATAAATATTTATCTAATATATAAAATTCTCGTGTCGCGGTGTTTGTTACCAAACTCCTCCGAAACGGCTGGACCGATTTGTATGAAATTTTGTGTGAACATCTATTTTTCATACCCCTAAATGATAAGGGTGACCCACCACAAAATTTTTTTTAATTATTTTGACCAATTTTTTATATTTTATTAACATTAAGCATTGAAAAATACATATTAGTTCAAATTTTCACTCTTCTACCATCAACCCCTGTTTTTTAATCGTGATTTTTATATTATTCTGTTCTATCCACAAATCCGCAATAGGGTTGCAAGATGGCAATCGAATATAATAATTGTAGTACGATAAATTTTCATGTATAGTTTACAATTACAATTTAATTACTTTTGGTCGCGAAAATGAAACTTGAATGGAGTGAAATAGGGGTGAACGTAATTAAATTATATTTTTTAAATTATTTATATGGCAGAACAACGTTTGAGACGAATGTGTAAACAGCTTACAAACAATGTAACAAAAAATATAGATATATATAAATATTGATAGTTATCTTTTAGTTTCATCTTTGTTTTAAAATATATGTAAAGCAATAATCATGAAGCTTTTTATTATAAACATTTATGTTTGAATATTTTTTAGCATACACTCAAATCCGACCCTGTGACAATTCGTACTATGAATACATATTATACAATAATATTGGCTTCGGTGTGTGCACAATCAAATGTTACTGGGCCACACGACAAGCGCGTTTAACTGGGTCGAATGTTGTGATCACCACTATCGACAATAATATAGTAGCGTGCTGGAACTGCTAAAATAAATTCCAGTGATGTTGTCATTATCATTATTCTATCGTTAAATTTGCAACCCAAACTTTCGCTTTGGTACGCATACGACATTTTACTAAGTCAAAGTACTATGTCGTGAGCATGTCTGATTTTTTTATTGCTCTAGGACAGCATTCAGACTGACGGCCCGCTTAGAATTTAGCAGTAATTGTCGCCTATGGGTGTTTGCAACGCCAGTGCCATCGAGAATACGCTGCTCTCCCATAAGGGTACAGGAAATTGTGTCACTAATGCCGAAACAGCAGAAGGTTATTATGGCGACCTACTTAAAACCAAAGGTGGTCACCATCCAGACGGGCCCTACCACGTAGTGTGATTATTGTGTAATATGTATATATTTATTTACAAAATCAAAGTATATAAGTAGTATATCATTTCCTTAGTACCCGTAACATGAGTACTCTGCTTTTGAAGATGAGTGTCATCAGACTTCGTCCGCAGCGTTTTGCAATGACTGGTAACTGTAGTTAAAATCAATTCAATTGCAGAATTCCAGTCTTTAAATATTAGTAAGTCAACTTCGCATAAAATCACTTTAATAAAGGTTCAAGCGTTATTATTCAGGTTTCATCATAAAGTCCATGCTAAGCTATCTTTTTTTAAATGTTGAATTTGGAAAATCTCGGAGATCGTTGTTTCTTAATAGTGGAATTAATTGTCCAGGAAGGTTACTGGGGCCTGCAGCTAGGCGGATGCCGAAGGTGCCAATGCGGCTCAGGAGCGGCAGCGTGTGATCCTGTTACCGGGGTTTGCGCGTGCGCAGTGGGTGTCACGGGACCACAGTGCGACCGGTGTATGCCTGGCTACTACGGCTTTGGTCCCGCTGGCTGTTTACGTAAGTTTTATCACAAACGAAAGTGTCGCTTTTAGGAAAAAAAAACAATCCGCTATTCAAATTTCTTTTAATGCTCAAAGATAATGGACGATAGTATTGCAGAATAGAATCTTGGAATCTTCTGTTATATAGCAATAATACTTTTATCAAACGTCGCAGTGTTGTTAATGTCCGCTGTCGGACAAATATTATGTTGTTTTGCTTATGTATAAAAAAATATTGTTTAAAAAACAAAAAAGTCACGCTTTTATAATTAACCAAACTAAAAATTTTTTTTAGTAAGTACTAAAATAACGTACTAACTTAAAATGCAAGAATAAAATTAATGACGAAAGAATTAATGTCACTGTTCTAAAAGACTGTTCAAACACTGTTCTAAATCAAACGTAATAATTTTTTATTCACTAGTTTCATTCCGAAATGCAGTTAATAATATCGCAAGTACAACACCCCACGCTTTTAGAACAGTGACATTAATTTTCTCTTCAGTAACTTTATTCTTATGTTAGGAATAATTTTTTACTTTTTAATTTGATTAATTATAAAAGCGTGACTTTTAGTTTTCTTTAAACTATAATTTATTTACCTTTTTCGATTGTAATCAAACTATATGTAGTTAATACTATAAAATATAATTCATTTATTGTCCATTCCCAATTGCTAAATGTTTTTATTAATTAAGCGCCAGACGCCATAATCCTGATGATCCTGATTCGTATTGACATCAGGTCTTAACAAATTTTTAAATGTTTTTATCGTTCAAAGTGGGTAAAAATCGAGTCCAAATATAAAGAGTGTAAAAAAATCATTAATCCTGATTATCCTGGCAATGATAATGATACAAACTATACAACTTATTGCATTGTCATTAGTCCTTGATAAGTGTGTAATGTTTCAAATCAATCCGTCGTTTTGAAAGGGGTGAAAATCACGTTCAAATATTTCGTTACATACGAGTAGAAACATGCAAAGCGTGTTAAAAATGTACTCTATCTATTCTTCTTAGTATGATAGACTGAACTTGTCTAAATTCCATTATCATCTTCATCTACCTGTCTATCTGTTGAATGGAATAAAAATCTTTTTCATTTTCTTCTAGTTTGTCCAGTATGCCCTGAAGGCAAGATATGCTCACCTCAAAGTGGACGCTGCGTCTGCCCAGAAGGTTCCATGGGTCCAGGGTGCCGGCAGTGTACTAAAGGATTCTGGGCACAAAAGCAAGAAGGATGTCAACAATGTCAATGCGGTCCTGGAGCCTTATCAAGTACGTGATATATGGACTTGATAATATTATAATGTTAATCAATAAACGTCCCTTAAGCTGAGTTCCACCCGTACTAATCACACCTGTGTCCTTGGTGTGCATCTTTCACCTCATGATGCTTCCTCCAGCTTGGTATATTCACTTAAAATATTCGACAAGAAAAATGGTCTAAAAGTGCATGACAGCTATGTTAGCATACAGGGAATAAGAAGCGGATTATTTAGTTTGTAGCCCGATTGTTATCACACTCATAAATATTGAAAGGGATGGCAGAAGTTAAGTGACCTTGAAAACCTGCACAAATAATTGAAGAGTTAGTATTATTTCTCCATGCAGGGGCTCAGTAAGAATACTAACCCTTGCAGTGTCGGCCGTCGGCGCCGGTATTGTAAAAGGTGACCAAACTACCCTAACTGGGTGTTAGGACTCCAAGTTCGTCCGGATGGCAACCATCCTTGGTCTATAAGTATGCCGCCATAATAATCTTGTGTTCTGTTCCGACATTAGTAACCCAGGTTTCAGTACCCCTATGTGAACAGCAGCATGTTCGAGGTGCCCCTAGCGTCGCAAACATCCGTAGGCGGCGGTAACTGCTGTTCTTTCTCAGCAACTGATAAAAAGCTAATTGTGAAGATAAGAAATTGCTGTACGCAATTAATATTGAAAGAACTGATATTACAGACATCTGCGAACCGCATTCCGGTCAATGTAGGTGCAGAGCCGGGTGGGGAGGACTTACGTGTGACGTCTGTGCTGATGGCCACTACGGGCCTAAATGCAGGCCGTGTCACTGCAACCCCTACGGAACAAGGAGTTGCAGGAACGACACTTGTATATGTGACAGTTGGGGCCGATGTCCTTGTAAGGTGAGTCTTTACTTTCAGGACCATAATATATTCAAGACTACAAAATAAGAAGCAAATATTTAATCATAGCGCGAAGAAAACATGACAGTTCTTTTTTTAAGTTCAGGAACACATTAGTTGCCCTGGATGCAACGTTGTATGATATCCAGCAAAAAATATCGATTAGGTCTCAATCTCTTGAGCACCTCCAAGTAAAAGTCTGCGTTGACAGTTTACAACAAACTCAATAAAAAGACTTTGTGCAAAAACACGTCCTACCAATCCTACTGCTTGTAGCAAACTGAGATTAGACGCGTTTGGAAGAACACTGGGCACTTGGGCAGACTATTATCCAAACGATCCGAGCGCCCTACGATGGTTAGTTACGTCACAAAAAATTCATTCGCATTCTTATTGCACCCTGTAAATTATTATTAGTTATCTTATTGTGTATAGTTTTAAACGTAGTTGAATAAATTTTAAGTACTTTTTAGTGTCTTAGAATTAAGAATCTTCCTTTGTCTTGTTGCATGGTTTTCTCTAGAGGAAACGAACAACATACCCGCCACGTTTGTCCAAGACGGATTGGCGGGTTACACACCGGTGATTTCGGTATGTAAGTTTCCTTACGATGTTTTCCCTCACCATCTGTACATGGCAATTATGCTATAATACCCACATTAGGCGAGAAAAACTGCTCAAGTGATACCATCGAGAGATTCAAACCACTGAGCTACCTGGCCTTCATTCTAATATTGCTTAATTTGGTTTAAGGAAAACGTGGTGGGTGACAAATGTGACAGATGCCTCGAAGGCACTTTTGGCCTCTCATTGGAGAACCCGGCAGGTTGCACGGCATGCTTCTGCTTCGGGCGCGCCGCGCACTGCACTCAGGCGCAACTCACCAGGTCCGCCCTACACGCACCCAATCCCATCCATATCGTACTGCTGAGGGCTGTGTATGTAGACGAAACTATTACCACGGTAAGTAAAAACAACGCTTTTTAATGTCTTTTAACAAAAGATTATGATTTTGTTTTATAATAATAGAAGTTCCTTCTAGAATATGGTTTACATAAATATTAATGGAGCAAACGAAATCCAATTTTTTGGATGATTTTCAACAGGTTAAAAACAATTAGAGAAAAAGTAAATTATAGCTCTAAATGTTTATCTAACTTTTTCTAGTAACCATAAGAAAAATACAGACTAAAAATCATTTATTTTTTATTTATTGTTTGGACTTGAATTTTTTTAATATATTTTTCTTGTGTAAATAAATACATGTTATACATATTTACATATTTATTTACTAAAATACCAAGTCTGAGCCATACTCAAACTCGAATCAAAATCGCAACTCCCGCAGGCATTCTGAAATGCGAAAGCCGGCACAAAGCTCGTCAAATGTCGTCATAATTTTTTTTAATATGAACGATTGTACTTACAGATGGACCAAGAGTCCTTGTTAGCAATTCATACGCATTCTCCAGAAGCAACCATTACCATGCCGTGGCCACCGGTGCCAGTATACATAGACCTCGACAAAAGATTTCTAGGAGATAAAGTCACCTCCTATGGAGGGTCCCTAAGGTATACGGTGGAAGAAGAAGGAGGGGTAGAATTAAGCGTAGAAACTACAGCGAACTTTCCACTAGTCCGACTGTACTCGAAGAATATTGTTCTGGAATATTATGAGGTATTTTTATTTCAAATTGGATATATGTTATAGCTTGTAATGTAAATGCATTTTTTAGGACAAAACAATCTACTCCAATATCTCACAATTGAATCCCAGATATTGATTGAATCTACAGAAATGTTACTATAAAATAACCTTACCAGAATAATAGCACTTTACATCCAACTTCTACGCTCGAAAAAAAAAATTTATCCGCCGAGATATTTAAAGCGGATTGGAAAAATAGTTAACCTTGCAGATAACTCTCGAAATTTTCCTTTACATTTTTTCGGATATTAGACGATAAAAAAATTATCAAGTTGGATCCAGAACTCAAAGTTGGCCATGAGCAACCAATATGACGCAAACTTTTTTTTTATTGCTGTAGGACAGCAGACAGGCTGACACGACTTGCTTAGAATTTAGCAGTTACCGTCGCCTATGGTTGTTTGCAACTCCAGTGGCATCGCAAACACGCTGCTGTCCCATAAGGGTACAGGAACTTGGGTCACTAATGCCGGAACACAACACAAAGTTATTATAGCGGCATACTTAAAATCAAAGGTGGGTTGTTTTGTCGCCTTTAACGACAGGCTGACCCCGGCCGCAGAGGTCAGTATTCTTTCTCCGCCCATGCACGGATAAAACTTTTATTCAAATTCATCGCCATTTTCTAGAGCCTATTCTTACCTGTACGGAACGGTTCTCAAGAACAATCATCTTACCATACTATTAGCATTTGGAATGTGGTTCCGGTGAAGTTAAATTATTTTTGCACTTTCACATCAGCACATGCCACTTGTAAATGGAACGCATTCAGCTCGATTCCACGAGTCCCTGTGGAGGGTACGCGGGCGCAATGGGGTTGCTTCCAGAGCTGCGCTCATGCTGGCTCTCAGAAGGATCGAGAGGATCTACATCAGAGTTACCACCAGAGCGCCCACTGTTGTTGAACAAGTGCATGCTTTGTAAGTAACAAAACTATTTTTCTGAGAAAAATATTATTCGTATGATGAAAAATTACAATATATTAACACCATCTCGTTAAAATTTATCTCTTCAGGCAACTAACATACTATTTAGACCGATAAAACTGTAAGCTTCAATAGAAAATTTACCTTTGAAGAAAATTCTTGTTGTAATCAGGTGAACATTAAAAAATTATGACCTAACCGGGATTAAAAATCTACATGGTGATAAGACTGACATTTAATAAAAATTAGGAAATGCCTGTAATATTAAATTTGAAATTTGAATAGAAGCAAAGTTCAACTTTTTAACAAATAAAAATTGAGTTTAGAATTCAAAAAAACAAATAATAAGATCCACATAGATAACGCACAGATATACAAAATATGTTACATTTTTAATAAATAATGTTGACCACTCAGCGATAATAATTAAATAATAAAATTTAAAAATGAGAATGGATGGACAATAGGAGAGGATGGCCAAAAAAATAAGACGAATGGATTGAAAGAACAATAATAAATATTGTAAATAGTTGACATAGCAAAAAAGGTATGAAAGTACAGATGACGGCACAACATGTTCTCTCTTTCCACTCGGAAAGAGAGAACATGTTGTGCCGACCCCACATAGTTTGGGATAAGGTGAGAAAAAGAAGGAGAGGTTGACAACTTGTTCTTCAACGCTTGTTCTATGTCGGAATGATTAATAATAATAATTTATTTTATAACAATACTTATAACCATATACATTAAGTTGACAATTAAGTTACAGTCTAACAATATTAAGGTCATCAAAATAAAATTATGTATAGTTATAACAGCCATAAAACAAAAACATCAGCCACTGCCCCCAAACTAGAAAAATATCTGTCTCTTGGAGGCCGAGGCAAAAATTTCCGTTGCATAATCCGTGCGGTGTGGGTGTGTGTACATGAGAGGGAAATTAAATGTTGTGTATGAATACATTACATAAGTGTATATACAATACTATACAAATAAGAAGAGTATTACATACATACTGGGAAATAAAATATAATGAAAAAAATTATATCATGTCATTGGTTTAATTAGATTTTCAGTGTCATCATAATTAAGTTTTTGTAACCAGTTTGAAACAATGTTCTTACATTTTGATTTAGGGTAATGATTGACACTAGACTAGATTTTAGTGCTTAGCTCCCGATACCTATTAAGAAACAAGAAGGTAATCGATTCGATGCAAAAGTGGCCTTATCTATTAGGTCCTTAAATCTGTCTGTATTTTAGACTCCTGAACGTGTCTTTGGATACCGCGATCCCGGGCCTAAGCAGGTCGGAACCAGCTCTCGGGGTTGAGCTTTGCGAATGTTCACGTGGTTACTCTGCGTCATCCTGCCACGAGCCAGCCATTGGCTTCTGGATGCCGCAACCTAAAGTCCATATGAGCACGGTTGCCGGAACCATAGTGATCGCGTTAGAGGAAGACGCTCAACCTTGCAATTGTAATGGCAGAGCCAGTAAATGTGACCGCGATACTGGACATTGTTTGGTGAGTCATTTATTATTAGATATTATTTTTTAGTCCCTCTAGCCGCCGATTATTGATCATTTCGTTAACTACTATACCGGCACGCTATGGTGGCCATTTTGACGTTTGTCCACTCATGAAGTTTCGTATTAATTAGTAATTATATATGAAGGAGCAAATTGCTGCTCTTTATTGTCAATAGCGACGTGCAGTCATTGACAATAAAGAACAGCAATTTGCTCCTTCAAATGTAATTACTAATGAATATGAAACTTCATGGAGTGGACAAACGTCAAAACGGTCATCATAACGTGCCGGTAGCATAGTATTCAGCACATATTTATTTAAAGTTGAATATGTTTTATATAATAGTTTTTTATATTCTTGAAAATATTAAAATCATTATTATACCGTTTTACTCCATCAATTAAGGGCTACATTTTAACAGTTTTATAACACTATTTTATGACTTTTTAGGTAATATATGGGTAATTTTATTCCTATTTGTAAATTAAACCAAAATACAAATGTTTAGGATATAGTACTAAACAAATATCATAAAATGAAGTATATATAATAACTTAGCTTTTTTCTTCGTTTATAAGCTTAATCTCGGTTGAATTGAGACCTGGAATGTAAGTTAAATTTATCACACGGAGCATCCGCTTGCTTTTATCGTTACGTGTCTGTGCCTTGTTATATTTATACGGTCGGTATATTTTTTTTAACTCTGTAAATACTCGTTCACTATTGTGCAACAGCTGACAAGCTAAACACACTGCACAAGCTGAAATGCGGGGTTGAGTTGACTCCGAAGCTCTCGTTGCACCCCTGACTACCCGCAGTTGCTTAGTAAACTCCGTCATTGTGATTAAACCAGATCTGTTCTATAAGAACAGATTTTACTTCTCATCTTACCCATCAAGCATTATTTAATCTGGTATTTTCTTTGTTCTGCATTACAGAACTGTACAGGTGGCACAGCTGGGCCTCGTTGTGCTAAATGTGCCCCCGGATATCATGGCAACCCTGACTCTCCCCAAGGTTGCCAAGCGTGTCCCTGCCCATCCAGGGCTAGGAACTTCGCAACTGCCTGTGCCCTTCATAACGGTAGATTGCAGTGTTTGTGTAAGCCTGGTAAGAATTGAATATCACAAATATCATCAGAAATACATACTAGCATATACAAATAAAAATTCTGAGTGGGATTTTTGCCGAATCTAACAGTCAACCGAAATATGTTAAACTTATGCTCTCGATCCCCTAAACTTTATAGATATAAATCATTCAATAGCCTTAGACATTACTACTCGAAATACAGAACATTGGTGTCTGTTTAGTTAGTACTATAAAAATAAAAACGTTAGTCTTCTGATTCAATCAAGAGTGAGTAATTTCATCATATACAATGCCCTAGATATATCATGGGGAGTTTTGATTCTTCTCCTAGTTCGGGATCACACGACAATTGCATTGGATAAAATGCGAACAGTCATTAATGACAAATATACTTTTAAAAATCCGTAAAACGTTTTACTCATAAATAACGTCCGTTTTTTATATCTGTCAACTTTATATTTGATAGTTAGCTAGAAGTTATAAAGTCTCATTTAGACTTGAATACATTTATTCCAGTGACTAATCCACTTTTTTAGTACCAAGACTTTATATATGGGGGGCTTTTATTTTAACTCTTTTAAAAGCGCTGGAAGTCTTAGGGCCTGTGCACACCACGTTTTTTAAACCCGCCATCGACGCGCGTTTCTAAAACGCGCGGCGCGCTTTTATCCTACGAAGCAGTTTGTTGTCATTTGTATCGCACACACGCGCCTTTGCATCGCGTCTGTATCGCTACACACGCGCGTCTGTATCGATTCAAACGCGTATTTGAATTTATATTTATACAGGTGTACAAAGGTCTACAGGCTGCGTCTGACTTGTGTGCGTATCGCGTCTATATCGCTACAAACGCGCGTCGACGGCGCGTTTAAAAAACGTGGTGTCCACAGGCCCTTATTCATCAAATTTCACGCGAGTTTGTTGGGGTGAATCTCAAGTTTTGCATAATTCTTATGTAAACTAAATATGTATTATAATTATTGAATATTTATAAATAAAAAATAAGTTTTTGGAGTTCTAAAATCTTGATTTTGAGCCTAATATGAATTTCCTCCAGGGTATACTGGAATAGAATGCGAATCGTGTGCGATTGGGTACAAGCGCACGCACAACGGTAGCTGTGAGGCGTGCTCATGCGACCTTCGGGGTTCCATATCGCCACAGTGTGACGGAAGGCACTCGTGTAGGTGTAGACCTTACGCCACCGGAGTTAGGTGTGACCAGTGTGTCGCCCCTAGGACCTATTTGGACGAAGATGGATGCAGGCGTAAGTATTACAAAATACAATCATTATTCAATTAAGGATAATATGTAATAGTTTTAGAGACATCTGCATGCAGAGGCCGAACAAGAATACTAAAAGGAAACCCAGGCCCGTCTGGATACCAGCCACCTTTGTTCTATAAATATGCCGCTATAATAACCTTCTATTGTGTTACGGTATCAGTAATCCGGGTTACAGTATCCCTATTCGGCTAATTGTGGGTAGAATACTGACACACCCAGAACTAAGCATGCGTTTCAATTGGCGAAAGCCGTTACGTCACTGAGGTTGTCAAATTGTCATTCGGGTTGTCATATCACGTTCAAGTTGGCAATACGAACTGTATATTTATGAATATCATCGAAATTAGAATCACATCAAATGCCGCGGTTGCAGTGCCCGGGATATACCAATGAGCACTATTGTAGTTGTGTGGGAGTACGTAGAATATTCCCACCATAAAAATAACCTAGACTCCGCTCCGTTTTATGAATCCGCTGGGACAATACTGTGCAATCTATCTAATATATAAAATTTTCGTGTCACAGTTTTCGTTGCCATACTCCTCCGAAACGGCTTGACCGATTTTGATGAAATTTTTTGTGCTTATCCGGTATCTATGAAAATCGGCCAACATCTATTTTTCATCCCCCTAAATGTTAGGGCTGACCCACCCCGAAATTTTTTTTTTTAATTTTTTGACATTTTATTATTTATATGGCAGAACAACGTTTGCCGGGTCAGCTAGTATACATATAGATTGCTGTTACAGGACGAAGGTAGTACCGGCACAGGCCTTAGCAATCGGTATCTGTAATACTTTAACCCTTTGCATTCAAGGCCTTTTTCGCTTACGCAAATCAGCAACTCGAAACGATTTCTGCCATCTTGGGGAAACGTTTCATAATTACTTTAAATCATAAATAAATAAACAGGTAAAATCAGTAAAAATTAAAGCAATATTTGATACGAAGTAAAGATGGCGTTAACGGTTGAATTTATTTATCTGTTAATTGGTAATTGATATTTTTTTTTACCAATATTTTTATTGGTTGAAAATATCGGTAAATCTTTTCGTTGATTTAATTTCGCTACTATTATACTCATAGATATATCTATGGTTAAACTCCAATGGTTGTTTCTTAACATGTGCTTTATTTTGATGGCCATAGAGCATTCAATCGAATCATCAAAATTCAATATTTATATGATAAGTTGAAAACACCTGCAAGGCGGAAATAAATCTTATGCGTTGAGGAATAAAGTTGAAACTTGCATGTATATAATTTTCAATAATTACCTATTAATACCTATGCGACTACATGCAGTGTTTTTGTTAAACGGTATTTTTAACAGTTATGGTTAATTTTATTTATCGAATAGAAGTGATAATTTTTTTACCGGTAAATTTATTGGTTAATGGTTATATTTGCCACCATTAATACGAAGTTTTGCTTTATATATTTAGTATTATTTATTATGGTGGTATCGGCGTAATAGTGTCGCTCGAGTTGAGATTTCAAATCAGCAAACAGTACAACAGCCGGGCACTTTTCCGGCGTCGCCCAAGTGCACTGGGTTAATTAAATTTATTATGCCGAGGTATTTTGATGGAATCGTCGTTAGCTTAAATTTGACTTAACTGTCGTGTGAATACAGAACTAACCCTCAATTCAGAAAAAACCTTACGTCAGAACTTTATCATTTCCCAACAGAGTAGACCTGCTTGCATGTGAAATTGACTTTGCAAAGTTATTATAAACTTAAACATCGGTAGTGTAGATTTTACAAAACTATGTTTCTCGGAGTTAAATATCTGTATTGTGTTTTATTGATAAGGTTTTCTTATTTAATGACTACAAGAATCTTTCATTTCTATTACAGCCTGCGACAATTGTACACAAACACTTCTGGACGCTATCGAAGGCTTAACCTCACATCTAAATACGCAGGCGAATCCTACAGAACTGAAGAGAATACCCAAACCTTACCCAGCTTTACGAGAATTCGCCTCCAACGCGTCTACGCTAGAATCAAAACTCCAAAGGCTTAAAGCTGATTTAGCAAATGGAAGAGGTCTAGAATATTCTATCAGTGATATAGAAGCGATAGAGCATAGAATATTCACAGAAGCTAACAGATTAAAAATGGAAGCTTCTAGGAGACAAAATGAAGCGGAATATTTAAGTTTAGAAAGCATGAGTGCCCTAGAAGATGTATTGAAACATCGAAGGAAATTGGCGGAACAGGTGTTTATTTTTTTATTACAAATATTCTAAATGCTCATTATTATTATGTACAAACTGCTGAAATTCCAAAAAGTTGATGCACGTGAAACAGTTTTAAATTAAGTGAAATGTATATTGGGATGTGACATTTTATGTCTGCTTGAAAAAGCTGAATCAATAACGACATATTGGGACTGAAATCTTCGAAAATCATAAAATATGTTTTATTATATAAACATATTAATATGGTTGGGAAGATTGTCTATTGTAAATATTAAATCCCATGAACCATTTTATTAATAAGTTCCAAAATACAATCTTACTTATTTGTCGAAGTCAAAATTTCTAGAATCTGCAAACATACTCTTATTGTTCTTTTTATTGTATGCTTGATGAACAAATTTGCTATGATGCATTACATATTATGGGCTTTCCGTACATATCAGTGATGGCTAAGTATCACAAAAATATTTCCCAATAATTATACTTGAAAGTAATTTCCTGATACAACATTTCAATCGTTTACATATCACATTATATATTAAATAGTTTACTCTCTCCAGGTAGCCCAATTAGACGATTTTGCACGAGGCGAAAGACACCTTAGTGCCCATCGAGCTATCAAAGAGGCGAGGCATCTCTTGAGGCACATCAAGGATATGAAACTCATTGACTACGTCGCTGGGGCTAATGACGTGTTTGATTCCGTAAGTACGCTTTCTAAATGTTATTCCAAAACATTTCATGACCTTCGTGGCATAACGGCTAACGCACGCCAGAACGCCCGCCGAGGTCACGGGATTAATTCCCGCCCCGCGTTTGAGTTTTTATTTATAATATATTTACATAAGATAAGTGTATAAGTAGAATATCAGTTTTAGTACCCATAATACTAATTGTGCTTAACTTATTTTCAAGTACTTGAGGACTAGATAGTGGTGTATGAATTGATCTAGTATATTTATTTATTAAAAATTAAAAAACGTGTGCGTCTTGGGACGCCCGACAGAAGTGATAACCTAAACTAATCTAAGTTGAACTGTTTTATATTGAAATTGTTTGACTTGAGAAAAGCTTAGGTTATTACTTTAATTTTATGTATGTGATAATGTAAGGAAAGGTTATTTATTAATAAAACCAAAAACTGTTTCAAAATTATATTAAATTATTCCCTAATGTACATTCTTTATAAAAAAAACTCAACTGTAATAAAGTCGCAATTCGAATAGATCTAGCGCTGTGGGTTAGAGTGAGAGAGGAGGAGCCTGCCTACCGCTGCCGTATACGTGAGAGAAAGGGAAACCAGACAGACTGGTGCCGTAACGCGTTACGAAACGAAGAATTAAATAACTATAACGTTTAGAATATCCTAATGATTTAAGACATTTATTTGCAATAGCTAAAGATCTGTGTCGCTTGCGGTTTCCTTGTAGCTCAATGCAAATATTTTGAATGAACTTCGAATCCAGGAACATAACGGAATAAAAATACTAAATATAGTAAAATAGTAATATACGATCCACCCATTTAGTCCTCTTTTTGTAAGCAAGCAAAATGAATGCGCAATTTTAACATCAGTAACTTCCTAAAGTAAAGTCAGTAAAGTCCTGATAGTTCATTTACCTTCACCAATACATACATAGGAAAATAGATGGAATATATACGAGTAATAATCAGAACAAACAATAGGCTAAATATAGTTTTTACTACCAACTTTGAAAAAGAAAACTAGCTAATGGAGTAATACGTCTTTCAACTCACACCAACAGAATGAGGAGGTATGACTGTTCTACACGTAAACTTAGAGCACACGGTTATAGTGAACTGTTCAATCATTTATTAAAAAAAATAACATTAAATACATTACTTAATTATACACGTTAAAAAAGTCTACTCAACATAAGTGTTAATCCAATTTATAATTATATTAATAATCACATTTCTATTACAAAAATATGTCATTTTAAACACTTTTTTATTGCTGTAGGACAGCAGACAGGCTGACGGCCCACTTAAAATTTAGCAGTTACCGTCGCCTATGGGTGTTTGCAAAGCCAGTGACATCGCGAACACGCTGCTGTCCCATAAGAGTACAGGAACTGGGTCACTAATGCCGAAACACAACATAAAGTTATTATGGCGGCATACTTAAGAACAAAGGTGATCGCCATCCAGACGGGCTTGGGACCCTGTAGCCAAGGTGGGTTGTTTTGTCGCCTTTTACGACAGACCGACCCGGGCCGCAGAGGTCTGTATTCTTTCTTTGCTCCTGCAGGTATAGTTAGAAAATGTTTGCTAGCTACATTTTTGGATACCTCACAAGAAAATGAACAACACTTGGCCTAGCCCGTGATGTCTCATAAACCAAAATGCTACCAAAATTTCGACAAAAATTGTAGAAATGTAATAATATAGCTTTATTGATTACCACATACTAACTACAATTTAAACGAAATATATGGCAAGCAACCGGTGGTGTTATCGCTAAAGCAATTTCTTTATTTTAGGCAA
Organism: Malacosoma neustria; assembly: GCA_963693495.1. Taxonomy (NCBI): domain Eukaryota; kingdom Metazoa; phylum Arthropoda; class Insecta; order Lepidoptera; family Lasiocampidae; genus Malacosoma; species Malacosoma neustria. The sequence continues at coordinate 22,732,961 of OY856375.1, read as the reverse complement.
ACGTCCAATCAACAGCGATTCAAGAATACAACTACCGCATCAACCATATCCAAGGGAAGATAAATAAACTAAAATCAGCTCTAGATGAATGGGAACGAAAAGCCCAGGATCTGCCGAATCTAGCACAAACTGTGTGGATAGCAGATGACACCGTGGCTGCTTTGAGCGAGAAGGTTAGGCCGAGGTTGGCAGCTCTGAGGGATGTTGGGCTCCGGTGCCGATTGATCCTAGAGGTAAGACTGGGCATGCAATTAAAGGATTAATTTTACTAAACTAGGAGAACACATAAATGTTTAATATGAGAAAGAGAGTATATGCTGTTGATGGTTAAACTCAAAGCACGAAGACACCGCACGCAAGAAGCCATTTTTATTACAGTTGTTTCATAGACTGCATTATTGATGTAACAATTGCTTTCCTAACATGTGTATCATAGGAGTCTATATTTATATAGAAGAGAATTTTAATTCTTTACCTTTAGGTAAAGGTTAATTAAAGAATATCCGTTGGTATGACAGATGTAAACATGTTATGTTCTAAAAAATATTAATTTAATTCTTTAGATAAAATGTTGAAGAGTCATAATATATTCTACCTGTCATTTGTCAATGGTACCAAAAAGTATAAAGTATCACCAGTGATTTACAAAAGAGCGCAACAGGCTCCGTGTGCCTCGTCAACGCAACCACGACCAGTCCGACAAGTGTCCGACTCAGAAACTGAAAATCTAGGTATGAGTGTGTGTGAATACTGAAGTAGAAAAGGTGGCATAGTGAAAAAAGTTTGAATGTTAGACTGAAAACAGAGGAAATTGGATGGACATGTGGTAAAACCGAAGGAGAATATCAAAGAATATGCTTTAATATCTTAGCTTTATCCCAATTATCTGGGGTCTTCAGTCAGTCAGGTCTATCCTGACGTAGTTCATTTGTCATATTACAAACCTTAGTTAATACTAAGTAATTACAATCACAGAAAATATATTGAAAGATAAGATTATTAAATGGTTATATTTGTATTAATTACTTCTTGTATATCTCACATTCTTTGCTAGGATATCACAACCTTGTCAACGAATAACCTGACGGATGAAACTGGTACATCACTGCTGATGGGCCAAGCCTTGGCTATCCGCTTTCCCAGCCTGACCGCTGAGCTGCAGGTCCTGACACTCGCAGCAGAGGAAAAGGAAGGCATCTTATACAATCTGACTCCTGTTTATAAGGAGAAATATTTAGAAGCTGTTCAGAAGCATGTTCAGAAACTTGGCGTCAAAGCTAAGGAGTACAAAAAGTATGTATCAGATCAGTATACCCGCCATACATTCATAAAATATATGCACGCAAAGCTAACCTAACCTAATCTTATGTAGTAACTATAATCATGCAATGAAATCCGATACAAAAAATTGAATAATATGAAAATTACATTGAATTGGAATAAAATCGAAAAAATACACTTAAAAAAATTATTAAGAAACCTCTTTGTAAAAGATATATACCGCATTATTTTTGACATATTTAAAATCTGTCCATGGTATTTCCATAGCAAAACTTGGTTTGAATGCAGTTATCATAGTTATATCAAAAAATGTTTTCCAATTTGGAAGCATTTGAGCCCCTAAGAGCAAAGAAACGCGATCACACCCCTTAATGTGTAATTCACAAGAGCCACTTTGTGTAGTCTCTTCGCAGGCAGCCGCGCAGCTGCCTCTCTAGGGGTAACAGCAGCACAGGCTTGGTCTCGAGTAGCGGAACAAGTGCGGGACGCGGCGACTGCGGCTGACATGGCGGCGAGAGCGGCCCACGCTGCCGCTACGCTTGCTCGCGGGCCGCAACCTATGGCTCATGCCGCTACTAAGGGAAAGGTGGTCTCAGAAGACTTGAAGAAGAAAGGTGCTGCGGTACTGGCGAAGGCTAAAGGTTATTTCTTTTTATAAATATGTATGGCACGACGGCTGCGGGGATTACGGATTTGTTTCACGTCCTAAGTTTAAGAATTTACCTATGAAATTGCCGTTCTGCAGTACTGGCCATGTCAAATCAAAATAATTTTTGTTTGGCTAAGAATTCTAATTTCAAATTAATTTTCTTTTAAAAATATGGAATTCTTTTTCCAAAAGTAGTCATTTGTTTATTGATTAGTGTTACATTTTCATCGCATTTCAATCTTTTTCGTCATCATGGATACGTTAAAAATTTGAGTAATTATGGAATATGAGTACCGTCGTGACAGCAACACGGCACAAGCGGTACGCAACATCAACGACGTTTACGGAGCTAACACTACAAACCAACGCACCACCTTATTGGTTTGCTCGCTTCTGTTCTGGGAATTTCGAGACGAGCCTTGCACTGCTCAACAGACACACATGTGAAGGAATTTTGAACCGCATTGTTACCTGCGATGAAAAATGGATTCTGTTTGATAACCGCAAGTGCTCAGCAAGTTGGTTGGATCCTGGTTTAGCACCTAAACAATGCCCTAAACGAAAACTTATCCCTAGAAAAGTGATGGTCACTGTTTGGTGGTCTAGCGCCGGTGTGATACATCACAGCTTCTTACCAAACGGGGTGAGCATTACTGCAGATGTGTACTGTGAAGAACTGAACACAATGATAGAGAAGCTGGCACATCTCCAACCAGCATTGGTCAATCGCCCGTCTCCGCTGCTCCTGCACGACAACGCGCGGCCTCATACTGCACAGCAGATGGTCTCCAAGTTGCAAGAACAGGGGTTGGAAGTTCTCCGTCATTCGCCCTACTCACCAGACCTTGCGCCTACAGACTACTACTTTTTCCAGAATTTGAATAACTTCTTGGCGGGAAAAAAATTCAATACCCGAGAGGCAGTACAAAATGCCCTTGAAGAATTTGTTGCCTCGCGTCCAGCTGATTTTTTTAAGAAGCGCATCAATAAACTGCCACTGCGTTGGCAAAGATGTATTGATTGCATGGGTGATTACTTCGATTAGTACAAATAAAAAATACATGAAAAAATTAATTTAAATTTTTTCATACAAAACGGCAATTTCATAGGTTTCATAGGCAAGACCTAATATAACGATGCACGTCACGCAATAGCACATCTTCTATCTGGCTCTAATTTAGATCACATCTTCATAAATATAATCGGCAAACTTTTCCCGAATAAATCTTGGAATCCTGGAACTGAGTTTTACTACACACAATACTACCAAAAAGCCCTCCGGAGAAGACTCTGCCTTAATAACAAACCTATTAGAGGCCAGGCACCCCTGGACTGCCAAAGCATAGTATACATATTTTTTACTCTTATCACGAGCACTCTACTGTTTAAGATTAGGTGGCATTGTGTCAATTGTCGTAGTTGTATATATGTCTTCTTGGCATAGTAGTTTAGATTCAGTTAGCTATAAAGTATTACAATTTTATTAACTTTAGACTTTTGAGTCTCAGGCTTTAACTCTGCGTGTAGAGGTTACGTTGATGCACTAGTGGCACAGGAACACAGGCAGGTGGATATTATATGGGCAACCCGGATGTGAATTCCAAGCCCAAATGGACATATCGCCGTGTCTCGAATTCCAAAGACAATTTCAGTGCACTTTTCTTTTGTGAAACTTGAAGTCAATTTATTTAAAAATTCTTAAATTAAACTGAAAACATGTTGGTTTATAGAAAAGTATGTGCGAGGAAAAAACATATCTATACAAATAAATAAAATTGGAGGGTCTGTTTGTAATATTAAAATAACCGCTTTTTAATAAGTGCATTCGGACGTATACACGGTACCTATACCAAAACAACATTTTTTACAATTTTTGTCTGTCTATCTGTTTGTTTGTTCCGGCTAATCTCTGAAATGGCTGCACCGATTTGACGGGACTTTCACTGGCAGATAGCTGATGTATCAAGGAGTAACTTAGACTATTTTTATTTTGGAAAAAAAAATAGTTTTTGTTAAAAATGATAAGTTTCGGTAATTTTATATTCGAATTTAAGTTGACCACAGATTTATACCATCAATCATATGAAATAGGGTTCAACGTAGGGTGGACATTGTAGGTTGAATTTCCAATTTAAGTTAACCTCAGATTTATGTCATCAATCATACGAAATAGGGTTTAGCATAGGCTGGACTTTGTCCGTCATATTACAAAAAACTCTATAGTACTAGGATTAAACCAGAACTAATAGATCTGGGTTTATTACAGTATTAAGCTTAGTACCAAGATTAAAACGTGTCTCTATTACAAAACGCACGTATTCCGGAGGCGCATGGCGTAATAGTTGCATTCGATAATACTGGTTGCATATTTCATTTATGTTTTAGGGTTTGTAAGTCACCACTATTCCACGCTGACGGAGTCGCGGGCACGGCTAGTTTACCATATAATTCAAGTTTTACGCAAGCTCACATCCGTCACCGATCTAAGGCAAATTACCTATGGAGTCCCACAGGGCCTGTCTATAGCACTCCACAACAAACGATAACACTTTCGTGAATTATTAAAGAGATATATAAGAAATAGAAAAATAACTATGTATTCCCAGAACTTCAAGATCAATTGGAACATCTCAGACGAGGCGCTGATCTAGTGAGCGTGTTACTCCGAGGATTGGGCTGGGAGGAGAGAGGACTAAGCGCCAGACCAAAGGCAGATGTATCAGCGATATTGGCTGCTGCCAACGAACAGGCAAATCGAGTGTTTGCGACCACCAGGGTGCTGTATGATGAAGCCAGCGAGATTTGGAGGAAAGTCAGGTAAGTTTTCATACATTTGATTCAAGGTAGATACTTTTACAAATCAACGAAGTATACTTATACAAAAATTAATTACATTTTTACAAAAGAATCTCAGAAATAATTCAAGTACTTTCTATTGATAACCTTGAAAAGCTATTAAGCGACATCTGTGTGGAAAAGGATTACACCATTAAATATTTTATTGATCAATGCATAAATTGGGAAGAATATAAAAAAGTACGATATATATTTTTCTTCAAATTCATTAGAATTTTGTAATATAGAGTTGAGTTATATTGAGTAACCGGCCTGGGCCACGAGATCAGCGGGCCAGTTTACCCGTTGGCCCAGGTGTTAGGCGGTACGAGAACAGTAAAACTTTTAATGCGTAGTCGGATGTCGACCTTTCCTGGAGTCCACATACCTCTCCATCCCCCGGGTCGTGGGAACTCGTCAATAATAAGAGTTTATATTGAAATAAATTATCTGATTCGATGGAATTTGATTTTATTGGAATTCCAAACAATAAACTACAAAACTAAATTTCACTTATTTAATTAAAAAACGAATCATTTTTAGTATTCCAATGACAATATTCTAGTAATAATAGTGAGTAAATAGCTGTGCCGCTTCCGTTGTATAGTTAAAGACGAGGTGAATCCAAGAAATGTTGGATTCATTTCGTTAAAAGTGATATTTTAGTATCTCTAGTAACGATTCCGTAAACTATATAAATTAGAAGCAAAGAGTAGGAAAATACGCCCAGGACACCAAAATATAATTAATTTTGGTTGAAAATACTGGAATTGAATTTCTATATTAGCTTATTCCATAGCATAAATAAGGTAAGAAAAACACTACAGAAAAAAGAACAGATCTGCTTTTACAGGCCTAGATGGTAAAATATATCAATTATGGGATGAAAAAGGACGCTTCGCTGTATGCTCTAATGTCGCTCCAGCTGAAAGATAGCTGATACAGTGAAATATGTGCGTAGCAAAAACCAGCTAAACCTCTTTAATGTGCATACATTTGTATATGCATAAATAATTATATTTTTAACAGGTACAACTTGCGGAGACAGTTGAGTGAACTTCAACGACACGGCGACACCGCGCTCGGTGCAGCCCAAGAACATGGTGAGTTTATTATGTAATTTACATTTAAAAATAACTGTTTATGTTTTTAATATTTAATTCTGTATCATTTTATTATTTAATTTTGATTAATAAATTGTATTAATTACAGTTCTTATAATACAGGTTTTTGCATTCTTTAGTACCTGTAAAAAAAATCTCTCTTTACGACGAATTCGATATTAGTAAGTACATAATACTTATACTGCGGCCACCTTTTAGCTAGGCCTGCCAGGCAGTGAGTACACGCCGACGACTGTGGAGGTCATGAATTTTATTTCCGTCCCCGATCTGAATGTATAAATACTCATATATTAAGTATTTATTTACGAAAAAAACATATGCAATATATCAGGTATCTAATACTCGTAACACAAGCGTTCTCCTGGGACCTAAGCGGCGCTATGTGAATTTTCACAGGATATTTATTAACACCTATAAACATGGCTCACCAAAATAGGCGGTTAACATCAGCATTAGATATCCTCTGCACCACAGACATGAAGCTAAGAAATCGGGATTTATATTTCTATATAAATCCCGATTTCTTCTGACAAAGACTTATACCTAAATGACAGTCTACGGTGACGCAACGACCCAAAGTGAGTCTTGGCCTTCGACACCAGTGTCCGCCATGCCTCTCGGTCTTACGCTAGTTCTCGCCAGTCTCTATGGCTGAGGTTGAACAGGTCTTGAGCTACTACGTCTTCAGCGGTATCTAGGACGTCCAACCGAGCGTCTCTCATTTGGTTGTCCCAGGTCTCTTCTCGGCACGATCCTCTCCCATTCTCTCTAGGTGTTCGCGCCACTGAAACCTAGCCGCTTTGGCAGTCACATGTATTTTTTTGTTATTGGTGATTACATGGCTTTTCATTTCATGGTGTTATATCCCATGTCATAAGTAAAGTAAAACGTGTAACAGTTTCTCAGATCCGCGGCAACACGGTGCGGGGCGCGGAGGTAGCGGAGGCCTTAGCAGCAGCGGCAGCAGCGCGCGCGCGCCAACACGCTGCTGCCACCGCCACGCTTTCACCTGCTATGCAAGCTCTCAGGGATAAGGTGCAGAGGGCCAGGCATGCTGCCGACACGGTGAGTACAGCCTTAGTAAATGGACTCCCCTTTGTTAATCTCTTAGCATTTTGTTTATCCCAAAGACCTTAATACTAACAAAATAAACTATAAACAAATTGAGTAGAATGGGAAGTTGTTGGAGTTTAACCAAAATATCTATTACTGTACTATCGGTCATTCTCTTTTGGTCTTTAATGAATATTGTTGAATATTTACACAATAAACTACAAATTCAATATTTAAAAAATCATGTTTACATCAACAAACCTTATTTTTTTTTTGGTCTCGGGGAAAAACCTCTCTTGACGGGTTCCCCCGGCCCCGGGGGACCGAGGGATATGTGGGACTCCGGGAAAGATGTTTGGCCATCCGACTACCCACTAAAAAACCCCGCTGTTCTCCTATCGCCTACGCCCGGGCCCACGGATATATGGCCTGCCGATCTCGTGGCCCGGGCCGGCGCCGGCCCGCCCTTTGTCTTTTTTTTTTGTCTAAAGTGTTGGCGCCAGGGGGTCAGGGTTTCGTCCCCCCGGCGCTCTCCTAACAACTCTAGGAGTTGACGGGGGCCGCGGAACACCACGCAGCCCTCACCCTCGCGGCAAAAGTGCGGGCGGCGGATCCTCCCCCGAGGGGCCGCCCGCGGCCGCTTTTTACGGCGGCCGGAGGTCGTTACTTGACCTCCGGCGCCGCCGACGTGGCCTGCGTTGGCGGGAGGGGAGTGTGGTGGTCGACTCCCGCTCCCGCTCTGCCGCCTCCTTTTCGGACATGACTGCCTCGCAGAAGGAGGCGACGGCCGTCCATCCAGGATCACCCCCGACCATGGACAGAACCAAGGCCGGGAGTGACAGGTCCACGCCGATTTGGGCGACGAGGGCGCGGCGCTCCTCGCGCCACGCAGGGCACACGGCGACAGTGTGGTCAACCGTGTCCTCCTCGTCGCCCGCGCCACAGTGGTGGCACCCCGACGTCATCTCCCGCCCTATGCGACACAGGTACCTCCCGAAGCAACCGTGCCCCGAGAGGACCTGCGTCAGGCGGAAGGTCAGGGCGCCGTGGCGCCTTTCCAACCATTCGGCCAGGATGGGCCTCACCGCTTCGATGGTGGCGAGGCCCGCGCTGGGGTGCGCGAGGCGCTCCTTCCACTCCACCATGAGCACCTCATCGCGCAGCTCCGCCCGCTTTACCTCAACTTCGCGAGGTGCAGGGCGAGAGCCACGCTCGGCCGCGTCCCGGCGCCACTGGTATAACAGCGCCAGGACTCGGGCCTCGAGGTCCCATGGTGGGGATCCGGCCAGCAGGGAGGCCGCTTCAAAGGACACCGTGCGGTATCCCCGTATCGCCCTGACGGCCAGAACACGCTGCGGCCTGCGAAGCAGCGCGGTCGTTTTGGCCGTCAGGCGATCCGCCCAGATCGGGGCCCCGTAAAGGGCCATCGACCGCACGGCTCCCTCAAAGAGCCTGCGGCACACTGCGCCCGGTCCGCCGATATTCGGCAGACGGGAGAGTCCCGCCGCTGCCCGAACTAACCTCGGCGCCAGGCGCTCGAAGTGCGCCGCAAAGTCCCATCGCCCGTCGAGCACCAGTCCAAGATAATTTATGAACGGCCCGACGGTGATGCGGACGCCTCCTATACATCAACAAACCTACTTAACCATATGAAGCCATATTTAAGAAGAAGTATAAAATAGAATTACTTTCTATAATCTTGAAGAACTTTTTTTTTAATTTTAGAAACCCTGTTATTAGTCTGTAGTGGCTAAAAACTAACTTTAAGGACATTTAATTTTGGAATAGAATTATTTGACCTGATTGTCACCACTATTAGGTACACTAAATATGAAAACGTTTAACGAACTCGTTGCATAAAAACGTATCTTAACTCCCCTTGTCTCTAGGTATTAAACAGCAAAGTATTATTGTTTTAATTTTAAAAATGATACAGATCTCGGTATCGGTGACGTCACTACCCGGTTCAGGAGTGGGATGCGCACGCGCTTACTCATGGTGGGGAGCGTCTCCCGCCATCACGAGGCTAGCGATGGCGTTCTCTTTTGACAACGAAGTCAGGAGTGGGCCTTTGCTCTATGTTATGGGAAGTACTCAGGTAAAATCTGAGTTTTTAAACTCATTTGTTTCTATGAACAAAATGTAAGTTATAAGATAATAAACCTCATTTGTAACTTTAGAATAAGCAAATCTTAAATTTGATTCATCAAAATGTTTAATTATTACTTATACTAATTTACGAGTACGCTTTGATCTTCAAACAAAAGCTTTGGATAATAAGTGTTAATAAATTTAATAAATAATAAATATACTGGGACGATTTGCACAGCGCCATCTAGTACCCAAGTAAGTAGCATAGCACTTGTGTGATGGATATTAGACAGATGATAATAAATAAATACTTTTCTTTCGTAAATAAATTCATATTCATAAACTCCCAGACGCAGGCCGAACATCAAACCCATGACTTTCGCAACCATTGCGACATGCGTTAGCCATCACGCCACGAAGATCGTTAAAATTTATCGATCTTTATTTGTGATTTTTTACAGGATTTCGAAACGTACATGAAACTATCAGTTGTGAATAAGAAACTGCATTTAGCATGGGACCTTGGCGCTGGGGTGGGAGGAATCGTGCACCCCGAAGTACTGCAGCCAACTCATGACGATGCCGACCACACGTCTTATAGGCTAGAGATTGAGAGGTAGAGAATTAATGTGTACTCTTTAATTTTTTTATTACGTTATCTGACGCAGACGCAGGCAGTAAGGAAAAATTAATCAACATTATTTTTATATTGGAAATGGTTTAAATTAAAATGATGCAAATACATTTTATTCGATCTATATTCTCGCCTGATTTATATGATACGTAATTACCATTAGCTTGACGTTGGAGCGAATGTATCCTGGAGTGGTCGCCGCTAAGCAAACCGAGTGTAGGATGTGTGGCGCAAACTTGGGAATGCCTACGTCCAGCGGTGGAGCATGGTTGACTGATAACAACTATTAACTAGCAGTAAAGGAATTCATAGGAGAAGACCTGTGCTAGGTCATGTGTGGTGGTACTGTCCCTACTAAGGGAGGCTGAGTAGCCCAAGATCCGAGCCAGCAGTAGGACAATATGGATAATTTATAAGCAAATATTTGTATACAAAAAATTAAAAACATTGAAAATATAATAATAATATATTTTTAACAGAATATGGAACACTGTGCATTTAAAAGTGGAACGAGCTGGTGGCACCTTCGTAACAGCTTCAAATAGTACCGACAATGCCGCAGTGACGTTGCACGCAAGTGAGCTATGGTTGGGCTGGCCAAAACAAGCTGTTGGACTACCAGTATGCGTTCACGATCTGCATGTGGACGAGCGGACTATTGGACTCTGGAATACCCTAAAGCAGCCCAAAGAAGCTAAGTGCACCGGATGTACTCAGAGGTTAGTTGTTGAATAGATAATTTTTACGTGAAATAAAATTAACAGTATATGAGTATATATTTTTGTTAGACCTTCATGTTTATTCAATGAGACACCTAATAAATAAAATAATAATACACCGAAACAACTTACAACTCTTATGTTGTGGGCACGAAATAACTGATATCATTTTCTTTTGTAAATAAATACATATTATATTTTTCGAATGTGTTGCCTGCATGTATTCCTTTACAGATTCAAGGGCTAAAATGGTGATGTTAAAATTAAGTTACATTTTTAGGAAATATAAAAGAATAGATAAAATATTGTAAAACTGGACAAGTATAGCTTTTTAAACAATATTTTATATGATTTTAATATAAATTTAATTCGAGTTTTTAAATCGTACTTAATATCAACACGAACAACAGTCAGGCTGACTGTTACTGCTTGTTATTTGCCACGACAGGGGCACTGCGAACACGCTGCTGTTCAGTGCTTTAGCACTGGAACCTGGGTCATTAATACCAAAACACAAGTTTATTATGACGGCATACTTACAGACCAGGAGTGATTGCTATCCTGACGGGCTCGGGGCTCAATCACCTAGCTAGGGTTGTTTTGTCGCCTGTCGTAACAGGCCGCCCATTATTAGTATTCACACTCCGCCCCTGGTCGGAGAATTTTTCAAATAAAACACTATAACTTCTATATTCTGTGTCTTAGATGGTACAACTCCGGTCGCAGTGCTGAAGGGAACCTGGTCTGGTTCAACGGAGCCGGTTATGCCGAACTGCGACGCTCGCGGCTGCGTCCTTCAGACAGGAGACAGTTCAGTATTGCCTTTACCTTCCGAACCAGAGATGAAAATGCCCTACTTTTTATGGGCGTTGATGGTGTTAATGTAAGTTTTTTTTCTTTTTAATCATTCATTGGATTCATGTGGACTGCAGACTTTCTCGATTTGACTAAAAGCTTTGCTGTTTGAATGGTTGGAATCCGTCAATTTTCTACGTAGTAGTAAACGGTAACAAATATTTTAGCCGTTTTGTTAGATTACAAAATTAAATTTATTTATTTATAACAACATGAATAATACAAATGATGGCTTACATTATTTAGTACTCGTACAAAGTTCATTAATGTTCTACCTTTTTCGGCTTAGAAATATTTATGTATTGTATTACCGGACTGTAAAATAGGATAACATATTTTAGTCTGGTAAAAAATTGATATCCTTTCTGGGTGGTTATACGACAGTTGGACGTGTAAAATATGTCAACTTAGCTACAGTTGAATCTTTTGAGTTATTTTGTTCAGGTCAGGCACCAGCGCATGTAAGCCACACGTAAATAAAAAAAGCTCTGTGACAACACTTAACTTTGCATAAAGATGCGAATGCAAAGCTAGAGGACGCTTGGCAAACTTGGCATTGACAAAAATATTTAAAATGACACTTGTTTCATTTCCTAGTTAATCACTAACAAATTTTATTATTACACTATGAGTTCGAATTCCTAACACAAGACCAATAATATATAATTTTTTTTTTTATATAATTATAAACTTATTCTAGCACTAACTCCTAAACTAGGCATGGCCTGTCCCTTAGGTATTAGTTCCTTCCAGTGACTTCAACATTATTGTTATAATAATAGATTATAAATTTTTACAACTACCTTCTTATATAAAATTAAATGAGTAAGACACGATCGATATGGTTTGGTTACATAAAGTGAGGACTTAAGCAAATAAAAATTTTATGTACAATTAACATTTTATAATTTTGAAGTGTTCATTAAACAAAGATTTCCTTTAATATTTGATATGATATATCCCATACATACATGATATATACCCCATTCATATTATATTATACAAAAGTAAATTACTAATAGATATAAATTGAAACAGCATCAAATTTTATTATTATATAGTTATAAATTAAATAGTTTAAAATAAATATGCATATTGAAGAATAAATAGAAAATGAGTAAATTAATACTTTGTACACATCACATGCATTTTTAACATAATAATATAAAATAAAAGGATGGCCTTCAACCCGGACTTTAATGCTTAATACTCATTATGTAACTCTCACAGGTTTGGGTAATAATTATTAACAGACGCCGCGGCGGCTGAGACATTTTTAACTGCAGACATTTTTAATCAGTATAACTAACAACCAACATTTCATGAAACTGGACTCCTTATTTTGATGCGTGGCTTTAGTGCGGTGTCTACTTTGCTTCTACTTGGGCCTATATTTTATAACTTGCCCTTCAGTAGTGATATAGATCTTCGAAAAATCTTCTTTGATAATTTACTTTAACAGAATCGTTCAGTATTAGTGGTGTTACGAGACTGCCGTGTGATGTTCGTGGTAGAGTATGGTGGAGGAGCTAAACTGGAGATAGTAGCAGCCGGAAGACACTGTCATGGAAAAGCAGCTCATGTGCAAGCAATACGCGTCTTCGCAAGCAATAAACTCGAGAAAGGTACAGTTTGTCGTGATAACGTAAATATCCGAGACATTTCTAAGTGATATTCATCAGCTTATAAGAGATTACGTTAATTTTTTTTTTATAAAATTTCGTCTGTTCCAAAATACAATTGTATTATCTTTATTCGTAAGGTGTCTTAGAAGTTAACAGTAATTTACAACTCATCCGATAACATGGTTAAAATGAAAAGATTCAGTTATGGAATGGATTAGGACGTCTGTCTGAAATTTATCCCAATGAAAACCAAATTTTGGCACATCTACTTTCATGTGTCTCCTTGCACCACCCTATGAAACTGGAAAAAATCTCTGCAAATATTTGGAACAGCATGCAATCCCATATCCCGGGATCGGAAGTACAGCTAAGAAATTCTTCTTCTGAAAGTGCCACTCCATTACTGGAGGTTGGCCGTTAGCTCTGAAAACTTCTTCCTGTCGTGAGCCATCCGGAATAGTTGTTCTGCGCTGCTGATTCCGGTCCACTCCCTAATGTTCCGCAGCCATGATTTCTTGCGCCTTCCAGAGCGCCGTTTTCCCTGTACTTTGCCCATCATTATTAATTGAAGCAGCTGATATCTGCCCCAGATATTCGATTTTGCGCTTTTTGAGAGCGCATAATGAGCTAAGAAATAAACTGGTTGAAATGTTTGGAAGAAGCAAAGTTCGTAATTTAGTAAGTGCAGTAAACCTACTAAATTGTTAAACCTACTTTGATGTCTACAGCACGAGGACCTTATAGACTCATCATTGGATTGTCTCGTATTGCACTTGATTGATCGATGCTTGTATAAATATTGCGTGTGTGGCGTGATCTGACCCCGCCCTCCCCAGGCAGCCTGCGCGTGAACGGCGAAGAGACCCTCGGCTCCCCCTCCCCACCGGTGCAGGACCCGTCGCAACTGCCCTCCTTAGCTGAAGCACCCCTCTGGGTAGGCGGAACACCTCCCGGAGTAGAATATCCGGCGCCCCCTTTGCTGGGGTGCGTGGGCGCCCTTACCGTCGACCGGGAGATGTACGATCTCACGGACACCCCCACGCGCCATGGATTAGAACACAGGTGTGGAGATCGGGTAAGTTCCGTCATTTTTTACAAACAATCGACTCAAATCGAATCCCCCGACTTGCCTAGTAAATAAATCCTACTAATATTACTCTTTCACGCAAAAACTACTGAATGGATTTTGATGAAACTTTACAATAATATAGCTTACACATCAGAATAACACATAGGCTATATAATTTATAAAGATCAATGTGAATTATCCAAAATATAACAATAACTGTCAAGTAAGTAGGAAAAAATCTGTCATCTGCGAGCTATTCTGGCGTGCGCCGCAAAATCCGTTGGAATTACACGTATAACTCGACCAAGCTAAGTTTGCACCTCACTGGAATGAAAAACAACAAATGCAAAGTGAAATCTAACAAACATTTGTTCACATATTAAAGTCATAGCGAATCCTTTTTTTGCAGACCGGACCTAAGCGTCAGTGTGACGTAATCGACGCGAAGAGCAAACTTAGCTTGGTCGAGTTGTATATAATGTATAATGGAAATGTTTATCTCAAATAGTCCTAGACAGCATAATCTATCTTTTATGTGGAAGCCATTATCGCTAAAGTAGTGAATCATAAATATAATAAAAATTGATAATTTATTTCTTATGCATATTTGGTAGTAAAAATTATTTTAATTATATATTCTACTAATCTAAAACTGGAAAATTTACTCCAATAGGTTTTTTTTAATTTATTGGCAAAACAACGTTTACCGGGTCAGCTAGTAAATAAATAAAATAGCCTTTATTGCTGTTTCTTGCCTTACAAATAATATATGCCTACTTAACATAGTGATTTAATCAATTCTAAATTGCATTTAAATGATGGATGTTTGTTTGAAACAGCTTCCCTGTCGACAAAGGCCTCCTTTAAAGATTTCCACATATTCCTGTCTCTTGCTAAACAGGTCTATACCGGACCAGCTATATATTTTCTTGAAGTCATCTTCTTATCTTTTGGTTTGTCTGCCTCTATTTCTTTTACTATCTCTTGGATACCATTCTTTTACTAACTTAGTCCATTTCTCTTTAATGTCCCATCCAATGCCATTTAAGCTATCTGTAGGCTGTATGTATTTTTAAATTTTGTCTTCTTTTTAATTTCTTGTAATTCTTCTTTCTATACATAAAATACTCCTTTCTATTGCATTTTGGCAGACTTGCCCAGTACAGCAAATAAATATTATGGTAGTACAATTTATGGCTGAATTTTGTTTTACGAAAAAACGACTTGAAAATATATACACAAACTACTTGTAAATCATACAAACTTGTTGTCTTAAATGTAGATCGACATTACACATGCAGTCGTTCCATCTAGCTTCCAAGTGCCATTTGTACAATAATTTAATATTAGTTGATCAAAATTTCGTTTTATCAGGGAGTTGTAAAAGTAATAAATATAAATGAATTTATTATTACGAGTATAATATAGTTTTAAAATCATGGTGACATAGTCTTATTTACACTTTGATTGTAACTGAATTGACAGCTTTATTTCGTGTTATTCCAGACTCTTAGATCAGCAATCCTAGAAGGAGCTGGCTATATAGAGCTACCCTCGCCAGTCTTCCGGCGGAAAGCTGCTCTTGGCCTATCTTTCAGGCCTCGAGGTCCTGATGGCCTATTACTATTTAGGGCACCTTCAAATCTAAGTGACAATGAGATCAATGATGATGACGACGGCGATGACAAACATTACTTGCTTCTTGGAATGGTCAAAGGTATGTATTATTTTACGGTCCAAACCCTCCTCTTATGGAATATCGCTCTAGGAAGGCCGCCACACTTGTCCAAGGCAGTTTGGGGAACTAGCTAAGCCGACGCATATGATCTCGAAGATCAGGTTAACTTGCGATGCTATCCTTCACTGTCGGTGCATGGAATTTTTGTTGTTTGCATTAGGTGCAACGCCAGTGGCATCGCGAACACGCTGCTGTCGCATAAGGGTACAGGAACTTGGGTCACTAATGCCGGAACACAACACAAGATTATTATGGCGGCATACTTAAGACTAAAGGTGGTCGCTATCCAGACGGGCTTGGGGCCCTACCACGTAGCTAGGGTTGTTTCGTCGCTTTTTACAACAGGCCGGCCACAGAGGTTAGTGTTCTTTCTTCGCCCCTGCACGGATAAAACTTGTGTGTGTGTGTGTGTGTACACAAAAAAGTATTTTCAGATCTTGAAAATATTTTGTTCTGTATAGGGATTGAAGCCACTGAACCAATAAGCAATTAATTTTATCAAAATTCATTCATTTGTTTAGGAGAATTGCAGCTGATAGCAGCGGCGGGCAAAAGTGAGATCCGTCTACGAACGAACGGGACAAGGTTCGATGACGGCAGAATGCACACTGTCAGACTTGTCCGGGCGCACAAACAGGTAATTCATAATATTTTATACGCCAGATTTAGATTTTTAATCCTTTTTAAAGACGGCCTAATAATAAAAAGTTGATATTTATTTCAGTTAGAAATGTGGATAGACGAGGAAAAAGTTGCCAACGGTGTGTTGCCAGGAAATGCGTATCCGGCGCGAAGTTCCGGTCTCTTTTTGGGGGGAGTGCCCAAATACGTTAAGACGAGGTTACGTCATTTGCCGTTAACTCCTTTTATCGGGACCCTGGCGGATCTAATATTTGATGCCCAGTAAGTGACATAACACAAATCTGTTAAAATATTAACGTATCGAATGTCTATCGCTACATATTAATAACTCATCCAAATTCAAAGTTCGTAATCCTTAAAAACATTTTGAAATAACTGCCAGAAAATTAATAAGCATTCCAAGAATTGATATTTTAAAAATAACAAAAAAGGATGGTCCGCTAAGAGCGTTCAGTATGCTAACTTTTAAAGTTAACTGATATAAGGTCTTCAACTGTTTCTGCTAGCCTCCAGCCAGCAAAAGAATCGGAATAAGTACATATAGGCAATCACCAATTAAAATATAATTTACGGGGTAATACAAAATATTGCACACAATGTTTTGCCTGAGAAAACTAAACAATTTGGCTGTTACAGGCTTATCTATACAAATAAATAAAATTGGAGGGTCTGTTTGTAATATTAAAATAACCGCTTTTTACTAAGTGCATTCGGATGTATACACGATACATATACCAAAACAACATTTTTTATAATTTTTGTCTGTCTGTCTGTTTGTTCCGATCTCTGAAACGGCTGGATCGATTTTGACGGGACTTTCACTGGCCGATAGCTGATGTAACAAGGAGTAACTTAGGCTACTTTAATTTTAGAAAAAAAATAGTTTTAAGCTAAAAATGATCAGTTTTGGAAATTTATAATACCAATTTAACTTGACCTCCGATTTATATCATCAACCATATGACATAGGGTTCAGCTTAGGGTGGACTTAGTAGGTTTTTTCAATTTAAGTGGACCTCAGATTTATATCATTAATCATATGAAATAGGGTTTAGCTTAGGCTGGTTTTGTATTGTAGATTTGAACACAGGTATTCCGGGGGCGCATGGCGTAACAGTTGCATTCGATAACACTGACTGTTTGCATAGGTATTTCATTTATATTTTAGGGTTTATAGGATTTGTAATCCAAAATAAACCAAAAGATATACGAAAAAAAATTCTGCCCAAAGTCACTATTTCACGCGGACGGAGTCGCGGGCACAGCTAGTAAGTTATAAATGAAGGTTTTAATTTTGGTAAAATGCCAATAAAGACAATATAGAAAATATGTTCCAATTACTTATTACTATTTTGTACAAAAATCAAAGTTATGTAGTAGTATGTTATTTTCATCAGATTGATAGGATTGGAAAGTGCAGTGAACTGGAGTGGAGCGCAGTTGGGAAGAGCAGACAGCGAGCTTAAGAACGAGCCCTTGAAGGAACCAAGGGCATTGCAGGCGCATTCCGACGACACCGCCGGATGTATAAAGGTACTAAATTACTAAACAGTGTATGATGTTGCCAGAACATCACCCAAGCTCGCCGCTAGTCGACAACTCTCTTGGAAACTGATGTTCTTTGATCAGCTATTATTTTATTTTTATTTATTTGGGAAACATACAATTACAATAAATCACAATATAAAGATTATATAAAAATTAACAAATCAGTAAAGTTTCCACTTAAAAGTAATTCACATAATTGCATCATCCAATAGAATAATAGTAATACATATCATAAATTAAAATTATAAAATACATTAAAAAAAAAGAATTGAGAGAATTGAGAGATCTAAGCTTAATACGTAATACGTTAGTCATTTGTATAATTCGATTATTTTAGATTTATAATTTACAATGTTAAAGCAAAAAATGTCTACACTGGTGTAAGATTTATATACTTCTATAACCTTTTTGGTCTAATAGAGAACTGTAGACGGAACCATAGAATTGGAGATGTAAAAACTTTAAAAAACAGCAAAATGTATTGTAACATAAAAGCAGTACGGATGGGATTGCAAAAGACTCTCCTCACTTTCAAAGTTTATAAGCTCTAATTGCTTGGAAAACGCTCTTGTTATCCCATTTCACTATAAATTTAAAAGCGAACATAATTGTCTCAGGTATGAATCCTCGTCAGGAATATTCTCCCGCTGGGAAGGTTACTTGAGAGCTACGAGAATGTCTGTTATATTTTATGTAACATCTTCCAGACGTCGTCGTATACAGTTGAGGCAGGTGCGGTGAAGTTCGGCGACGCGCAGTGGTCGTACGCCACGCTGCGGATGGCCAAGCGCACTCGCGACCTCGTAATTTCCATGCAGTTCCGAACGTACTCACCAGATGGCCTCCTTGCCCTGGCTCCGGTAATTATTGCTACAATGCAGTTCACTACACAACGCTGATCGCTATTTTTTGTAATCTCATATCTATTGCAATAAGAAAAACACACTGTATGTTTCTCAACACAACAATATTACAACTTTTCTCTTGTATTATGCTTGTGAATAATATCACAGAGTAGAAATTGTCTTTGGTTTGGTTTTTATAGAAGAACTGCTTTTTCTTAACTAAAAAAAAATAATGAAATATATTCCAATTAATAATTTATATCATATTTTAATGCTGAAAAAACTATCGAACGTGTTGTAATAAGTGCAGTCGGAAAAAACAATGCCCATTTGTGCCCCAGAAATGCCCAGATAAAGTATATTACAAGATTACTGTAATAAATAAAAACTAGAATTATGTCGTTAATTTTAAATCATATGAAGTACTGGATAAAAAATTTAAAAAAATAAGACGTTCTTGTTGACATTGCAGTTACGTATCATCGTTTCAATCATTAATTCATGCTTTATTTATTACGGTCTGGAATCACGTCCAAATAACTGACATGTTTATCTGATAACAGACAGTTATGTATATAAAAGAACACTGATTTGGCTTAGCTTATGTGATGATCATGAAGTTCCTAGTGAAAAACTAATAGCAATGCTGTCTGTAAACGATAAAATGTATAAAAACCAATAGAAAGTTATCATATGACATAGAATTGCAATTTGGGCATTGCTGACTTTCAGCTCCATACTAATATGGGCATGGTCCCGTACCCATGCGTGCGCTGAATCAGAATGTAGAGCCTAGTATGCAGATCACAGACATTGAGATTGCTGATCTATAACTGCACTCGTCCGTTTATCGTCAGCATAGTAGTACTCTAACACTAAGACGAAGAGTGGGGAGTCAATGTTTAGTTTGGAACGTCTCAGTCTCGTAGTCTACACCTCCTGGTTACATTCCAGACAAGCGTAATGCACTATTGAGTGATAGACAAAATATACTATTCGGACCACAACTTGATAGCCAACCACTTCTTGTTTAATTCTGATTCTACTAGATGTTTTCAAGGAACCTTACAAGAATCTAAATTCCATGAAATAACATCATCACAATCTTAGCGTTGAATCCCGGTTAGGTCGGGAGAAATCGTTTGTTTCCTTAGAAACTTATCGGTCAAAGGATAAGTACCCAACTTACCATACATCAACTTTTTTTTTATTAATTTAATAAACATTTTTAATTTTTCGTAAATTAGTGTAGTTGATTATCCAATTTTTATACTTTAGGGTTCGAAAGCAAAGCCCAAGCACTTCATGGCGTTGTTGATGCGAGAAGGTAAATTACGGTTGGTGGTGCGTGGCAGGAAAAAGCGGGAAGTGGCGCTCACTGCGTTCGTTGCTGATGGCGTTTGGAGATCGGTGAGTTGATTTGAACTTGTTTAAGTGATTATATCTCTACTCATACGAGGAACAAACTACTAAGTAAGTGGTATCATAGCTGAGTCGCATTCGCAGGTGACAGATTCGTAGTCCTGAGTTGTGCATTTTTTCTATTATGGGAAAAACGCTTTTTTATTAAACGCAATAGAAAAACATAAATTTAAAGCTCAATTTATGACGAACTCTAACCTGAAGATCAGTGTTGCGACCTAAGACAGGACACAAGTGGTATTTAATTGTAATACCTCTTTTTATGTTTATGTAATGTTTATTTATATATTTCTCTTAATTGCAACACTTGTATATTCATTAATATTACTATTAGTTATTGCATTTATATTTATCATATATTTACAGTTTTATACCATATACTACATATATATTTATTTGTTTATGGTTATATTATTGTTTGTTTTATTCTATGTGCTAAGTTAAGGTGTAATGTCTGCCGTACCGTTACCTTACGGGCCTTATGGGCTCAGCGAAAGATCAGCGCTGGTCAACTGACCAGCATTATGCTGAGTCTGATGCCCCTTTTAGGACAAGTTTTATTTTAAGTTCAATTTCATTAACACTTAGTTTTATATTAGTTTAAATAAAAATTATTTTCTTTTTTTCTTTCTTTCTGTTAACGTAAAAATAGCATAATAGACACGTTAACGGCTTTGCTCTCTGCAAGGTTTCACTTTAGAACCCAGGCTATATTGTATATATATATATATATATATATATATATATATATATATATATATATTGCCGTTTTGCTTCGATAGCATTCTATGAACTTCGAATTCATTATGAAGAACACAAGAAAATAAATGGACACGGACCTCTCAATGTTTAAAGGCGAAGTGTCTATTATTAACTGCGTTTGATTTACCAGCATAATGGAAACTTTCAGGTACACTTCACGCCTTAGAAACAGACTGCTCATATTCTTATCATAATCGCGATATATGCTACAGGTGACAGTACGAATATCTCGAAGCCGGTTGTTGCTGTCCAGTGGCAACGAGTCTGGTTCTGCGCACGCGCCGCCGTCACAGCGCGCTCAGCGCCTCTACATCGGAGGCATGCCTGCACCGCCAACATTACCAAATATACCTAACGCTGTAAGTATTATTATAATACTTTCAATAATTAAAATTGTTACTTGAATATAATTTCAAACTAAGTGCGTGCTTTTTAGTCCATTCCAATAGAATTTGAAAAGTAACATACTGCATATAGTTGTACCGCTTGGGGACCATTTTTTATCCGTGCAGGGGCGGAGAAAGAATACTAACCTCTAGGGCCGGGGTCGGCCTGTCGTAAAAGCCGACAAAACAACCCACCCTAGCTACGTGGTAGGGCCTCAAGCCCGTCTGGATGGCGACCACCTTCGGTCTTAAGTATGCCGCCATAATAACCTTGTGTTGTGTTCCGGCATTAGTGACCCAAGTTCCTGTACCCTTATGGGACAGCAGCGTGTTCGCGATGCCACTGGCGTTGCAAACACCCATAGGCGACGGTAACTGCTAAATTCTAAGCGGGCCGTCAGCCTGTCTGCTGTTCTACAGCAATAAAAAAAAATGCAACAAAAAGCATTTCTCTAATCAATTGTTAATAACCCTTTTCACGTGTGATACTTCCTTAAATGTAAGGTTTAAGATATTTATTTCTCTTATGAATTACAAATTCACTTACAGAGAAACTGAAAACTAACAATTTTAAAAGCGTAACAGCTATTTTAACTAGCTAATAACACATCCCAATATCTCACTATCTAAATCATGTAACAATATATATACGCGAACAGATCATCACAATTAAAGTAGGTGAACACTCATCGCAAACTACATAAAAGAGGGTATTTTGTTTTCGTTTTTTGTTACATGTTTACAGAGGAGAGTCCAGCCTGTGGTTATATTAGCTTAGTGGAAGCGGGTTTTGTAATTCGCTAAATGTGAATAAAATATCTAATGAGATTGAGAGACATCGACATAAAAAGGGACGTAGTTATTAGTATTTTGTAATATGAAGAAAAAGAAATGGAAACATCAATTGTAATAATTACACAGCTAAAATATGTGTACCGAGTTAACCTTAAAGTGATTAATCGTTAAATTCTCTTGACTTTTCTAGATAATCCGTGTGGGCGGGTTCCATGGGTGCATCCGGCGCGTGTCTGTGAACGGCCGCCCCGAGGACCTGGTTCGGGATGCACACGCGCACTTCCATGTCGGACAATGCTTCCCCAACATCGAGAGAGGAGCATACTTTGGAGGTTGGTATATTCCTTATACTGAATTTAACCTCTCATATCAGTTGTACCATTGCATTTAATGTCCTTCGACTCAGAAACGGTGACCTTAAAAAGGGAGGTCAGAGTTAAAAATTTGTGATCTTGGAAAAACTTATGCCTAATAAGTGACTGTAGTGAGATGACCTTGATGATCTTACACATGAATTAGAACAGGAACTAATTGTTATTTTTTAATTCTGACACAGGAGACGCCCACGCTACTGTGTCCCACTCGTGGCCCAGTAGTGGGAATGGGGCAGAAGGGGCTATAGAAGTAAAAGTGGAATTCCGGACCTCCGAACCGAGTGGAGTGCTCGTCGCTGGTGGAGGGATGTTGCTTGAAGTTAAGGACGGAGCGGTAACTATATTCCCTATAATTTTATAAAACACGTCGGTACTTGATATACAGTTCAATTCCTGTCAAGTCTGGACATTTGTATAACACGTATTTATTTACGAAAGATAGCGTCCATGACACAAACGCTCTCTTGCTTATACCGGTTTGTAAATTATACCAGAATATTTATTATTATTTCAAATAATACATAATAAAAATATTTTATAAACCCGAACTGCTTTGCTAGCTCTACTGAATTTAAAAGTATTAGAGGATCAGACGGCATTATCTTTATATAATTAAAACTGAACCACACAAAATCGTATTTATAGATAGATAGATAGATAATACTTTATTGTCACCAACTTAACCTAATGATATAATACAAGTTAAAGAGAATATTGTAAATATTGGAGACAATGGGCGGCCTTATCGCTTTAAGCTATTTCTTCCAGGCGTATTTATATCTCATAAAATATACTAGGAAGTTCTACTGTGGAAACAGTTAGAGGGCAGAATGTCCAGATCACAACAGTCAATTCTCTCGACTGATTACAGACTCAACGTCTGTGGGGTCATGAAGTAAAAATTTTCCGATCCATCTGAGACAAAGTATCAATTCTATATAGACATTGAAAACGCGAAGCGCCGAATTTGCAGTAATAGCTCGTTTAATTTGTTGGCAGCCATTATAAGCTGTCAATTCTTTTTTTTTTTCGTTTACTCTTATAGTGTTTTTTAATCTTTTTGAATACACGACTCCTTTAAGGGTTAAAAAATTCTAGCGACACTCTTGGGCCATAGAGAGATAAAAAGTTAGTAATTTATAAGACTACGTTTATGATTTTCTCTATTTTGGTACCTATATTCATTATTAAGACCTACATTCTGTAAGAAACCGAGACAGCATTGAAAGTAAGTACGAGGTAAGTTGGTAAGGCTGCGTGCGGCTTTGACTTGGACACCAGACACCATGATTTGACAAACTTTTAAAAAATAAATTAGCCCATCCCTTCTCACTGAAATTGTGTTTTTACTGTAGTGTAGAACCTTGCCTTTTTCCTTTTGCCGGTGACCCCCCAAATAAGGCTTCACGACCCTCCTAAGGGTCGCGACTCACAGATTGAAAAACACTGCTCTAGTAGACTCCGATTTGATAAAGAAGAATAAGTGTTGGTTCACTGTTTGACGCTCAAGGGAAATATTTTTCCTATCCTTAAAATTCGTAATTGATTATTCAAATAATACCAAATCATTTTGTTTTTTTTTTTGCTGGATGTCATAAATAATAGAACGTGTATGTCCAGGCAACTAATGTGTTCCTAAACGATAAAAATGGAACTGCCAATTTTGTGCGCGCTAAAATCAAAACATATGTTAGTCTTTGGTTATCTTAAGGTAGCGCCGTATCCTCATAAATGAAGTAGGAGGCGATCTGTCGCTGCCGGCCGTAGTGCGGAGGATGGTCGGTAGCGCAGAGTCGTAGGACGCGGTGGTGTCCTTCTGCGAGGACGTGATGTCGCAGAAGGAAACTGCGGAACGGGAGAGGGAGATCTCGACTCCCTTCCCCGGCCGCAGAAGGCGCACCGGCCGCAGGGGAAGGGCGGATAACGCCCTTTTCCGGCCCCCATGAATGGGTCCAGGGGCGAGGGACTTGGGGAAGTCCCCGCCCCCTATTCGATGGACCCGAGGCGGAGGCGCGTGCGGGTGTCGGCGCGTGCCTCTGAGGCGATGCACGGGGTAGTTAAACACCTCACTACCCCGTGCAGGAGACGAGGCCCGGACAGACCGGGCCAACACTAGTGTGGGGCTGCGGAAGAATTTGGATTCCCGCGGCCCCGCGCGCACGTGTGAGGACACACCGGGGTGGTGGTTTTTAGCCGGTAAGAACCCGGCACGCCCCTCCGCCTTTCCCCAGGCGGAGGTAGTCCATGAGGATTTCCCCACCCCGTAAAAAAAAATGGTTATCTTAAGGTCCTGTAAGTTAGTTATAATTTATTTCTTGTAAAATAATTTAACATTTAGAACAACTTCTTGCTGATTCGGAATTCAACCGTCTTATTTCAAGAAACAACTCCATTTTAATGTATAATAATAGGTTTAACATTGTTTTTTTACTTTACGTTATACTTTGTAACAGGTTGTTCTGACCCACCAATCGGCGACAATCCAAGAGAAATACCGTATATCAACTCGAGGAGGTGATGGCAGAGGTGTGTGCGACAACGCGTGGCACATAGTGCAGGCGCGCGCGCACCACCGGGGAGCGCTGTCTCTGCGCCTGGACACGGCTCCTGCCCTCACTGATGCGCCCACGAACACATTGGTCGATGAAGCCACAGAGCATCCTGTGCAGGCTACGCCGCTTTATCTTGGCGGATTTCCAGGTAAATACGAAAAATATCGAACAATTTATTCCTAGTGAATTACTGAACTTGAAACTAACGCTAAGGAATAACCAAAGCCGCAAAAAGAACAAGAAACATTGGAAATCTATGCAATTGATACTTAATATTTTTGTTATTTCAATTAATTTAATTATTGTCAGTCAAGAAATAGCGAGGCCAATAGACTCGCATTGCCAAACAAGTTGCCGTGGAAGTCCTCTAAGGAGGTCTTTATCGAAGACACGCTGGACAGTTTATCGATATTCAAAATCTTATTATCGGTATGAACAAACGGCACCAGTAATACACTGCCTGCCACTTGAATAAGGAATCTCATTTTTTTAACTTTAATTAAGTATATCTCCTAAACTAAAGTTCAGAACAAAATAATTTTTTGCACAACCAAATTTCAAGATGTTGGCTTTAGTTTCCTGAAGAAATAAAAAATATACATATTTTGTTATACTAAAATTATGCATTTATTTAAAGACATGTATTTCTGTAGTACTTTTTCGTGTGTCACTTGAATAAGGAATATTTTAAAACTAAACAAACTGTAATTTATTTTTAAATTTTAGGTTATAAAAATGAAAGTTATCATCTTCTAGCATTCAATTAGTAATGAGTACTGCCACCGTTTTTAGAAATAACCTCAAAAATGCGATTTGACATCGACTTGTATAATGACTCTAAGTAATTTAGCGAAATTGAACTCCATGCTTCCGTTATTGCATCCTTTAAGGATTCTATCGTCTCAAATTGTTTTCCTCCTTTATAAATTTTTCTTGCAAGTCAACCCCAGACATTTTCCATTGGATTCAGGTCTGGTGAATATGGGGGCCAATCCAAAAGTTGAACACCTTATAGATTAATCCATTGTTTTACTGCTCTGGCGGTATGAATCGGAGTGTTGTCGTGTTGGTACGTCCAAGGTATGGGTCCAAAGAAATCATAAAAATTTGGAAATGCTTCCTCCAGAATGTTTTTGTAAGTCGTTGCAGTCATTTTGTGGGATACAAAAACCAATTCTATGGTACCATAATACGAAATGGGACCCCATACCATTATTCCGCCCTCTCGGCTGTGTCTGCGGCTCAAAAATAATTCCTTCTTATTTAGGTCATGGAAGTAATAGTTATACCCGTCGGGACCATCAATATTAAAATTTTTTTCATCGGAAAATACAACTTTAAACCATTTGTCAGACCATGTCATTGTATTTTTGGCAAACTGTAGACGTTGTGATTTGCGTTTTTCATTAAGTGGTGGTTTTTTTTGCAGTTTTCGTCGGACTATGTATGAGCACGACTTTAAAATACGGTGCACTGTTCTTAGACTGGCACTGACTCCACTTTTTTCACGTATTTTTGAGACCGACATAGCAGAATTTGATGCAATTCTAAGAATTTTTCGTCTTTCTTTTGGTGTTGTTGCCATTTTCTTCCGACTTTTCATGTTTTTTCCATATCTTTCCACGTTATTTAAATAATTGTACACAACTGTCTTTCCTCTATTAATGTTTTTGGCTATTTGGACCGGATTCTGACCCTGAGATTTCAAAATCAGATTTTTTTCTTTTTCAGAGTTATTAAGAGCCTTACCACGTCCCATTTTGAATAAAAACTATTTAAAAACTATCAGATTAAAAATTCTCTAGCCGTTTATATTGAAAGAAATTCAAATTATAGCCTTCCTGATTAATATTAAAAGAATTCCTTATTCAAGTGACACACGAAATAGTACCACAGAAATACATGTCTTTAAATAAATGCATAATTTTAGTATAATAAAAATATGTATATTTTTTATTTCTTCACGAAACTAAAGGCAACACCTTGAAATTTGGTTATGCAAAAAATAATTTTTTTCTTAATTTTAGTTTAGGAGATATATATAATTAAAGTTTTAAAAATGTGATTCCTTATTCAAGTGGCAGGCAGTGTAAATGCTTTTAATTTAACTGCTATTATTTATCGAGATTATAAATTTTTATCTTATGTCAACTATTTTTTAAAATATTAATTTTATTTGTACAGAAGGAATAATGGACTCTACTGAGGGCGGCAAGAATTTTAAAGGGTGTATTCGGGAGGTCACAATCGCTGGACAAAAACGCGAATGGAGAAGTATGGAGGCATTGCACAATGTCTTACTCGACTCGTGTCCCATTTCGCAATGATAAGACTATTGAAAGGCATGCAGAGTAGCAGACAGACCTGGGTAGTTGGCTTGGCTTTGTAAATTTCAGAAATCAGAAATGAATATAAATTTTGTTTTGGTAGATGTTCTGTAGGATGCATTGCATACATAGACGTGACGTCATACCTTTCAATAATAATGTCTTGTGAAAAAGTTTATAATACGTAATGTTACAATTTGAATTTTATTTGTAGAGTGTTAAAGTCTAATGTAAATAGGCAACTACCCACTTTTTATGTCAAAGTAAAGCCTACCGACGCGTTAATTTAGTGTAGAAAAGTAATTGAAGAACCAACGCATATTCAGAGGCTTTTGATTAACTGTTAATATACAAATAGCCATACATTTAACGAAATATGCAAATAATGGCATACTTGCATAAGCCATTTAGAATCATTTTCAATCTGCTTAGTAGTAAATCAAATTGTTTATTTTTTGCGCACGTAGCCCCATTTTGGTAGTTTATTTTTACCCTGATTAACGAAGAATTAAACCTAGCAAAACAAGTGAATAAAATGCAATTTTAATCTTTAATGTTTCATATAACTTATAGAAGTAGACGATGCCATAAAATTTAAATATTATAATGGAATTTCTTGGTCTTCAAATTTATTGTGCCATGAATATAAAAAATGCCATATTTAATTTTAAACATACCTTTCAAATATTAAGTAATATAAAATTTCGATGAATAAAAAATTATAGCAAGAAATGTTATTATGACAATAGAAGCTTGCTGTGGAGTTAGTTTTTATAATGTAAGACGAAAGCACGTTGTTAGAGGCTATGTACATATTTTTTTTTATTAAGGTTCGTAGGCCCATACGGTGAGTATTAGTGTCATTTGTTGTTTCATAAATTCGTGTCCATTGCGTATTTTTTTGCAATGACACTTGTACAGTACCATCTTTAAACGTGTTATAATAGAAACGTTGAAATAATGTGGCAAATATAACCAGGAATGGTTTCAACGAGCAAAATTAAAGGATTTTCATCGAACAGTCTCTATCTACCAAGTGAACTGGCCAATGAAGCCAGCGGTTCCAAACCTATTCACAACAACACTGGTGTGTCTGTCGCAAGCAGCTGTCATTGTGTCGCGTTTTACAAATACGATATTTATATCTAAGGAAAATCACATATAAAATTTCTTTAACATTACTTAAATACTAATTGAATAGGTTGACTAGATTGATGACGTGAATATAAAATATATATAATTTCATCAGTGAAATATGAATAAATTCTATTAATAGATAATATAGACAAATTTTCCTGCCCTCATTTCAACTATCAAAGATGTACACGCGTCAATAAATATAAATGTTTGAGAACCGCTGAACTATGGCAATGATGAAAAAAATGTCATGACAAAACTATTTCATTGTCAACAAATCTGTCACTGTTGTCAATTCACTTGCCAAAAGTCTGTAGAGAAAAGATGATGTTGCTATAAAATAATTATGTTAAAATATTTTATAGAGAACGATTATAATTAATTAATTACAAGAATTAAAAGATTAATAAGCTAGATATTTTCGAGATAATTATCGTCTAATACTCATTGTAAATAGAAGTAAACTTTCACCAGTATTGTCGTTTTAATTGTATATAGAAGAGCTATTTTTCAAGGTCCCTTTAAAATAAATTAGGAAATAATAAATAACCTTAAGAATATTTTTGTGTATTGTTGTAACCCTCAAAGTAGAAAAAAAACGTCCGGCAGATGTGAAACGTTCATCATGTTATTATAAAGAACTTATAAATAATAAAAATTGTCTTAACCAACGTCACATGATCTGAATCTGTATCAAGCATAAATGTTGTAAAAATTAAGTGCAATAATTTCGAACACATCAACACAAAATCATTAGCGCAGCTGGTAACGCTTACGTCGATGGTTCAAATCCAGCTGTTAGTGTTTTTATTACAAAATAGGCCAGGCATGATGAAGGTATCAGAGAGCGTCACGCCATTTGCCGTGATGGCAAACCAAGCCAAGGCGCGCCAATAAATTGTAATTAAAAAAAAATAGATTAAGTTCCCATTTATACTCCTGATCATTCATTCTGTTTCAGTGTCTTGTTACACAAATTTTGCATTTATGTAATAGTCATTAGTTTTAGATTAAGTACAGTAATCCCTCCTATAACACGGTAGATTGGTTCCGCGTTATATAGAAAACGCGTTGCAGGAGTATTCTCGTATAACACGCTTGTATGACCCCATATAACGCGTTATGTACAAATTATTCACGTTTAACTTTTTTCATTAAAGGGGATTTAAATCGAATATTAAGAAAAAACTTATGTTATGACAAACTAAGAATATTTTAAAGTACGCGAAATTAATTATGAACTGTACAAATCATTATAAATTTCACAGTACATACATAAATATAACGCGTTATATGGGTGAACACCCGTGTTATACGAGGGACTGAAATCGTGTAATATGGAAATACGTTAAATACCGTGTTATAAGAGGATTACTGTATATGCATTTTTAGAAATAGCGTGTAAGAGAAGAATCCGCGAGTCCAGTCGTAGAAGTATCGATTTAGCCTTATAAAATGGTAGACGCGACAACACACCCTTGGAAAAACCATTTTGAATTTGAATGTCAAGTCCATACATTTTTTAGTAAAAAAAACTTGATTTTACCTAAATTTGCAGCGCTAAAGATCCTAAACTAGATAAATTCAACGATTTTTTATTATGTTCGTAGATCTAGCTATTTTCGGATACTTCGTAAAATTTAGTTCTAAATATGTACAATTCCGCTAATTTGTCAAAAACTCGTGTTCAGTAGTTGTTAAGTTGTAAATTCTTCGTAAGTTGTGTACATAATAAATTAAATAATGACGTATATTTATTTGTATTTTGCTTTAAAATTGAAAAATATAAAAACAGAGTGGCAATATAAAACATTTATTTCTTTCTCATCCAAGAACACCATTATTACCTACCTACCCATACATCGGACCACAATCGGATTGGTTGTTTAAGCCTAAAGACGATAGATTAATTTCACAACGGGAAAAATACTTCAAAATAATAATTCAAAACTTAATGTAACAGAAGCTAACTTTAGACACATTTACATTGCAGGAATAAAAAAATATTATGAAGTTATCAAACGGCACAATAGTTTTAATTATAATATGAATATACTACGAATTTGTATTTAAAAAATTTAGCATGACTTTTTAGGAAGAAACTCCAATATCCATTACAACCAAACTGACATCTGAAACGTTATGCAATAAAATGGCGCAACAAATGAAAAGAAGACATGTGTCACAACTATTTTATTCCATATCAACATCCCTCCTATATAATACAAGCCAATTTATATCGAGTCCACTAAAACTGTCAAAAACAATCGAAGTAATAAAAAAATTGGTGATTAGAATATATTACTTTTGAATCATTCTTAAACTTCTAGATAATCCGGTTAGATTCTGACCGTAGAATATATTTTAGTAGACCCAATGTTAATTTCCTGTAGAATCCATTGCCTGTTTTTTTTTTGCATTTTTCTTACTATACTGTGGCACAAAGACAAAATATTGCCAGAGAAAAAAAAAGTCCACAAATTTAACGAGAATTTACTGGCAACATTATGGAGATGGATATGATTTAATATGGGAATACACAGATAGCAATGAAGTCTAGCATACATTACACTTATAGAATATTGTTGAATATCTCTAATAAAAGGATATTATTGTATTATCTTCAACACATAGTCGTTTTTTTATCTTAAATGCGTTTTAAAGAAAAATAATTCAAATAACAAAACAGAAAATCAATTAAAATAAGCCTTTAATTATGGATATATTTATATAAAAGCGACTATATTTTGAAATTTTTATCAACTACCTACATCTACAATAGTTTTTATTATAATGGACATATATCATGAAAAAAATAAGTTTTACATATACAAAACTGATACTATACAAACTCTTTGGACAAACACAAAAATTTAAAATAATTGGATTAGAAATAATTACAAAATTTTTATTACGTAAATAAAAAAAAAACAAATATACCTCTCTCCACATTAACAAGTCTAATAAAAGAAACATTTTTCAAACTGAAACAAATTTACAAGCTACCCGATAATAATAATAATAAATTGTTTGTTTTCCAAGGAATTTTACTTGAGATCCGCTCAATTATTACTAGTCAAGTTATAAAATTGCGATAATCATAGCAGAAAATCTATTAGATAAAAAAATATGAAATTGACTCGAAAGAAAATGTATATATATAACATTTAAAATTGTTTTTCTTAATTAATTACTTAAAATTGTTAATAAGAGAACCACACTGAATTATGATTATTTTTAAATCAATAAGTAGAACAAGCGATTTGTTTTGATAATTTGCAGTAAATGTGGCGAAGCAATACATTTAATTATCATCATCTAACATCTAGATATATTAATTAGATGGCTGACACGAAAAATGAAGATTCCATACGTCATGGTGTTGTCACCAGAAGAAATAATTTTGAGCAAATTTAAAACACAACATTCCTTACTCAGTACTGCAATATTAGATCTGATGATCAATATTAAGGGATTTATTGTATTCTCTGAGTACGAATATGCAGATACACTATTACTATGGGTTTTTTACAATGTCCGTGTTTATGTTTGTGTTCACGACCCTTGGACCGCTTTCGCGATCTGAAAATTGTACAATTACACTGTAGTTGGTAAATTTCTCCGTATGTGGCGCAGTATGAATACTAACCTCTGCGGCCGGGGTCGGCCTGTCGTAAAAGGCGACAATACAACCCACCCTAGCTACGTGGTAGGGCCCCAAGCCCGTCTGGATGTCGACCACCTTTGGTCTTAAGTATGCCGCCATAACAACCTTGTGTTCCGGCATTAGTGACCCAAGTACCTGCATGTGTATCCTTATGCGACAGCAGCATCGTGTTCGCGATGCCAATGGCGTTGCAAACACCAATAGGCGACGGTAACTGCTAAATTTTAAGCGGGCAGCTGGATGGCAACCATTCCAGATTGGCGAACAAAGTAATAATTCAAAGCGAGATATTATAATACCGTTAACCCCTCCAAATAAGCTAAATGGCCGTATACTAGTAGTGTTTTAGCGTCGTACGCTTACAAACCCAGAAGAACCTCACGTAGTCAAATACACCAAATTAAATCGAACGGCCGATGTGATGATGTTGCCGATTAGCGTTTCTATTTACGTCTGTGGCACTGCGTCATTTGTCAACATTTCTGCTTTTTAAAACTCCCCAAGATATGCATACTCGTAGAGATTGGTCATGATTAATACAGTACCGATGAGCAGTGAATGAGAAAAGACTTGTGTGGGTACCGCGACTTACCATATTACGTAGTAAGTATCCCCCCAGTGGACTCACTTTGCCAGTTGCGAGTCCTGGCTGTATGATGTAGGAAGACAAGGAAGAAGGATGAGAGTGGAATTAATTTTTTACCTTTTGTGGATCGTGAGAGCATCGGTCTACATGGACAGGTAGCCCCTGGCGGCGGAGCGGCGGCGGGCAACCAGGTAGGCAACCAGCACCACGACGACGAGCGCTCCCAACGCGCAGCCAACTGCGATAGGCACCGTGTCCGGAATGTCTCCGCCGCCGCACTCGCGGGCTGCAGAAGCACCACAATATCAGTAAGAATGCGATTGGATCCTCTACTTCAACGGGCTCAAAATAATTCGATTGATTGACTTATTACCTGACAAATAAATTTAACAACACTTGTTAAATTTAGTGGAGGCAGGAATAATGCGAAGTTGTTACGCTTTCACGTCTAAATTGCTGAACCAATTTTGATGCATTTCATTATAGTCATAGATTGTATAGACCTTAGGGAAGGACATATGCTATTTTTTTAATTCATATGGCAGAACGTTTGCCGGGTCAACTAGGTTGTTACGCTTTCAAGCCTAAACCGCTGAACCAATTTTGATGCATTTCAGTATAGTCATAGATTGTATAGACCATAAGGAAGGACATAGGCTATATTTTTAAAATTCATATGACAGAACAACGTTTGCCGGGTCAACTAGTAATTAATACATAGTAATTTACTTCAAAAAAATCGATTACATGACGGCTAAATGTTTTTTTTAAATTAATAGAAAATTCTTTAATATGCTCACTGGAATATTTTTTAATAATTTCACTGTCAAAAACTAAGCATATATTTCAAATTGGTCATATTTTTGCGTAAGTGCCTTGTCCTAAAATAACTTAGATATATTTGATCTATTCCGGATAAGGTTTTTTAATGCTTTGGAACAGCAGACAGGCTAATAGCCTACTTCATATTAAGTAGTTATCGCAGCTTCCTATACGGCGCTGAAAATAACTTCATATTTGTCTAATATAGATATTCCTCCGGTAACGACTCTATTTTGCTATCAGAGGTGTAGACGATGTGCCAAGCCAAGAAACAAAAATATATTATACATAATATGTAATAAAAATATTATAATTAAATACCCCATTTTTAATATATATATATTCGGCTAGTTCATTTCCTAAAAACTATCGTAACACCCGCGCCGCAAATATTATAATGGTTCCTTAATAAGTGAAGAATTCAAAAATTGTGATAATCACGCCCCACGCATTACCAGCATCTCTCGTGTACATGAGGCAAATTCCGACTACTTTCTGTTCGATTGGGGCCTAGTTAGTTCTAAAAATATTTCAGTCCTCCATTATTATTTTAATTAACATTTTTAATTCTACACGTATATTATGACTATTGATAAGGTATGTTGTGTACGTGTGTGTTTGCAAAAGGCCCATTACACGTTTTATCTCGCGCCGAGTTGGCTCTGGCCTGATAAACATAATGAATCGTTCGTTGTCCCTTACAATGACATTTATTCATTTTAAATTAACTATACAAATAGTTTCACAAGAATACCCCACTGTTTATTAAATGTGTGCTTATTAGGCCAAGCGCCGGGGTTTTTTTTGCAACGTACGGGACGTGGTACTTTTTTTTTAATATGTTCAAGGGTGTCCCCTGAATGTAAATCCCAGTGGGCGCGGCGGGGGGGGGGGGGGGGGGAGTTCTCTTCAGCCCCGCTATCTTGGAAAACCCGTTTTATCGAATATCTCGCGAACAGATCACTATTGTAGATACTTATATTTGCCATATTTTTTATTTCCAATTTTTTTTGTATAACGCATAGGTTTTTAATTATAGCGCTCCAAACTTTTCACAATATGGTTTTTTACAATATGGTATTTACTAGTGAAAATTACGCAGAATATTCTTCAAATTTTTTTTTTATTTTTAATTATCATTGACCATTAACTAAATATTTAGTAAAAACCATATTGTAAAAAGTTTGGCGCGCTATAATTAAAAATGCGTTAAACAAAAAAGTTTCAAATAAAAAAGATGGCAAATATTATTATCTACAATAATGATCTCTATAATTTTTGTCGTACGATGCGTGGTTCGCGAGACATTCGATAAAACGTGTTTTCCAAGATGGCGGCTGAAATGAACTTACATGGATTTACATTCAG
Source organism: Malacosoma neustria (assembly GCA_963693495.1). Lineage (NCBI taxonomy): Eukaryota > Metazoa > Arthropoda > Insecta > Lepidoptera > Lasiocampidae > Malacosoma > Malacosoma neustria. Next base: position 22,698,055 of record OY856375.1, on the reverse strand, counting down.
GGGACACCCTTGAACATATTCCAAAAAAAAATACCAGGTACCGTAGTTGCATTACAAACCTACTTTTTTTGCTGCGGCGCTTGGCCTATATAAGATAATAATAATGCGAGATAGCAACCTATTTGAAATAGTAGAAAATTGATATTAATTCAACTTCCAACTTACCAGAGCTGAAGTCCTGGTTAGAGGTGGTACGGAAAGCCTCCTCTTGCAAGCGCGTGAGGGTCAGGGCTGCCACTACACTGGGAGACTCCGAGGACATGTTCAAGCGCGTGGGGGTCTCGCAGCGGTACGACGTGGACAGAGGGGTCATCCATTCAACGCCGTGGTACAAGTCCAGGGGGTCCTTTGAAGCTGTAGAGCACCGAAGTCAAAATTCAATGGATCATCTTTTAGCAATTACATCACAAACAAGAACCTCAGAACGGCTGAGTTTTCGTGTTGCAGTCGACTTAAGTCGTAAAGCAAAATAGTTTCATTTTTGGTCATATATTTGAGTTAGTTAGGTCTCACGACTAGATAGTCAACTTGTCTCGGAGCAATGACAATAGTCGATCTGGTGAAGACCGTGGTGTTTAATGAGAATACAACTGGGCATTCAAGTATCATAAAATTATGGTTTAAGGAAAACCTCACCAAGATCTTGGTGATCCAAGCCAAGCTCACCAGTTAGTGAGCGTAACGCAAGTTTTGCCCCCTTCTCCCACCAATGTAACGCGCCGTAACTTGTTTCTGTACCCCCCCCCCCCCCCCCCCAGTAAAACTTTACGTAACCACCAAGTAAACTAAAATACCTTTGTTATTGTTTTGTTCGCGTTAATATGATTTGTTACAACAGTTGAAATGGCTTGTTTTTCTTCTCTCTACGCGACAGTTCTGAAGGGATAAAAAAGAATGTTACGTAACGCGAAGTTAAAAAAAAAACTGCAACACATCGTAATCTTTTACAACGACAAAATTCGTTACGTAATACTTGAACGCTCCCTTACTACTCTGTTTAATGGCTCTGAATGGTTTACTTTTTAGGGTTGGAAGATTAAGCGATAAGCCGCTTCTTTAAACCTCGGGCTTCGTCATTCAAGCTTTGGTTGGACGGTAGTTGTTTAGATGAACAGGATGGTGCTGCTGCTTCCACAGCCTAACCCCACCTCTATTATCATAACGCCTGATTGCTCCGAAGATCTTTTAACCCACAACCCACGGCTTAGTAGGTAAAACTTACTTGAGTTAACGAATAGATCTGGCGACAGCGAGATGTTGAGGTTCTTTAGCACGTAGTTGTTAGTGCTTGTATTCTTCTGGAAGACCACAGTGAGATTGGTAGGGAGACTGAGGTTGGAGATGGGCTGGCTCCAGGAAATTGTCAACCACTGCTCGTCGCCGGTGCAGTTGCCGTTCGCAACAGTCGCGTTTTTCGGAACGTTCATGAGTGCGTGGCCCAGTGCTGTCGCTATAAGGATAAATACTTTATGAATATAAGTAAATTACATGCAATGCGGTGTACCTGGTAGCTCCACCAATCTAGTCTAATAGGCATATTATAGCACTAGCTGACACGCGCGACTTCGTCCGCGTTACTTGATATATTAAAAAAAAATGTCGTCATGGGAGATAGAAGACTTTCCTCTCCTACGCATGCGCGCTGCACCGCTTGCCCCATTTCTCCGCGACAAAAAAAAACATACTGAACACGTAGTGCTTACAAAACGTTATTTCTTAAAACTTTAATAACTTTATATTAAATAAAGATATCGCAATATTTTCTAAGCATTATTGCTTACAAAATTTAACTGAAATCTATCCAGTAGTTTTACTGTGATGCGTGCACAACTGCAGACCTCTATCGATAATTGTCATATTCCGACGGTGAAGGAAAGCATCGTGAAGAAACCTGCATACAGAGATCACCGGTATGTGTAACCAGCCAATAAGCCTTAGACGAGAGTGACGAGTATACACTGTCCGCTCCCTGTAGGGAGAGGCTTTGAGCCCAGCAGAGGGGGGCCATGGGCTGTTATTAAGGTATGCAGTTATCCGTGCAGAGGCAGAGAAGGATTGCTGACCTCTGCGGCCGGGGTCGGCCTGTCATAAAAGGCGACAAATCAACCCACCCTGGCTACGTGGTAAGGCCCCAAGCCCGTCTGGATGGCGACCACCTTTGGTCTTAAGTATGCCGCCCTAATAACTTTTAACGGCATTAGTGACCCGAGCTCCTATACCCTTATGGGACAGCAGCGTGTTCACGATACCACTGACGTTACAAATATCCATAGGCGACGGTAACTGCTAAATTCTGAACGGGCCGTCAGTTTGTCTGCTGTCCTACAGCAATGAATACAAAATTAGACATTTAGTCACGTCCATTTTGAAGTAGCAACGTGCGTATATATAACAGAACGAGAGGGCCCTTTTGGAGTCTAGTTCTGAGCATAAACCGGTGGACTGGGCCGGCACGACAGGCGTGATACAATGTTTCATAGAACCACAGCGTTAAATGGTTACTATTGACCTAATTGTACATCATACAGTGTCAGAAGCCTATACTCGCTTTCCCATCTCTTTTCTTCTCTCATTATTCACAGAAATCTGAATCAAATTTCTGTCAGTGTCATAACGGATTAGACGTATATCGTGTATATTATCGAGCATCAAATTGTGTTTAAGTTTGGTGTAGGTACCTCTTGAGAAATATGGAAAAACAAGTAATAATTAATATTATTTACTAACATGGGTATATTTTTTACATTTTAATTCATAAAAACCCCAATGAAGCATGTCATTTCAAGGTCATTTTACGAAGTTGTAGGTAGATTTTGTTTTTTGATATACATCTGATAGAAAAATTATTAAATCCAATCGAATATTGTGTGTGTAAACATATCATTATAGAGTGAACTTCAAATCTAATAATTACAAAATACGTGTACTTAATTACAAATGCAAAAATTTCGACCTCAAAGATACGAAAACAGAAAAATCGGAATGTTGACAGACAGATACGTATTGGACTGTTCGGTCAAGTTGTTTTTTTTTTTTATTCCAAACATGTGGCTTTTTTCATTTTGATGTAAATCTTGAATAATTAATTATATATTATACCACTTGTAACCACATATTCTGAAAAATGTTAGTTTTGATGAGACATTGTTTTTTGTAACACTTTTGAGTTGAGTCTCATATTTGATACCTTCATACTCAAGGTCCGTTTTATATTTTTGTCCGTTTTATCAACATGCCATTGTTTAAACTGGCTTCGCAATACGCTTAAATTATTGTAACCAAAAGACCTTTTGTCTCCGACTCCGAGAATGTATTAATAAACAATGAAATATGAGACCCAGTTGAGTGACGGTTTGAAGAGGCTTTTTTTGGTACCTTGTTTATAAACACGTGCAGTATAAAATTGTATTGGAACTTATGTTATTTGGTTTTTATTTTAGCAAATACTTAATAATGTACAAGAAATAAATAATTTTAGATCCAGCAAGGTCTTATTTCTTCTTTTATTTTTTAATAATTGGAAAAGAAAAGATAATTTTTAGGTAACCAATTTTATTTCTCATAGAACAATTTCAATGCAATTCAAAGGCAAGTGTAGTGTAAGAAATTACATAAGAAATAGATTTCTTATGTAGATAGATCTAAAAATATAAATCTAATTGGAATTTTGTATAATTCCTATAAGATTTAAAGAAAATCGGTTTATCCTTAACCTATACCCTAAAAATCTGACATCTGACAAAACTTTTAAACTGTCAAAATAGATACAGTATAAATTAAAATATAATTATACCTAGTCAGGTCATAAATTCTGTCACATGTTTAATGTAAAATAATTGTAACAAGTTTATTCATTATGTAACCATTCATATACCAAAATGAACTTAACAAAACATAGATTCTTATGACATTAAAGTTTATTCAAAATAACCTCCGTGATTTTCAATACAAGCCTTCAATCTGCGCGGCCAGTCGTCTATCGCAGCACGAACGAGGTCCATGTCAATATCGGCGGCTGCCTTAATCAAGGATGTCTTGAGTGACTCCAAATTGGGATGAGGCTTTGAGCACGCCTTTTCCTCCAAGTGTTGCCATATCTTGTAATCTAACGGATTCAAATCTGGACTGGAGGAGGGCCAGTCTTCGTGCCGGATGAAGTCGATTTCACGCGCCGCCAGCCAGTCTTGTGTGCTCTTCGCTCTATGAGCTGGCGCCGAATCTTGTTGGAATACCCAGTGCCTGTTATTGAACATGGTATGAGAAACAGGTTCCACAAGGTTCGTCAGGACTGTATTTTGATACACAACAGCATTCGTTTTTACACCTTTCTCACAAAAATGTACCTCTGTTAAGCCCCAATAAGAAACTCCCAACCATACCATGAGCGAGGATGGAAAATGACCTCGTTGGACACGCGGAATACGGTTGCTCGCTTCTTCACTACTGTGTGCGTACACCTTATCATTTTATTTGTTGTAGCTCTCTTCTACGGTAAACATTTTTTCATCCGAAAAAAGAATTTCCCGATATTTTTTTCCCGCGTACCGCTTCAACAAAGCGCGGCATCTCTTCAGTCTCAGGTCCATTAGACGAGCAATCAAACGATGTCCTGTTTTTCTTCGATATGCCCGAAGCCCAAGTCTTCATTTAACACCCTTTTCACCGTGGTTCTGCTTAACCCCATCTGAAGGGCCAACAGTTTCTGCTTACGTTTGGGATTTCTTTGAATTCGTGCCTTCACAGCTTTTATCACTGCTGGAGTCCTAACAGACCGAGGGCGACCACTTCTTGACCTGTCATCTACACTAGAGTCTTCATTGTATCGTTTGATGGTACGATAAACGAATCTTTTGGTTATATTCAAAGTTTTTCAGTATGTTAAAAATTTGAATTGGCGCGTAACTGCAAAGATGCAACGCAATAACTGCAACACGGTCTTCTTTAAGCGTCCACTCCATATTTAAAAATGAGTAAAATTTCAAAAAGTATACATTTTTATTTTCATGAACAATTCTAAATTCGAATTCAATAAACTTTTTTGTGGCCAGCACTCTAAAAGAAAAGTTTTTACTGTGTGACAATACTTATGACCTGACTAGGTATTTTGACAGCGACTGGCGAGTGATACAAACAGACACTCCAATTTTATTTATTTGTACTAGTATAGATAATAACAATGAACTTTAAATTAACTGAACTATTTCGATTATTGTTTGACTTCGAAATTTTGTTCTTTTACTACTCTTGTTTAGCTTTAGATGTTATTGGCGTTAATTATCAAAAAACGTAACATGGCAAAATGCACTATACGTGCCATGACTTCATCCAAAACGAGTATTCATTGCGTATTAAAGTTGGCAGACGGCAATGTCACACAGAAAAACCAAAATAAGTAAAAATTACTAAATACATTATACTCAATTTGTTTTATTTCGCAATGATGAACAGACGCACTGACTGTACATATGAATCACATATTTGTGAACGGACGTTGCTTATCGCCAACATAAATACACCCTCATCTTCGACATTACAGACGATTCACATAAACATCACAGATGAAAATATCGATGTATTTCCATATCACATAATTTTAATAGATATTAATTTGCTGTCAATATAAAATAACTGTCTCTTTTTAAACGCGTCAATTAAGGTAAATTAGGGAACGTAACAAATACTGTGTGACTTCTTGGGGAGGTCTTCGAAATACGTTGCATGGTCACATATCTACATACATACATACATACATATAATCACGCCTCTTTCCCGTAGGGGTAGGCAGAGACCACTTCTTTCCACTTTCTACGATCCTTACATACTTGTTTCGCTTCGTCCACTTTCATTATTCCCTAAGGAAATTTTTCGCGTTTTTTGAGCTATATTTAAATGTGGTGGTAGAGTATACATAAGCAAGCTATAGCTTGCTTATGTATACTCTAAGGGTGCATCACACGACAGTATTATTACAATAATATATAATAAAGACAAATATTAGCTAAATTATTATTTCTTTGTTAATTATAAATTTGTTTGAAAAAAGTGATTGAAAACCGCATTTAACATTTACTAGGTGAAAACTAGAGGCAGAGGGGTGGAGATCCGTAGTATTTGAGAATACTACGGATCGTCACCAAAGGGAAGGAAGTAAACAATTTACAAAAATAGTTCACTTAGTTTTGGTACGTTTTTTTTAACGGGGGGGGATCCTTATGGACTACCTCCGCCTGGGGAAAGGTGGAGGGGCGTGCCGGACTCTTACCGGCTAAAACCACCACCCCGGTGTTTCCTCACACGTGCGCGCGGGGCCGCGGGAATCCAAATTCTTCCGCAGCCCCACACTCGTGCTGGCCCGGTCTGTCCGGGCCTCGTCTCCTGCACGGGATAATGAGGTGTTCAGCAGTGCATCGCCTCAGAGGCGCGCGCCGACACCCGCACGCGCCTCCGCCTCGGGTCCATCGAATAGGGGGCGGGGACTTCCCCAAGTCCCTCGCCCCTGGACCCATTCATGGGGGCCGGAAAGCGTTGTCCGCCCTTCCCCTGCGCCCGGTGCGCCTTCTGCGGCCGGGGAAGGGAGTCGAGATCTCCCTCTCCCGTTCCGCAGTTTCCTTCTGCGACATCACGTCCTCGCAGAAGGACACCACCGCGTCCCACGACTCTGCGCTACCGACCATCCTCCGCACTACGGCCGGCAGCGACAGATCGCCTCCTACTTCATTTATGAGGATACGGCGCTGCTCCTCTCAAGCTACACACTCAGCGAGTGTGTTGCACCGTATCCTCCCCGCAATGGACGCAGTGGTGGCACCGAGCGTCCGGCTCCCTGTCTATGCCGCACAGGTACTTGCCGAAGCAGCCATGCCCCGACAGCACCTGCGTCACCCTAAACGACAGGGAGGTACGTGCCCTAAGTAGCTCACTAGATTCCAAAGATTGCACCGGTTAGTCGACCACCACACTCCCCTCCCACCAACGCAGGCCACGTCGGCGGCGCCGGAGGGCAACTACCAACCTCCGGCCGCCGTAAAAAGCGGCCGCGGGGCGCCGGCCCGGGCCACGAGATCGGCAGGACGTATATCCGTGGGCCCGGGCGTAGGCGATAGGAGAACAGCGGGGTTTTTTAGTGGGTAGTCGGATGGTTGAACATCTTTCCCGGAGTCCCACATATCCCTCGGTCCCCCCGGGCCGGGAGAACGCGTCAAGAGAGGTTTTTCCCCGAGACAAAAAAAAGCTTTCTCGCAGCTCTACAGAAGTTTCAAAGCTTTCTGTCAGATATTTTACTCGAGTAGTTTATGGGTCAATTATACGCGTCGTGCTTACGATGTCCTGCGCGTTCAGTACAACAACGCCTGTGGGGTTAGAGAGCTTATGGGGTTGCCACGTCATTGCAGTGCATCGGCCATGTATGTAAATGCCCGGGTTGATGGTTTTAAGGCTAATGCCTAATAATGAGCCGCTTTTTTCCTAATAATTAATATTAGGAAAAAAGCGGCTCAAACTCAATGCTACCGCGATTGCGTGACAGCGCCAACAGCATTCTAGTGATTTCAGCCCCCTACGACTGAGCTATTCAGAAACACTGGATAGCTATTGTAAAAGGAAACATGTGTAGTGTCGATTAATTTAGAATTACTAACAATTCTAACTTACTGTTAAGAACTTTGTAACTAACTCGCTAATAATTTATGGATGAAATTTTTTGAAATAAATGATTATTATTTTTATTGTTCTTTTTTCTCAGCTCTAAGGCTGGTTTTTGCTACATTTACGGGCCAAAGCCAAGTAAATGCAGTGTGTGGTAAATTTTATGGTGAGAGTGTTCTTTCATCTAATTGCATGAATTTCCTAACGATTCTGAATGTGTTTAGGATGGCTGCTTTCTGCAGATTGATGTAAAGGGATTCTTCTAGATCTATTAATTTTAGGCTACGAAGGAGATGGTTAGGGATAACACCTGTCGTAGAGAGAACGATAGGAACAATACAAACTATACATATATTATTATTATTAATGTCACGTAGCACAGACGTAGGAAAACATCGTGACTAAATTCTTCCACCGTGGACCAATGTGACTGGTATACTGTCCGTGCCCAGCAATGGGACGGTAAAGGCTGTTATGACTGAAAAAAAAATCCCGATGATACTTGAAATTTTTAATATCATGTTAAATGTACTCTCATGCAAAAACAATCCGGCAAACTGGTGTTCAGTGGAATAACCCAAACAGCAATTAACCTTCTCAGCCATCGAAGCTCGGTTATCTATATCTACAGGTGTTGTAATAACCGACTAATCGTGATAATATATAATACATTTCAAATTAAAATAATCAAAGCAGAGGCAACATTGATGTATCTAACCGTGGCATTCGACCAGATTTTAATGAATTTCATCAATTGTATGGAGATATTGCGTAAGACTTGGAAACAAGAGAACTAAACTATCCTTTTTGTTTTGTAATCTCTGAAAAGCTATAAATAAAATTTACGAAAATCACCGTTATCCGTAAGATGGATACAAGTATACTCTAAGTTCGTACCACATTCGAATAATCGAATCACGAAAATCACACGAGAGCTACAGATTACAAAAACGCATAGAAACAGATTACCACAGACGAGTTAAAACCAACTTATTACAATCACAGATTAAAAGATAATATCGCGCGTGCACTGTCAGAAAAAATAATTGAGCTAGTTTTAAATGAGTTATTTATTTATATAAGACGCTGAGTCAATAGTTTTTAAGCCGTCGTCGCCGAATTCACGGACGTGCAATAAGCCTTAAATTACGCTATTTTAACGGAATTCGTGCATCCAGCGAATCTATAATAAGCTATATAGCAAAACTAAAATTAATTATCACAGAAGACACTGACACAAAATATACTGCGCAAGTTTAACCCTGACAAATCGCACGCTTAATCATAAACTGACCTAACTCAAAAAACCTATTTTTTGGAAAATCGCAAAAAAACGTTTTGTCATTTACTACTTAGGTATCCCATATATTGACTTTTAACTAAATAGCCGTAACTCAGCGTGGGAAAGAGATATCGAAATAAATCTCAGTTTGGCCCATAGAGGGCGTCGATACAATGCTGCCCGTTATATTATCTCACTTTAGACCTAAATCGTAATCGGTCAGTTTATGATTAAGCATGCGAAATGTTAACAGCGTAACCTCAAATTCGAAGTGCAAGTTTCGAAAGAAACTAGTATCCTGTATATTTATTGTAAACTGATTACAATTTTATTTTTACCAAATACATATCAAGTTTAAAAATGCAATTAATTCAACCATGCCGAATCAGACATAATATACACGTGTAAATTATAATCATAAAAATAAGTCATCGAACTGCCATTGCTGAATCTTACAAAATGCAAACAATCAATCACGTATTTAGTCCAATCGACGCGACACTACGTGGTAATTCATGTCACAGTAACACAAAGAGATGGCTTATAGCGTGAGTCACAGTTCGAGGAACATACCTAAAGCACTCGCAAAACATGTTACATTATTATTACCAATGTATAAATTATTATAACTATGCCTGCGAAGCTTCGTGCCATATATGATTTTTATCCGTGCAGGGGCGGAGAAAGAATACTAACCTCTGTGGCCGGGGTCGGCCTGTCGTAAAAGGCGACAAAACAACCCACCCTAGCTACGTGGTAGGGCCCCAAGCCCGTCTGGATGGCAACTACCTTTGGTCTTAAGTATGCCGCCATAATAACCTTGTGTTGTGTTCCGGCATTAGTGACCCAAGTTCCTGTACCCTTATGGGACAGCAGCGTGTTCGCGATGCCACTGGCGATGCTAACACCTATAGGCGACGGTAACTGCTAAATTTTAAGCGGGCTGTCAGCCTGTCTGCTGTCCTACGCAATAAAAAAGAAAAAAAATGATAACTACGAAAAGTAAATCGCTTATAAAACACCAGGAAATAAAAAGCTCTACAAAACAGCATTCAACAGAAATTGTACGTGAAGTAGTTTCTTCTTCTTCCTGCCCTTATCCCAAGCTATCTGGGGTCGACATAACATGTTCTCTCCTTCCACTATCCTCTATTAGCCGTCATCTGAACATTCACACCTTTCTAACCATATCATCTTTTACACAATCCCATCCATCTTCTCTTTGGTCTACCTCTCCTCTGTATCCATCCACTCTCATTTGTAACATCCTCCTTGTTACATGACGCTGCTCTCTTCGCATTAATGGCCATACCAGGATAACCTATTACTTTTCAGCTTCTCAATCACTGGCGCTTCTTTCAAACTTCCCCTAATATACTCATTTCTAATTTTATCCATTTTTGTATACTGACTCCGATAATCCATCTCAAAATTTGCATCTCTACTGCATACAATAACCTTTCATTTTTCCCCTTTGTGACCCAGCACTCTGATACAATATGATAGGTCTGAAAAGAAGATGTAGTGATAAAAATTGAGAAAGGTATGCTGAGATGGTTTGGCCATGTTGAGAGAATGAATGAAGAACGATTGACGAAAAAAGTGTATAAGGCGAGTGTGAATGGAAGTGTTGGAAGGGGTAGACCTAGGCGGACGTTTCGAGACCAGATCAGGGACGTCTTGAAAAAAGGCCAGGTCAAGAGTACCCTAAACCGAAGGGCATGTATGAAGGGAATAATGAAAGTGGACGAAGCGAAATAAGTACGTAAAGATCGTAGCAAGTGGAAAGAAGTGGTCTCTGCCTACCCCTACGGGAAAGAGGCGTGATTATATGTATGTATGTATTATAACGGACTTATAAAATTTACCTTTAAGTCTAAACGGCACTTGTGGATCGCAAATTGTTCCTGAGACCTGTTGCCATTTAATCCATCCTGCACTCACTGTTTTTCACATCTCGGCCTATCTCACCGTCATTCTGGATTAATGATCTGAGGTACCGGAAGTTGGAGCAAGTTGGCAGAGACACGCCTCCCAAGGTAATCGGGGTGAAGTCGGAAGTTCTACCAAAGTCGCAAAATAGATGTTCAGTTTTGGTTCTACTTCAACCCAATACCCTCCAAATCTCTCCTGCCATTTTTATACGTGACGTAGTTTCTATTCTTTTTATGTCCAAAACATAGACGATTATATACGTGCGATTACGTACACGCTTTTCCTGAGCATACAGCAAAAGCTTACAAGCTAATAAGTTAGGGCTAGGTTAAGTTTTTACATGGATGTTCTTTCTTCGCAGTCTGTACAATTATAAAAAAATTTACGTATTTTATATACATATATATCCTTAGGAAAAATCTAATTTCTAAACGGGACTCATCCAATTGTATATCTAAATACTATTTTTAGTTATTAACCGACGAAAAAAACGTAGGAGGTTCTCATTGAAATAAAATATTTGTGTTGTATTATCGTCAAATGATAACATGGAGGTCATTAATTCCATATTATATTCAAATATAGTTCCGGCGATGTGTGTAATTGCATTCGGCGCATTAGGGGATTCCCCGATTCATAATTATCCTATTATTTAGTATAACAATTTGATATTATAACTCGATGGATAGCATTAAAAATATCTAAATTTAACAGAAACTATTTAAGGGCAAATTATATTTTCAAGAAGCTTTTAAACAAAATTTTTGAATAATTGAGAATTTTCAATAAATCTTCAAAGACCACAAAACAAGCACATTCAACGAGCTCAATAAGTGTCTAAGATAGCAGAGGTAATTAACGCAGCTCTAGTAGGAAAAGGGTATTATAACGTTGTACCCGATCCTGTTACTTTAAATCTTTATCTAAAATTGTATTATTAGCAAAAAGACCGTCTATATGTATTTTTACTTCTATAATTATGTCTATCAATTTCGCAATGAAGTTTCTATTATATTCCAAGTTATTTATGGCAAAAAATATATTAAATATTAGCATTATTTCTACAGTAATTATGTAAAAATGCTTATTATATGCTGGACTGACCATAAAATATGAAGGGATATTAAGAATGCTACCGCAGTCAACCGACGCGACGTGACCGATAAGGGCCTTCGAGTATTTATTAAATCATCGTGTACTACTTGTGTGTGCAAACAGTTTATGTTTTAACGGATATGTCATGAAAAATTAATAACAATGTATATTTTCTCTATATACTCACACGTATTGATATAAAGCTGACCGGTTAATCTATGTAAATAATTCATAGATGATAGACGTAAAAATATGGATAGCCGAGGAACATTGTTTTGATTTTTAAAGTGGGTAAACTGTCCACACGCATTCCGCGGGGATCACACTACCACGCTGCGTGTCCATGATCAGCGGGACACGAGTGCTTCATTTCAACGTCGGCAAAAATCCGTTGAAATAAAATAATGCAGTCTTTAGGATTCGAAATCGCAACTTATCAGGCATGAACTCACATTGCCCTCTACGAGACTAATGATTACCATAACTAAAATACTGAAAAGACTACTTGGTAGTTTGTATCGTAAGAACGAAAGGCGCCAACCTTTTTCTCTTCGAAGATTTGAAGATAAAACGACTGTATTTATTGTTAGCAGTCCCAAAATTCTACCTTAGACATTGGTAAAAAAAAAAGTCAAACGAAGAGATGATTATAAAAAAAGAATAAAAGTGTGTCAAATCGGGGATTTTATGAAGAAAGTTGTTTTGGAAAAGAAATGAAGATACAGTTACTGGATTGATAAATAAATAGTCGGAAGATCTTAAAAATAATACTTCACAAAAAGGGGAAAATGTATTATGAACTTAGTAACCAAGCAAAGTAACCGACATAGCCCGGATGATTGCAAAACTGAAGTGGCAGTGGGCTGGGCACATAGCTCGAAGGACTGATGGCCGTTGGGGCAGAAAAGTCCTCGAATGGCGACCGCGTACCGGAAGACGCAGTGTTGGTAGGCCCCCCACAAGATGGACCGATGATCTGGTCAAGATCGCCGGAATAGGTTGGATGAGGGCAGCGCAGGACCGATCATCGTGGAGATCTTTGGGGGAGGCCTTTGTCCAGCAGTGGGCGTCTTCCGGCTGAAATGATGATGATGATGAACCAAACAAGTCAAAAGAAAATAAAAACCTGATTACAAGACTGATAAAATCTAAAAGCAACATTTTCACACCTAACATTGCTGTTGTTAGGTTGCTTATTAGCAACCTAACAATAGCAATGGTAGGTGTAATAGCAACAATGGGCAAAAAAAACGCTGCTCGCGTTAAAGGCACTGTCTACTAACTCAAGTGTATACTTTCCACTAGAATAGCTTTCTTGTCAAACGTTTATAATATTGTACAAGATACGTAAAGCTATATATATCCACGGTACTTTTACCTCACAAGTACTCGAAAGACCATCACGAAACTTGGGACTCATATAGCCACATGTGAAACGGGAATATAAATTTCATACATATTGTGATTGTAACCAACATTGGAGCACTGTATTTTCAAAAGTGCATTATTTGGGCGGACATCACTATTTTAGTAGCTACGTTAGTGTAGTATACGGTCGTGTCTGTTTAATCCACACAGAGGACAAAACAACTGCACTGCAATTTGTTTATTTAGATTAATACCAGGAAATTAATATTGGGATACCAGAAAATTAATAATTCACGAAATGCATGGTCTGTCATCCAAGTCGTAAAAAAATAATTAACATTTTTCCTGCTGAACGGAAATATACGATCAATGCAAGCGAAACCGTTTCACCAAAACTAGTTACCATAATTATATTTTTAAAAGACATATCTACATGTTAAAATTAAAACAGAGTGAACAAAACATGAAAAAAATGCACCGCTGTACCAAGGTCACCAACAAAGATACACAAGTAAATATTTTATATAAATATTAACGTAACATGACGGCGTGTGTGCAAATAATATGTTCACTCTGATATGAATATTACAGACTAGCAGATGTCTACCTACTACCAACCTAGAGAATAAATACCTCAACAATGGAAAGATGTGACCTTTACGATTTGTCCACCTTTCTATGCAAATAAATTACCAATTACCACTCCGAACTCCTTAAGGAATTACATACATACATATAATCACGACTCTTTCTCGTAGGGCTAGATAGAGACCACTTCTTTCCACTTGCTACGATCCTTACATACTTGTTTCGCTTCGTCCACTTTCATTATTCCCTTCATACATGCCCTTCGGTTTAGGTTACTCTTGACCTGGCCTTTTTTCAAGACGTCCCTGATCTGGTCTCGAAACGTCCGCCTACGTCTACCCCTGCCAACACTTCCATTCACACTCGCCTTATACACTTTTTTCGTCAATCGTTCTTCATTCATTCTCTCGACATGGCCAAACATATAATATGATCACCAGTGACACAACGGCATATCGACTAATACCCCAGTCGCCAAGCCAAAGCCTTACTGCGTGGAGAAAACGCTGGATGACTTATCATAATTGCTTTGTGATCTGATGTCTTCCATTTACACCATACAATTCATATATCATAGAACAATTATTTATATCTCCACTACCATTATGTTTTGAAATGAAATCTACGAGCTTAGAAGATTCCTACGGTTTTGTCTCACGCTATCGTTAAAATGTCGATTGTATTTACGCCATTTTGAATTGAGATCCGATTGTCAACTCATATTTTCTCTCATAACGTAAGCGATTTTGTAGTCATAATAATTATTGTAATTAATTATAGCTATTTTAACTCATGTTCCAAACATAAACATTTCACTCATACGCAAAAGGCACATCACAGTATATACGAGATAGAATGCTCGACACGTCTGCAAATCATAGAAATCAATTCGCCAATTTATCATTAAGCTAGCCATTCTTAGAATATCAGTCCACATAGATTAGGGTTGCCAACTCCAAATTTAAAAAACTAGACCTTGAAGTTGGAAAAACCAGGACAATTCAGTTTAAAAACAGAACACAGATTACTGTGTGACAACTATTAAGTTGCAATAGTTAAATTAATATGTAGTGAAAATAGGTTAATATATTAATTAATTATTTAATAATAATCATATTTTTCAATAGCAAAAGTATTTAAATGGTTTGAATATTAAAAGAAACAGGACGCAGCTTAAAAACTATCCAGAACATCCCAGGACACTCCAAAAACTAGAACATTTCTTGGGAAAACAGGACGGTTGGCAACTCTTATGTAGATCATGTTATATGTCTATGAGTAGAAATAAAGAAGTCTACGTACGTCGATGTTTCTTTATGAATAATAAAATAACTGAAAAACTGACTGGTGTTCTATTAAATAAAGAAATGAAAAGAAGTGTTGGCATAATCATATTAAATGTGCTTCCCGATGAAATATATAACAGCCATATTTAAAACATTAGCTTCCAAATGTCCATTTAATAACATATAGTTGAATAACTTAAAAAAATGTGCTCCCATGCGTTAGATATAAAAATACTATGCTACCGGCACGCTATGATGGCCGTTTTGACGTTTGTCCACTCATGAAGTTTCGTTTTAATTATATTTGAAGGAGCAAATTGCTGTTCTTTATTGTCAATAGCGACGTGCTTATTGACAATAAAGAACAGCAATTTGCCCCTTCAAATGTAATTACTAATTAATACGAAACTTCATGGAGTGGACAAACGTCAAAACGGCCATCATAGCGTGCCGGTATAGTAATGTGTTTTATTTATGACAGATCGAAATCGGTCGTGTCGGCGAACCGGTTCCATCGATCCAGATTCATTACGATGCCTTTTTAGTATCTGTTAACTTTATTACTATACGAGAATATGTACACATTTGTATATTTACAACTAAAATCAATGGAAAGCCGTGCTCAACAGTGATATTTTATGTGCTATTAGTATAATTTAGCATTAAATAAAAATATTTTAAGCGTCAAAAAACACCGTTGATAACAATTATTCTTCTTTCACTCTTCTTTCTAAAATCTTTTATTGTTTTTTTTATCTCCTTAATTGTCAATAAGTCCTCATAAAATTATTCTTGGACGTGACATTTCGTCATTTGAGTCTGGGTCTGTCTCCGTGGCGTATAATAAATCATTCAATGGTAATTATAATGCATCCTTTTTTGACTAGATAATGATGCGGTATATGTGCTGGATGCTACTGGACTCATGGCCGCGACTATAGACGTACACTTGTATTCAGACATTTATATTGATATTCGATATAAAATTTATAACATTGATCGCCCATGCACCGTAAAAAAGCTGCATGCATTATAGGGGCGTATTCAATTTGATGATGCGAATGACATTTATTCAGATAAAATAGAATTTAAATGTGTACTGAACAACAATATACAATAGGGTCCGTTATCAAATGGGAGTCAACCGCGTTAGGGGCGGACGTTATGCGTCATGGCACTAGTTTTAGTGCATACATATCTCTTATTCCGACTGTAGAACGGATATTCAATGCTGTTGCGACACAAAATTTCAATGACATTAAGCATATTTAGATAAGTGTAATCATAACAGCATTGCCTTAATCTCTTCAAAAAGACTAAAACAGAAGATGATGTCCCTTATTCATAATGCTTATTTATGCATATTTGGTTCGTAACCTTTCCTTGACATTTCCTGTTCTTGACGAGAGTCACTAATAGTAAAGGAGGCAAACATTGCTACATTTTATTTTATTGGTGTTAATCGCAATCCAGAAAGGAAACTCCAATGGCGCCCTTTCTTTGCTGCTTCTGAACTAGCAATTGGAATAATCCATTTGACACCTTTTACGACGCACTAGGTAACTGATATGGTATAAATACTATAACAATTGAGAGCAATAAAAAATGCATGACTAATGAACAATATACAAACCATCAACTTCCAAACTTCCCCTTTCATTATCTCTTTCTCTCTCAATCACTCATTCTCTCTCTCTCTCTCTTTATCTTTCTAACTTAGCTACTAACTAAAATTTCATCAAAAGGGCAGACAATTATGTTACCACTAAAAACAAAGGAACTGTTGGTATAACTGTTTGTCACAGTCAACTTGTCATTTCCTGGAAATCATTACTTTTTGAGAGTGTGTTGTACAAGGGAAATGTTTTCTCTGACTTTCTAACCACTAACCAGTAATATAAATATGATTTTGTATCTTGTGATACTTTCACACTTGAAGTACTAAAGTGAATCATTTGGAAAGAACATTCAAGTTTGTAGAAGGATGGTTAAAAAAACCAGCAAATGTTTTCAGAAGATGTATGTATATTAAGATTTTATGAGGCAGATGTAGACACAGCTATTAATGATTAATTATTTTGTGGCAAAGACCATGCTTAACGTTTTTTTTTTTTTTTGGTCTCGGGGAAAAACCTCTCTTGACGGGTTCCCCCGGCCCGGGGGGACCGAGGGATATGTGGGACTCCAGGATTTTTCCGACTACCCACTAAAAAACCCCGCTGTTCTCCTATCGCCTACGCCCGGGCCCACGGATATATGGCCTGCCGATCTCGTGGCCCGGGCCGGCGCCGGCCCGCCCTTTGTCTTGAGGCGGGCCCCTTCTAAAGTGTTGGCGCCAGGGGGTCAGGGTTTCGTCCCCCCGGCGCACTCCTTACGGCGGCCGGAGGTCGTTACTGGCTCTCCGGCGCCGCCGGCGTGGCCTGCGTTGGCGGGAGGGGAGTGTGGTGGTCGACTCCCGCTCCCGCTCCGCCGCCTTCTTTGCGGACATGACTGCCTCGCAGAAGGAGGCGACGGCCGTCCATCCAGGATACCATGCTTAACCTGAACCAGGTGGGCAGGACCCGTTCTCATTAACAGAAATTTATAAGTTTTAAAAGTTACAATTATTTTTAATAATTATATATTAATAACTTATAAGACTTCACACCACCTTTTCATTACTGTTGTAAGCTAGCATTAATGCATTTATGGGCTTACACAACAAGCTAGCAATCAGATGGGGTAAATGAATATTCGCTTGTCAAAGTAAGTAGCGCTGCAAATACGCTAACCGTTACGCAACAGAGGTCATCGAATGTCTGATAAATATAGCAAAAACTTACCATTCTCCACAACTTTGACATATGTGACGTTCAGTTGAGCAGCAAACTGGATGACAATGCAGGTTTCATTCTTCGCATCCTTGTATGCCCATAATCCTTGTTCAGGGTTTGGGATAGGTCCCGGCTTTGGAGTGGGTGCGGGTGGAGCCTGAGTTGTACTTGTTGTTGTTGGTTTAGGGGTTGTGGTCGTTGTTGTGCTTGTTGTTGTTGGTTTAGGAGTTGTAGTCGTTGTTGTGCTTGTTGTTGTTTTAGGAGTTGTAGTTGTTGTAGTAGTCGATGATGTTGTAGTGTTATGGTGCTTCGTGTCATCAGGGACCGGGCTTTCCTTGCCTTCCACAGGAGGGATGGGTATAAAATCAGATGCATTTGGAACGGCTGGTATTGGCACTTTGTCGGTCACATAAATTCCTGCAGATTAATCACAAAATATTAATAAATATCCTTTGATGTAGTTTGTTGACCTACATGACTAAACTAGTTAATAAATATTGATTACTTTGAGGTGATTTTTTTATTTACAAATATACAACCTCACTTAGGCTTTATTATAATATTCACATTTATTTAATATCTGCGTGTAAAAGGCCTAGTATATAGAATATCCTTTAATTACAAACTATCTTCCTTTTTGTTTAAGTGGAGAAGTATTATTTTTCAATCACTTGATTCTAAGGGATTATGACAAAATCCCTTTTCCTAATAAGGCCACTCATTAGAAGGTTTCTGTATTTCAATTTTTATATTTAACTAGCTGTACCCTGCCACGCTTCGCTGTGGTACATTGTGACTGTACCCTGCCACGCTTTGCTGTGGCACATTGTGATTGAATGGTTGAGAAATGTGAAACAAAAAAATAGATAAAAACAATCCTTAATGCGGATTATATATCATACTAAAATTTCAGCTGGACTGGTGCAGAACTTTTTGAGTTTTTGAAGTATACACAAATCAACATAACATTTTTATATATATATATATATATATATATATATATATATATATATATATATATATATATATATATATATATATATATATATATTATATTATATATATATCTATATATATATATATATATATATATATATACATATATATATATATATATATATATATATATATATATATATATATATATATATATATATATACATATATATATATATATATATATATATATATATATATATATAATATATACATAGTCAGATCATAAGTATTGTCACACAGTAAAAACTTTTCTTTTAGAATGCTGGCCACAAAAAAGTTTATTGAATTCGAATTTTGAATTGTTCATGAAAATAAAAATGTATAACTTTTAGAATTTTACTCATTTTTAAATATGGAGTGGACGCTTAAAGAAGATCGTGTTGCAGTTATTGCGTTGCATCGTTGCGGTTACGCGCCAATTCAAATTTTTAACATACTGAAAAATTTGAATATTACCAAAAGATTCGTTTATCGTACCATCAAACGATACAATGAAGACTCTAGTGTAGATGACAGGTCAAGAAGTGGTCGCCCTCGGTCTGTTAGGACTCCAGCAGTGATAAAAGCTGTGAAGGCACGAATTCAAAGAAATCCCAAACGTAAGCAGAAACTGTTGGCCCTTCAGATGGGGTTAAGCAGAACCACGGTGAAAAGGGTGTTAAATGAAGACTTAGGGCTTCGGGCATATCGAAGAAAAACAGGACATCGTTTGAATGCTCGTCTAATGGACCTGAGACTGAAGAGATGCCGCGCTTTGTTGAAGCGGTACGCGGGAAAAAAATATCGGGAAATTCTTTTTTCGGATGAAAAAATGTTTACCGTAGAAGAGAGCTACAACAAACAAAATGATAAGGTGTACGCACACAGTAGTGAAGAAGCGAGCAACCGTATTCCGCGTGTCCAACGAGGTCATTTTCCATCCTCGCTCATGGTATGGTTGGGAGTTTCTTATTGGGGCTTAACAGAGGTACATTTTTGTGAGAAAGGTGTAAAAACGAATGCTGTTGTGTATCAAAATACAGTCCTGACGAACCTTGTGGAACCTGTTTCTCATACCATGTTCAATAACAGGCACTGGGTATCCCAACAAGATTCGGCGCCAGCTCATAGAGCGAAGAGCACACAAGACTGGCTGGCGGCGCGTGAAATCGACTTCATCCGGCACGAAGACTTGCCCTCCTCCAGTCCAGATTTGAATCCGTTAGATTACAAGATATGGCAACACTTGGAGGAAAAGGCGTGCTCAAAGCCTCATCCCAATTTGGAGTCACTCAAGACATCCTTGATTAAGGCAGCCGCCGATATTGACATGGACCTCGTTCGTGCTGCGATAGACAACTGGCCGCGCAGATTGAATGCTTGTATTCAAAATCACGGAGGTCATTTTGAATAAACTTTAATGTCATAAGAATCTATGTTTTGTTAGGTTCATTTTGGTATATGAATGGTTACATAATTAATAAACTTGTTACAATTATTTTACATTAAACATGTGACAGAATTTATGACCTGACTAGGTATATAGATTTATTGAACAATAACATATGCTAAAGGAATACAATAAAAGGTTATTATGGCGACATACTTAAGACCAAAGTGGTTGCCATCAAGATGGACATGGGGCCCTATCACGTAGCTAGGGTTGTTTTGTCGCCTTTTACGACAGGCTGACCCGGCCGCAGAAGTCAGTATTATTTCTCTGCCCCTATAAATGTGTAAACTAGTCATAATATATAATGTATTTTGTAAAAATCATCTGCTAATAGAATCATACATAAAACATTCAAAGCTATCAATTATTTGTTATCAGCAAACAGTACGAGCATATTTATGAAAACACAACATTAGAAAGTAAATGAGTTATTATTAAAACTGCTATTAAACATTTCTATATTAGATTTAAAAATATGTAAGCCAAACAACAATAGCCATCATGAGGAGAGAGTCTAGTGGTATTTTAGACAGTAAAATAATTAAGTTGGTTAGAAATAGGTTATTTTTTAATTAATTTTATAATTAATTAATTAATAACATTTAATGTACCTCCCTCCCTATGCTTAGATATCAAAGCATAGTTCAAGCTGTGGTTGTCTGGAAGAGATCACTCTTGGACGATAACATCTTCCTTCATGCTACCTAGTTTTATATTTTTAATACTAGTTTTTTTTAAATTGTGATCTGTGGATGGATTTGACAGATGTAAATAATCCATTTAATGAGACGTCTGGATACAAATTGGTCTGTTGAGCTTTGAATAAAATCCCAGATATGACAATATTCAAACCTAAGGTAACCAAAACTAAGTTGTTAATGTGTCTTCATTATTTTTAAATATGAGGGAGTTCAAAAACATCAAGCACTACAGAGTTATAATGATAAGTATTACAGCAGCTGTTTTAGATTTTAATAGAAAATTAGACAAATGACTCTCAAAATCATTAACATTAAAATTAAAAATGGATGTTTTGTTTCTTATGATAAACATAAACCATATTTTCAGATTTGAAATCAAGTTAAATATATAAAATTGAGATGAATGTATGTGATGTTTGCATTTTATAGGTAACTAGCCATTCCCGCACAGTTCACTTTTTTATTGCTGTAGGACAGCAGACACGCTGATTAATTTAAATGCTTAGAATTTAGCAGTTACTGTTGTCTATGGGTGTTTGGGTATAAATTTAGTGATAAGATGTGGAAGGATATGGGTGGGGTAGTCGGGGTAGGGGGGGAGTGCCCTAACCCTCGTGGCACACTCCCATAAAAAGCAAATGCACCGTTCACACAGAGTGTTTAAGATGCCAATGGTGTTGCAAACACCCATAGGCGATGGTAACTGCTAAATTCTAAGCGGGCCATCAGCCTTTCTGCTGTCCTACAGCAATAAAAAAAACATAAGTAGTAAATGAGTTGTCTAGTATCCACAACACAAGCTACTTTGGAACTAGATGGGGCTGTGTGGAATATCTCGATATATATTATTATTAACTAATCTGACATACCCACCCTGATGTGAGATTGATCTGGATGCCAAAGGAGCAGTCAAACCCTGTTAATTCCCCAAGTCTTATAGATAGGCAACACTTCATTGCTCTATGGCAAAACTAGTTACATTATGAAACAAAATAGACAATATTCCAATATGAGGCCATAAACCTAAAAACAATCTCTTCCAGACAACCTTCTAGATATGTATATATAACAGATACATACCAAGGGAATATTAAATCATGGCTTTTAAGATAAGAAGCAGAATATTTATAAGATTTTTAAACTATTAATATTTAAATTGTACTAAAATATACATAATACTGAATCTTTCTTTTTTGTTAACGCATGTTCAATACATGTCATTCATCAGAAATTCATTCATATAATCAGGGACAAAGCCCACACACAAATTCTTCATTAGCATTTTCCCTGTAAAATCGATATTATATTACAAAATTTACAAATAACTTTTATCAATGAAATAACGACTGTAAACTCGATAGGTAGAACACTACAGGCTAAGTTCCTTGGAATACTATTTGTTCGATTATGTAGGTATGTACCTATGTGGTGGGTAGGTATATTCTGGAACGTTTATTGATTTACTCAATACCCTTCTGAATACATTCTATTGTGAAGAGTTGCGCAATTACAATTCCAATCACATCGAAATAGCTTATAAACCATACCCGGTTCGTTTTGTAAGGATTAGACAAAGAACCCGAAAACAATAGAAAAAAAAAATATTAACTCACCGATTGCAGAACAGCTATACAGTAGCACTAATAATAAGAAAAACCTTAGATGGGACATTGTGAATATTTTACAACGTAATTATCAACAGTGACAGAGATCAAACGCAGAAGTGAAGCAATATTTTACTGATAAACCGTTCACTCAAAATGTCCACGGATGTGAAATGTCACATACAAAAACAGTGTTGCCAGATGGCCATGTGAATTTTCCCCCAACTTTTTTCAAAATACCCCAAAAATAAGCTTTTTGGAAAAAACAACCCCCAGAACAGTATTTACTTATTTAAAAAAGAGAAATAAAAAAGCAAAAGTAGCTAGATAGATAATTCTTTATTGTTTACCTCATTTTTAGAGTTAATTCAAATATAAAATAAAATGCCGCATAATCTCAAGTGACAGATGTACAAAACAGCCACTAAACCTGCTCTGCTACTTTTTCCTGCAGGAGGCGGCAGAGCAGAAAGCCAGACAGACAATGAAACGACTGATATGGCTCACCCAAACCCTAGTTAGTTTACTCGTCTTATTTAACCAACACCAATACTCAATTCGTTAGTGCATTCCAGTGAATTAAGATTGTACCACCACCCATCGGCCAACATCAATACCCATTCACACAATAATCAAATCACAAAAGAAAATAATGCAATGCAAACGTAGTTTTTAATTTGCCTCCACCAACTTCATCTTTACTTACGTAACTTTTTGATAGGACATGGTATATCTCTATTTTATAAACATATGATGGACATCATCATGAACAGGACGATCTGTTTCATAAAAATAAAATGTTAATGTACTGAGTAAGTATCTATATATGAATACTCGTAGTATGTCTAAACAGGGACACTATTATTTTTTGAAATATCTGAAGTCCAATAATTACGATATTAATGATTACTTATGTTTCATTCCGAGTAAAGTTTCTATAATAACAACCTGGTACTCAACAGAACATAGCTCATCATCATTATCATCATCATCAGCCTATTGAAGTCCAATGCTGGACATAGGCAGTGGCGTAGCTACCTAGGGGCTAGGCGGGGCAGTGCCCCGGGGCCCTCAAGCTCAGGGAGCCCTCGAATCCTTACCATAAATCTCGATCGAACTGAACTTTTGGAAATTTCTCCCATTTTCAAAATAAATATGACAGGTTGCAACCCCACTTTAATCATGACAATTCAGTTGAGAGAAATTCAAAAGTTATGCCTAGGGAATTCCCCTAAATTCTTTCTGTAGGTTGGCAGTGTTGTCAATTTGACGGATAGTGATATGTGCGTTTTATTATTCATCGATTTGCGTTTTATTGTGAATTCGAGTTAAGATTTTTTTTCGAGAACGGTTAAAAAATTAATGCTTTATCAGGAGTAAGTAAGCTAATGTCAATAAACTTGTTTGTACTGGTCAGTGGTTAAATTTTATTTGATTTTGCCACTCATATTGATGTCCGTTAAGTCAATAAATCGTGTCAAATGTATAGATTTCGGCTACAGCTCATTGTATAACGCGAAATATCGTGAATAAATGCAAAAAAATGCAACGTCGTAAAGAGTGATATGCGTGCCAATGGGCTCACTACCAGGGATGCTGAAGACCGTGCGAAGTGGAGAAGAAAAAGTCGGAAAGCGGACCCCGGGCGCTGAAGCGAGAGTTTGGGTTGCAACTGGGACTTAACGCAAGGATGATGATGATGATCGTGAAAAAATGCAAGTCACCTGCAGTAGGTACATTAATTCAGGTCCGCGGGCAGGAGATCGTTCATGGTCTCCACCGTTAAATGTGGTAACACTAACGATGATAATTTTTTTCCGGGGATTCCCCAACGATTCTTGTAGTGTATCATTGTGTTTCTTTTTCATTTTATTTTACTTTTATCGTCGTCAGTGAACAGTGAGTACCTACCTACTCGAGCACAATCTAATATTGTATTGTTTAAATAAATTAGAAAACTAAAATTATGGATAAAAAGAAGAAACCCAGTGGTGCATGTAAACGCAAACAACGCCAAGAAAGAGAAGATAGTAAACAAAAATTGCCCAAAATTGACAAGTTTTTTAGTGCATCTGGCCAAAATATTTCTATTGATAGTAACTCAAATAATGTGGTAACTGCAGTGTTGGTTGAGAAGCCTACTGAAGAAGATTCGACAATTATTGCAGTTGGAGATACCTCCGCCACCGATCATGTGAACGTGGATTATTTTGCATGACACACATAAGAGCGGAGAGTTTGGAGGAACCACAGACCTCTACATTTTTCGAAAATGTGTATGACAAATCTTCTAATGACTTGGGAAACTTCACGAACAAAATATTAAGTGATAACGAAAAACGTCAAATTCTTGATATGGGGCCTTTACAGCCTTCAGGACCTTTTCCAATAACCAGAATAATAGGTGTTTTTCAAAATCATACTACGTTTCGTGTTCTAAATATGGGCCAGTTAATAGTTTTTGGTTGTGTTATTCCAAAATACTAAACGCTGCTTAATGTCAACCCTGCTGGTTATTTGCTTCGAAATTTATCGAAAAATTTATCGAAGGTAGATCAGCTAAGCATTGTTGTGAGGTATGCAGTAATAACCAGATTGGAAAATGGATAGCCAATTGATATAGAAGTAAAAGAAATGTTTCTAGGCTTTTATGCAGCCATCAAACATGGCACAGTAGATTTATCGACAAAAATATTGATTTAAAAAAATGTGTGGGGCAAGGTTATGATGGAGCTAGTGTGATGAGTGGTGTGTATAATGATGTACAAAAACATATTAAGAATATCCAGTCTAACGCAGAGTACGTACATTGAGCCACTCATAATTTAAATTTGGTGATAAATGATGCCGTTAGCAGTTGTGTGGAAATATAGATTTTTTTCGCAACGTTGCAAGATTTGTATAACATTTTCGGAAACAGCATCAAACGTTGGGATCTACTGTCAAAATTCACTGGCGAATCTGACACCACTCTAAAAAAACTAAATCCGACTAGATGGTCCAGTAGGGTCAATACGATATGTGCAATAAAACTTCGTTATTTTGATATTATCAAAACATTATCAGAAATAGTTCTAAAGAGTCCTAATAAAGATGAGCGTAGTGAAGCAGAGTATTAAAACATCATCATCATCATCCTAGCGTTAGTCCCGGTTGCCACCCAAACTTTCGTTTCGGTGCCCGGGGTCCGCTTTCCGACTTTTTCTACTCCACTTCGCGCGATCTTCAGCATCCCTGGTAGTGAGCCCATTGGCACGCATATCACCCTTTATGACGTCAAGCCAGCACTTTTTGGGTCTACCCCTCCTGCCGGGGCCCGGCGGAGGCGGCATGGCCAGACATTTGTTTCCCACGTAAGCATCCGTTTGCCGTAAAACATGGCCATACCAACGGAGCCGACACTCCTGCAATTTATCTGCAATGTCACGGACACGAAGACTACCGCGAATGCGGGAGTTCCTAACACGGTCCTTCCGCGTCACTCCACACATCCACCGCAGCATATTCATCTCCGTGACACGCAGTTCTTGCTTGTGTCGCTCTAACACCGGCCACGCTTCACAGCCGTATAAAAGGACAGGCCTAATGATGGTCTTATAGACCTGTCCCTTCAACTTTACCGGCATCTTGGGGTCACAAATGACACCAGTTACCTCACGCCATTTGGCCCACGCGGCAGCAATGCGTGCCTTGACGTCGCAATCGATGTCACCGGACGCATGAAACACAGATCCCAGGTATTTCACATGGTCCGTGCGCTCGACCGTGTTGCCGTCTATGCGTACGGGTGTGGGATCTGTGGAGTTACAGGCCAAGTACTCGGTCTTCGCCACATTGAGCTTCAGACCACCGTTCTCAAGCGACTCCTTCCACACCTTCACACGTCGCACCAGCCTACCCCTGTCCGAATCTGCCAGCGCGATATCATCAGCATACATGAGCAGCCACGGGGGCTGCTCGTGTGAGTTTCTGATGCTGTCTGACAATACGTCTAATACCACGCTAAACAGAAACGGACTAAGGACGGATCCTTGGTGCACCCCGACGGTGATGGGGAAAGGTTTTGTGTCGCCAACAGCGGTCCGAACTACGGAATCGGAATCACGGTACATGTCTCGGATGATTAAAACAAAAATGCTAAATTTCGAGTTCGTGTTGCTTTGCGAATTCATGCACAGTGTATTGAACGACATCAATTATGCATCCATAACTTTACAAAAATGCGACATCAATTTGGACGAGGCGAGTAAAGTTTTAGCAGAGACCAAAGCAAAGTTGCAAATTTATAGAAATGATTTCGAATTATTCAAGTGCAAAGCCAGTGAAACTGCAAGAAAATATGGTATTGATACCCATTTGTAAGAAAAAAGGCAAAGAAAAGTTAAAAAACATTTAGATGAATTAGCTGCTGATCACGGATTTCCAAACCGAGAAAAAATATTTAAAATTGAGATTTTCAATAATGTACTAGACACAGTAATATCTTAATTAGATACACGTTTTATTGGTATGACTGCAATCTGTCATATATTCGATTTTCTAACACCAACATTGCAACTTTATTACAAAAGTGTGACGAATTCCAAAGAAAATATTCAGATAGGCCCTAGTTTTTCACTTTAATTTATTAATATTTACCTAGTTTTACCACCTAGTTTTACTTCAAGCATGGACTGTTCACCAATTATGTAAGGAAATAGTGAGCAAATATGGAGTGCTAGAATGCAACCTAACGGAAGTATTTACAGCAATTTTACAATTCCTGTTACTTCTGCAGCAGCTGAAAGGTCATTTAGCAAATTAAAAATAATAAAAAATTATTTAAGAAGTAATATGGGCCAAACTCGATTTCGACACTTATCGCTAATATCAATTGAAAACAAAACCGCATCAAGCCTAGATTTAAACGAAGTCATTGATACTTTTGCGAAAACTAAAGCTAGGAAAAAATTGTAAATATAATTGTTATTTAGTCAGTTGGTAGGCCCGACCTTTATATAATAAACCCTTGAATCTTCTTTTTTTCGTTTTATTAGCCAAACCTACACCAAGTATTAATTTTAATTTATGTTGTTACTGTTTAATATTTTTATTACCTGCCCTGCAGTACACAAAAAAAGAGCTTAAGTAGCTTAGCATTTTTAAAGTATTTGTATATTTCATATTTTTATTTGATAAAACCTAATCAGTTTACATAGCAGTGGGGCCCCATTTTTTAATTTGCCCCAGGGCCCTTAGCTACCTAGCTACGCCACTGGACATAGGCCTCTCCCAAAGCATGCCACTGAGCCCGATCTTCGTCTCTTCCATCCACTTCCTCCCAGCTGCCTTTCAAAGAACATATGTACCTACTTATGGTAAAATACGATACTAATACCTACGATAATATGTAAAAACATTGTTCTGACATATGACTTGTTAGATTTCGACATTTTGCTTGTGCTTTAAACAATTCGTAAGAAGAAAACTTGGAAAATGAAATGAACAACACGACATCAAAATCAACCAACAACAAGAAACAGTAACAAACCAATAACAACCCAACACGAACGAAATAACGAAACTCTTAAGCACTCTCGCCTCTTGCTATCGCATCGGCAATCGTCAATCGGCAACACGAGTAAAAAGACACAGGTGGCATAGTAACGAACGAACGAATGAGTTGAATTATTAATGAACGATTGAATTGAAGTATAAGTATAAATAAACATATAATTAAATATAAGATAAAAATATATCGTATTATATAATAATTGTAGTGATGTAAATTGTGTCTGTGGATGAATTATTGGCACTTAAAAAATCTCCAAAATTTCTCCTAACTTAATTTCCCCCCCCCCCCCCCAAAGAAACTTTACCCCCGCATTTCCCACCCATAGTCGAAAATCCCCGAATTTGCAGGGAATCCCCCCCATCTGGCAACGCTGTACAAAAACGTAGAATAGTAATGTAGACAATTGATAATGATTACGTTCATAAATAAATATCGATTGTAACTGAAAACAATTACAAAAAAATTTAATTGATATTACTTCTAAAAATTTTTCAACATGTCTTTCTTCTTCCTCCTGTCCTTATCCCACATTATATGGGGTCGCCACAATATGTTCTCTCCTTCCTCCAGTCTCCTCGTAGCCGTCATCATGTCGCTGTAGTTAGCCGTCATCCCAACATTCATAACTTGTTTTCCCTTATCACCTCTACTCCTGTATCCATGCACTCTCATTTCTATCATTTTCTCTGTTATATGGTATTCTGCCCTTGGCATTACATGGCCAAACAATGCTAGTCTATTACTTTTATGTTTTTCAATAACTTGCGCTACTTTCACACTTCCTCTAAATATACTCATTTCTAATTTTATCCATTTTCGTAACTCCACACATCCATCTCAACATTCTCATCTCCACAGCATGTAACAACACCCTTTCGTTCCTTCCATTTGGAGCCCAGCATTCCGATCCATACAATACGACAGGCCTTATAAATTTTACCTATAAGTCTAAACGGCACTAATGGATCGCAAATTGTTCCTGAGATCTGTCGCCATTTCATCCATCCTGCATTCACTCAGTTTTTCCCTTCTCGGCCTATCTCACCGTCATTAGATTAATGACCCGAGGTACCGGAAGTTGGAGCAAGTTGGCAGAGACACGCCTCCTATGATAATCTAACGTGAAAACGGAATTTCCACCAAAGTCGCAAAGCAGATGTTACGTTTTGGTTCTACTTATCTTCAACCCAACACCCTCGAATCTCTTCTGCCATTTAGCCAATCTGCTCTGAAACTCATGAGCATTTTCTCCAACCAGCACAATGTCATCTGCAAAGAGCATACACCAAGGTGCCTCCTCCTGTATTGCTGATATTACTGCATCTACCACCAGGAGGAACCGATAAGGACTAAAAGCCGATCCTGGGTGTAAATCCACCGCAACATTGAACTTATCTGTTACGCCAGCTAGGGACCGGACGTGTGTACTTGCCTTATCGTACATCACACGAATCAGATGCAAGTACTTCACAGATATTCCTTTTGCTTTCATAGCCTACCACAAAACCTTTGAACCCGATCATATGCCTTTTAGAGGTTAACGAATACCATGTGCAGGTTCATAAGTGTACTTCTGTATTTCTCGCACAGTTGGCGAAGAGCGAATATAGCATCCGTATTCCCTTACCCGGGCATGAAGCTAAATTGGTTCTCCCTTATTTCGCTCTCCTCTCGTAGTCGCCTAGCTATTACTTTCTCCCAAATCTTCATGCTGTACGACATGAGCTTTATTCCACTATAATTGTTACAAACCTATACATCCCCCTTGTTCTTAAAAATGGGCACTAGCGTACTATTGCACCATTCATCAGGGAGCTGCTTTCTGCTTTCAAGAACTTCCATACTTCCACAGATATTTCATCCGGTCCTACAGAATTGCTATTTTACATACTATCTACAGCCAATCTAACTTCAGCCGTACTCACTTCTTTTACAACACCCATGTTAACGGGTACTTTCTCTAACATGCCACTCCAGACATTCTCTTCATTCATAAATTCACAGAAATCATTTATTCATCTGCTCTTTATTTCTTCATTGAACCTTCCACTATCATCTTATATACATTTCATATGGGTATGGGTATATCCCTTGCATTCTTTTCTTTAAAATTCCCCATTCTATAAAGATGTTTCTGACAACCAGAACTTCCCAAAAACTCATAGA
Organism: Malacosoma neustria; assembly: GCA_963693495.1. Lineage (NCBI taxonomy): Eukaryota > Metazoa > Arthropoda > Insecta > Lepidoptera > Lasiocampidae > Malacosoma > Malacosoma neustria. The sequence continues at coordinate 22,667,588 of OY856375.1, read as the reverse complement.
GCTTGGCATGTTCCCTGGCCTTGGAGACAGCAACAACTCTTTTTGCTCTCATCTTACATTCTAAATACTCTCTCCTCTTACTTTCCTTTATTAACATAACATTCTCTTCAATCACACTTTTCTATTCTCTAAAAGTATTTTTCTTTTCTTTCAGAATCACCTGTACTTCTTCATTCCACCACCAAGATTCTTTCTCAATTTTACCTTGCACTTCCGTTTCTACAAATACATCCTTTGCCACACCTTTATTGCATTCCGCTATTTCATTCCAACATTCATTTACAGATTTTCCAACCACATCCTTAATATTTTTCAAACACTTTTAAAACATCTGTTACGCTAGGAAATTCAAAATGAAAGGAGTTAATTATAAATAGAAAATAAAAAATAATATAATTAAAATGAATTACATATATATTGTAAAGGTGATAATATTATTATATAATAAGATTCTAAACATACGTTTCATAGTTACTACATTAATAATACGATCACTTGATTCGGGCATTAAATATTGTGGTCATCTTTGCGTAGTGGTGGAATTCTAGTCACTTCCCTTTGAACATTGAATTAAAATAATCAGCAAATATAAATAGTTTTAATTATGAACAGAAGAGTAGTCAAACCCTCAATAGTTTCAGCAATGAAATATATTATACATATTTAAAATCCAAACTACTTAGAAAAGTAGTTAAGTAATTTTTTAGTAGTATTTGCTGCTTTGAAATAATGTGACGATGAACACTGGCTCTTTAAACCACTTTCCAAAATCTTGAATTTGACTTACATAAAAATAGACTACACTTATCCCCTTATTTACATGGTACCTGTTTTACATGATTTCGCATTTAGACGATTTATAAATTAACGAATTTTTGAAAAGTTTCAAAAATGTATATATTATGGTTGCTTTGTATACACATATCGTTAGAAAGAGTTTTGGGTCTCAAAAATTATTTCATAACTTTTCGTTGGAAACAAAGAATTTAAATGTTGCATCATTTATCTAATTTATAAAGCCACATAAATAAATAAAACCACATTTGGAGCAATAAGAAAAATTAAGATTCCATTAGAAAAAGTGTACATAGCAGCTGGAATTCATAATATATTTATCTTGTTTGTTTTATTTCTATATCTAATCTATAGTTAGTTCATTATGTAGATTTTATTTGCTTAACTTAAATAAGTAATTAAATTGAGCACATATTGGAGTTTATTTTGTTTTACACGGCAATTACATAGCAAAATCAAATATTTTACACAGTTTTCGGGAATCTTTAATAATTTCAGTGTAAATAGAGGATTAGGTGTATATTGTAATCGATAGATTTTATTATATTATTCCTATAGCTGTCAAAACTAACAAAATCTGGAAGGATCTAAGTTATATATTTCTTATAATTTATAGTACAAATTCGTATTTTTTTATTATTAAATATTATTCATATATTTATTGTTAAATACCAGATATTTTTCATTAATCAATTACACTTCTAATCGATTACTTTATTTTATTCTACAATGTTTTATTATAATAAGATTTTATGGCCTGGTAACTAAACCTATTGAATTCTGCAAAAATAAGGATGACTGTTAAAATATTAAAAAGTTATGGTTCGGTATAAAGTCTAGTATTTATTAAAGTTCATCATCTTATGTCTTACTCTGTAGTCTTCACATATACTCGAATTACCTAGCGGCGGAGTAAATTTTAAAACATAGACATTGTGATTTTATTTATAGATCAGTATAAATTACAATGACTTTTTTGTTCTAGCAAGCTCGAGGTTAACTCATACTCATAGCATTGATCAGCTGACAACACAAATCCTTCGTTTTCGAGGACGGATACAGGATATTCATTAGAATATTCCCCAGACTTCTCACCATCGCTAATATCCAGGCCGCCGCTACAGGAGGCAAGCTACTAGACTAATCTAGGAGCGCTTTAATCCAACATCATAATGTGGACAATCTATTTGGAGTGGACTACCGTTATCTCATAATGTGATCGCAGTTCATTCAGTAATCTCCAGCAACGAGGGCCTGTGTGAATGGATGGAGCTCAGTGAAGTCACTTTTGCTCCAGTTCTGCTGCCTATTTTGTTAACATATCTGTCTGACGAAAAGAAGAGGACACGCTTCTTCTTTATACAAGTTTTGTCCGTTCCGATGGAAGAGACAATGTTTCGGCGCAGGTCGTCCTACGCATTAAACCATCGTTTCCAGTCCCGAAAGAAATTGTGTAAAGTTGAACGACAACAGACAATCACTTAACAAGGGCTTTTGTTGCACTCTTACATTTCTTATCTTCATTAATTGCCTCTTTACTTCATTGAACTTATAATTTAGTTTCTTTAATAGTATAGGAACAAGTTTGATAGTTTACCACTGGGCACTATGAGTGCTATTAGGCTTAAGTTTTATCAAGAGCATGTTGCTAGGTTATCTTCTTAATGGCCACTATCGGTATTTATCAAAGACAATTAAAACGTACCTATATAAAAATGAATACAGATTTATATTGAAAATACTGTTAGGCAAATTAAACACATCATAACCACGAAACACGCTTTATTTCTATTCGATATTTGCAATGCAGTTGAACTACAAAAAATGAATTAATGATCTTATCAATATCTCAACTTATCAATATTTAGACAAAAAAATTTTAATGTAATTTTTTCGAGAAATAATCTCTAAAATTGCCTTAACGAACATAAAATATTTTGCCATTGTGTCAAAAATCCTTTATTATAATAAGTAGGCATCTTTATATGAAGTGAAATGAGTACCTTTTATAGACGAATAAACATTTCATTGTAACACAATAAACAAAAAATATTGAAAACTATTCAGTGTGAAAAAGCCCAAAGGATTAGAATATTGTTAGCTCGAAAAAGCTGCTGTGAAGAGTATATATCTTTGTGTTTTCCTAATAAAAATATATCTATATATTTGTAGCCAGCGCTTAATAGATATACAACATATAGGAAAAAGGATTAGCTCTTAAAAGAACTGTTTGGTTATATCAATGTCGGCCACGTCGCGCGAATTTACTATCCATGCCTTGAAGCACCACCTTTAACTGCATTACATTTCTCGGAAGAGGCTTCGGGCGACGACAATAATATCATCAAGACATTCCGACCCCGTGCGAGCGGGGTCGATCAGCCGTAGCAGGGTGCTCGGAGGCGCGTCTCCCGTGAAGCGCGCTTCCGGCTCGACCGCTGCATGGGGCCAAGCAAAAACCAACCACGAATGGCAAATATTTTTATTGAGGACTATCGACTCCAACGGTGAAGCCGATCCTATTCTAATCTATATACTACCGTTTTGGAGTGTGTATAGCTGGGGGAGAAGAAACGGCGAAAGAAACTCCCCCGCCACATGTCTAACTACTTGTGCACTTTTGTAGTGTGTGGGTGTGTGAGACTATAGGTTATGGGCGGCGGAAGGCATCCCTGAACCTACTACGTCAGGCTGATCTGGTCTGGAAGATTGCGTCCACGAAAACATTCGCTTTAGCGTCTTAGTAATAGGGTCGGGTCTGTCCGTTAGCATGTTTCGCAGGCGACGACGAGTGTGAGCGTCTCGGCGGCTGGATGTATAATTGACTGTCTCCACTATCAATGGATTGGGGTGGTGGGGAACGAGGCCGAAGAAAGATTGAGAAAGGAAGACCATATACTCCTTCACGGGAAGGAGTACCAGGTCGCGATATAGGTCTGCGTTACGCATGAAGAGCGGTGCTTGGACTGTCATGCGCAAGAACTTGTTTTGCAACCTCTTCATTGAATTGAGCGCGATGTCATAGTTAGGAATGGCGCGAGCATGCCTCGCTCGCACCCGCGGATTTACATCGCCTGTGAAAGGAGGCGGCTGCGCGGGACGAGGCCACAAGCATTTTCTAGGAACTAGTCTCGTGTACCAATATAAAAATTTTCAACGCTTCTGATTGGTCGACGAACTCTAGTCAAACCATATAAAAAGAGCATGAATTTTAAAATAAATACTCTTTGGCTTCAGAGTGGAGGGCACGCGCTCGTCCCATCATCCCATCAGGGCTGGAGTTCCCTAGGGCTCGGCTCTGTCCCCCCTGCTCTTCTCGCAGCGACATGCCCCGCACCCCACAGGTACATCTCGCCTTTTACGCGGATGATATCGCCCTCTTCACGTCCAATATTAACCAGTATCGGATCTGCAGTCATCTCAGCGCAATGGTTGAGACGCTGGGCAACTGGTTCCGCAAATGGCAGATCGAGTTGAATCCGGACAAGAGCCCAGCGATCATTTTCGCTTGCGGCACTCCTTCCCAAAAGGAGAGATGGTCGACTCGCCCGAGTCGGCACTGTCTCTTTATCCTATAAAGCTATTTGACCGCATCATCCCTTGGGTTGATGAGGTCAAATAGCTAGGATTCACTCTAGATAAAGGCCTGTACTTCAGCAAACACATCAGAACGATGAGGAACAGAGCACATTTCGTGCTCGGCCTCCTCTACCCTATGATATGCGGGAAGAGTAAGATGTCCCTTAGGAATAAGGTGACACTATACAAAACTTGTATCCGCCCAATCATGACGTACTCGAGTGTAGTCTTCGCCCACGTCGCCAAATGCTAAATCAATTCGATGCATGAAGACTGCAAAACAAGTTCTTGTGCTTGGCAGTCCAAGCACCGCTCTACATGCGTAATGCGGACTTATACCGCGACCTGGTACTCCTTCCCGTGAAGGAGTACATGGTCTTCCTCTCTCAATCTTTCTCCGGCCTCTTTCCCCACCGCCCCAATCCACTGGTGGGGGAGACGGTCAATTATACGCCCAACCGCCGAGACTCTCACGCTCGTCGTCGCCCGCAAAACATGCTAACGGACAGGCCCGACCCCATTACTAGGATGCTGAAGCGAATGTTCTTGCAGATGCAATCCTCCCCGGTCAGTCATGGACCAGCCTGACGGAATAGGTTTAGGGATGCCTTCCGCCCCCCCATAGCCTATAGACTCACAAACACTCATTACATAAATACACGAAGAGTAGATAGAAGTGTTGCGGGGGAGTTTCATTCGCCGTTTCTTCTCCCCCAGCTATAAGCACTCCGAATCAGTAGTAGATTAGAATAGGATCGGTTTCACCGGTGAAGCCGATAAACCCCAGTTACAAAAAAAACTCTTGCTACTCGTGGCATTTCTCAATTGTCCCCATGCAGCGGTCGATCCGGAAACGCACCTCAGAAGGAGCACAAGGTCTCCGAGCACGCTACCACGGCTGATCGACCCCGCTTCCACGGGGTTGGAATGCCTTGACGTCCGTAGTAGTCGTCGTCGTCGTCTGAGCCGTATGAGACAATAACAGCTTTAGCTTTTAAGAAAAAAAATCAGTATTATATCAGTATCAGTAAACCAACTGCTGGTGTTTCACTTAGAACCCAAATGGTGTCGCACCCACTAAAGTACGGACCCCGTGTCACCAAATATACTCTCTAGTACGGTTTTCAGGGACAACAACCAAGTTAAACAATCTGAAAGTTTGTGTTATGGCAAATATATTTTTCATACAACAGAATTTATTTATAATGAATATCCTCGTCGTAAACATTTGATTGGTGAATTAAAAAACCACTACTAGTTAGTTACAGCTAGTAGTGTGGTGACGTTTATAATTTTGAATACTGAGGCACATATTCATGTGGTGTCGCTGAAACGCCTCTTCATGGAACCGGATCAAAGAAAACGAATGCAGAAGCGGTCCAATACATCAATTAAGTATGTGTTCGGCCAGCTCTATTTGAAGTACTTAACATTTTCCATTAAGAATTTTATTAAATACTAGCTGTACCCTGCCACGCTTCGCTGTGGCACATTGTGATTGAATGGTTGAGAAATGAGAAACAAAAAATAGATAAAAAAAATAAATAGATGAAAACAATCCTTGATGCGGATTATATATCATGCTAAAATTTCAGCTCGATCGGTGCAAAACTTCTTGAGTTTTTGAAGCGTACACAAACCAACATAACATTTTTATATATATAGATTATTTTAATTAGAACATTTCAATAAACTTACTAATAGACTAACATACAAGTATAATTGAATTTTCAAACAACATACAACACTCTTGAACAAACATCGATTTTATATTAATAACACGCAATATAATGTATAATCTATTATTACATAACACATTATAAAATGGGAAATGGGAAGTCTGTTCGAAAACACGAACAAATATTAAATGGGGAAGCAATAATTCTTATTTTAATTTTAATGCGTTCTCTTCTACGCGTTGGATCAATCGAACATTGTTTTCGCAATGATTTATACAATAATAAGACGATGATATTATAATATTATAGATGTTAAGTGTCTTATATTAAACATTATTTCCCCAGGGCAAAATTTTCCCATTTCATTTTGACTTATTTTAATGACAAGTGCTTTTAACTGAATGTTAAATATTAAATAAATTACTAAAAACTAGTAAATTAATCATCAGTCTCAAACTATAATAGTAACGTAATTAGTATTCTAATTATAATAAAGTAATTAAGTTTAAAATATTATAATAATTTAATAATGTTATCTTAGTTACTTGAAGATCGTGTGGTCCCGACTGGGGGGTAAGTATATGGCTACCCCATTACGAGTATAGTGAGTAAAAGAGATGAATGGTTACTTCTTTTGTTGATTTACAAACAGCAATGAAACTGACATGTTTAAAAAGAGCAATGTTCCTTAAAAAATATTAAAAAAGGGCACACTTAGATATTTTGTGGCAATTCACACCGCGTTATCGGGTCGCAAAGTAACTAGCAAAGCCCTTGTAACTAGACAACTGGTAAACTACTCATGTACTTATCTTCTGCAATAAATATATATTTTAATAAACAACTAAATTGCGGGGGAGTTTCTTTCGCCGTTTCTTCTTCCCCAGCTACAAGCACTCCGAAACGGTAGTAGATTAGTATAGGATCGGCTTCACCGGTGGAGCCGATAGTCCCCAAATAAAGTATTCTTGCCATTCGTGGCTGCTCTTCGTTTTATCCCCATGCAGCGTTCGAGCCGGGAGCGCGCCTCACAGCTGCCACGGCTGATCGACCCCGCTACCACGGGGTCGGAATGCCTTTTCCGTCCGCTGTCGCTGTCGTTAGTCGTCTGAGACGATGACAGCCTTACACTTACACAAAAAAAAAAACTCTGACGCGAAACGAACTTAAAAACGAGCGATATTCGTTGCGCCACGAAGGTCGTCACGATTGAATTATCTAAAGAAATTGGAAGAAAACAGATGAGGTCCAACAATCAAAATTAATATTTCAACAAATTTATGGTAGGTATTTATACAAGTAAAAAAGGGCAATGTTGCTTAGTTAACTTTAAGCTAGTTAAATATTAAGAGTTAAATTTTATTATATAGATGATGGGAAGTAGCAAATTATGCGCATCTTCACCACACGACCTTTACTTAATAATTATAAAACATATAACTTAGAAGATAAGTATTTTTAAAATTACAGGGTTATTCATAAAACACTTGAAATTTTTTATTACTGACATCATAAACCACTGGTGCATGGCGTAGCGTAGTGGGGGCGGCAGGGCCGGCCCGCCCCGGCGTCACTTTTTACGGGGCGGCAAAATTTCACAATGAATAGTAATAATATGTTGTAAATATTTTTACCATATTTTTTCCGCACCTACAATTTGAAACAATTGAAATGAGCGGCAATTTATTCGTGTCGAAAAGTTCCATATAATTATTGTATAATGTTATATAAATTGAAATTCTTACGTAAGAGGGCGGCAGAATTTTCTTCTGCCCCGGGCGGCTAATACTCACGCTACGTTACTGATAAACAATACTTTTATTTTTTTAATACTTAAAACGAATTTGCTAAAATCAATAATCGAAATGTTAGTATTCTTTCTCCGCTCCTGCACGGATCTCCCCCTCAAGACATTTTTGCGTAACCACTCACATAATACACACATAATAAACATAATATAATATGTCCAGATATATTCTTATGAGTACATACTTACATATAATTCAATGTCCAGTAATAAATTAACTTCCTAATTTTATGAATAACTTCTGATTAATATCTAATTTTAATTAGTCTTATGAAAATTATTTGTAAAAAACATGGTTAAGAAAGTAATTCTCAATGATCAAATATCCGGAGTGCCGAGTCTTCGTTGCAACTACCGGATCAAAATTCTCGTTCCCGGCCATCATCCTAGCGATGGTCGGAATCTAAACCGGATGGGACGCCATCACCTCCTACGATGTATGCGAAGGTGCGGAGCAGGAGCTAGAGTGCACTAAGGTCTCCTCCCGCTTACACAGTTACCAAACATCTCCAGAGGACGCTGTTCGACCTCTTTATTTTTGACGTATATGAAAAATCAACATACGAGGAATAAAAAGAGCCTAAACAACCACAAGATAATTCTTTGAGAATTAATTCACTTTGTTTCAATATTTTGAAGAGGGATCTAAGGGATGTGATAAATTAATATGACATGTTCAGAATTGTGACCAAATTAATCGATGATGTTGAGCTCGAATCGAGCGCGACCCACGCGGCTGCTGCGGTCGTAGTAGATATCCCGAGACCAAATGCGGCACTCCACGTTGATCAGCACGTTGTCTGAAAACACCAGTATAATTAATATCAAAATTAATAAGTAGCCGTTGGCAAGACTTCTAACTTACTACATGAGGCGCCCCTGACACGGGCACTGCGCGCACTTAACAAGATATGTGTTAAAGTGGATATTCTTCAGTGTTCTTTGAGCGAATTCACAAAGGCAGCACTTTATATACATGTAATAGGGACGATTTGGTTTAACTGTTATGATAGTTGTGCTGTGTTGAAATAAATAAAAAATAAAAGTTCCCTAGCGAGTCGTGATCAGCTTCACATTAAAGTCAGACTCTCATTGCCCGACGACTGCCGGATAACTTGGATAAGCTGATCGTGACCTAGCCGCTGGTGTGACCAGGTAACCGCCCTCACTGGACTCCCAATAGCAACCGCTATTCGACAAGCTGAGGACCGGACGAAGTGGAAACAGCTTACGAGACAAGCCACGGTTGATTATCAAGGACACGACCTTCAGCACTGAAGAATACGACCAAGGAAAAGCGAGTCGTAAACGACATTTTTTATTAGATTACATTATTTTAGTGGTTCTCATTAACTGGTTCACAGACTACAAAAGCGCCATTTTATTTTTCGTAAAGGCTCAGTGAGCAAACTCTTCGGTAAAAACCTAATTCAAAAGGCTCATTGGTATGTAGGCCTGTTGTAGTCACCATTATCTGTGCAGAGGCGGAGAAAGAATACTAACCTCTGCGGCCGGGGTCGGCCTGTCATAAAAGGCGACAAAACAACCCACCCTAACTATGTGGTAGGGCTCCAAGCCCGTCTGGATGCTGACCACCTTTGGTCTTAAGTATGCCGCCATAATAACCTTGTATTGTGTTCCGGCATTAGTGACCCAAGTTCCTGTACCCTTAAGGGACAGCAGCGTGTTCGCGATGCCACTGGCGTTGCAAACACCTATAGGCGAGGGTAACTGCTAAATTCTAAGCGGGCCGTCAGCCTGTATGCTGTCCTACAGCAATAAAAAAGAACAACATTTCGATATTGATTCGATTTTCATGGTTGATGGTTGGAAATAGTCCCTATTATATGGCCGTAAATATATATAATAAAGTTCCAGAGGAGATAAAAAGGGAAAGTAAACTAAAAATATTTAGCAAAAAATTAAAAGCCTACTTAATCGAAAATTGTTATTATTCAATTTCTGACTTTTTGAAAATGCAAAAATAATGGTACTGTAACGGTAACAAATAAGGGGGGAATCTAGTCATAAATACAAACTTAATCGTTAACAATAATTAATTTGATTGAAACATAAATTTACCACTGGGAAAATTTAATAATACAAATAATATGTATGACAAACTAATACTTAGTGAAAAATAGACAATTGTGTTTTGTTGAGTTATATTTTTTATTACTATCATTTCTTGTATTGTAATTTTTTGATTCTCATTCTTCCTATTTTGCTTTTTATTATAGTCCATTTTCTAATAATAATGAATAATTTTTAATTATTAATATTGTGACCACTAGTTTGCAGCGTCAGAAGATGACTCTCTAAGTTTTAAGTGCTATACATATGTTTAATGTAAGATGTTATTGTAAACACTTAGATGTGCAAATAAATATTTGAATTTGAATTTGAATATTCGAATGGTTGAAATGGATTTATCGGTTCACCCTGATCGATAGCTAGTCCCCGTATTGTGCGATCAATGACAAGTTTGGGTGGGCAAAAATCGTGATGTCTATTCCTTTTCAACTATTATATGTATAAAGGTAATAAGGAAATGATTGACTCAGTGGCAAGTATTCGGTCGTGTCTGAATTGAGAGTAATATTTTTATACGATGCAAATAATTGGCTCTAGTGCATGTATCCGTTAAAAAACAAAACCCAGTCTTATAACAAATCTTGATTTCGATATATCTTTTTAATATTTTAGCTTTAATTACTCCCGAATATAAAAGTTTATGAGATTTGACTGCGTAAGAATACTAACCCGCTGCGGCCGGGGTAGGCCTGTCGTAAAAGGTGACAAAACAACCCTTACTACGTGGTACTGCCCCAAGCCCGTTTGGATGGCAACCACCCTTGGTCTACGCCGCCATATTGTCCTTGTGTTGTGTTCCGGCATGTCCATAGTCGACGGTAACCGCATACTATTAAGTGGACCACAAGCTTGTCTGATGTTCCTGAGCAAAAAAACATATTAACTTACGGCGAGGGTTCTCAAACTTGACAGCTACGAGTGGCCCAGGAGCAGTGTCCGGAAGGCTCCTCTGCGCATACGTGATCTTGTCCGCCGTGTGCAGCTTGCTGGTGGGGAATCCAGGAGGCATCCGTGCAGGGATGATCTGGATTGGCCCGATATTCTCCTTGTCGGAGCTAAACTCGCCTTCACACGTCACCCATATGAAATCACCATACTGGTTGGCTGGGTAAAGGAACTGTAGAAATTATTAACATTTAATTGTTGTTTTATGTACACGTCATAGCTTAATAATAACAGCCCAAAACGTCCCAATGTGCAGACCTCCTCTAAGACGGAACAGAAAGTATACCCACCACGCTTGTCCAAGAAGTATTGGCAGGCTAAACATAGCTGGTCTCGGTGTGTTCTTCGCGATGTTTTCGCAAGCTATCAGGTCCTTACGAGAATGAAGTACCGTTACGCCGTCAAATTGAAAAAATTGAAAGGAAATCAAATATTGAAATCGAAGCTTTAAGCTCTAATATTTAAAATGTATTAGTTTAAAACCATATACTTTGTTTACTTTGTTTACCATATACTTGTTTATTATATATACATGGAGAAATGTAATGACGGTGTCCCCTGATGTCATTGGTTGTTTTTAATACTGTTTGGCATTGATACTCCGGTTAGTTCATAGTTCAACAAAAATATTGATAAAAATGGTCCATATATTCTTATCGCTTAAAAAATAAAATAATAATACATTACAAGATTGTATAATTTGACCATAGAGTTGTTTGTGGAATGGGTTATGCATAATATTTGATATTTCTCAAGGAGTCTGGAGGAAAATACAACGTTGTTTTCCAGTGTGTCTAGGACCGCCTGACGTTTCTGCAGTGATACCTCTAATCATTATAATCGGACCCCACTTTTGTTTATAGCGGCAGATCAACATAGGCTGATGGAACATAGTGACGCTGTTCGTGAAAGTGTCGACATGGTTGCTAATTCATACAAGCTAAACATGCAATTCTTATCCCATTTGTTTGTCACAGTAGATTTTGTACACGTGGTTTTAAGTTGATTTTGATTGTATCTGAATTAACCACTGTCTGAGTTCTTTGTAAGTATACCGTTTAACATTCATATTATGTATGTTTATGAAAATACAGTACGATTTTTATTTGTATTATAAAAAATGTATTATATTGTATTCTCTGTATTTTGTTTTGCAGACCTAATAAAAAAAATTAATAGTTGAATTGCCAGGCAAATTAATCAGATATTAGTGAGCTGTTCTCTTTCCAAAACCTAAAGGCTTCTACTAATACAGTTCTATCTTACTTTTATGATAAAAATTTAATACGTCATTGTAACGCAGCGGAAAATCTTTATCCGTGCAGGGGCGGAGAAAGAATACTAACCTCTGCGGCCGGGGTCGGCCTGTCGTAAAAGGCGACATAATAACCCACCCTAACTATGTGGTAGGGCCTCAAGCCCGTCTGGATGGCGACCACCTTTGGTCTTAAGTATGCCGTCATAATAATCTTGTGTTGTGTTCCGACATTAGTGACCCAAGTTCCTGTACTCTTATGGGACAGTAGCGTGTTCGTGATGCCACTGGCGTTGCAAACACCCATAGGCGACGGTAAATGCTAAATTCTAAGCGGGCCGTCAGCCTGTCTGCTGTCCTAGAGCAATAAAATAAAAATCTTGACGCTTAATATATATACACACGAATACGTTCTTAAACCCCTGGGTGCAAACCGAAGAGGCTTCGATATTGTGAACAAAAGTTCTACCATGGTATTGTTACTGACTCGTATTCCTAATTAACCTAATTTGTGCCAAAGTTTCTTAGTGAATCGTATGACAATGACATTTAGTTGCGTTTAAATAAACGTCACTTAAAATAACGAGAAATGGCGGTTTTTCTTTTACACACTTCGACGTCCAAAAATTACAATCCTGCAAAATACTCACTTATGTTTATAAGACCGACAGAGAAGTTCCCGGTCAGGTATGGTGGAATAAAAGAAACCATTCTAAATAAGTTCTGTGAACACTATTGTATAAACCAGTGATTCCCAAAGTATGCCCCGAGGCTCCCTGGGGCACCGCGATTTCGTCATAAGGGCGCCGCAATATTCATTTAAACAATTCACAACAACAAAAATTGTTTGTGAATTTAAAATTCGTGTCTAACTAACCTAACCACATGGTGGTTGCTCAGTCTCAATATAGATATTACAGAAACAGTTGAAATTAGATATTTTATATTATCCCGAGGAAAATAGTAAGTATATGTTTCTATTTTTCGATGTTACATAGGTAATCGCTTCTAAAAAGGAAAGTTTTTCAATTTTTCAAGAAAGTCAACAGTTTTGGAAAAAAATCTGATGTACTCGTATTAAGGGTGCCGCACATAAAATCCGTTTATTTAGGGAGCCTGAAACCTAAAAAATTTGGGAATCGCTGGTATAGACGGTACAATAGGGAGCGTAATCTGTTTAGGAGGTGTATCCGATACAAGGTTCCCCAATTTTCTTCACCAGAAAGACTATTTTCGAAGGTTAACAAGGCGAACTTCGCGCAATTTTAATGAGTCAGGAATTACGCTAGCCGATATCTCACAAATAACCTAACTTTAGAGTCTAGACTTCTAGACGTTGGAAATTAATCTCCAGTAAATCACTACACATCATACGCGACGTCAAGGAACCTTTTTGATGAAATAAATTTTTTTTACATACATATGTAATGTATATGTCGGAGGAAGCAGCTATATTGAGTTGGTTATTATGAGCTGTAGGTGAGTTGATTGTCTCTTTGTATGCGTAACACCGAATATTGTTTGTTTAAATGTTAATTACTTTTAAAAATCGTAATTTTAGGTTATTTGATTTGTTACATATTTATTTAATTTAAAAGTTCTGAATATTGTAATTCATTTAATGACCAATCAGAGCAGAGGATGTGTCTCGAGTGGGATCGAGGCGCCATCTTTATTTTAGTGAGTCGGTCGTTTTTGGTGTGAATTCAAATGGTGTTAGCTAATTGAGTTTGATCGGTGACCTCAACTCGCTGCTCGGTCTTAATTTTGCTACAAAATTGCTTTGAAGTGTAGTGTATGTAAAACAGTACCAACGATAATTGTGTTTTGTGCTGGCATTTCACCCTGATGTCCACTTAGCTCGCAACTACTAATGACAATGTCGGTGCAAACAATGTTTCTCCAACAATAATTACCATAGAGCGTTTTATATTTTCGGGCATGTCAATAGGAGTTGGCAAAGAGGAAGTCACGTTGTACGGCTGCGGAACCCAGTAGTGGATCTGAAATATATAACGAGTGTATGAAAATCTTTTATAGCAACTTATATAGAAAATATGATATTAAATTGAATCCTATAAAATAATTAGCGTACGCTACCGATTACGAGGCAGTATCACAACGACCCCCTAACTGGGGAGGAAGCATAGTAGCAGTCTATTGATATCTTGAATATATGTATATAAATGCTTTTTAATTTTTTCTATTTTAATAGTATTTATATTTTAGTACACTAACCGTATAGTATTTATTTAATGTAATATTATTTGCACATCATCACTATGTATTTTGCTACAATTTCCTTATTCGAGTTGCCTGGAAAAGATAGCTTTAAGCGATAGGGCCCTATTGTCATACAGCATTAAATTTTTGTATCTTTTAAATTTTAAGTATCTGTATGCAATAAAGAGTTTTTCACTAAATCAACTCCTTTTATAGTTCAAGTTAAAGGAACAAAATAGATATCACGCCTAAAGACTAACTTCGGAATAACTTCCATGTGATGGCGAAGGAAATCATCGTATGGACCTTCACAGCGGGATCAGTGGTATGGGTAAGCTACCAATCGGGTGTACCATCTGTTCCCTCTGGAGGAAAGATCGAGCCCAGCTGTAGGAAGTTATGCCGTTATAATAAAGGAACAATCGGAGTTATTTCTGAATCTGGCGGCAATTTCCCCGCGACCAGCTACATCAACTTATCCGTGCAGGGGCGGAGAAATACTAACCTCTGCTACCGGAGTCAACCTGTCGTAAAAGGCGACAAAACAACCCACCCTAGCTACGTGGTAGGGCCTCAAGCCCGTCTGGATGGCGACCACCTTTAGTATAAGTATGCTGCCATAGTAACCTTGTGTTGTGTTCCGGCATTAGTGCCACTGGCGTAGCAAACACCCATAGGCAACGATAACTGCTAAATTCTAAGCGGGCCGTCAACCTGTATGCTGTCCTACAGCAATAAAAAAAATCAACAAACTCCTTACACTAGTCAAGAGATTTTTAGGAGAAAGATTGATTGCACACGCGGTACATTTTATCAATGCGCTGGGGGGGATGAAATCTTGAATCTGAACACTATAGAAGAGGCTTGCCCCGACACAACGGGCGAGCCCGGGCCTCGAGATCGGCAGGCCACATATCCGTGGGCCCGGGCGTAGGCGATAGGAACTGAGGAACAGCAGATAGGCTGACGGTTTACTTAATAATAAGCAGTTACCGTCGCCTATGGATATTTGTGATCCTAGGGGTACCGCAAACACGCAGCTATCCCATAATTTGGTCACTAATGCCGACACAACACAAGGTTATTATAGCGGCATACTTATAGACCAAGGGGGGTTGCCATCCAGAGGGGCTTAAGGAGGCCCCAAGCCCCTCTGGTAGTAGTCTCGTGGTAGGAACCACGAAGCTGTTTTATCGCCTTTTACGACAGGCCGATCCCGGCCACAGGGGGTAGTATTCTTACTCCAGCCCT
Source organism: Malacosoma neustria (assembly GCA_963693495.1). NCBI lineage: Eukaryota > Metazoa > Arthropoda > Insecta > Lepidoptera > Lasiocampidae > Malacosoma > Malacosoma neustria. Next base: position 22,651,960 of record OY856375.1, on the reverse strand, counting down.
GCACGGAGAGAAGGAAGTAGTAGTCTTTTGGGAAGTATATACTGTAACTTCAAGTCGTGGGAACTATACAAGTAAGAATAACTGCTTAGTTATAATATGATACTAGTATTTAACATTCTACTCAAATTTCTGTCTTTTTATCATAATGGACTGAATAGTTTGGTGTTTTATAATACTAAAGATACTGCAAAACGTACATTAGCCAAACGCAAGAACACACAGGGTTTCCCTTCAGGATAACCGTAGAACTCATCAGCGGTACACGGAGACCAGAAGTTCATGGCTTGGTCGCAGGCTGGCGATCGCATGTGCTGGTCCAACCTGTTGTGGACCGAGCAAGGGGCGCGAGGGGGCTCGTCGGGCACCGTTGTCTCATAATCTAGTTAGTTAAGATCAATATTAGTTGTTTATTAATTCCTGCAGTAACTTTATTAAATGACAATCATTACAAATAAAATTAAACTTCTTTAGTTTAATTACGATATTTCAACTTACAAACGGCAGAAGAATAATTCGGATTAGAAATTTAGAAGCTTATAGAAGGATAATTGAGAAATCATATTACAAAATAAGAGACTATTTAGATGACAAATTGTAAGAATTAATTGTTACATTATAACTATTCTAAAAAAGACAATATCCTTATCCTATATCTTTAAACGAGCAATTCTTGTATATATATATATATATATATATATATATATATATATATATATATATATATATATATATATATATATATATATATATATATATATATATATATATATATACTTATATAATTGGAATCTCGGAATCGGCTCCAACAATTTTTATGAAATTTAGTATATGGGGGGTTTCGGGGGCGATAAATCGATCTAGCTAGGAATCATTTCTAGAAAATGTCATTTTATTCGCTTTTTTTTTATTGGAAGAAAAATAACAAAAAGGTGACTCTTCCTGACATCTATCGGCGAATAATAATACTATTTTTTTTTAATTGCTTTAACGAGACAACAACACTAAAGCTATTCCAGCAGATGGCGTTGTTAAGTAACACAAAGTCAATGAGTGTTTGCTTTGAGGTTAGACTAAGAAAATCAATTGTTAATTTCCAAAAAACACAATTTATAAAAAAAAATACCGAGCAAAGCTCGGTCATCCAGCTGGTAATTTATTATTTACACTTAAAATGCATTCTGTTTGGTATCTTTTGACATTGAATTCATGTATATAACCTAATGTTTTGAATAATTACAGTTAATGATTTTTATGTTATAATTCATGAAATAATATTGTGCACCCTAAGGGGTAAACTGTTGAAACAATCTAAATGTAAACCATCTCTGTATGTACACAGTTCTGACAATAAAATTATCTTATCTAGGATATTGAATCTGCTATATTGATGATAATGAAATGAGAAGGACTACCTACAAGGCTAGAAATATGTCACATGCAGAAGGTGAAGGAGGCATCGTGAGGGAAACACACTAATATTACCGGCGAGTATAAGGCGTATAAAAAATAGGACCAATTTTGAGAGTAATACTGACAGTTATTACATATTTATTCAAGACTAGCTGTGCCCGCGACTCCGTCCGCGTGGAATAGTGACTTTAGGCAGCATTTTTTGGATATTTGAGATCAATTTAAATTGGAAATTCAACCTAACAATTCCAGCCTAAGCTGAACCCTATTTCATATGATCGATGATATAAATCTGAAGTCAACTTAAATTGGATTTAAAATTTCCGAAACTTATCATTTTTAACAAAAACTAATTTTTTATCTAAAATAAAAATAGCCTAAGTTACTCCTTGATACATCAGCTATCTGCCAGTGAAAGTCCCATCAAAATCGGTGCAGCCATTCAGAGATTAGCCGGAACAAACAGACAGACAGACAAAAATTGTAAAAAATGTTGTTTTGGTATATGTACCGTGTATACGTCCTAATGCACTTAGTAAAAAGCGGTTATTTTAATATTACAAACAGACCCTCCAACTTTATTTATTTGTATAGATGTATAGATTAAGTATTATATGTTCAATATACCCATAATTTCTATTGTAGTTTTCGTTATTAAATTAAAACATTTTTTGGCTGAAGCAAAATTAATATAATATTTTTCACACTATATACAAACCTCGTAAAAAATCAGTGATGCGCCTGATCCACGGATGCCAAGATCCAGGGTCGTGTCCCCTGAACTCAATACGGGGCTGATCGTAGCGGAATTCTTCGGATTTGGGCCACACTTCAAGTTCTGCAAAATTAAGTGAATAAAAAGTGCATAAAACGATAATAAAAATATATTTAACTTTATCAATAGCTTTTCAGCAAAAAGACAAACATAAACTTAGTAGCTAATTATTGTTTTAATGGCATACATACGTACGGAAACTTCAGCTAGTCTGGATGCACATAGTATTCTAGACTGAATAGTCTACACAATAAGATCACACATTTAAGATCGATATCGTGTTTTTTTTTTATAGATTTTAGACTAAATACAAATTGTACAAACATTTAAAAGTGATATTAGCAACCAGAACAGTTAAAGGCTTGACGCTACTATAATTACTCTATTAGACTAGAAAAACCAGAAATATTATGAAATCTGAAATAAAGTTCAGATATAGCTGAAATATTGTTGCAGCTATGCTTATATGCTTCTGCATCATGGAATAAAGCACTTGAATTATGAACACAAGAGACATCTTGTATCAGTACCTATAATTTAGTAGCATATAATTAACATTGGCATAGAACTATGTTTATTTTTAAACAAACTTTTTATCTTTTTATGAGTTGAGTTATGAAAATTATTTTCAATTATTTAAAAGGAACTTACCGACATATCTGTGCGGTAAAAGGAGACCAAGCAAAAGTCCGATGATGCCAACTGTTTAACAGAAAGGATTAAAAATTTGTCATACTTATTATACAAAAGAGGCTGCTAGGCCCCTTTTATTGCACATCGCAGAGTACGTGACTATGCGCCGGTTTCTTATCGCTAACAGTAGACAGGCTGACGGTGCGCTAAATGGTAAGCCACCGCGAGCACGCTATGACATAGAGATGGAACCAGGGTCGCTAATGCCAGAATACAAGACAATGTTATTATGGTGGCATATTTATAGATTAGAGGTGGTTGCCATTCGGACGGGCTTGGGGCAATACCACCTAAAAAAGTGCTCTTTCAAACTTGTACACAGAAAGAAAAAACAAGATGAAAATAAATGGTATCCTGGTAAATAAACAAAATGCTGACCTTTGTTGGCCTTAGGAAAGATACAGTAGTAAAAAGCGTAAAGTCGTAGTTAAAGTAGAATAAGACTCAAATATTCTATTAAAGGATCCGAAGACAAGGCAACGTAGGAAGACGATATTAAGCAACAACAAAAGCTCTAGAACATTTCAACAAGTTCTCATAAAAAAAAAATACGTTTTTAAGCAAACTTTTAAACTAGTTAATCCGCCAAAGGTTCTTCTGCCATATAAATTAAAAAAAAAACAGATCATAATTACGTCCATCCCTATTTCACCACCTACAAGTTTCATTTTCACGACAATAAGTAGATGTAGTTGGAGAAGTCCAGGGCAGATATTGCGATCTGTCTCTTTAATTCACCGGAATGGGTTCAGCGGCTTAGACTTGAAACGCAACAAACAGATAAATAGTCTTTCACATTTATAATATTATAAATAATATATTGGATATGCTTCAACTTTAAAGTCAAATTATTTCTTATATAATAATTTTGCAACCTCGTTGTATACTGTGGTAACCGCTGAAATCGGATCAAGCTTTCCTAGCAACAGGAAACCCTAGAAATGCACCAGCTTAATAAAAGCTTTCTACTATTTCCGAGTTCGTTGTACTGAAATTGCATTAGACGTCGCGCTGCACTGCGGACCCCTCCGCTGATTTGTTTTGTCTCTTTCTTGGAATAATCTAAAAATATCAACCTAAATTCTCTTTAATGAGCATTAATGAACCATCATTAATTATAAACGTGGCGTGATCTCCGTGGCGTAGCGGTTAATTCGCTTACGGATGTCACGGATTCGATTCCCGTCTCGAATCATGGTGTTAATTTATAATATATTTAATTGCGTAAGAAAAGTATGTAGTAGGTGTATCAGTGGTCTACTGTCCATAACACAAGTGCTATGCTACTTACTGTGGGGCTAGATGGCGAAAAATCCTGCAAGTATCTAATAGCTCAGTGGTATTACACTCAGACCAATCTAGAGTTCCCGGGTTCGAATCCCACGATAGCATGCACTGCTTATTTTTCTTGCCTAATATGCGTATAGCATAATTACCAGGTACTAAGGTGAAGGCAACCATCGTGATGAAATCCGCTTACCGAGATCACCTGTCTGTGTAATCCGCCAAACAACCTTGGATAAGTGTGGTCGGTAACTGTCCATGCCCTTTGGGGGGGGGGGGGGGGATACGGCAGTGGTACGTTATGGGCTGTTATAAAACTATAATAAATTACAAAGATGGCATCTATAGACAATGATAGTAGTAAATTTTCAATTAATTATACAGCTAAACAAGTTTCAATGTAGTCGATAAGTTGAATATATTATAAATTAAATACATTTATTTATTAAATTATATACATCCAAGGCCCCCCACAAGATGGACCGATGATCTGCTCAAGATCGCCGGCATAGGTTGAATGAGGGCAGCTCAGGACCCCCTCAGGGGCGCTTCTCTGTCCGAGGAGTGCACGGGTGTGCATACCCGAGGTGCCTGAGCATCCGCCGCGTCATTCCCCTTCCCGTCCGAAGCGGCGGAGTCCCACCTTTCTTCCCGTCTACCTCTCACATCCTTTCCCAACTTCGCTATCTGCTCGTGGCGCGGTCCCCGGTGGGATGGTTGCGAGTACTGGTTGCGGTCCCGGGTTCTGTCCCGGGCCCTGATTTGGTAGTCGAAACCATGCCCATTTCGACTGCGTCTGCACAGAGAGTGTTCCTGGGGCGGGAACGGCATCTCCGCTGTCCGTCGGTCTGGCTGGGCTGGCTACGATGTTAGGCGACTCTCTGGTTTTCTGGAGTGTCGTCTGGTAGTCGTACCCACGCCTGACTGGCATGCGGCGGGGATGCAAGTCCCGCCCGTACGCAAAGGAGGCGGCGGAGCGGGAGCGGGAGTTGACCACCACACTCCATTCCCGCCAACGCAGGCCATGCTGGCGGCGCCGGAGGGCATGTAACTCCGGTCGCCGAAAAAGCAGCCGCGGGCGGCCCCTCGGGGGAGGATCCGCCGCCCGCACTATTGCCGCGAGGGAGAGAGCTGCGTGCTGTTCCGCGGCCCCCCTCAACTCATGTTGATTTAGAAGAGCGCCGGGGGACGAAATCCTGACCCCTGGCGCCAACAATTTAGAAGGGGCCCGCCTTAAGATAAAGCGCGGGCCGGCGCCGGCCCGGGCCACGAGATCGGCAGGCCATATATCCGTGGGCCCGGGTGTAGGCGATAGGAGAACAGCGGGGTTTTTTAGTGGGTAGTCGGATGGCTGAGCATCTTTCCCGGAGTCCCACATATCCCTCGGTCCCCTCGGGCCGGGGGAGCCCGTCAAGAGAGGGTTTTCCCCGAGACCAAAAAAAAAAAGGGCAGCTCAGGACCGATCGTCGTGGAGAGTACTTGGCCTGTAACTCCACAGATCCCACACCCGTACGCATAGACGGCAACACGGTTGAGCGCACGGACCATGTGAAATACCTGGGATCTGTGTTTCATGCGTCTGGTGACATCGATTGCGACGTCAAGGCACGCATTGCTGCCGCGTGGGCCAAATGGCGTGAGGTAACTGGTGTCATTTGTGACCCCAAGATGCCGGTAAAGTTGAAGAACAGGTCTATAAGACCATCATTAGGCCTGTCCTTTTATACGGCTGTGAAGCGTGGCCGGTGTTAGAGCGACACAAGCAAGAACTGCGTGTCACGGAGATGAATATGCTGCGGTGGATGTGTGGAGTGACGCGGAAGGACCGCGTTAGGAACTCCCGCATTCGCGGTAGTCTTCATGTCCGTGACATTGCAGATAAATTGCAGGAGTGTCGGCTCCGTTGGTATGGCCATGTTTTACGGCAACCGGATGCTTACGTGGGAAACAAATGTCTGGCCATGCCGCCTCCGCCGGGCCCCGGCAGGAGGAGTAGACCCAAAAAGTGCTGGCTTGACGTCGTAAAGGGTGATATGCGTGCCAATGGGCTCACTACCAGGGATGCTGAAGATCGCGCGAAGTGGAGTAGAAAAAGTCGGAAAGAGGACCCCGGGCACCGAAACGAAAGTTTGGGTGGCAACCGGGACTAACGCTAGGATGATGATGATGATGATAAAACTATAATAAATTACAAAGATGGCATAGACAATGATAGTAGTAAATTTTCAATTAATTATACAGCTAAACAAGTTTCAATGTAGTCGATAAGTTGAATGTATTATAAATTATATACATTTATTTATTAAATTATATACATCCAAGCCCCCCCCCCCCCACAAGATGGACCGATGATCTGCTCAAGATCGCCGGAATAGGATGAATGAGGGCAGCTCAGGACCGATCGTCGTGGAGATCTTTGGGGGAGGCCTTTGTCCAACAGTGGGCGTCTTCCGGCTGAGATGATGATGATACATCCAAAATCAAGATGGGAATCGTATCCGTGATTCTCGCACCATGGAGGTCGTCAAACAGCCTTTTATAGTATTACTTTGAATTATGATAGTTATAGTGCAATAAAATTATTGAATCATAATCGTTTAACTCCTTCTCCCTTACATAAACTAATTAACATAAAGCCATCAACACAATATATAAATTTGTGGAACAATTCTAGTATTAAAAAAATAAGAACGACCGCAACTTTAATTCCTGAAAAAAAATTTAAGAAAACAAATAATTCAAAGCGCATTATTATATCATATAACTCGGTTAGATAATAATAAGAGAGTTAATTTTAATTGTTACATTATTACAATATACCTAAATATAATTGACGGTAAGATGCATTAGTTTGGAAACAAAGCTATCTAAATTTTTTAATATTAATTACTTACAAATAATCAGCACAGCAATCACAACTGCTATAATGATTTTCACTGTACGCTTTTCCAAGCCCATTTTAAGAAAAAAACACGATATTTTATCTGTGATAAATTATTCAACAAAATTGAATACCACTGAAAACCCTTTTCATACACAAAACTTTTTTTAAACGTAGCTCTCCAGAAGCATTGATAACGTGTCTGCAGCCTGAAGAGGACTGAGAGCTACGCTATGGGGGCCACGGGGGACAGGGAGTAATAAAATCAATGGGGGGAAACTGTCTACAATGTAATGTTGCGGTAAAAATATAAAAAAAAACTTGTTTGTTTATCATACTAATTTTGAAAATTAATTTAAATGACCTGTCACTTAAGAAAATTTAAAAACGGCTACATAAGCAGTGGAATAATCGATATGAGAAAATTTTATAAAGTATTTGATCTTTAATGACCTCCTTGGCGTAACGGATATCGCACTTCAGTACGTTTGCAGAAATCACGAGTTCGATTCCCGTATCGCGTTTGGGTGTTTAAAGTATTGCATTATATACAGTATATGTAGTACATTAGTTAAGGTTAGGGCACGTATTTCTTCGTGTGAGCCAAATGGCGTGAGGTAACTGGTCTCATCTGTGATCCTAAAATACCGGTTAAATTGAAGGGACAGATCTATAAGACCATCACTAGACCTGTCCTTTTATACGGATGTGAAGCGTGGCCGGTACTGGAGCGACACAAGCAGGCGCTGCGAATCACGGAGATGAATATGCTGCTGTGGATGTGTGGAGTAACGCGGACCGCGTTTGGAACTTTCGCATTCGTGGCAGCCTTCATGTCCGTGACATTGCGGATAAATTCGAGTCGCCTTCGCTGGTATGGCCACGTTTTACGGCGACCGGTTACTTACGTGGGGAACAAATGTCTGGCCATGCCGCCACGGCCGGGCCCCGGCAGGAGGGGTAGACCCAAAAATGTGCTGGCTTGACGTCGTAGGGGTTGATATGCGTACCAATGGACTGACCACCAGAGATGCCAAAAATCGTGCGAAGTGGAGAAGAAAAAGTCGGAAAGCGGACCTCGGGCGCCGAAGCGACAGTTTGGGTTGCAACCGGGATTCAACGCTAAGATGACGATGATATTTATGTAGTATCTTAGTTATCTAGTATCCATAACAAAATTGCTATACTTATTTGGAACTAGATAGCGTTGTGTGAATTGTCCCCACAGTACATCTATTTACTTAATCTATATTTACGTATGTATCGTTTTGTGATTATCGTGTTTTTTTAAAGCTAGAGTTCAACAGACAGGCAAGCGGTCCATCTGCTGGCGGGTGCTCATCGTCGCCTATGGTCGTTTGCAACACTAGAAACATTGCGAACGCGCTGCTAGCCCAAATAAATGTTATAACACCCTTTTGAAACACCCCATATTGTAATGCGATGGACAAACCTTAGCCGAAAGCTCATTGCAACTCGTGTTTGTAGTAAAAACTATTCTTATCTTTATTTAAAATATTTTCTTAACAATAGATTCTTAAATTCCCTTATTCTTGAATTTCGTATCAGTCTCATCCGATTCTTTTACTTCGAATCCTTAAAGTAATTGTCCTCTTTTGCTGCTAATATACTAGCATATAATATAAGTATTAAAACTATTTATTTACCTTTTAACGACTCCTAAGACAAATAAAGACCTTATCTAGATACGAGAACCTGAAGAATATTCTCCTATATAGAACTTTTGAACAAATTTTTGTACGAAATGATAGGTAAAGTCATAAGATAAGCCTAGTGTTGCACTATATTCGCAAATTGACATTATCCCATCCCCTCTCCCTTTCAGTCCCCTGGTTACACCAGACGGCGACGCTCCGCCTGGCGCCGCGATGCCCGACCTGGTGGCGCCAAGTACCCACTACGAGCACAGATTGAGAGTAAAAAATGCCATTGGAGTATGTTTACCTGAAAATATATTCAACTCACCTATACAATTATGTCTAGTTAATATAGATAATATTATGTTATTTACATATTAAAGTTCTATATAAAAGTCTTTTATTAAGATTGCATCCAAATATTATTTTAATATTTGCTTTAAACATAGTTAAGTACATGAAGTTATAAAACATTTCACGATCTTTGTGGCGTAACGGATAACGCACTTCTGTATACGCTTGCGGAAATCATGGGTTCAATTCCCGTCTCGCGTCTGGGTGTTTATGTATAATATGTATTTATTTACAAAAAAGTATATGAGTAGTATATCAGTTGTCTAGTATCCATAACACAAGTGCGACTTAGTTTGGGACTAGATGGCGCTGTGTGAATTGTCACAAAATATTTATTTAAAATATACACGATATATATTTAATGCCTTTGACATATAAATATTTATTAAATATGTTTTGACTATTATTTGAGTATTAAATTTAAGAATTTAAGGATTTGGAGGGCAAAGCTAGGCTTACCTGCAAAAACTGGGTGTGCTAAACCGGTCTAAGCAGTATTTCTGTCCAAGGCCGTTGCCTGCTTGTACTATATAAAGCACAGGTCAAACCGCATATAGAGTACTGCTCACATTTATGGGCTGGAGTACCCACCCGCCTGTCAGCTCAATCCCCTAGACTCCATCCAACGGCATGCAGTTCGTGTTGCCGGCGATCCCATACACACAGACGGTCGACACGCTTGGACTTCGGAGAGACTGCATCTCTTTGCGTATTCTGCCGTCGGTACAACGGGGAGTGTTCTGAAGAGCTCTTTAGAATGGTGCCCTCGTCGTCTTTTTACCACCGCACTGCCCGCCATCTGTTGGGTGTTCATCCCCATTTCTTGGAGCCTCTTCTTTCTTGTACGAAACGGTTCACAAGAACGTTCATGTTGCTTACTCTCAGGATCTGGAATCTGGAGGTTTTCTCAGCGTTGTACGATATGGGGTTCTACAGAAAAGGCGTTATAAAATATATTCGAGGTAGACAACGCGTTGATAATGCCTCTGGTGTTGCAAACATCCATAGGCGACGGTGACCACCTGCTAGGGTGGGCCTTTTGCCTGTCTGCTAAACTCTAGCTATAAAAAAAAGATTTTAAGAACCTTTATAAAACATGATTTTTGTAAAACATAAAAAATGGTAGAGAATGCATGATTTAATATCAAAACCTACTCGTATTATTGTTTATACCCTTATCCCACGTTATAAGAGGTCGGCACAACATGTTACATGTTGTAATAGTTGTGGCTTAGTTTTTACAAACGGCCGCCTGCCTAACGTTAACCCTCTTTTGGGGAAAAATCTGTCATCCTTTTTATTTAAATTATTTTTATCGTTTCACATTGAAAGTAGGACATGAAATTTCGTTGTCAATCATCTAATATATCCTCAAGTGACACTTTTATTGGTTTCTTCTTGAGTAAACAACATCCGAGTGTAGGTTTGGGTGTGCAGAGTGGCACTTTTGCTGGGTTACCGACTTTACGGGGTCCGTGCACAATTCACATTCGACAACTACGTCACGAGGGCTTCTAAATAGGAAATTCGCAGTGCCGAGCGTCTTCGAATGTTCTTGGTCCTGCATTCCGTGCGCTTGAATGCAGACACAGGCAGCTTGCGCACAATGCGTCCATCTTTATATATTTTGGTTGTGGCAAACAGCAATCTTCCTCTTGGCAAGTTAGAGGCCTTGAAACTCGCGGCTTCTTTTCACAACAATACATAACCTTCGGCGATGAACATCGTGGCAAGCAGGGATAGCACATAGGTGGATCTTCACAGCACGTTGTTGGACAAGGAGCCACTAACATTGGACACTGCAAATTGCTCGCAGTCTTCGGGGTAAAAGCACGCCGTTTGTATTTAGATTTTACTTCTTTTTCTTTTGTAAATTTTATATCATAATAAATTTCCAGTAGAATTTTGATAATTATGATGGATTTTGAAATTATACAGTTAAGTAAAACTTTTAAAAGGGGCTTTTAAAACTTTTGGCCATATTTATTATGTTGGTATGCTGTTTTACTGGGCCAAATGATTTTTTTATGCCTGGATGAAAATGATTTTTTTTTTATTGCTGAGGAACAACAGACAGACTGACCACCCACTTATTAGTAAGCAGTTATCGTTGCCTATGGTTATTTGCGGAGCTTTGGTCACTAAAGCCGTAACACAACACAAGGTTACTATGGCGGCATACTTATAGACCGGGTTACCATCTAGATGAGCTTGGGATCCTACCACGTAGCTAGGGTAGTTGTGTTATCTTTTACGACAGGCTGACGCCGGCCGCAGGGGTCAGTATTCTCACCACCCCTGCACGTTATACGTATTTTAATATATACAAATGTCGACTTGGCCGTTTAGAATAAGAATAAGGAGTTGTAAAAGGCAACTATTGAATTACTCTTTCTGGTTTCTTTATAGATAGTAAACATATTATTAGGGTTAAATGAGAAAGGCCCGAGGCATCATATCCCACATGTGCGGAACAATTTTGGAAAGGCCTACGTCCAGATAACGATTGACTGAACACGTCCACGAAAATAAAATTTCATCACCATTCTGAGTTGAAAAGTAAATAGCAGCCTCTATTGTAAAATTTCTCTTTTTTGGTTATATAGTTTATATTTTCATGTCCACAGACTAGAAACATACTCAGATAATGAATACCTCAACTTCAACACATCTATTTCTGCAAATAAATTTTTGATTTGATTTGTAAAAAACATCATATCTTGTCTAGCATATTTCTTACACCTTCTTGTTCAAGAAAAGATTCACCTAGAAGTATCCGACCTTTGACTGCATTCAACAAAAAGCCCCGTACTTCTAAGGGCATGAGATTGATTCATTTCAATGATGATGAAATTCACAAATTCCGTTTTCAGTAAAATTAAACCAACTGACATAAAACAAGCCAATTCTATATCATCCTTTAATACACTTGTTAAAGAATATTATTTAAAAAGCTAATATACTATCACTACAGAAAGTTACATTATTTATTTATCTTTTGATTATTCTTGTCATAATAAATTATTACTATTTTACATATCTATTTCTTATATATTACATGAATTATATATTGCAATATATGTATGTATATATGTTGATTATTTTATAGCGCATACCGTTTTATAATTTTGTAAATCCAGGGTACCTACCACCATCTCTTAAAGCAGTATTAAAATAGTCTTACTTTGCCTTTTCGTACCATGACCCCCTAAAAAATAACATTGAAACAATATTGTTTTCTTAGCAGTTTTGTGACGTCACCTTTAAATCGTTCATTCAATTCGTACCACGACGTGCTTTTTGACACAAGCAATATTGTTTTTATGTCAAATTTAGCAATAGTAAAAAAGTTACTCAGACGAGACGGATATAATATTATTTTGTTTAATATATTAAAAACAAATATTTTAGTGATATATAAAGTAAGTAAAATTCATTTATTTACGTGAATTTGTCGAATGAATTGTGTATCTGGCGTTTTTAGCACCTTTATGAGTATTAATTTCTTATTCTTTCATATATATTATTATTTATATATTATATTATTTATATATTAATCTTTCTGATTCTAGATGGCCAATGTCCCTGAAATTTTCGTATTCTTGGAAAGTGTTCAATAACTTTCAGTAGAAGATAACTATTTACAATAAAATTGAGTATAGGTAAAAATGAAAACTTTCTTTACAAATAAAGATAAATAAAAAAATTATAACTTCTTCAAAGAAAAAACACACATAAAATTCTAAGTTTTTATTTATTAAAATAGTAACAAACATAACAAATCATAAAATTTGTTGATGAGATCCTTATGTTATGCACATTTAAGACAGTTTACAGTCTCCAGATACAGAATCATATTTTTTTCAGATTTGTGATGCAGACATGCAAATAATGAGTGTAGATGCAAGTTATGGTGGTGCAAGTCATGACTCTTTTATATGGGCTACTCATCCTCTAAGAGCTCATTTGGAAGAACTAAGCAACAGAGAAGATACTTGGTTTCTTGGTATGCATTATTGCTTTTGATTAATGTTAAATATTTTAAATATTTAACATTAAATAAATATAATTTGTACTTTTTAGTTCATAATAATTTAAATTAATTTATTATTAGGGGATTCCGGGTATCTTTTACTGTGCAACAGTTAAACAACGAAGAGGTGATTCGAGAAGTTCAATTACAGCCACAAGACAATGCGAGTGAACAGCCGCACAGCAGTAACGTCGCTCTGCAGCAGGATGTGGCTACTCGGAATCGTCTGGTTCAGCGCTGTAGGAGAGGCAACACATAAGAACCTAGAAAAACAAAAAAAAAATTATAAACGCTAAGATTATTTTATTGTAAACTCTGTCTGATAGTTGGAATTGTGTATCTTTAAAATGTATGGTTTTATGTTCTTATGACTGTGTATTCACAGTACATCTTTGAAAACCTAATGTATATACCCATAAGAATATACATAAGTTTAGTGAAAATAGTAACCTTCATAAATTAAATTAAAAAGTAATGAAAACTGGTTTCATAAAATAAGTTACTTTTGCAAGTCACTGTATATGTATGTACAATACACTGCCAATTAATTTGCATAGCTCCTCACAACATAAATTTAAAACTTTTATTACAAATTAATTATATCTAAAGGCTTATTGTAGTATTAAATATTTCTTGACTGACAAGGCTTCTTGGCAGTGATATGAATTGCTCAATTTGTATACTAATGTAAAAACTGAATGAAGTTAAAAAAGGCTGACTGAGTTTCTTGTGGCTTCTTCTCAGTTGTGTTGCCCTTTTGGAAGCCATGGTAAATTAAATTAGGATAGATAAAAATGAATTTAATTAAACTATTTTTCAACTGTTGTTTTTTTTTATGACATAGTTTTTACCTTATAGATGTTGTAAAATAAAGATTATTCCATGAATTTAAAAATGAAATCATACACTGGTTAGCACTTCTTAAATCCTCAAACTGCTAATCAAAAGACTATGATTTCTTTTTTTACCTGTGTGTACATCTCAATCCTCATTGCTGTTTTTTTAAATTCTTTCAATATATCAACTCCTTTCTTTATGGCAATGGCAGTCTTTAAAGCAACCTCGGCATGCATTTGAGAGGAGCGAACAAGGGCACGTCTTGCAACCTCCTGCGACATCGGTAGCAATATCTCTATTACTATGTAAAAATTCCCAGAGTATCTCTAGCTGACGCAGGGAAACTCGGTGAATTCTTCGACTGTAAAACTAATAACAAATCACAATCAGTAATACGTAACTGTTTCAAACTAACTTCTACAAAGCATTTACAACAAATATTTATTGTAATGAATAGCAGTATTATCCTTACCTTGATTCCATGTCGCCTTAGTCAGATCGTAACTGCATCCAAGATAAAAATTAGTTCAATCACTTATTTATCCACTTGAAAACTATTATGATTCAAAATTTCGTACGCGCTACACAGCTGATAAAGTAAACAATGTAATGTCAAAATTTGTTCCGTTATTTATTGCACGTCATACCGTCGCAGCTTATTATATATTTTAACAGTAAAATATTTCAACATAAACATGCATTTTATAGAAATTCCTCTAAAATTATATACAAACTTAGAAATTATTACTTAAACACATTTTTTAAAGTTAATTATTATATATTTGGCTAATTAATACTTAATTTAGCTTCAAAATAGTACGATCGTGCCGTCGTCTATCCGGTCCAGGGTGGGCAAAGTCGGCGAGACGTCGTGTGCGGTGTTCCGCAGGGGTCGGTCTTGGGCCCTCTGCTGTGGAACATCGCATACGACTGGGTCCTGAGGGGGGTGCTCCTCCCCGGCGTCGGCGTCATTTGCTACGCCGACGACACGCTTGTCACAGCGCGCGGGAGGAACCCTCGCCAGGCGTGCCTTCTGGGCACGGCTGGGGTGGCGCAAATGGTGGCTAGAATCCGGCGACTCGGCCTGGAGGTGGCCTTGAACAAGACGGAGGCCCTGATATTCTACGGGCCCCGCCAGAGGCCGCCACCGGGCCTGAGCATAACGGTGGGAGGCGTCCGCATCGCCGTCGGGCCGTCCATGAATTACCTCGGACTGGTGCTCGACGGGCGATGGAACTTTGCGGCGCACTTCGAGCGCCTGGCGCCGAGGCTAGTTCGGGCGGCGGCGGGACTCTCCCGTTTGCTGCCGAACGTTGGCGGGCCGGGCGCAGTGTGCCGCAGACTCTTCGAGGGAACCGTGCGGTCGATGGCCCTTTACGGGGCCCCAATCTGGGCGGATCGCCTGACGGCCAAAACGACGGCGCTGCTACGCAGGCCGCAGCGCGTCCTGGCCGTCAGGGCGATAAGGGGATACCGCACGGTGTCCTTCGAAGCGGCCTCCCTGCTGGCCGGATCCCCACCATGGGACCTCGAGGCCCGGGTCTTGGCGCTATTATACCGGTGGCGCCGTGACGCGGCCGAGCGTGGCTCTCGCCCCGCGCCTCGCGAAGTTGAGGTAAAGCGGGCGGAGCTGCGCGACGAGGTGCTCATGGTGGAGTGGAAGGAGCGCCTCGCGCACCCCAGCGCGGGCTTCGCCACCATCGAAGCGGTGAGGCCCGTCCTGGCCGAATGGCTGGAAAGGCGCCACGGCGCCCTGACCTTCCGCCTGACGCAGGTCCTCTCGGGGCACGGTTGCTTCGGGAGGTACCTGTGTCGCATAGGGCGGGAGATGACGTCGGGGTGCCACCACTGTGGCGCGGGCGACGAGGAGGACACGGTGAACCACACTGTCGCCGTGTGCCCTGCGTGGCGCGAGGAGCGCCGCGCCCTCGTCGCCCAAATCGGCGTGGACCTGTCGCTCCCGGCCCTGGTTCTGTCCATGGTCGGGGGCGATCCTGGATGGACGGCCGTCGCCTCCTTCTGCGAGGCAGTCATGTCCGCAAAGGAGGCGGCGGAGCGGGAGCGGGAGTCGACCACCACACTCCTCTCCCGCCAACGCAGGCCACGCCGGCGGCGCCGGAGGGTCAGTAACGACCTCCGGCCGCCGTAAAAAGCGGCTGCGGGCGGCCCCTCGGGGGAGGACCCGCCGCCCGCACTATTGCCGCGAGGGTGAGGGCTGCGTGCTGTTCCGCGGCCCCCCTCAACTCCTAGAGTTGTTAGGAGAGCGCCGGGGGGACGAATCCCTGACCCCCTGGCACCAACACTTTAGAAGGGGCCCGCCTCAAGACAAAGGGCGGGCCGGCGCCGGCCCGGGCCACGAGATCGGCAGGCCATATATCCGTGGGCCCGGGCGTAGGCGATAGGAGAACAGCGGGGTTTTTTAGTGGGTAGTCGGATGGCCAATCATCTTTCCCGGAGTCCCACATATCCCTCGGTCCCCCCGGGCCGGGGGAACCCGTCAAGAGAGGTTTTTCCCCGAGACCAAAAAAAAAAAAAAAAAAAAGCTTCAAAATAGTAGACTTTGTAGTACAATTCGGAACACGTTTGTGGATAGAGATAACGCTATACAAGCTCATATAGCGTTGTTTCTTTTCTACTAAAGTAAGGAATAGACAATTTGTTCGTTCTTTCCAGTCACCAAGCATTCTTATATTAATATTGCTACTATATGTTCATGGTACGAAAATGAGTAATGTTAATTTAAGGTTGAAACAAAACTCTCTGGATATAAGATTGTTTTGTAAAAGATGGTGGTAGGGCCGCTGTCCATCCAAAGGTTGTCTGGCAGAAATCGCTACAAGCGATAAGACCGCCTATTGTACTTAGCATACAAATTTATTTACCTATTAATTAGTCCTGAACTGTGTATGTGCAATAAAGAAATATTATTATTATTAAAATTATTTATTTTTTTAGTATTAATTTACTTGCTATATATATAAAATTATATTAAGATATCTTGTTTGAGACAAAGAGGTGCTCTGTTAAATAGGGTAAAAGGGTAACGACCTTTGCGAATCGGCGCCAAAATGCCGCCTTTGGAGATCTTAAAGATTGGAAAAAATGTGTGTTTAATAAAAACCTCATACTGTGTACCAGTATCTTTTATCAACTTAATACTAATAGCCGCAATAAAAAAAATAGGATTTGACCTCCTCGCTTGTTTATCCGTTATAAACGTTGATACGATTAGTATTTTTTTTTATTTTAGTAAATTTATAATATTCGTAATTTTGAGTATCTTATTCGAAATGTCTATTTAAATAACTGTATATTAAATGATAATTATTGATATGGAAACTTTTCCGTGCAGAGCAAGAATATAAACCTCTGCGGCCGGGGTCGGCGTGTCGTAAAAGACGACAAAAGCATCTTAGCATGGTCATAGGGTCTGTCTCGATGGAAACCGCTCCTAGTCTATACTAGACCTAGGTCCCAGTACCCTTATGCTAACAACAGCGTGTTAGCAATGCCCTTAGCGTCGCAAACGTAATAACGTTTTACTGTTCTCCCCTACCCGTACCAAAAGCTGAATAAACTTTATTGCTTAATAAAAGAAACCAAACAAATACACAAAAGTACAAAAGAAAACAATAATTGCGGTCCAAAGGGATTCCAGAGGCCTATATTGACATCATCCGAGACATGTACCGGGACTCCGATTCCGTAGTTCGGACCGCTGTTGGCGACACAAAACCTTTCCCCATCACCGTCGGGGTGCACCAAGGATCCGTCCTTAGTCCGTTTCTGTTTAGCGTGGTATTAGACGTTTTGTCAGACAGCATCAGAAACTCACATGAGCAGCCTCCGTGGTTGCTCATGTATGCTGATGATATCGCGCTGGCAGATTCGGACAGGGGTAGGCTGGTGCAACGCGTGAAGGCGTGGAAGGAGTCGCTTGAGAACGGTGGTCTGAAGATCAATGTGGCGAAGACCGAGTACTTGGCCTGTAACTCCACAGATCCCACACCCGTACGCATAGGTGGCGACACGATCGAGCGCACGGACCAAGTGAAATACCTGGGATCTGTGTTCCATGCGTCTGGTGACATCAATTGCGACGTCAAGGCACGCATTGCTGCCGCGTGGGCCAAATGGCGTGAGGTAACTGGTGTCATTTGTGACCCCAAGATGCCGGTAAAGTTGAAGGGACAGGTCTATAAGACCATCATTAGGCCTGTTCTTTTATACGGCTGTGAAGCGTGGCCGGTGTTGGAGCGACACAAGCAGGAGCTGCGTCTCACGGAGATGAATATGCTGCGGTGGATGTGTGGAGTGACGCGGAAGGACCGCGTTAGGAACTCCCGCATTCGCGGTAGTCTTCATGTCCGTGACATTGCGGATAAATTACAAGAGTGTCGGCTCCGTTGGTACGGCCACGTTTTACGGCAACCGGATGCTTACGTGGGTAACAAATGTCTGGCCATGCCGCCTCCGCCGGGCCCCGGCAGGAGGGGTAGACCCAAAAAGTGCTGGCTTGACGTTGTAAAGGGTGATATGCGTGCCAATGGGCTCACTACCAGGGATGCTGAAGATCGTGCGAAGTGGAGAAGAAAAAGTCGGAAAGCGGACCCCGGGCGCCGAAGCGAGAGTTTGGGCTGCAACCGGGATACAACGCAAAGATGATGATGATGACAAAAGAAAACAATAGGCGACCTTATTGCTAAAAGCAATCTCTACCAGGCAACCTTTAGATGGATAAGATATACCGACTTAGTAATTAGGTACCTAGTTATGCAATATACAGGGTGACTTTGACAAACCCGTCCAAATTTTTTTCACGCACTAAACATCATATAAGGAACCCATTCTTGCAAAAAAAAATTGTATGTCAAAAAAATATTTCATTCCAAGGAAAATATGATCCTTAATTCAATCGTACAGAATAGTCATATGGTTCAAACTCCGTACGTTAACCTGTTATTACCTGTCTCTATCACTCCCGCGTAAATGAGTAGTGCGTATTCGCTCGCCCGGTGCAATGACCGCCATCCTCGCCCGCTTACTAGGTCATTGCCAGTTTTTTGCTGTACCGATGGAGAGGTCATGACACTCTCGCGCCGTATTATGTAAATTGCGAGTTCTTTGAATGACTTTGTAACGCTGATTACTCAACATTTTTGTACTATGCGATACTAAACTAAAATTCACGTTTCTCATAACTTTTACTAAAGATTCCTCTGTGTGAATTTGGACGGGTTTGTCAAAGTCACCCTGTATATAATTAATTAACTATTAAATTCTATGTCAGCCGTCAGCCTGTCTACTGTCCTACAGCAATAAAAAAGAATTACGTTAATCCTAACTAATATTATAAACGTGAATGTGAGTTTGTTTGTTTGTTACACTTTCACGCCTAAACTGCTGAACCAACATTGATGAATTTCGGTATAGTCATAAATTGGACCTTGGAGAAAGACATGGGCCACTTTTTTTTAAATTCATATGGCAGAGCAACGTTTGCCGGGTCAACTAGTTAATCTATATATCGCTTCCGCAAACTGCTGTACTTTTAGGTGTAAACAAAGTTATTTTTAGCCTCATTGTGTACACTATGACAGACACGAGCTATTATTTTCTGACACATCTTTTTTTAATAAACATATTATAATACATTCCTAGTGTATTTAGAGCCACTTCATCATTTCATTATTTGTTGAGTCGTATCCATATCCAAAATACCACTCATCACGAGATTTGTAAAATTATACACCCGATTGACTTGAAATTTAATATAGTTACTCATTCCGCAATGCAGAGGCTCATTAAGAACAGGTTTTTGGGAAATCCTGTCCAAAACGTAATTTTAAAATTTATAAGGCAAAACAACGTTTGCCCGGTCAGCTAGTAATGATATATTGACGACCTACGTGTAAAGGTTTTCGACCTTGAACGCCTACGGGACCCTAATATTATTATTAATTATTAACTTAATAAATTTACTTTATCTTTAACGACACAACAACACTAAAGCTATTCCAGCAGATGGCGTTGTTAAGTAACACGAAGACAATGAGTGTTTTCTTTGAGGTTAGACTAAGAAAATCAATTATTATTGTTAATTCCAAAAAAAAAAATCGATCTAGCTAGAAATCATTTCTAGAAAATGTCATTTTATCCGCTTTTTTTTATTGGAAGAAAAAATAACAAAAAGGTGACTCTTCCTGACATCTATCGGCGAATAATAATACTATTTTTTTTAAATTGCTTTAACGACACAACAACACTAAAGCTATTCCAGCAGATGGCGTTGTTAAGTAACAAGAAGTCAATGAGTGTTTGCTTTGAGGTTAGACTAAGAAAATCAATTGTTAATTTCCAAAAAACACAATTTGTAAAACTAAAAAAAAAATACCGAGCAAAGCTTGGTCATCCAGCTGGTATTTATTTACAAAAGATAAACAGTTTTATTAGCCAAGTATTTTTGGGACATTACATGTCATGAACGCATTGCTTGGGCTGTTAGTCACGGTATTTTGAAGTGATAACTTCTTATGGGAGGGTAAACCGCTTCGTTACGTAACGCGTTACGGCGCCAATCTGTCTGGCTTCCCTTTCTCTCACGCATACGGCAGCGGTAGGCAGGCTCCTTCTCCACTCTAACCCACATCGCTAGATCTATTCGAATTGTGACTTTATTACAATGAAATACAGTTGAGTTTTTTTTTCTTTATAAAGAATCTACATTAGGGAATAATTTAATTTAATATAATTTTGAAACTTAAGAACGCCATCTGCTGGAATAGCTTTAGTGTTGTTGTGTCGTTAAAGCATAAAGCAATTTAAAAAAAAAATATTATTATTCGCCGATAGATGTCAGGAAGAGTCACCTTTTTGTGATTTTTCTTCCAATAAAAAAAAGCGAATAAAATGACATTTTCTAGAAATGATTCCTAGCTAGATCGATTTATCGGTGTTTTTTGGAAATTAACAATTGATTTTCTTAGTCTAACCTCAAAGCAAACACTCATTGACTTCGTGTTACTTAAAAACGCCATCTGCTGGAATAGCTATAGTGTTGTTGTGTCGTTAAAGCAATTTAAAAAAAATAGTATTATTATTCGCCGATAGATGTCAGGAAGAGTCACCTTTTTGTTATTTTTCTTCCAATAAAAAAAAGCTAATAAAATGAAATTTTCTAGAAATGATTCCTAGCTAGATCGATTTATCGCCCCCGAAACCCCCGGAATACTAAATTTCATGAAAATTGTTGGAACCGATTCCGAGATTCCAATTTATTCCAATATATATATATATATATATATATATATATATATATATATATATATATATATATATATATATATACAAGAATTGCTCGTTTAAAGATATAGGATAAAATTTAAGTAATAACCTAATATTAAATAGTTCAACTTAGACTAGTTTAAGTTATACGCACACGTTTTTTTTATTGGTGTGTCGCCACTTTTGTCACCTTTTACGACAGGTCAACCCCAGCCGCAAGGGTTAGTATTCTTAATACGCGCCTACACGGAGAAAGTTGCATATACCACGTTAACGTGGTATATGCAACTTTCTCCGTGTAGGCGCGTATTCCTTAAGGATATTCAACTTGTCGCTGGCCAAATTTAAACACCAAGTTCAAGCATTTATTCTCCAAAACAATAATAATTAACGTTATTTCAAATTCTCATTCAAGAAAAATGCTAGAAATGAGAGTAGATTGATGCAAAAGGAGACTACACCAAAGAAAAGATGGAGTGTGTAAAATATGATATGGCAAAAAAGGTGTGAATGTTCAGATGACGACTAATAGAGAAGAGTGGAAGAAGAGGACATGCTTTCTTTTTTTAGTCTCAGGGAAAAACCCTATTCTTGACGGGTTCCCCCAGCCCGGGGGACCGAGAGATATGTGGGACTCCGGGAAAGATGTTTGACCATCCGACTACCCATTAAAACACCAGTACGCTGTTCTCCTATCACCTACGCCAGGGCCCACGGATATATGGCCTGCCGATCTCGTGGCCCGGGGAGGCGCCGACCCGCCCTTTGTCTCAGGGCTCTATGTGTTTGGTGCCAGGGAGTCAGGGTTTGGTCCCCCCGGCGCTTTCCTTTATCAGCTCAAAGGAGTTGAGGAGGCCACGGAACAGCACGCGATCCTCCCTCTCGCGGCAATAGTGCGGGCGGCGGATCTTCCCCCGAGGGGCCTCCCGCGGCCGCATTCTATGGTGGTCGAAGGTCGTTGGAAGCCCTCCGGCGTCGACATACCATCAGTAGAGAGTACAACCCCAAGGTGCTATTAAATTGCAGTTTCCTTGATATAGAAAAAAGGGGTATAAATAAATAAAACAACTCAAGAACCTATTGGAACCAACTATTGCGTGTTTATTGACTTTCCGTCCAGAAAACGTTGCATACATAATTCTTATAATAAATATTAATTAATAGTAATTTTATAATTTAAAAATTTCACCAACTTTATACGAAGCGTGATAATTAAAATCTAGTGGCGCCATTCGTGGCATTCTAAAACGAATACATAAAAATCCGACTTTGTGGCTATGTGATGCCGCTGCGGCAGCTCACCCCATAAGTTGCAATCACTATTTTAAGACATTTAGACAACTTATTAACCTCAGCCACTACTGTCGTCACTCATTCCACATCAAAAATAAAACACGATCAATTGCAATCATTCAAATCATTCACTCATTCGCTCTCAAATGACATTATGTTCTCGTTCGAATTTAAGCTAAGAATAAATTATTAATCCTATTTCTGCAAATTATGATCACCAACTTTAAATAACAACAATTTGGCAGTAAAACAACGAATTATTATTGGTGACCTTTATTGTTTACAGCTCATTGATCCATACATATCTCGGATTATCTTCCTGAATTTATTCGTTCATCGAGATCATTCTAGAATCGCGTATTATTCTTATTTTTTATAAGTTATTACTTAAAATCATTTTAAGTTATTACTTAACTTAAAGATCACCAGCGAAAATATTAACCTACAAACAAACAATAAAACAGCTTTTAGCTGAAACGCATCTTCGTCCAATAGGTGACTCGGGCCAAGTAATCTTGGTGTTTTGATGATCTTAGCGACCCAGCCAACCAATTGGCGTCGATAGCGATATTTAAGAACGGTCTACCATCAGCTCGAAGTGAACCGAACCGCGACGCTCATAGCGGTCGTAGAAGATGTTCTTCGCCCACGCTTTGCATTCAATATTGATGAGCACACCCGCTGTAAAAAAAAAGTGACATTGTAAAAGGGTTTCACCAAGAATTTTTCACTCTTCTAAACATCTGTTTTTTATGCACTCATGAGGAATATTCTTTTCGTAGTTAAATCTTTCGTATTAGAATAAATTCCATTATTGTGGCTACTATTGGGTCATCTTCCTCTGGTGCAGGGAAGTTGGAGCGTCGAGGCCAATCCCTTTACCCCGGCGTAAACTCTGGGGACGATTACCCCCGATGGCGTGGAGTAGGAAATTCATTTTTACAGGGAAGACAGCTGTCGATCACCCAACAGTGAAAAGAAACTAAATTGAAGAAGTAAACCATTTGCTGCCTTTCACGACCATTGAAGGACCAGTATTATTTGCTGCTTCTAATATTTTTGCCGAATAGATTACCAAAATAGACAATATGAAACTTAAAGAGAGCTTTAAAAATTACGTACACCTGGGCTTCTCAAACAGAACAGCAACGAGTGGGCTGAGATAGCCTTCCTTGTTAGTAAATGGGTAGTAGTAGGAGGGGAATCCACGTCGAGGGATGTACTGCACTGGACCAATATTCTCCACATCAGCTGGATTCTCCCCCTCACAAGACACCCAGACAGTGTTAGCTTCGGGTTTTCCAGACTGAAAATGGTAATGAAAATAGCATAATTGTAGATTGAACTTGTTTTGCACACGGTATTTTTCGTTTTGATAAAATATCAACATGTCTGTGTAACCATCTTAGAGGCCATTATGAATTAGTAATAAACTGTAAAATATGTTCTGTAAGAGCGTTCAGGGATCTCTTATAATCAAATACGTAGAACCCCACTTAACGGAAGGAGTAAAGCGGGATGTAATGTTAGTCTTATTGTGAAGGTTTTAATACTGATTAAAGGTGACATGGAATGGTAACTTTTGCTATGGAGTTTGAATAGATTATCATCATTGGTTGTCTTTATGGCTCCTTTCTTATAGGCTTCGTGGTCGAACTGGAAATAAGAGTCGTCTGAATGCATATTAAGTTTACATAATATGATAATTGTTAGAACACTCCACACCTAATGCATAATTTGCGCTCGAATAAACACCAAAAACTTGACAGCGTGTAAAAACTGTCGATTTTTCTTCAAGTTTGACGTAATTATGTACAAATCGTTGACATAAAATGCGTACAAGCTTCATCCCTACACAACTCAGGATTTATTGGGACATAATAATAAAATGACATCATCAGATATTATATTGTTTTCAGAATCAGTACAAACGATACTCACAAGCATCTTAATGTGTTGCTTCAGATCCTCGGGCATGTTACTGGGCAAGTCTTCGGTATTGTTATAGGGTTTGGGTGTCCAGTTGAAGATCTATAAATAAAACAAAATGTATCTTTCTCCAAGAATAGGCATATGCAATAATCATAGTCCTTCATCGATCGATTAAGCTTGCTACCTCCCAAGCCTTCATTGGTAGTCATTCTAAATTAATTTAGACTACGTCTCATAGAACGCGTTATGTAAAAATAATGAGGTAAAATTTGTGATTTTTACGAAAGCGTCTATTTAAGGCAATTGTTTCCTAGCTTCAGAACAAGTTTAACTAGAAAATTAGACTAAATTGAGCTTAGATCCTATAACTTCGATAACCCGCTGTCCTCCTATCACTTAGTGCCTGGTACCAGGGTGTGTCTCGTCAGATGCGTGCGTGCCAGAATTTCAAGACTTTCACCCTCTGATGCTCTCCTATATAAGAGAGGCGGAACAGCACGTGTGCCCTCACCCTTACGACGTAGGTGTGGGCGATGACCTTTAGCTAACTTAACTAATCAAAATCTGTTTTCAGCCTAGATTAATTAAAGTACGTGGCAATGAAGCTTTTAATTAGTTGGGAACTGCAAATAATGGCTTTAAGAGATCCAACCAAAACCAATTCAATCTCAACTGCCCACTTATGCTCATCTAAACGAATAAGAGAGAGTGGTGTGTTTTTTCGCGCTATGATAGTATTAAAAAATAATCCCCATGACCAAAGTAAAGCTATAAATGTAAATGGAATTTAGAACTTGATGGAAAATTGAAGGAACCTTATTAAGCTTCAGGAATACACAAGGTCCGCCTTCCTCATAATTGTACTGTCTCTCAGCAATACAGGGACTGAAATCGTCGATCGGTACGTCGCAAACTTGCTTCTCTCCGAGAGCTCCAGTGCTGGGATTGCATGAAACCCGATTTTCGGCCCCGACCGCCTCACCGCTGCCGCTGCCCTTTTTGCGGTACTCTGCAAAAAACATTCTCTTATAAACACGAAACATTTTTTTAAATTTTGCTAAATAAAAATTGCCATAACATGTTCCATATGTTATGGCGTTTTTGTGTCTACATTTTTATTCTGATATAATTATGGCCTTTGCATTAAGAACTCAATGTACTACTAGGAACTCCCATATTTAACTTCTTAGGCTCTTTCAAAATCAGTTTTTATCTCCTTGCGTAACATAAAATGTAACTTGGAACTCTGATATCATTTAATTTAAATTTGAACAAAATTAATATACACAATGATCATTTAAATGAGTTTTTATTAATATTATCCGCGTATTTTCATAACTAAATTGCCCTAGTTTTCTAATTTTGAACATCTTTCAGCGATTAAAGCTCTAACTGCTTACCCAAATATTGAAATACTTACGGTCAAGAAATTCATCGATAACCTTGGACCATTTCAGCACAGATCCCTTGTCGTTGGCCCTGTAGTAGATTAAGGTGCTTTCCACGGTAGCGGATTCCGGCATAGGTCTGAAGCCCAGACCTAAACAATTGAATTAAACAAAGTGAAGTTCTGTCCGTGCACGGGCGGAAAAAGAATACTGACCTTTGCGGCCGGGGTCGACCTATCATAAAAGGCGAAAAAACAACCTAACTTTGTGTTGTGTTCCGGCATTAGTGACCCAAGTTCCTGTACCCTCATGAGACAGTAACGTGTTCGCGATGCCATTGGCGTTGCAAACACCCATAGGCGACGGCAACTGCTAGATTCTAAGTGGGCCTTCAGCCTGTCTGCTGTCTTACAGCAATAAAATAAGTGAATATTGAAATTTCTATATTCATAGACTCTTTTATAAACCAGCCAGAATAGAACAATCCATGGATGGACACCCAGGATCCAACCTCTGAAGGGTTTCACCTAATGCAGGTAACTAGGCATGCTACGAAAGGAGAAAAATTACTTTGTGCTGATTATATATTATCTTGCAAAATCAAATGTTACGAGTGTTACCTGGGTTGCTTCCGATAAGCGATGCGTCCAGCTGCCACTTAGGCATCTTGGAGTCAAGGGTCTGGTAGAATATTACCAGCATCGCTGCGAAGAAGCCCACCAGGACTGCATAGAAGATCAGGTAGAACAACAAGATTTTTGCTGCAAACAAAATGACGATTATATAATTTTATTCACCGTATTATATTTTTATAATTTGTAGTTGTACTACGAGTATATTGAGGATGAATCTCCATGATGAACCTGTCTAAGGATGACCTAATTATTATACAGGGTGTCCGATGGTGAATTTATATTTTTGAAAGCTTATTATTAGAGTAGCTTAAATCGAAGCTGTGTTAATTTTTATATGCTTTAACTTTTAACATTATTGCATAGTTTGAATATTAAACTCAATTGGAGTTAAATATTTAAATAATTCTATATTAGAAGATGTTTGTATACTGAATTGTATTGTCAAGATAAGTCCAATCGATCCGCATATCGTCGAATAATTGATCACAAGTGGCGACAATAGCATGTTTCCTATCAAATTGCTAAACGAACACTGACCGCGTTTTTAGCTCACATCTAAATTAATGCTAACATTTGATTGGTATCTCAACATTTGTCTTAGACATTCATCAATTCAAGGGCAAGTGGAAAATAAATCTAAATATTAGCTAAAATTTTTGGTCTGGCATGCCAATTATCAAAAATTATATCTCCTTTCTGATTACACACGTGATTAGTTGATTTCCGTCTATAAAATTGCACAATGCGCATGAACTCATAATGTTTTGATTATTAATCGAAGCCAAATAATTTTTAAACTAAATAATGAAATTTTGAATCAATCATATCGATTTGTAGTTTCCATAGTTATTGAAATTCTAAACGCATGCATAAAATCAGTATTGTATTCATCATCATGCAATACAATTTGAAGTGTTTGTCCTTTTGTAGATATGAAACTAGATGTTATACATACCCAATGTCTTATTATATGTAGTCGTGTTCTCTTTAGATGTATTTATTTCGCAACTACAGCAATGTACCTTCTTTTAATATCCGTGTTTGGTACATTTTTACGATTTGTGAAGAACGTATTTTGATGCGTACTTATTAAAAACAACCATGAAACTAAAAATCCCTTAAACAGTTAGTTTTAAGATAAACCGCTTTCTCTTTCTTTCTTTTCCTTGCTCAGACTTCAATCTCTCCCCAAGAAATTTATTATAGGTATCGGAAACAACTGAAAGGCTCGTATATTAATACCTTCATTCTTAGATTCTTATTTCTAGAGACATTGACATTGGAGAGCCGATCCAAGCATGTTGAAGTCAAGGAATTTTAGAAAAATATTGTTCAAACTGAAAATTTTATTTCAGTCAAGCCAAAATCTTTCACCCTAGTACGGTTGCCTAGGATTTCTAAAATTACACCATTTGAAGAGAACATAGTTACTAAAAATTGCGTTTCCTTACACATCATTGTCAACCAGAACTAATTTTTAGATGCCATAATAATTACTACTCATTAGAGCTCAAGTGCAAAGTACTGTAACCGTGTTACAGCTTTATTTGACCTTCGATGAGCTCTTCTTAAGCGCTTGGTCCTTGCGCTCGAAACTTACAATCCCGAACCCATGATAATTTTCTAAGTATTGTCACACGCATGTTCTTTTTCTATGCTACGAAAATAAAAATCAAGACAGAAGTAAATGTGGCGAAACTTGGTTTTTACCTGTCGTACATACTTTTTAAAACGGAATTGAAAATCAAACTGCCTTACTTTTGATATATGTGAAACAGCAAAAAAATCCCATTCAACAGATGTATCGACAGAATGGCTATTTTTGTTTCTGGCTCGACCGCCTCTGTAGCGCAACGATTTTTACACGTCGTAACAACTACCTACGACAGGGGTCGCTTTGGATTTCCGTCCACAATCTGAGTTCTTTTTATATTCTTTTCACAAAACAATTATTGTATAAGTCGTCTGGTACCCATAACACAAACGCTCTGGTGCCTATTTTGCAATTGAATGTCGCTGTCTGAATTGTATCAATATATTATTTATTTATTTTATTACATTCTACATATATATTAATCCCAAACAGCTAAAATATTTTTGTTAAATAAAAGACCGAGTTTTTTTATTGTAAGTAAATATTTTATTATCATGTCAAAGTTCATGCACTGAATGATAACATGCACTCATTTTGTTTGGCTTATGCTTTGTATTATAAACGATAACAACTTTATTCAGCGGTTATTTTTAATAAAATGGACGCGTTGTCTCTGCAAATTAATTAACTCGTGTCAATGACAACATCGCTTATTAGTGTGTGCTTATTTAAAATAATTGGCCATTAGTTATTTCTGAGAAATGTTTTAGTCTTCACACAAACCTTATACATCGTATGATCGATTTTTCTAAAAGTTATTTAATTTAGTTCATTATATCATAATAGAATAAGAGTGTCGTATAACAATGTACATATTGAAATATCTTAAGTAATTATTTTTTTCAACAATACGTGTACAAATGCAAATAAGTAGAAATAAGGTTTGTTTAAAGAAATGTGACGTTACAAGATGGCCGCACATGTTTCTTGTAAGCCATAGACAAAAACACTCAAATTTATTTTCTAAGAAATTTCACAACAGATTCAAAGCGTCCAATTATTACGGATATCTGAATCAGAAAAATAACTGTTGTTACAATCATTTAAAAGCTAAACAGTCGAATATTCTTAGCTAGTATAGCCAATAAGTTTTAAGTACCAAAGGTGCTTAATCTCGTATAAATTAAGTAGGTCATGTAATAAAAGAAATGGCCCTGAAAAGGCCCATAATGCCATTCAGCCACTTTATTACATTTCATGACATTTCTATTTAAAAAAGCATATACGACTTCATGTCCGGATAAAGGGGGCTACTTCCGAAAGAGGGTAAGTCCTTGGATCGATGACGCCAAGGACGGGGCGCGCGCAACCTATATGGTGGCGCCACTGTCGACATGGAGAATGGCACAGACTGTGAAAATTTTATTATCTCTATGATTTAAAAGCCAAGTTTATGGTATTGCAAATATTTGAGGGGCATGGATGGATTAATTTTTAAGATTTTTAAAATCCCATATTTTTATTAGTTTAATTGATCCCTACTGATGAAATATTATTTCTAAAAATCCTTATAAAAGACAAGTATGACATAGATTATGATACTTTTATAAAAAAAATTATACATTGAATTACAGAAAAGAGCTAAAATGAAAAAATCAAAATGTAATAGTTTTCTTCTTCTAGTTGCTTCATCTCATTTGGACCCTTAGCGTTTAATTCAAAGCTCGGGGTCATCTATTATGTAACTTCTGCACATTTTGCGCCGATGCCCTACGGTAGCACTTCATTGTTTGAACAAAACAGCCTGTTTTAATTATATGAAAAAGACAAAGGTGACAACCGCCAGTACCTCCCCCCCCCCCCCTTCAACCCCAAAAGAAAAACCGAACAGTATATTTTAACTACAGAAGAACTACTAGATAGAATAATAAGAAATAAGATAACAGTATCCCTTTTCTCTTAGACCAGAGTGCTCTATTTTTTATAGTTAGCTTAGAATAGACCGACGCTTGAGTAAATTTTTTTAATACTCCTAATCAGAACGTTATTCAGTCAGAATTAGTCATTCCATTATTATTACAAAAATATAATTCAATGAACACCACTCATTGCGTGTTTTGGTTATCTCCTTTAAAAATTGATAACTATATTCTGCAAATATATAAACCCTGTATCCAAGGCCCTTTGAGCCGGGAGTCCATTGTTGAACTCAAGGACGAAAATATTACGCGCCATTTTCTTCCCGCCCGTCACGCCTTCATTTTTTGCGCTGTTTTTTTTCTCCTTAGCAGGATCTACTAGCAGGTCTCTTTGACTTAGGTATATAAGATTGGTGAATTATCTTACCTTAATCTATCCTCTGTTCGAAAAATGGTCAACTAGACATAACTTCTAGGGGGGTTACATAACTTCTTTGTGCTAAGAACAAATACTAAGAAACCTACGTATGCCCTAAATACCTAATATATAATATTTTTAAGTAATAATATAAAAATGCGTGAACAAATGAAAATCAACATTTTAAGACATTAATTTTAAGTGTACTCTATGTTTCTGTGTTATAAATTTTTTATCGTAAAGATTAATTACGGTTATAATTATTTACAAAAAATATATACTTTTCTATATTTAAGTTAATTTAAATGAAAATTTAATTCAATCGTGTTTAATCGATATTTGTGTGCTATTTTTAGATGTATTCCAACTTACCCCAGCTGGATCCCGTGCGGCCCATAAACTGACCCGTCTCGGAGTTCCACAGGAAGATCCTGAGGGCCTCCCATTTTCCTAGGTCCGGTGGCGGTGAGTAATATTGTTCAGTAACCTTTGTCTTGTCAGCCATGTTGACACGCCAAGCCGGACTGCGGTGTGCGGATGAGAATCGATTTGCCGTTCGCCCCTGCTGTTCCCCCCGCACTGCCGCACGCCCGTCTCTCGCCCTGCACTACCCCAGCTACCCCATCCTCCCCTTACGTAACGATTACGTAACGTGCGCGCGCAGGTCTGAGACCTAATTTGACCTAACCAGCTCTTTAGACCTATCCACCAAACTGTCGATATTCCGACATCAGTACAGTATTAAAGATCTGAGTATATTGGTTGAAGAATGAGGCTACAATGTTATATAACGCAATTCAGATAAACTTATTCACTAAACAAATAAGGTAGAATTTGCAATGTCTTTTGTTCGCAACAAATTTGTATTTTATTAGGTTGTTGGTCTATAGAAAAATTGATTTCGTCATTACCGAATATGCGGAGTTTTCACCAAAGTTAGTTATAGTCCATCCGGGATTATTAAGTTTGGTAATTATAAACGTTTAAAAACATGTACCACAGTTTACAACTTATTATCGCAACAAAAATTTATAAACTGATACTCGGGGTCCACTTTTGTTCTTCTCCATGTTGCAGGGTTTTCTGAATTCTTGATAGCATTAGATCATTACTACGCATATAACAAACAGCATTATATTAGATATCAAGAAATACATGTTACATACGCCTAATTATTTATTCATAGCAATAGAACTGTAAAACCGAATAAACTATAAATTTTCACATAGGTTCAAGTTAAAAGATTTTTTACTGTGGGACTGTAGACAGGCTGACGGCCCACTATACAGTAATTAGAATCACCATCGCCTATGGGTATTTGCGACGCCAGGGGCACTAAGACGCTGCTGTCCGTGTAGAGTTATTGAAAGTTGATCACTTATGCCGGAACACACAAGTTATAGGGCCCCATATTTAAAAATCAGGGATTGCCATCCAGTCAGACTTAGAGCCCTACCACCCAGTCAGTGTTAAAATTTAAACTTTTTATTCATTCCTATTTTTTACCACTTTATGTAATCACTTTTTCCTAACATCAATTCTTAGATATATCATGTTAGGAATATTTTATGAAACATTATGGAAAAACATATTTTTTGAGTTTTTTTTTATTGCTGTAAGACAGCAGACAGACTGACGGCCCGCTTAAAATTTAGCAGTTACCGTCACCTATGGGAGTTTGCAACGCCAGTGGCATCGCGTACACGCTGCTGTCCCATAAGGGTACAGGAACTTGGGTCACTAATGCCGGAACACAACACAAGGTTATTATGGCGGCAGACTTAAGACCAAAGGTGGTCACCATCCAGACGGACTTGAGGCCCTACCACGTAGCTAGGGTGGGTTGTTTTGTTGCCTTTTACGACATGCCGATCCCAGCCGCAGAAGTTAGTATTCTTTCTCCGCCCCTGCACGGATAAAAGTGAGTGTACACATAATGTCATAATTATGTTGCTTGCATGTGGATTCTGGTCTTATCATCAATATTTTTATGGGGGCGGCTGTCACAAAATAAATAAATATAACATAAATATTTAAATTTGCTTTATTAATTCAATCTGCAAATAATAAAATAAATATATTTAAGGTGAACTTAAAATTATACAATATATGTATGTATGTATAATGTTATTTATTTAAAATAATACAAAACAATGCTCATCCATTTAGTATTCATACTAAAAAATATATGCCCAGACCTTGTTATTATAAAATAAGAAGTACTAGCTGACCCGGCAAACGTTGTTCTGCCATGAGATCATTACAATAGAAATTAATCAATCTCTACTAATATTAAAAATGTGAATGTCTTTAGTAAAAAAAAATCAATCAAAAGTATCCTATGTTACTTCTAATACCTCCAAGAATATGTGTACAAAGTTTCATGATGATCGGTTAAGTAGTTTTCGCGTGAAAGCGTAACAAACAAACTTACTTTCACGTTTATAATATTAAGTATGATTAATGTATATTGATTTTTATACTATAGTTCATAATTATGTAACGCTCTACCTATTGGATTTATTCGAAATTAATATAAAATTTCTAACCTACATCGATGTTACAAAATTATTTACAAAATTTTATTGATATTGAAATAAATATTTTTTTATTTGTGACAAAGGATACACAAAAATGACATAAAAAATAATGAAAAAAAAAATTAATACAAGACACTATTCAATTTTATCGTGATTGAGTATCAAACATCCATCCATACTTTTACATTTATAATATTAATAAGTTTAGATAGTATAATATACACGACAATGGACTAACATTTATTTGTTTTTAAACATATTTCATAGAGATTCTGGCTTCTCTATTATTTCTTCTGATCTTCCAGCGCTCTCTTCTCCAAGTTGAGGCTTTGTCCAAGCTTGACAAACACAAGTGGGCCCATTAGTACCAGATTGTCCTGGGGTCATTTGATTGCTACCTTGAATCTGTCCAATTTGTCCTTGATATATCCCTGACTGCTGGTTCTGGACCGGATATTGAGGATTTATCATCGGTCCGGGTAAATTTTGACCAATAAATGGGTTGCTTTGATGATTTGGTCCAAAAAATTGAGTACTTTGTAGATTTTGACTAGTTTGACTATTTTGGTGATTCTGACCAACAAATTGAACGTTTTGGTAGTTCTGACCAACCGTTTGCGAACTTTGGTGATTTTGGTTAACGAATTGTCCATTCGGATTATTAGGATCACTGAATTGAACATTGTGATTTTGGCCGATTTGGTTATTTATCGTATTCGTTCCGGTAAACATATTGTTGGCGTTCTGACTATTTATTTGAGGATTTTGCTGTTGAGAAAACTGTCCGGAAAATCCAGGGCTCTGCTGAAACTGGTTCTGAAGACCTTGAGTATTCTGTGATTGTATTTGACTCTGTTGATTAGTGGATTGCACTTGACTTTGCATTTGGTTAGACCCTTGATACCCCTGATTTTGAAATTGCACCTGTTGATTCTGGTTACCAGGTTGATGATTTTGGATACTTTGCTGACTTTGGAACTGTCCAGATTGACTAGGGTAGAATTGAAACTGACCCTGGCTCTGATCTAAGACTGAGCTAGCCTGAGTTGGCTGAATTTGGGCTCCAGACGTGTATTGGCCAGAAGGATAACTTTGTTGGTAACCAGTGCCATATGCATTGTTCATGTACCCTGCGTTCCATGAAGTATATTGTTGTGGACCCTGGATATATCCTGATTGGGCCTGCATTTGTCCTTGAGATACAGTACCGGTTGGAGCCGGTTTGTTCTTGTTGTGATTTTGAACAATATCAATAACGCCACCAATGATCTTTTCTGGAATATGTAACACTTTCCGCGCTTCTATTTTTGCAGAGACATCTTGTACTGTTATAACAAGAGTTGTCTGTAATAAAAAGTAAGTAAAAATTAGTCAATATTTAACAACATAAAGAGCTTCCACAATCACATAGTGTAACAATACTATATTATTTATTTATTTATTGTTACAACGGTGTACATTATATGGTATATATTAATTAGTACATTTTGTATCAACATAATAAGGCGTATAATATTTATAAAGTTATTTTTATGCTTCAAAAATATTAGAAAATAATAGTAATATATACATTTATTAACAATTATAATTTTATCATATCTAATTGTTTTATTAATTGATTTGAAACATCAAAGTATAGAATGAAATTAATTTTAACAAATAAGCATAATTTACTGATAAACTATAAAGTTTTAAAAATGAATTTTATGAAGCTATCATGCAAATTGTAGATCTGACAAGAAACATATTCACCATATTGAAAGCATTTTGTTTTGGATATAACTTGCATTAACGACATGAATAATTATTATAATTAAATGATATAATAGGAAATGATTATACAATATTCAATTCATACAATACCATTTAGTTCCAAAGTAGCAAAGCACTGATGTAACGAGTATGTAGGATATGTGTATACTTTACTTTTGGAAGTAATAATATATCATACATAAGCAGTCAGCCTCGGGACGCTTTCCAACACGCGAAAGCCGTTTCAGGAGTTTTTATAACATTATTTTCTTTATTCGTAAATTAACAATTTATTATATCTAGCCACCATACCTCCGCAACATTGGGAGGATATTAATGAGGCTGTGCGAACAGGAGTAGTTAGAAGCCAGCGAAAGTAGACCTATAGGTTCCCATTCGAAATGTCATGGGTAATCGTAAATATAAATATATAAATAGAACTTACAAAAAATATGAGTTTCCTAAGCCTCTCCATGATGAAAGTAGCGCCAGTGGTCAATTATGGAGTGCCAGGAAGCACCCGAAATAATTCTTTTATACCAAAGTACCAGAATAATTTAAAGAATATTTGAGCCAGGGCTGCATCACGCCCAGTTTTTTTTAGATTTAATATGAACAATTTTCATAAAGAACTAAATTTTGTTACAAAAAATCTATCCTTCTCCAATTCGCTGTCAGAATTACTTTCTATTATACTATAGGAAATTCAAAACGGTTTAGTTTGAATATTTTGAGCATTCTAAGCAAAGCTTTTTAAACATTCTTTAAAGAAATAGTTATCTTTAAAGATAATTTTTTTTTGCTAACTTTTCATACACATATAATATTAACAGAAATTCGGGACCAGCAGCCAAAGTTCAGAGTGCTTTTTTGTGTGAAAGCCTTTCTACACAATTCTTGTTCTTAAGCAAAGGGGCAGAAGGATTATTTTGTTTCAAATCATGAACGAGGTCCGGTAGCCCTATTCATCGCGGTTATATATCGGAATATAATATTGCATAGTACATTCTCCTTGAACTCAATAAATAGTGAATTTATTTTAAAATAAATAGTAAATTATTAAGCTACGGTAGTTTGAATAAATATTAATATACCCAATCTAGTGACGGTAGTGAAACTGTGACCTTCGTAGGCGTCCCGATGTGAGTTAACCGTTGCGCAACGGAGGTCGTCATATACACTAAATAGAAGTCAGCTTAAGATAGAAGTCAGCTCAGCAGTTATTGATAGATAAATATAGTATAAAATTTGGAAGTGTAAGCCCTACAGCTCGTTAGTTTACAATTAATGCCATCGCACATGGTTGGAGACATCGCACACGAAAATTCGCGCTTGCGTGGTCCCGGTACCGCTATTCCCGTAACACAACACCAATCAATAGTGTAGCATAATGCGGATCGTTTTATCGATAAAAAACATGAGTATTTTATTATACAACCATTTCTTATTTTAATAAGTGTCACTTCATTTATACACGCACATAGTTTTGAACATATATCTCAAAATTTTAGATACGGTAGTATATAATAATTATAGCAGATATATCGTCGAATATTTCTTATTTTATTCTCCGTGTAGGAGTGAAGTAAAAACAGTGACCCCTGTTTTGCCTTATCGTAAAAGGCGTAAAAAGAACCTAGGTGATAAGGATCCAAGCCCGTCTGGATGACAACAACACCCCCTGGTGAATTTATATTGGTGAATATGCCACCATAATAACCTCATGTTATACTCAAGTATAAATGACCTAGGTTCCAGTTCCACTACGTGGATTAGATATTAGAATATGGCAAAAAAGGGTGTAAATGTTATGCCATATTCTCTTTATTTACGCAATCCATCCATCTTATTTTTGGTCTACCTCTACACACTCTATATATATATATATATATATATATATATATATATATATATATATATATATATATATATATATATATATATATATATATATATATATATATATATATATATTAGAGAGAGAGATCAATTATAGGGAAGGTACGAGTAAATCCAGAAGTCAATCGTTAGAATTAGTTATTGCATTAGGCGGAGAGTTCTTAAAATGAATAAAATAACATTTAATAATTATTAAATGCTGTATATAATTATAAAGTGGTTAGACCTAGTAAAAATAGTATTATGTAACGTCGGAAACAATTAATATCGAAAATCAACAACGATATCAATGTGGCACATCACTACTCCACCAATACATGATTGACGGCACTGCGCCTAAAAAGACCTAAAAGCCATATTTAAGAACTTTTTATTCAATTTTCTGACAAATTATCTCCCATCGCTCGCTTTGCCGAACTCGATTTATTATACTGACCATGTTTAAAAGTATTTCGGGGAAATTAAATGATTTATATATTTTCCGTGTTGATGGCATGTTTATATTTCAAATTGGGTTGTTCGTTTGCTTCTGGGTGGGTTATTACTTATTTGTTACTTTAATTTAAAAAATTACTAGTAAAAAAGTAAAATGTAATGCGAATAATGCCATATAATATGGAAAATGAGAGTGAATATAGAGGTAGACCAAAGAAAAGATGAATGGAATACGAAAAGGTGACGGCTAATAGAGGACAGTGGAAGAAGAGATCATGTTCTGCCGACTCCATAATGGATAAGACCAGAAAGAAGAAGTATAAAAGCATATCAACATAATTTTTACTTACTCATGCCGTATAGTGGGCAAATGGTGTCACACCAATTTTATCCGTACAGGGGTGGAGAAATAACACTGACCTCTGCAGCCGGGGCCTGTCGTACAAGGCGACAACACAACCCACCATGGCTACGTGGTAGCGCCCCAAGCCCGTCTGAATGGCGACTATGCCGCCATTGTTTTTTGGCATTAGTGACCCAAGTTCCTGTACCCTTGTGGGACAACAGCGTGTTCCCGATGCGACTGGCGATGCAAACCCATAGGCGTCGGTAACTGCTAAATTCTTAGTAGGCCGTCAACCTGTCTGCTGTCCTACAGCAATAAAAAGCCCTGGAATTGTAACCTAAATCGCCAGATATGCTGATTTTCTAGGGAATTGCGAATATATTAATTACTTAATAACGCTCTACTGCTCAGACCAGGAGGTATATATCTAGGAAGATGTATCTATATAGTATGCCTGCTCAGGTTGCCCACGGCGAATTGGCGGGTTACACAGACCCGTAATCTGTCTGTAATGTTTTCCTTCATCGTCGGTACATGTCAATGATATACGATTAAATTCCACTGAGAAATAGAAAGAAAGAAAGAAAGAAAGAAAGAAAGAGCGTGTAACCATTCCCACTAAATCTGGGGTGGAGTCCAGCAGTCCTGCAACACATTGAAATATATAAATTAAATTTGTGAACATAAGATTTGCATTGCAATGTCTGTAACCCGTGGGCTGGAGGATGCGACAGCGGGTTACGTCCGGCGTTATCTAGATTTCACTTGATGACAGATGGAAGTTATTTGTCATTTGACAGACTATGTACTCATTTTTATCAAAATACTTCTTAAAAGCGTTTTCTCTCATTATCCGAATCTTTCTTTTTTAAATCCTGGTTTCTATTTCGGAGAGATACAAGGAAAACATAACTCTTTTCTACATCGACGCACATGCTAACACTATTTTCTTGATCAATGCAACACAAGAAAATAAAATGTATATATTGTGTAAAAGATATGAATGACGACTAATAGAGCAGAGTGGAGATAATATGTACCGACCCCACATAATTTGGGATAAGGACAGTAAGAAGAAAAAACACAACAAATAAATGAACAAGTATGATAAACTAGCTAACTCGGCAAACGTTGTTCTGCCAATAAATTTTAAAAAACTATTAGAGTAAGTTTTCCAGTTTCAGATTAGTAGATGATATAGTTAAAAAAAAAATTTACTACCAAATGTGCATAAGAAATAAATTATCAATTTTTATTGTATTTATGGTTCACTATTTTGGCGATAATGGCTTGCACATAAAAGATAAATATATACTGTTGCAAGATTTTTGTAAGACCATATAAGACAAACATTTCCATTATACATTATATACATGTAACTCTAACGATTTTTGCAGTACACGCCAGAATAGTTCGCAGATGGCAGAATTTTTTCCTACTTACTTGACACTTATTCACACAATATTTTTATAAATTATAGCCTATGTGTTATTCTGATGTGTAAGTTATATTATTATAAAGTTTCATTAAAATCCATTCAGTAGTTTTTTCGTGAAAGAGTAACAAACATATACATTCTTACAAACTTTCGCGTTTATAATATTAGTAGGAACAAGGATTAAAATTTTGTTTCTCTAAGAGGAAAATTCTTCATAGGCCGAGTAATAGGGCAAAGGCACATTTTAAAGCATTATTGAAAAAATAACTAAAGCAAACTAGATGTAACGCCAAATCTACATCTACTGAGAGAATGGGTTCAACATTTTGCCAATACCTATCTGCATCCAAGGTAAAGGTTATTAAAATCGCAACCGAGGTGACATTAATCACGACGATGCCAGCAAACAGTTCGAGTGAGGGGGCGATCCAGGATCACTTTATGCAGGACGTATTACGCTAGAAACAAATAATTGACCCCTATTCAAGTACTCGTGATTGAACTTTTCTGATTTCGACTATAGAAAGTACAACAGGAATTGGTTTTGAGCTCGTTATGGTCCAGTGGGTTCGTAAGTTAATAAAATCAAACAAGGCGCTTACAGACCTAATTTTTAATACCCTGTAAAAGCCATCGATAAAACAAGTTTGGCAAAGATAGGCTGATGACCCACTTACCAGTAAGCAGTTACCGTCGCCTCTGGACGTCTGCGACGCTAGGGGCACCACGACCACGCTGCAGGCCCATAGAGGTACAGTAACCTGGGTCACTAATGCCGGAACATAAGGTTATTATGGCGGCATACTTAAGACCAAGGGTGGTTTCCATCCAGACGGGTTTGGGGCGTGGGACGTGGTAGGGACCACGTAGCTAGGGTTGTTTTACCGCCTTTAACTACATTCTTACTCCGCCCCTACACGAAGAAAAGAAATATAAATACAAACCTAAGACGTATCTCATAGAACACAAACATAAATAGGCAGTAATACTGTGTATTTTTGTTCTAACGGGCGTTTTCTGCTGCTCAACGATTTAATTACTCTTCCTTTCATTTTCATTTCTGAGTGGATTCGAAAATAAATCATAATTTCTTACTCATAAAAGACGATTGCCAATAAATTGCGATTAAATTTAACTTAGAAATGAAAATATAAATGTATATATACATAATAAGTTTAAAACGAGTTGTATTCTCTTGCATAACAAAGCCCCATTATCCTTTTGTGTGAGTTGACATTATGTACTGGATGCGCGGGCGCAGTTAGTGTGTGGACACTCGCGGGGACTCCTCCCTCAGTAACCAACGTAACCCAGGCATAGAGGTAAGAAAACTGTACTAACACTATACTTTTTACTAATTTTATTTAATGAAGCCATCAAGACTATTATTGCACCATACTAAGAAAAAAACATACTAAAAACTATAAAGGGGCTGGTTTTGATAAAACAGAATCTAGTTAGAAATGTATGTTACGAATTCAGTGTCAAATTTGGTGACCAAAATCCATTTCAATCCATTGACAATAATTAGTTTAAAGTTAAAAATTGTAAAAAAAATAATCATGAGGCCGACATGTCTAACACTAAGGTTTTATAGTTTATTTATGTTTTACCATGCAATCTTTTTTTTTTTCTTAAAAAATCTGATGATGTTTTAAAAATAAATAATCTGTAAAACTCATATCCACTATAGCATTAATAGGAATGTTCGTCCTGCGCAAGTGTATAATTATTATACCTCTTTTAAAAGCCACCTATTCATTTCCTTGCGTTCCTAAAAGCAAATTCAGTCAATAGCTGGGTTTTGAAACAACGTTTGTAATGGGTACTGTTCTCAGACCCAACTATATATTTTGTTTCTAACATATTATTATGACTACGCGAAATAGACTCAACTCCTACGATACGATACAGTACCTTATATTTAGTAATACACTTTTGTGTATCAACCGTTTGGAAAACATTGAGAAGAGCCCTGAACACGGGGAGACCCACAAATCGGCCTTAGACTAGCGTAGCCAGCATATCTGTCCCTTGCAACCAGGACCATCAACACCAACAATAGTTATGCATTCTTAAATGTTAATTATTTTCTAAGGAATTTATTTGTAGGTAATCAAAACCTTCAAAATGACGGTAAAGAAACGAGCATCGGATTTAACTAGCTTAGAGCGGTTCAACGTGTACTATAAAGAAAAAGAGCCATCCTTGACCGCCATGCAGAAGTGTAAGCGATTCTTCTGGAACCCTAAAACTAGACAATTCTGTGGAAGGACTGGAGTAGCATGGTGTAAGTATATTTTAGCATACTGGACCTATCAACGCGCCTTGGGTGATCCACGCTAAATATTTGTAAACTTTGTATTTTTCACACTTTCCTTTTAACATTCTCTTTAGCCGTTATCTTAGTTATTAACTTCAGTAGCCCACATTAAACGGGTCCAGAATTCCACTTATCGCTAAAACTAGTCATTTTAATAGCGTTTTAATAGCATTTTAATAGCGCACAACTGGCTCCTACAACAAAATATAATATCTAGCAAATTTAGCTGTCTGTGAATCTATGTTATGCAATATCTGCAATAAGTAATGATTTTATGGTTGCTAAGAGCCTAGTCAATTTCTAAATTTGTTATATAAAACTGAAATCAGACATCAAGTTGCAACTTAGCGTGACCAACATATATAATCCACTAATCTACTTTGGACCTTGGTATACTTTCCATCCGCTCTAGTAGAAGCTTGGGCCCAACTTCTCCTAGAAGGGAGTTTAAAGTTATTAATAATATATGTTATATTATTATAACTTTTTCTCCCCAGGGGCGGAGTAAATTCTTATTATTATTAGTATTCACTAAGCTCTGCGGCCGGAGTCGGCCTGTCATAAAAGGCGACAAAACAACCCTAGCTACGTGGTCCCTACCACGTCCCACACCCCAAACCCGTCTGGATGGCAACTTCCCTTGGTCTATAAGTATGCCGCCAGTGAGGTTCCTGTATGGGGCAGCAGCGAGTTTGCGTTGCTCCTAGCGTCGCAAACACCCATAGGCGACGGTGACTGCTTACTATTAAGTGAATCGCCAGCCTCTCTGCTGTTCATCAGCAATAAAAAAATAAAAAAATAAACGTACGGGTTATTATGGAAGCAAATGTTCTGTCTCAAAACTTCAGATCAGATGTACCAACAAGTACTTAACACAATATTTTAGTAATGCCCCTAAAATTTTCCATTCTCTAAATTGTCCGTGGTCTATGGCACTATTTATGCCCTAAGAAGGCCACATCAATAAGTCTGGGTCGTCTTGAGACAATTGGCCGTCTCCTAGCGAAGGTACGCTGAGCCGGAAGTGGCGACGGCCGCTGGATTGCCGCAATGAGATCATTGCTCGGCTTCCGGCGCTCGGGCCTCGCTCTGTCGCTATCGGGATTCCACTGGATCGAGTCAGCTTGTACTTTATTACATTTCACCAATGTCTCTTGTGACTCACTCTTTTAGTGAATTAAATTTCATAACTTATGCAACGATTGAGCAAAATAATAACGAAAGTTATTGTATGATCTGCCTTGAACCGGTCTTCGTATACGAAGTTAGATCTACCAAAAACAACAAAAACAGAATAGAATAAAGGTTATGTATATATAAAATCAGGTAATTAATATACTATCCAATAATTTTGCCACAGATGAAAGTTATTTGATA
Organism: Malacosoma neustria; assembly: GCA_963693495.1. NCBI lineage: Eukaryota > Metazoa > Arthropoda > Insecta > Lepidoptera > Lasiocampidae > Malacosoma > Malacosoma neustria. Next base: position 22,609,462 of record OY856375.1, on the reverse strand, counting down.
CTTATTTTAATAATTTTGTGTTGTGTCCTGGCATTAGTGACCCAAGGGACTGCAGCGTGTTTGCGATACCACTGGCGAACATGTGTTGTGAACATGATCCATATTTTAAAAAATGTTTGTTTTGTGAAGTATAGTCGTCGTTGTTTAGTACACCATGAGCATTCAGTTGCTTACTTTGGGACTCGTCCCAAATGAACGCAATGCAATCCAAATACCACATTTCACAAACTAATTTATTATTTTTCCGATGTTTAAACTAAAAATGTTATTATTATTCATTAAGTCCTAGACATTATTCACCCATTATATAAAGTATTACGATGTTAATACACTCCAAGTATGTTTTTCGTCTTCCAATCATCGGTGCCAGATCCGCTCTTAATCTGGGAGTACAATTCTACGTGCCTATTTCTATTGGTGATTTTAAGTTATACCTCTCAGTTAACAAAGGAGAATAACTTTCGTCAGAATTATTAACATTGAGAGAAAATCTGAATCATCCTATGCTGTCTGTGAATTGAGGCGTGTAGTTGCAAAACCCGTAAAACAATATTTTTTTTTAAACTTGTAAATTGAACTAAACCTACTCCGATTTAGCAGGATTTGATTAGAAACGCAAAATAAAAGGTTAAATATAATATTGAAATATCTAGAATATAGAGGCATTTGTGCAATAAAAAGTTTTCTAACGACATATCGTCATTTTGCCATAAAACGTTTTAGCAGGTTTTGCAACTACACGCCTCAATTATTAACACCACTTAATACTCCATTGAAATAAGATTTCCTGACAATTAAGAGGTAATATAGTAGGTAATTGCTAAATTGTATTTCAGCCAAATTAGCGCTATTCTACACGATCTTCTATTCTGCGTTGGCCATTCTCGTGGCCATCTGCATGTGGACCTTTCTTCAGCTCTTGGACGCTCGCCAGCCGAAGTGGCAGTTGGAGTCCAGCATCATAGGCACTAACCCTGGCTTGGGCTTTAGACCAACGCCGCCTGAAGTAGCAAGTAGTGTAATTTGGTACAAAGGGAATGACCCTGGCAGCCACCAGTTCTGGGTTAAGGAGTTGACGAAGTTCCTGACAGGTGAGTTTTATAGATACTCAAACATTTCTTGTTGACTATAATTTCAGATTTCATCCCTTCATCGTAAAATAGGTAGCATAAAAACAATATACAGGGTTTAAAAATAGCTTTCTGATTCGGTAGTACATCCTTTTTTTTTTTGGTCCTAAACAGATAGTTTTTTTACCTTCCAGCTTACAAACGAGACGGCAAGAAAGCAGGTGCGGGTCCAAACATCCACAACTGCGACTTCAAGCTGCCTCCACCTGCGGGGAAAGTTTGTGATGTGGACATAAGCGCCTGGGGTCCGTGTGTAGAGGAAAACCATTTCGCCTACCATAAGTCCACACCTTGTATTTTCTTGAAACTAAACAAAATCTACGGGTGGATACCAAGTTTTTACAATAGTTCAAATAACCTCCCGCAAGCCATGCCTGAAGATTTAAAAGAACACATCAGAAATATGACGGCGTATGATAAAAATTATGTAGGTATATCCTCTACATATATTCTTTTCAGGGTTGGGTTCAGGCAATTATTTACTGAAGGAATTTTTTGTTGACGAGTCGCGGGGCTGTCGAGGGAACATACACCGGAGACCCACATGGACTCCGGGAATAATGTATAGCTTCCACAACCCACTAAAATTCTTATGTTCTCCTATTGTCTAGTAATCGGGCCGTTTTACAAAATATCCGACCGATCGCATGGCCTATGCCCAACCAGACAACCGTTGCCTGTAACACAAGCGATAAAATTTAACCATTGCTGTTAAATTTCTTACATTATTAATCAAGAGCTGGTAATGAAGGTGTGATGAAGTGTTTAACCATTTTAATATTACTTCCCAAAGTACTTAGGCTCTGAATGTGTTATATTTCAGGTGTCACTTAGAAAAAATGCTAGTAAGAAGAATTTATCTTAATTCTTCTTTTAAATTAAAATCATTACTCACAGCGCCATCTTGATCTAAAAGTAAGCTGCAGAGCACTTTTATCATGGGTATCATATGATATACTACTTATATACGTCAGACTGTCGTAAAAGGGGACCAAACAACTCACCCTAGCTACGTGGTAGAGCCCCAAGCCAGTCTGGATGGCGACCATCTTTGGTCTTAAGTATGCCGTCATAATAACTTTGTGTTGTGTTCCGGCATTAGTGACCCAAGTTCCTATACCCTTATGGGACAGCAGCGTGTTCGCGATGCTTCTGGCGTCGCAAATATCCATAGGCGACGATAACTGCTAAATTCTAAGTGGGCCGTCAGCCTGTCTGCTGTCAGACTCGGAAAGGGAATCAAAAGCCCCCGCAGGTGTTCCAACGTGATAAATTCAGTGCACCATCAAGGTCGTACTAATTTTGAAGTAACAAAATAACACAAAGTGGGTGGTGAGAGCATAATATTTTTATTAAAAAGTTAAATATCAAAGGAAAATAAATTTACAGCTTAACATGGTGTGGGTGTCCTGTCACGGAGAAAACCCCGCTGACAGGGAGAACATCGGTCCCATCCAGTATCTGCCTCATAGAGGTTTCCCAGGCTACTACTTTCCTTATACCAATCAGGATGGGTACCTCAGCCCGTTAGTTGCTGTTCATCTGCAAAGACCTAAGAGTAAGTATACCAACATACATCCTTCACTAGGTTACTCCTTTTTGTCTACGTAGATACTTAAAACGAACTGGTAACAGCCCGTTATGAAATATGATGACATCAGTTCGTCGTAGTCGTAGAATAGTGACGGATCTGACATATAATAATCTTCAGTCGTTTCACTCTTTACAGAGTGGTCGTGATCAACTGGTAGTACTATTAGAGGCAGATATTGTTCGCTGTATGATTTTACGCCATTTCTCGCGATTCAGAGACATTCTGGTGCACTCATGCAAAGGCCCGCCCACAGCCGATTTGATCTGGTCGGTCCATCGCATGGGTGATCTTCCACGTGATTTGGTCCCCTCCACTTTGCCCTGGACAACGAGACGCTCTATGAAGTCATTATTTCACCTTGAAAATAATAGCCATATAATAATAGCCATTTTAAAAATACACAAGCGTCATTTTACTATGAGAATCTATCATAACCGTCACTTTACCGACTGCTTAATTTGAAATCTAAAATACATGTAATTTTTTTTTTAATGTAGCAATAATATTTAGACAATGTAGTATCCACTTAAGGTAAAAAGTGAATTTTGGATTTTTTTCAAATCCGACGTTATTCCACGATCACGACAAGTTCTTCGTCATTTCTGTTAAAATGATATTTATACATATATATGTAATTTCCGGCTTAGGTATTACCAATTCCATTAACGCTGGCAGTCCCACCGGGCTGTGCCGATATGTAATCGATAGTTTAATTCTTCTTCTTCCTGCCCTTATCCAAGTGGAATCGGCACAATATCTCCTGTCCTTCCACTCTCCTCTATTAGCCGTCATCTGAACATTCACACCTTTTTTAAGCATAGCATCTTTTACACAATCCATCTATCGTTTGTCTATCTCTCCTCTTGTATCCATCCATTCTCATTTCTAGCATCCTCCTTGTTACATAACGATCCTCTCTTCGCATTAAATTATTGTTTTATATAGTTTAAAAATTACAATTAAAAATCTACATTCTTAATACTAATTGACCAAAGAATACATGTTTGGAGAACGGGTTACGAAAACGAGAAGTATGAAATGTAACCTGATCCTAATCTATATATAATTCTCGTGTCACAGTGTTTGTAACCAAACTCCTCAGAAACGGCTTGACCGATTTTTATGAAATTTTTTGTGTATATTTGGTAGGTCTGAGAATAAGTCGTAAACATTTTTGTACTGCTAAGTTATAAGGGTGGTCCACCCCAAAGAAATTTTTTTTATATTTTTTGGTTAATTTTTTTTATGGTGTGCCATCAAAAAATACACAACCAATCCCCATTTTTAATACATTTTCAAAGAGGTTTAAATCTATGACGGTATTACTTTCGCAAAATATAACATAATATAGCTTTGAAGCTTGATGTCAGTAGAATAAAATGACATATGATCATAACATTGCATAGCACATTAAGCCTAGCGACATCTGTTAGAAAAATTCCGATCCGATTGACTTGAAATTTAGCACAATTACTCATTTGGCCGGATGGCTCACTAAGAATCGGATTTTACGAAAATCGAACGACTATTTATCGGCGGAACAACAGCTAGTGTTGTAAAATAGATGATAAAATTCAATTACCACTATAAAGCATGCACCTTTTCAAACTTTCTTACCTAATGCGCACGTACCATAAACACCACTTACTGATTGATGGTGGAGAAAAGTATCTTTAGAAGTAGATTTTCTTTAGAAGATATTGACTACGTGACGAAAACATAAGCCAGACGAAATCATGAGACCAAGAGTGGTATATTGAAGACCTATCCCCCTCTGAACGGGTCACTTACGGGTATGTTCCCTTAAGTGCATTGTAGAGGTGATTTAACCTAATAAAGAAAAGTCTCTCTTGGAATACGAGCTCGGAGTAACAAATTGAATTTATTTCCAGCGGGCATGTTGATCAATGTGGAGTGCAGAGCATGGGCGAACAACATCAAATACGACCGAATGGAAGGCATGGGCTCCGTGCACATCGAGATCATGATTGAATAAATTAGAGCTATTTTGACAACGCCTCACAGTATAGAATAGAATAAAAAACTCTTAAATAAAAAATCTCTTATATGAAAATATCTAAAATTCGAGCGAGTACTCATTGTATGAGGATTTTGCATACTTTATTCTGTGATTTAACTATATATTTTGTTATAGTTTTTGTTTTCAGTATAACATTGTTTTCACTCAAACAATATTAATTCTATTTTAAGGGAAAATATCACACGCTTTTCAACATTCTTAACATTGAAATACTGCTTAATTTAATATACTGTGGTGTTATACGATACAGTCTGAAAAATTTTGTATTTCTGTCATGTCCTGCTTAGTGTTCAGAGTTTTAATTTTAAATAAAATAGACAAGGATGAATTACTTTAATAGTGGGATACAATTGGTTACTTAAAAATAAATTACGCTGAAAGGTCCTTTTCTACAAAAATATATGAACCGAATGGTTGCAATAAAATTTTTAGCTTTGGACACTGAGTGACTACATCTGACCCGACATGTATACGGACACAATATTCGAATAATAATTATTTAATCACCAATTTTCCAAAATGATTAACAATAAAAATTATGAATGAATGTGATTTATTTATAGTTTATTTATTAATAAATATAGATTCGAATGACATGTTTTTATTTACACCGTACTTTGAAAATAAACGAGATAGGTTTCACTATTTGCTATGATGTGCTATTGATTACCTTCATTTTATGAAAACTAATATTTGGATGATACTAAAAAGTGTGGTAACCAAATAAATAGTATTTAAAAAAGAATGCACAAGTTATTGATCTGCCACAAAATGTGATGATACCTGTGAAGTGGAAGGGATATTAATCTGCAAGACCATAGATATGCTTTATTTTAAAGATGAAATTGGTTGATTCACACCGCACCGCCAATGTGTTCTATGTGCCCGTATGCACAACACACACAAACACAAAGGGGACGCATGTCGCTGGTATACCAACGAAAACTACAGCCGTATTCCTCTACTTCTCGAATTCTGGATGTGGTTTCGCGTGAACCGACCTGGGCCAGACTGTCATAAGCTTGACATTTTGTGACAATTTTACACGGTTACGAAACATGGCAGATGTAGCGGTACAAACATTATGTGCGATAAGATGAAGATGTTGTGTTCGAGAGAAAAGGAACTCCCGTTTACTCCTATCAAATTGTGGATGTAGGTTTTACATGAAAGTTTAATATCATTGCGTTTTACGATAATTATCTACATACGTTGGCAAATGGTACCATTTCACCTCCGCGTGACTCTGCCCAGCAGATATAAACTCAAGTAGTAGTTGACTAGAGCCAGATGTATAAAATATATAAAAAACAGGAAAAAAATAGCAGCAAAAAGAAATAGATGCCGAATAGTAGACCACAGGCATCGAAAAATTTGGGTTGCAACCGGAACTTGCGTAAAGATAATATCATGCAAATAAAACAGCAATTACACCGTCTAAATGTAAATAACATTTATTTCTTTCAAATATATTTATATAAATATATGAACTATAAAACAATAAACCTCTTTTATAATTTCAACTTTGTTGAATAATTTATTTACTTGGTTTATTTAACAAATAATGGAAGTATATCAAAATAGATCATATTAAAAATACCTTCACATAAATTAACGAACATACATTTAAGTACAATTAAGTGCTGGGATATTGAAGTAAGGTATGGCATACTGAATTTGTAATTTGGTCAAATAAACTAATGGACAAGATTCCTTAAGACAACTACCAGATGCCTTATCTCTACTTATCTTAAGTTGTGTTGTTAGACTTCAAAATCATTAATGAATTTATGACAAATCCAAATAAATATTGTTGATATAACTTACGCTATATTATATACACAGTTTTTGTTCCTGGTTAAGAAATAGTGTGTTTAAATTTTTAAACTGTAATCTACTTCTTTATTATGTGAACACATCATCATCATCATCATTTCAGCCGGAAGACGCCCACTGCTGGACAAAGGCCTCCCCCAAAGATCTCCACGATGATCGGTCCTGCGCTGCCCTCATCCAACCTATTCCGGCGATCTTGACCAGATCATCGGTCCATCTTGTGGGGAGCCTACCAACACTGCGTCTTCCGGTACGCGGTCGCCATTCGAGGACTTTTCTGCCCCAACGGCCATCAGTCCTTCGAGCTATGTGCCCAGCCCACTGCCACTTCAGTTTTGCAATCATCCGGGCTATGTCGGTTACTTTGGTAGACCAATATTTAGTAGACCACAGGCATCGAAAAATTTGGGTTGCAACCGGAACTTGCGTAAAGATAATATCATGCAAATAAAACAGCAATTACACCGTCTAAATGTAAATAACATTTATTTCTTTCAAATATATTTATATAAATATATGAACTATAAAACAATAAACCTCTTTTATAATTTCAACTTTGTTGAATAATTTATTTACTTGGTTTATTTAACAAATAATGGAAGTATATCAAAATAGATCATATTAAAAATACCTTCACATAAATTAACGAACATACATTTAAGTACAATTAAGTGCTGGGATATTGAAGTAAGGTATGGCATACTGAATTTGTAATTTGGTCAAATAAACTAATGGACCAGATTCCTTAAGACAACTACCAGATGCCTTATCTCTACTTATCTTAAGTTGTGTTGTTAGACTTCAAAATCAGTTAATGAATTTATGACAAATACAAATAAATATTGTTGATATAACTTACGCTATATTATATACACAGTTTTTGTTCCTGGTTAAGAAATAGTGTGTTTAAATTTTTAAACTGTAATCTACTTCTTTATTATGTGAACACATCATCATCATCATCATTTCAGCCGGAAGACGCCCACTGCTGGACAAAGGCCTCCCCCAAAGATCTCCACGATGATCGGTCCTGCGCTGCCCTCATCCAACCTATTCCGGCGATCTTGACCAGATCATCGGTCCATCTTGTGGGGAGCCTACCAACACTGCGTCTTCCGGTACGCGGTCGCCATTCGAGGACTTTTCTGCCCCAACGGCCATCAGTCCTTCGAACTATGTGCCCAGCCCACTGCCACTTCAGTTTTGCAATCATCCGGGCTATGTCGGTTACTTTGGTAGACCAATATTTAGTAGACCACAGGCATCGAAAAATTTGGGTTGCAACCGGAACTTGCGTAAAGATAATATCATGCAAATAAAACAGCAATTACACCGTCTAAATGTAAATAACATTTATTTCTTTCAAATATATTTATATAAATATATGAACTATAAAACAATAAACCTCTTTTATAATTTCAACTTTGTTGAATAATTTATTTACTTGGTTTATTTAACAAATAATGGAAGTATATCAAAATAGATCATATTAAAAATACCTTCACATAAATTAACGAACATACATTTAAGTACAATTAAGTGCTGGGATATTGAAGTAAGGTATGGCATACTGAATTTGTAATTTGGTCAAATAAACTAATGGACCAGATTCCTTAAGACAACTACCAGATGCCTTATCTCTACTTATCTTAAGTTGTGTTGTTAGACTTCAAAATCAGTTAATGAATTTATGACAAATACAAATAAATATTGTTGATATAACTTACTCTATATTATATACACAGTTTTTGTTCCTGGTTAAGAAATAATGTGTATTTTTAAACTGTAATCTACTTTTTTATTATGTGAACACATCATCATCATCATCATTTCAACCGGAAGACGCCCACTGCTGGACAAAGGCCTCCCCCAAAGATCTCCACGATGATCAGACCTGCGCTGCCCTCATCCAACCTATTCCGGCGATCTTGACCAGATCATCGGTCCATCTTGTGGGGGGCCTACCAACATTGCGTCTTCCAGTACGCGGTCGCCATTCGAGTACTTTTCTGCCCCAACGGCCATCAGTCCTTCGAGCTATGTGCCCAGCCCACTGCCACTTCAGTTTTGCAATCATCCGGGCTATGTCGGTGACTTTGATTCTTCTGCGAATCTCCTCATTTCTGATTCGATCTCGCAGGGAAACTCCGAGCATAGCCCTCTCCATTGCCCTCTGAGCGACCATGAGCTTTCTCATAAGGCCCATAGTTAGCGACCACGTCTGCGTTCCGTATGTCATCACTGGCAACACAGATTGGTTAAAAACCTTCGTCTTGAGACATTGCGGTATTTGGGACGAAAAGATTTTACGGAGCTTCCCGAACGCTGCCCATCCGAGTTGGATTCGACGAGTGACCTCTTTCGCGAAATTGGACCTGCCTAACTGAATCGTTTGACCCAAGTAGACGTATTCGTCAACAATTTCGAGAGTACAGTTCCCAACTGTTACGGGGGTAGGTGCGACATGAACATTAGACATGATCTTCGTCTTGTCGATGTTCATTTTGAGACCTACTCCTTGAACACAGGTTCACATAAAAAAATACTTTGACTTGATGGTTACAGATAGGCCGCATTAAATACGACAAGTACCAAATAGCGAACGAGGTGCTCACAGTCGAAGCATTTCTGATCCATAAACACTCAATATTAATCGAGGTGAAGAACTCGACGCGCTGATGGAGCCTGATGATATGTAGCGAACAGTTGATTATTTAAGTATTTTAATATAGGAGTTCTTGCTTTGTGGAAAGCGGGTACCGATGTCTACGCTAGGAGTATTAGCGACGTACGTTATCAAGAAAGTAAAACGTTCGGAAAAGATTAAGAAATGGTTAAAGAGAGAAATGAATTGGGCTTGGAAGGCGGGACGAAGAAATCTATAAACATGGAGAATAGAGAAGGTTGATTGCTGGAATATACACTACGACACGAATAGAATATGTAATCTTAGATCGGCAGAACCTGTGTAATGCTGTACTCTTTGTTAATGTAGGCCAACCTAGCAAAACACGCGAAAAATATAATATTTGGCCCTGAGACAACATTCAAGTCCGGATTCCGTCCGTTCTTCATAATGAGATGTTCTTAAGACAAATCTTCCGATACAAACTCATTAGTTACATCGGAAGTTTGACTTTGACGTTTTTAAATACTTATAAAAACAACATTATTAGAAATACATCAAGTATTTTGAAACAGTTTATGAGTCATCATCATCTTAACGTTGAATCCGGTTTGCAACCCAAACTCTCGCTTCGGCGCCCGGGGTCCGCTTTCTGACTTTTTATTTTTCACTTTGCACATTTGGCATCTCTGGTGGTCAGTCCATTGGCTTCATGAAACAGTTTGTGAGTATCAGTGTAGAAAGCTTGTTTTGATATAAAATCTAATGTCGATCTTTAGAATTGTTATTCAATATCCCAGCAGTAGCTGTAAGGCACGACGACTAACTAGAATATTTTTGGTCCTCGCTTCAGTCGATCATGATCTCCAGGTGGGTGGAGCCGAGCCTCTCCTTGAGGCTCTCGGTGAACTGAATATTGCGCGCCCACGCGCGGCATCTGATGTTTATTATTTGATGTACTGCAATATAGATATATCACCTTTAGAAATATCTCATAAATATGTGAAATAACATAAACATTATATTTTGTGTTTCAAAACTAACAATAATTCAAAAAAAGTGTTATAAGGTACTACTAACTAATAAATGTACGTATAAATCTAAACACAAATCTACTTCATGATCATTAAGTAAATTTATTTTTCATCTTGTGTTTATTTTTGCCTGTTAATACAGATCTAAGACTTCTGTAAAAATATTCCATATCCAACATAAGTTAGTATAGTCATTAGACTCGTGGAGAATCTCCGCGTAAAGTTCTATAATTATTTCGTCCATTGTAACGTTTTACATTACAAAAAGTCAGTTTGGTTGTTTTTTCTGGACTAGATGTTTACAATCTATACATCTGTACAAATAAATAAAATTGGAGGGTCTGTTTGTAATATTAAAATAATCGCTTTTTACTAAGTGAATTCGGACGTATACACGATACATATACCAAAACAACATTTTTTACAATTTTTGTCTGTCTATCTGTCTGTTTGTTCCGGCTAATCTCTGAAATGGCTGCACCGATTTTGACGGGACTTTCACTGGCAGATAGCTGATGTATCAAGGAGTAACATATGCTATTTTTATTTTAGAAAAAAAAAATAGTTTTTGTTAAAAATGATAAGTTTCGAAAATTTTATATTCCAATTTAATTGACCTCAGATTTATATCAACAATCATATGAACTAGGGTTCAGCTTAGGTTGGACTATGTAGGTTGAATTTCCAATTTAAGTTAACCTCAGATTTATGTCATCAATCATATGAAATAGGGTTTAGTTTAGGCTGGACTTTGTAGGTTCGAACGTACGTATTCCGGAGGCGCATGGCGTAACAGTTTCATTCGATAATACTCACTGTTTGCATATTTCATTTATATTTTAGGGTTTATACGGTTTATAATCCAAAATAAACCATAAGATATATCCAAAAAATTCTGCCCAAAGTCATTATTCCACGCGGACGGAGTCGCGGGCACAACTAGTTTATTAATAAATTTGAATGAAATGGAAAATGCTAAGTGTATATTTACATGTTGCATTAGCCAGCTGCACAGCAACTAACGGGCTGAGGTATCCAGGCGTGTTGTCGTACGGGTAGTAGACTTCGCTAAGGCCGGGGTAAGGAAAGTAGTTGAGGTCACCCAGCGCCTGAGCGTCCGCCGCTCGCTCCCCGTGACACGAAACCCAAACCTTACGACGCTGTAAGAATTATACGAAAATATTAATAGGATAATTGAATAGTATTTAGCAGTTATGCAGTTTATCTGTGCAGGGACGGAGAAAAAATACTGACCTTTGCAGCCGGGTTCGGCCTGTCGTAAAAGGCGTCAAGCCCGTCTGGATGGCGACCACCTTTGATCTTAAGTATGCCGCGATAATAACTTTGTGTTGTGTTCCGGCATTTGTGACCCAAGTTCCGGTACCCTTATGGGACAGTAGCGTGTTCGCGATGCCACTGGCATTGCAAACACCCATAGGCGACGGTAACTGCATCTAGGAGATTTCTGACAAGCTAGCATTTAATTTGACTAAAAAATATAACTATAGCGGTAATGCTTATTCGATGCGCGAATTAAAATCTCTCTCTTTGTTTCTTTCTTTCTGATCACAGGCGGATTCAATGACTCTCTTTTATCTACTTCAAGCCCAAACAACACAAAAACGTAACCGTTTCCGACGTTCTCATACTTGCATAAATTGACGTTCTCGTGGCAGGAAGCAATGCCAGCCCCACATTTGGTTGCTGGAAAATGAGATCTTTAACCAGCTCACAGATCATTCAGCTCTAGAATCGCTGGTACCTCAGTACTGATCATTGTTATTGGGTCTGGCGTTGCAAGAATACAAAAAGGTAAATGGTTCTTACTTCTTCTGGAACAATGATGTTCTTGATATGCTCCTTTATGTCGGGGGGCATGTCAGGGGGCAAGTCGTCCGGATCGTCATAGAATTCTGGATTCCAATTATATAACTGTAAACATAAAAAGAATTATAAGCACAGTCCTGAATTGCGCTTGAGTCGTCTTTAATACGTACTTTATTAAAATATTATTTTAATAAAATAAATAACAACTCACCCCTAACTCGCGCCCGGGGCACAATACCTTTTTAGCACCCCCCACCCCCCCAATTTGAAAACCATATAATATTATATGTAAAATATACTCGCAAATTAATAAATAAATAAAGTCATAGGCTCAAGCTAGGCTTTAAATTTGAGACAAAAAATGTAAAGAAAACAAGACTAGATTTTGAAATTTATATGATCATCTAGAATTAGTTCAAAAAAGAAAGAAATTCGAAATGACGTGCCTTTTCTATTATGAATATATTATTACAGTTTAATTTACACTATTAGTGTTCCTTTTTTCCTTTTTTATTAACAAATTAACATTTATTATATTACATTGGCACGAAATTTAAAATATATTTTCCAGAAATCAATTATAATAAAAATAAAAATTAACCAGCAATTTTTTGTTTTGCGGACAATTTGGCGCCCCTTTGTGAATAGCGCCGGAGTGCCCCATCCCCTCGCTACCCCACTGGTTCGGACCTCCCCCTAGAAGGAACGGACACGACTATACCCACCATGCTTGGTGGGTTACATTTACCAGTCATCGCAGTATATACGTTTCCTCAGAATGTTTTCTATCATCATCGGTATATGGCAATCATGCTAAAACATGCGCATTAGACGAGAAAACTGCCTTTTTTTATTTATTTTTTATTGGTGTAGGACAGCAGACAGACTGACGGACCGCTTAGAATTTAGCAGTTACCGTCGCCTATGGGTGTTTGCAACGCCAGTGGCATCGCGAACACGCTGCTGTCCCATAAGAGTGCAGGAACTTAGGTCATTAATGCCGGAACACAACACAAAGTTATTATGGCGGCATACTTAAGACATTAAGTATTCTTTCTCCGCCCCTGCACGGATAAAATCCTAAGTTGTGCATGCCATCGTGAGCTACCAGGTTTCCGATATCAACTAGATCTAATTGGCAACAATTGGCAGATGTAGTGATGAAATATTTACCTTATTCAGTTTTATAATGATGCATGGTTTCCTTGAGGAGAAGCCATAATTGTTCTCCTTCGAACAGGGTCCGAATTGTGAGGTGTTGAAGGCACACACTTCATCCCTGGGAGGTTTTCCATTCTGACAATCACGCTGGTTCACACCTTGATTTACTAGCAGTGATTTGTTATGATACGCTGAAAGAAGAATTGAAAGTAATTTTTTAAAACTATCAAAATCCAGTTCACTGTTTCAGACGGACGCTAAAACCAATTTAAACTATTCATATTATACAAATATTGTATCCTCCGCGGAGGTTGAACCCACAGACACGATGATCACATCCGTAGCCACTGAGTTAGCCTTGTCGTCGATTATAATATAACTGAAGTTGAAACGATAACTTCAAAATTTGACTTAATATTTTATTGATCTAATTTGGTCTTACAAACATTACATTCCGATTTTCAAATCAAATCAAAATCACTTATTTCATTATAAGATCTTACAAATCATTTACTGAATGTCATAAATCTACTACCGTTTCCAATTAAGCTGGTAGGAGAAGAAACGGCGAAACAAACTCCCCAGCGAATGTTTTTTTGGTCTTATTTTATATTTGTCTTTTATTGTGTACAACTTTAATTACAAATTGGAAATGGAAGAAAAAAAATGAGTCAACATAATATATATATATATATATATATATATATATATATATATATATATATATATATATATATATATATATATATATATATATATATATATATATATATATATATATATACCTAGTCAGGTCATAAATTCTGTCACATGTTTAATGTAAAATAATTGTAACAAGTTTATTAATTATGTAACCATTCATATACCAAAATGAACTTAACAAAACATAGATTCTTATGACATTAAAGTTTATTCAAAATGACCTCCGTGATTTTGAATACAAGCCTTCAATCTGCGCGGCCAGTTGTCTATCGCAGCACGAACGAGGTCCATGTCAATATCGGCGGCTGCCTTAATCAAGGATATCTTGAGTGACTCCAAATTGGGATGAGGCTTTGAGCACGCCTTTTCCTCCAAGTGTTGCCATATCTTGTAATCTAACGGATTCAAATCTGGACTGGAGGAGGGCCAGTCTTCGTGCCGGATGAAGTCGATTTCACGCGCCGCCAGCCAGTCTTGTGTGCTCTTCTTCGCTCTATGAGCTGGCGCCGAATCTTGTTGGAATACCCAGTGCCTGTTATTGAACATGGTATGAGAAACAGGTTCCACAAGGTTCGTCAGGACTGTATTTTGATACACAAGGGCATTCGTTTTTACACCTTTCTCACAAAAATGTACCTCTGTTAAGCCCCAATAAGAAACTCCCAACCATACCATGAGCGAGGATGGAAAATGACCTCGTTGGACACGCGGAATACGGTTGCTCGCTTCTTCACTACTGTGTGCGTACACCTTATCATTTTGTTTGTTGTAGCTCTCTTCTACGGTAAACATTTTTTCATCCGAAAAAAGAATTTCCCGATATTTTTTTCCCGCGTACCGCTTCAACAAAGCGCGGCATCTCTTCAGTCTCAGGTCCATTAGACGAGCATTCAAACGATGTCTTGTTTTTCTTCGATATGCCCGAAGCCCTAAGTCTTCATTTAACACCCTTTTCACTGTGGTTCTGCTTAACCCCATCTGAAGGGCCAACAGTTTCTGCTTACGTTTGGGATTTCTTTGAATTCGTGCCTTCACAGCTTTTATCACTGCTGGAGTCCTAACAGACCGAGGGCGACCACTTCTTGACCTGTCATCTACACTAGAGTCTTCATTGTATCGTTTGATGGTACGATAAACGAATCTTTTGGTTATATTCAAATTTTTCAGTATGTTAAAAATTTGAATTGGCGCGTAACTGTAACGATGCAATGCAATAACTGCAACACGGTCTTCTTTAAGCGTCCACTCCATATTTAAAAATGAGTAAAATTCTAAAAGTTATACATTTTTATTTTCATGAACAATTCGAAATTCGAATTCAATAAACTTTTTTGTGGCCAGCATTCTAAAAGAAAAGTTTTTACTGTGTGACAATACTTATGACCTGACTAGGTATATATATATATATATATATATATATATATATATATATATATATATATATATATATATATATATATATATATATATATTTGTTTCAGTCTGGATGGTCCGAATAAATCAAACAAATTTGTTTCTGTAAAAATAACAGAAACGACAATTAAAGTTGATTACTCGTCTCTCATAACTCTTGCTTTTCTATCTATTAATTAAATTATTTAAATCAAATCTGTAACGTAATAACGTAAATATTGTTTACTTTTTTGTAGGCAAATGTCATGTGTCACACTTCTATGACACATGACATTAAGCGCGTTAAATCAAAAGGGATTATGTCCTGGTTACACAACCTAACCATAATACAATAACATTAAAGAGATGATATTCTCTTTACATCTCCCCTCCACGATATGAAAATTGCATAATTTTTCAATCAGCTTCAACTTCAAACATTGGAATTAGTTTTGTCACGTGGAATAGACTCGTGTCTTGATTTCTTTTTCCAGTTTTTATTTTATAAATTGAGTTTGAAATTTTTTCTTCTATTATATATGGGCCGATTCTTAGTTCTTCTAGCTTTTTCCTATTGAGTTTGTTTCCATTCTCTATGAATACCATATCTCCTTCGTTGAATTCATGGTGTCTTCTGTTTCTATTAAATAAACTTTCGTTATACTTATGTGATCTCTGTGTTCTTTCTAATGCTAATTTCTTATCTCTTATCCAGTCTTCTCCGTTTTTCTTTCTTTTTAACTCTTCTGGTATGTTACTGATGTCTGTGCCATATAATAGATACTCTGGTGTAAATCCCGTTATTGTATGTTCTAGTATATTATACTTATTCACACATTCTCTCGCTATCGATGTCCATGCTCTATTCTTTTTCTCTTCGTTTATTTTACATCTTATTTTATTTACTAATGTCTGATTCAGTCTTTCATTCAGACCATTAGAAAATGGTGCATTTATTGCAGTAAAAATTAATTGCACTCCTTTATTTTTTAAATAATCTTTAAATTCTTTCGAATTTATTCCAGGATATTGGTCCGTTAAGATTGTTCCGATGTTTTCTATGTCTAACACAGTTTGAATTAGTTTTATAAAATCAGCGGCGTTTTGAGTTCTTGATGTTGAAATGAACGCATATCTCGTGAAATGATCAACAAGTAAATGAATATATTTTTTTGTTGATCTAGTGCTTCCAAATCCTCCAATTGTATCTATGGACATAATTTCGAAAGCTTTGGTCGCTGGTCCTAATTGTGACATTGAGCCGAATTTATGTTGCCCTCTTGACTTATTCTTAATACATATATAACATTCTTTACAAATTTTTTTTATATTCTTCACTAAATTTTTAGCAGTATAATATGGACATATTTTCATTTGTGTTTGTGTTATTCCTGTGTGACACCATTCCTTGTGTATTTTATTAATTAAATCAATACTGAATTTTTCTGATAATATGATTTTCTCTCTTTTCTTCACTTTTTTATAATATATTCCGTTTTTCTCTATTAATTTTTCTTTTTTATTCTGTAATAGTATATTATTCATCTGATCTAATTTTATTTCATCTATTTCAATAAAATTTACCGTTTTTAATAAATCCTCTTCTTCTGTATTTGATTCTAGAACAGGGTTTCTACTCAAGCAGTCCGCTTCTTTATTATCTTTACCTGGGACGTATATAATTTTAAAATCGTATTGAGATAGATAGTGACTTAGATCGCCCAATTCTTCGTCTGTTCGTGCTTTTATATTCATATTTTCCAGTGGTTTGTGGTCAGAGTATATTTCGAAGTATCTCCCTATCAGCCAGTGTTGCCAGTACTTTATTGCCTCTTTTATAGCTAAGCATTCAAGATAAATAGCTTTTTTTCTTTTTTGCGTTTCATTAAGTTTCTTTGAGAAGTAGGCCACAGGTTTTTCTTTTCCATCCTCTTGTGTTTGTTTTAGTATTGCGCCTATACCTTCAAGTGATGCATCTGTATATATCTTGATTGGAAGGTCTTTGTCGAATATCTCCAACACTGGTTGGGAACATAGCATTTCTTTTATCTTTCTGAAAGATTTTTCACAATCCTCTGTCCATATAAATTTTACATTTTTTTTTTAATAGTTGATGTAATGGATCTAGTAATATTGAGCTCTTTTCTATATATTCATGGTAAAAATTTATTTTCCCCAGAAATTGTCTAATTTGCTTTTGTGTAGTAGGAATTGGGAAATTTTTTATTGACGTTATGTTGTCTTTCAACGGTTTAACCGTATTTTCTCCTATTACATGTCCTAAATATCTAACCGAACTAGCAGCGAATGTACACTTTTTAAATTTTAACCTGAGTCCTTCTTTTTTTATTGCATTTAATAATTTTTCAATATGATTTAGATGTTCTTCAAACGTCGGTGAGTGTATTAAGATATCGTCTATATAGTTCACTGAAAATTCAGTTAGTCCATATTTTCTTAATATGCTACTCAGAATTCGTTGAAATATAGCTGGAGACGTTTTTAAGCCAAACGGTAGACATGTCCATTGATAGTGACCATCTTGTGTTACAAATCCCGTCTTCCTCCTATCCTCAATTCTTAGTGGTATTGACCAAAAAGCTGAGTTAATGTCCAGTGTCGTAAAGTATTTACAATTTCTGGCTCTTATTATTATATCATCTATTAAAGGGAATGGTTGTGCCTGAGGGACAATGTTTTTATTTAAATCTCTAAAGTCTATGCACAGACGTGTCTTTCCTTCATTTTTCTTATATGCTAGTGTGACGGGTGCAGCAAAAGGACTATAAGATTCTTCGATTAAATTCTTCTCTAGTAAGTTGGCTATTTGTTTCTCTATTTCTTTTTTGTCTTTTATATTACATCTATAGGGTCTTTTACTGCAGTATTTCTCCACTATTAAGTCAATTCTAGCTTCATATTCGTTAACAGTCCCAATATCATACTTGTCTTTCGCAAACACTGATTTGTTTTTATCTATCAATTTTTCTATCTTCATTTTTTTATCTTTATCTAAATGTTCTATATTTGTTTGAAATTCTTCTGTTTCCACGTGTTCATTAAAATTAATTGAACAATTTGTAACTTCACTTAATGTTATCTCTGGTTTTTCTAACTTTTTCTCTATTTTCTGTGAGATTTCTAAATTTTCATTCAACCTCAACTTAAACATAGGAATTAAGTCTAATCCTATTATAAAATCTTCAAAATCCTCTCTTTCAACTACATATATATCTACTATTTTTTCTATATCAAATATTTTTATTCTTATTCTTACCAATCCATTTGTCTGATTCACACCATTGACAGACCTCAAGAATATCTTGTTTAAATCTTCTCTATTCTCTTTTATTTTTATCCATTTCGAGTTTATCAAGGATACTTGAGAACCTGGATCATATGTTCCCATTATCTCTATCTGATTCTCAACTAGTAGCTTAAGTCTGATCAATGGTGTGACTATTAGTTTTTTTTCTCTGTATTTAAATTTACTTCTATTACTGAATTGCTTCCTATAGCTTTAGGTTTCTCTTTTTTCTCTAGTTTTAACCAGCATTTTTCTTCTGGATGATATCTTATACCTTTACCCATGTTTTCACATGTCATACATGGTTTCTTTTCTTCATTTCTGAATTTATGTTCTGGTTTACCTTCTTTTTTAAATGTTTTCTTTTTATTTATTATCCCTTCAAGCTTCTGTAATTCATTTATTAAATCTTTTGTATTTTCTATTTCATCTCTGGCGATCTTCTCTCTAATAAATTCTGGCAACCCAAATGCAATTCTATCTATCATTGTATCAGCGTCCATGTCCTTATTTATTTCTAATAATAATCGTTCTTTCTTTATTGCATATTGTACTATTGAACCTTCTTTGTATTTAAAATAATGAGCATATGTCCTGCTACTCCATCCCTTACCTGAAAAGGTTTCTATTAATATCTGTTTCCACGTATTCCAATTGTTTTCATGTTCTCCTTTTATTACAGTAGAAGTATACCAATCTTGGCAAGTTGCATCTAAAAATATTCTTAATAATTCTATTTTAGTTTTATCTTTTTCTATTTTAAATCTTCCACACTCTTTTTCGAATATATGTAACCATTGTCTAACATTAGATGTTTTATAATTAAATTTTTCTAATACAAATTTATCTACAATATGTTTTAAGTTTTTTTCTTCTTCGTGTTTTTCTGATTTTTCAATTAATTTTTCTAATATTTTTTCCAAGCTCGAGTTTTCTTTAATATTCTCTTGAAGTGTTTGTTTTAAATATTTCCCTCCAAACTGGATATTTCCTTCATCATCTAAATATATCTTTTCTAATTCTTTTGAAATTTTTATCCATATTTTTAACTCGATCATGCCTTTTTCCTAATGAATTTTTTACCTTTTTGAAAGTCTCCGTCTTTGTCAACTCTTCATGATAATCTGCATACATGAGGTCATCTGGTATAACATATTTTTCCCCTTGTTCTGTGACAATTGAGGTTACAGCTACTACTGTAGTTTTACAGTCCTTTGGAGAAGCCACAGCTCTGAACTCGAATTGCAATTTCATTTTGTGACGAAAATTGTCGTTTTATAATATTATTTATTTGTTTCAGTCTGGATGGTCCGAATAAATCAAACAAATTTGTTTCTGTAAAAATAACAGAAACGACAATTAAAGTTGATTACTCGTCTCTCATAACTCTTGCTTTTCTATCTATTAATTAAATTATTTAAATCAAATCTGTAACGTAATAACGTAAATATTGTTTACTTTTTTGTAGGCAAATGTCATGTGTCACACTTCTATGACACATGACATTAAGCGCGTTAAATCAAAAGGGATTATGTCCTGGTTACACAACCTAACCATAATACTATAACATTAAAGAGATGATATTCTCTTTACATATATAATTGGAATCTCGGAATCGGCTCCAACAATTTTCATGAAATTTAGTATACGGGGGTTTTCGGGGGCGATAAATCGATCTAGCTAGGAATCATTTCTAGAAAATGTCAAAAGGTGGCGTTTGAGTAGTCCCAATTTAAACTGTAAAATGACTCTTCCTGACATCTATCGGCGAATAATAATACAATTTTTTTTAAATTGCTTTATCGACACAACAACACTAAAGCTATTCCAGCAGATGGCGTTGTTAAGTAACACGAAGTCAATGAGTGTTTGCTTTGAGGTTAGACTAAGAAAATCAACTGTTAATTTCCAAAAAACACAATTTTAAAAATACCGAGCAAAGCTCGGTCATCCGGATGTTAATATTTAATGGTGTAACATCCTTTCCCACACAAACGTTGCTTTTTTAAACTTATTTGTTAAAAGTCTTTGAATTCTTTCTAGGATTTTATTGTAAAATAGTATACATTGCCCAATAAAACTATTGTATACTTTCCGGAGTCTACAAGAAGGTGTAATCAATTTATCTTTGTTCCTTGTGTTTTTGACATGATTTACGATCTTTATGACTAAACACAAATCTGTTATTTTTAAGGTACGCTCTTGGATATTGTCACTACTCTCAATTTTTCGTCAATACCCTTCTAGACATTATCTTTTTTATATATTTGTCTTCATAGATAAACCAATTTGACTTCATGTACGGGAATGAATCTAGACTCTCAACCGGAATATAGAGCCTTACGTCACCATATGCAATAAATAGAGTGCAACTTTAACCGCTTAACTTGTAGGGTCAGAAAACTTACAGAAATATAAAAATATGCAATTTTTGAGAGGTTTTTTAATGCCGTAGGACAGCAGACAGGCCGACGGCCCGCTTCGAATTTAGCAGTTACCGTCGCCTATGGGTGTTTGCAACGCCAGGAACTTGGCTCACTAATGCCGGAACACAACACAAGGTTATTATGGCGGCATATTTAAGACCAAAGGTGGTCGCCAACCAGACGGGCCCGAAGCCCTACCACGCAGCTAATACCGGTTTGTGTTAATAATTCTCATTTAATGATAAAAAAGAAGCATATTGCTGATGATACCCGGTTAATAAGGGGCTACATCTGGGGAAAAGTGGCTAGAATAGAAACAAGCCAAAAATGTGAGTAATTTAAGAGGGTGGAGTGAAGACTACATGAACCAGACTTCTGCACAATAATATTTTTTCAAGAGATAACTTACGTGCTAGAAACTCCTCTATGTTGTCAACATATTTCTTGATATGAGTTTCGTTATCCCCGTTGTACCAGATGAGGGCACCCTCCGAGTAGAGGAGAGGCCTGTGGCCCATACCCGGGTTATTCCCTGGAATTTAAAATAAGAATATTTTACATATAATTCTTCTGTGCGTTGGTATGTTACTGTTACTTCTCCTAAAAGGCTGAATCGATTCGCAATGAGCTCCTCTACAATTTATTTTTATGGCTAAACATCGTTTGCCGGGTCAGGTACACTGGAAGAAAAAATGACATATTCAAAGATTTTTTTTTTTCACAAATATGATATACAATTTTGACTTATGCAAAAATCCAGACCTGATTGAACTATTTACATCATACAAATATTTTGCCCTCCGGGGTATTGAACGCAAAGAAACAACCATAGCTTCTATTAAGTTCGTTTCCAATTTACAAAGGTTTTTATAAGAACTTTTCATAAAAGATCTATATGGCGTGGCTACCACGTTGGAATGCCTGCGAGGTTTACATCTTTTAGGTACATCCATTTTTAGTTTTTTTTTTTTATTTATTTACATTGGCTTAGTAAAATAACAGCACAAAAAACCATTAAGGTTTGTACAATGCCATCGAAACTTAAGTCTACGCACATTCAAATGACTGAGTAAATTTAGATTACAATTTCTCTAAAAAATATTTTTTAAGTGAGGCTATAATATTTTTTTGGGTTATATAGTTGTGCGCTTGCCGTACATATTCTTCGCGCCGCTAGCTAGTTTTATCCTTTTGGTCAAGAAAAGCATTCGCCTGCATAAGTTTAACTAGTAAATTTGCTTTATATAAGGAAGCTATATTTAACGCTGCTGTCTGTAGCTGTCTTGGCTACTTAAAACATTAACTACCAAGCATTTTTGACCGGTATGTACCCATTGGGTCATTGCAAGTGTAGATAAATGTTTTTATTAGGTTAATAGTTTTTAAGTTATATCTATTTCTCGCGGCCGAAAGAACTTAATTTAATTTCGTACATTTCCTTTACAAATTATCAATGAGGACTTAAGAAAAATGACGCCAAAATGCCGCCACTTGGTTTGTAGTGTGACCCTCGTGGCAGTGCCGGATTAACCACGTAGCAATAGTAGCAATTGCTACGGGCCCCGCGCAAAAGTGGGCCCCGCATATTTAAACCCACTCATCTCTGTCTGAGTATCTAATATACAAAAACAAACAAAACGCATAGACGGCAAATAAACGATTGAGGTATTGAATATCGAATTGTTTTTTTTTCCACTTTAGTTACTTAAGAACCCCTAGCAGATCACGGGCTCAAAGGGCAAATAGAATTTGCTACGGGCCCCGCACTTGCTTAATCCAACACTGTCTCGTGGGTATAATGTGTTAAAAAATGTGAAACAATACTTGCCTATAATTGAATCGGACAGTTGAAAGTATGGTATCCGCTCGTCCATTGCAGACATCATGCCACACATGCAGATCATGAAGAAAATGATGATGCAAATGTACATCACCAGGTAGATAAGTCCGATCACCCCTGAAACAATCAGTTAAAATATGAACTCATAAAAACCATCGATAACATCGTTTTCTTAAAAAAAACTCGCTTAACTTTTTTTATTGCTGTAGGACAGCAGACATTCTGACGGCCCGCTTAGAATTTAGCAATTACCGTCGCATATGGGTGTTTGCAACGCTAGTGGCATTGCGAACACGCTGCTGTCCCACAACACAAGGTTATTATGTCGGCATACTAAAGACCAAAGGTGGTCGCCACCCAGACGGCCTTGAGGCCCTAACACGTAGTTGGGGTGGGTTGTTTTGCCGCCTTTTACGACCGGCCGACCCAGGCTGCAGAGGTTAGTATTCTTTCTCCGCCGTAAGGTTCATCATTTTAAGTTTTCTGATCAGGAAAACACCTGTGTGATAATAATTTTTAAATTAGAAATACTATCGTTTCGTCATCATTAGTTGCCCTCCGGCACCGTAGTCTAGTATTGATGGGACTTTAGTTAAGTTCTGCGCTTCATAGACGCCCAGAAGAAGGCAATGAAGGTCCATCCGGAGTATAGCCAGAACGAAGATTGGCAGCGAGAGGTCAAATCCGATGACTAGGACGCGGAACCCCTCGCGATTCTGGATACGTGGCGACTGCGTGGTGGCCCCCTGACGTAAGCAGTGATACTTTACCCCTTATAAAATATATTAAACAGGCCATTTAAATTTTCCTGTTGGTAATATTATATTTATACTTAAAGAAAACCAATAAGACATTGGATTGTTTAGTCATTTAGGCTATTTACATTTTTTATTATACCTGTCATCATTGTGAGGATGTTATGATAATTTTTGCTTACAAATGCTAAGTGAATTGTAACGAAAAATATCTTTATATTCCATTCACAAGACATAAAGTTGTATAAATATATAGTATTAATACGTTTATTACAGCACTAAAAACCTATACTTCAAAGAAAACTGTGATAAACCTTTGACAATCCTAACTAATATTATAAATGCGAAAGTAAGTTTGTTTGTTACGCTTTCACGCCTAAACCGCTGAACCAATTTTGATGAATTTCGGTGTAGTCATAGACTGGACCTTGGAGAAGGACAAAGGCTACTTTTTTTAATTCATATAGCAGAACAACGTTTGCCGGGTTAACTAGTAAGAGATAACTGTAGCCGTATGGTAACAAATAACAATTTTTATTTAAATTCACTTGACAGTTAACATTTCTTTCATAATAATGACAGCCCCTGTGAACGAATGGGCGTCTTTTGTTTTGGGAATCGTGTTACTTCCTTTATTTATAAGAGATGGAATAGATTTAGAAATTGAATTTTAGTATGGTTGCCTTTCCCTACAATCCGTTTATCCGTTTATTCGTGCAGGGGCAGAGAAAGAATACTAACCTCTGCGGCCGGGGTCGGCCCGTCGTAAAAGGCGACAAAACAACCCACCCCAACTACGCGTTAGGGCCCCAAGCCGGTCTGGATGGCGACCACCTTTGGTCTTAAGTATTTTTTTTATTGCTGTGGGACAGTAGACAGGCTGACAGCCCGCTTAGAATTTAGCAGTTACCATTGCCTATAGGTGTTTGCAACAGTGGCATCGCGAACACGCTGCCGTCTCATGAGGGTACAGGAACTTGGGTCCCTAATGCCGGAACACAACACAAGGTTATTATGGCGGCATACTTAAGACCAAAGGTGGTCGCCATCCAGACGGGCTTGGGGCCCTACCACGTAGCTAGAGTGGGTTGTTTTGTCGCCTTTTACGACAGGCCAACCCCGGCCGCAGAGGTTAGTATTCTTTTTCCGCCCCTGCACGGGTAAAAGTATGCCGCCATAATAACCTTGTGTTGTGTTCCGGCATTAGTGACCCAAGTTCCCGTACCCTTATGGGTCAGCAGCGTGTTCGCGATGCCACTGTTGCAAACACCCATAGGCGACGGTAACTGCTAAATTTTAAGCGGGCTGTCAGCCTGTCTACTGTCCCACAGCAATAAAAAAAAACAATCTAAATAACTAAAACCCTTTGAGAGACGAGGTTGACATGATTAAATATCTAATTAGTTTTTGTTTAAATAATTACCTGTTCTTCCTGCTCGTATCCTACATTATATGGTAGTTACAACATGTTCTCTCCTCCCACTCTCCTCTGTTAGCCGTGATCTCAACATTTACACGCTTTTCACCATATCTTTTCCGCAATCCATCCATCTTTTGGTCTACCTTGTTATATGACATTCGTCCGTTCACATTACATGGCCATACCACGCTAACTCGTTACTTTTTTAACACTTCCTCTAATAATTCACTCATTTCTAATATTATCATCTGTTATTAACGACAATAATTAATTATTTGTGAAAAACTAGCCATAATATATCGGAGAATGAAACTAATTAAAATTCCATGACGATACAACGCAATATATGTGTATCCAAATAGTATATCCATACTAATATTATAAATGCGAAAGTAACTCTGTCTGTCTGTCTGTCTGTTCCTCTTTCACGCCTAAACGGCTGAACGGATTTTGATGAAATTTGGTATGGTGATAGATGATAACCTAGAAATGGTCATAGGCTATAAATAATCACGCCATCGTTCTTAGGGGGTAGGCAGTAGGCAGATAACTAAATTGAGTTAGTGATTTTTTGTGCTTATCCGGTATCTATGAGAATCGGCCAACATCTATTTTTCATCCCCCTAAATGTTAGGGGTAACCCACCCCCAAAAATTTTTTTTTAATTTTTTGACATTTTATTATTTATATGGCAGAACAACGTTTGCCGGGTCAGCTAGTTTCTAATATTATCATCTGTTATTGTCGACAATTAATGATTTATGAAAAACTAGCCATAATATATCGGAGAATGAAACTAATTAAAATTCCATGACGATACAACGCAATATATGTGTATCCAAATAGTGTATAGTGTATATACGAGAGATCTATTTTTCATTTGTTTGTATATCCTAGTTTCAAGGAAAAACTATTAACATTGAAATTGTATATTACATACGATAAACTCCTGTATTCGTTTAGCAGCGCGTGGGTAGTATCGATGTTTTAGATTGTAACATGGAAGAAGGGAGTGATAAAGAAAAATAATTTAACAATAGGGGTCACTAAAATAGCTAATGTTAGAAACATTTCAACTATGCTTATTATGAGGATTTTCATCTATATTTAATCTAATAGGCACGTGGTAGCCTCGTGGTATACTCGAAGATGAACCTAGTAGTCATGGGTTTTAACCCCATCATGATATGTACCACTTAGGCAATCCGTCTAATGACGTCGTCCTCTAACGACCCCTGTGGCATAACGGATAACGTACTTTGGTACGCTTACGGAGGTCACGGTTACGATTCCTGTCTCGCGTCTGGGTGTTTGTGTATAATATGTATTTATTTACAAAAGTATATATGTAGTATATTAGTTATCTAGTACCCATAACACAAGTGCTATGCTACTTAGCTTGGGACTAGATGGCAATGTATAATTTGTCCCAGTATATTTAAAAAAAAAATGGAGTTACAAAAATAGATAAAATTTGACATGAGTATATTAGGGGAAGTTTGAAAGAAGCGCCAGTGATTGAGAAGCTGAAAAGTAATAGGTTATCCTGGTATGGCCATTAATGCGAAGA
This sequence comes from Malacosoma neustria, assembly GCA_963693495.1. Classification (NCBI taxonomy): domain Eukaryota; kingdom Metazoa; phylum Arthropoda; class Insecta; order Lepidoptera; family Lasiocampidae; genus Malacosoma; species Malacosoma neustria. Next base: position 22,582,801 of record OY856375.1, on the reverse strand, counting down.
GAGGAGCGTCATGTAACAAGGAGGATGCTAGAAATGAGAGTGGATAGATACAAGAGGAGAGGTAGACCAAAGAAAAGATGGATGGATTGTGTAAAAGACGATATTTTTATTACTGTAGGACAGCAGACAGGCTGACGGCCCGCTTAGAATTTAGCAGTTACCGTTGCCTATGGGTGTAACGCCAGTGGCATCGCGAACACGCTGCTGTCCCATAAGGGTACAGGAACTTGGGCCACTAATGCCGGAACACAACACAAGGTTATTATGGCCGCATACTTAAGACCAAAGGTGGTCGCCATCCAGACGAGCTTGAGGCCCTACCACGTAGCTAGGGTGGGTTATTTTGTCGCCTTTTACGACAGGCCGACCCCGGCCGCAGAGGTTAGTATTCTATCTCCGCCCCTGCACGGATAAAAATATATCTATAAAAAATATGATATGGTTAAAAAAGGTGTATATGTTCAGATAACGGCTAATAGAGGATAGTGGAAGGAGAGAACATGTTGTGCCGACCCCCCATAGTTTGGGATAAGGGCAGGAAGAAGTTTAAAAAAAATGTGAATATAACTGCCACAAACGACAATGAAGAAAAATACCGTGACGAAATTTTCTTTCTAAGATCACTGGTATATGAAGTCTGCCAATCCTCGTTACTGTCTGTTCCCGCTGGGGGGAGAAAGCCCAGTTATAGGTCTACCAACATTGATATGAAGGTATTGTTAAACATTCATCAGATAAGTTGTATTTAGTGATTGCGTGAATAGTCTATTACCAACACTTAATGTACAGTGTCCATTACCGCCCCTGTCGACACCTACACTAGTGCGATAAACACGTTAAGTAATGAATGTCCCATTTTCCTCACTGACGTCACTATCGTTCTGTCAATTAGACCCTGCCCGCTTTAGTAAATTTCTTTTTAATTAATTTGATCGTACTTCGATATCATTTAAGCTTTTATAGCTAAAAGAAATTAGAGAATTAGAATATCAATCCATATCCATATACTACCTGTCGGTGGCTACTATGATGGCTGTTTTGACGTTTATCCACTCATGAAGTTTCTCGTATTAATTAGTAATTACAGATATCATAAACAACATGTCCAAGCCCGTTAACATGTTAAGCCCGTCACTGATATATTTATCATTAATCCCGCATGCGACAGACTGAGCGTGTGTTTATGTTTGATCATAAACAACATGTCGGTTAATTCTAATGTCGGTTAATCCATATCCATATACTACCTGTCGGTGGCTACTATGATGGCTGTTTTGACTGTCGCATGCGACAGACTGAGCGTGTGTTTATGTTTGATCATAAACAACATGTCGGTTAATTCTAATGTCGGTTAATCCATATCCATATACTACCTGTCGGTGGCTACTATGATGGCTGTTTTGACGTTTATCCACTCATGAAGTTTCTCGTATTAATTAGTAGACAGATTATCCCATTGCAATTTGAGTGCTATGGAGGTTTTGATGTTTAATTTCATCACAGAGCAGAACTTAAGCCCGTCACTGATATATTTATCATTAATCCCGCATGCGACAGACTGAGCGTGTGTTTATGTTTGATCATAAACAACATGTCGGTTAATTCTAATGTCGGTTAATCCATATCCATATACTACCTGTCGGTGGCTACTATGATGGCTGTTTTGACTGTCGCATGCGACAGACTGAGCGTGTGTTTATGTTTGATCATAAACAACATGTCGGTTAATTCTAATGTCGGTTAATCCATATCCATATACTACCTGTCGGTGGCTACTATGATGGCTGTTTTGACGTTTATCCACTCATGAAGTTTCTCGTATTAATTAGTAATTACATTTGAAGGAGCAAATTGCTATTCTTTATTATCAATAGCGACTTGCAGTTATTAAAATTAATTAAAAATTAGTTTGATTCAATGTCTATATTAAAAAAAGACAAGACAGATAAATTTTACAATACAAGTCACTAGCATTTATTGAATTCTACTTTTTAAAACATGCCAGTGACTTTTCTATTGTAAAATATTCCTCCATCTTTTTGTCTGTCTTTTTTGAATATACAATTTGGATATAATTTTTAATTATTTGCTTCCTAAACTGCAACTCTGTGTAGAACTTTGGTTCAACAAGTACAACATCAGTAAGGTAAGTGGGCTGGGCACATAGCTCGAAGGACTGATGGCCGTTGGGGCAGAAAAGTCCTCGAATGGCGACCGAGTACTGGAAGACGCAATGTTGGTAGGCCCCCCACTAGATGGACCGATGATCTGGTCAAGATCGCCGACATAGGTTGGATGAGGGCAGCGCAGAACCGATCATCGTGGAGATCTTTGGGAGAGGCCTTTGTCCAGCCAGCAGTGGACGTCTTCCGGCTGAAATAATGATGATGATGAAGGTAAGGGTTGCAAACAGGATCTATTAATTGGACCCTACGTACGACTATGACGATTACTAAGCAAAATATTTTATCCATTTCCGTCGTTTGCTTTTACTGAAACTTTTATAACACCTTTGACCTCGAGACTTCAATACTGGTACTACGCAGAATGCTCGCCAATAAACAAACAAACAAAACCCCCGTAACGATTCGGCATAGTCTGAAATAGCGCTTTACTTCAGTGCAGTGTTGCCAACTGCCATCTGAAAGTAGGAAAATACAGAAATTTCCACTATTTTACTTCTCCGTATTTCTGGTCGGTGTTTTGCTTATTTACCTGAGGTTAAAAAAAAAAAAAAAAAAATATATATATATATATATATATATATATATATATATATATATATATATATATATATATATATATATATATATATATAAAATAAACTGGGACAATTCACACATAATCATCTAATCCTAAAACAGTAACCGCTTGTGTTATGGGTATTAGGCAACTGATAAACTACTTTTAAGCTTTAGTTTTGCTAATAAATACATATTATAAGACTCCCATTAAGACAGATTATCCCATTGCAATTTGAGTGCTATGGAGGTTTTGATGTTTAATTTCATCACAGAGCAGAACTTAAGCCCGTCACTGATATATTTATCATTAATCCCGCATGCGACAGACTGAGCGTGTGTTTATGTTTGATCATAAACAACATGTCGGTTAATTTTCACTTATTATTGTTGTTATAAGTCTACCCTCAAACTAACACATTTTAATTAGATTTTTACGGATCATGATTCATTTTCTTGTGCCTCAATAGTAAGTATAAGAAATAAAACTGGCTAAATTTAGTTTTTTTAGGACCAACAATCCAATCAAATCCAGTCAAAGCATTGACATAAAATTTGTCTTTGCTATTTAGAATTTAGCAGTTACCGTAGCCTATGGGTGTTTGATTACAAGTAATGCCACTGGCATCGCGAACACGCTGCTGCCCCGTAAGGTAAAAGAACTTGGGTCACTAATGCCGGAACACAACAAAGTTATTATAGCGGCATACTTATGACCAAAGGTGGTCGCCATTCAAACAGGTTTACAGCCCTACCACGTAGCTAGGGTGTTTTGTTGCCTTTTACGACAGGCCGATCCCGGCAACAGAGATCAGTATTCTTTCTCCACCCCTGCACGGATAAAAATATAAAATATACATGTACACAAATACACCAGCATTTCCTTATACGTATTGTATGTAAATAACTAGATATCATATTAACGTTAAATCCCGACTGCAACCCAAACCTACGACCAAGTCCCTGAGGTTCGCTTTCCAACTTTTTCTTATCCCCTTAACACAGTTTTTAACACCCTTACCAAGCAATTGGTATGGTGGTCCCATTCAAATACAACAAATTTAATTTCTAATAAATCTGTAGTTCTGACATTTAAGCACTGTAATCATATTTTGAAAGTTGGCAACACTGCTTCAGAGTCGGTCACGGATTGTTTACTCTTAGACGTAAGTGCTCGCCGAATGGTGCGAGTGGAATTTGCTACATTCCCATTTCCGGAATGACGGAATATTGTATCGATAATTCCTCATTATTATTCAATATTCTACATCGATAATTTTATCCGTGCAGGGGCGGACAAAGAATACTGATCTCTGCTGCCGGGGTTGGCCTGTCGTAAAAGGCGACAAAACAATCCACTCTAGCTACGTGGTAAAGCCTCAAACCCATCTGGATGTTGTTGTGTTCCGGCATAATGACCCAAGTTCCTGAACCCTTATGGGACAGCAGCGTGTTTGCGATGCCACTGTTGCAAACACCCATAGGCGACGGCTTAATTTTAAGCGGGCCGTCAGCCTGTTTGCTGTCCTACAGCAATAAAATAATAGTATATATGTTCCGAGCCACAACTACCTCAAGATTTTAGATATACAAACATAATTTTCAATTATTATTACTCGAGTTTTGTTATTTAGGGAACAACCACAGAGATTTCCTTTCTACACTCTAGCTTCATACACTACAGCTTAGTTTTGAGGGAAAAAGTCTAAGCCGATTATTTATTATATGCTATTTGATAAAGATATCTATAAATATACGTAAATCATCATTATTATAACACTAATTCATTCAATCAGTCCAAAAGCCTAGGGGAATCAGTAATAAACTGAAATACAAAAAATCTTAAATAAATAAATAAATATTTTGTGACAATTCACACAGCGCCATCTAGTTCCAAACTAAGTAGCGTAGCACTTGCGTTATGGGTACTAGACTACTGATCTACTACTTATATACTTTTTTTGGAAGCAAATAACAACATAAACACCTATACGCGAGACGGTAATCGAACCCGTGCCCTCCGCAAGCGTAACAACGTGCGTTATCCGTTACGCCACGGAGGTCGTCTGGTTTATTGGTCTCATTTATAATATTTTTGATCAATTATAATTAAATCAAATATCTTTAAGTGCAGTAACAGTTCCAATTAAGTTAACTATGCATCCAAGCTTTCGTGTATCACTATTGAACGCTGTCCAACAAGCACAGCTGCTAAAGATGCCTTCGTGTACTTGTTCTTCGCTCTTCGTGTTCGCATTACATTGAAATACCCTATATTAAAATAAGAGCCTTTAGTCTTTCACGATCAACTAGTCTGGTTCACTGAATTCTATCTCTGTCAGTTACTACCGATGTGACGATTGTCTATAGTTCATCTTTCGTTCTTACTGCTTTATGAGAAGAGTCTGCGTTCCACCAAGCTACCTAAACTACTAACTAAACAATTTGCTTTTTCTTTAACATATATAATAATATAGTTGGTTAGTGTGATTCATTGTGGTCATGAATGCATGAGATCTTTCCAACTAGGTTTATGTTCACTGTGATGAACGGAAGCGGATGCCAGAAAAAAGCGGAATCAGTGAATAAGGTTTCGTAAATACGAAAATATTTAATCCGAAAACTTCAAATTTATTTTCAAATAGATTCCCGTAATGTTTAGAAATATCATTCACTTCACCTGGACTCTAAAAGTTGGATTCGATTTATATGTATATGTTCGAATATCCAGAAAATATTATAGTCTTTGTAAGTAAAATAGGTTAGGAGGCATCGCTAATTGATAAATTGTATAAATATTTTTTAACTAGATAGTTTCATTGAATTAAATTTTAAAAAAGTAAATTAGTTGTGTACTTTTCGTAAGTTGCCCAAAAGCAGTGCAAATATTGTTACATCAGTTACTTACAAATGTATTTTTTTTTTTATATTCAGTAACCAGAATGGTTATGACGTCTAATCTGTGAGATTATAAGGAGAGTCTACCTAAAAAGAGATTCGAAGATGAAACGTGGTTAAAACCAACTAAACCATGGCCTTGCCAGGCTAACATGTAGATTTATGTACATAGTTTTACGTACTGTTGCCGAGGCCGAACCACTATTTGTGGAACGCATAAACCCAAGTCTATGACGTGGTTTCTAACATATATTTCGTGTATCCAACGCTTAAAAAAATGACGCCATAATAAAATGAGCGTAAAATATAAACTATTATTTTAGTTGGTTTTATAAAGTGAGGGTGTTAAGATCGCCACTAAGACTTTCTGGACTCGATCTAAACTGTTAGGTGGTCCCCTGCTAGCAAAGGCTTTTGCTTTTGGAATTAACCAACTATCACTATAAATTATCATTCAGTAAATAATTAAAATTATAATAACTTTTAGTATCTAGACCTAGTTGTAATCCTCATGATGAAATACGAAAACTCCTGTTGGCATTATTTATATACTCTTAGTATATGAACTTTTTCTAAACAAAAAAATATAAATATAGATAAAAAAAATACATTAGTTCTATCTCAAATAGAGGAGAGTGAGAATTTAATAAAAAAATCTTCAATATGGAATGCTTTTCCGATTCAGACTTTACCTCTTCTCATTATTTCCAGTATTATCATTACCAGCTGGATGACCGAGCTTTGCTCGGTATTTTTTTTTTATAAATTGTGTTTTTTAGAAATTAACAATTGATTTTCTTAGTCTAACCTCAAAGCAAACACTCATTGACTTCGTGTTACTTACCAACGCCATCTGCTGGAATAGCTTTAGTGTTGTTGTGTCGTTAAAGCAATTTAAAAAATTATTATTCGCCGATAGATGTCAGGAAGAGTCACCTTTTTGTTATTTTTCTTCCAATAAAAAAAAAGAGAATAAAATGTCATTTTTTAGAAATGATTCCTAGCTAGATCGATTTATCGCCCCCGAAACCCCCCGTATACTAAATTTCATTAAAAAATTTTGGAGCCGATTCCGATATTCCAATTATATAAGTATATATACCTAGTCAGGTCATAAATTCTGTCACATGTTTAATGTAAAATAATTGTAACAAGTTTATTAATTATGTAACCATTCATATACCAAAATGAACTTAACAAAACATAGATTCTTATGACATTAAAGTTTATTCAAAATGACCTCCGTGATTTTGAATACAAGCCTTCAATCTGCGCGGCCAGTTGTCTATCGCAGCACGAACGAGGTCCATGTCAATATCGGCGGCTGCCTTAATCAAGGATGTCTTGAGTGACTCCAAATTGGGATGAGGCTTTGAGCACGCCTTTTCCTCCAAGTGTTGCCATATCTTGTAATCTAACGGATTCAAATCTGGACTGGAGGAGGGCCAGTCTTCGTGCCGGATGAAGTCGATTTCACGCGCCGTCAGCCAGTCTTGTGTGCTCTTCGCTCTATGAGCTGGCGCCGAATCTTGTTGGAATACCCAGTGCCTGTTATTGAACATGGTATGAGAAACAGGTTCCACAAGGTTCGTCAGGACTGTATTTTGATACACAACAGCATTCGTTTTTACACCTTTCTCACAAAAATGTACCTCTGTTAAGCCCCAATAAGAAACTCCCAACCATACCATGAGCGAGGATGGAAAATGACCTCGTTGGACACGCGGAATACGGTTGCTCGCTTCTTCACTACTGTGTGCGTACACCTTATCATTTTGTTTGTTGTAGCTCTCTTCTACGGTAAACATTTTTTCATCCGAAAAAAGAATTTCCCGATATTTTTTTCCCGCGTACCGCTTCAACAAAGAGCGGCATCTCTTCAGTCTCAGGTCCATTAGACGAGCATTCAAACGATGTCCTGTTTTTCTTCGATATGCCCGAAGCCCTAAGTCTTCATTTAACACCCTTTTCACCGTGGTTCTGCTTAACCCCATCTGAAGGGCCAACAGTTTCTGCTTACGTTTGGGATTTCTTTGAATTCGTGCCTTCACGGCTTTTATCACTGCTGGAGTCCTAACAGACTGAGGGCGACCACTTCTTGACCTGTCATCTACACTAGAGTCTTCATTGTATCGTTTGATGGTACGATAAACGAATCTTTTGGTAATATTCAAATTTTTCAGTATGTTAAAAATTTGAATTGGCGCGTAACCGCAACGATGCAACGCAATAACTGCAACACGGTCTTCTTTAAGCGTCCACTCCATATTTAAAAATGAGTAAAATTCTAAAAGTTATACATTTTTATTTTCATGAACAATTCGAAATTCTAATTCAATAAACTTTTTTGTGGCCAGCATTCTAAAAGAAAAGTTTTTACTGTGTGACAATACTTATGACCTGACTAGGTATATACAAGAATTGCTCGTTTAAGATATAAGGTTATCAGATATTTTTAAGGAGTGCCACATCTCATATGCACAACCCCCCAATCTCCCAAAGATACCGACATCTCTCTTACCTAACCTATTTATTATCCAACCTTTCCAATCCTCTACATAACAAAGCAAGCAGTTGGCAATTGTCTGACACTAAGAACGGTTATCATCAAGGTCGTCCGCTTGGAATTCCATTAATAAAAGTTGTAAAAGTGATGCGATGACAGGAAAAGCGAGTCATAAAATGTTTCAGTTGCTCACTCAAATTAAAAACAAAATGATCACTCATTCATATGCAATTAAGGCAAACTCATAAACTCACTCTTTATGACTTTTTCATCACACGACGAGCAATTAACGATTTTTGCAGAATAACTTTTATGGTCAAGTGTAATTGTTTCTTTCTGTTTCATTATTTTACTTAGTTACATAACTTAATGTAACATATGGTACATGGTAGCCAAGTGTTTTCATGCTCGCACTACTGTATGCACTGTTTAGGTAATGTTTGTCGTAGAAAAAGGTTGAAAGTTTTTACAAGGGCTGAGTAAGAATACTAACCCCTACAGCCGGGGTTGTCCTGTCGTAAAAGGCAACAAAACAACCCACCCTAGCTAGGTGGTAGGGCCCCAAGCCCATCTGGACGGCAACCACCCTGGTGTATAAATATGCCTCCATAATAACCTTGAGTTGTGTTCTGGCATTAGTAACCCAGGTTCCTGTACATATAATATGGCCAGCAGCGTGTTCGCGGTGCTCTTGGCGTCACAAACATCCATAGGCGACGGTAACTGCTTACTATTAAATGGGCCATCTACCTGTCTACTGTAGCTCAGCAATAAAAAAAACAAGTCTGTGAAGCTCGGAAAAATTTATGAGTATTCCATCCGTTCTATTTAGGGAGAAGCCGGAGTCCATTAGTGGAACATTTATTATTATGACATATAAATTTTATGTTACTACGGGAGTTGTCGCCACTATCGACGCGTTTAACTTAATATCCAAGACTTGTCTTAATCAAAACTTAGGATGCCTAGGTCTGCTGATCATATTTCCATGTTTACTATACGCGAATCTTTAAACTTATTCGGTCCTTATCTAAAGTAGGTAGGTAAAACTTATTGCTCCTGTTACTTTTTTCGATTACCCCCAAGTCGGTTAAAGAGACGGTCGTACCTTACGAGAACTCCATCTTACCAGTCAACGTTTGACTGAACAGAACACGCAATTTACACCGTGTGCCTTAGAGTTTGTGTTCATAATCATTTTAAGTACAAATTAAGTAATTTGATAATAGGGCATGCCAATAACGTTTAAGTACAGGGGTCCTATAACTGATACGTGGGACTGGCGTTGTAGAAAATTTCGCCATACTCTGTGCTCCTGAACTGATTCAAACTAGACAGCTTGGTAGGTAAGTTACTACTTCTCTAGAGCAAAGACCAATTTCGCCATTTTCATATAAATACATCTAGGACCGTCAAAGGTTCGCGGTATGTCCAACCTGCAGAGCTTATTTGAAAAAGTTAACATGACATTTCGCTTTACTTAAGGATGGTTTGGCGTGATTCCTATATGATATATATTTGCCATGTCATAGTAAAACAAGAGTATCGTTTATTTTATTTTTCGAGATTATGACGTAAAAAATTCTCCGTGCAGGCGTGGAGTAGGAATACCTCTGCGGCTGAAAGAAGACAAAACAACCCTAGCAACGTGGTAAGGCCCCAAGCCCGTCTCGATAGAGCCTTGGTCAACACATAAACCGCCATAATAACCTTGTGTTATGTTCTGGTATCCTTACACAGACAACAGTGTTCGTGGTGCCGCGTCGCAAACATGCATAGGCGATGGTAACTGCTTATTATTAAGTGGGCTTTTAGTCTGACTGCTATTCGTCAGCATAAAAAACTGCTCGTGGGGGGAGGGGGGTATCATATGATCTTACAGGTGATCGCGAAATGGAGCTTACCATTCATCGCTTAATTGATGATAAGACAGTTAATTCAGATCATTGCATACTGAAATCTCTCTCAGTCTTAGTGAAACGTGGCCACGATGACCACGCATGACTGTACGCAGAAGTCCGCAGTTATGATGGGGTCAGTTGAAAATAAACCGGTAATACCAAATGAATCATTTGAAACAGTTCACTGACGTATCGGAGCAAATTTTATGACTTTAATACATACACGTTGTAAAGATCAAAAGTGGCGTTAAGGTCAACACTATTCGGAATTGGATAAACATTTCACAAAACTTTGGTTAAATACACATACATACAACATACATACATATAATCACCCCTCTTTCCCGTAGGGGTAGGCAGAGACCACTTCTTTCCACTTGCTACGATTCTTACATACTTGTTTCGCTTCGTCAACTTTCATCATTCCCTTCATACATGCCCTTCAGTTTAAGGTACTCTTGACCTGGCCTTTATTCAAGACGTCCCTGATCTGGTCTCGAAACGTCCGCCTAGGTCTACCCCTTCCAACACTTCCATTCACACTCGCCTTATACACTTTTTTCGTCAATCGTTCTTCATTCATTCTCTTGACATGGCCAAACCATCTCAGCATACATTTCTCAATTTTTGTCACTACATCTTCTTCCAGATCACAACGTTTCCTTGTCTCACTATTTGTTATCCTGTCACTCAGTTTGACTCCTATCATACTTTTTAACGCTCTCATCTCACCTGCATTTATTCTGCTTTCATGTTTCCTGCATTCACTCTTCTTTCAATATCACTCTAAATACACCTATATGTATATATATGTTCGTAGCCTTAAGCGTCCTGCTCTTAGGCTCGGGTTTCCATGAGATAACGAACCGCATATATCCAGTTACAAACGGGCACATCACTGTGTTAATTTCTTTAAAAAGTTATACTTCACAGTCAGTGTTAAATAAATATGTAATGTACTGTAGGGCGTAAGGCGCAAAAAATCACCGAAGAAATGTATGCTATATTTTATACTTGAATATGATGATGACTCGGTCTCCCGGGTTGCATTTCAAGTGAAACAATTTGCCTAGTACCAACTTAAATAGTTAATACAGAAAAATATGCATTATTTCTAAATCAGCGAAATTGAAATAACGCCATTAATTGTCCTTCAATCATTATATCCGTGCAGGAGCGGAGCGGACCTTTGCGGCCGGGATCGAGCACGTCTGGATGGCGACCACCCTTTGTCTTAAGTATACCGCCATAATAACCTTGTATTGTTCCGGCAATAGTGACCCAAGTTCGTGTACCATTATGGGACAGCAGCGTGTTCGCGATACCACTGGCTTTGCAAACACCCATAGATTAGGATAACTGCTAAATTCAAGTAGGCCGTCAGCCTGTCAGCTGTCCTACAGCAATAAAAAATTCAAAAGTTTTACTACAAAAGCCTTCAGAACATTTATGAGCAAATATTAAATAGTAAGACGCCGTGTCATCACTTAAGCTGTATGGCATAGAGTTACTAATATTTTTCGTGGCACTAAAATCCTTGTACGAATTAAAGGGAATCTATAAGAATACAGCCTTCATGCCGAGTAGCTAAATGATTATGGATTGGTCAAAGCTTATGGTTAGACTAAGTTATCTTAGTCTTGGATTCCTGGCGCTATTGTACCAGTGGCGCCGGGATGCGGCCGAGCGTGGCTCTCGCCCCGCGCCTCGCGAGGTTGACGTAAAGCGGGCGGAGCTGCGTGACGAGGTGCTCATGGTGGAGTGGAAGGAGCGCCTCGCGCACCCCAGCGCGGGCCTCGCCACTATCGAAGCGGTGAGGCCCGTCCTGGCCGAATGGCTGGAAAGGCGCGACGGCGCCCTGACCTTCCGCCTGACGCAGGTCATCTAGGGGCACGGTTGCTTCGGGAGGTACCTGTGTCACATAGGGCGGGAGATGACGTCGGGGTGCCACCACTGTGGCGCGGGCGACGAGGAGGACACGGTGAACCACACTGTCGCCGTGTGCCCTGCGTGGCGCGAGGAGCGCCGCGCCCTCGTCGCCCAAATCGGCGTGGACCTGTCGCTCCCGGCCCTGGTTCTGTCCATGGTCGGGGGCGATCCTGGATGGACGGCTATCGCCTCCCTTTGCGAGGCAGTCATGTCCGCAAAGGAGGCGGCGGAGCGGGAGTCGACCACCACACTCCCCTCCCGCCAACGCAGGCCACGCCGGCGGCGCCGGAGGGCAAGTAATGACCTCCAGCCGCCGTAAAAAGCGGCCGCGGACGGCCCCTCGGGGAAGGATCCGCCGCCCGCACTATTGCCGCGAGGGAGAGGGCCGCGTGCTGTTCTGCGGCCCCCCTCAACTGTTGATTCAGAAGAGCAACGGGGGACGAAATCCTGACCCCTGGCGCCAACAATTTAGAAGGGGCCAGCCTTAACAAAGGGCGGGCCGGCACCGGCCCGGGCCACGAGATCGACAGGCCATATATCCGTAGGCCCGGGTGTAGGCGATAGGAGAACAGCGGGGTTTTTAGTGGGTAGTCGGATAACATCTTTCCCGGAGTCCCACATATCCCCCGGTCCCACCGGGCCGAGATGTTCGTTTACTTTTGACTTATGATTAATTAGGCGAATATTATATGTTTCTTGTCAGAGTTAAAGATTTATGAAAGATTTAAATTTAATAATAATTACGTAATAGTTTGATCATATTATATATATAATATGAGTAAAAAAATTGTAATAATAAACAGTATCGTCGGCCAATTTCGGACTTGGCTGCAAGGCGTTTTGCGCTCGCCCCGCGATCGCCAATGTAAATACTTTACTCACTCAAATTATAGCTAACGTTTTACTACAGCTACGTCATCGAGTACGTCTATTTCGTGAATACAGACTGAAAGATATTTGGGGTTTTAACCGGGTTTTGTAAGTCATCAATGGACGCCATGTTTTTTTAGAGTGATTCCATTTTGTATATATTAAATCTTCTTCCTACAACACACACACACACACATACACACACACAACATATTTCTCCTACCACTCTCCTCTATTAACCGTGCAGAGGCGGAGAAAGAATACTAACCTTTGCGGCCGGGGTCGGCCTGTTAGCAAAAGGTGACAAAACAACCCACCCTAACCACGTGGTAGGGCTTCAAGCCCGTCTGGATGGCGACCAACCTTGGTCTAAAGTATGCCACCATAATAACCTTGTGTTGTGTTCCGGCATTAAAGACCCAAGTTCCTGTGCCCTTATGGGACAGCAGCGTGTTCGCAATGCCAGTGGCGTTGCAAACACCCATAAGCGACAGTAACTGCTAAATTCTAAGCGGGCTGTCAGCCTGTTTGCTGTCCTACAGCAATAAAAAAAATATTAGTCATATCTACATAAACACCTTTTTTGTCAAAATATCTTTTACACAATCCATCTTTTGTTTGGTCTACCCCTCTTTTTGTATCCATCCACTCTCATTCCTATCATTTCCATTGTTGCATAACATCCTTCCAGTATAGTCTATTACTTTTCTGTAAAAGATTACTTTTGTTGTAATATGTCCTTAATATGTTTAGATAGATACAGACCGTTCCGTACGCTACCAAGAAATCTACTGAGAAAAGCTCTCTTACGAACTATGTACACACCAATACGACCAAATTAGAACGGAATCTAACAAATATTCATGGCCCCTAAAGAAATCTAATTTACTCACATGAGCTCCACGAAAATTTATCTCCATTTAAATTTATCTAGGAGAAAAGGTGCCCGGGATTTTTGCTCTATGACAGTAAAAAAACAATACTTCGCGCTATACCTAGGGATGTAACATACAAAGAAGTCATAGTTATAGTTAGCCGGCACAATGCTGAGCTTGCATCCAAGTTTGGGACATACTGAATGTATTATCACCTTAATATAAGTTATAAGCGTTATTATGCAAATGAAACATTTATTTCTGTCATAATTATCAAAATCCCTTGTAATTTAGTAGTAGATATCAGTTTGACCAAACATATTTCGGCTGAACTGATTGCTGAATCCTTTTAAGGACACAAACCTCATCTGGTAGTGGAATCATCCAAGTATAAACTTTTTTGATGGTCAAAGTTAATTGTATTTTTGCATTTTTTATATAATCACGGAAAAATAAGTTATTAATTTGCATGTACACATATTTAGAACGTTAGATAAAATCGGGTATGTCCAAAATCAGACAAATACCGGAAAATTGTACTCTAACATTTTACAAACTATGTTTTATATTTATGTATATTTATACATATATAATATTAATAATAAGTAAATCTTTTTGTTTATCCTTCCTCGTTGTAGATGTTAATTTTTATTCAAACAAGAAGGCGATAATTTTATTGTAATACGTTTCAAACATAAGATAATCTATCAATGGTAAAATTTAAAAAATATATTTTTATTTTTTACGAGTCTAAGCCATTTGGTATCACAATTTACTTTATCCGTGCAGAGGCGGAGAAAGAATACTAACCTCTGCGGCCGAGGTCGGCCTGTCGTAAAAGGGGACAAAACCCACCCTAGATACGTGGTAGGGCCTCAAGCCCGCCTGGATGGCGACCACATTAAGTGTACCTAATAACCTTGTGTTCTGGCATTAGTGACCCAAGTTTCCGTGGAGTTTATGCGACGGTATAGGCGACGGTAACTGCTAAATTCTAAGTGGGTCGTCAGCCTATCTGCTGTCCTACAGCAATAAAATAAAATAATATGCACCCCAGATGTTGATTTCCATCATTACATGCATACATGCCCGTCTGGTTTGCAACCACCTCCGGTTTCTAAATATAAAGCAATAATAACATTGTCATATGTTCCAGCAAAAGTATCCCAGTTGCCCTGTGACAGTATGCTGACAGTGTTCGTAGCATCGCAAACGTCTATAGATGACTGTAACTGCATACTATCAAGTAGGCCGTCCGCCCATCTGCTGTTTTTCAACAATAAAAAAAGAACCAATAGCCATGAAAGTCAAAAATCATAATTAATTAATTGTAACTTGTAACATGTCCTAATGCCCTCCAACCGGGATTAGGATAGAACCGTGATTCACTGCTGAAATAATATTTTCCTCACTTAATAAAAATCTCAAATATTTATCATTTTTAACTAAATATTTTAATAAATTAATTTATTACCCCATCGGTGCGGTGTCCGGCCTAGGAATTTCCTCTCCTCAGGGTCCCAGATGGCGTACTGGATCCGCTGCAGTAGTGGTCGTTGGGGTGGCCTTCGGTTGTAGTTTACCACACCGTTCGGCTTATTTGCGCCCATTCTGCACCACCACCGATCCTACACTGACGCTCGAGTGCTAGCGCTAGCACATGTCAGTGTGCTATTTTTTTCATATTTTATGCCTATTCGCCGTTTGACTCAGAGAGGAAAGCGGAAAAGCACAACTTTGCAGATATACCTGATATAACGAATTGTATCAAACCGGAAAACTAAATTGATAATCTCTAAACCATTTATAGATGTGAATGACAGTGTGAGGAAATAAATATTTAGTTAAATATCATGAATATTCTTTTCTGTATGAAACAGTTCTCAAGAACGTTCGTGTTAAGTACTCTACGGATTGAATATTTTTCCGACAGATGTTTTTCCATCGCAGTACGATATGGGATTTTTAAAAAAGGTGTTGCAAAATTACAACTACGACGGTTCCAGGTGGGCCTGTCTGCCCATCTCCATTTATAAAAATATTAACAACACTTATTGTTACTACTTTTTTTTGCCTCGGGGAAAAACCTCCCTTGACGGGTTCTCCCGGCCCGGGGGGACCGAAGGATATGTGGGACTCCGGGAAAGATGTTTGACCATCCGACTACCGACTAAAAAACCCCGCTATTCTTCTATCGCCTACGCCCGGACCCACGGATATATGACCTGCCGATCTCGTGGCCCGGGCCGGCGCCGGCCCACCCTTTGTCTTAAGGCAGGACCCTTCTAAATTGTTGGCGCCGGGGGTCAGGATTTCGTCCCCCGGCGCTCTCCTGGATCAACAGTTGAGGGGGGGCCGCAGAACAGCAGGCGGCCCTCTCCCTCGCGGCAATAGTGCGGGCGGCGGGTCCTCCCCCGAGGGTCGCCCGCGGCCGCGTCATCTCGAAGGTAGATATAACTTCAATACAAAAAAGAAAAGAAAAGTATTTCTTTTCTTTTTTGTATCCATTTATATGGATAATTTATTTTAACATACTTTTAATTCTTATGAGGAAACTGGAATAAAGCCAGCTTAATAACCTTCTCGAAATAGATCAGGGTCATCTACCCCTTATGCAGGGTAGGGACGAAGGTTTGAACAAGGCGAACTTCTTTACCCCGCCACGGTATAAAATCGAAAGGCAGCTAGTAGCCGGTGACTGGTGACATGAGTGGGCGACGGCCCGTTTAGCGTTTTAATTTTAGTAGTTAGCGTTGGAGGAACACGCACACGAATACTTTCCTGACCTTCCTAAGAGATCACTTTATGCGATGTCGCCGATTGATACTTACGTTTTATGTTAATCTTCTCATATAGTATTATTGCAGCTGCAACCTGCAGCTCTGAAACAGGCCGAGGACAGAGTGGTGTGGAGGCAGTTCATCAGCGTCTCCGTAAAGGCTTATCAAGACGGGCACGACCTTCAGGAATGAAGAACACGACGAAGAAGAAGAAGAAGATAGTATTATTCTTTGTAATTACGTTGTGAATCAATAAAAAGTTATTCTATTTTCCATTATTTAAACGTCAAATCCTTCCAATTATAACATAAATCTGGCTTTTACCTATATGGCTTGGTATTTTATATAAATTATAAATCGTAATATTTATAGCATCTAACTCATATACTTACACTTTAATCTAAATGAAATGAAAAAGATTTTATAAAAAAATATTTTTGCGTAAAGTTTTGAAAAAGACTCATTTTTTTTATGAATATATGTCAAAGAATTGTTTCCTTAACATTCTGACATCACGTAGCTAATTTTCATAATCAACGATAGCTACTTTCTCTTATGTATAATTATATATTTCCTACTTAACTTCCTTACATGTACGATACTTACAACCTATCTGCTTCTATAATCTGTGACCACAGCCGTAGTATCCGCCCAAATCTGCCGCTAACCGGCAAGGCGTCCACCCGCCTTACGTCCACATAGAACCCATCCTTATCAATTAACAGCCTCACATACAACCTAGTTATAGCACAAAAAAAGAATCAACATCTTCGTTTAGAGAGATTATTCTCTGAAAAATGTCATTACCACAACTTCATAAGTCCAATAGAAAATCAATATACTTCCATTGCCCAGCGCCAGTTCTTTAGAGAGGCGGTAAGGGTCTACCCTAAGTCTGGTGGATATGTGGTATTTAAAAAATTCAACCACAACGTCGTTGTTAAAGCTGCACGAGCGTTGTGTGAAAAATCTGCGGAAATTTTCTGTATCCCCTTTTGACGTAATAAATGTTATCAGTGTGAAATTGTTGAGAAATGTACTGCGCCTGACAGTTTGATAAAAGCAAAGCGAATTTTCAACGTTTTGCCTTTAGATTTCCATTTAAAAATTTTGTCCTATAATAAAATAACAGGATTGGAAGTCATTTGGGTTTGTACATGCCATATGTCTACGCTCATTCGAATAACCAACGAAATTATTTTTACACATCCATAGTGTTTGAAGTTAAATATTTCTCTAGTCTTGGTGTTTTTAATCTGTATTTATTTACAAACTAACTGTGCCCGCGACTCCGTCCACGTGGAATAGTGACTTTGGGCAGCATTTTTGCATATATCTAATGGTTTATTTTGGATTACAAACCCTATAAACCCTAAAATATAAATAAATGAAATATACAAACAGCGTTCGAACCTACAAAGTCCAGCCTAAGCTGAACCCTATTTTATATGATTGATGATATAAATCTGAGGTCAACTTAAATTGGATTTAAAAAATCCGAAACAGATCACTTTTAACTAAAACCATTTTATTTTTCTAAAATAAAAGTAGCCTAAGTTACTCCTTGTTACATCAGCTATCTGCCAGTGACCCTCCGGCCGCCGTAAAAAGCGGCCGCGGGCGGCCCCTCGGGGGAGGACCCGCCGCCCGCACTATTGCCGCGAGGGTGAGGGCTGCGTGCTGTTCCGCGGCCCCCCTCAACTCCTAGAGTTGGTAGGAGAGCACCGGGGGCACGAAACCCTGACCCCCTGGCGCCAACACTTTAGAAGGGGCCCGCCTCAAGACAAAGGGCGGGCCGGCGCCGGCCCGGGCCACGAGATCGGCAGGCCATATATCCGTGGGCCCGGGCGTAGGCGATAGGAGAACAGCGGGGTTTTTTAGTGGGTAGTCGGATGTTCGAACATCTTTCCCGGAGTTCCACATATCCCTCGGTCCCCCCGGGCTGAGGGAACCCGTCAAGAGTGGTTTTTCCCCGAGACCAAAAAAAAAAAGCTATCTGCCAGTGAGTCTCGTTAAAATCAGTCCAGCCGTTTCAGAGATTAGCAGACAAACATTGTAAAAAATATTGTTTTGGTTATGTACCGTGTATACATCCAAATGTACTTAGTAAAAAGCGGTCATTTTAATATTACAAACAGATCCTCCAATTTTATTTAGTTGTATAGAAGAAAAGATTATAAGTAGTAAGCGGGCCATCAGCCTGTCTGCTGTCCTACGCAATAAAAAAAAATCTAGATTCTAGAATCCAGAACCCTTGTGTTGTGGATCAACACAAAATGATTCTCAATTTGAGACTACATTACTCTGTGTGAATTGTACCAGCGTGTATTTGATTAAATAAATAAAATAATATACGAAAAATATTAATATTAGTGTGAAAAAGCGGGGGGCGCTTTGTGCCATATCTTTCATGCCATTTTTAGAATCGTACCGATTGAATATTTTCGAGCACTGATTTATCGAGCGTACTTTTTCACACTAATACCACTAACGTTTTTCATTCTTTATTTCTATATTTACCATTTTTTAAATCCTGACGATCTTAATCAGGATAATCTTATCGAAGTATCGTATTGTTATCGCTTGTTGATAATCTACAACGTTTAAATGAAATCTGACAGTTTAATGTAGATCAAAATCGAGTTTATAGGAGTCTGTTAAAGTTTAAAAACAAATGAGCATACAGGTGAAATAAAAGCGTGTTAAAAAAAAAGAGCCGCTTTTTTCATAATTTGTCTATTATGTCTCGTTTTTTTTTTATTTTTAACTCTGGTAGCATAAGCAAAGAGCATAGTAGCGTTGACTCCTTATTTTCCATGTGTATAGGCGGGAAGTCAGGGCACCGTGGCGCCTGTCAATCCATGAAGCAAGGGCGGGTCTCACCGCCTCGATGATCACAAGACCCGCGCTGGGGTGCGCGAGACGCACGGGGTGTGCGTGCAGCTCCGCCTCTTCGCCTACAAATCGCAATGCGCGGAACGGGATCACCTCTCGGCCGCGTCCCGACGCCACTGGTACAACAACGCTAAGACGCGAGCCTCAAGAACCTGCAGTGTGTATATAAGCATCAGGGAGGCCGCTTCGAAAAATACCGTGCTTATCACCTTAACGGACAAGACGCGCTGCGGCCTGCGAAGCAGCGCCTTCATTTTGGCTGTACGACGATCCGGCCAAATGGTGGCCCCCATAAAGGAGCCATGAGGTCTATGACCCTAAAGGACATTTCTTCGAAGAATCTGCGGCACACAGAGCCCGAACCATATATTGGCAGGCGGGAGCGGGACGCTGAAGAAGTGGCGGTGTGACTCTATTATTTCAGATTAAATGAGACTCAGTATTGGGTTTTTCATTAATAAATTTAAGATTATTAATTTATTTATTTTAAAAATACTAGATGGAACGTTACAAACATGTAATTTGTAGAGAATTACTAAAAACAAAGTAATCTACCGTATACATTATATAAATTATACCTAGTCAGGTCATAAGTATTGTCACACAGTAAAAACTTTTCTTTTAGAATGCTGGCCACAAAAAAGTTTATTGAATTCGAATTTCGAATTGTTCATGAAAATAAAAATGTATAACTTTTAGAATTTTACTCATTTTTAAATATGGAGTGGACGCTTAAAGAAGACCGTGTTGCAGTTATTGCGTTGCATCGTTACAGTTACGCGCCAATTCAAATTTTTAACATACTGAAAATTTTGAATATAACCAAAAGATTCGTTTATCGTACCATCAAACGATACAATGAAGACTCTAGTGTAGATGACAGGTCAAGAAGTGGTCGCCCTCGGTCTGTTAGGACTCCAGCAGTGATAAAAGCTGTGAAGGCACGAATTCAAAGAAATCCCAAACGTAAGCAGAAACTGTTGGCCCTTCAGATGGGGTTAAGCAGAACCACGGTGAAAAGGGTGTTAAATGAAGACTTAGGGCTTCGGGCATATCGAAGAAAAACAGGACATCGTTTGAATGCTCGTCTAATGGACCTGAGACTGAAGAGATGCCGCGCTTTGTTGAAGCGGTACGCGGGAAAAAAATATCGGGAAATTCTTTTTTCGGATGAAAAAAATGTTTACCGTAGAAGAGAGCTACAACAAACAAAATGATAAGGTGTACGCACACAGTAGTGAAGAAGCGAGCAACCGTATTCCGCGTGTCCAACGAGGTCATTTTCCATCCTCGCTCATGGTATGGTTGGGAGTTTCTTATTGGGGCTTAACAGAGGTACATTTTTGTGAGAAAGGTGTAAAAACGAATGCTGTTGTGTATCAAAATACAGTCCTGACGAACCTTGTGGAACCTGTTTCTCATACCATGTTCAATAACAGGCACTGGGTATTCCAACAAGATTCGGCGCCAGCTCATAGAGCGAAGAGCACACAAGACTGGCTGGCGGCGCGTGAAATCGACTTCATCCGGCACGAAGACTTGCCCTCCTCCAGTCCAGATTTGAATCCGTTAGATTACAAGATATGGCAACACTTGGAGGAAAAGGTGTGCTCAAAGCCTCATCCCAATTTGGAGTCACTCAAGACATCCTTGATTAAGGCAGCCGCCGATATTGACATGGACCTCGTTCGTGCTGCGATAGACAACTGACCGCGCAGATTGAAGGCTTGTATTCAAAATCACGGAGGTCATTTTGAATAAACTTTAATGTCATAAGAATCTATGTTTTGTTAAGTTCATTTTGGTATATGAATGGTTACATAATTAATAAACTTGTTACAATTATTTTACATTAAACATGTGACAGAATTTATGACCTGACTAGGTATAATTTATTATATTGTCTGTGTGTGTCTCTGTGTGTGTATGTGTGTCTGTGTGTGTCCGTGTGTGTCTGCGCGTGTGCGTGTGTGTGTGTGTGTGTTTGTGTTTGTGTGTGTGTTATGTGTGTATCAATATATACACACAAGGTTTTTAGGCATCTCTTGTTACAATATTTCTGTATGCACCTGCTTTGAATTGCAATCTAGATTGTTATGTTGAATATCTAAACTTATAATTTCTTTGGTTATAATTTGTTTTGTGCATCAATAAAATAAACAAAATAAATACATCAAAGAATACCATATGCTTAATGGAAAATTCATTAAATAATACACTGTATACTATTTTTTTTATTGCTGTAGGACAGCAGACAGGCTGACGGCCCACTTAGAATTTGGCAGTTACCGTCGCCTGTGGGTGTTTACAACGCCAGTGTCATCGCGAATACGCTGCTGTCCCATAAAAGTACAGGAACACTAATGCCGGAACACAACACAAAGTTATTATGGCAGCATACTTAAGACCAAAGGTGGTCACTATCCAGACGGGCTTGGAGCTCTACCACGTAGCTAGGGTGGATTGTTTTGTCGCCTTTTACGACAGGCCGACCCCGGCCGCAAAGGTCAGTATTCTTTCTCCGCCGCTGCATTAGAACGAAATTCTTAAATAATACAAAAAATAATATTACATACTCAAAAACGGTATTTTAATAATTGATAATTAGCATTTATTTTTTATCGTATTTGATGGACACTATGTTTTTTCCCTTTCTTTTACACAGTAATAATTTTTCTGTTACAAAGTAACCGTGAAGTGGAACCAGTATACCTAAATTTAAAATATATAAATTTATATGCCCGGGGCTTTAATACTAAACCATGATAATTTGATCCGTGCAGGGGCGCAGAAAGAATACTAACCTCTGCGGCCAAGGTCGGCCTGTCGTAAAAGGCGACAAAACAACCCACCCTAGTTACGTGGCCCTACCACGTCCATCGGGATGGCGACCACCTTTGGTCTTAATTACCTATGCTACCATAATAACTTTGGTTTGTGTTCCGGCATTAGTGACCCAAGTTCCTGTTCCCTTATGGGACATATGGGTAACTGTTAAATTCTAAGTAGGCCATCAGCCTAACTGCTATCCTACAGCAATAAAAAAAAGAAAAAAAAACGTTACATTTCTCGTAATTGCCAATTAATTAAAATACTGGTTGTACTACATACAATTGAACGACCAATCAAGCACCTATTTACAGATTTAAAAAACCATTTTCTGTGGGGTTTTAGCGAATCCACAACCATCCATAAACATTGATTTAGCCAGTCGTATCCTTAAATTGTTACAAGACTACCCGCAGCTTTACTAGCACAGGTATTTTCTGCATTAGACTGTTGGTAGTTATAATTTTGGTCAGGTATTAAAATAAGGCTCATGCAAAGCAACAAAAGCATAGAAAGGGCACCATTTTGTTTTCCATTCGGTATGAGTCAGACGACAGTAGTTGTTGTAGAGACTACGCAATAAATACTTTTTGGTGAGTGGTTGTAACAAGGTGCCTATTGCTTTCCTCACAATAGTTAGCTGCTCTATTTTAAATTTTCAAAATAGATTATTTGTTCTAGTTGAGTCTTGTGAACATGGTCCATCCCCTTTAATACTGTCAGTTATTGTTTTGAAATTGGATAGACGTACTGTACTTGGACCTTCGAAATAAAAGCTTCCGATCCAACTATTTGATAGTAGTACTCACTACTCTAAAGTAACGCTTAGCGAAATTAATATAATTAAACATCGCTTGTTAAGGATTCGGTGTTATTCGAACTTGTATAGTCTTCAATGTATAACTGAAAACGAGTGTATCCAGACTGCTCCTTTAAGCTTTTATTCCTTATTATATTCTTAGCCCAGGCCACACACCGTATCACTGTTAGGGTGTCCACTAAAAAAAATAAAAATATAAAAGATTTAATTACACAGTTAAAGACTTGAAATGGATTCAATAGTCTACGTATAATATTTGTTTTTAAAAATTAAAATTAAAAATACGTTTTTTTATTACTGTAGGACAGCAGACAGGCTGACAGCCCGTTTAGAATTTAGCAATTACCATCGTCTATAGGTGTTTGCAACGCCAGTGACACCGCGAACACGTTGCTGTCCCATAAGGGTACAGGAACTTGGGTCACTAATGCCGGAACACAACACAAGGTTATAATGGCGGCATACTTAAGACCAAAGGTGGTCGCTATCCAGACGGGTTTGGGGCCTTACCACGTAGCTAGGTTGGGTTGTTTTGTCGCCTTTCACGACAGGCCGACCCCAGCCACAGAGATTAGTTTTCTTTTTCCGCCCCTGCACGGATAAAAACAAATTACAATTTATGTACTTAAAACAAATAAAAATGCAATTGCAATAATCAAGAACAAAAATCGCGAGGACCTAAGAAAAAAGTCGTATTCATATTTGAATCGTGGCCACCAGAATTTGATTTTACCAAAACGCATTCATGCTATCTCCCTTAGACAAGTGGCATTTGGTGTTTTTAACCAGATCTTAATGTATTAAGTGTTAATTATATTTAACCTGATAAGTAATTTAAACATTTATATATATAACTTACAGGTAATTGAAATCTTTACATTTTCGAAATTATTTTATATAAGTATCTAAATTAATTTATTTAAATATTTATTTTATGTATAGTTCATGCTGATTGATGCACATCAAAATTACTAATAATAATCAGTGTTGGATTAAGCAAGTGCGGTGCCTGTAGCAAATTCTATTTGGCCTTTGAGCCCTTGATCTGCTAGGGGTTCTTAAGTAACTAAAGTGGAAAAAAACCATTCGATACTCAATACCTCAATCGTTTATTTGCCGTCTATGCGTTTTGTTTGTTTTTGTATATTAGATACTCAAGCTGAGATGATCTGGTTTAAACCAGAGGCCCCCGTATTTAAATGTACGGGGGCCTCTTGTGCGCGAGGCCCGTAGCAATTGCTACAGATGCTACGTGGTTAATCCGGCACTGATAATAATGTTCTTTTGTAAAAAAATGTAATCCTGTTTGGATGTTTGAAAGTCTACAATGTGTAATGCTGCTGGGTTAATATATTTTATGTTGTCTATGGACGTTGATACTGAAAACCAGCGCTATGCTTGAATAACTTCAGGCATAGCATATGGGGACTGCTGAGTGATTGACCTCATTGGCGGATGTATATATTTCATATTGTGTCTTTGTTATTGCTGTTGATCTATTTTGTACCATTTGCCAATAAAGCTATCTTTCTTTCTTTCTAATTTCCCTGTCTACGCTGCGGGGTCTCGAAACATGCTATGCTCCGAGCACTGGCTCATTATCATCGTCACTTTAGTGTTAAATCTCGGTTGCAACGCTAGCATCCACTTAGGCACCCGGGTTCCGCTTTCAGACTTTTTTGTCCCACTTCTCACAATCTATTATCTCTGGTAGTCAGTCCATAAGCACGCATATCCCTTTTTATGGCGTCAAGTCAGCACTTTTTGGGTCTTATGTCATTAACTTTCACTGCGGTGCCTGGGGTCCGCTTTCTAATTTTTTTTCTCCACTTCGCACGGTCTTCGGCATCCCTGGTGGTTAGTCCAATGGCACACATATCACTCTTTATGATTATTTTTGGGTCTACCCTAGGAAGTGTAGACCCCAACAGGAGTCGAGCCTAGCGGGGGCGGCATGGCCAAACATTATTTCCCCGCGTAGGTAGCCGGTTGCCGTAAAACGTGGCCATACCAGCGAATGCGACACAGGCGACACTCCTGCAGTTTGTCCGCAATGACATGGACATGAAGGCTGCCGCGAATGCGGGAGTTCCTAACGCGGTCCTTCCGCGTCACTCCACACACCCACCGCTGCATATTCATCTCCGTGACACGCAGTTCCTTCTTGGGTCGCTCTAGCATCAGCCACATTTCACAGCCATATAAAGTAAAAAAAAAATTAAACTATTCTAATAAGTTAGTGCATTTAAATAGATTAATAAAAAACGGATTGACTCACTTTGCGGTTTTATTTTGACAGCAACCAATGGACTTCGGTAGCCCTCATTATTGGTGAATGGATAAAATGTAGCGGAGAGGCTCCTTCCCCATGGATATTCAAAGATGGTTGTATCATTTGAGTTTTCATCGTAGCACGAAATCCACACTTGGTTTATCTGTGGAAATATAATCCAAATTTTTGCCAGGAATAAAGCTATAAATAAAAAATACAAAAAAATTGTAACAACTCGGTATATTGCTGTACCAAACTAGTAATCGATATCATCAACATAAATATGCTTAATACTGGTGAACATCTCCCCTATTACAGGAGAGCGGGGGGGGGGATGAAAGCCTGACCCCCTGGCGCCAACCCTTAAGAAGGGGCCCGCCTTAAGACAAAGGGCGGGCCGGCACCGGCCCGGGCCACGAGATCGGCAGGCCATATATCCGTGGGCCCGGGCGTAGGCGATAGGAGAACAGCGGGGTTTTTAGTGGGTAGTCGGATGTTCGAACATCTTTCCCGGAGTCCCACATATCCCCCGGTCTCCCGGGCCGAGATGTTCGTTTACTTTTGACTTATGATTAATTAAGCGAATATTATATGTTTCTTGTTCAAGTTAAAGATTTATGAAAAATTTTAATTTAATAATAATTACGTAATAGTTTGATCATATTATATATATAATATGAGTAAAAAAATTGTAATAATAAACAGTATCGTCGGCCAATTTCGGACTTGGCTGCAAGGCGTTTTGCGCTCGCCCCGTCAAGAGTGGTTTTTCCCCGAGACCAAAAAAAAATGGTGAACCCCCAAGACTCCCCACATTTCGGATACAGCCCAAATAGCTATTTTTAAGGCTGCTAGTCCACTGGGATAGAAACCGTTTGACAATAGGTTTCATCAATTCCAATATGTATCTTTTTAGATCTCCAACTACCGTTACTAATACAATCGTCGTGATCAATAATTAAAAAGTGCAAATATAAAACACTCAACATAAACTGAAATTTCTCAACATAAACCATGTGTGGAAAATCCAAAAATATATATTCTCTGGATTTATTTATTTATAGATATTTTAACTTGTAAATATTCTAGAGTATTATTCAAAATTGGTTCAGTAGTTTCGGAGTTTCTCACGAACATATATCGTGACATACACAAAACAGATTAATATTACACCATAATTGTTTAAATCAATTACCACCTTGACAATCTGTGATAGGCAATCGTTTTCTAATAGGCAATCATTTTATTTGGTCACATTCGAGCTAGTCTTTTCTCTGTGCAGGGGCGGATTATCGTAAAAGGCTACAAAACCACCCAACTACTGGTGGTGGTAAGGTCTTGGGGCCCGTATGGATGGCAACCACCGCTGGTCTATATGAATGCCACCATAACAACTTAGTGTTGTGTTCCGACCTCCTTGCGTAACAGTTAACGCACGTCGGTACGCTTGCGGAAGTCACGGATTCAATTTCCGTCCAGGTAATGGATGTTTATGTATAATATGTATATTTATTTACAAAAGTATACATGTGTATATCAGTTATCTAGTACCCATAACACAAGTGCTGTGTAACTTAGGATTTTTGGGAGTAAATGGCGTTGTATGAAACCTTTATTTATTAGTGACCCAAGTCCAATACCGCTATGCAGATGGAAACGTGTTCGCAGCGCCCCTAGCGGCGCAAGCCGTCAGCTATTTATCAGTAATAAAAAAAAGTCTTAAAATCTATGTGCTGAAAGGAGGTTCTTTACATCATTACCTCATCCTGTAACATTATATACTCGGTAAGATCTTCAGGCATGTCTTTGGGAAGCTCTGGAACTTCATAATGTTCTGGTATCCATCCGTATACCTATAAAACAATTGTAAAGTTATGTACATAAATATAGAACTAATGAAACAATTCTAATAATTCCTTTAATATTAAACGCTACATTATGCAGTAGTGTTTACTGCCAATTTTATCCAAAGCTTATACTACAAAGCTTTAGGTTATTAGGTTGTGTCACATCCCTTTCTTAGCGAAAGAATAACACGAAATTTTCACGCAGTAAATTAGACATTAGATTACGGCGCCCCCGCAACAATTGTTGCCCCCAGCCGACTGGTCCCATAAATATTAGATACATTTTTACATTATTCTCTTTTAATCATATTGTAAGTACCGGCTAACTACGTTGGGAACAAATGTCTGGCCATGCCGCCTCCGCCGGGCCCCGGCAAGAGGGATAGACCCAAAAAGTACTGGTTTGACGTCGTAAGGGGTGATATGCGTGCCAATGGGCTCACTACCAGGGATGCTGAAGACCATGCGAAGTGGATAAGTTTTATCCTGTGTCAAGTGCTGCAACCGATATCTATTAAGCTTGTCCGTAAGTTAGATCCCCGTGGAATATAAATAATTTGTATAATCCACAAATAGTTTGTCTTAATTTATGAGTGTCTATAAACAATGTATTAGTAAAAAGCGTTACGTTGCAGATTTTCATGTTAGTGATTCAGGAAAAGTGTATTTAAAACTTTTTGAAATTGAAAGTTAATTCCTTACTTTATTCACTTTGATGAAGAAACATGGTGTTTCAGGAAAACCGTAGTTGTCTGATGCGATGCAGTCCTTTTTCGACGAGTACCACTCGTTGCCTTCGTATGCTGGACATAAAATAAATTTTAAAAATCTATTATATGTTGTAGTTTTATTTGTATTGTAATATTGCAGGTGCGAAAATGTGTTTCAAAGAAATATTAAGAATATCCAAACTAATATTATAAATGCGAAAGTGAGTTTGTTTGATTGTTACGCTTTCACGCCTAAACCGCTGAACCACTTTTGATGAATTTCAGTATAGTCATAGATTGGACTTTGGAAAAGGACTTGGCAGAACAACGTTTGCCCGGTCAACTAATAATAAATAAATTTAAAATTATCAGCCTTTATATGTCTACAGATCTACAAATATATAATAACTGTAGGTAACAATCCAGACACGATAAGTCATCAACGTTTGTTTTGAGTGGTGGAAATTCCTGAAGCATACCCTGCTACGTGGGAACGGGCTACGTGATAGTGTGTGACTCGCCGTGCATGCGGCCGTACGTCCCATTGCTCTAGACTGGGGGAGGTACGTCGCTGGTATATCCACTAAAACCACCCTGGTGTACCTTCGCATACCTTGAGGGTCGCGGCGCCGACTGGTGCCAACCTACTTTTGCGATTCTCATCAAATACGTCACCATCCTAATTTTTATAAGTCACACAAAATGAGTTTCGTTTATTGCCTGAGTGTATTGGCTTCTTACATTTAACCATTGTTAAATGTTTCTATTGATTGTACGATATAGATATATGACAGCCTAACGTATGGTAGCTAGATATTGTCATATTCTCTAATGTGCCTAGACCGTGATAACCTTGTGTAAACAAACCTCGCCCTAAGGAAGGGCGTGTCGCGTTGTGTGAGGACATAACTGCGAATCGATACCACAACGGAAAAACACCAGCTAGTATCCAAATGACGTTAGGATGGTTACATGATATACACTTACAAATTGATATAGGTACATACAACTTTCTAATGATCGAGAAATGCTTTAATAGTTTGATTAAAATATTAGCACAGTAAAGTGTCATAGACAAATTAAAAACGAGGTTAAAATCACTTAAATCCATACTAATATTATAAATGTGAAAATAACTGCGTTACGTTTTCACGCCTAAACTGCTGAACGTATTTTGATAAATTTCGTACAGAGATAGATTGGACCTTAGAGAAGGACATGGGCTACTTTTTGTCGCAAAAATTAAACTAAAAGGAGATGATATAGGGGAACGTAATTAAGTTCTGTTTTTTTATTTATATGGCAGAAACAGAACAACGTTTGCCGGGTCAGCTAGTATTTATAAACAACAATATTGCTCTAATGATCAAGAAAGGTTTTAATAGTTTCACTAAAATATTAGTAAAATAAAGCAAGTATCATAGACAAATTAAAATATATGAGTTCTAAATTTTGTATATTCGATAGTTAAATCTCAAAACTGCAGTTATTTTCAGTCCGTGATAACACAGAAAAGGATATCCCATATCCCAAGTGAATGTTTTAAATTCAACGGAAATGAAATACTTAAAACGAAATAAAAATTAAGGAAAACGAAAAAGTGAATAATTTAAAGATTTAACTTTATATAGGTAGTTTATATAAATATGTGTAAATAAATATTTTTTTTACTTAAGCATAAATATTTTGTGACAATTCATACAGCGCCATCTAGTCCCAAACTAAGTAGCATAGCACTTGTGTTATGGGTAGTAGACTGATATACTATTTGTATATTTTTTTTGTTGTAAATAAATACATATTATACATAAACACCCCGACGCATGTTAGACAGCATCAGAAACTCACATGAGCAGCCCCCGTGGCTGCTCATGTATGCTGATGATATCGCGCTGGCAGATTCGAACAGGGGTAGGCTGGTGCGTCGCATGAAGGCGTGGAAGGAGTCGCTTGAGAACGGTGGTCTGCAGCTTAATGTGGCGAAGACCGAGTACTTGGCCTGTAACTCCACAGATCCTACACCCGTACGCATAGGCGGCGACAAGGTCGAGCGCACGGACCAAGTGAAATACCTGGGATCTGTGTTTCACGCGTCTGGTGACATCGATTGCGACGTCAAGGCTCGCATTGCTGCCGCGTGGGCCAAATGGCGTGAGGTAACTGGTGTCATTTGTGACCCCAAGATGCCGGTAAAGTTGAAGGGACAGGTCTATAAGACCATCATTAGGCCTGTTCTTTTATACGGCTGTGAAGCGTGGCCGGTGTTGAAGCGACACAAGCAGGAACTGCGTGTCACGGAGATGAACATGCTGCGGTGGATGTGTGGAGTGACGCGGAAAGACCGCGTTAGGAACTCCCGCATTCGCGGTAGTCTTCATGTCCGTGACATTGCGGATAAACTGCAGGAATGTCGGCTCCGTTGGTACGGTCACGTTTTTACACATTTTACGTATATATATATATATATATATATATATATATATATATATATATATATATATATATATTTATATATTTATATATATATATATATATATATATATATATATATATATATATATATATATATATATATATATATATATATATATATATATATATATATATATATATATATATATACCTAGTCAGGTCATAAGTATTGTCACACAGTAAAAACTTTTCTTTTAGAATGCTGGCCACAAAAAAGTTTATTGAATTCGAATTTCGAATTGTTCATGAAAATAAAAAAGGTATACTTTTAGAATTTTACTCATTTTTAAATATGGAGTGGACGCTTAAAGAAGACCGTGTTGCAGTTATTGCGTTGCATCGTTGCAGTTACGCGCCAATTCAAATTTTTAACATACTGAAAAATTTGAATATAACCAAAAGATTCGTTTATCGTACCATCAAACGATACAATGAAGACTCTAGTGTAGATGACAGGTCAAGAAGTGGTCGCCCTCGGTCTGTTAGGACTCCAGCAGTGATAAAAGCTGTGAAGGCACGAATTCAAAGAAATCCCAAACGTAAGCAGAAACTGTTGGCCCTTCAGATGGGGTTAAGCAGAACCACGGTGAAAAGGGTGTTAAATGAAGACTTAGGGCTTCGGGCATATCGAAGAAAAACAGGACATCGTTTGAATGCTCGTCTAATGGACCTGAGACTGAAGAGATGCCGCGCTTTGTTGAAGCGGTACGCGGGAAAAAATATCGGGAAATTCTTTTTTCGGATGAAAAAATGTTTACCGTAGAAGAGAGCTACAACAAACAAAATGATAAGGTGTACGCACACAGTAGTGAAGAAGCGAGCAACCGTATTCCGCGTGTCCAACGAGGTCATTTTCCATCCTCGCTCATGGTATGGTTGGAAGTTTCTTATTGGGGCTTAACAGAGGTACATTTTTGTGAGAAAGGTGTAAAAACGAATGCTGTTGTGTATCAAAATACAGTCCTGACGAACCTTGTGGAACCTGTTTCTCATACCATGTTCAATAACAGGCACTGGGTATTCCAACAAGATTCGGCGCCAGCTCATAGAGCGAAGAGCACACAAGACTGGCTGGCGGCGCGTGAAATCGACTTCATCCGGCACGAAGACTGGCCCTCCTCCAGTCCAGATTTGAATCCGTTAGATTACAAGATATGGCAACACTTGGAGGAAAAGGCGTGCTCAAAGCCTCATCCCAATTTGGAGTCACTCAAGACATCCTTGATTAAGGCAGCCGCCGATATTGACATGGACCTCGTTCGTGCTGCGATAGACGACTGGCCGCGCAGATTGAAGGCCTGTATTCAAAATCACGGAGGTCATTTTGAATAAACTTTAATGTCATAAGAATCTATGTTTTGTTAAGTTCATTTTGGTATATGAATGGTTACATAATGAATAAACTTGTTACAATTATTTTACATTAAACATGTGACAGAATTTATGACCTGACTAGGTATATATATATATATATATATATATATATATATATATATATATATATATATATATATATATATATATATATATATATATATATATATATATATATATATATATATATATATATAGAATTATATATATATATATATAGAATTTATGACCTGACTAGGTATATATATATATATATATATATATACCTAGTCAGGTCATAAATTCTGTCACATGTTTAATGTAAAATAATTGTAACAAGTTTATTAATTATGTAACCATTCATATACCAAAATGAACTTAACAAAACATAGATTCTTATGACATTAAAGTTTATTCAAAATGAACTCCGTGATTTTGAATACAAGCCTTCAATCTGCGCGGCCAATTGTCTATCGCAGCACGAACGAGGTCCATGTCAATATCGGCGGCTGCCTTAATCAAGGATGTCTTGAGTGACTCCAAATTGGGATGAGGCTTTGAGCACGCTTTTTCCTCCAAGTGTTGCCATATCTTGTAATCTAACGGATTCAAATCTGGACTGGAGGAGGGCCAGTCTTCGTGCCGGATGAAGTCGATTTCACGCGCCGCCAGCCAGTCTTGTGTGCTCTTCGCTCTATGAGCTGGCGCCGAATCTTGTTGGAATACCCAGTGCCTGTTATTGAACATGGTATGAGAAACAGGTTCCACAAGGTTCGTCAGGACTGTATTTTGATACACAACAGCATTCGTTTTTACACCTTTCTCACAAAAATGTACCTCTGTTAAGCCCCAATAAGAAACTCCCAACCATACCATGAGCGAGGATGGAAAATGACCTCGTTGGACACACGGAATACGGTTGCTCGCTTCTTCACTACTGTGTGCGTACACCTTATCATTTTGTTTGTTGTAGCTCTCTTCTACGGTAAACATTTTTTCATCCGAAAAAAGAATTTCCCGATATTTTTTTCCCGCGTACCGCTTCAACAAAGCGCGGCATCTCTTCAGTCTCAGGTCCATTAGACGAGCATTCAAACGATGTCCTGTTTTTCTTCGATATGCCCGAAGCCCTAAGTCTTCATTTAACACCCTTTTCACCGTGGTTCTGCTTAACCCCATCTGAAGGGCCAACAGTTTCTGCTTACGTTTGGGATTTCTTTGAATTCGTGCCTTCACAGCTTTTATCACTGCTGGAGTCCTAACAGACCGAGGGCGACCACTTCTTGACCTGTCATCTACACTAGAGTCTTCATTGTATCGTTTGATGGTACGATAAACGAATCTTTTGTTAATATTCAAATTTTTCAGTATGTTAAAAATTTGAATTGGCGCGTAACCGCAACGATGCAACGCAATAACTGCAACACGGTCTTCGTTAAGCGTCCACTCCATATGTAAAAATGAGTAAAATTCTAAAAGTTATACATTTTTATTTTTATGAACAATTCGAAATTCGAATTCAATAAACTTTTTTGTGGCCAGCATTCTAAAAGAAAAGTTTTTACTGTGTGACAATACTTATGACCTGACTAGGTATATATATATATATATATATATATATATATATATATATATATATACAAGAATTGCTCGTTTAAATATATTAGATATACCGATGTATATAGGTGTCCCTTTTTACTGTGACTTTTCCGTTTCATCGAATTTCAGATCATGATTCTAAAGAAGTTTTCACTTCAATATAAATTCAATGACAAAAAAATAGTATGCACATTAGAGAAACTTACCGCGGAAAAACTCATGAAGCTGCTCGATGTAGCTGTAATTGCCGGTATAATTAGTCGTGCTGAACCTTATGACTGAGCCGTCTACGTTGAATGGTCGATGAGATACTCCCGGATTCGTACCTTTAAATATTTTAGTATTATAATCATTCATTTATATGTATTATTTACTTGGAACCCAATATTTGAACCATAACCGTTACAGCGGTAGGAAACCCCTAAAATACTGTTTTTGTAGGCATGGCTTTGTAGATATCGCCAGTATCCACTAATGCCAATCTCATCGTATAATCGGAACTTGCAAAATATCAACTATTCACTAAGTCTTAAATAATATTTTTATATCAATGAAACAGTCCTTTATAAAATGATAAAATTATCATATCAGCCCTATTTTATCCTAATTACAGATAACTTAAAATGTTTAATTTCTAAATCTTAAAATTATTGTAAATGAGAACAGCGGCAGCAGAGAGCGGCGTCGAGAGGATGTTCTGGAAAACACCCACTCCTCACAAGTTGACTCGCAGAAACCGTACAAGCCCCCCTACTGTTCTTCGTTCGGACACACTCCATCAAGAAATCTTGCCATCATCAATTATTCCACAATTTGTGCAATTGCTTCTGCTCACCGGATGGTGAAATTTGTCTGGAGTGCCATCTATTAGCAATTACACACATTCTTCTGTCAATCTCACTTTTGGCAAACCAGGGGCTATATGAGGATGCTCGCTTCGTAGTTTTTTACCAGATGACTTAAATACTTTCTTAGTAACACTTTTTTATTTATTCTAGCTAAAATAGCGTCCCCTACTTACTGCCTTTATATATGTATATAGTAAACTTTCGATAAAGAAAAAATAAAAAAAATAATATATATATATATATATATATATATATATATATATATATATATATATATATATATATATATATATATATATATATATATATATATATATATATATATATATACCTATATATTACTGCACATAGATGGTCCTCACTCTGTAGCCAAGACCACACTTAAAAGACGGTATATCCAAAAAAAACTAGTTATTTTTTCCATAAATGCTTACCAAAAAGAAAACTCACCAATCAAAGACCGACTGAGGAGGTATGTAGGCTTTACAGGGTCTATGGAGAGAAACAGTCCACCCATGCAGAGCGCAAACAGCAAGGCCAAGACTGCGTAAAAGACCAAGTAGAAAGTGAAGACGATACCTGAAAAAATTATTTGAATAATAAACCGTCGGTAGTCTGAAAGAAAGGTATCGGATTTACATACGGATCGGATTATAATAGGGGATTAGGGCTATTTATTTGCGTAGCTAGGTATTTTATTTATTGTAAAATAATGACAGAATAAATCCTGCGACCCTTAACAAAGGTCGCCACCGTTTTTAAAGGGTATGCAGCCGTTGGCTATCCAGCTACCCAGCTATGTGGTCGCGGAAGATCCCCACCCGAGTTGGAATTTCCCCTAAGCTCCTATGCGGCACTGATAACACTCTTTTAATCGGGATATAAAACGGTAGGAACAAAAGAGGATATCACTATGTTGAAATAACCACATCTTATAGAGATAGTAAATATTGTTTAATTAGAAAATAATGTTAATTAATTAGAGAGATACAAAATAAAAAACATTTATAACAATACAAAAATAAATCGCACCAGAGTCTATACTCTATCCACTTTACCAAAAAATAAAATGTAAACAAACAAACCAATGTTTCTCAAACAAAGCTAGAATAAAAACAACATGGCGGGTATAATCCGACCGTACTAATAAAACACTCCTTCCAATCGACAAGTACGTTGAACAGTACACTTATAATTACCAGCATATAAAACCAATAAGAGATTTGGAAACATTGTCTTTTTAGTTTCTTTATAATGTAAGTTAGTTATTACAATTAATGTTGTAAATATAATAATTTTATACGCATTATATTTATCATTCATAATTATAAAAATAAAGTTATTTTATGTTTTTTTTTTCCTAAAAGTAATGAATAGTAATAAAATTAGAAAATAGGAGATATTTCTAATAAATAAATAATTAAAAATTGCTATGATAATTTTATATCACGTTGATTATTATAAAATCGACATCAAAAAAGCCCTTTTAACGATTTGTTTACATTTTATTTATTGGTAAAACGGATGAGGTATAGGAAACAATTTTATAAAGTCGCCCTATACTGCGCGAGGTCCAATATAAGACTTATATGTCGCTTATGTTTGAGCGTGTTGGAACAGCAGACAGACTGACAGCCGACCTATGTAAGCAGTTACCGTCACCTATGTATGTTACTTGAACTAATTGCGGAACACAATACAAGGTAATTGTATTGTATATAATTTCGGGTTGCCTGGAAGAGATCGCTTTAAGCGATAAGGCCGCCCTTTGTCATACAGCATTATATTTTTGTATACATATTTTATGATAGTTTTAAGTATCTGTATGCAATAAAGAGTTTTTCATTCATTCATTTAATTGTGGAGCAATATTTAAATATTGCTCTATAAAGACGGAGCAATATTTAAATATTGCTCTATAAAGACGAAGAGGTGTTGGTAGACGGGCTGGTAGTCTCTACCACCTAGCTAAAATTATTTTATCGCCTTTTACGACTAATGCACGGAGAACATAAAACATTTTTTTCTTTCTATATATAGTTTGCAACCTGCACAGTATTAGATACAAATCATAAAAACGAGTCCGTGACACACATATGATGATGCTATTTTCGTAACAATAACTTTTTAATTCAAACAACTGCTCGTAAAATTACCAATATATAACAAACCATACGGTTGCTCTATTACGTATTTTACGTTAACGTGTAAAATTAAAAAAGATACGATGAAAGAATAATAAACATGTCACTTTAACGTTTCATTTTATGCAATTTTAATTTTTATTCGTGCAGAGGCGGAGAAAAAATACTAACCTCTGCGGCTTAAGTATGCCGCCATAATAACCTTGTGTTGTGTTCCGGCATTAGTGACCCAAGTTCCTGTACCCTTATGCGACAGCAGCATATTCGCGATGCCACTGGCGTTGCAAACACCCATAGGCGACGGTAACTGCTAAATTCTAAGTGGGCCGTCAGCCTGTCTGCTGTCCTACAGCAATAAAAAAATAAATTATGAAACAATTCACAGTTTCGTATAGTCGAAAATATGATCCAATTAAAAATTACACAAATAGTCAAATATTGGCAAAATATTTGTGTAGCAATTTACACAAGATGTAATTTTTTGTGGCTCATCCCTTCTTTTTTTACCTGACAGCGTAGTATATAACAAGTTTTAAGAGGGGTACAAATGTCTGGTTGTTCTGCTTCCGCTGCACCCTGGCAGGAGGCGTATACCCTATAAATGCAGGCTTGACGTTGTAAGGGGAGACATATGTGCCAACGAATTCATTATCAGAGATGCCCAAGACTGTGCGAAATGGAGGAAAAAAGTCAGAAAGCAAACCCAGGGCACTGAAGCGGAAGTATTTATTTATTTTTATTTATTTATACATGACATACAAATTTTATAAATAAAAGATACATAGCACAGCAGTTCATGTACAACAACTAATTTGACTAGAGAAAATCACACTGGCCCCTGAACTAGTGAATACTGTATCTCAGTGGGCCAGTATTTTTAACATAAGTACTAATATATAATAATTACAATTATATTAATAATTA
The DNA here is from genome assembly GCA_963693495.1 of Malacosoma neustria. Taxonomy (NCBI): domain Eukaryota; kingdom Metazoa; phylum Arthropoda; class Insecta; order Lepidoptera; family Lasiocampidae; genus Malacosoma; species Malacosoma neustria. The sequence continues at coordinate 22,545,588 of OY856375.1, read as the reverse complement.
AATAATATATAGTAGTTAAATGAGATATAGTAGTAAAAATAAATAATAATTTAAAATAAAATATTAATGACAGAAGAAGGGAAAGAAAAATATATAAAATACATATATTAACTGAAACAATGATTGTATGTGAATATAATATATGTAAGTTATCTATAAGTAAAATGTAATATTATATTTAAATAATTGCTTTGATAGTCTCTTCTGACTCTTGATAATTCAGCTCATACAAATAATCACTCAAAACTTTATAAGTATAGGTTACAACCGAAATTTAACGCTAAGGTAATAATTGTGACATTAATACTGACAGTGGCTTAACTGTTAAACAAATTAATTGGTAGTTTACAGATAGTAATTAAATAACCGATTCGGGGACTAATCACCGAAGGGAATTTATATGAGAAGTAGCGAAAATATGCAGAAGAGAGAACTTTAATTAAAAGTTACAACCCTAAAAGCCTTAAATAATTTTCAACAATCCATAAGACTATATACCTAGTCAGGTCATAAGTATTGTCACACAGTAAAAACTTTTCTTTTAGAATGCTGGCCACAAAAAAGTTTATTAAATTCGAATTTCGAATTGTTCATGAAAATAAAAATGTATAACTTTTAGAATTTTACTCATTTTTAAATATGGAGTGGACGCTTAAAGAAGACCGTGTTGCAGTTATTGCGTTGCATCGTTACAGTTACGCGCCAATTCAAATTTTTAACATACTGAAAAATTTGAATATAACCAAAAGATTCGTTTATCGTACCATCAAACGATACAATGAAGACTCTAGTGTAGATGACAGGTCAAGAAGTGGTCGCCCTCGGTCTGTTAGGACTCCAGCAGTGATAAAAGCTGTGAAGGCACGAATTCAAAGAAATCCCAAACGTAAGCAGAAACTGTTGGCCCTTCAGATGGGGTTAAGCAGAACCACGGTGAAAAGGGTGTTAAATGAAGACTTAGGGCTTCGGGCATATCGAAGAAAAACAGGACATCGTTTGAATGCTCGTCTAATGGACCTGAGACTGAAGAGATGCCGCGCTTTGTTGAAGCGGTACGCGGGAAAAAAATATCGGGAAATTCTTTTTTCGGATGAAAAAATGTTTACCGTAGAAGAGAGCTACAACAAACAAAATGATAAGGTGTACGCACACAGTAGTGAAGAAGCGAGCAACCGTATTCCGCGTGTCCAACGAGGTCATTTTCCATCCTCGCTCATGGTATGGTTGGGAGTTTCTTATTGGGGCTTAACAGAGGTACATTTTTGTGAGAAAGGTGTAAAAACGAATGCTGTTGTGTATCAAAATACAGTCCTGACGAACCTTGTGGAACCTGTTTCTCATACCATGTTCAATAACAGGCACTGGGAATTCCAACAAGATTCGGCGCCAGCTCATAGAGCGAAGAGCACACAAGACTGGCTGGCGGTGCGTGAAATCGACTTCATCCGGCACGAAGACTGGCCCTCCTCCAGTCCAGATTTGAATCCGTTAGATTACAAGATATGGCAACACTTGGAGGAAAAGGCGTGCTCAAAGCCTCATCCCAATTTGGAGTCACTCAAGACATCCTTGATTAAGGCAGCCGCCGATATTGACATGGACCTCGTTCGTGCTGCGATAGAAAACTGGCCGCGCAGATTGAAGGCTTGTATTCAAAATCACGGAGGTCATTTTGAATAAACTTTAATGTCATAAGAATCTATGTTTTGTTAAGTTCATTTTGGTATATGAATGGTTACATAATTAATAAACTTGTTACAATTATTTTACATTAAACATGTGACAGAATTTATGACCTGACTAGGTAATTTATTAAATTTTGATAAATTAGTTAAGTTGTGTAACAATTTTAATTATGTTGCATTTTTTATAATACTGTAGCTGACATCCATATGTGGAACTTAATTATTCTTTTGTGACATTTAACGCAGAAAGTGGTGCCATCTTCACCGACTTTGAGATACAACGGTCGCTTGTACTAAATACTAATGACGGAAACGGGCTAAATCTGTAAAGTCCAGTTTAAAATAGACTTGCGGACACATTTGTATAGCGTATACGTTTGTGATAGCGCTTTTATGATGTATTTAATGTAGACGGGCCGCAGACTCGCGATTGTATTACGCAGATCATCTGCACAATATTAAAATATATTCATAAAAAGCAAATGTGTTTGTAATTTATATATTTAGTACTTTTAAGATGACTCATTAGTTTCAACTATATCTAATTATCTACATAAAGAGTGATTACTACCAACAGACGTTTGACAAAGACTTTCGAAGATGATTAAAATATTATGTAGAGCTATTCTGATGATGTCAGAAGAAGCATAACCTTACGAGGATATTCTATAGCAAACAGATACTAGTAAGAATGTACCATTAATAAATGTAAACAATGTAACATAAATTAGTAAGCAATGATAAATCAATAAAAATTTTATTGCTGTATCTAATTCTAAATATATCAAAAAGTTAGGTGTGTTTAAAACTACATTAATATTTATATAAATCTAATTTAAAATCAATTCTAACTTAAGCTAACGTCTGCTACTGGTTTTCCTTTTACAGCTTGTCCTTCGACAAAGGCCTCCTCTAAAACTTTCCATTTGGTCCTATCTTTGGCAGGGCGTATCCATTCCGACCCTGCCATCCTTTTTATATCATCTTCCCAACGTTTAAACTGTCTACGTATGTTTCTTTTTCCATCCCGTGGGTACCATTCTATCACAATTCTTGTCCACTTTTCTTCCTTTTCTTTTATCATATGTCCCGTCCATCTCTATTTTAGGCGTTTGTAGACGATACACACGCCTTTAAATTTAGTTTTCTCCTTGATAATTTGTAATCTCACCTTGTCACTTCTTTCCATTCCATTTTGGCATACTTGTATTTTTTAAGTTCCTGTTCATTTAGTTCCCAAGTCTGGCATCCGTATGGTAAGTATGGAAGAATACATGTATCATAAAGTTTTCTTTTTTCTTTAATAAGCATATCTCTGCCCTTCATGACTACACTCAAAGACCAAAACCATTTCCAGCTGTTTGTAATCCTTCTGTCTATTTCCTTTTACGTTGTGTCTTCAATAAATATAAGCTGACCCAAATATATGTACTTATTTACACACTCTATTTGTCCAGGATTTACGATAATGTCCATTTTTTGTGAGTTTGTTATTACCTTCGTTTTTTACGCCATCAATATTCAGTCCATTTTCTTCAAATTTCGAAACATCATTTCTAGCACTGCAGAGAACAACTTCGGTGAGATAGGATCCCCTTGTCTTACGCCTCTTTTGATGGGAAATTCGTCTCCTGTTCGTTCTAGTTTAACTTCAGCCGTAGTCCTCGAGTATATACTTTTTTAGTTTCGGATGTATTTAGCCTCAACTCCTTAACTTTCTAGTGCGTTCCAAATGCTATCGTGAATCAAAGAATCAAATGCATTATTAAAATCTACGAACGCTATATAATAAACTTTGTTATATTCTTTATATTTTTGTCTTACTATGTGGATGTGATCTATAGTCGAAAACTAACCCCTGAAGCCGACTTGTTCTCTTCTCTCTTTTACTCTTCTATAGTGCTGGAGCCAGAAGGTCAGGATTTCGTCCCCCCCTTCGCTCTCCTGTATCAGCTTTGTGAGAAATCTTTTTAATTTTATTTTCTTCTTAATATTTTTGTTTAACGCTTGTTCTCAAACTAAATCAGAAATAAAACATTTTATTTTACGTTATCAGTACTATCCTATAACATTATTCGCGACCTCATAAATCGTTAAAATTATACGTAAAGCAGTCCCCGACATGGCCTTGGTTGATTAAACATTGAATAGGGCATGGGTCTCATGAATGGCCATTGAAGTGAGCCCCATGTTAAAAGCAGGTTTTGGAATAGAATCAATCATTGTATTATATGAAAGGAAACTGGTTCATTATTGTCATTTATGTATTTATATTTAAAATACACAAATGAGAATAATCTAATCTGAGCTTTAAATACCTTCGCTATTTCGGGGCGTATTTTGCTCCATTTAGCATTCTTATTAATATTAAAAGTATTTTTTTAGGTAAGGTAGAGTTGATTTGTCTTTTACGATAGGCTGAACCCGGCCGAAGGAGTCTGTATTCTTCTTCCGTTTACTTAAAAGGAAAGGATATATCCGCCACGCCTGTCATCAGGTTGGAAGGATGTTATCCTTCAACTTTTTTTTATTGCTGTAGGACAGCAGACAGGCTGACAGCCCGCTTAGAATTTAGCAGTTGCCTATAGGTGTTTGTAATGACAGTGGCATCGCGAACACGCTGCTTTCCAATAAGGGTACAGGACAGGAACTTGGGTCACTAATGCCGGAACACAACACAAGGTTATTATAGCGGCATACTTAAGACCAAAGGTGGTCGCCATCCAGACGGGCTTGAGGCCGTACCATGTAGCTAGGGTAGGTTGTTTTGTCGCCTTTTACCTAGGCCGACCCCGGCCACAGAGGTTAGTATTCTTTCTCCGCCCCTGCACGGATAAAAACGTAGTAATAATATGTACATATCAAGAGAAGAACTACCTCAAAGGTGCACGGAATCGTGGGGATCGAACTCGTTATCTCTAGTTTTATCCCCGGTTGTGATACCACTGAGATATTATTAGTCAAAAGTTTATATATTTGAACATATAATTGGGTATGGCAGAAGAAACATGAAAGCAGAATAAATGCAGTTGAGATGAGAGCGATAACAAGTATGATAGGAGTTAAACTGAGTGACAGGATAAGAAATAGTGAGATAAGGAAACATTGTGGTCTGAACGAAGATGTAGTGACGAAAATTCGAGAAAGGTATGCTGAGATGGTTTGGCCATGTCGAGAGAATGAATGAAGAACGATTGACGAAAAAAGTGTATAAGGCGAGTGTGAATGGAAGTGTTAGAAGGGATAGACCTAGGCGGACGTTTCGAGACCAGATCAGGGACGTCTTGAAAAAAGGCCAGGTCAAGAGTACCCTAAACCGAAGGGCATGTATGAAGGGAATAATGAAAGTGGACGAAGCGAAACAAGTATGTAAGGATCGTAGCAAGTGGAAAGAAGTGGTCTCTGCCTTTTTTTTTTTTTTTTTTTTGGTCTCGGGGAAAAACCTCTCTTGACGGGTTCCCCCGGCCCGGGGGGACCGAGGGATATGTGGGACTCCGGGAAAGATGTTCGGCCATCCGACTACCCACTAAAAAACCCCGCTGTTCTCCTATCGCCTACGCCCGGGCCCACGGATATATGGCCTGCCGATCTCGTGGCCCGGGCCGGCGCCGGCCCGCCCTTTGTCTTGAGGCGGGCCCCTTCTAAAGTGTTGGCGCCAGGGGGTCAGGGTTTCGTCCCCCCGGCGCTCTCCTAACAACTCTAGGAGTTGAGGGGGGCCGCGGAACAGCACGCAGCCCTCACCCTCGCGGCAATAGTGCGGGCGGCGGGTCCTCCCCCGAGGGGCCGCCCGCGGCCGCTTTTTACGGCGGCCGGAGGTCGTTACTGGCCCTCCGGCGCCGCCGGCGTGGCCTGCGTTGGCGGGAGGGGAGTGTGGTGGTCGACTCCCGCTCCCGCTCCGCCGCCTCCTTTGCGGACATGACTGCCTCGCAGAAGGAGGCGACGGCCGTCCATCCAGGATCGCCCCCGACCATGGACAGAACCAGGGCCGGGAGCGACAGGTCCACGCCGATTTGGGCGACGAGGGCGCGGCGCTCCTCGCGCCACGCAGGGCACACGGCGACAGTGTGGTTCACCGTGTCCTCCTCGTCGCCCGCGCCACAGTGGTGGCACCCTGACGTCATCTCCCGCCCTATGCGACACAGGTACCTCCCGAAGCAACCGTGCCCCGAGAGGACCTGCGTCAGGCGGAAGGTCAGGGCGCCGTGGCGCCTTTCCACCCATTCGGCCAGGACGGGCCTCACCGCTTCGATGGTGGCGAGGCCCGCGCTAGGGTGCGCGAGGCGCTCCTTCCACTCCACCATGAGTACCTCATCGCGCAGCTCCGCCCGCTTTACCTCCACAAGTGGTCTCTGCCTACCCGTACGGGAAAGAGGCGTGATTATATGTATGTATGTATATCATAATAACCTTGTGTTGTGTTCCGGCATTAGTGACCCAAGTTTCTATACCCTTATAGGACAGCAGTGTGTTCGTGATGCCACTGCCGTTGCAAACACCCTAGGCGACGATGACTGCTAAATTCTAAGCGGGCCGTCAGCTTGTTTGCTGTCCTACCGCAAAAAATAACATCGATATACATATTTTATTCATACCATGTAATGCGATCTATCGGATTATGATTACATGACGCGTTTGTAATTGTACACGGGTCACGGCATAACCATATCGGTATTTCTAGTACTAGGCTGTGGTGTCGTGGTAGGAATTACAGGAATATTAAATTTAATAACTGTTTTTATATCCACTTTAATTATTCTTTCACCGTAATTTATTTCCTTATTTTATATGTTACCCAGGATGTTGAAACAGAGCTTTCAAGTATTGCGTAAAGAAGTTTCGGGGTCTTGAGAAACGTTACGATGCGTTACAGGGGCAAGGGGGGCTTTGAACTACGCGTTACGTAACAAGAAAAAAGACATTAGAAATCTCTTGCTTTTAAAAACAAGACATTTCAAATGTTAATAAATAATATTAACGCGATTAAAACAAGAACAAAGGTATTTTAGCGACTTTTCAGTACTTTACGCAACATAATTGTGACTTTTAGGTAAAAATAGTCAGTTGGTGGTTACGTAACGTTTTACCAGGGTTGTACAGAAAAACTTTACGGCGCGTTACATGGGGGGGAGGTCAAAAATCTCCAAAAATTGCGTTACGTAATACTTGAACTCTCCCGAATTCAGATTTTGCCTTACGTCTTCTGAGTAAAAACTCTTGTACAAAATAAAACCTTTGAATAAAATGAATATGAATAAAACGCTTGAAAGAATAACTTCTCTACGCCAGATTGCTTTTTAATAATGCATACATCCATCTTTTCAAACTAATATAAAACTTAAACGAAGTAAATTAATAATTATCAGAACGCTAACTCCCTCCAGGGCATTAATTCAATGTCAAGAAAACTCCTGGCCACTGGTTCTGGGTAGGTATACCTATTTCCTATCAAGTTTTGTATTTCCAGAGTTTGAAATTTATGGAAACAAGTATACCGATTCAAAAACTGTTAACATTCATATTTAAGTTGCTAAATTTACTCAAGAAATTATATCTTCTAGATAGTGCTTAATCAACACAATCAAGCACTTGAAAGAAGGAAAGGGGTCCCAGATTACATCATCACCATTTCCTATCAGAGACGATCTGCACTCGTATCCAGACAATATCCGTGTCACAGTTGGCAAAAATAGATTTAACCTATTCCTTCCTGTGGGGCGGATATGTAAATCTTAGACGTTGTCATGACGACCACTCACTAACGAGATAAATAATATCCTTTTATTAGATCATTTCCTTTATTTATTCTATTATAATTCCGGTACCAAGATTATCAGAACAAATAGATGGAACAGATTTGGATAAATCTATCATATGTATCATTGTTATTATCAATTTAATTTCCGATTAAAACTTAAACTGTCGTTGCGGTGCCAATGCCCACTTTCGAAATTGTTCTTCTTCATTTAGCACGGTCTTCGGTATTCCCTACAGTTATTCCATTGTCTAGGAGCAGGCTCAAGAAGCTTGTCCTTGGTCTTACTTGTCCGGGTTCGGTCGATGCAACGTGGATATTCGTTCTTCAAGTCACCGGTTGCAGTTACCCATATATCAACGAAAGCGACCCTGCAGTTTATGCATATATGACGAATATTGTGTTCTGCGAATTCAGGTTTTCGTGATACTTCTACGTCACTTCGCAAAGCCACCGCAGCATATTCATCTCCATGACAGGCAGCATTTGCTTGTATCGCTGTAAAACTGGACACATTTCACAACTGCATAAACGGTATATGATAATAGCCTAATTATTGTCTTAAATCTAGGTTAAAAACTATGTTCAGGGCAGATTTCAATAATTAAATATATCTCAATGATGACTGTCATATTTTGTTAGTGAAAACGGCTGCTTGAAAATGATCAAACGTCAACAATGAAAATAACCGCACGGATAAAATTAATAAAACGTAGTTTCAATGAAAGCAAAGAAAATATTATTAGTTAGTGATAAAATTTCCTGAATAGCTGCAAAAATAATAATCTTCATTTAATATTGACCTCCACAATATCAATAGATATGAAGATATAACATACTATAAATAAAATAATAATAAAATTATATAAGAAAGTACCTACTTTATAGGAATCGCTATAAAAATTAAATATTTAGTGCATATCTTGCCGGTTTAATTGTTTTGAATGAAAATAAGTTTTAGCATTTTTTCACTCATTACAATATAAATATCTTGGTATATGAGGATGCTGTTAATATATTATTATACTAACCATACTTTTTATGCTATAGGTACTTTTTTATTGCTTATCATAGAAGAGAAAGTGCATTGAAATTATAGGAAATAATATATAAAGGGAATAATAAATTATATTCAGTTAGAATATCGTTGTACTGTTTTTCGGAATAAATCTATTGTTCTTCCTAACTTAAAAAAACCGTATTTGCAATTAAGCATCACCAAGCGTTTACTTCTAACATAACTCAAAACCAAAACCTGTAATTCATAGAAAATACTAGCCTAACCTTACCCCATCTCTTAGCGGTTCTTCCTAAAACGCTTTTTTCTTTTGGATTGTAGACTGCTTTGAAAAATCTCGTCCAGCACGACCCTTCAGGTGAAGGTGCCCTCACCCAATCCATCTCCGCACTATTGGATTTATTCGCCATTGCGTTTATTTAATCATCAACAGAATAAATTACCACGATGTATTTATTAGTTGTTCGACTTCATACGCTGGCACCTTTCGCGACGGTTTTGACCGGACTGCGCGCACGCATGGCGGGACACTGGACAGCGACAAATCTTTTATTATTATTTATATGACATATTGCTATTTTGGCGATGTTATTGATGTATTCAATAGTTTGTTTTTTAACAAAATATTTTTGGGGTGATTATTTGCAGTAATATAGCACTACCGTCCGTCTCAGTCTAATCAGTGTATACTATCAAGAATAAAACTATTATATGGTGTTAAGAGATACACAACTGAAAATTGTGAGTTACTAAATATACTTCTCAGTTTTTTGCACGCTTTTGTAGCTAATATACCAAATAATACTTCTCTTATAACAGGCTCTTTAGTACAGAATCTCTCACGATGTTTTCTTCACAATCAGTACTATGTTGTAATTATGTACGTACATTGGGCGAGAACAATTATCTAAAAGGGATATTCCATAGTGGGTAACTTGTCACCTTATGGTTGTGCATTTTCACCTTATAGGCCTTATAGGCTACATAAAAATAATTTTTTATTTTCTATTTGAAGTAGCATATAGGCCTTAATTAAATCTCACAAGTATATGAATTTAGGATAGTTTTGGATAGTTTACCGCGTTTAGTCTACCAAAATTTGTCTTTCGTAAACAAAAATGATTGTTTTTTCTTTATTGGTGTGGAACGGCAGAGACACAGTCCACTAAACAATAAGCAGTTACCGTCGCCTCTGTTTGCGACGCTACAAGAATCGCTCATACGCTGCCGTCTGCTTGGAATTGGAACCTAGGTCTAATGCCGGAACACAACACAAGCTTATTAAGGCGTATATTTAGAGGCCTACCACGTAGCTAAGGTTTAGTCGCTTTTCAGGACAGGCCGCAGAGGTCATCCTAACTCCGCCCCTACACGGGGCAAATCCCCTTAAGTAAGGTGACCAACTATTTTTTGTTCAAAAAGAGTACACTTTGTAAGTATATCATAGGTGAAAAAAAAGAAGAAAAAACGATAAAAACTTTTTCGGAGTGGATTTTTTTCCTAAATGAGGATGTTCGTCTAATAATGTAGCCACATCCGAACAACTTTCATATTGCATATTAAATTTGACTGTTAAGACGGTAGCTAATGTTTTTACAGAAAGTTGCGACTTCTCACTGCTCCAATAATCATTCCCTAGTGAAAATACCCTTTCAACTGCAGCATTAGTCCTTGGACAACACAAGAAAATTTCTATTAAAACTTTTAAATTTTCATGTGGGATATGTTCTACTCTAAAATGCCGAAAGCTTTCTACCGATCTTTTGTCAAGTTCTATTTTCTCATTGTTCCATTTCTTCAATTTTTCTTCATTTAAATATAAATTTACTTTTCTAATTTCTTCAAATTATATAAATGAGTACTTTCAGAGTACAGGATTTGAAAAGAATACGGTATACGAAAAAAGAGTACAAAACTCAGTAAATGAGTGTAGTTGGTCACCTTGCCTTAAGTTATTGTTGCTTCCAAATTTTACCCGCTCGAGACGCCATCGTCGAGTGCTGTTATATCGAAAATAGTCTCGATTTTGAGACGTCCAAAGAAAATTTATGTTTTAAGGTTAAGGCCAGAAGACTGTTGCTCCTGTAAAAACCACCTTGAGCCAAATCTCTTCCCATAACTTGAATAAAAATCAAAATTTTAGTTTTAAGTAGTTATTTATCTTTCGTATTTGAACTCTTTAAGATATGTGTCCACAGCAAGAGATGTCCAAAAAGAAGATAGATGTATTGTTTGTTTAAAATAACAGCCCACGTGCTTAGAGCTTCCTAGACGTAACAAACAGTAAATCCGCCACGCTTGTCCAGGTCGGATTAGCGAGTTACACATACCAGTATTTTCGGTATGCCGGTTTCCTTCACCGGTACCTGGGAATTATGCTATAATAAGCACATTATTGTGCTCGCTCTCCCTCTCGTATCCCTCTCCTATGGTGGGATTTGAACCCCGAACCTGTAGATTGGTCACCCTATGTACCACTGAGCTATCAGGTAACTAATACTGTTTAAAAGATATGGCGAAAAAGGTAAGAATGATGAGATGAGATGACAAAACAAAACAGATGATTGCTCAATAGAAATACTTTTTGTTCTACTGCATTCCCATACGAGGGTGGTCTGAAAAGTTTCCGACCTCAATATGAAGATAGCAGCACTCGTAAATAAAAGTTAGTGAACTTAGTTGTTCATCTGTTAAGAGTTACTCACCAAAGTTTCAGTCATTTTGGACGCGCAGTTGTTATGTAACAGTCGTTTGAGTGAGTTGATGTGTGTTTTTATGAAAATGGACAAAATCGAGTATCGAGCTGTCATTAAATATGTTTTTGAAAGGCCTACGTAAATCAAAGATGAGTTGAATTCTGTTTACGGGGACTGCACCATCATATAACACAGTGAAATTTTAGGCAGCTGAATTTAAACGCGATTTAAACGCGGCTGTAAGAGCTTGGAAGACGATTAACGTTCGAGACGTCCAAAACCTGCAACTACCGACGAAAGATGTTCAAAACCTGCAACTACCGACGAAAACATCGCCAAAGTTCACCAAATGGTGCTGGACGACCGCCGAATTAAAGTGAGAGATAGCAGAGGTTATATACATGTCAAAAGAACGTGTTTGTCACATTTTTTTTATTGCCACAGCAATAATAAATGTAACAAACACGTTCTTCAGCCTATGCCTTCAGCCTATGAGTGCTTGCAACGCCAGTGGCATCGCGAACACTGTTGTCCCATAAGAGTACAGGAACTTGGGTCACATATTAAATCAACATTTAGATATAAGAAAACCATCCGCGCATTGGGTGCCACGTTTGCTCACGTTACCTTACCTTAAGTTATTGTTGCTTCCAAATTTCTTTCACCCGCTCGAGACGCCACCGTCGAGTACTGTTATATCGAAAATAGTCTCGATTTTGAGACATCCAAAGAGCATTTATGTTTTAAAGCCAGAAGACTGTTGCTCTTGTAAAAACCACCTTGAGCCAAAACTAAAAAATGTTCGAATGATTTTCGTCAAATAAAAAGGCAACCTTCGTGTACAATTATTTTGCAGAGAAAAACGCCGAGCACTATTTGAACGGGTTACAGAGATGGGAGCATCGTTGGGAGAAGTGTGTAGAGTTACAAGGAGACTATGTTGAAATAAAAAAAAAACTCAAAAAAATGTCTTGTATCTTTGTTAAGTCGGAAACTTTTCAAACTACCCTCGTAATTCTACCACTACACTTATATTTCATAGGTACTAGGGGTTTTCAATAAAAAGTGATAATGATCATGACGCAATTATGTTTTATTAAATGTTATTTTCTTATTCGACGTCTTTCTACTTTTAGGTTTATACACTGTATATATTTTATGTAAAGCTAAAATTCCCTTTTTAATAAAATCTTCCCGATCCCTTAAAAAATCGTGTACCGCGGCGACTACTGCGTCACCATCTTCAAATTTATAGCCCCTGAGATGTCCCTTTCACCGCGGAAACAGGTAGAAATCACTAGGAACTAGATCCAGTGAATATGGAAGATATTCCATCAATTCGAAACCAGCTTCTTGAATGGCAGCCATCGCAACTCTCGACTTGTGCGCAGGGGCGTTATCTTGGTGAAAGAAAACAACTTTAGCGAGTTTGCCACGCCGTTGCTTGCATATTTCCTCGCGCAACTTTGTTATTTGTCCTGCGTACAAAGTCTCCGTAATAGTGGCCCCATGATTAAGGTATTCGATCATTACCACCCCTTGGCTGTCCCAAAGAAAACAGCCCATGATCTTACCGGCGGATGGAATCGCCTTAAATTTTTTCGGAGTTGGATATAACGGTCTCTTCCAAGTTGGACTGTTTTTTCGTTTCCTTTGGGTCATAATAGTGTAGCCATATTTCGTCCATAGTTATGAATCGAGCCAAAAATCGATCACGGTCTTGTAACAAACCCAAACAGCTTTGTGAAATTCTCAGTCTCGTTTGTTTCTGCGCGTCAGAAAGCATTCTGGGCCCCCAGCGCGCTGATACTTTTTTCATACCCAAATTGTTGTGTATAATATTATGGACACTTCCTATAGAAATCTTCATTTCTTCTGCTATAAAACAAACAGTAACAGGACGATCCACCAAGACAATATTTCAACTTTTTTAATCATTTGTTCAGTCACTATCGATGTAGAGCGTCTCGTGCGGGGGTCGTCGTTAATGGAAGTTCTTCCTCGCTTGGACTCAACACACCAACGCGCAACCGTAGAATATGGAGGAGCTTAAACCTCTTATGTTGCCCTCAAGTCTTGATTTACCAGCTCCGTAGCAAATTTTTTCAAGCAGATATTTTATTACCACGCGCTTGGGCCCAACAAGATTGCCGTTGGTCCCGATTTTCATAAGCGAATTTTGTTTAACGATGAAGCTCACTTTTGTTTGAATAAACAAAACATCAATAAACAAAACTGCCGTATTTGGAGTGCTGAAAATCCTCAAGTGTATGTTGAGACACCGTTACATCCAAAAAAACTGACTGGTGTGCTTTATGGGCTGGTGCAATCATTGGTCCGTACTTCTTTAAAAACGATACTGGTCAGAACGTTAGTCAATGGTGACCGCTATAGAGCCATGATTACTGACTTTTTCGTTCATCAATTGAACAACCGTGATGTGCAGGAGCTGTGGTTTCAACAAGACGCCGCAACATGTCACAAGCTCATGCCACAATTGATTTAAAGTAGATTTATATCTATTTGATGTGTCGTGACGTGTCGTGTCCTGACGTGATGGCTATTTTTCACATTTATGTCGTGTTCTGACGCCTTCTGACGATATTTTGAATCAATACAGCCCCAGCTCTAAGAAAGGTGACATGTTTTCAATGCTCTCCTATAAGTTATCCGATTCTGATTCAGATTATGAAGAAGATATTCAATTTATGATGCTGAAGATATTGGACTCATTCAGTCAATAGAAAAAGAGAAATTAATGGTGAGTTTAATTGTCTCATTAAAGAGCTTAAAAACGCTCTGACGCGTCACAATACGACACTGGCGCTTGCATATTTATCTGACGCGTCATGACGACACTGTCCCCCGCCCCTCTGCTCTGATTCAACCGGGATCGTTTCTGATGCGTCAATACACAAGCCATCACGACACATTACGCATTACAAGTATGAACGTTACCATACTAAATGTATGAAACCGATACCGTTCTGACGCGTCACGACACGACACGTCAGACAAATATAAATCCACCTTTATTGAAGGAAACGTTTGGTAACCGCATAGTTTCACGTTTCGGAACAGTGAATTGACCTCTAAGATCATGCGATTTAACACCGCTAGACTATTTTCTGTGGAAATAATTATGTGAAGTCGCTAGTCTACGCCGATAAGCCCGAAACGATTGACCACTTGGAGGACAACATTCACCACGTTATTGCCGATATACGGCCACAAGTGTTAAATAAGTCATCGAAAATTGGACCTCCAGATTAGACTAAGTCCGAGCCAGCCGTGGCCATATGCCAGAAGTCATATTTAAATTATAATACCAGAAAATTATCTTTCGAATAAATTTCATGTGATTTAAAAAAATCATCTTTATCTTATTCCATTTCAAAGTTCTATACATCTATAAAAACACCCTTGATTTTTAAAAAAACAAAAGAGAATTTATTACTTTTTTATTATTGTTATATCTAATGTCTGGACTATGCCTGCCAATATTTTTTTTTCCAAGGCGAATGTGTCGCATTATCACTATTTATTGAACACCCCTCGTAAACGTTTTTTATTATGACAATTGACGACGAATCCTGGGTTCTAGAAAGAAATTAGATGAACTGGAATTTACCAATGGATGATAGATGGAAGGTAGTTATTTAAAATAAACAAAATACTTGAAAATTCTTTATTGCTTAAAATATTAAAGGCACACAATTTTCAACCTGTCTACTCTGTATAGATCAGGAGATATATTAAACTTAAAATTACATTATACACTTATACATTATGGACGGAAATACATGGAATATGGAATACATGTAACATTGTAATAATTGGCCAGGGCCAAAAATGCTGACTTGACTTCGTAAGGGGTGATTTATCCGTGCAGGGGCGGAAAAGAATATTGACCTCTGAGGCCAGGGTCAGCCTGTCGTAAAAGACGACAAAACAACCCACCCTAGCTTCATGGTAAGGCCCTAATTCCGTCTGGATGGCGACCACCTTTGTTCTTAAGTATGCCGCCATGATAACTTTGTGTTGTGTTCCGGCATTAGTGACCCAAGTTCCTGTACCCTTATGGGACAGCAACGTGTTCGCGATGCCACTGGTGTTGCAAACAAACATAGGCGACAGTAACTGCTGAATTCTAAGCGGGCCATCAGCCTGTTTGCTGTCCTACAGGAATAAAAAAAATTAAAAATATATAAAATTGTCAAGGTATGGTAGCAAGGAGAAAGGCACACAGTAGCTGCCTTGTGTGACAATAAATCTTCGTATTCAAACGAATAAACCGACGCATTGTAGCTTTATTTCTATAAACTTTTCCTAGTGTTCTAACAAATATAAAATCGCGGATAATTGCAGGAGACTCACTCTCGCTAATATGGCCTCGTTTTACGGCTACCGGCTACTTACATGGGAAAAACATTCTAACTATATTCCCTCCACCGGGTGCCGGTAGGTGAGGAAGGCACAAAAAATGCTGGCTTGACCTCGTAAGGGGTGATATTTGTGCCAAAGGATTCGCTACCTGGGATGCCGAAACCGTGGCGAAGTGGAGAAGAAAAAGTCAAAAAGCGGACCCCGGACACCAAAGTGGAAATTTGGGTTGCTACCGGGATTTAACGCGAAGATGATAATGAATGTTCTAATAAATGACAATAGCATAAAATACATTTATAACTCTTCAAAACTCAGTTCAAAAAGATAATATAGCCGATGTTGCTACCATATAATATATGACCAATATCGAGCGACCTCTAGGGCCTTTTAATTGGGTCTAACCTTATGCATCGGTAAGGCCTGATGCCAATAATTTTTCCATTATATATTTATCTATTTAATACAGGCATGATAACAAATTAAATTAGGTATTTACCAAACGTAATTTACGATGAATATGGCAACACTCGTAACTACAAAAGGGCACTTTGGATATCTTAAACAAAATTTTATAAAAAATTTTAGTGAAGGTAATCTAATGAATGTAAACAGTTAAACACTGAGTTTTTGATAAAAACCCATAAAATATGGCTGACATTGTCAACGTTAAAAATATACTCAAATATATATTTGCTTTCCTAATTATTTTTCCATAAACAAAACATCAGATTTAAATGCTTGACTGTAAAAGGATTGCATCAAGAAATCTAATTTTAAAAAACAAATTGTAATATAATTAAAATTCATTAAAAAAAATCATTATAAAAAGATTGTATAAATGTCTTTTCTTTTACTAAAACTGGAATATAAAAAAAACTTAAATCTATTAACATAAAACAATATAAGTACAAAATAATTGTATAAAAATATTTGCTAATATTGTGATTGGATGGATTCATATCAGTCTTTAAATAATAATAATAAAAGTATAAGTTTTGATATAAACACATTTTGACATTTAAAAATAAACAAAAAAATCTACATATAAACATGATCTAAGAAGCATTCTAAAATACATATCTCTTATTAGCTTTATCGATTGATATATAATAAAAAAAAAATCAGATATTTGTTACATTAGGTTACAAATTTTGGTTATTTTATACAAAGAAAAAATTTATTCAAAAATAATCCGCATAAAGTATAAAATATAGAATACTATTAAACACTTTCTAATATAATATTGTAGCAAAAAAATCATGTATATCATAAAATATTTTACGTAACTTCGTCATTCATAGTAATATATTATATAAACTGGAATGAAATTGACAAAAAAATCAAATTCATGCTTTTACATACATATAAAACTAATTTATGGACGGACATTATAACAAAGTCTTTCAGAATAAAGAGATTCATTTCACGCAGGTCATGTCGTTGTGTATAAAAAATTACATTGTAACAGTCTAAGATTTGATTTTAAAACCCGTCTTTCTTAATAATAAATTACACTAAAAGACATTTTGATTAAAATATACATATTTTGGTATACTTACGGCGCACATGAAGTACCGTAATGTTCCTAAAACAATGGTAAAGTTATTCCAACATAATCTCGAAGTGGACGACGCCCAGGCGTTCCTTCCTATCGTATTTAATGTTCCTCGCCCAAGCGCGGCATTCGATATTTATTAATATACCAGCTGAAATAAAATAATACTTTGTTTTATTGCTGATGGTCCACTTAATACTAAGCAGTGGCTGTCGTTGCCTATGTTTGCGACGCCAAGAGCATCGCTCGTACGCTGCCGTCTGCGTACGAGAACTGGAACCTGGCTCACTAATGCCGGAACACATGGTGGCATATTTATAGACCAATGGTAGTCGCCATCCGGACGGGCTTGGGGCCCTACCATGACGCTAGGATTGTTTTGTCGCCTTTCACGACTAGCATTCTTACTCCGCCCCTGCACGGAGAATTAAATATACTGTGAAAATTAACACAGTGACATCTAGTCCTAAGCAAAGCACTTATGTTATATGTAGATACAAGTAATATTAGTGTAGTGTTTTTGTAAATAAATATGGGATGGCACTTGTGATCTCGCAGCCATCCGATGTGCATTAACTATTGAACCGGGGAGGTAGTAAATAATATAATCATTTATACCAAAAGTGGTTGTATGATGCCAGTCACGGACAGAGAGTGCACCGTATAATAAATGAGAAGGATATCTCAAGAGCAATGGACTGAAAGAGGAGGAGAGCAGCGGTGGTTAGATATATGCGATACCTTGCAGTAGGCAAAGCGGGAGCGGGAGTCGACCACCACACTCCCCTCCCGCCAACGCAGGCCACGCCGGCGGCGCCGGAGGGCCAGTAACGACCTCCGGCCGCCGTAAAAAGAGGCCGCGGGCGGCCCCTCGGGGGAGGACCCGCCGCCCACACTATTGCCGCGAGGGAGAGGGCCGCGTGCTGTTCTGCGGCCCCCCTCAACTCTTGATCCAGGAAAGCGCCGGGCGACGAAATCCTGACTCCCGGCGCCAACAATTTAGAAGGGGCCCGCCTTAAGACAAAGGGCGGGCCGGTGCCGGCCCGGGCCACGAGATCGGCAGGCCATATATCCGTGGGCCCGGGCGTAGGCGATAGGAGAACAGCGGGGTTTTTTAGCGGGTAGACGGATGGTCGAATATCTTTCCCAGAGTCCCACATATCCCTCGGTCCCCCCGGGCCGGGGAACCCATCAAGAGGTTTTTCCCCGAGACAAAAAAAAGGCAAAGGAATTCACCCTGACCTTGATTCCACCCCTTCCCGGTTGGCTTAGCTCTATTTAGGGTTTGATTATTCAACAAATAAACTTACTGATAGGCTTCTCTAAATGTATGGCCACCAATGGACTGAGATAACCTTCCGCATTTTCATAGGGATAGAAGTAGCCTGGAAAGCCAGGGTAGGGCAGGTACTTGAGGGGTCCTATGTTCTCCTTGTCTGCGGGTGTTTCGCCCTGGCAAGAAACCCATACCATGTTCGCCTGGAAAAATCACATTCTTCATAAAAATGCCTTAGATAATCTATTATTTTAAGAATTTATCACCTAAAGTGACCTAAACTGATTTTGAAGTATTATAAAAGAAAGAAATTAGTATGTTACAACATTTGTTTTTATTTTCTAATATTCTCAAATGAAAACATGCAAAAATAAACCAATGTCTACAGTTAAATAAAATTGAAAAATTAAATATATCTAAAGTAAATATATAAAACGTTTTTATATGTCAACAAACTTACATAATCCCTATTATAGGCAGTGATATTTTTAATATGTGTCACCAAGTCCTTTGGCATTTCTTCTGGCAAACGGGCTGTGTCATTGAAATATTCTGGCCGCCAACCATAGATTCTGAAAACAAAGCCACAAATATTCATTTTAATACCAAACGAAAACTTATTAATAGACATGAAGAGAATATGCAAAAACCAATTCCTGAGAGACAACAGCAATTTCTATTATCATTGTTTCATTATTAATTTCATTGACAATAATTTAATTTTAATAATGCAGTCATTATTAAGTTCCATGATTTTTAAAACAGTGGACAAGTAAATATAATATGGAAAACAGCAAATGTGTAATAATTTTTCTTTTGTATTTGCATTTGAGCGTTGTAGTTCTAGGTCATTTTTTTTCTTTCTGTCTAATTAAAAATTCTATTAAAAAGTTAAAGTTAATTTAAAAGACATTATAAAGTGTTTCCTATATTCGTGGTCTCTCTTCTTTGTGCGGTGTTATATTAAGTATACATTTTTCAAGGTTTCATTTCTATCACGTGTGAACTGCACACAGGTTTATTTTTTATTGATTATAAAACAATTATATATTTAAAATTCTTTTTTACTCGTTTTACTTCCATAAAAGAAAAAAAGAACTCATATCTCACTGCTGAGCTCTGGCTTCCCCTAAAGGAACCCAAAATTATACACGTCTAAATCTACGCATTCAGCTACACGAAGTGGGGCACACTATCTGTGAACTAGTGACCTCGAGGTTAGTGTTTTTATTGATACTGTGGCGGATTGGCAGCATGATCTGGCGACAACCCACATTAACTTTTGGTGATTTCCTTATTTGTTCGGTTCATGTCGGTTATACATACCGTCACGAGTTTTGAGCGCTCAGTGTAAGTAGTGAGGAGACTTAAGCATGTGTACACTCACGCTCATAATTACGACGCAGGCGCATGGACGATACACGGGAGCGGCAAGCGACTGATAAACCAATACGGTGCCGGCGCTGGCTATCTCACCCGTCGTACCCAGCTGCCCCCGCCAAACCAACCCAAAAAATGACAAATGCTCATTCAAGGCCAGCGCTCAAAACTCGTGACGGTATGTATACCAAGGCACACCGACCCAATGGTCAGTGTTTTTATAGCCAACGGTCCCGACACTTACGTGCAGCCCCTTTAACACGTATCCCTTTGTATATATAATACTACCACATATCTTCCATAACAAGAAAAAATAAAAAAAATTGTTTAATGGCCCATACCATAGCGAGGAATGTTATGTTAAATTCTATCTTAAAATTTGGTACTTAGTTTTACTTAGCCATGCAAATCAGAGTGATTTCCAGTCCTATATCTTACTTATTAAGCTTCAAAAAGATGCATGGTGAAGATAAATGGAATGAGAAATGATTCTCCTCAATACAGGGATGCCAAGCTCGGATGTCAACATCACACACTTTCCCAGGCGGTGGTGGATTCTTGAAATCACAGTTGAAAATGTTCTGCCCAGCACCCGCTGTTTGCCCTTTCTTTTTATACACTAAAAAATATTATAAAATATCACTCAACTAGCACAAATAATTTTGCTTAAATATTAAATTTATCATAATTAAAACAAGGATATTTACATAAAACTAATTAAATACTTTTTTTTATTAGAAATATATTGCATTTTTCCAACATAAATACATCATCATTCCAGCATTGTATCCGAATTGCAACCTAACCTTCTGCTTCAGTTTCCGGGGTCTGCTTCCACACTCTTTCTACTCCACTTCCCTTCCCTTGTGCTGAACCCATTGGCATCCAACATAAATACATGTTAGTCTTTAAATTCTAAACTAACTTAAGGGTTTAGTATCGTCCTCAGGCTTAAACAAATCATCAGTCCAAATTTATCTCACCTTACAAATTTCGGTACACTTTCGGCATGTTTTAACTATATTTTGAAGTTAGTAAATCAATGCCACTTTTTTTTAATTGCTGTAGGGCAGCAGAGGCTGACAGCCCACTTAGAATTTAGCAGTTACTGTCAACACCAGTGGTATAGCGAACATGCTGCTCTCCCATAAGAGTATAGGGGGTCACTAATGCCGGAACACAATACAAACTTATTATGATGGCATACTTAAGACCAAAGCCATCCACATGGGCTTGGGGCGCTATCATGACCCTACCCACAGAGGTCAGTATTCTTTCTCCACCCCTGCATGGGTACAAACATTTATGTTGGTAACAATATATTTAAAAAAATCTAGGATTAGATTTTTTTATTGCTGTTGGACTTACTGCCTCTTATGGATGTTTATAATGCCAGGGGCAAATGAAGTCCGCTATATGGACAGCAGCATTCAGAACCTGGGACACTTAGCCAGAATACAACACATGGTTATTACAGTGGCGTGCCTAAAAAACAGGGGACGTAGCCATCCAGGTCAGCATAGAGCCCTCCCACCTAACTAGGATTATTTGGTCACCTTTCACAGCATACTACCACTGGCAGTTATTCTTACTCCACCCCTTCATGGAAAAATATGAAATTGATTACATACCAGATAAGAATTCTATCAACTGATCCTCCCAGTACTTATAACTCTCGTATCCAGTCCCTTTATACCAGATAAGAGTACTCCTAACATCCTGTGGGAGCGGTCTGAAACCCAGGCCTGGACTAGTCCCAATAAGGCCGTAATCTTGTTGGAGACGAGGCACCCGAGGGTTGACAAATTGTTGCAGGAAAGTCGCCATGCATATTGAGAATAGAGAAATCAATGCAGCATAAAATATTATATAGAAAATTAGGATCTTCCCTGAAAAATAATAAAATAAATGTTTAGATATATCAATATTTGACTTAACACAGAACTTGCAAACTTTTCCAGTAATCAACTCTTCCTTCGCTAAACTGAGATATTATTTTAATTGAAAAAACATTCATCATATAATCTTTCAGTTATTTATCTCCATTATTATTAAGAATTCATGTAACTATATCATAAATATTTTTTATAACTTAAATCTACTAGCATATTATTATATACTTTACATTTACATTGTTACATACATATACATGTTTGTAACAATTTAAAGGATTATTGTAATTTAGAAATCAGGTGGCAATGAAAGTTTTTGACACACATAAGGTTTCTTAAGTGGATTAACAAAGTATCACTCAACTACAGCCTTTTTATCCAGATATAATTGACATTGAACTAATTCACTTAACTATATCCGTGCAGGGGCGGAAAAAGAATACTAACCTCTGCAGCCGGGGTTGGCCTGTTCTAAAAGCCGACAAAACAACCCACCCTAGCTACGTGGTAGGGCCTCAAGCCCGTCTGGATGGCGACCACCTTCGATCTTAAGTATGCCGCCATAATAACCTTGTGTTGTGTTCCGGCATTAGTGACCCAAGTTCCTGTACCCTTATGGGCCAGCAGCGTGTTCGTGATGCCACTGGTGTTGCAAACACCTATAGGCGACGGTAACTGCTAAATTCTAAGCGGGCCGTCAGCCTGTCTGCTGTCCTACAGCAATAAAAAAAACTATTTAATGATAAATATCATAAAACACAATACTTTCAACACATTTAAATGTTTTAAAACTTATAATTTACTGCACAAATTTTCTTGAGGACTTTAAATGAAATTCCATTATATTTTAATGAAATATGTATAGTAATAAGTTCGTAAAATGCTATTACACTGGATTTATACCCAGCTTCTCTTTATATTCAGCTTTGTTGATTATTAACAAGTACTCAAAAGCCACGCCCTGAGACGCCTAACGCATTTTTTTATAACCATTCCAGTAGCAACTAATCAAACAATTTTTAAATTTAAAATTACTTTCATTCAAAAACAACTTATGTCAATACAATCAGATTGAAAGTTTACTAACCCCAACTTTCAGGCGTTCTTCCCAAAATTGTTCCGGTCTCATTATTGTGCATAAAATCTTTGATTTTTTGACTACTAGGCCTTTTTTCAGGCTTCGTTTCGATTTGAAATTCTTGTAATCTTGGATTGCGAATCATTTTAATATGATTTAAGGCACTATGTTTTTATTTAACTACGAAAATACAAACATATAACTAAAAACATAGCTAACGAACCAACGGTTGTTGTTGTTGTTGTTGTTTTAATTTGCCAATCTGGCAGGCAAAGGACTTGGTCCATACAGCCTTGTCAATTGTACGAACCAACGGCTATTGAAATTATAACTAAAAAAATAATAAAAAGGGATGTACGCTGTACCACTAGCAAATCATTATAATTCCTTGCAATGACTACTCGATACAAATCTAACTCGATTACCTACGAGTCTTATTTTTTATACTTACTCATAAGTTAAGTGAGTTTATTAAATTTTGAAAAAGTCTATATAATTTAAATCGTTAAACTACAGTTTAGACTAAATTCATTTATCTATAATGAGGGTTTTATCTAAAAAGTATCATGAATAATATTTTGTTAATTGACCAATATGGGTTATGATTGGTCACAGAATCTAGTACATTATGGTACGATAATAGAAGCACATTATATTTTATTATTTAAACATTTGTAGTACATACATTACATTTGTAGTATTACATTAAAATATATTATATAGTTTTTCTATGTTATAAATACAGACATTCCTGTATGATATCATTACATGTTATCATTGTTATCCTTTAGGTCCATTCTTATCTATGTTTATGTCAGTCAGATAACCTTAGTCGAAAATTTGCTTATTAATTTTACTTTATAGAATATATAAAATAATTTAGTTTATACATGCATCCTCCATCCACATACACTTACACGTTTAATGCGGTATGTGGGGTCAGGGTCAATCTCCACTCCACGAACGTCTATTTAGACGTGTATAAATATTTATTTATACACTCATCATCATCATCCTAGCGTTAGTCCCGGTTGCCACCCAAACCTTCGCTTCGGTGCCCGGGGTCCGCTTTCCGACTTTTTCTACTCCACTTCGCGCGATCTTCAGCATCCCTGGTAGTGAGCCCATTGGCACGCATATCACCCTTTACGACGTCAAGCCAGCACTTTTTGGGTCTACCCCTCCTGCCGGGGCCCGGCGGAGGCGGCATGGCCAGACATTTGTTTCCCACGTAAGCATCCGGTTGCCGTAAAACATGGCCATACCAACGGAGCCGACACTCCTGCAATTTATCTGCAATGTCACGGACTTGAAGACTACCGCGAATGCGGGAGTTCCTAACGCGGTCCTTCCGCGTCACTCCACACATCCACCGCAGCATATTCATCTCCGTGACACGCAGTTCTTGCTTGTGTCGCTCTAACACCGGCCACGCTTCACAGCCGTATAAAAGGACAGGCCTAATGATGGTCTTATAGACCTGCCCCTTCAACTTTACCGGCATCTTGGGGTCACAAATGACACCAGTTACCTCACGCCATTTAGCCCACGCGGCAGCAATGCGTGCCTTGACGTCGCAATCGATGTCACCAGACGCATGAAACACAGATCCCAGGTATTTCACATGGTCCGTGCGCTCGACCGTGTTGCCGTCTATGCGTACGGGTGTGGGATCTGTGGAGTTACAGGCCAAGTACTCGGTCTTCGCTACATTGAGCTTCAGACCACCGTTCTCAAGCGACTCCTTCCACACCTTCACACGTCGCACCAGCCTACCCCTGTCCGAATCTGCCAGCGCGATATCATCAGCATACATGAGCAGCCACGGGGGCTGCTCATGTGAGTTTCTGATGCTGTTCGACAATACGTCTAATACCACGCTAAACAGAAACGGACTAAGGACGGATCCTTGGTGCACACCGACGGTGATGGGGAAAGGTTTTGTGTCGCCAACAGCGGTCCGAACTACGGAATCGGAATCACGGTACATGTCTCGGATGATCCCAATATAGGCCTCTGGAATCCCTTTGGACCGCAATGCCCACCAGATTATCGCGCGAGGAATACAGTCGAAGGCCTTCTGCAAGTCAAGAAACAGACAATGCAGAGGCGTATTCTTCGCCCTGTATTTCTCCGCGACAGTCCTTAGGGCAAAAATAGGGTCCATTGTCCCGTGACCAGGGCGAAACCCATATTGACATTCCGAGACAGTGCACTCCTGTCGAATCCGAGAGTCGATAACCCTCTCGAAGAGCTTCATGGTGTGGGACATGACCTTTATACCGCGGTAGTTACCGCACTCCTGCACCGATCCCTTGCCTTTGAAGACTGGAGTAATGATACTCAGCCTCCATTGGTTCGGGATCGTACCGGTGAGGAGTGTCCGGTTGAAAAGGTCGGTTAAAGTGCCCACACCACGAGAGCCCATCGCCTTCCAGGCTTCGATGGGGACTCCATCGGATCCAACAGCTTTCCGATTCTTCATGCGGCGAAGACAATTTTGGACCTCTGCAGGCGTTATCAGTGGCACTAGTCCTTGGTTCGGAGGAAGATCTGGCAGCTGCACCTCTTTATGCTGCTTGTTCAGCAGCTCGTGGAAATATGAGCGCCATCTCTCCTTCACCGCGAGGTCCTCGCATAACAAGTTGCCCCCGGGGTCTTTTACACAGCGGCACTTGGAGATATCCTGTGCCGCTTTGACCCTGGAGCGCGCCAACTTATATATGAGCTTCTGCCCCTCAGACGAGTCCAACTTATCGTAAAGTGGTTGTAAGTGGTCTCGTCTGGCTCTGGCTACAGCTTTCTTGGTGGCGCGTTTGGCATCTCTGTATGCGTCGCGATCTTCAGGAGATCTGGACGCTTGCCACTTCTTAAAGAGGGCTTTTTTCGCCCTGGTCTCCCTCTGGACTGAGTCGTTCCACCACCAAGTCTCCTTGTCACACTTGCGTCCGCCCTTAGACACGCCAAGCACCTCTCTCGCCGACCCAAGGATAGCCGCCTGAATCCTGTCCCAGTAAGCTTGAACCGGTTCGCCCTCACCTCCGGCGCACTTGTCGCCGATGGCAGAGGCGAACTCCTGGGACTTGACGTCATCAAGCAGCCACCACCTGATTCGGCGTTGAAGGCGGTCGACACATTTGCCTTTGGGCTTTACGCAGAGGTCCATGACAAGAAGACGGTGTTGTGCAGTGAGACTCTCACCGGGTATGACCTTGCAGTTGGCTACTTTGCTGATGTGGTGTCTCCTAGTGAGTAGGAAGTCGATTTGGGTAGCATTCCTCCCGCTCTTGTAGGTGATGAGATGCTCGGGTCTCTTTTTGAAATACGTGTTCACGATGGCAAGGTCGGCAGCCGCACACGCATTGAGGATGTCCTCCCCTTCCGCGTTGCGGCTACCGTACCCAAATCCACCGTGAACACGCTCAAATTCCCCACATTCATCACCCACATGACCGTTCAGATCACCCCCCAAAACGATCCCCTGTGATAATGGGATTCCACGGAGCACTTCTCCGAGTTGATTCCAAAACGCTATTTTATCGGCGTCGTCACAACCGGCCTGTGGCGCATAGGCACTTATCAAGTGGGTAACTACCCCATCGATAAGCACCCTAACGACCATAAGCCGGTCGCTATGACGTTTCACTTCCAAAATGTCGTTCTGGAACTCCTCCGAGAGCACTATGGCAACCCCATTCTCCCCACCAGGTGCACCTGTGTAGATCAGTTTGTAGCCATTCCCAATGAACCGGGATCTGCTGGCCTTCCACCGAGTCTCTTGCAGGAACGCCACGGCCACCCTCCGCCTGGAGAGCACATCGGCCAACTCTCTCGCGCGTCCGGTTAGCGTGCCAATATTCCACGTTGCGAAGCGGAGTTTCCTTTTGGATGGGGCTAGTGTCTTTAGCCGTGCTTGCCCACGGCACGGCAGCCCTAGTCCACTTGTCACAGGAGTCGGGCGAGGTTCCTGCGCGTCGTTTTGCGGCGACGCCCTATCCGTGACAAATCTCTTACGTGTCCGAACCATATATATTTGGCTAGTTTTGGTTTTTACGGGAGCGACTGCCGTCCGACCTCCCAACCTCTAAAGGGAAACCTAGAGGTGTCCTTCCCTCGCCGCATGCAAGCTGGCAGAGGGAGTAACCCATCAGTCGGCTTTTACGACTCCCTTGGGATGATTTGGGGTGGCCCTATTCTTTCTTCGGCCGGGACCACCGGCACTATTTATTTATACACTGATTAATAGAAATGTATACAAGACATAAATTTTAAATTCAACGAAAGAAAAAATTACTGACGAACTGTCAGTGTCATATATTACTGACAACAAACTATTTGTCAGTTCGGAAGAAGGTGGAATTACTGGAAAGTAGATTTTATTTACTGTGAGCAAAACAATTATTTACTAAACTCAATAAGGACAATATCTGCTTATAATAGTTGTATTTTAAAAAATAGCAATGGCGTCTTCTTTCGATAAGATCATCGTGTTTGTAGGATTTATATCACTATTTCACACTGCATTTTCAGCTGCTCAACGTAAGTCAATTTCCTGAAGGAATATACTAGACCTAGACTGATACCTATCGAGGATCATTTCTGATGATACCTTTTTAAATTCCAGATCGATCGTATCTTCGGATTACATCACAAGAATTTACAACATTACCTTTAGATGTAAGTAATTTAATTAACTATGTTAAAAAAAGTTCATAATTTCATATATAATCTGAGAATAATTACATTTTGGGCAAGATTTCCGTAATGAGTATCGATGCTAAATTTCAAGCCAATCAGGTGTATAGTTTTAGATATTTCGTGATGAGTGGTTCACTTATAGATAAATTGTATATTTATTTACTTTCAGATTGTGGTTCAAGCTGTTTTGAGCCTGTTCGCAGTGATGTGGGGAGTGTTGAACATTGCTGGTAACCTTAGAGAAATCCCAGCAGCCAATGAACTGAACACTGTTAAATGGGAAACACAGATAAACTTGCCCTCTTTCTACATATTCAATCATAGAGGCAAAGCATTAGCTGATAACTATAGATTTGCTCCGAGGAAAGCAGATTTAGAAAATGTAGAATAGGTAGCTAAAATTTAGAATTAAAGGTAATAGGAATAAGAAAAACATGTTTTGGTTTTATTTATTAAAATGTAAAGTATAATATTGCTTTCCTTGGCTCATTTTTTTTTAACATCATGCATAAATCCTTTCATAATTATTAGGAGTGTAAACATGTGCAATATATTCAAAATTTTCTCTAAGTGGTATTCAAATTTATCTTTTAACAGACTATGTAATGTTAAATTTTTCTGAAGTATATATAAAAAATAGCAATTGATTATATTGCATGTTTCATCTTGGTCGAATTCTTCATTGCTGAAGGTGGTGTTCTTGAAAATCTACTGTGGCTTATCTTGTAAGCTGTTCCCACTTCGTTCGGTCCTCAGCTTCTCGAAAAGTGGTTGCTATTAGGAGTCCAGTGAGCACAGTTTCCTGCTCACACAAGCGGCTATGTGATTGGCCACAGGATCACTTTGCCTGTCACGATCAGTTTATTCAAGTTATCCGGCTGTCATCGAGGAATGTGACCAAAGTACTCAAGAATATTACATATAGAAATAGATTTGACAAAATGAATTTATGTATTAAACAGTTGATCCATTTTTTATTTATGAAAATGGTTTTACTATTTACACTAATACCACTGCACCCAATGATGAACTATTGTGATCTTCACCTACAATTATCATAGCAAAGCCTACTTATTTAGTATATAGCCTTTTGATGGGCGCCACTTACACCTCATCTAGTTCCAGCATATGCTTCCCAGAATGAGTTTTAGTCTGTTGTGTTAGGGGAGACGTGTAGAGGATTTGCTTCATTACAAAACCTGTAGACTGCTATCCCTTTAGTGTTGAGGTGCTTATTTAGGCGGCAATGCCCAGTTAGCACCCTTGTAAGGGGAATATCTGATACATATTTAGTGATAGATCTTCAACATTTATTCCAGTAACATCTGCTTCTTTGCTATCATCATTTTTAAAGAATTAAATCCAATTTATTTCTAGTTAATATTTAGTATTATACAATTTATTGCATTAACACATCTAAGAAAGGTGTTTTGACGGCTACTTTTAAATTTTTAAGTTCTTCAAGTCACGATCAACAATTTTGCCGCAAAGTACAGACAAAAAATTACTCTTGAATATGACATATTTTAAGAAATACACCCAAATTATAAGAATCTGTCATAGGGTTTCATAATATATAACAAGAAACCATTTAAGGGGTTGTACGAGTCCCATGGAAGAATAAAGTAACCAGATGAGGTTGCTTATGAACCCCATGGTGTTAGTGTAGACTTCATTTTCATCAAAAGTTTGCTTCAACAATAGCTCCCATACATACCACTGTATCTACCAACCTTATTATGTGGTTACTCACACCAGACTTGCATTTTTTTCTTCATTTTACCAGGATTAAGAATACAATATAAATAAATATACTAGAATTCACAGAGCACTTGTATTATGGATACTAGATAACTGATGTCATTTTAAGTTTTTTTTTCTATGAATACTTAAAAACCCACTCGGGACAGGGATAGAACCTGTGACCTTCACAGGTATTCTAACATATGTTAGCAATTACACTACAGAGGCTATCAAGGTAGTGTTTTATTGACACTGATTGTTACATCTTAATGTGGCAGTTTTTTAAAAGTTAATGAATATTTAATAAGGTTTTTTTTTACCAATGACTGAGTTTTAACAGGTTAACTAATAAAAACAAATAGTTTTTACACAGGTCAGACATTTTATTCATACTTTTATTGTTAAGCCCTCACCATACAGAAAACTGATAGCATACTTTAAACAAATATTATGATCTGCTGAAAGATCTCTCAAAACTATAAATGTATCCTTAAAACTAACTTATTCTTTATTAAAAAAATATTCAATAATTCCAGTTTCATGTCATTTTATGACAAGGGCTTTGAAAATACATTTGGAACTTAACACTAACATACTTATCACTTCCATCTTATTTCTTAAACACTTACAAACTGAATGCACCCCAATGAGGTCCTGACAACAGAGTTTGAAAACTATCTCCCGCCTCTACCTCCTCTGAAGCCACCACCTCCACCTCTGTTGAAACCACCGCCACCCCTATTGAATCCACCACCACCCCTATTGAATCCACCGCCTCTGTTAAATCCTCCCCGTCCTCCACCACCGCCCCTTCCGAATCCTCCACCACCGCCCCTTCCAAATCCTCCGCCACCACGTCCACCGCCGCCGCGGCCACCTCTGCCGCCACCGCCGCCTCGTTTAGCCCCGGGAGGCTGAGGTAGAAATCTCTTCAGTGGCAATAACTTCGCTGGATCTATAAAGAATTGTTGTCCTTCTTTGAAGCTCTTCGCTTTGATATTTTCCCCCAACTTCACAGATACGTAGTAATCACGTAAATTACCAAAGATTTCATCTATCTTTCCAATCTGTTCCTTGTTTTGTAAATAAATTGGCGCGTTGAAGTATGGCACATCTTCAATATCCACTTTGCAGACAAGGTCATCTTGCACTGTCCAGCCGAAGTGACCAAGAGGAGTCACCGTTTCTGGAGGCCCGGCGTCCTGTTGCCTGAATCCACCGCCGCCGCCTCCTCGGCCGCGTCCACCAAACCCACCGCGTCCGCGACCTCCTCCTCCGCCACGGCCGCCGAAACCTCCACGACCACCGCCGCCACCGCCTCGTCCGCGAAATGACATTTCAATTTAAAAATAATACAAAATTATAACCTAAATCTAGGGTGTTTTGAATTATGTACCATGCATGCACGTCTTGCACGTTTTACTTTAGGTTTTTTTTTTGTAGACCGAAGAAACTGAAGAAAGATATGACACTGACATTAATATTTTTTTGGATATTTTTTATATATTGTGGCCTGGTAACAAAATCTTAAAGCCTAACGCATGACAATATTAATTTTCAAGCCACAGACT
The DNA here is from genome assembly GCA_963693495.1 of Malacosoma neustria. Classification (NCBI taxonomy): domain Eukaryota; kingdom Metazoa; phylum Arthropoda; class Insecta; order Lepidoptera; family Lasiocampidae; genus Malacosoma; species Malacosoma neustria. The sequence goes on along the minus strand of OY856375.1, from coordinate 22,514,858 downwards.
ACTTAAAAGATTGCTTTTTAAGAATTATCAAATTACGGCCTGAAATAGATATTGAAATTATGACCTAAATTAATGGTTAATTTACGAAAAAAGATTTATCTATCAATGTGATATAATATGACAAAGAACTTGAAACATTGGAAAGAATTACAATAGTTAAGGGAAATAATACATTATATTATACCATAAACATACTCGTAGAATTATACCATATATAATGCATATTGAGTTATTTTTGTGATATGAGATGAATTGAGTTTTTATTTATATAGTTTACGTCTAACATACATAAGCCACACAAGTTGATAATGCGCCTGGTGGCCATGTTGGTGACGTCAGTACTGTTAGCAACGTAAAATTATGACTGCTGCAAAACACGTTTAGACTACTTATAAAGGAAGTGTGAACACATACGTGGAATAATAAAGGTAAACCTAGGGTACCGATTTAAAAAATTTTTACCAAAACCGATTACATTTAATTGAAAGGCCCAATATTCAAGCTTGGAGGGCTAAATATTTACGCCACACAGGACAAAATGACTTACTTGGCACTGACAAAAAACAAGTGATTTATATCGACGAGACGTGGATACACGCCCATTACAAAGTCAAAAAGTGTTGGCAGTCCGACGCGGATGCTGGAGTGAAAAAAAATGATAGCCCTAGTCGCCGCTGAATTAATTATAGTTCATGGTGGGAGTGAGTTAGGATTTGTCAATAACGCTCTATAATGTTAGCGGATACAAAAACAGGCGATTATCATGACCAGATGAATACTCAAAATTTCACGAAATGGTTACAAGAAAAGCTTAAACCCATTATACTACTGAACCGTATTGTTTAATGGACAACGCCTCTTACCTTAATAAAGGGAAGAAAGAACTCCCACCATGATCTCAAAAAAAACAAGTGATGGTTGAGTAGCTCCAAGCACTTAACATTGAGTTCTCGAAATATTTCACAAAACCGGAATTATATTTATTAATAAAACATCACCAAACGCCGAAGAAATACATTATTGATAAATTATTTGCTGATCATGGTCACGAAGTTGTTAAGACTGCCACCGTACTGTGACCTTAACCCCATATAATATATTTGGAACCTCGTAAAACAAAGAGTTTCAGACAACAATGTTGAACAATTGGAGAGTAAGATCGAATCTTTAACTTTAGAAGCTTTGCAATCAACCACTCCTGAAGATTGGAAAAAGGAGGTTAGATCATGTGAAGAGACTGGAAGAAGAATACTGGCGAAAAGATAGATTGGTCGACGAGTTATTTATTATTAACACGGGAAATGATACTGATTCTGACGAGACATCAGACTCGGATACCAAATTCTGAGTCTGATGTAGATTATATGAGTGGAGTTGAGAAGTTAATATTTTCAAAAATGTGATGAATTATAATTAAAAGTTAAACATTATTCAAACAAATAGTTTTAATTTAAAAAACACATCATATTTCCTTCATAAACTTTTTTAATAAATGAGTACGTTTCGTTATCTGTATTTTTCTTTGCTGATGACATCACAAGGGCATTAATTTGACAAGGTTATACAAGGTATTTAAAGGGTGACTTTGACAAACCCGTCCAAATTCACACAGAAGAATCTTTAGTAAAAGTTATGAGAAACATGTATTTTAATTTTGTATCACATAGTACAAAAATGTTGAGTAATCAGCATCACAAAGTCATTCAAAGAACTCGCAATTTACATAATACGGCGCTAGAGTGTCATTGACCTCTCCATCTGACCTAGTAAAAGGCCGAGGACGGCGGCATTGAACCGGGCGAGCGAATACGCACTACTCATTTACGCGGGTGTGACAGAGACAGGTAATAACAGGTTAACGTACGCTGTTTGCACCATATGATTATTCTGTACGATTGAATTAATGATCCGAAATATTTTATGGTGAAAATTTGACATACATTTTTTTTTGCAAAAATGGGTTCCTTCAGTTCCGTTCAGTTCTTATGGTTATGGCTCCAATGCCTCTAGCATCGATTAATGGGTTCCTTAAATGATGTTTATTGCGTAAAAAAAATTTGAACGGGTTTGTCAAAGTCATCCTCTATATAGCAATGCTTGAAAATCAATCTCAATATTAATAAATACAAAATCTAAATTATTTTTCATATACAAGCATTGACTGGTGAATCTCTAAACAAAATCATTTTTAGGTTGGTGGATGTACAACATTTAAACATAGAAACTATAGAACACTCATAGAGTTTCCATGATAGCACTGTAGACATTGACATTGACACTGTTGATAGGTCTGCTAAAATAGTTTTGATTTTGAGTGACCTATTGAGAAATTGATTTAGAGCTTTAGACTTTATTTAAGCTTTAGTACTTAGAAAGTTTATTTCTTTCGCAATTAAAACAAATGTACGTTGACAAAAATGGCCTCAAATCTTGAGGAGGAAGTTAAAGTATTAAAAGAAAAAAATAATGAATTGGTTCAAAAAGTACAATATTGGAAAATGGCTGCGGCACAACGAGAAGAAGAAAAGCTATTACTTATGAAAGATATCAATGATTTAAGACTTAAACTGAACGTAAGTTAATAAGATTCAATTATGCGGTTTTATCCCTTCATTCTACTAGTTCTCTAGAATTGTTTAGAGATTTTTTTTTGTCAAATACTGCTACATATCATAAGTACCTTTTTTCCTACCATTGAAGATTTATCCATTAATAAAATACTCAAAATTAAAGAATCAGTAATTATAGATTTTTATTTTAATTAACAATCATTAAATAGGAAAAAATACAAATTGAAAATTAAATAATTTCAAAATTTGACAACCATCTGACAACAGAATAAAACTCGAAACCAATCTTGTATTTTCTCAAATAAAAGCATCTCATGATTTGATCTAAGAGGTTTACATTGTAAGCTGCAAGCTAGTTAGAGAATTGTGTACAATATGATGTGTTTAGGTGTAGATTATTTATAAAATTGCTTAAAATCTATTGTAATATACACTGAAATGTTTAGCTAACTATGGTGGTATTGGTTGGTATTGCTGAAAACTGTGTATCATTAAAAGTATCCTAAATTTATAAAAACACCTACATATTAACAAAAAATAAGTTAACATTTCCTATAAGTAGAAACTTTACTGATTTGTTAAATTTTATGTTTTCTTTATATTGTGATGTATTGTAATTGTTTGTTTCCCAAATAATAAAAAAAAAAATAAAATAAAATAAGCTTTATGGGGTTTGAAACATCTATCAAATGTTTTTAATAACTGTGTTGTATTCTGGCATTAGTGACACAAGTTCCTGTACCCTTAAGGGACAGTACTATGTTTGCAATGCCACTGACATTACAAACACCCATAGGTGGCAGTAACGACTAAATTCCGGGCCTGGCGGCCCACTTAGAATTTAGTAGGAGTCAGGCTGATGCCTGTCTGCTGGCCTACAACAAATAAAAAATAAACTGTTTTGACAGTGTACAAATATTTTGTATACTGAACCCACATATTCAACCATGTGAGAATGCTTACCAGAGTAAGCTAACCACAGAACTGAAGCCATGTTGTCACAATATTAATAGTGTATTATATTTTCAGCATGTTAAAAATAGCAGTAAAGTGCATTCAATGAAATTAGAATCAACACTCCAAACTGGGAATGAAAAAGCTTTAGCCCTTCTTGTGCGAGCTTCCGGTGAGATCGCAAACATAATGAAAATCACTAAAGGCTATTTAAGAGATATGCAAGAGTTGGATGACCTGGCACCAAGATGGAGTGCAATCGGAGGAACACCATCATCAGATAAACATGAGAGAGTGCACAGAGTACCGCCAACATTAGTGGGTGGCAGGTCTATTCAGCCTGTTGTGTCACTGAGTAGGACATTACTAAATTCCAGCAGTTCTAGTAAGTTCAAAATATTTTATAAACCAGTGAAGAAATATGAAATTCATTAAATATAGTTTAGTCAACAAGTTCAAAAACAAAAATATGAGCGATGGATGGCTTATTGGATTCAAATCACCTCTAGAAAAATGTTTTTGAAGGATTTTGGTGCAGGTAAAAAATTTAAATTGTTATTAACAAAATAAAAAATATTTCATTTTTTGTTAATAACTCGAAAAATATTAATATTTGAGCAATTTTGAAAAAAGCTCCTTGAAGAGGAGGAAATTTCCAATAAAAAAGTCCTAACTCCCCGAACTATCTCCATATTTTATGTTATAAAAAATTATTTTTATTGCTGAACTCTCTTTGCGGCGCGCGCATGCCGTAACAGCCGCGCGGAGCCCTATTTTCAACGTCAAATTAAAATTATAAATAATGGAGATAGAATGAGTAATGAAATTGACGACCTCCTGGCGTAACGGCTAACACACGTCAGTACGCTTGCGGAGGTCACGGGTTCGATTCCCGTCCAGCGTCTGGGTGTTTATGTATAATATGTATTTATTTACAAAAAAAAAAGTATATATGTAGTATATCAGTTATCTAGTACCCATAATACAAGTGCTATGCAACTTAGTTTGGGACTAGATGGCGTTGTTTGAAATGTCTTAATATATGTATTATTATGTATTTTATTTATAATTCCGGGAGTTAGGACTTTTCTATTTGAAATGTCCTCCTCTTTAAGGAGCTTTTTTTTCAAAATTGTTTAAATATTAATATTTTTCGAGTTATTAACAATAAACGAAATATAATTTTTTTCATCTTATTTTGTTAAAAACAATTGCAATTTTTTACCTGCACCAAAATCCTTTAAAAACATTTTTCTAGATGACTTTTATCTCTATTTTTCACGTTTTTGAACTTGTTGACTAGACTTATGGAAGAATTATGAAGGACAGTACTGTAGTACTGTTCTGTAAGTACTGTCTAGATGTATCTAGACAGTACTTACGTATTAATGCCACAGCAGCTACAGAGTTTTAGCCACACAGATATGGGTGGTCATAAAAAAAAACAACCATGCTTACCAACATCCAGTTTCTAAGAATTTCCAAACTTTAGCAGGATCACTAAATAACAGAACATAGTAAATGATCAGCTGCATTATCAGCCCTTTAACATGGCTATGGGACTAGACTAGGGTGACATAAACAAGAACTATGTATACTTTACATCATCATCATCATCATCATTTCAGCCGGAAGACGCCCACTGCTGGACAAAGGCCTCCCCCAAAGATCTCCACGATGATATGATACTTTACATATCTTCAGATATTTACAGATGCCTCTAAATTAACATCTTCAGGTTTTGCCGGAGCAGCAGTATGGATTCCTAAATATAAGATCGTACTCAATTTCAAAATTCCTCCCTTTTCCTCTATTTTCACTAGTGAATCAATTGCTCTACTAGAAGCCATTCTTTACATAGAATCCCATAATATTAAAAAGTCTATTATCGCTACAGATTCTCTGAGTTGCCTCAATGATTTATTAAAACATCCTTTTCACGCTAAGGAAAACTATGTTACATCTTTGAATATTAGACAAGCCCTCTATCGTTGGCAATCTGCGGGTCTAGACATTGTTATGGTCTGGATACCTGGTCGTTCAGGCATTAAGGACAACGAAATTGTTGATTTGTATGCTAAAGATGCCATCCTCACAGGTACAACAAAGTATAGTAAATGTTTCCCTAGAGACCTCCGTTCTCTTAGCAAACATCATATGTGGGACCAATGGAACAATCTCTGGAATCAAACTTGTCAAGCGATAGGAAAGCACTATAGAAGCCTTCAACCGACCATTCCAAGTAAACCTTGGTATTTTAAGTTCCGTAAATTGCCGAAAAGAGTCATAACTACCATCATTCGAATTAGAATTGGACATTGTTGCTCACCTGTTTTCTTAGCCAAAATCAGAATCCGAGATCATTCTATATGCGAATTTGGTCTAGCTGAGGGAACCCTTCAACACATCTTCTTTGAATGCCCGAAAATTACCCACCCTCTTTATGATATCTTACCTAAAGACTTTCCTCGACCTATTAATGTAAATTTCCTTTTAACACTAACTGATTCTATTTTTATATATATACTAAGTAAATTTTTGTTGTTAAATGATATATGTTTATAATATAGTCAATTTATCATTTGTATATTGCGTTGTCACCAGGTCTTCAGAATACTTTTAGCAAAATTAATACCTATCCTTATTAACTCTCGCAATAAACACTGGTCAAATCTTCTCTTACGCCGACATTGGCAAAATCAATGCCCAAAGCGTTGGAGCCAAAATTAACAAGAATAGAACATATCATCACAGTATATCCACCAGGGATGAATATGCTTCGGTGATATATAAAGTGATGCAGAATGACTATTTGGAACACATTAACGACAGCCATCTATGACATTGTAGACAAAGTTGCATGTCTTAGTCTGGCCACATTTTAAGGCAATGGTAAAGCATAGGTGATGATGATTACTTATATTTTTATATTTAATTTTCTTGTCGACAGTATCCAGGGGTCCAAATCAGAGCCGAAGTACTGAGAGAGCAGTACCCATACATATGTTGCAAGGTAAATATACAAAAAAGAAACATTATGTTTGTTCTAATATTCTTTAATAGTTAGTGTTATTCTATAACACAAAATTAGTTTGATATGGTATTTGAATATTATTAAATATTATATTTATTTATAAATTTGTTCATATACTAAATGGTTTTTTCAATGTACACTGGTGGTTTTTAATGTGTGCCCTGGTTCTTTTGCTGATAAACTGGTGATGTTTATATATTTATTTATAGAAGAAAAGTATATAAGTATACATATCGTCACAAGTTTCGAGCGCTCGGCGAAAGTAGTGGTGAGACTTGCGCATGTGTTTACTCACACTCATAATTATTACGAGTCATATTATTGCGATGAAAACGTGTGGATGGTATGCGGGAGCGGCAAGCAACTGATAAACCAATACGGCGCTGGGGCTGGCCATCTCACCCGTCGCACCCCGCTCCTCCCGCCAAACAGACCCAAAAAATTACAACTGCGCATATAAGGCCACCGCTCAAAACATAAGTTTTGTACAGTATATCAATTATCTATCACCCATAACACATGCGCTCTGCTACTTACTTTGGAGCTAGATGGCTTTGTGTCAATTGTCACAGTGTATCTTTTATTTTAATATTAACATATTAAACGCCACGGAGGTCATCGGTGACCTCGTCTGGTTTACTTAATTCCGTCATGGGGCCAGTGATGCCCTCAAGTGGTTTTGTTTATTATTCATTATGAATAGGTAGACTCTGAAAACCAGCGCTGGGTCAGAGCGATCATTTTGAAACAGTGGCATGTTGAGTGGTCGACCTAAGTTAGTGGATACAGATGTGAATTTCTTTGTTATTTTGTTTCATCAAAGAATTTATTTTCTTTCTTTTCAAATCCCACAATAGATCCTTATATCCCACTATAGACATTTTGGGTACATATCTCGAAATACCTCAATTTCAAGAGTAAAGTATTTTTTTTTAATTTTTCTATGGTGGCGTTTAACGTGTTAATTTAGTATTGTATCCACAGATGTATATATTCCGCTAACAAGGATTGATGCTGATATGCACGGGAACAATGTTGAAGTAGAGGAGGATGCGAATGACGATGAACTCGAAAATAGTACTGCGGATTTAGAACTAGAAGGTATTTATATATCTATATAAATAAAAGCATAGGTGTGCGCATAACAGCTAAACTATACTGGATAGATTTCAATTAAACTTTCTAAGTTTTATTTATTAGACACTTGGCTCATATCTAAAAAAATTGCGATATCTTCATTTAATATAAAGTTTTAAGAAACAACTATTTTTGTAAGCACTTATGACGAAGCTAGGCGTTACTTTTTAGAATTAATACTACCCGGCCGCCATATAAGGTTTAATAAAAAATAGTGATTTTTAAATAAATAAATTACAAGATGGAAGGTAAGTTTCTTAAACATAAATTTAAAGTAGGTAGGTTGGGGTTCGAACTTATATCATCCCAACGCTAATCAACGCAACCACTGGCCTGTGTATCAGATGTCCGGTAGATTCAGCTGGTTGTCCCTCATGGCGGGCTGTAGACCCCCAACCGTGGCACACGACGCGTGCCGTCGATATGTCCTTAAATCGAGTTACAACTCGATCGGTTCCTACAGGAACCGTTCTAGGCCTGGACTGTACCCCGGAATTCAGCGGTATCCAATTTTAAGACGTGTACCTTCTTTATTGACTGACTGCCAAGTGACAACGAAGATGTACACAGACGTGGTGCTACGCAATAATAGTTTCCAATGGATAAGTCAGCAAGAGAAAAGGTGAATTACAATGTAAAGAAGTATGACACTAATATAAAAAATACAGATATTTCGTATAAAGATTGGTTGGAATATAATTACAAATTAGTGTATATATAACACTCACGCAATTCGGGGTACCAATTACTTCGGTAATTTCGGATTTTGCACAATTAGAACCAAATACTATATTGATATTTTTAATAAAATTTATGGCGTGTCCTCGCTTCGAGGTGCGTAGGCTAGGCACGGAATGACGCGGCGAGTGGCGAATGTCATTCAAATTCACTCGTTCAACGGTCTTACGAACGTGAACGAGTGAACGGAACGTCACACACTACATGTGATGTGTGTTTTCTTGCCGCGGAGAAGTGGGGCAAGTGGTGTAGCGTGCATGCGTAGGAGAGAGTCTTTTACCTCTGCCTCATGACGATAATTTTGTTAATATATCAAACAATGCTGACGAAATCGCGGATGTCAGCTAATATACAATAATTATAGAATAATGTACAGTTGTCATAAACATTTTATAAAGGTCAAAATTAATAATAATAACAACCCAGGGTACAAGGTACCTGTATTAGGACAGTATACCTGTCATGATTGTTCAAAGCGGATTGGCGAGGTACATCGATGATCCCGGTGTGCAGGTTTCCTTCAAATATTTTCCGACGTGAACTGCTTGATCAGTGGATGCCATGGTGGGTTTGGAACCTGAGACCTATAGGTTGTTCTAGTACTGACACCACTTGGCTGCCACATACCTTAAAATAAAAAAGGCAACATACTTTAAAAGATAACCAATAGACATTGTTATGATATATTTGCTGGCTAATATTGATGATGATAATATTATCAGAGTATTTGTAATGTTTTTTTTCTTCTTTATAATCGCATGGTTTCGCGTGCTTTAATATATACCGCAGGATGAATGTTTAAAAAAATTCCAAAATAAAAATTTCGCCCAGAAACACTTTAAACTTCAGACTGGGATAGAACACTTGAAATAATACCGAACACGATATTTCTGATCTTCATTACGAGTCAAATAATGATCAGCTTTCACGCCTAATTTGATGCAGAGTAATTTATTTCTTTTGGCTGTTCCCAGTCCAAGAAGTACGAACGCTGAATCTCCAATATCATATCATTAAATGTATGCACGATGGATTCAATATAGTTTCACAACAAAAACTATTACTTTTAAAAAGACTGTAAATGGTGAGAATCTTTGGCATCTATTTTTATTATTCAATTTTTCTTTACAGATGACGCCGCCATGTCCGATACTGAACAATACGAAGCGTCGTGAGTTCTTTAGGTTTTTTTTAAACATTTTATGTACTAAGTCTTCTTTCTTTTTGGGCAGAACAGGAAAAGGATATTTTTATGTAACATATGTGCATCTTTTTCACTCTTGTTCAAAGTAATAAAAGAATGTCAATATCATGATCCACTGTTGGGCATTGTCATGAGGTGAAACTTGCCATTTGTAACTTGAATTGCATAACATTGCCATTCAATTCTGGGGCCAAGACAATTTGGCCTGTTTGGTTGTTTTTACAGAAAGAATCGGCATCAGACACTGCAATCCCAATAAGGATAACTTGTATAAGTCCTGTTCGTTGTAGAACAGCTGACATATGATACAGTGCCTCAAAGGTTTTGGTCGTACCCTTAATACATATGTGATAACTACCTTCTCTCTCGTGTGAGCTGATGAGATGAGCAACTTTTTTATTGCTGAGGAACAGGTGTCAAGCGTCAGCTTGATCACTTAAAAATAGTAAAGTTACCGTTGCCTATAGATGTTAGCGACGTCTCAGGGGCACCATGAACACGCTGCTGGCCCATAGGGATACAGGAACCTGAGTCCACTAATGCCGGAACACAGTACAAGGTTATTATGGCAGAATACTTATAGACCAAGGATGGTTGCCATCCGGACAGGCTTGGGGCCCGTTACATAATCCATACATAATCATAATACATACATAATCCTTACTTATGATGATCTTGCTTCGATTTTAATAACTACCCTCACTCGCCTGAGTTGATGAGGTGAGCAACGTTAGTGCCCCGTAACAAAACGCGCGGGATGTGTCGGGATACGACCGCTCTGAAGACCACTTTCTGTGCCGTCTGCAATTGGCTTTAGATTCTCAAGTTTTCCCTTATTGGGTGTGCTAAAACATTGTGCAGTGTGCAGAATTGTAAAGTGTAACTGGTGCTATGATATCAAGATCAGTGCGAATTTCCTTGCAAGATGTCGAATATCTCTCAACGTCCACTCCTCTCTAAACTCTGTCATTAACATACAGTCCACAATCTCTACCATCTGCTAGGCGTTCATCCTCACCACTGTCGTGCATACAAAACTTCTTTCTCTAGAACGTTTATTTTGCGCATAGTGAGGATACGGTAAGAGCTTTCAGCTAAAATCTTCCACCGGAGTACGACATGAGCTATGTCAAAAAGGAGGCCATAAAAGGCGGACGATAGCTTGTTGGCGGTGCCCCTGGCGTCACAGACTGCCTGTCTGCTGTTCCACAGCGATAATAAATTCTCCCAAGGGATGTTGGATCTTGAAATCTAGGTCCGTGAGTGGCATTTCATTAAATATAATATTTGAAATGCTTTTATGTGATTTTTAGACCTCAGCTAGACGTGGTGGCTGAGGACGTCGAGGAAGAAGAGGAGGAAGTACCTATCCCACCGAGGTATTTATTCATTGGCAATAATTTTTAGTTTTAAACAAAGATTTTTAACCCCAAATCTAGTTAGTTTTGTTGCTCGCTATAGTTAACTTATTCTTAAAATCAAATTGTAGAACCGTATTTGTCATTTTTTATTTCTAGGAGATGTGGTTTAGACAACGGTCTGGAAGGCCCAAGCTGGCTCTTGGATCCTGCATCAGACAGGGTAATTTTTTTTGCATTGTTTTCTATTTAGCTAAACCAGAGGTTCCCAGATTTTTTCCTCTTAGATCACTTTCAAAATTTTGCTGATTCCGGTGGACCCCCTGCAGCTAAATTTTACCACATTCCCAAAACTCGACTGCGCGACTCGTTGCGGCTGAGTTCTAACCATGACTTAATAGTTTTAAAAAAAAGTGAGAATTTATTGGTTTATTAATTGTGACAAATGAGTAACGTTTATTCTTGGCATTCGTATTTGTATTGGTAAAGAATCAAACATGTTTATGCAAGATTGCAAGCACACACACCACAAGTCGTATTTCGCCCCTTTGCACGTCTGACAAGCGTTGCGGACGGCGGCGGCGGCAGCGGCGGTGCTTTGCAAGTCTCGACACGTTGTACTGAATATGGAATATGCAAGTTTTTACAAGAAACAGTCGCTGAGCTTCTTAAAATATTATCTGCCTATATTGATAGGTGAAGTCAACAAGCCAATATTTCTTCACTATCGAAAGCAAATAAATTTTCGTGGACCTCCCCGCTTACGAATTGTGAACACCCATTTTTTTTGTCACGCCAACGTAGACCCCGTCGAGTCTCCCGTGGACCCCTGGGGGTCCACCTGGCCCACTTTGGGAACTAAGGAGCTAAACACACCAAGATTCAATTGAAATTTCACAATTAACGGATCGCTTAAGACTTTATATGAAAAAGTACATATTGTATAATAGAAACACATAAATAGAAAAGATCTGTGGACCACGGCATCATGACTGCACGACCGTCCACCGGATCGCCCCAGCATGTCCTTACCGACCCCTAGAGTTAGTACGCTCGTCGAATGTGGGAACTGGGCAACTGAGTTTGCGAAATCATTAAACCACAGACAGACCAACACAAGCCGATGATGGCCAACAATAGCCAACATTGGCTCCACCAAGCTGCTCGGCAACCGCGATTCGCAGCTCGAATCACGTCTCTGGGGGGTTAGGAGTAGTAGGAGGTTAACTTAGGAGGCAAAGTTTATGTTGGGGAAAAGAGTTACTCGAGACCCCCAAACCTCCCCAACACACACACACACACACACAGACCCGAAGAATTACTCTGGACTAGTGTTAGAAACACTCACAATTTCGAGCAACTCAAACCGATGTCGATTATTGTTAGGGTAAATTGTTGTCTTTCAAGTATTTTTTTTTAATTTTAATATTTTGTAATTTATCTATACTACTATTATAAAGAGGAAAGATTTGATTGTTTGTTTGTTTGTTTGCTTTGAATAGGCTCCGAAACTACTGACCCGATTTAAAAAATTATTTCAATGTTGGGAAGCTACACTATCCCCGGGTGACATAGGCTATATTATATTTTCAAAAAAATTAGGGATCCTTACTAAAACTCCAATAATGTAACTCAAAGTGTAAAAAAATTACCTAAAATATTATTTAAATCGCGTGCGTTGCGAAAACTATTGATGATAGAATAAAATAATGTATTACAACTTTGCAGAACACATAATTATTTACAAAAAGTGTCGCGACAGCATATGTCTAACTATTATAGTTATGCCACAATAAGTATTCTTTTATTTTAAAAATTTAATTAAAATGCCGCCCCTAGAAAAGGCTCTTTAATTGGATCTTGGTATTAATCCTTATCAAAATAAATTACTTCATATTCAAAACTGTTTCAATACCTTTATATAACTTTTTGAATTATTCAATTCGGATATTCCATTCGAAAGATATCACGAGTTTAAAAATGTAAGTATTAGAAAAATGTTGCGTGGTAGCCGCTCACCCTGTTCGGCTAGCTAGGCATCACCTTATGCAATGTAGGCGTGCGTCACTGGGGTTTTTACAAAAATTAGCATACTTATTAAAAAATAACGAAAATAAATAAAAAGTAATAACAAAAAAATCATTAAAATAAAAACTCATAGAAATAATAATATTCAAACTTTCTTTATAATTTTATTTTTTTAGTAACCTGACTCAAATAGAAGGGTTTGCCCTCAGGGGCGCTCCTCTGTCCGAGGAGTGCACGGGTGTGCGTACCCGAGGTGCCCGAGCATCCGTCGCTTCACTCCCCTCCGTTCGAGGCGACAGAGTCCTACCTTTCTTTCCGTCTACCTCTTACATCCTTTCCAACTTAGTTCTCTGTTCGTGGCGTGGTCCCCGGTGGGATGGTTGCGAATACTGATTGTGGTCCCGGGTTCTACCCTGGGACCTGATTTGGTAGTCGAAACCATGTCTATTTCGACTGCGCCTGCACAGAGAGTGTTCCCGGGGCGGGAATTCCATCCTCGCTGTCGGTTGGTCTTGCTGGGCCGACTACGACGTCAGGCGACTCTGCTTTTTCTGGAGTGTCGTCTGGTAGTCGTACTCACGCCTGACTAGCACGCGACGGGGATGCGAGTCCGTCCGGAATTGGCCGCGGACCTGTCGCTCCCGGCCCTGGTTCTGTCCATGGTCGGGGGCGATCCTGGATGGACGGCCGTTGCCTCCTTTTGTGAGGCAGTAGTGTCTGCAAGGGAGGCGGCGGAACGGGAGCGGGAGTCCGCCACCGCACTCCCCTCCCGCCAACGTAGGCCGCGTCGTCGGCGCCGGAGGGCGGACAACGATCTCCGGCCGCCGTAGAAAGCGGCCGCGGGCGGCCCCTCGGGGGAGGATCCACCGCCCGCACTATTGCCGCGAGGGAGAAGGCCGCGTGCTGTTCCGCAGCCCCCCTCAACTCCTAGAGTTGTTACAAGAGAGCGCTGGGGGGACGAAAGCCTGACCCCCTGGCGCCAGCATTTTAGAAGGGGCCCGCTTTAAGACAAAGCGTGGGCCGGCGCCGGCCCGGGCCACGAGATCGGCAGACCATATATCCGTGGGCCCGGGCGTAGGCGATAGGAGAACAGCGGGGTTTTTTAGTGGGTAGTCGGATGGTCGAACATCTTTTCCGGAGTCCCTTATATCCCTCGGTCCCCCCGTCAAGAGAGGTTTTTCCCCGAGACCGAAAAAAATAGAAGGGTTTAATTTTTAATTTTTTGTTAAATACCCGTGCGAAGCTGGGACGGGCTGCTAGTTTTTAAATATTTTTACTCGTATATTACCAATACACAGTATTGGTAATATACGGTAATATTGCCCCTGTGAAAATAAAATGTAATCAAATTTTTGCCCAAAACCAGCATTATGCATTATGGGTAAAAATGTACCTACTATATGTTCTTTGTGTTTTCTTAATGCGCTTTTGTTAATATTTTATTCTTTAAGAAAAAGGGCGATCAAGTTTTCCACTCTGACTGCTTTGATTCCAGCCAAGTGTATCCAACTATCGCCGCAAAGAGGAGCCAGACTCGACCACTGGGGCCAACGAAATTACACGCGATGTGTCCAACGCCGAAATGGCACAAACTTCCATGGGTGAAGAGGTAAGATCTATAGTTTTAATTTCATATATCAGAATTTAACACACACTCATCACGAGATCTCTAAAACTATACACCCGAGTCACGTGAAATTTAGCATAGTTACTCATTTCGCGATGTGTACGCTCATAAAGAACGGATTTTATGGAAATCCTATCCAAAATGTGTTTATTTTTTAATTTATATGGTAGAACAACGTATTCTGGGTCAGCTAGTATGGTATACATTATGTATATACTGATGAATCAAAGACAATCTCTTTAACCCGAGGCAGATTATCACAGCTTGTTATATCATGAAATGGTCTGTGACGTTGAATAATGAGCCATCCCAATAAGTGTAACATTTTATCGACGGATCGTTTTTGAGTGTGCGCCTTTCCAATACCCCCAGTACCGGTCATTATGTTGTCCTTTTTCCTTTTGTAATTTTACTTTATTTTGCATTAATTTTATATAAAATGACCTTATAAACTAGGATTCATAACGTAAATTCAAGGTAATATAGTAAACCGTCGTTAGCTAAAAGCTGATTAATATTAATAGCGGTCGATAAAGTGTTAAAATTTATAATTTAAAGTTTATAATTTAATTTACACGGCTTTCTCCGTGCAGGGGTGGAGTAAGGCCTGTCGTAAAGGCGAAAAAACAACTAGCTTGGTGGTAGTACCCCAAGCCCGTCTAGATGGCGATCACGCCAAATATGCCTTGTGTTCCAGCATAAGTGACCCGGGTTTCAGTTCTCCTACGCTGACAACGGCGTGTTAGCTGCAACCCTAACATCGCAAACACCCATTGGCGGCGGTAACTGCTAAGTACTAAGTGGGCCTCAGTGTGTCTGATAAAGGCTTTGAATAATTGTAATTTCGATCTCCAAGTTGGATAAAATATTTTCAACATCTTATATTAATTGTTCGGGTAGCGAGGCACGTTTATTCATTGTATCATCTATTTATAAGAGTTGCGATGCAATCTATCTAGGTTATTACCTAAGATATTTCTTATATTATGTATATAAGTCTTATGTTAATGACACCTGTACATTCTTCTTCCTTAGTTGCCAATTCATTTCGTATTCAGGCTGTCCACTTATGGAACTCGCTGCCTTTGACCATCAGACAAGTTAAATCGCTGCCTACTTTCAATCACTGACCATTACTGGTCAGATAAAATGTGATTTGATTAATTTATCGATTGTATATGTGTACATGTATGTATACATATATCGCTATATGTAACTATGTAATCGATATATGTATTTATGTTATATTTGTATGTGTATAAAATATGTTTTTAAGTATATATATTTCTTTTTTGTTTACCTTATGTTAGCCACCACCTCCTTAGTTATACTTATTTTCAATCATTCCTCACATAGGGTTGCCTGGAAGAAATTGCTCTAAGCGATAAGGCCACCCAATGTTCAGTAGCTTGTAAGTTTATTTCATTTTCTTGTATATATATTTAAGGTGAACAATAAAGAGTTTTCATTCATTCATTCATATCTCTTCAAAGACGTTTGTTAACACTTAGTAGTAGCCAGTATCCCACTCGTTTTTATTATATTCTCTAAGAGTTTAATAACACTTTCTTGCACCGAAGCCTGCTGGAGCAGGTATAAGCGTACGGGTGTCATGTGCGTTCTCCCCAGCGGTGCGGCGGCACCCTTCGTCCCCTGCGCCTCCAGTCACGCCGCACTCTGCTCACTTCTCGCCCCGCCTCAGTACCAGCAGAAGGAACAGGTTTGTCATTTATTTAAGCCAATCAAAATTATACTATATAATAGTTAAAACATACACCAGATGAAAGTCGAAGAAGGAAACTGATTGAATATAAGATCCAAATTCTTTCTAAAAAAATTTAGGTTATTGAATAACCTTTATTTTGTATTGTTTTAATTTCTATTAGCCGTCTTCGGATATGATGCTTAATGTAGAACTTTTTAAAATAAATATATAATTTCAGTTTGAGCAATCGAGTGCTCAAAGTGATGGTGACGAAAATGCGTTTGAACGACGAAGACAATAATGATGTCACCCCATCCAAGAGGCCGAAGCCCGACAGGCTGATGAGCTTCGACGCCCCCAGCCCCAGTGGAGCCACTGACGCTGGTGTTATTGTACTGTGAGTTCTTTAACCTATTCAAAATTTCTGGTTGTTTGGTTCTTTCATAGCTGCCATCTAATATTTTGTATATAAAGTTTTAAGTAACACAACTTCTTCGTGCAGGGGCGAGGTCGGCCTGTCGTAAAAGACGACGAAACAACCCTAGCTACATGGTAGGGCGCCAAGCCTGTTGGATGGCAAACCTCCTTATTGCTCAACAATAGACAACTTTGTCTAAATACTATGGTTTAGCTGCAACTTGTTTCATTCTGCACTGTTAATTTTTTTATATACTCTCATTTTCTAAATCTTTGAATAACTACCGACATAAAAAGTGTTACAAAGAAAGAGATTCCGATGTATTTTTATTTTTATAATTTACAGGGATACATCTGAAATCAAACCGCCAATGGAATCACCATGTTACGTCACTGTCCGAAATCGACGTAATCGAAATAAGCGTAATGAGCGAACCGATCATGAAAATGATTTAGATGTTAATCTGGACAGAAATGAACACAATAACAGTGATCATAATGTATCCGTAGAAAGAAATGTACGCCGAAAGCGTAAAGAAAAACACAGTCAAAATGAGCTAACTGAACATACAAGTGAAAGTGAATATAGTCACAATGAACAAGTTCATGGCGAAGATCAAGGTGAGAGACTTCAACATGGTGACGAAAATGAACTAAGTAATAAAATCAATTACCGTGATTTGAGTATAGAACCTAATGAATCTGAAAATACATCTAAGGAAAGTCGAAAAGAAAGACATAAACGAAGAGAAGATCATAATCGAAAGCAAAAAGAATGTGCAAGTGGTTTTAATGTGCAAGCCAGTACTAGCAGAAGCGATCGCAACAACCGTCGTATTGAACGCAAGGAAAAGCAAAATGCAGATCGTACTAAGCAAAGTAAACACATTGATCTAGATAATCGCAATAATAGCAATCATCTTGAGCTAAGTACCTCTACTGAACACAATGATGATAGTAGTAATCATGATCAACATCTTCAGAGAAATAATTCTGGGGATCGAGCTCAACAAAATGAAAATAGAGATCAGGATAACAAAGGAAAAAGTTCCCAAGCTCTTAAGTATGATAGGCGTGAGCGGAGTGATCATGGTAATCGGAATGCACATAAAGATCAAAATAGTTGCGAACAAAGTGATGATGGAGATCATGAAGGTCAAAACAGTAGCAGCAGTGAGCAAAGTGGTAAATCTCAACACCATGTTCATGATCAGACAATTAAAGAAGAACACAGAAGTCACAGTGGTCGTCGTGAAAGTAAAAAAATTGAAAAAAGAGTTCGAAAGAATTTTAAGGATGAAAATGGACTTGATGAGCAACAAAATCGGCATCAAAATAGAGATGAAAACAGCATTGAGCCAAGTGAACGAGGTTCTGGCAATGAGAGTAGAGGTTGTAGTGATCAACATGATAGAAGTGATTATGCGTGTGACTTAGCTAAGCGAAGTGACCATAGATTTGACCGCTCTGGGCATAGTAATGGATTTGAGGATATCAACATTAGAGACAGAAGAAACCAATACATTCAGACGAGTAAGGATAGTAGTGATAGTGAAAGTGTGAGTGAGAGTGCTAACGAAGGTAGAACCAGGAGAGCTAGGAAGGCAGTCACATATAAGGAGAAGCCGCTGAACAGGTAATTTTATAATTTAAACTATGTTATGTTTCTTGTCAAGTTTTGCTCATTTTGTATACTTACATTTTGCGGTAAGCAAGATAATATTTTTACCAATATTTTTTTATCCTGGCTATGATTAATTACAGTAAATTATAAAATATTATGGATTCTTTCTTTTGCATTTTGTTGTAAGATACGAAAGGAGAACATTGCGAGGAAACCTGTATATGATGGAATTATAGCAAAATATATTCTTTTTTTTTTCAGAAAAATGAGGAGATGATTACTACACAATTGGAATATTTGAATGAGATTGAATAGTTTTAACATTTACTGAGTTTATTCAGACTTTGATTAGCTGAAGTAGTATTCAACGTATTTCATATTTAATGTTCATGTTTGAGCCTTTTAGAGTATAAAGCAGTTTAATAGCACATTTTCTTATTAAATTTGATATCAGATTGTATTATTACATTAATTTCAATCGATTGCACTTACATCACACTGATATTAGGATCCAGCACTGTTATAAGTAACATTCAACAGTATACTGACGAATATTCGGTTCCGAGTGGGGCGGGAACCCTTGCAGCGGTGCCGTCCACTCGGATTCGTGAATAACGCCTGTTCACTTTGGATGCCACTCATTTGAGTGTTATGACCTTCAAATATTTAAATTCAAACATATAATACTAAAAATAATTACTGCATTTTATGATTTATTAATTTATACCTAATCGAGATTTACTTGAAAATTAAATGTTGAAATTGCAATCAAGGTGTCAAGTTGTAATTTTTCGAAACATATTGTTAATGACATATAATCTATGTTCTCACTTCGTTGGGACTCCTCGTGCTATGTGCCCGTGCGTCTCCCCCCCCCCCAACCCTATTGAAATTTATTGCAGCCTACCCTCAATATAAATTTATACAGGGTGACTGACAAACCCGTCCAAATTTTTTTACGCACTAAACATCATTTAAAGAACCCATTTTTTTAAAAAAAATTGCATGTCAAATTTTCACCATAAAATATTTCATATAGGATCATTAATTCAATCGTACAGAATAGTCTTATGGTGCAACCTTCGTACGTTAACCTGTTATTACCTGTCTCTGTCTCTCCCGCGTAAATTAGTAGTGCGTATTCGCTCGCCCGGTACAATGCCGCCGTCCTCGGCCTTTTACTAGGTCGTATAGAGAGGTCATTGACACTCTAGCGCCGTATTATGTAAATTGCGAGTTCTTTGAATGACTTTGTGATGCTGATTACTCAACATTTTTGTACTATGTGATACAAAAATAAAATATATGTTTCTCATAACTTTTACTAAAGATTCTTCTGTGTGAATTTGGACGGGTTTGTCAAAGTCACCCTGTATATCTCGTGTGACTAATGTAATGAAAAATACACGTGTCGTAACGCGCGCGTTTTGTAGGTGCAGGGCTTCATGTCTCCGATAGATATTTTGATGTGTAAAAATGAAGTTTTTTCTCGAAGGTCTTCTGTCAGGTTTTCTCTTAATGAAAGTCAAGCGCCAGCTATTGAAAAACTTGAAAGTATTAGACTAGCGTGGTTTAGCCATGTAATGCGTAAGGAAAGAATGCCATATAACAAGGGAAATGATAGTGGATGGATACAAGAGTAGAGGTACACCAAAAAAAGATGGATGGATTGCATAGAAGATGATGTAGCAAAAAAGGGTGTGAATGTTGAGATGACGGCTAACTGAAGAGAGTGGGAGGAGAAAAAGAAAATGTGTCGACCCCATATAATAAGGGCAGGATGAACCACATTGGATGAGGGCAGCGCAAGACCGATCATCGTGGAGAACTTTGGGGGAGGCCTTTGTCCAGCAGTGGGCGTCTTCCGGCTGAAATGATGAACCAGATTCTGGTATCCCATGCTTTATTCGAGCAAAATTCGCTTATTGTATTTACAAAAAATGGTGTGTAAATAGATTCTAACAAAACTATATAAATAAATATTAATGAAACAACAGTTGTGTGAGCGAGACAGCGCACATAGCTTGAAGAGTGAAAACAAGGAGCAGTATTGTTACAAAATCAATATATTGTCAATAATTGTTGACTTGTGATCATGATTATCTTGCAGGGGCGGAGAAAGAATACTGACCTCTGCGGCCGGGGTCGGCCTGTCGTAAAAGGCGACAAAACAACCCACCCTAGCTACGTGTAAGAACCCCAAGCCCGTCTGGATGGCGACCAAATTTGGTCTTAAGTATGCCGCCGTAATAAATTTTTGTTGTGCTCCGGCATTAACGACCCAAGCGTTGCAAACACGGTACCTAAACACCCATAGGCGACGGTAACTGCTAAATTCTAAGTGAGTCGGCAGCCTGTCTGCTGTCCTACAGCAATAAAAAAAATGTGATTTCAGTTTCAGTGCCAGCGTTTTGCGTATATTTCGTCTGTATTTTTAAGTTGGGTCAAATACCATTAATAATAGATTGGGCCTATCTTCGAAATTGTTAGGTATACACCTATTTCACTTATACAAGTGAAATACCTTTGTCCACGTCAAGCAACATATTATATTGTATACAACATATATTATAGCAACATATTATTTTTAAAAACTTGGTTAATGACCATTACCTAAAGTCATAAACTGCATCGTCATGTGTATGCTTCATTGTATTGCTATTATATGTTAGATTAGTTTAGTTTTTTTGTATAATATTTACTATCTTGATTTTTATGTCTATTGTGCACCACCTTGTACAACTACTTTAAATATTTCTGATAGGTTGTCTGGAAGAAATCGCTATTTAGTGATAAGACTGCCGTTTGCTCACTATGTTGTACTATTTATTACCTACTTCTTTTTATGTCTTTTTTTTCTGTAAAATCTATTCTATTCTATTCTAAAATTGTGTGGTGAACAATAAAGAATTATCTATCTATATTGTATTAAAGATATTGAATTTGTTCTCTGAGTCGAGTCTGAGATTTACAATTGTAATTTTGAATTGTAACATTGCAATTATGTATTTTTTTTTAATCAAACTATTGTATTATTTGTACTATTTTCCATATGTGAAGCCCACTCGGATTGTGTTCTGTGTCAGTGTTGTGGCTCTGATTCCGAGTACATACTATTGTCGACAGGGTAAATTAGGAAACTATCCTTTTTTTATTTATCTGATGTCCATAATAGCATAATTTGCTTAGTGTAGACGATCACGTCTAATCTTTTTATCAGATAAAAATATGGAAGATTTAGAACTACTACAAAATGCTATAGCAGTCGCCTATAGTTATTTGCTGGTCGATGCTAGGGGTACAGGAACCTGGGGTCACTAATTCTGGAACACATGGTTATTATGGCGGCATACTTTAGACGTCATCCAGACGCGCTTGTGGTCCTACCACGCAGCCAGGGTTGTTTTGTCGCGTTTTGCGACAGGCCGACCCCGGCCGCAGGGCTTAGCAGTATTCTTACTTCGTCCTTGCAAGGAGAAAACGCGCTTACAAGTCATTCTTTATTGGTTTCAATCGAATTAAATAGTATTATTTCTTTCGCCTTTTTATATTATCAGTTTAAATTATAAAATTGTATTATACTTTTTAATGTGATAAATATTATTTTATATAAATTAAACCTTTCTGAAGTGAAACTTCTTTAGCACTTTTGTAATTTGAAAATTCGATGAAACGAAGAAGCGACACTAAAAAGAGACATATGTTCATAAATAGGATTTAGTCTGCGAGAGAATGAGACAAAATACAAATATGTAGAGTGAGTGCTTCCTATAATCTTTGTCTCTTTGGCTTTCTAAAGTTTCACTTCAGCCTTATTGGATTGTTATATTACAATATTAGTATTATTATCGAAGGATAAGATCAATTCTCGGATACATTAAAAATTGAAATAAATAATTATTTAGAGATAGAACTTGCGACCTTTTGAAAGTTGTTTTGAAGAATGAACCATTTACCACCGATTTATTATTGCAACAGCGTTATTATTGCGAGTTTGTTGCTTTAGAGAATTAATGATATTAGTTATATAGCTTTGGTTATTTGGCTTCTGTAATACAGACTTTGGTCTAGCTCAGAAGCTAGGGTAAAAAATTGTATGTATGTATAAACTTATTATTATTAATTGGAATACATATAAAAATGTTGTCGTTATTTTTCGCGTACTTATACTAATCAAGCTGTTGTTTTGTTGAGTATTGTAATATGCATTAAAGCCATGTTAACCAAATCTTGTTGATTCTCAAACATTATCTAAACATAAGGAAGCCCCCTCGTGGACACCTCCCATTTGTTAAAATCGAAGCTAGCATTAATGAATAAAGTACTTAATAAAGTTAGTACTGGCCTTACCCAACGTTGTTTCAAGGACTGATTTTAATTATCTTAGCGTAGAGCAATTTCAAAACTTGTATATTTTATGTAATAAATTATACACAATTGTTGCGTATTTTGTTTCTTTATGTATTGTAATTTTGGATACCTTTACGGAAAACCTCTGTCTGTGACTACGTTTCACAGCAAGCAGCTACTTGGAGAACCAGTGTCTAGCCATGTCGATTGTCGCCACAACCTTATCCTGGCTGTTGGGATATAATTGGGTATTTGAAAAAAAATTTTTTTTTGTGATAATGAAAAGATCATATATAAGTTTTATAACAAAACTATTTTTAATTTATTTTTTTTCGCAATAATTCAAAAGTTATTTCAAAATAAAAATTAATTTTTGAATACAGTACCGAAGACACGCCGATAACTTCCGAACAAACCCATGCGCGTGTGTGACGTCATACTGTTAGTTTTCACTTATTGCAGTTGATAGAAAAATAATAAATACAGTGTTTTGATCTATTTAATTTGGTTGTCATTGTTAAATATTTAAATTTATATTAAAAATGTCGAAGCTAAAAAGTTATCGTTCTTGTTTTGTACTATTATGTACGAATACTACAAAAACAACTCCTGACAAAATGTTTTTAAATGTTCCCCAAGATGACAAATGTCGAAATAAATGGTTTCAGGCAGTGCACCGTGATAATCCCAAAACAAAATAATAAATACTTAAATATTTTCATTTATTATATTATTTTTTAACAGACTTACCTTGATGCCTTGGCACCTCGGACTTCAGCAGAATTAAACCGAACGTCATTTTTTTTAAATTGGTTAGCATAAATAAATCAACATCAGGAATATTATCAGACTTTGCCTTAATAAATCCTTTATCACACAAAGCTAATCGGAACTAACAACTCGTATTTTAGCCTTTAACGCTGTACTGTTATTGAATAGCTATAACATTATGTCGTCACAACTATGGTGACCAATCATGGCGCGTTTATAGTCACGTGATTTTTATTTAAATTTCATCAATTTTTAATGGTTTATAATTAATTCAAAAAACATTTTTTAAAGTTTTTTGCATTAAATATCAATATTATTAATAATAAAGTTTTAAAATACATAAAAAAATCAATAATAATTTTTTTTCAAATACCCAATTATGTACTAAAAAGTGTTTGCATAATATCGAAAGAGATATAAATGCCGAATAGATTCTATCAGCGACTGCAAAGTGGAGATAGACTGGAAACTGGCCCTGAAAATGAAGATTGACTACAACTGGGATTTATTAACCGACCGGTCGTTTTCGAGTCTGCCCCTTTCCAAGTACTGGCTTAGTCGTGCACGCATTCAGTACCAGTCACCTTTTGTTTTAAAGGAATGTAACTTTGTTGACATTTATATAAAAGGGCCCTATATATTAACCGTCGCTAGCTAAAAGCCGATTAATAGACTAGCGGTTGGTAAACTGTTAAGATGATGATTATATCTCGTATAGGAATCATCTTTATCTATCTTTGTTTATACGTTTACTTTTTTTCTGCGGTTTCAATCGTTGGATTATGCGTCAGACGACTTGTTTAAAAGCCACTGTTAGAGGATAAGTAGTGCTCACTATAATAGCTTCCAGTGAATGAATGTTATCTGGCATTTATCGTTACGCAACATTTCTCAGAAATTAGGGCTGTGCTGATCCAATGATTGAAGACACCAAAACCTACTTCCAGCTCCATAAGGCTTCGCATACAACCGTCATGTAATACATTATTTTAGCGTTAAATCCCGATTGCAATCTAAACTTTCGCTTCGGTGCCCAGGGTCCGCTTTCCGACATTCTCTTCTCCACTTCGCTCGGTCTCCGGCATCCCTGATAGTCAGTCCATTGGCACCCACCCTTTACGACGACAAAAAAGTCCAATTTGAAGACTTTTAGTTGAGGATAAATAAAAATCTACAAGTTTATACTTTATTATTAACATAAATACAAAAGATACGTACATAACATGAATAGAACTTGGTACATTAAATAATTATACCTATTAAATAATTATACCTATAACCTACGCGTTTATTGTACGTATTCTTTAAAATCTTAGAAAAGGCGTGTAAATTCAAATAAACATTTTGAGATATATTTTTAGTAAATACCTAATAAATTTGTAAGTTAGTAAATAAGTAGCTGATAAAAGAAATTCTACCCATAAATAATACTGACACGGAAATTGTGGCACACTGTATTAAGTATTACCTAATACTTTTTTTTATAAACAGGCTGGTGGCGCACTTAACAGCAAACAGTTACCGTCGCTTATGGATGTTTGCGATGCTAGGGACACCGCGAACACGCTGCTGCCCCATAGGGCTACAGGAACCTAGGTCACTAATGTCAACAATGTGAGTGGCATACACCGAGAGTGGTTGCCATCCAGACGAGCTTGGGCCCTAGCATGTAGCTAGCTAGGGTTTTGTCGCTTTATAGGCCGACCCCTGCCGCAGAAGTTAGTATTCTTTTATCATCACCATCGGAAGCTTGCGCTTGGAACGGCCGGTTCTGTTAACTGTCATAAGGTGAACCTTCATAATTTGTAAAAACCGATCGGTATCCCTTATTAACTACCAGTGAAAAATAAATAATTAGAACCGACAACATCCTGGAATAATTCTCAAATTATCCATCCTACTTATTTAGAAGTAAAAGCGAAGACCTGTTTAGAACCGGAAACAATGCAAGGGGCCAACGGAAGCCCAGACTGAAGTCAAACAAATCTGAATATAGATACCACGTACGGTCAGAGGAAGTTTACATATAAAACCTCAGTGAATTATAGCTTTTTTTTATTGCTGTAGGACAGCATACAGGCTGACGTCCTGCTTAGAATTTAACAGTTACCGTCGCCTATAGGTGTTTGAAACGCCAGTGGCATTGCAAACACACTGATCTGTCCCATAAGGATACAGGAACTTGGGTCACTAATGCCGGAACACTACACAAGATTATTATGGCGGCATACTTAAAGCCAAAGGTGGTCGCCATCCAGACGGGCTTGAGGCCCTACCACGTAGCTAGAGTGGGTTGTTTTGTCGCCTTTTACGACAGGCCAACCCCGGCCACAGAGGTTAGTATTCTGTCTCCGCTCCTGCACGGATAAAGCTTTCATAAATACTGTATTTATTGCTTTGTATTATTTACTCATTTCATATTCCAACACTACATTAAAATAATTTACAAAAGCCCTCGATGCAAAAGTAAATAATACACGCATGTGAGTATTATTAATCTATTTGGAAATATACTAAAAGCTGCAAGTAAAATGAGGGTATTTTATTAGAATTTTTTGAGGGTATTTTGCTTTATTATAAAAAATCATCTAAGATTTTAGAATAACAATAAACAGCAATCACAAACACTGCACCAACGATGGTTAATTATTATTTGATGGATAATATGTGAATGCAATATATTTCGCAGAAAAAATCATTTATTTAATTTAAATTACAATATATTATGTTGCATGGAATAGATCGCTTTAAGTGATAAGCCCGCCCATTGTTATACAATGTTATACTTCTGCATATCTTAATATCTAGATAATAAGGTATTTTAATAACAATAAAGTATTTTCCATTCTTACAAAGCTTCGATCAACAATAGCAACTGTTGATCGAAGTTACAAAGAGAACACTTCCGGATGATTCCATTTATTTTTCCATATTGAATAAGTGTATTAAAATAATACACTTCAATAATAAAATTAAATATATATTTGGCGGTATAGATATATAAGAAGCAATAATTAAAATACTGTAAACAGATAAAATGATATGCAAACATTTTACAAAGTCGTGCGACAATTCAATATTTAGTAAATAATAATAAGACTCAACATAATAAAATCTCTGACGAACTTACATCAAGGGATGTGATTGTTGATATCTTAATGATCTATCGACATAGCACATAATTTAAACAAGTAATATTTAATATTAATTTTTTTCATTCATAAATTCTTTAAGATTTAACATGTAAACATATTTCAATGTGTGCTTAAATTTATGCGGGTGGTCGGTCGGGCGGCGCGTGCGCAGGCTCGGGCTGCAGCACCACTGTCGCAGTCGGTTCTGTCGTAATAGTTTCCTATAATGTTTATATAAATAAATTAAAAGTACGAAATACCCATGAATTATAATCAGTCACGAATTCGACTCAATTTTAACATGCTTAAGTTGCTTTTCTCACCCGATTAAAATCTTCTTCTTCCTGCTCTTCTATACAAATAAATAAAATTGGAGTGTTTGTTTGTAATATTAAAATAACCGCTTTTTACTAAGTGCATTTGGATGTATACACGGTACATATACCAAAACAACATTATTTACTTTTTTTGTCTGTTTGTTTTGGCTAATCTCTGAAATGGTTGGACCGATTTTGACGGGACTTTCACTGGCAGATAGCTGATGTAACAAGGAGTAACTTAGGCTTTTATTTTAGAAAAAAAAATAGGATCCCACAAAAAAATTTTTTTACTGTTATTCGACCAGCGAAGCGGGCGTGTACGGCCAGTATCTCATTATGGCACAACATGTTCTTTCTCTTGGGTATGGAAGAAGAAACATGAAAGCAGAATAAATGCAATTGAGATGAGAGCGTTAAGAAGTATGATAGGAGTTAAACTGAGTGACAGGTTAAGAAATAGTGAGATAAGGAAACGTTGTGGTCTGAAAGAAGATGTAGTGACAAAAATTGAGAAAGGTATGGATGGTTTGGCCATGTTGAGAGAATGAATGAAGAACGATTGACGAAAAAAGTGTATAAGGCGAGTGTGAATGGAACTGTTGGAAGGGGTAGACCTAGGCGGACGTTTCGAGACCAGATCAGGGACGTCTTGAAAAAAGGCCAGGTCAAGAGTACCCTAAACCGAAGGGCATGTATGAAGGGAATAATGAAAGTGGACGAAGCGAAACAAGTATGTAAGGATCGTAGCAAGTGGAAAGAAGTGGT
Source organism: Malacosoma neustria (assembly GCA_963693495.1). Classification (NCBI taxonomy): domain Eukaryota; kingdom Metazoa; phylum Arthropoda; class Insecta; order Lepidoptera; family Lasiocampidae; genus Malacosoma; species Malacosoma neustria. The sequence goes on along the minus strand of OY856375.1, from coordinate 22,487,122 downwards.
CTCTGCCTACCCCTACGGGAAAGAGGCGTGATTATATGTATGTTCTCTGCGACCACTCTCCTCTGTTAGTCGTCATTCCAACATTCACACCTTTTTTGCCATATCATCTTTTACACAATCCATTCATGTTTTTTTTTCTAACTTTCCTTTTGTATCCATCCACTCTGATTTCTAGCATTTTTCTTGTTACAGAGCATTCTTCTCTTTGCAATACATGGCTATATCGTGTTAGCCACGTCAGTATATATATATCGTAACAGCTATATTGAAACGGGCTGATACGATATATCGTGCATATATCGTATCAGCCCGCTGAGTTCACTGGTTTGTAAGTAAAGCTCAATACCAGCAGCGGGATGTCAGGAACTACTATTAAATACTTTTTCTTACCACACTCTTGAAAGGATTTGGCTAATGATATAATTCTCAACTTTACCGTCGTAGCGGTGTTCTGTGTTTGCTGTCGGTTCGCCCGCCTCCTCTCTACGTGTCCGAAGCAGTGCTCGCACTCGTCGTCGCTGTCTTCGGAGTCCGACTCTCCGAACTTGTGCGGCTTCTCGTATATACAACAACCTGCAAATATTTTTATAAATTTCACTAACCGCTTGTCCCACTTCTCCACGGCAAGAAAACACACATCACTGAACTTGTAGTGCTTACAAAAAGAGTTTGTTTCTTAAAACTTTAATAACTTTGTATAAAATGAAGAATAACAATTATTATTTTTTTTGATAAGGGCCAAGTGGCTACGAAATAAAACTTAGAAAATTAATTGAGATCTATCCAGTAATTTTGCCATGATGCAAGCACATCTGCAGACCGTTGATGGTAGACCATTTCATTTATATAGTCACCCTAGCGTTAAAGCCCGGTTGCAATCTATACTTCCACCTTGGTACGCTTATGTGTGTGTTTGGCACCTTGGTCTACTTTCCAACTTTTTCTTCTGTACTTCGCACGGTCTTCAACATCCCTTGCAGTGTATCTCCGTGCAGGGGCGGAGCAAGAATACTAACCTCTGCGGCCGGGGTCGGTCTTTTGTAAAAGGCAACAATACAACCTTAACTACGTGGTAGGGCCCCAAACCCGTCTGCATGGCAACCACCCTTGGTGTATAAGTATGCCGCCATAATACCATGTGTGATGTTCCGGCATTAGTGACCCAGGTTCCTGTACCCCTATGGGACAGCAGCGTGTTCGCGATGTCACTGACATTGCCAACACCCATAGGCGACGGTAACTGCTTACTATTAAGTGGGCCGTCAGTTTGTCTGCTGTTCCTCACCAATAAAAAAAAGTGACTTCACTGGCCCGCAGCGCATCGCCCGCATTTCATGACGTCAAGCCAGCACTCTTTGGGTTTACCTCTCTTGCCGTAGGATATAAATATATATTTATTGTTGCCGATGGGAGAGCAGTGGACTGTATGGTTGAATTTAGGCGGGAAGGGTGCCAATAAAACGACGTTTCATGATCAGCAGGCGGATGCGGGCCGGCGGCGGTCCCAGAGGGGGGTTTTTTCCTGGTGGCGAGTACGACCTGTTTTGCCTACGAGTGCTACCGACCTGTATGACCGACCTGTCCTGACTGTATAACCGCGTACGCCCTGTTCAGCCTGTATACCCGAGTACGCCCTGTTCAGTTCTGGTAATCTCCACAAGTGCCCTTTTTCCCCATTTCGACCCGCTTTTTATCCTAATTATCCCCACTCTGTTACCGCGCCTGACCGACCTCACCCCCTTAACTTTATTTTCCTTATATACTATACTTATCGCTATTTACATTATTCATCCGTATTTCATTATATTGCTCCCTTCCAGCAGCCTATCCTCTCAATAGTATCTGTAAGCACCGAACTATATTAATGGCTTTTCGTCGCGCGTAATGTTTGCCCTACCTCGCCCCGCACCGCCGTCATATAAAAGGCGCGCGGACGAGGGGGGCCTTATTCACAAGCTGTACAAACTGGGAGTGCCAGATAGACTCGTGCTCATCTTACGAGACTTTCTCCTTGATCGGAGCTTCCGCTTCAGAGTGGAGGGCACGCGCTCATCTCTCCAGCCCATCAGAGCCGGAGTCCCCCAGGGCTCGGCTCTGTCCCCCCTACTTTTCACGCTGTACACCAGCGACATGCCCCGTACCCCACAGGTACATCTCGCCTTATACGCAGATGATACCGCCCTCTTCACATCCGATATCAATCAATATCGGATCTGCAGTCGTCTCAACACGGCGGTTGAGACGCTGGGCAACTGGTTCCGCACTTGGCGGATCGAGTTGAATCCGGACAAGAGCGCAGCGATCATGTTCGCTCGCGGTCCCCGCACTCAAAATGAGAGTCGGCCGACTCGCACGAGTCGGCACTCTCTTTTCCCCATAAAGCTATTTGACCGCGTCATCCCCTGGGTTGATGAGGTCAAATATCTAGGAGTCACTCTAGATAGAGGCCTGTACTTCAGCAAACACATCAGGACGGTAAGGAACAGAGCACACTTTGTGCTCGGTCGCCTCTACCCAATGATATGCGGGAAGAGTAAGATGTCCCTTAGAAATAAGGTGACACTTTACAAAACCTGCATCCGACCGATCATGACGTACTCGAGCGTAGTCTTCGCCCATGCCGGCAAATGCTACATCACTTCGATGCAGCGGCTGCAGAATAAGTTCTTGCGCATGGCAGTCCAAGCGCCACGTTACATGCGCAACGCGGACCTACACCGCGACCTGGAGCTCCTTCCCGTGAAGGAGTACATGGTATCCCTCTCGCGATCCTTCTTCGGTCTCGCTCCCCACCATCCCAATCCACTGGTGGTGGAGACAGTCAACTACACGCCCAACCGCCGAGCACCCCCCGCGCGTCGCCGACCGCGAAACGTGCTCACGGATAGACGCGACCCCATCTCTAGGACGCTGAAGCGAATGCTCTCGCGGACGCAATCCCCCCCAGTCCGGCATGGACCAGCCCGACGCAATAGGTTTAGGGACGCCTTCCGCCCCCCATAGCCTGTAGCCATACACAACCACACATTACAGAAATACACGTAGAATAGATGTGTTGCGGGGGAGTTTCTTTCGCCGTTTCTTCTCCCCCAGCTATAAGCACTCCGAAACGGTAGTAGATTAGAATAGGATCGGCTTCACCGGTGGAGCCGATAGTCCCCAATCAATAGTATTCTTGCTATTCGTGGCTGCTATCAATTATCCCCATGCAGCGTTCGAGCCGGGAGCGCGCCTCACAGGAGACGCGCCCCGAGCACGCTGCCACGGCTGATCGACCCCGCTCCCACGGGGTCGGAATGCCTTTTCCGCCCGGTGTCGCTGTCGTTGGTCGTCTGAGACGATGACAGCCTTAGCTTTAAGAAAAAAAAAAAAAAAAAAAAAAAAGGGCCTTATTCATTTACACCCGCATTGTCGTGGAGGACACACCTACCTGCAATTTTGCATATTTGCGGGAGCATGTGCCCCGGTTGAACTACCCGGACCTTACCTGACCCATAATAATGCCAGGGATCGGTCCGGGACTTACTGCTGGGAGGGAACAACTATTACAAAGTAATTAAATCTAATATAATCTATCCATTATATCTTCTAAGGGACGTGCCAGCCATAATATTCCCCTACGCACCCATAATATTGTACATAGGTCTAACACGTCCCCGAATAAAACACATAAAAAATACATAGTTTATTCTACAACATTATGTAAACAGCAATAATTTACTTAATTCTAAATATTTACACGTTTGGTTGTCGATTCGGTATTGCCGCCGCATAGCTAATACGGCCGTCGATGCGGTATTGCCGTCGTCTAGCACATACCTTTATGTTTGTTTACGTTCGTCGTGAACATTTCTCCCGCCGTCGCACTGCGATTCCTTCACGGGTATCACGACGACTTTCTTCGTAGGGCGCCTCAGGACTCTTCCGTTGCTGGTCACCACGTCCACGACACGAACTTCGCCGTCCTTCCCGGGGTAGACCGCCGTCACTCGTCCTCGGGGCCATGTGTTGCGTGGTAGGTTCGGGTCGCAGATTACGACCAGATCGTTGACTGCAGGGCTGTCCCCGCTCGCGTAGGGCTCCCGCCGGTGTTGCAGCAGCGGCAGGTACTCCCGCACCCAGCGTCGCCAGAAGACGTCTGCTAGGTACTGTGCGCGCCTCCATTGCGCGCGTGCCGTCGCGTCGCTTGTTTCGAAGCTGCCGGGGGCTGGCATGAAGCAATTTGGCCCCAGCAGCACCAGGTTCGGCGTGATGGCGGGCGGCTCATCGGGACCCACGGCCACATGGGTTAGGGGCCGCGGGTTGACGGTGGCTTCGACTTCGGCGAGTAGCGTGACGAGCGTCTCGTCACTCGGGTGTTGTTCGTGGAGTGTCACGCTCAGGGCTTCTTTCACTGAGCGCACCATGCGCTCCCAAGCGCCTGCCATGAAGGGGGCCGCCGGCGGTAAGAACCGCCAGGCGATCTGACGGCTGGTTGCCGCCTCCTCCAAGGTCCGCCAGGCCTCCGCGAGCTCGCGGTCGGCCGAACGGAAACACGTCGCGTTGTCACTCCATATTTCTGTGGGGCAGCCTCGCCTCGCAATAAATCTGCGAAGCGCGTTTATAGCGGAGTCCGTGCTCAAGGACGCCACGAGCTCCAGGTGTATGGCCTGTGACGTCATACACGTAAACAGTGCCACATACCTTTTCTCTGGTGTCCTCCCACGGTTACCTCCATCGGGCCGAAATAGTCGAGCCCAGTAAAGGTGAAGGGGCGCGCATGGTGAGCCAGGCGCGCCTGCGGTAGGCTCCCAGTGGATGGCTGGGCCGGCTTCGCCTTCCTAAGCCGGCAGCGAAGGCACCTCTTCAACACTGCCTTGACTGAGGGTCGTATCCTCGTTATCCATATTCGCTGCCGAAGCTCGTTGACTACCGTTTCTACTCCTCCGTGGTGAAGGTTTTCATGTACACGTTGTATGTACATAGTTGTGTACGGGTGCTTACCCTGTAGGATAATAGGGTTCGCCATGTCGAAACTAATATCCTGGGCCTCACTTATCCTGCTCTTCAATCGCAGGATTCCATTTTCATCTTTGAACAGGGCTAAATTATTTAAGCCCCTGTCCTTAGACATAGTTTCATTTGTAAACATGTCTTTTTGCGCTAATAATATTAGTAGGCGCTCTGCGCGCATAATTAAATTTCCGTCCATTATCTTGTACTTCTTATCTTCATTCGTGCCCGTTTTTTCAATTGTTTTGCGTTGTTTCCATCTTTTCTGCGTTAATTTCCAATCTTCATCTTTTAAAATGTTTTTCTTACTTCTTTTTCGTGCCGCCGCCGCCACTGTTTGTGTTCTTTGTTTACATATTTCGATGAATTGTAACACTCTGCCCATAACTCGCAGTAATTTTTCAAATTTAGAATATCTTGTGAAGTCGATGATTAATGTCGGTTGCATCCCCACAACTTGACACACATTTTCTATTTCTTTCTCCTCCCCTGTCTTGAGGATCTCGGTTCTCCCTTCTGTCGGCCACCGGTCTTCCTCTTCGTATAAAAAGGCCGGGCCGGTGAACCATCTGTGCGTAGGGCCGAAATCCCGGGGGGTTTTCCTTGTAGCATCATCCGCTGTGTTCGATGCAGTGGGGACCCAATGCCATTCATTCTTTTTCGTTATATCTTCGATCTCCGCCACACGATGCGCCACAAACGTCTTGAAAGTGCGCGGCTCCGCCCGAATCCATGCTAAGGCGGTGCGCGAATCACTCCAAAAGTATCGGCGCGTTAGCTCCCAGTCGTGTCCCTCTTGTACCGACTTGGCTAATCGCGCGCCCAACACAGCTGCCTTCATCCGGTATAACGTCATCCCATTCTGTTTTATATTTCCATGTATCTTGCATGATGCGTTTAGCCGGTGTTATCAGCGGCAATGGCGACAGCGGTGCTTATATTACATTATTACTCCCGGCAGCGACTGAAGAAGGTCGGGTCCCGACAATAGCATGTCGTTTAGACTGCGTCCCTGATACTTGGCGGCGGCGTCGTGTGCCACCCGTATCTTTTCCGTGTCGGGATTTATTACGGCGAAGTGGGGGAGGTACCATGTTCTCCCGCCGGTAGGGGGCTCCAGTGCGAGCTCCGCGTACCCAGACTTCGTTAAATTTTCCATTCTTTCTTCGTACTTTTTCTTCAATTGTTCGTCGCGATCCAGTTTTCTTTCCGAGTTTTTCCAGGGGATCGCCCTCCTCACTTATGCTTAAGTGGGAACATAAGGCGACCGGCTTTGTAGACGGGGTGCGGCAACCGTGTAGCACCCAGCCCAGCTCGGTACGGGAGGCGACTGGCTTGTCGCGTGGTCCTCTTCGTACCTCCTTCGAGATTATCAACTCCCAGTTGTCTTGACCAATTAATATTTTCGGCGTAGCTTCCTGGTAAATTAACTCATTCTCAATATCCTTGAGATATGCACAGCCCTGCACATCTCTCCGGGTTATCGTTTGCGTGAAGAAGCTCATATTCTGCACGGTGCGGGCGTCTCTTAAGGTGTGTTCTTCCCTCTCGTAAGAGCCCCTTATCGTCGCTGTGACTCTTCGACTGTAGTCGTGTGACGACTCACTTCCTTGCACCCCTTGCATCTTCATAGGGTCCCGCCGACCTTCGAGTCCAAGTTCCTCAGCTAACTTGGCGTCGATTATGGTCACTGTGCTTCCTTCGTCTAACAATGCATAGGTGTGGCGTCGCCCTTTTGGGCCGGACACACACACTGGTGCTACCTTTAGATATGCGCGGCGGGTCCCGTTGTTTTCGCTGCGAGCCATCGCGGACGCCAATACTTCCCCTGAGGGTGTCGGGGTCCTCTCGGGTTCTTCGACAGTTGATGCTTTCTTGAAGAGTGTTTTCTCGTGGTGCAGGAGCCGGTGGTGGCGTAGCGAGCACCTTCCTTTGCCACACGGGGCGGCGCGGCAATCTGTGCGTCGGTGTTTATTTTTCAGGCATAAAAAACACAGACCACTTTTCTTCACAATTTCCCAACGCTTATTCACATCACTGTTGTGAAACTGTTTGCAGTCAGGTAGGGCGTGTGCTAATTTGCATATAGCACACCCATTTTTCTTCTCGCATCTTCTGTCCTTTTCACTCTTATTGAGTACATTAATATATTCTGCCCTTTTCTTCGGGCGATATTTTTCTGTTTTTTCTTCGACTGGGGCGTAGGCGATGCACTTGTCGGCTTCTTCATTAATGAATGTGGCGAATTTTTTCAATTCTGGCACATCTTCTTTTCGTAGCGTGGCATAATCGTACCACTTATTTTTCAAAAGCGGCGTTAACTTTTCTACTGCAGATCGCAACATCTCCGGGCTGTGTAGATACTGCGGTTTTTTCAACACGTCGACTGTGGCCACTATGTTTGCTATTTTGTTGGCGAAAACACAAAGATCCCGCGGGCTGTCGGTGATCCTTGGTAGTGCCTTGATTTTTCCCATTTCTTCCAGCACCAGCGCGTCCGGTCTGCCGAACCGTCTCTCTAGTGCTTTTATAATTTCGTCGGGCCCTGTTTGTGCGATTAACAGGGCATTTACGGCCTCCAAGGCGGTCCCTTTGAGGCTTCTACGCAGGCGTGCAACGTTTTCCATTGACGAAAACCACCCCCGGGACTCCTGGAATGCTGCCCGGAAGGTGAGCCATTCGCCGCTCTGTCCGTTGAAGTATGGTAGCTCGTTTGCGAAGCGCGCATGCCTTGATCCATTTCTTGCCACCTCCGTTATTGCTTCCGCCAACGCAGCGACATCCATGCCGCTAGAACGCGCAGGTGGGCCCTCCATGCGGGTCCGTTGTCCGTGTGCCATATTGTCGACACGGGCAGCCTGTTCTCGTCCTTCCATAATAATTTCTTCATTCTTGGCGGTTACTTCGGCGGCAGAAGGTTGTGGGTGTTCTTGAGATTTCGGTATTCTCTCGAACCACATATCTACCCTCTTTTTGGGTGCTTCCACATCCTCCTCCATTTCTTCGTCATCTGAGGATTCAACTCGGATCCTTTCCAGCCGGGCTTGTTCAAGCTCGACCGCGGCCTCGATTTGCTTCAATTTTAGCGCAGCCAATTTTTCCCGAATCTCCAGCTCGGCGATACGTCTTCGGGACGCCGAGGATTTTCTTGACTGTGCCCTAGTTGCCGGCGCAGATGTAGGCGGTTCCTGTACGCCTTCCCGACGGAAGAGCTCGCGTAAGACCGGCGGCGGCATTGTCCGAGTCTGGGACACGGAGGGCGGTATGCATTTTATGGTTTCGGTTGCTGTGGTTGCCGTCTCCGTACCTGACTCGGACGCCCCCCCGCTGGTCTCCTCCGTGGCGCTCTCCGTGGCTTTGCTGATATGGCTTTCCTTCCCGCTGCGGCTCCTAGTAATCGGCATTTTCCAGTTCTTGAATCCGGCTCGAAGCTGACCAAATGATGTTGGTGCTGGATCCGGCTCGAAGGACCAAATGATGTTGCCGATGGGAGAGCAGTGGACTGTATGGTTGAATTTAGGCGGGAAGGGTGCCAATAAAACGACGTTTCATGATCAGCAGGCGGATGCGGGCCGGCGGCGGTCCCAGAGGGGGGTTTTTTCCTGGTGGCGAGTACGACCTGTTTTGCCTACGAGTGCTACCGACCTGTATGACCGACCTGTCCTGACTGTATAACCGCGTACGCCCTGTTCAGCCTGTATACCCGAGTACGCCCTGTTCAGTTCTGGTAATCTCCACAAGTGCCCTTTTTCCCCATTTCGACCCGCTTTTTATCCTAATTATCCCCACTCTGTTACCGCGCCTGACCGACCTCACCCCCTTAACTTTATTTTCCTTATATACTATACTTATCGCTATTTACATTATTCATCCGTATTTCATTATATTGCTCCCTTCCAGCAGCCTATCCTCTCAATAGTATCTGTAAGCACCGAACTATATTAATGGCTTTTCGTCGCGCGTAATGTTTGCCCTACCTCGCCCCGCACCGCCGTCATATAAAAGGCGCGCGGACGAGGGGGGCCTTATTCATTTACACCCGCATTGTCGTGGAGCACACACCTACCTGCAATTTTGCATATTTGCGGGAGCATGTGCCCCGGTTGAACTACCCGGACCTTACCTGACCCATAATAATGCCAGGGATCGGTCCGGGACTTACTGCTGGGAGGGAACAACTATTACAAAGTAATTAAATCTAATATAATCTATCCATTATATCTTCTAAGGGACGTGCCAGCCATAATATTCCCCTACGCACCCATAATATTGTACATAGGTCTAACACGTCCCCGAATAAAACACATAAAAAATACATAGTTTATTCTACAACATTATGTAAACAGCAATAATTTACTTAATTCTAAATATTTACACGTTTGGTTGTCGATTCGGTATTGCCGCCGCATAGCTAATACGGCCGTCGATGCGGTATTGCCGTCGTCTAGCACATACCTTTATGTTTGTTTACGTTCGTCGTGAACATTTATAATATACAATACAAAACTATCGAAAGCAGCGTTGATTCGTTTCGTTGATTGTCACCATCAAGGTCGACAGGAATGTATTTTTGTATAGTGATGATACTAGAGCGAATCAATCAAGAGCACATTGCTCTTAATTGAATCATCGCATCACGGACGTAGGCAACTGGAACGACGCGTGCGACGCAACGCTACGAAAATTTGCGCGTTAGAGTAGGCATCGTGTCCGTAAAATAGTGGTGTCGGAAACACCTATAGGCGACGGTAACTGCTAAATTCTAAGCGGGCCGTCAGCCTGTCTGCAGTCCTAGAACAATAAAAAAAACTGGTACTCTCAATTCTAGGAGTTTTACAGGAGAGTGCCGTGGGGACGAAATCCCGCCCCCACGTGGAAGAAGCCCAGTCCGACACAAAGGGCGAGCCTGCGCCGGCCTGAACCACGAGATCGGCGGGCCGAGTTATCCTTGAGCCCAGGCGATAGAAGAACAGCGAAGTTTTTAATGTATAGTCAGATTTCGGCCAACTGTCACGTATCCCACAGTCGCCACGGGCCGGGGGAACCCGTTATTATGGTTTTTCTCCGAGAGCAGAAGGTCTATCAAACGCGATACGGGATTCGAACCCGTGACCTCCGGAGCGTAGCTGTGTGCATTAGCCGTTACGTGACGGAGGTCGTCAAAAACGAGTATAGCAGCCGGCTTAAATTATACCAACATGTGTACTTACATTTGGACTTTTTCTTATTCATATTCTCATTATCGACGGTGTCCTCAGTCCAGACGACCTTCTTGCGTGTTTGCGCGCGCGTTTGTCGCAAAGTGATCACGGCTATCGGTTCCACGGACTCCTGTCAAATACGTATATAAAAACAATTGTATGGATCTTTCACGTTCATAATTTTTTTTTAATGCTGTAGAACAGCAGGCAGGCTGACGGCCCGTTTAAAATTTAGTAGTTACCGTCGCCTATAGGTGTTTGCAACGCCAGTGGCATCGCGAACACGCTGCTGTCCCATAAGGGTACAGGAACTTGGATCACTAATGCCGGAACACAAGGTTATTATGGCGGCATACTTAAGACTAAAGGTGGTCGCCATCTAGACGGGCTTGAGGCCCTACCACGTAGCTAGGGTGGGTTGTTTTGTCGCCTTTTACGACAGGCCGACCCTAGCCACAGAGGTTAGAATTCTTTCTCCACCCCTGCACGGATAAATAACAACGGAACATCCATATATTATTATGTGTGATGGAAAGAAAAACTATATGAATGATCCTCATGTACTATTTCTTGAGATGTCCTTCAGGATGAGTAGTTTAAGACAATCATAAGAATTTTTTTTTTTTTTTATATATCTTGCGATCGGCTTTACAAGCCCTTAGCAGATTTGTTGTGAGGTTCTTGTCAGGTAAGAGCTGTTCCTCCTGTGAGGAATCTGTCTTTTATTTTAACTCCGGCTCTGTTTGGGTACAAGATCCCATATATGTTGCCTTTTGAGTCTTCTGTCAGATAGCGGTTCACATAACACGGTTGCTAGGGTGTTTGTGTGTGTTTTTATTCGGCTTTGGTATGCCGTTACTCTGTGTTCCACTTCTTCTTTGACTGTCCTCATTTCTGTGTACTCATGCAATTCACTTATTTTGATAAACAGAGGTGCATTGGCTATCATTTTGAGGGCTTTATTCTGGAACCGTTGTAAGATTTCCAAGTTACTATTTTTTGTTGATCCCATAACTCAATTCCAAAAGTCCAAATAGGTTTAATAATAGTTTTATAGATGAGTATCTTATTTTCCAAAGTGACGTTTGATCTTCTGCCTATTAGCCAGTTGAGGTTTCTCAGTCTTATATTTAGCTCGTCACTTTTTTTTTTGATATGAGTTTTCCATGTTTGTTTCCTGTCAAGGTGCATGCCCAAGTATTTTGCTGAATCTTGATGGGGAAGATCGTCGTTTCCGAGTTTGATTGGGGGGCAGTTGTCTTTTCTTAACGTGAAAGTGACATGCACTGACTTGCTTGAGCTGGCCTTAATACGCCACTTTTCCATCCATTTGCTGATTTTGTTGAGGTGACTCTGCAGATTTGAGGACGCTACATTGGGATCTTCATGGTTGCTAAGTGCAGCGGTGTCATCTGCGAATGTGGCAGATAGGACATTATCCGTTGTGGGTATGTCTGCAGTGTACAAAAGATACAGAGTAGGACCCAAAATGGAACCTTGTGGCACCCCAGCTTTTATATCTTGAAAGGCAGAGTAGGCGTCATTGATTTTAACTCTAAATATTCGGTCTTCCAGGTACGACTTAAGGAGCAGGTAGAAGTTGTGTGGGAGTTGATTCTTTATCTTGAAAATCAGACCTAGGTGCCAGACTTTATCGAATGCTTGTTGCACGTCGAGAAAAACAGCAGAGCAGTACAGTACTGCTTCTTCTCGAGAGCCTCTCTTATTTTATTGGTGACACGGTGAACTTGTTCTATAGTGGAATGGCCAATTCTGAAACCAAACTGGTGTTGAGGGATAAGATCATTTTGGCTAAGTATTCGTGTTAATCTTCGCAGGATAATCCTCTCAAATAGTTTTGATATGGTTGGTAGTAAACTAATTGGCCTGTAAGACGATACGAGATGTGGGGGTTTGCCAGGCTTTGGAATCATGATGATCTCCGATATTTTCCATATCAGTGGAACGTACCCAATCCTGATTATGCTATTAAAAAGATGTGTTATACCGATTACAGCTTTTCTAGGGAGTTCTCGCAGAATTTCGGCTGAATTATAAGAAATGGCAAGAAATAAATACATCATTAGATTTTGAACAAGATTAACTTTAGATATATAAATTTTTATTTTAATTAACTTTAGATATTTTCTACGTGGTAGGGCTCCAAGCCTGTGTGGATCGCGACCACCTTTGGTCTTAAGTATGTCATCATAATAACTTTGTGTTGTGTTCCGGCATTAGTGACCTGATTAGGGACAGCAACATATTCGCGATGCTACTGGCGTTGCAAACATCTATAGACGACGGTAACTGCTAAATTATAAGTGGGCAGTAAGCCTGTCTCAGCTGTCCTATAGCAATAAAAAAATTGAATTATGTTAGTATGAAATCTAATTTGTAATTTCTAATTCTATACTCGGACCCACCAGGTATTGCTGATTGATAGTACCGACGCACGTCACTGGTATACTATACAAACCATTTTAGTCTTCATTCGTTTGTCTTGAGCGCCAGACAAGCGCTACGTCCCGCGGCCCCAACTGGCGCCGCGTGATGAATCCAGCATCTTATTTTTCGAGCCCATGTGAACATAGCAGCTTCCCACTCTGCACCATGTGTGCACTTTGACCCTTATCCAGGGGGCTGCGCCTTCAATCTATAATGATATGGCAGCCGTCCGCCTACCTACGGCAACATGTGGCCCTGCTTGAGCCTCCTTCGTTACTAGACTGTCTCGTAGGAGACGACGGTATCTCATTTGCTTTAGCTCTCGAAAAACAAAGTCTGTTCTGGTGGTGGCGACAACATTTTGACGCTTTGATGCCCATGTGGGACTCATCTGGATACATCGTGTGGAACGCCAAATCCTCGTTGCCGGCGACACTTAAAACGAGAGAGTGCCGTGGGCGCCTGTCTAACCATTCACACAGGGAGGAAACCTCGCCTACTTTAATATGAAGCAAGCAAATAAAAATAAGTTATACACAGAGCTATTTAAAAATAACTTTATTTACTGCAATATAGTTTTTTATATTTATTATCATTGTTTATGTGTTTAAGTTGTAAAAAAACATCACATTCAAAATATATGATAAAGTTTATCATTCTCTCAAGATAATGTACATGGAAAAATTATGCTTCTGTAATTAACATATTTTATTGAATAACTTTCTTTTCGTACAAGCTATTTATTTTAGCATCATGGTAACCTAGGAAATTCGATAAAATATCTTTTGTATGTTGTCCTAGTGTAGGTGGGGCATGAGTAGCCTCATTACCACCACAACTGTACTCTGTTGGAGGTCCTACCAACTTTATCATCCCAGAGATGGGATGTTCTAATTCCTTTACAAGCCCAATAGCTTTCACATGCTCATCCTCAAAAACATCCTTCATTTTATTCACAGGGCCATTTGGAAACGAGGCATCCTTGAATATCTGTGACCACTCTTTATTTGTTTTTGTAATTATGACTTCACTAATAATCCTAATGATTTCACCCCGATTCTGCACTCTTCCCGAATTATCCTTGAATCGTTGATCATTTATTAAGTGTTCTTGGTTTATTATTTTGCAGAAATCAGCAAATTGAGCATTTGATCCAGTTCCTATGACCATTTCACCATCTTTCGTTTTAAAAGCTTGGTATGGAACTAAATTAGCATGAGCGGTACCCCATCTCTGACCTTCAATGCCACAGTTCAAATAAATAGTGGCAACATTTATCATACTGGATATCTGTGTGGAGAGTAAATTACAGTCAATCTTCTGTCCTTTGCCTGTTTTTTGACGATAATATAAGGCAGTCATTATGGCACCGAAAGCATGAAGACCAGTGGTGACATCAGTGATTGCTACACCTGGTTTACAAGGGTTGCCATCTTTCTCGCCAGTTGTGTTAAGCAATCCACCCATTGCTGAGGCAACCACATCATAGCTAAAAACAAAATACAATCATTACCCTACAATAGCAATTCTAATTTATTTGAATGAATCTATTACCAACACTAGGTGTTCATCAATATTATACAACATGTTCAAAGCTGTGTGAATGAAAATGACCAAAATAGCAGTCTGAAAAGAATTTAGCATTTAATTATATGATGCTATAAAATAATATTTTACCCTGGCTTTTTAGCATAAGGTCCAGTTGGTCCAAACCCAGTGATAGCACAATATATCAACTTTGGATTAACTGTCTTAAGCTTCTCATAGCCAATTTGTAGCTTATCCAGCTTGCCAGGCACAAAGTTCTCTACAAGCACATCACACTTCCTTGCTAGGTCATAAATCAGCTGTTTACCTGTAATAAAAACTATAACATAAAAAACCAAGCAAATTGTAAAAAAATTCAATTTTATGAATCTGATATTATAATTATTTTAGTGGTAGAAAGCAGTAATAACTACTCTACTTGCATGCATGGTGACTGTTTTACAACTACTTCAGTAAGCAAGGTGTCTGGTACCCCTGATAGAAGTTCTTCGGCATCTATTCTCTTTACAACACTAAACCCTTACAGTTTGTGTAATGTCACAGACAAAAGCAATGCACTTAGAATCAGTATTTACTTACCCAAGATAAAGTTACATTTATAAATGAAAGGATGACAATAGCATAAGAGTAATGTAAAGCAATACTTCTTTATATCATATTCTTTTACATGTTATAACAAAATTCACAATAGCATGCTAATGAATATTACATATACCAATAACGGAGATGGAAAAAAACATGTTACAAAGTAAATGATAACACTCACCATCTGGACTTTTGAAATCAATGCAAATACTCTTCTTATTTCTGTTTACAGACAGGAAATAATACGAGTCACTGCCACCCTTAATAAACGGAGGTCCCCATTTCCTAGCCTCATCTCCATCAAGACTTTCTACCTTGATCACATTTGCGCCCAAATCTCCGAGGGTCATAGTACAGAAAGGACCCGCCACAACCCTGCTTAGGTCCAGTACACTGATATCACTCAGTAAGCCAACACTTTTCGTTGAGTATTTCGAACATAAAACTTTAAATGGTGATCTTAAAACGCAATAATTAATTTTCCGAACAACTTCCATTTTGCCGTTTATAAGGAAATACGAGAGTAAGTATATTAAGAAAACTTTAGCATATATTATCAGTATTAACACATCAAATAGAGGAGATAACAATCAGAGGATAAAACAATTATATTACCTCCTGCAGTTGCGGTGGGACCGTCGCGACCGCTGTACTGGTGGTTGCCATTTCTTCAGGTCTAAATATACGATGATGGTCTCCCATCAAATAAACTATGACACTCAATAAACATTCACATTATACAATTAGAATTAAAGCTATAAACAATTAACAAGTCGCGATAATTTTCCAGATTTTTTTGTCAACTTTGTTTATAAATCTGTCAAACTTGACATTAAAAGTGTCACCTTATACTAAATATTTTTTTCAAGTAAGCTTAAGCAGTCTTACGAAAATCTTTGATAGGTTTTCTCGTCGGTCATCGTCGAGCGTATGCAGTTTTACGTAGTACTTATTACTTCCATGATGCAGGGTTAGTTATTTAATTTCAGCTTAACGAAATTGCAGAGATAAAAAATTTAGTATGACAGTAAAAGACAGTAAACATTTATTGACAACATCAGATTTATTTATATGGATCTAATAGACCCTAATGTAAAACAACCGCACTAATTATTATTTAGAACAATTAACCACAGATATCTAAAAATAGCTGAAGGTGTAAACTACATTTTAAGATCTGTGATCTCAATATTAACAATATCACTGAAAAATATTATTGCTAATATAATTTTATCAGGCGCTATACTCTTACATTCAGCTTTAATTTATAAAATGCTATCACAATATGCCCGTGACAGTTGGAATTAGTTGGGGGACCTACATGTGTGGAGGGGGTCTTGCAGCTTGTTCTTGTAACGGCCACACATGCTTTAAATAAAAATATAATAATTATATTAGTATTACACTATTGATTTTCAAAAAATGTTCTAGCTAGGAAATGATTTTAAATAAAGAAATTGAGTTCAAGAGTAAGGATTGGGGATCAATTTCTCCGTGCAGGGGCAGAGCTAAAATATTGACCTCTGCGGCCGGGGTCGGCCTATCGTAAAAGGCTACAAAACAACCCTAGCTACGTGGTAGAGCCCCTAGCCCGTCTGGATGGCAACATCCCTTGGTCTATAAGTGTGCCTGCAGGTTTCTGTACCCCTGTGTGCCGCCAGCCTGACTGCTATTCCTCATCAAGAAAATAGCAATAAAGCATTTTATTTTCACCCTGGAACTATATTCGTGGATTACGTGACTACTAAAACGTTAGATACCCACCATTGGGTTTAAACAATTCAATGATGATAATAAATACTGATTTTGATGAATTGTATAAACTTTTGCTGAATAAAAAGACCTTCAAGGCTACACAATTAACAATATAATTAGTGATGAGCAAAGCAAGAACAAAACCAAGGCTAGGGCAATCTTGGTACTGGTCTTGCTTGTTCAGTCTTGGTCTTGCGTATTTAGCGTTGGCTTTATTCATTTGATCTGATACTTGCGATTTTTTTAAATATATTACACCGTTTTTTTAAAGTAAGATAACCATTTAATTTTGTTCAAATTACGATCAAATATTTTAACTCACAATTTGGGCGAAACTTCTTTGGGCGCATGAGGGTAAATTTTTTACGAATGAAACGGAATTTACGTCACGTTACGGATGAAACACAAATTAGCGTCACGAATATGTGAAACGTTTTTTCCAATACTTACATTTTTATACAAGTGTTAACTTTCGAATGGAATGTCCGAATTGAATAATTCAATAAAGGTATTGAAGCAGTCTTGATTATGAAGTAATTTATTTTGTTAAGGATCAATACCAAGATACAAATGAAGCCTTTGTAGCGGCGGCATTTCAAATAAATTTTTAAAATAAAATGCTAAATAATATGCTGTCGCGACATTATTTTATTCCATCATTAATAGTTTTCGCAACGCACGCGATTTAAATAATATTTTAGGTAATTTTTTTTACACCTTGGGTTACATTATTGGAGTTTTAGTAAGAATTCCTAATTTTTTTGAAAATATAATATAGCCTATGTCACCCGGGGACAGTGTAGCTTCCCAACAGTGAAATGATTTTTTAAATCGGGTCAGTAGTTTCGGAGCCTATTCAATGCAAGCAAACAAACAAACAAATCTTTCCTCTTTATAATAGTAATAGATTATATTATTAAACTAAACATTTCCGTTCGAAGCGCAGTCCATTTAGTAAACTTGGATTATTGAAATCTAGAAGGCGCCGATTCATGGCCGTCTAGAGTTCACTAAATTAGTTTGCCAAAGAAGTTTCATTTCTGACATGTGTACTTTGTAAGCACGCACTTTTTTTTCGTTTAGTCTTGGTTTTCGTATTGGTCTTGTTCGTTCGGTCTTGGTCTTGGAGTGGTCTTGAAGACTGCAAGACCAAGTACAATTTCACTCATCACTAAATATAATCCAGGGCTGTGTTCTCTCTTAAGCTATTAAATGTTGTTTGTGAAAATTTCATATTGTAATGTATCAAAAAGTGTGCATAAAACGTAATTCTGTATTTCAATCTCTAACGCGCAGTCAATTTAAGCGGTTATCACCCGAATTCTTGGAGTAATTCCAGCAGATGCGTAGGGCAGGAAATATTTATCGTGGATTTAAAAATAATACATAAAATTATTACCCAGTCCAAAGTTCGGTGCTCTTCGCATTGACTTTTTCATAAATTACGATATGAAATCAAGGGAATTTTTAATATATATAAACAACATCCAGCCAACTAAAAGTTCCAGACCAACATTCTTGCATAACGTACCCATAGCAGTTTGAGAGCAATTCCATATTTCAACTCAAATTAAAATTAAACTCCAATAGGTGAGTGTATTACTTCAAAAACACGGCCAACGGCGCCAATTTATAAAAAAAAAGCAATGCACGCGTGAAAATTTTTTTGAAAAATGAACTTTGAATACTTTGTTTTTTTTTCTTAACCTGCCAGATTGCTTCTTGTATTGGCTTAAATACGCATTGAACCTATTTGCAAGATATTCAAACAGCGATTTTAAGTTTAGTTGTAGCTTTAGTTGTAGTAGCGGAAAAAGAATACTGCCTCTGCGGCCGGGATCAGCTATTAGTCGTAAAAGGTGACAAAACAACCCACCTTAGCTACATGGTAGGGCCCCAAGCCCGTCTGGATTGCGACCACCTTTTACGACGATCTGACGACCTGCGACGACCATCTTAAGTATGCCGTCATAATAACTTTGTGTTGTGTTCCGGGATTAACAACCCAAGTTCCTGTACCCAAGGGACAGCAGCGTGTTGGCGATGCCACTGACGTTGCAAACACCCATAGGCGATGGTAACTACTAAATTCTAAGTGGAACGTCAGCCTGTCTGCTGTCCTACAGCAATAAAAAACATAAAAAATAATAGCCGTTGTTGATACTTTGACGGTTCTCGTGGCTTAGCGGCTAACGTACTACGGTAGGTTTACAGAGCTCGTGGGTTCAATTCACTTCTCGAGTTTGGTTGTTAATATATTTTAATATGTTTATATATGTAATTTTTTTTGTTTATTTGGCATAAAAAACAATTACATTTAACAATAATTAAAACGACATAATATTTAATCGAAATGCTAACAATGTAACCATTACGCACAATTTAAATAATTAACATTGAAGTCCAAGGGCTTCACTTTCGTGACAATAAAGGTCATAGATTTGTTATAAAGGAATTGTAAGACAGATTTAACGAAACAAAAAAAACAAATAGAACTAAATAATTAAATATATATTAGATATTAAGATTGAAATTATTAAGAAGGTAATAATAACTTTTTAAGGATCTCATTTCTAAAGCTTATATAGTAAATGTTGTTGGAAAAAATTCCTTATCAATAATATTTTGATTAAATATTGTCATTATCCTACGTAAGGGTGCGTTTACCTGCAGTATGTGCAGTAGTATTAAAATGATTTGGTGAAAATAGTAAATGTCTACGGTTGGTCCTTATAAATATAAATATTTATTTAAAAATTTTTTTTATATTAAATGCAGTTTATATATACTAATTACCTAGTACCCATTACACAAGAGCTATGCTACTTATTTTTGGACTAGATGGCGTTGTGGCGGCCCGGGCCACGAGATCGGCAGGCCACATATCCGTAGGCCCGGGCGTAGGCGATAGGAGAACAGCGGGGTTTTTTAGTGGGTAGTCGGATGGCTGAACATCTTCCCCGGAGTCCCACATATCCCTCGGTCCCTCCGGGCCGGGGGAACCCGTCAAGAGAGGTTTTTCCACGAGACAAAAAAAAAAAGATGGCGTTGTGTAAATTGTCCCAGAATATCCCAGTATTTTACGATATTTATTATTGTACAAATAGTTTCTAGCAGAGATCACTCCCGTATGTATCTTAAGACCCAAGAAGACCTAGATTAAGATCAAATTGGTAAATGTACTGTGACAATTAAACACATCTTATCACAAATTTAGCGGCAAAGCGCTTGTATCATATTACTTACATACTATTTATATATTTTCCTTATTATAAATCAATACATATACATCCAGACTCGACGATCAGACGGGAAACAAACCCGTGGTCGTAGACGTTCAACGTGCGAAAGTCCTTACGAAGTTGTCCAATGTTTGAGTTAATGAATTAACAATCGTAAGAGTTTACGCTGTCCTAGAAAATAGACCTAACCCACAATGTCCATTTGAATGTCCTTATAAGCAGCTTACCGTAGAGTGAACTGGCAGAAACCGTCACGTAACCAAAAAGCGTTAAACTCCCTCCAAGCAACCATTCCTTCCTTTCTTTTTCTTACTGTCTCTATTTTCTATGGTTGTATGGTAAGTACTCGTATGTGTGTGAGGCAAGATTTGACAGTAAGCATTGTGTATTGTGAACAATATAACCTCAGCTCTACAATATATATATATTAATAACATTTTATTAATTTATTTTGTTATTATTTAATTTTGAATAAATTACTATTTTTCTCAAATATTCAATGAATTTTATTAATATAAAACCTTACTTAAATTTTTTTATCGAAATAGGGACAGAAAAATAACAAAATGTACAAATTATAGAGAGAGTTGAATAAATGGGGACTGCACTTTTTGGGGTGATTAAAATACAGTAATAAAATCAATGAAAATCTACATGTGAAAACACGTGTTGAGTTAAAAAAAAAATATCGCCTGACGGGGGCCTCCCGACCGCACAATTTTTTTATTTATAGTTACTTGACAAATATTTTATATAGAATTAATGTAGTAGATTTCATCGGCAGTTACTCCTATAAAGGCCAAAATCATTCTTCAGTTTTCTTTATGAATCATGTTACCACGAAGAAAATCAGTCAAAGGTGTCGTACGACTGCAAACCTTGTAACCTCCTTATAACAAAGCTTTAGTTTTCCGAAATAAAAGTATCACGTATTCAGCTTTATACAACTATTATATAGTTTGACTACTATAATACTTTTGTTGTATATAATCTTTACAGAAGTGAGAATGTAAAGTGAATTGAGATGTAAACGCGGCCGTATCTGCCTCTGCGATACACCGACACTCAGAGTGCACATTAATGCGAGGAGGATGATTTACGATTGCGTTCTCAGAACGAATGTAATATCCGACTAAAATTAATCTACTTACTCCACAAGCGATGTAATTTAGATTAAGATATTCTACATAAACAAAATCTGCATAAAATTATAAAATAAATACCTATAATAATTAAGTACAATTAGAATAACCATAAATATAGTTTCGACATAAGAGAACAATAAAACCTCATTAATCTAGTCTAGTGCCATTAGTCGAGTTATTCTTTCTTGCAGCGCACAGCCTTCAAAGAGAAATCCTAGATTATCCCAACAGAAAGATCCTAAACTTATATATTGTATAATAAATACATATTATACATACATATTATATATACAACCAAGATCCTGGACGGGAATCGAATCCGTGACCTCCGCGAGCATACTTGCGTTATCCGTTACGTCAAAACGTCGTCACCTTTGCCCTCTATGTAATTGAGAACATCATGGTTCCAAGAAATTTAATTTTATAAATACCAATTAGTCTCTTGGACTTTCACCTAAGCACTAAGGTACTTTTCAACTCACGCGGTGAGATTATTCCATCTCATCAGATCCCTGACACGTCTCTTTAATAGAGCCCTTAATGGATCTAAGATTTCTCGTGATTCATTTGAAATTATTTACATTTTTAATATTAAGAGCATTATAAATAGAGGAAATTTGAATTCTGTTCAAATATTCTGCACAGAATCCTTTTTAAAACTTATTATTTACGAGCAAAACAAAGAGAGCGGGACAGTTCAAAGCTAAATGCTGCATAAGTCATTCACCTCTAAATGTAGATCATACAAAAATAAAAAGATCTTTCACTTTTTAGCTGAATGTTTTGACATAAAAATGTTAATTAATTGCTCCTATAAGGAATCAGTTCGAGATATTTATTTCTTTTAGTAATCAGTCGAGCCGTGCTATCAAAAATGTAATTTAATAATCACAGTTCATGATGTTCGTCTGTTGGGCTCTGGCCTTCTCAGACAGGGAGCAGACAGAATACTAGCCAAGCGTTACCGTTGATCTCGTTAGCACTAGTTATTGAAAAACTTAAAAGTAACAGACTAAGGTTTGGCCATGTAATGTGCTGGGAAGAATGCCACATAACAAGAAAAATTACAGAAATGTTAGTGGAATAGTAGAGGTAGACCAAAAAAAGATGGATGGATTGCGTAAAATGTTGAGATGGCGGCTAACATAGGAGAGTTAGGGATAGAACATGTTGTGCCGACCTCATATACTGTGAGGTAAGGACAGGTAGAAGAAGACATACCGGTCTTCTATGAATGCAGGTTTTCTCACGATGTTTTTCATCATCGTCGGTAAGTGGTAATCGTGTGCTTGATATCGTGGGATTCCAACCTGTAACTAGATTGGTCTCCGACTGTGATACTGCTTAGCGTCCTACTTACACGTCCCTCCTTTTAACAAGTTAGCTTTATGTTTGGATGGTCATAAAAATTGAGGGTTATAAAAAAATATTTTGGATGTCGCTCAGAGAAAATTAATACGAAAAGAAAGCAAATTGTAGGCAATAAAAAGAAGGCGATAATTCGTTTCCGTATTTCTAAGTAAACTACTGAATCAGGATAGCGGATTTCGCCCAAAAAAGGCGAATTTTGAGAGACATGGTACGTAAATATAACCAAATATGAATTTGTTAGTAATATGTCATAAAAATTGTACGACAAAAGGGTTTTAATTTCGTTATAATCTAAAAAAACAACGTTAATTTTAATATTGAAATATGATGTGAAAAAAAATGCTTGTTGACAGAAAGCTTTCGTTCTATTTCTATTTCGCAAGTGACCTGAAATTGTCGGTGTTCCGCGGCTGCCCGTGCGCATCTAAATTAGGATCAAGTTCATAGAAATCTTATGTAAATTGGATTTTACGTTGGACAATGTTTTACAATAATATTAATAATAAATCTTTATTAAACTTTGTTTACAATAAGAATACATAGGTGGTGGGAACCTTTTAGTAAGTATATAATACCTGTGTCAAAAGGTTCCGCTCTTCACTAGACTTTACAAATAACAAAGATATGATTTATAAAATAAATAATAAAGGATTGATATGTTTACGTGCGTGTGTGTGTATGCATGTATGTGGGTGTGTGTGTATTTTATAGTTGTGCAAATATCGAATTTATTTGTTTTACATAATTAAAGTATTCCTGTACTTGCACCAGTTACCGATTCGAAGTTTGTCTATAAAGACTTCTATTTCATCGTATGTTTTATTTTTTAACCAATTTAATACTTTAATTTTACAGTGATTTTTAATCATGGGAATATATCAAGTATTTCATTGATTTTATTTTAAACATAGGCTCCCTGTTTTACACATTGTCGAAGAGCAAAAGTTGTATTAACATGACAAGTACGAATGTTAAACTTTCTCCTATGTGTTGTTAACTTTTTATTGTATTCGGTGTTATTGTGTTCTTTTAAAGTAAGACTTGACACTAAAACTTAAGACAACACAATAAAACAAGATAGTAATAAGACAATAATAATATAATAAATACGATTAGGGTTAAAAATGCAGACAAATTGAGTAATAATGAAGAAAAGAAACTTAACATAATAGGAAATCAGAGATGAATGACAAAGATATCCTGAAATCGGAAAATATTATGGAAGAAAAAATATATGGATATTTCCATCAATAAATTTATTTTAAAAACATTGGCCACATTCTCGACTGTTAGATTTTAATACATGCGAACATGTAAGTAACATTAAGACAAGCATATTTTACGTCAACAAAATAAATATAAAATAAATTTGATACACACGAGTACATTACAAGCATTACTTTATTAGTTAACTTCACTAATAATAAATTATATCCTGGAGTCGATCCGGTAGCTCAATGGAAATCAACTCTGAGACCAAAGGTCCATGCTTCACAGTTTTTCTCGCCTAATGTGCATCAACTTCAATCACATTAACTTAATTGTAAGGTACCGACGGTGAAGGAAATCATCTTAAGAAACCTGCATACCGAGATTACATGTGTGTAACCCGCCAATCCGCCTTGGACATGAATGGCAGATATACGGTCCGTTTCCCTCCAGGGAGCGATCCGAGGCCAGCGCTATAGGCTATTATAATTTTCTAAGAAAATCATGATTAGTATCACGTGTGAATATTTGTACTTTCAATTATAATAACGAGTTGAATGGCCATCTGGAATTTTAAATTCCATAGATGACATTAAAATAGGTACTGTGAAAAATGATAGAGATTTAACCCGTCTATCACGCGTAATGTAATTACAATTGTTAAACAGATTCGTTTCTTTCGATTTTTCAGTATCTTTTTTACGATACGCCAACGGCGCTCCAGTACCGGAAATAGCACTGTTTATCATACTCCAGATATTCTAATTTTATACAGAGACGTACTCGGTTCTATAAAAAAAAAACTTGCTGGAGAATTCCAGGTCTCTTTTTTCGCGCTAATATTTATGATAATCATTTATTAAAGATAAGAGTTAATAATGTATTTATGTTGTTTGTAAATAAACCCGAAAAGTTCAAAACATTTCGTGTGTCTCATCGCGTGGTGACACGACGTGTAATAAATCAAGCGGCTTGGCCAAAATAAAAAATAGAATTTTCTCGTCACGTTTAAACAATTATATATCAAGCATTGTCCCCAAATTTTCTTCAGTTTGTGATACGCGTTTGAGGCAGCATCATGGCTTTGACATCCGGTTCTGAGGGCACTAGCTTGATGTTCACATATTTTATTCTACTTCTTTTATTAATTTCTTTGTGGGCATTGTATTCGGCTTTCTAAGTTAAGGTATGTTCTCTATTTTAAATTTAATATTTGTTTATTTCAGTTATATTTATTGTTTTTTAGCTTTTAGATTTATATCAATTTATTTCTGCCATCTCAGATAAAGGCTGAGAATCTGCTCTCCAAAGTAATATTTCTAGCAAATTCGGTAAAAGTGTATTATCATACGTACATTTTACTTTGATTTATTACTTCATGAGTGTTTTTTATAACTTTTAACATCATTCAATAGGTTAGATTTACACAAAAGTTAATAGTTATTCTTCACAAATGATATTCGTTAATGTGATCTAATATTACGCTTTTGATGTTTTAAACGTTTTCGTTTCATTCGATTATTATTGTTGTTATATAATATATGTGTGGGGGTTTCAAATGATGAAATTTTACGGTAACAAATATTACAACAGTTTATATAGCATATTTCGTATATTAGTTGAGAAAGTTTTTTCAATTGTATTTTTAAAATGCTATTAAGATTTCATAGTTTGTTGTGTATTCCATGTCTTGTAGTTAATAATAATTATGTTTAGGGACATAATATACTCACATTAAATTTTGACAAATCTGTCTGTCTTGTCCATTATAGGTTCAAGAAAAGAAATAACCCAAATATAAAATAGTGTGTGCAATAGAATATTATGACTGAAAGCCTCTACATATATCTTGTTTGTACGCATCAGATTGGATCTTGAAGATTCTAACCCAACTACTTCGTACGTAAGAATAGTGACCTCTGTCGCCGAAGTGGGCCAGTCGTAAAAGGCGACAAAACAACCCGCTAGCAACTAGCAAGGTGGCCGGGTCCCAAGCCCGTTTGAATGGGTAGCCATAATAACCAGGTTCCAGTATCTCTTTGCGGATAGCAGCGTGTTCGCGGTGCCCCTAGCGTCACAAATATGCATAGGCGACGGTGACTGCATACTATTAAGTAGGCTGGTCAGCCTATCTGCTGTTTCTCTACTGAGAAAAAAAAGGACTTCTTGATTAATATTTTCTAATAAAATATGTATAGAAGTCTTTAGTTTATTCTGATATCATTCAAGGCAGCTGGAATTTTCCTCGGAAAGCCATACGTTATGACTCAACCAATTTTATAAAATTAAATCAAACCTGCCATATTCTATTCATAGTAAGACTGTAAGGCGCTAAAGCAGAAAAGTCACGATTTTCACACACTACAGTCATATAAGGGTAGATCAATTTTGAAGATCGTCGATATTTTCTGTAAGGTCTGAATGATGGAAATCTGTTATTCTGGCGCAAAAACTATCCAAAAGAAACCTCTGAATCTTATCTGCATAAATTGATTAAATATTCAACATTCTCGAAACAAATAGTAGATTCTCATATACCTATATAAATATAGCACCACATTCTTCGATGTTTTTTCCAGCTATAAATTTAGAATAATTCAAAACTGTCGAATTTGTACGACTGAGGTGTTAAATATGCCAAAGGCATTTTTATCGTCACGTCCATTATATTTATTTATGTCCGAGATATAAAAGATTTTTAAATGGATATCTTTGATATCGGACTAACGCGTACTATTCTCTGAAATACTAATAATGTTTAAGATATTTTGGGCTTTGTAAATTATTCAACAATTAACGATGTTGACTTTTAGAGATCAAGCATATTAGATATCTTTGAATTTACTTCGATGAACAATAACATCAATTGATTTAGTGGTTTGGTTTAATTGTATTAATTAAGTTTAATTGTATTAATTAATTTAATTGTATTAATTAATTTAATTGTCAAGAAGTTCCTATTGACTTTTCCAGTTTCACTGATACAAATTTTCTTTTATATCCATTATTGCAAATTAATGTTATCTTTAGTAACAAGTGTGAATAAAGCAAATCGTGTAACCAGAAATTCATTTTAAAAGAGAATAAAAATCCTAATTCAGTGGAGTAGGTCCCTGTCGAATGACGTAGTTTTAAAGTTTGAAGCGGCCGAAGATCCTCCAGCGGCCAGTCCTGCGCATTCCGCTCCGCAATCATGCCGATCAACGCCGAGACCGTCAACCTGGCTGCAACCTACATGATCCTTGTGATCCTCCTGTTCCTCCTATGGCTACTGTACTCCACTGTCTTCTAGAAGTATTCAAGTGTAAGTTGCGAATGTGTTTTGTGTCGCATTGTTTGGTGTTCATAGAAACTGGACTATTATAAATTACGTACGTTCCTCATATTTATAAATGTGGATAGTATTTGGCGTTTGGAGGAGGAGTGGTGGCGCGTAGGCGCCCGCCCGACGGGGACATTTCGCGTGTCCACTCAGTTCCTTGGAACCGCTTGTCCAGTGAACCCGTCTAGTGTCCAGTGCCCGGTGCCAGTGCCGTCGCAATGCCCAACCACGAGACCACCAACCTGATCGCCACCTACCTCATCTTGGTTCTGCTGCTCGCGAGTCTCTGGCTCCTCTACTCGGGAATGTTCTGAGGTGCATCATTAAGATACTTTTCGCATTTGTGATGCACAATCATCTATTTGTGTAAGATAATTTCACTGTAATTTGTTTCCACCATTATTCAAATGTTGGAATGTGAATTGCTCCAAAATAAATTCAATCGCATTCATTTCGTCATTATTGTAATGTGGTATCGGGGTATCATTAATATACCCATTAATAGCGTCAGCTTTATTTTATTATGAAATCATTTTCATTTCAAAAACTGTTTTTTCTCGCTTTTAATTGATTACATGTACAATAAACTATATATATTAAAAAGTTTATTCAGATAATCGGAAGCTAAATCGAAATATTTTTTACATTCATCAGATTTTTCACAATGACGCTAAAACTATTTATGTAACGCGCTTATGATAATGTTATTTCAGTCAGAACACATTCCAGATGTTGAAATGGAAAGCGTGTACCAAGATTGCGTTATTCGCTTGACGTCCAAAATACATCAGCTGGCTCTCGCGGCTCCTCAAACCTATCAAAACATTTCAGTCAACTCAATTGTGTGGAAAACATTATTTAGTTGCAGGAAATCGGAATTAAAATATTCATATTTACTATCTAATGGAATACTTACCTCCTTTAGAATTTTGTAAAAAGATACGGCGTCAATTTCGTTGCAACATAGCTTTGGTTGGATGATAATTGTTTTTAAACTTAAAAGCATTAAGTGTAAGAATAATGCAGTGCAGCAGAGCGCCACTATGTTCTTTTTATGTGGAATTAATTTATTGAATAATTTCCTAAAAAGTTTTTAACGTCAACTTTTTTTCTCCGTGCAGAGGTGGAGAAAGAATACAAGATTTTAACTACCCTTGGTCTATAAGTATACCGCCATAATAATCTTGTGTTGTGTTCCGGCATTAGTGACTCTGGTTCCAATACCCCTATGAGATAGCGGCGTGTTCGCGGTGCCCCTAGCGTCCATCTATAGGCGACGTTACAGCTTACTATTTAGTGAGCCGTCAGCCTATCTACAGGTTCTTGGCAGTAAAAAAATCAACATTTGTATTTAATATCTACCTATACTGTTTATTATAGATATATTTTATTATTGTAATTGTTTAATAACAAAAACATAGTGTTAAAGTTTTAGGAGAAAAAAGTTTTGACTGTGATTAATACGGGCCGTCAAAACTAATCCATCAGCTTCATTCACAAATCGTGGGCAATGACAATTAAAATTCTAAACCGAAGCTTACTGAGTTCGTCAACGCGACGTAATTAATTATCGGGAACGAGAATATCGTTCATGTTTACTCGGCGACGTGACGGTCAGGAGTTGTCATTGTTATGAATCCTCAGTAAATTTAAACATTCTCGTAGTACTTTAAATTTCTTAGGAATAAAACATTTAACGTAAGAGTCTTACGATTACAAACAAGTAGCTATATAGCTAAATAGCTGGGCTATGCGTTATTTATTTATTCTTTATTGTACAAAAAAAATTACAGATTACATAATATATTTTAAAATAGTACATTGTACAAGTGGCGGCCTTATCGCTTGAAGCGATCTCTTCCAGGCAACCTTTGGATGGACAGGAGTGATCAATAAAACAAATAAAAATGTAATGTGTGGGAAGGTTTGCAAATATCTATAGGTACATGTAGATAGTATAAAGAAGTATACATAAATACACAATTCCATACATAAATAAATAAGAAAAAAAAAGTGAAACAGAATGGGAGTAAAGTAAGAAATTAAATACTTGATTTTAAAAAGTGTTCATGCAGAAGCTTCTTGAAGGAGTAAATGGACTGAGCTTCTCGAATATTAGCAGGTAGCGAGTTCCAGAGTTTCACAGCAGTAATGGTAAATGATTATCCATAAAATGTGGAGTTATTTGAGGGCACTGTTAATAGCAAGTTCCCTGCAGGTCTCAAGGATTTAACGTCACTACGTTTGAATAATTCAAAACGCTCTTTTAGATAGCAGGGAGTTTTGGGATTGAACAGAATGTTGAAGAGTAAAGAGAGGATATGAGCATTCCGACGAAAGCGGATGGGCAGCCACTTGAGCTTGTTACGAAATTCGGAAATATGATCAAATTTACGAAGACCAAAGATAAAACGAATACAGAAATTTTGCAGTCGCTCAAGTTTATCAAGCTGAATTTCAGTGAGATCAAGATAGCAGGCGTCAGCGTAGTCTAAGATAGGTAAAAGCAAGGACCGGGCGAGCGCAATTTTAGTGGCATGGGGAAGGAAGTTGCGGATTCTTTTCAGCGAAGCAGCGGTTGCAAACATAGTATTTACATAGTAACACAATGTTCTGATGTTTATAAAATTAAGAAGTTTTAGACCCGAATGGAGTTTTATTTGACAATTCAGGCGTATAATGAAACCACTATTGTACGTTTCATATCTAATAAGTTCGCCAACTATTATCTATGTCGTCCATAATGTAAAAAGTACAATCATAAATCGATTAAAAAAGAGTATTGCAAAAACGCATATGCTTTATTACTTTACATAGATGATAGACATTACTAGAATGACGATGTTGAAAGCAGTCGCATGAACCTTGTCGATCGCATCATCTTTTATATCATGATTGCATCCAAAACTTCCTCTTTGGAATCGAGGAATCGTTGTGAAATGGGGCAGCTACTGTCTGATTTCCGAACCCTAAAAAAACTACTACTCCAAAGCCTCTATTGTATAACAGGGTATGCAAGCGGCAAATAAAGTGGATGATCTTATACCATAACCTTGTTAATTATAAACGGGAAAACTTTTAATAAGACTTATTATTAAGAATCTTTATAGATTCTTTTAGCTCGTATTTTGTTGTTCATTTTATTGATTGTTATTTAACAATCACAGAACTCGCCCACAGTACAACAGTATATTTCACGTGAAAAAAAAAAAAAGAAATATCCTAAAATATGAAGTGATAAAATAGAACACGTAGGTGGATGTACATTTTTATTTAAGATACTGCTACATTAAACTTGTTCAGATTATGAGCACTTTATTAAATTAATGATGAGCATCAAAACATTTTTAATAACATCTGCGAATAGAATGACGGTAAAATATGTTTTTAATGGATAAGAATTTGGTAATGCTCGTATCTGGTTTATACCCTGTTTTTTTGCGAGGCGAATCTTTTGACCGATGCAAGGTTGCATCTAATACTCGTATATATTTGCCGAAGCTAAAAAAAATATTGCAAACGTGACGTTAAAGTTCGTGAATGGAAAGCCTTAGACATTTTTGTTACTTAACTGTCTGAAGTATATATTATATAATAATTTACAAGCTTGTTATTGTACCAAATACTAGGAGCATCCGACTACATTTAATCGCTCAGATTAGCCCAAGTGTCCATCTCTAGCTTACAGTTTAAGTGCTCCTACATAAGTTTTCTTCACATTTATTGGAACCTATGAATATTCTCCTATTTAGAGAAGAGTTAGCTAAATTTTGCCTTTCAAAAAGGAGATTCATTGAGGAACATCGAGGACCATGTGAAATAGAGAAGTATAGAATAAAAAAATATTAATAGGAAAGTGGGTCACAGAGATCTAGGCGAGATGAAACCTGATTTTACTCCAAGATTTAATGATAATATCTAATAAAACCATTCCTCAAAATAGAATTTACTCATTAAATTCAAATGAAATCTAGATATATATACGACCTATTTTGTTGGCGGTGAAAACAAACTGGCATTTTAAATTTAGAAAAATAAACGTTGCAACTGAAAAAAATGCCGTCACACGCAACCAGCAATAATTAGCTGCTAAATCGGTCATACAAACAAATATTCAGACAGCCCCTGACTTCACTATATCAATATATCACGTACACCGGACGTCTCCGACATCGGCACATCCGAATTTGAAAATAGGTCTACAAATTTGAAATATAATTGTTAGTAATATTTTATTTAAATCATTCATAAATCTATAATAGAAAGGTTTGTTCTTCAAATAATAGGAAATATTACATTCGTATATTCACATTTTTTCGTTGGAAGTTAAAAGTAAAACAAGTAAGGACAATTTACTGTAGTTTTACAACTTTTTCCCGGCCTTGGTTCTGTCCATGGTCGGGGGCGATCCTGGATGGACGGCCGTCGCCTCCTTCTGCGAGGCAGTCATGTCCGCAAAGGAGGCGGCGGAGCGGGAGCGGGAGTCGACCACCACACTCCCCTCCCGCCAACGCAGGCCACGTCGGCGGCGCCGGAGATCAAGTAACGACCTCCGGCCGCCGTAAAAAGCGGTCCCGGGCGGCCCCTCGGGGGAGAATCCGCCGCCCGCACTTTTGCCGCGAGGGTGAGGGCTGCGTGCTGTTCCGCGGCCCCCCTCAACTCCTAGAGTTGTTAGGAGAGCGCTGGGGGGACGAAACCCTGACCCCCTGGCGCCAACACTTTAGAAGGGGCCCGCCTCAAGACAAAGGGTGGGCCGGCGCCGGCCCGGGCCACGAGATCGGCAGGCCATATATCCGTGGGCCCGGGCGTAGGCGATAGGAGAACAGCGGGGTTTTTTAGTGGGTAGTCGGATGGCCAAACATCTTTCCCGGAGTCCCACATATCCCTCGGTCCCCCCGGGCCGGGGGAACCCGTCAAGAGAGGTTTTTCCCCGAGACCAAAAAAAAAAAGTTTTACAACTTTTGTAATTAATTTAAACCTTTTGATTTGATTTTCTAAATCTTGATATAGAACATATTTTCTTATGTATTTGTTCTGGCATTAATATATTTAGAGATGTGATCATACATTTCAATAAAATACTTCTCGGTACTCATAATTAAAGTTTAATATAATGATCAAAGTTTCTATTACTTTTTGCCACACAACGAAAGCACACCATAATTTTTAGTTATTTGTCAGTTTTTCTAAAATAGTTGCCACTAAACGCGGTTTGAGAAATAAATAATGTGTTATTGCGACATTTAATGATGCCATTTTTACCGCTAACTTTTATTTAATTTGTATTAAAATAATGTGAACTAATGCATGTTGACGTCAAGGTGATGATGTTTCTCGAGATTTTATTTTCTATCGTTATGATTCTTTAAATAGATACCACGGATAGTGAGAGTCGTAAAAATGAATGCCGACGGAGACGCATGACATCTAAAAATGCGCCAATAACTATCATTTTACACGATTCATCTATTTTTGTTTGAAGTAGCTCGGCGCGAGTACTTTGCGTCATTTTAGTAAAAAATCAAATTCATGTATTTTGATGCAAATATTAGGTACTTAAGTTACAAACAATTTATGAAAGGAATTCTTAATTTCATGTTCAATCTTTAATCTTTCTCTAATCACCGTCGTGTCGTTTTTGTTTCTTCAATATTTTTCTTCTTCTTCTTCATCCGTATTAAGAGGTTTCTTTTGAAACAATATCAGTACCAAGAAGACTATCAGTACTATCTTGTAGTGCCTTATTATTTTCAGTATCTTACAATCCAACACACACGAATTTTGTCAATCCATTTTGTTATTATGATTGCATATTGAAATCTTAAAGGTTTTTGAAATCGAATTTGTTCCCAGTGACTTTTGAAGCTCCCACTGAACTCACTTAATTCTTGATAATTGTATTTATTTGCTGGTCGTTTCAGTTTATTTTCAGATTTATATCATCCTTATTCCGTAATAATTGAGCTATTAAATGTGAATGACATTTTTCAGGGTTATTTTACGAGTGTTTGTTTAATTTGGAGTCATGCAAAAATGTACGATTTTATGTCATGTACCTTCCAAGACTGTGTTTCCTTAACCAAAGTTACACAAGAAAATCTAGGGAAAGGTGTTTTAAAATTTTAATAAATCCATCTTCCAACTCCGTAGAGAAATCAAAAGATGCCCTTTTTATTGCTTGCGAATAAGCAAAAAGAGCAACCCACATAGCATTTATGACTCCATCGCTTTAGATAAGTGATGGATTCTTCCAATGCTTATTTCTGATCGTGACTTCACTGACATCTACGTTATCAACATTGCCAATTTTAATATTATAACTTATGGTTGATGTTTCTATGTTTCAGAAAACATGAACACAGACCGACACAAGGAAGATCAATCTATGATGGCGGTTGAATGAAATCTTTTCATACATTATTGTTAAGAAACCGTAATTTTAGTGAATAAGTTAATTTTAATTGTAATATAGCTATGTAATATACAGCCAAGCATTTAAGTTACGATAGACCATAGCTAGACCAGCAAGCGACGGCAGGACCGATGGCCGAAGACCCATTGTGAAATAGCCATACAACATCCCCTATAAGACATTGAAGGAACGATGCTGGGCATTCCAATTAAAGTCTAAAATAAAAATAAGTGAAAGACAACAAAATGTCTCGTTTAAATGCCATTTTTAGCAAAATTTAACTGAAACACGGTGAAAATAATTATGATTTTTGTATTGTTGTTGAGAGGTACGAGAGTTTGGTAATAAAATTGTTTTTGATATTCGCGACTTTCATTTCATTATAATTACACTATAGTTAAATGTTCAACTATAAACTCATCATATGAGTAGTCCAAGAACAGCACCAGAGATGAACCTTAAGATCTACAACACAAGTACAATTGGTTTATGGGAATAATAATTTGACCTCTGTACGTGCGCGGAAGAAGCTTTCTGCGCACTTCTTCCCTTCCTTTGCTGTAATTGGTTTGAATCCTGGCACCTCTGATAGAAGTATGAGCTTGGGGAGGTTATGAAATGCGTATCCGCACGCGCCTTTAAAAAATAGGGTACGTGTATTGTTGTTATGAGCCTTATAGGAGTTTCTTGAGGCCGGGCAGAGTTGATGGTGCCTTAATTAAAGAATATATTAGGTTATAAATTTTTAATTATTAAAATAATTACAACAACTCATATATTGTTGGTTTCATTCACATTTGGAGGGATCTCTTCGTTCGTGCTCAAAGATTCTGCGTGCTTCTCTCAACGCTTATTTTACGTACCTTGAAGATGAGGCCCCATATAATTTTCCCTCGCGCTCTGCAAGAAATGATTCCGAAGCAGGCAGCATGAAGATTAGCTATTTAGCCAACATCCACATGCATTGGTAACTACTATTAGCTAAATCTTTGATTTGAATAAATATTAATAAAACTACTCGTATAATATAAACTACTGATGATACATAAATATTCCCATAAAACAAAAGTATGAAAATTATTACGGAATAAATCTCTGCTGAAGTAAACATGATTTGTTAAAAAAGTTGTGACAGCAAAATTATTTCTATAACAAATTCGTGTCAGACATTACATTTGATATAACCTGGTGTAGATGTAATGGTATTTCTTCAAATAACATGAACAACTGAACGTTGAATTTATTTATCAAGTAACGGTATGCCACAGAAAGCGAAAATACATCAACATTGGCGATCATCCAAATCTATAGAGCAATTGATAATCGTTCTACCAAAGCCCTCAATGAAAGCTTGCTCCACATCGATGACGTATGTATTGATTAGAGTACGTGCTAGCCAAAAATAAATGTTTGTTTTGTATTAGAAAAACTAATTTGAAGTTTATCGACACTAATTAATTGGATATACGCGAACATTCAAACTGATTTTAACCACTCTCAAGCTATAAATATGAATTTTATAACAAATCGATACGTTAAAACGAATGTTTCTTCAATAACATGTTAAGTTTATTAGCAATTAATCTGAGTAATTGAAAAATTATTAGGTTATAAGAACATTTAAAGCGTTGTTATAATTTTTAAATAGTGTTATTTTAATCTACGTACATATAGCGGAAAATAAACCTAAAACTATAATTCTAAAATTTAAACACAAAAACTAACTACGAGTCGAATTCATGTAGGTTTTTGTATATGATCTTTTTGTTTGGTGCATTCTCAGCATTTTCGCGAGATGACGATGATTCAGAATCCTCTATGCTTTCGTCTGCAGATGCATCACTATCCATTGTTCTAAGATTGCGCTCTGTTATATCAGATGCCAC
Source organism: Malacosoma neustria (assembly GCA_963693495.1). Classification (NCBI taxonomy): domain Eukaryota; kingdom Metazoa; phylum Arthropoda; class Insecta; order Lepidoptera; family Lasiocampidae; genus Malacosoma; species Malacosoma neustria. Next base: position 22,452,006 of record OY856375.1, on the reverse strand, counting down.
CCCTTCTACTGGCGAATTCTCGTTCGTCGATTTTATGTTTAAATCAGCTTCATTGTCTTGAGTTTCGTCACTGTAATGTACGTGAATAGAACGTCTATTCAATTTTATTGTCGATGTAGCTTCATCGTTGGATACTTCATCAGCTTCTACATTTTGCTCGTAAGGAACCAAAGATACTTCATTTTCCAATAAATCATTCTTATCATTTACCACCTTAACATCCGCATTTTCCGCACCTTTCAATTGTGGTATATTTACAGTTAATAAGTTATTGGCTGTTTCTTCTACTTTAGTAGCCTCCATATTGTCTTTATCTATCTTTTCCTCGTTATATTTACTGTTCATATTCCTTTCACTGTTAATTCTCTCTAATAGAACTTGAAAATCCTCTGCTTCGAAATCCTCAATAGATTCGTCACTTAGCGAGTTATTCAAATTAGTGTTAGAGTTGTTCATCTTTTTCTCAGTTTCTATAATAAATCCTGGCATTTTTTCTTTCTCTTCATTTGTATATTTTGATTCCAGCATTTCTTTACTATCGTCGGAAGTAGATTGTATTACAGATTTTTCTTGAACAATCGATAAATTCTCTTCATTATGAATATTCTTTCTTTGTGAATTACCGAGTTCTTGGGTATCTAGATATTTATCGCTATCCAATGGCACTGATGGTATATCAAACGGTTGATCACTGTCACGGTCGTCCATTGTATATGACTTTCTTTTATCTTTTGGAGGTTTACCATCAGGACCGTAAAAGATTTTGATCGTGGGTTTATAACTATCTGTATCAGGACCAGATAGGTGTTTGTATATGGTTTCCTTGCTGTTGGGGAAGTGTTTGAGAAGATGTATCCATAGATCGAGGTGAAGAGTTAAAACTTTTGATTTTCTTATGGCACAATAAGAATGACTGTAGGGAACATCGTGGATGAGACCTTGAAGCTGTAAATGAAAATGTAATTTCTTAAATTTCGAGTCCAAAATTTAACCATAAATACAATTTACTACTCACTCTTCCAAATAGCTTTAAGGTATTAAGTTCCACTAGGTATTCACTAGGCACTAGGCACATAAATAATATGCAAAAAACTTACAACACCAAAATAGGAGCCAGCTGGATAAGTTGACGAAGCACTTTCTTCATCTTCAGAAGTTTCCTGGACTCGACCAGTATGCACGAAATACATAGAATCCGTGATTTCATTTTGTTTCACTATAAACATACCTAATAAAAATTTAAATTTTAGTAATGTACTTACGTGTATATGAGACTTGATACAATGAAAGAGAACGTACATATAAAATTAAAGGTATTGTTAACTTTGTAACATATTTAGTTATTTCAAATAAATAAGGCTTTTCCAACTGGCAATAAAGCCTACTGGATTTAGTTATATCTGGTGATAACAATATTGTGAAGGGGACGCAGGGATATTAGACCAAAAGACTGGCATCATTGTATAATAAAAGTACACAATATTACTAGTAACAAGCAAACTAACTAAACTTAAAACTAATGTACCGTTTATAAGATTATTATTGATACTTTTAACCTACCTTCATTATACGTATAAAGTTGCAGACAACCGACCAGTTGCCGCAAAAATGCCTCCTCACAATCTTTAAAGATATGATGCTGTAATAAAGAAAAATCTTTCATCTGTTCGAATTTATGTACATACGTTCGTCGTTCGTTTCTATTTAAACAAATTTTTTCTTTACAATATTATTCGCAAACATCATTCATTCAAACTTTCTTTAAATATAAACGCAAACAGGCTGACGGCCCACTTAGAATTTAGCAGTTACCGACGCCTATGGATGCAACGCCAGGAGCATCGCGAACACGCTGCTATCACTGTAGTGGTACTGGAAATTGGTCACTTATGCCGGAACACAACACAAGATTATTATGACGGTATATTTAAAAACAAGAGGTAGCTGCCATCTAGACGGGCTTGAAGTCCTATCACCTAGCTTGGGTGTTTTGGTCGCCTGTCACGCCAAGCCGACCCCGGCCACAGAGGTCAGTATTGTCTCCACCCCTGCATTGATAAAATGTTATAAATGACGTATACAATCATTTATATAGCATCATTAATTCATAGTTCACCTACGAAAAATTTAATTTGACAATTATTAACAGCTGTCAATGGCTGAAATCACTGAACGTGTAGTTATACTGAGGAAAATGGAAGGGGGGGACTAGATATTATAGTAATAGCCGATTAGGTCCCACTCCTAGATTCAGGGCTCCCCAAAAGTGAACGAATAGCATACCTACCATGCTTGTCCAAGATTGGGAATATTTCACCGTCTGTACTTGGCAATTATATACATTCGGGGTAATAAAAACTTTCTAAGCAGTGCATGCCATAATGGGGTTTGAGCCCGTAACCTCTTCATTCATCTCAGATTGTGATATCACTAAGCTACCTATAGTTGTATTTTTGAACATTTCTGTTGAAAGATTATTTTAAAATTTTAAATTAAATAAATTACCTTTTTAAGATGATGTAGGTATGCAGCGGACATGACCCGAAGCCGCAAGCAATATGGCGCCATCTTCAGAAAATGGGGTTCCTGCATTCCACGTGATTCACGCCACAAGTGTAAGCAATACTTGTTTACTATTGAGACCAGGTTCTTGGAAACTCGATTGTTCTTGAGGAACTCCTTTGTGAGAAAATTACGTATTTTTATAGCTGGAGTTCTGCAGATAGGTAAAAAAGGTGGTGACTGTCACCTATGGACGTTTGCAACATCAGAGGCATTGCCAATGTGCTGCCACAATCCACGAAATTTTACAACACCTTTTTTAACGTATTAATACGTTTTTATAACGTATAATTTATATTGTTTAATATATCCTACTATGATGGGAAAACTTTTGCCGCAATCTCATTCTTAGTCCGTTTTTTAACTTTATCTAAGGCTTTCTTAAGGTCTTCTTTCTTTCTTACTTCTTTTTTACCTTAGGTGAAGGCGGTTGAAGTCATAGGTCAAAACTTCTCCGTGTTTTTTGAGGCTAATCTTCTGTGACTTTTCATTGACAAAGACGACACATGAATGTTATTGTCAAATTTGGATTTTGCATAAGGGACTGGCTTCTAATCCTACCTCATAAGAAGAAAAGGTGTCGTTGTTACGTAATTCGACGTATTCCCGTTAGGAGGTGATAGGGGTGACTATTTGCGATAATTTTAACTCCCATATGCATTATGCAAACGTATTTAGCTTTTTTTCAAAATAATTATAATAATCAAAAATTTATTTAAAAATATATCAATTTTAATCTCATTTTTTCTTCTGATTTATAGAAACGATTAAACGCTAGTTATTTATCAATATTAAAACAACAATTATCGGTTAAATGAAACTGAAAAAAAAAATTATCACAAAGGAAGCAGGCGGAAATTCGTATTCGAACTAAACTTAAGGTCGTTCTTTAAAATTTCCATAAAATTAATGAAAAACAATACCCAATGTAAATAAAACAAAAAAATACAAATTTAAAATAAAATTTAGAACCAGTAACAGTTAAGTAGAAATAACAATTAAAAATAAGTAACAATTAAGACATTTTGTAATTTAGCCTAATTAAAGTTATTGCTCGAAGTGACTTCCCCTATTGCGTACGCAAAGTCGCATTCTTTTTCTGAGTCACACGCAAAGTCGCACTCTTTTTTAAATAAATGTTTGATGGTACATTTTTGACTTATTTTGAAAAAAGCTTAAAAACATGACAACTCAAAAATGATTCACTTTTGCATAATGCATATGATTATGAGGGTTAAAATGGTCACAAATAGTCACCCCTATCACCTCCTAACGAAAATTCGTCGAATTACCAAGGACCCTGTATAAGCAAAAGGAGCAATCCATTAGTGATGATTGACGGCCTCCGTGGTGCAATGGTTGGTCATACAAGGGGACGCCTGCAGTACACGGGTTTGATTCCGCTAATTAAAAAAATATATGTATATAATAGAACTCCTTGATTATGCATTGTGTTATTTGTTTTACATATATTTTTATATAATTTTGAATGATGAATTTAACATTTATGATTTTTATTCTGAAATGTAAAATAAAGGGACACACGTTGTCCATCTGTTCGATGGCAGTTATATTATATTCCTCGCGTCGCTTATATGTCGTTCACGATGTATTTTTTTGTACAAAAAAGTATATACGGAGCATAGCAGTTGTGCAATAACACTAGTGCTTTATTGAGTTAATGTGTATTAATTAATTTATTACTTGTTACTGAAAGTAAAGTTATGGCGTAGTCTTATTCTGACTTTTGACAAATAAATCGATCAACCATATTTATATATGATATAGTAGAAAAGCAAAAAGCTTTAAGATTTGTGCTATGTTATCATAGTAGTGTGTGTAATCGTATTATTATTATTCTCCGTGAAAGGGTGGAGTAAAAATAATGAGCGGGGGTAAGCTCTCGTGAAACGCGTCAAAAAAAGCTCCAACCTCGTCTAAATGGCAACCACCCCTGGTCGCATACCACCATAATAATCTTGTCTTTCCGACAATGTATAAGCATCGTCAAGGCATCATCAAAACTCACAACTGATTCCACAGATTATTATTAAGTGGGCCGTCAGCCTGTCTGCTGTTCTGCACCAATAAAAAGCATGGTTTAATATTTAAGTATAATAGTTTTTTTTTTTAAACATGTTAAATTTTTATGAAGTTATTTCAGCTTATAGCATCCTACTACTCGACTAGAGCTCAAACGTAAAGGAAACGAACGCAATATCCGCCATATTTGTCTAAACAGATTGGCGGGTATCACATACCGGCGCTTACCGTTTACAGGTTTCACCACTATGTTTTTCATCACCATCGGAGCGTGGCAAATATATTATTCACATTAGTCTTGACTTCTTAATTTTTCTCTAAGTATCATACCAGTAGGCTACTTTTATACTTGAATATTGTACATTGTAACACAGAATTAATATAGTTTTTGTAATTTAGATACAACTAGGTATTGTATCAAGTTCCACTCACTTGCATCTCCAAATACTTGCTGTAAAATGAGAAGGATCTGTAGGACTGGTACTGGATGATATTGGAAAATTCACCAACATAGATCATATAGACCATCGTCGATATTATTTGGAGGAGACAAACAAATAGCACCTAGAAAATAGATAGTCAATTAATTGCGAAGAATAGGTAGTTATAAGTACAGTTACTAACTTACAGGTACATTAGAACCTCTATAAGTTGAAAACCTCGCAAAATCGAAAAAAACCTGTATTCCTTTCTCTTCAACCCCCTAGACCCTCGTTGCTCGAAATGTGAACCCTCTATAGGTCGAAATAATTAATAAGTGCCAATAAGATGAAAATTTCCCTCAAAAAAAATTTGGACCTTTGTATCTCGAATCTCTAGAATATACCAATAATGAACATGTATTGCTTATTATAACTAGGATTTTTATTTATTTCACCTAACTCAAAATCAGTTGCAATAAATACAAGTCGAATGTATCCTTAAAAAATTCGCTTAAGTCGAAAAATTCTTAGACTTACAGAGGTTCTACTGTATAATAATCATAACATCATCCAAACAGCTAAACTCTACAGCTAAAGCTTTCAATAAACGTCTTTCGCGTCGATGTAAATTCATGACTCTATACTCATGTGCTTCATACATAGACTGTACGGAAGCGTTTAATTGTGTTCAATGAGATTGTTTGTGGAACATCCTGCTTGAAATGAGCGTACCTCGTGTCGCTGATCGTTAACTTATAACAAGATGGCAAGTCTATGGTAAGGGTGAATAACGTCATCTTAGGATCCTTCAAGGCAGGAAAGGGAGTAAGACAGGGATGCATTCTTTCTCCCATTCTTTTTAACGTATATGGTGAATATATAATGAGGAAAGCCTTGGAAGATTGGGAGGGGGGCATCTCGGTCGGTGGCATAAAAATCAGTAACCTGAGATATGCGGACGACACCACACTTTGCGCATCATCGGATAAGGCATTGCTGACTTGTTTCACAGAGTGGAGTATGAGAGTGGATTGATGAGACTCTCTATTAATAAATCCAAAACAAAATTCATGGTTGTGATCAGATCCAGCCAACTCTCTAGAACTGGAGAACTCTCGGACTAAGAATTTGTCAGCGAGTTTGTTTACCTCGGATCCCTATTGACTAACCAAGGAAGAAGTATGTTAGAGATTAAAAGAAGACCAAAACTGCAATAACCAAGCTGGAATGCATATGGCAAAATCGAAAGGTCTCCAACGTAACTAAAATGAGACTAGTCCGAAGATGGTCTTTTCAATTTTTTTCTACTGGGCAGAATCATGAAAAATTTGGGCATCAGAGTGCAAGAAAGTAGATGCACTTTTTTTTAAAATAAAGATAGGCCATACGTTTGACCGCAATCTCACCTGATGGTAAGCGACGATGCGGTCGACGGTGTAGCACGCTTGACTATAAGAAACCTGTTCACTCTCCTCTTGAAGACCCCTAAATTATAATGTTTGGGAAACACAGACGCCGGCAAAGAATTCCACTCTTTGGCGATTCGCATGATGAATGTGGAAGCAAAACGCTTTGTGTGGGTAGGGGGCATGTCAACCATAAATGGGTGGCGCATTGCCGTACGTCTGGTTGTCCTGTGGTGGAAGGGAGACGGAGGAATTAAGTTTAACCTCCCAAACACGCGACACGACATTATTGGAACGAAGTTCTTTTAGCGGCTTACAGTTACAGTGAACTGGCAGAAATCGTCACGTAACGAAAAAGCGTTAAATCCCCTCCGAGTGACAATTCCTTTCTTTCTCTTTCTTACTGTCTCTATTTGCTATGGTTGTAAGTATATGTGTGTGTCAGGAAAGATTTGACAGTAAACATGATGTATGATGAACAATAACATTTATATTAATTTAGTTTTATATTTAATTTTGAATAAATTACTGTTTTCCCTAATATTCAATGAAGTTTATTAATTTAAATCCTTACTTATATTTTTTTATCGTAAAAGTGATACAAAAATAGCAAAGTATACAAATGAGCGAGAAACTTGATAAGGGAGGACTACAATTTTTGGTGTGATAAAAATACAGGAATAAAACCAATAAAAATCTACAACATATCTATAAAAAATCAACACCTTTTGAGTTAAAAAATATATCGCGAAGAACTTCGTTCCTGACGGGGGTCCTCCGACCACACAATTTTAGCTACTGTATTTTCCTGGAGAGTATTAACGTTTGTACTATCTCTCGATACTGCTTTAAAGCGGTAGTAATCTTAATTACGACTATTTTTAATGTATAACTGGCTGTCAAAAAATGTTCTAGTCAGGAACGTATTTAAAAAAAACGAATATGATTTCATACACATAGCTAGATTACGTAAACCGCAAGGCATTGGTGTTTTAAACGCAATTATTGTGTTGGCTGGGTGTCAAATATTAAGTCATCAATACCTCACAAATAGCATGTGACTCTTTAATTCTGGATATGCATTTACGCTGGTTTATTATAAGAAATTATCCATCCTAACATGAACTATTAGCGGCTGATTCAACAGGACGAATGGTATACAGATATAGAACCTTTAGCATTTTTACCATATGAGATAAGGGATGAAGGTACGGAGATAAGGGACAAAATCCCCCACTGAAGCCCTGAGTCTCAAACAGTGGCACAGACTTTTCCTATTTATGTCATAGAATCAGACCATAACCGTTCCGGAAAAAGGGTCTAAAATGACATGGTAACAACGATGTGCAGTATCATCGTCCAATGAGATTGCTAAATGATTCACTCCGACTTCAAAATTAAGATGCAATCGAGATCTATAGCTGGGATACCAGACTATAAATATATAGTATATCGCACCTTACTCTAATTAAACAAACAACCTACTTAAGAGATAGGCATCTGTTGCATTCGAAGGGCCAAGGCTGAAACGATTTTTCCAGCAAACAGAGCAACAAAATGAGTGATAATATATGGGTGTACCTCAATTATATATCTATGGTGTACCTTATGTGGATACATGGTATTATAAATAAATATAAATATACTGTCACAATTAACACAGCGCCATCTAGACCCAACATAATATAGCATTTGAATTATGGGTACTAGACAACTAATAAACTACATATATACTTTTTTTTTAAATAAATACATATTATATATAAACACCCAGACGCGAGACAGGAATTGAACGCATGACCTCCACAAGCGTACCGAAGTGCGTTAGCCTCTACGCCATGGAGATCATCTTGGGTTATGTAGCCTTGGAATGCAAATGTCTGAAGACGAAAAACGACTAAGTATTAATTTAATAAATAATAAAAAAAATAAAAGTATTAATCAGCATCTCGAATGTTTCAACCCTAAAATGGCATATTCATATTTTTTTTATTGCCGGGAAACAGCAGGCAGGGCCATAGCAAGCAGTTACTGTCGCCTTTAATTGCGACGCTAGTGGGTCCGCGAACACGCTGCTCGCACAGAGGCACTATTACCTGGGTCACTAACGCCAGAATACAACACGAGGTTATCATGGGGGCATACTTTTAGACTGGTTGCAATCCAAGCGGGCTTGAGGTCCTACCACGTAGCTAGAGTTGTTTGGCGCCTTTTAAGATCCTGGCCGCAGGGGGTAAGTATTCTTACACCGCCTCTGCACGAAAAATCTGTCTTGAGCCTATTGGTATCTACACAATCAGTTCAAATTAATTAATGATAGAATAGCTGGAATTTTACTATACAAGTTGTAATCGCTATTTTAATTTTACTCTTTAAAATTCATTTATAAAAAAATGATTCATTTCATTGCATATTAATAATTAGTAAAATGGCGTTACGTGTTTACGATTCCTCAAAGATCACACGAGTTTGAACGCGTTCCATCTAAACAGTCATTCAGGGAAACATTAATTTCCCGGAAGATCAAGATAATTGCGAACAGGTGCAATGTTGCTGTATAATCATATATTTTACGAAGTAAATATTTTTCCTAAGCGTATAAAAGAAAGTTTTTTTTTTATTGCTGTAGGACATCAAACAGGCTGACGGCCCGCTTAGAATTTAGCAGTTACCGTCGCCTATGGGTGTTTGCAATGCCAGTGGCATCGCGAACACGCTGCTGTTCCATAAGGGTACAGGAACTTGGGTCACTAATACCGGAATACAACACAGAGATATTATAACGGCATACTTACGACCAAAGGTGGTCGCCATTCAGACGGGCTTGAGGCCCTACCACGTAGCTAGGGTGGGTTGTTTTGTCGCCTTTTACGACAGGCTGACCCCGGCCGCAGAGCTTAGTATTCTTTCTCCGCCCCTACACGGATAAAAATAGTGTTAGATGGATCAATTTATCGTGTGATCCAAATACGAGCATGTAGGTTTTTAATCTGGATAAAGCCTGTTGGCTGGGGATGCAAATAGCTGCCCAGCAAAATTCAAATAGTCACAGGACTAATGATGATATCCGTGGCGCATCAGCCTTTGCACATCAGAACGCCTGTGGGGGCCTCCACCTCCATTCACTTCTCAAATCTGAGTATTTTTTATATTTTTTTACAAGAAATATAAAGGGAATAATGAAAGTGGACGAAGCGAAACAAGTATGTAAGGATCGTAGCAAGTGGAAAGAAGTTGTCTCTGCCTACCCCTACGGGAAAGAGGCGTGATTATACTTATATGTATGTATGTAAGAAATTATTTAAGTAGGGTATCAGTTGTCTAGCACCCATAAAAGCGTTTTTCTGCTTAATTTAGAATTAGATGGCGTTGTGTGTGTGTATGTGTGTGTGTGTGTGTGTGTGTGTGAAATGTCACAGTATCATATAATTTAAGGAAATTGGAAAAAAATTACAATTTGTAGACTTGTTATGTAGGATGAGACGTAAACATAAACATATAAGAAATATATCACATTTATATTATACACTGCTATCCTCTATCTCTCTGTATCAGTCATGTTCAATGAAACATCATTGCCGGCCATTTAGTGTCCAAAGCCTCCTAAAGTTTACGTTGCACGTTGCACATCTCAGCCTCATCCGTACTTATACTCTATCCACTTACCCAAAAAATAAAATGTAAAGAAACAAACCAATGTTTCTCAAACAAAGCTAGAATAAAAACAACATGGCGGGTATAATCCGACCTTATTAATAAAACACTCCTTCCAATCGACAATAGTACGTTGAACAGTACACTTATAATTACCAGCATGTAAAACCAGTAAGAGATTTGGAAACATTGTCTTTTTAGTTTCTTTATAATGTAAGTTAGTTATTACAATTAATGTTGTAAATATGTAAATTTTATACGCATTATATTTATCATTCATAATTGTAAAAATAAAATTATTTTATGTTTTTTTTCTAAAAGTAAGGAATAGTAATATAAAAAATAAGAATATAGGAGATATTTCTAATAAATAATTAAAAGTTGCTATGATAATTTTTATATCACGTTCATTATTGTAAAATCGACATCCAAAAAACCCTTTTTTACGATTTGTTTACATTTTATTTTTTAGTAAAACGGATAAGATATAAGTGTTCGGATTAACCAAGTTGCGACGCGTCTTACACCGCTTGACGGGACACTGTCTCTCCAGGACAGGACATTTTAATAGACGCGTCTATGCAAATGAATCTGAAAATGACTGAGCAGGAAGTTAGCTTACCTCAGATCTGTTTTTTGGTAATATTTCTCCAACACCGTTTTGAGTGAAAGTTGTGAGGACGAAGTAAAGAGAGCACACATACAAATTATTGCACCAAGTGTTACCAGAATCTGCAATGAAAATTTAAGACATCTTAAGTTCTTCTCATCCACTACTCATCATAGGCCTCTCCTTTTCGCCATACATCTCATTCCCGTTGCTCTCCCATCCCTCCCGAACTGGCAACTAAACGCAGGTATCTGCCCATTGGGCTGGAAGGTGTCCTACACCACATTTGTGAAGACGCCCAAGCTCTTTTACTCCATCTAGGAGACTTTTTATTAAAATATTTTTATTGCTGTCATTACTAATATTATTCCTGTTATTAAAAATGTATTATTATTTTTCTTGTAAGAGTTTAATTTCGATTGTATATTTTTTTATTGCTGTAGGACAGCAGACAGGCTGACGGCCCGCTTAGATTTTAGCAGTTACCGTCGCCTATGGGTGTTTGCAACGCCAGTGGCATCGCGAACACGCTGCTGTCCCATAAGGGTACAGGAACTTGGGTCACTAATGCCGGAACACAGCACAAGGTTATTATGGCGGCATACTTAAGACCAAAGGTGGTTGCCATCCAGATGGGTTCAGAGGTTAGTATTCTTTCTCCGCCCTGCACGGATAGATTGTATCCAAAGCTTTAATATCCTTGGTTGTTTTTCAGTAAAAGTAAACCATGCTTTTATTTTATTTATTTATTTATTTATTTATTACATAGTTATAGTGGCAAACTAACTTCACGGCTTTTATGCAAGAAAATTGGTTAACCTGATTAATACCCCGAAATGTTGCTCGTCCTTACCAATAACAATAAACCATAACTATCATAGGTAGGTTCAGCCCCTGGAGGGAACGGGCATTATTCCTAACACGCTTGTGCTTGGACAAGCGGATTAGTGGGTCACACATAACGGTGATCTTGGTTTTTTTTATGCTGTGGCTGGCCCACTAATTGTAGTAAGCAGTCACTATCGCCTATGGCTGTTTGCGACGCCAGAGGCACTGCTAAGACGCTACCATCTACGTAGGGGAACTGGAACCTGGGTACAAGACCTGGCACGTGCTTATAAACCAGGGGTGGTTGGCATCCAGACGAGTTTGGAGCTTTACCACCTAGATAGGGTTGTTTTGTCATCTTTTACGACAAGCCAACCCGGCCACAGAAGTGAGTAGTCGTACTCCACTCCTGCACGGAGCAAAAACTACAATACACGCATTAAGCGGGCAAAACTGCTCGTAACACCAAGACTGGTCTCGCAGTGCGATACCACGAGCTTTTCCTTCAATGTGTATACCTACATTTCTTTAAATTACAATGCCCTAAGAAAATGGCGAGCATTGCCTCTCATTTTGCTCTTATGAACCACACGATCAAGAATGAACCTTATTAATGACATACCATTATATATCCACGACGAATTTTGCTTAAAATTATCCTCCACAGTGCCAATGAAGTACCAAAGGCTAGCGGTAGTGTGTACGAACAACGTGAACCATATAAATACCGAGATTATCGTGGTCAGAATGAGATTTATCGTAACACGTTCGTTGTGACGTTTCAGACATCGATAGATTGTAACCTTGAAAAAATTATTAATGTTTATTAATAAAACATCATTAGTTTCCAGATGGTCATGATTACGAGACGATTCTGCAATCCAGGGTAATTGATACTTAACTCTCATTCGAAAGAAGAGGCCTCATTGACATTGTCACTCTTCCTCTCTGTCACTCACTCAGGGCAAATTGTTTGTTTTATTTGCGGATAGTTCGTCCAGTTATGTATGTGTAGATTTACTATGTAAATTTATGTATTTGTGAATGTGATGAATAAAAAATGATTTGGTTAATTGGCGACCTCTATAGGTCCTCCATAAAATATGTATTTATTTACAAAAGAAAAGTATACATAAGTATATGTAGTTTGATTGTAGTCTTGCACGTATAACAGAATTTCTACGCTACTTACTTTGGAGATAAATGGCGCTATGTGACTTGTGACAGTATATTTTTTTATTACTATAGGACAGCCGACAGGCTGACGGCTCGCTTAAAATTTAGACGGACTTGAGGCCCTACCACGTAGCTAGGGTGGATTGTTTTGCCGCCTCTAATGACAGGCCGACCCCGGCCGCAGAGCTCAGTATTCTTTCTCCGCCCCTGCACGGATATAATTAGATAGAGTGAAAATAAAAACTATTTATTTTCTCCTTAAAGTGATCGGTTTAAATTGTGTCAAAACAAGTCAATAGATTCTTTCAAAACTAAGTCTTTCTCCACTATTGTCAAGTTTAGAACATTGCCCGTTTCTTCTCCCTCTCAGATCTATCTATCTTTTCCATCATAAAAATGTATACACAATATTTAAAGAACTTACGATTCTGAACATCCTGTTGAGACGCAGCCAAGAGAAGAGCAGCCCCCTGTTCTTATTACTAAACCATGATAGTGTTTCGAAAGGCATAATAGATAATAAATCATATTTGAATTCGCCTTTAAAATATCTGAAATGTAACCAATTTTGTGGATGATTTTTGTATGATATTGTTACTTATATCTGAGATTTATTTTGTATAAAAATGGAAATATCTTTACGCTAAATTCAGACACACACACACAAAATATTTAACGAACTAAATGCCTTCTGTTAGGTTTTTGTTATAATACAAAAAAGTATCAAGCATTTTCTTTCAACGTGGACTGGATGGTAGTTGAATGAATGAATGAATGAAAACTCTTTATTGCATACAGATACTTAAAACTAACTTATAATAGGTATACAAAAATATAAGCTGTATGACAATAGGCGACCTTATCGCTTAAAACGATCTCTTCCAGGCAACCCGAACCCGCAGTTATTAGTTGTCTTTGTAGAAACTTCTCCTACGGTTAAGGATACATCGCGAGGTAACTCGGATACCTAAATCACAATCCGAAGTGTAGATTCATATCGATGAATATTATTTTATATGACAGAACAATGTTTGCCGGTTCAGCTAATAAAAAATAATGTCTAATAATATACTCACAGCTTTCGCTTGGGCATAACGAATTCATTGAGCTGGTAATTACGTACAATGTAAGGTATTAAAAAGTGTGCCATAATCTTCACGAAAAATCCAAAGTCCATTGCGTACAATGCGATGATGATGCCCAGTCGGTTGTCTTGAAAACCAGCATTGTATACATCAATATAAATACAAGTTATACTAATGAATATCAAGTAGAAAATGAAAGCCTTATCTTTGTAGTAGAGATGTCTGATAACGCTTATATGTCTGCGGAGGTTCTTGATGGAAGTTAAACTCTCTTTCTTCCAGGGTTTGAGGGTGTCCACCATGTTACCCATTATGAAGTTCTAAAAAAATTTATAAATATAAAACATAAATAACTTGTTCAATTCTTGCATAGAGGGTAGAGAAGATCCCGTCTCCTAATTTTGTAAAGTACCCTCACTCTAGCGTGATATTGAATGTGAGGGTGGGACGAGCTGTAGTATCGATTGCTTGCGTAATGCATGGGACGTGTTCGACTTCCCCGAAGACCACACTGTGCCGTGCCTAATTGATTGCTTTTTTATTGGCCGTACCAAAAACATTGTGCAGTGTTCAAATTTGTGAAGTATAGATAGTGTTGTTCAATGGCGAAAATCGAGTACGAGACGACGATACGTTCAAGGGTATCTAAATACCTGGGATCTGTATTTCACGCGTCTGGTGAAATTGATTACGACGTTAAGGCACGCATTGCTGCCGCGTGGGCCAAATGGCGTGAGGTGACTGGTGTCATTTTTGACCCCAAAATACCGGTTAAATTGAAGGGACAGGTCTAGAAGGCTATCATTAGGCCTATCCCTTTATACGGATGTGAAGCGTTTCCGGTGCTGGAACGACACAAGCAGGCACTGCGAGTCACGGAGATGAATATGCTGTGGTGGATGTGTGGAGCGACGCGGAAAGATCACGTTAGGAACTCTCACATTCGCGGCAGCCTTCATGTCCGTGATATTGCGGATAAATTGCAGGAATGTCGCCTTCGCTTGTATGGCCACGTTGTGGTAAAGCAACTGGCTATTTACGTGGGGAACAAATGTCTAGCCGTGTCGCCACCGCCGGGCCCCGGCAGGAGGGGTAGACCCAAAAAGTACTGGTTTGACGTCGTAAGAGTTAATATGCGTGCCAATGTACTGACCACTAGACATGCCGAAGATCGTGCGAAGTGGAGAAGAAAAAGTCGGATAGCGAACCCCGGTCGCCGAAGCGAGAGTTTGGGTTGCAACCGGGGTTCAATGCTAACATGATGATGGTGAGATGGTGCCATTCAACAGTTCCTCTGCACTCCTGAACCAAACCGCAAAGGGGCACCACTCAAGGTCAGTGTGAATTTATAATATATTTATATGTTTATAAGGAGGACCTCAATCTCTCATTTTCAAACAGTCCACTGTTTTTAATCAAATTCACTCTTTGTACGATTTCCAAGTCTGATATTAGCTTAGCTAATGACGTTGGCTTAATCACGTACTCACTACCAGCGATGTCAACCCGCAAGTGAATTTTAACTGAGATGATGAATGTAACAAATTAAATAATCGAGAAAGAGTAGGTACCTATTCATGTTCTAAATGATAAAAGTTTATTGTTATTGAATATAAATACAAATAACTATTATGTACCATACTGTCTGTTTTCCGATATTTTTTTAACAGCTGAAATACGACAGGAAAGTCCGAGATGATTTGGTAGAAAGTTTGTGAATTGATCATCAACAGATGAAGTTTGCTCGATGCCACAAAACTGAGTGGACAGCGTGACGTCTCTGTATTATCCAAGTTTCCGAAGATGCTGCGAATGTTGAATGATTTGTCAGTAATCAGTTTGTAATCCTCTGCAAACGACTACAAACTCCAATTTTTTTTTTAATCAATTACAGGAAGTATTGGTACGGTGTAGAACTTGAAATGCTTATATTTTATTTATTTTATTAATTTATTGGACAGCACAGAAATGATAATCAACAATATACCTATATATGTATGACAGTGCATCTTGAATGAAATTCGCTGTCCACTATGACGGAACATTTTCTGCTAGTATCGAGGCATGAATATCACTTTTTTGAAGTGAAAACTGCTGATGCGTCCCGTTTACGAAAAATTTTAGAAATTCTGAGTAATAATTTAAGTGCAGTAACTTTGAAACTGATAATTTGTGTGTAATCCATCATTATTTCGTGATAGATCTAACTATACGTGATCAATGGACAAGATTTATAATTACTAACAAATTTACTCAACGAGAAGAATAAACACAATAATTTGAAATTGTAATAAAATAAATTTGTTTAATTTATAGAAATCGCCCAAACCGATCTGATTTAAAAAAAAACATATCTGACCTTCCTTTATATAGTCTGTAATTGGAACAAATGTTTTCTTTTATCTCCCTGACGTCTACAGATCCGGAAGCCACAAAATACATGTCAGATATAACATCGTCAGTTTCCACTATGGCCATGCCTCGTAGGAAGTAGGCGTTTCGCATCGCGCGGCCGATTAGTCGCAGTAAGGACACGTGGCACTGAGATAAGATTGGACACTGAAAATTAATATCTGGATATTTCCTTATTATTTATAGCTGTGGAACAACAGACAGACTGACAGCTTACTTAATAGTAAAGTGTAACCGTCGCCTATGAAATTTTGCGATTAGTTTGTCAGGGGCATCGCTAACACGCTGCCGATCGCATAGGGAACTGAAACTTGATAGATATACTTATGTAAAAAAATAAAAGAAGGCGTCATCGTCAATCGTGGCGTCATGTTTAGAGGTGGGTTACGTTGTTTGGTTGCCTTTTAAGAAAGGGCACATCCGGCCGAAGGGGTCCATCCCTGCATGCCCCTACATGGAGAAACTGAATCCTTTTATCGCAGGGCCGAAGTAAATAAGGGATGAGTCCCTACACCACTCAAACATTTAATATAGACACTGCCATTCAAAACCACTTGAACCAGCCATGTCGTCAAAAACATAATGGATATTATGTAATTTGATAAGAATAGCTTTTACTGTTAATACATACATACATATAATCACGCCTCTTTCCCGTAGGGGTAGGCAGAGACCACTTCTTTCCACTTGCTACGATCCTTACATACTTGTTTCGCTTCGTCCACTTTCATTATTCCCTTCATACATGCCCTTCGGTTTAGGGTACTCTTGACCTGACCTTTTTTCAAGACGTCCCTGATCTGGTCTCGAAACGTCCGCCTAGGTCTACCCCTTCCAACACTTCCATTCACACTCGCCTTATACACTTTTTTCGTCAATCGTTCTTCATTCATTCTCTCAACATAGCCAAACCATCTCAGCATACCTTTCTCAATTTTTGTCACTACATCTTCTTTCAGACCACAACGTTTCCTTGTCTCACTATTTCTTAACCTGTCACTCAGTTTAACTCCTATCATACTTCTTAACGCTCTCATCTCAACTGCATTTATTCTGCTTTCATGTTTCTTCTGCCATACACCATTAGTGTTAATATACCTAATAATGCCATCGTTAGTAGACTTCATAACAGAAAAGCGGCAAAGGGCTATGTTTGAGTCATGTTCAACATAATATTTTATAAAGCTATCTGCTACACTACAACTAAAGAAGAATATTTAAGGAACTTGCATATACGCGTGGTCATATTATGAAGTATTCATGGTTGCTAAATAGTGTGAAAGAAAGACAGGAATGTGTACAGCTCAGTATGCGAGGATTAATAAAAGCTGGCAAGACAAAACCTTAACTCCAATAAACTCGACTGACCTTAGCAAACGTCGGGCCATAGATGTGAATAATGGCGTCAGATCTTAGAGTGATTTGATCACAAAGTTTCAACATACTCCTGTAATCAACACCACCCATCTTGTCCCAATTGTACTCATAATGGTGCAGGACTTCTCTAATAGATATGGTGAAATTAATTATTACTAATGATTGATGTCCAAATAAAACTTAATTTGCATTTTTAGCTTTTATTTCTTCATAAACCAGTTACAACTTTTTTCTTACCGATACTTAATCTTTACTTTTACATATTCCGACATTTTATTTATTTTGTTGGCGTCTCCAAAGTTGCCATTACATTGAATACAGGGTCCGTACAATATCTCAACAATTATGAATGAAATATTATTTAATTAACATACTCTTGTAATGATAATCTCGGGCCTCACTTCTTCAAAAAGATATTTGAAATATTATTTTTGTGCATGCGTGGAAAGTAACTGAAAGTCTGTCTGAGAGGTGCATTATTTATTAATCATTACTACTATTTTCAAACATCATGAATGTATATTTGCTACTGTCTGGAAGAAACGCTTATAAAAAGAACGGTGTTTTTGTGATTGTTGTGGATCAGCAGACGGCTGGCGGCCCATTTAAACTTTAACAACTTAACCTAATGTCGGAACAACACAAGGTTATTAGTGCGGCAAACTTATAGACCAAGGGTGGTTGCGATCCAGACTGGCTTGGGGCTCTACCAGATGGTAGGTCATTTATTTAGCTGGCCCCGGTCGTAAATGTTGGTATTCTTACTATGTTCCTGCAAAATTGTAAATACTGATCTACAATTCATGCCAACAAGTTTTATGACAAGATATTTTTTATTTTGCGTGTATGTATATATATATACTACATCACACATGTATTATTTGATAATTGTATATAGTATATATTTTTTTTTGATGTGACGATACACGATACTTACCGCTGTAATTCTTTGTTAAGTTTCTCTCTTTTCATGTACACGACGATATCTTTCATGTGTTCCTGAAACGCTGCTAACGCTTTGTTCACGTTTGCACGAATACTAATGATCCGTACCAGAAAGTAGGTTATTATCATTGCACCTGCAATTTTTAGATCCATATTACTTATGTGGGTAAGGTAATAAGATGCGTTAGAAACACATCTAAAAAATAATATGTAACAAGAAAATTACATTTTCGTATGGATGAAATGGCTACAGGATTAAGGAACTATTTCCGACCCACGAGTACCACTTAAACTCAAAGATAAAATTTATAAGTCCGTAATAAGGCATATCGTATTGTATGGATCGGAATGCTATCACAAAACGGAGGTATGAAAGTATGACATGCTGCGGAGATGTGAATACATACACAATCATCTATATGTATAGCGCCAATGATTGACAAATAAAACAAGACACTAGCGTGGTACAGCCAAGAAAATGTGTGTACTAAAAAGTAACGGTATATACTTGTAATCATTCCGATAATAAGGACTTCCATTATCGCAAAGTTACTCGGCTTAAAGCTGTTGTAGCCCGTCGTGCTCGTTTCGTACACCACCCAAAAATACGTTGTCAGGTGAAGGTTCAAAGGAGACTCGGTTAGGTTGAAGCGGACTGGAAACCAAATTTAAGATAATTAGACGCATTTTCACAATACAATAAGCCGATCGACGAACTCAGTGGGGCAGTAACTTTTGCACTTCAGTGTGGAGTCACATGTTTGACTCCTGTTCCGAGTTTGGGTCTATTGAGAGATATAAATTGTTTAATACCCAAAATACAAGTTACTTTGGGACTAGAAGACACTGTATGAATTACCAGAGCATATTTATTATTGTTTATTTAATATTTAATAAAAAAAGACACTTTTTTTACCATGCAGGGATGGAGTGAGAATGATCATTGTGACCTGTCGAAAAAGGCAACAAAACAAACTATAGTTAATAATAGCTAAGTGGGAGAGCTCCAAACACAACTAGATGGCAACCACCCCTGGTTCTTAAATACGCCATCATAATAATCGTATGTTGTGTTTACTCTACGCGAAGCAGTGTGCCCCTGGTATCGCAAACACCCATAGGCGATGGTGATTGCTTACTATTAAGTTAGCCATAAGTAAGCCTATCTGCTGTTTTTACTGCAAAAAAATAAACACAGTAGATAGCTCAGAATCTATCCGTGCAGGGGCGGAGAAAGAATACTAACTAAGAACACAACCCTGGCTACGTGGTAGGGCCTCAAGCCCATCTGGATGGCGACCACCTTTGTTCTTAAGTATGCCGCCATAATAACTTTATGTTCTGTTCCGGCATTAGTGACCCGAATTCCTGTACCCTTATGGGACAGCAATGTATTCGCTATGCCACTGGCGTTGCAAACACACATAGGCGATAGTAACTGCTAAATTCTAAGCGAGCCGTCAGCCTGTATGCTGTCTTACAGCAAGAAAAAAATAATTAAAGATTAAATGGAAGAAATTACCATATCTAAAATGAAATGCATACGTAATATACTTGCAGAAGCTTGTTATAATAACAAGAAATATCTGGATGGACGGCCGTCGCCTCCTTCTGCGAGGCAGTCATGTCCGCAAAGGAGGCGGCGGAGCGGGAGCGGGAGTTGACCACCACACTCCCCTCCCGCCAACGCAGGCCACGCCGGCGGCGCCGGAGGGCCAGTAACGACCTCCGGCCGCCGTAAAAAGCGGTCGCGGGCGGCCCCTCGGGGGAGGACCCGCCGCCCGCACTATTGCCGCGAGGGTGAGGGCTGCGTGCTGTTCCGCGGCCCCCCTCAACTCCTAGAGTTGTTAGGAGAGCGCCGGGGGGACGAAACCCTGACCCCCTGGCGCCAACACTTTAGAAGGGGCCCGCCTCAAGACAAAGGGCGGGCCGGCGCCGGCCCGGGCCACGAGATCGGCAGGCCATATATCCGTGGGCCCGGGCGTAGGCGATAGGAGAACAGCGGGGTTTTTTAGTGGGTAGTCGGATGGCCGAACATCTTTCCCGGAGTCCCACATATCCCTCGGTCCCCCCGGGCCGGGGGAACCCGTCAAGAGAGGTTTTTCCCCGAGACCAAAAAAAAAAAAAAAAAAAAAAAAAAAAAAAAAAAAAAAAAAGAAATATATAGCTGGAAATACTAACAGGCATTTGAGAAAAGATGTAACCACGATCCTCCGACGTCATTATGCGGTTCAATGAACCAGGACCGAAGACTCGAAGTGTAGTAGATTGCCGTCGAGTAGAATACCATGCAGCAAGTTACCACGTTCGTTAACGCGAGAAAGATCGGGATTGCTTTTAAACTGGAAATTTACGAGTATATGATGAACATACCGCTTTGACTGGCCCTATAATTCCTGACGAAGTATAGTACTGATTGCTCAGCGGTAAAACATAATGGGTACAATGGTAGTTCTTTTAGGATAAAAGCTATACTTTAATCGCTGTGTATACATCATTGATATTCTTGAATAATCACATTCAGCTAACTCTATTTCATGTACTTTTTAGTGAGTTTTTGAAAACGAAAAATCCGCAATGCATTTATATAAAAAGGTGAAGGAAGTAGAAACTTTACTCCGTATCAATATTTCATGAAAGCTTCGAATCCTATTGGGATGGTACATTTTGGGACACTACGAATTGTCTTTTTGAAACAATTGCTTAAATCGTTTATGACAATCTCCTAAACAAAATCCTTGCACAAACTAACATTCTGTATAACTCAGTTTTACAACATTCTCATATCAGTTTATTTAATCCTTTCAAAGATAATGGTGCCACAGTCCTTAATATATTAAATGGTCGAAATTACTTACACGATAGTGATGTCCCGACGTTCGATGTACTCATCGAGAACCACCATGGCGCTAGGCAATCGATATATCTGTAGGAGCCGATTCAACATTAAGAATTGCTCCATTGCGGTCACTTTGAATCTCTTGTCATCTAAAATTGCGCTTTTTTTAATTAAATCACTACATAGTCACTACATAGTATAAAACAAAGTCACCCCCCGCCGTCTGTCCCTATGTATGCTTAGATCTTTAAAACTACTTATCCGATAAACTATTTATCCGTGCAGGGGCGGAGAAAGAATACTAACCTCTGTGGCCGGGGTCGGCCTGTCGTAAAAGGCGACAAAACAACCCATCTTAGCTACGTGGTAGGGCCTCAAGCCCGTCTGGATGGCGACCACCTTTGGTCTTAAGTATGTCGCCATAATAACCTTGTGTTGTGTTCCGGCATTAGTGACCCAAGTTCCTGTACCCTTATGGGATAGCAGCGTGTTCGCGATGCCACTAGTGTTGCTAACACCCATAGGCGACAGTAACTGCTAAATTCTAAGCGGGCTGTCAGCCTGTCTGCTGTCCTACGCAATAAAAAAAAAAAAAAAAACTACGCAACGGATTTTGATGTAGTTTTTTTGATAGATAGAGTGATTCAAGAGGAAGTTTTATATGTATAATACAAATAATATAGTAGAGAAACATTGATAATTTTAGAGGTCTCTAATGTGATGTCGTAAATAAACGCATTTTTTTGCGTTTACATTGCAAACACTGGCTTAACCCTACGGGATAGATCAAAATAATGTATTACAGTATTGTACATCTTAAAAAGGCCTACAAAAAATCCGCGATGGTATCTCTTAGGGATAACCCACAATAACCATTTTTTATCCTTTACTTTTACGAGAAATAATGACTTATTTATGAAGCGATTTTAAGCCATACAGCATTAATAAATAAGAATACTAACCCCTGCGACTAGAGTACGCCTGTCATAAAAGGCAACAAAACAACCCTAGCAACCAGGCCGCCATAATAACTTTGTATTGTGTTTCGGCATTAGTGACCCAGGTTTCTGAATCTCTATTAGATAACAGCATGTCCACAGTTCCCCCAGCTTTGCAAACATCTATTAGATTACTTATAGTAAGTGGGCCGTTAGTTTATTTGCTGTCAGTTCTCAGCAATAAAAAAAACTTCAAATGTTTTCTGCAGATCACAATCATTGAAACTAGCACTTTAAAGTCCGTTGTCAACCTCAAAAGGAGAAAATGAACGGTGTAATTATTTTGCTGTTTGTTATCTAGCAAAAAGAGCGGTTCATTTGTCACATTCTACAAATCTTTTACTAGTTTACAAGCAACAAATTAATTACATTCGGTTTTCGGGATTAAGATATAAGATGTCCTTGTAGAAACCAATTTAGTCATCAATGTTATCTATTCATTGTTTCTCCGCTCTTCACAAAAAGTATAATCAAAGATCTCCGACGCAATAGCACGTACCCTTCTGACAATATTCACCAGAATCACTTAGAATTAAAAGAATACAATTTTTATTCTAATTATAAAATGGGATTCGATTCTTTTAGTCGGATATGAGTAGGTAATATTGGGATTGTCATTTATTTACCTAATCGTTCACAAACGCTCTTGAACTTAAGTTATGAATAGCAACATGATAATGATTGCTTATGAAATAGTAATCATATGATTACACAAGTATATAGATGAATTATGTCGACCTCTGTAGCGCAAAGGCTTTAACAAGCACGCCTGCAGGGTCACGGGTTTGACTATCAGCCTGAGTGTCTGAATGATTTTATAATAAGTATTTATTTACAAAAGAAAAGTATAAAAGCAGTATATCAGTTGTCTAGTACCCACAAGACAGGCACTCTACTACTTAATTAGGAACTAGCTGGCACTGTGAGAATTGACTTATTATAATTAAAATCTACAATATTTACGAAAAGAAGAATTTAAAATAAATATTACATATTAAATTGCGGGCATTATTTACAATTATTTAAAAGAGATTTATAATGAAAATTGAATCACCAAATGGAGAATCACGCGTAGACTCCAGAAACTCCAGAGGTAGACAACCGCATAGGTCCACTAAGAATGCGCCTTTGATGTAATGGGCGGCCGTGCTTGCTGGGTGATATATTAATATCCCCTGCTCGTCGAAATAGCCGACAAGCATTCGTTGGAAACTGGGAAAGCGAAATATGTACTGCAAACAGTGCATGGCATAATACTGCATTTAGCAAGTGCTTGGCTTTGGTATCAGATCAAAGAAATGAAATTAGTAATTAAATATTAGACGTGTTTCTTGACCTTTCTTCTCATTACTCATAAAGATAATATGAAGCGGTGTTAAACCAAATTTATCTTTACGAATGAAGTATCTTTATTTAATATTTATTTATTTCTCAAACCAATATTATTTACATATATATATAACAAATTAAACACTGAAGTAAAAGGTATAGACTTATGAATATAAATAAATACAACATTATTAGCTATAAAAATACTGTCCCTAAACTAGGCCGAACATGTACCGAAGGTGTCAGGTAAGGTGTGTAATGAAGAAATATTTTTATGTTAGGGTAGTTAGTAAATTCTATGATTAAAAAGTAAATAAATATAGTTAAAAAATTAAAAAACATGCTTTAATGATAAATTGAACTAAAAAGTGAATAAGAAATTAAAATATTATTATAAAATAATGAACGAAAAATATTAGTATAATTGCGAAAAATATATTAAGTTCAATTTGTCACTGAAACATGTTCTTTATTTTAATTATATTTGTTCTAATTAACATTTGCTTCAAAAATTTAATCAAGCCTAATTTAAAATACGTCGCCACTTTTTTAATCCTAGCTATCCTAAGGATAATCAGATAATCTTATCTTATTATTGTGTACAACTTTTAAATGAAATCTAACCGTTTAAAGTGTGTAAAAATCGAATTCAAAGAAGTCGGTAAAAAACAAATTAACCAATAAACAAACAAACATACATGTGGAACTAATAAAAGCGTGTTAAAATGTTGATGTTTACTCGCTGAATATATTATTATTTGTAACAAATTATTTCTTATTCTAAAGCTACTTACTACATGTAAAATATCGTTTTCCAATCTTCTTTAATTCTATTCACCTGTCATTAATAAATAAATTATATGGTAAATAAAATTGTATTTTATGAGATGTGGCGGCTAGCGAGAGCTGCAAGTCAGCACAAATTGTAATACGCGACGCGTTTATTCGCTGCACTGTCGCCAGGTCGCCACTCGCCAGTCGCCTTCCGTCTGTTCCGGTAGTTGGTTCTCTGCATTACGCGGCGTTCTGTGTAGCGGTAATTAAAGAAACGTTTGACACTTAAGAAATATATTTTATTTATCTCCATCTGCCTGACACGTTGCTGAATTAGAGTCGGAGACGTACATTAAAGGGCAACACATCAAATACCTAAATGAGACGTGCTAATTTGCTACTTTTAACAATAGTTGCGTCATCTAATCTGATATACTTACATATCAAAATATGCAAAAAGATCCAACAGCCAGGAAAAGTAATAAAGCCAGGGCCACTCAAGCACCATGTAAGTGTAACAGGGGAAGACGAATGTGCACAGGACGGCACAAAAGGCACGGAACCATTCGTACCAGATCATGTATTTGCCGTCTGGGCGGATCGTGAAGCGCGGGAAAACGTATCTGAGGACAAAGTTTTTCATATTGCACTGGGACGCAGTTACCGATACTACTGATACCAAATACATCACTAACGCACTGTCGGTAAACAACACAAAGTTTTTAGGGTGGCATGTTTACGAACCAGATGTGGTTGCCATCCAGGCGGACATTAAGCCCTAGCAAGCTAAAAAGGAACGAGTTATACATCGTTTCATCATAACTTTATCTTTCCCTCTGTGGTTGGCTTGTATGGAATGAAAAGAAAACACCATACTACACACAATGAATGTATAAGCACATAGAAGGGCTTGTCAAATGATTGGAAGACGTTTACTTTTTTTTTTTTTGGTCTCGGGGAAAAACCACTCTTGACGGGTTCCCCCGGCCCGGGGGGACCGAGGGATATGTGAGACTCCGGGAAAGATGATTGGCCATCCGACTACCCACTAAAAAACCCCGCTGTTCTCCTATCGCCTACACCCGGGCCCACGGATATATGGCCTGCCGATCTCGTGGCCCGGGCCGGCGCCGGCCCGCCCTTTGTCTTGAGGCGGGCCCCTTCTAAAGTGTTGGCGCCAGGGGGTCAGGGTTTTGTCCCCCCGGCGCTCTCCTAACAACTCTAGGAGTTGAGGGGGGCCGCGGAACAGCACGCAGCCCTCACCCTCGCGGCAATAGTGCGGGCGGCGGGTCCTCCCCCGAGGGGCCGCCCGCGGCCGCTTTTTACGGCGGCCGGAGGTCGTTAGTGTGGTGGTCAACTCCCGCTCCCGCTCCGCCGCCTCCTTTGCGGACATGACTGCCTCGCAGAAGGAGGCGACGGCCGTCCATCCAGGATCGCCCCCGACCATGGACAGAACCAGGGCCGGGAGCGACAGGTCCACGCCGATTTGGGCGACGAGGGCGCGGCGCTCCTCGCGCCACGCAGGGCACACGGCGACAGTGTGGTTCACCGTGTCCTCCTCGTCGCCCGCGCCACAGTGGTGGCACCCCGACGTCATCTCCCGCCCTATGCGACACAGGTACCTCCCGAAGCAACCGCGCCCCGAGAGAACCTGCGTCAGGCGGAAGGTCAGGGCGCCGTGGCGCCTTTCCAGCCATTCGGCCAGGACGGGCCTCACCGCTTCGATTGTGGCGAGGCCCGCGCTGGGGTGCGCGAGGCGCTCCTTCCACTCCACCATGAGCACCTCGTCGCGTAGGTCCGCCCGCTTTACCTCAACTTCGCGAGGCGCGGGGCGAGAGCCACGCTCGGCCGCGTCCCGGCGCCACCGGTATAATAGCGCCAGGACCCGGGCCTCGAGGTCCCATGGTGGGGATCCGGCCAGCAGGGAGGCCGCTTCGAAGGACACCGTGCGGTATCCCCTAATCGCCCTATGGCCAGGACGCGCTGCGGCCTGCGTAGCAGCGCCATCGTTTTGGCCGTCAGGCGATCCGCCCAGATTGGGGCCCCGTAAAGGGCCATCGACCGCACGGTTCCCTCAAAGAGTCTGCGGCACACTGCGCCCGGGAAGACGTTTACTTGGAATGAGTAACGGTAACTTTTGATAACTTACCCAATCCTGACATATGTTTTCACCTCATATTATAATTTTCTCAATTTATCGCCGTCTAAGATCGTCTGCAACGGACTTTTATTTTATTACTGTAGGACAGCAGACAGGCTGACGGCCCGCTTGAAATTTAGCAGTTACCATCGCCTATGGATATTTGCAACCCCAGTGGCATCGCGAACACGCTGCTGTCCCATAAGGGTACAGGAACTTGGGTCACTAATGCCGGAACACAATACAAGGTTATTATGGCGGCATACTTAAGACCAAAGATGGTCGCCATCCAGACGGGCCTGAGGCCCTACCACGTAGCTAGGGTGGGTTGTTTTATCGCCTTTTACGACAGGCCGACACCGACCGCAGAGGTTAATATTCTTTTTCCGCCAAAAATATAGTTTATAAGCGATGATTAACGGAGATTTTAGAAAATTATCACATCTTCTTCATCATTCTTTCCTTGTCCTCCTATAACCCTTAGAATTTCTCTGTTAGTGGTGATTCTTACCTCAAAACAGACAGGAACCCCAGCCGTGTGAACGGATGTAAGAATGCGTAATCCTTCTCGTATTTTCTTGGTAATCTAAACCTTTCCAGATTGGGAATAGGATCTGGTGGTTCGTAAGTGAGGAATGGCTCTCGATCTTTTAGGAGGCGGTGGTACTCCTGCACAAAAAAACGAATATGGAATAGGTAGCAGCATTGCAATTTTTTAGTTCTTCGCTCTTAGTCTGAACAAACCCAACAATATTTTATTTATAGGACAATTTTAATTATTATATTTTAACGATTTCATATGTAGTCGTTGGTTATTATTTTATTTCGAAAACTTTACTTAATAAAACTGAGCACAATTGTTGACAATTTACTAAGATAATACCGATTGTTCCTTGGCATATTCGATGGCGTCTTTGATTTTAGGTATCTCGACAGCATTGAGCAAATACTTCCTTGATATGGAGAACACTTGGACGTGGGTGACTGCGCGAATTGTGTAATAAGCAGGTAAGCCTAAAAATTACGTAAAAATGTCACAAGATTCATGTTTTTCGAATTTTAAGGCAACGTAATCTGTAACCCTTGATTTAAAACTACCCATTATCTAGGAAAACTCTTTTAAACTATAATTTGTGTCCTCACTCTGTACTCTACTTTTTGATCATGATTTCATCAGAAGATTCATTAGTGAAGCGGCTGCAGTCCCATTCTCTAGATAAAAAGCGATACCTGACGTGTGCAAGAGTATGTAGCAAGAACAACAATAATAATAAAGCCTCCTTTCTAATACAATTCTTCTCCTCTTTTCTAATACTTCCTTGATAATACAATCACCATTACTTCAAAAAATAAATTTAAAACTATGGGTGGATTGCGTAAAAGATGATATGGTAAAAAAGGGTGCGAATGTAGGGGTATAGGCTAACAGAGGAGAGTGGAAGTAGAGAACATGTTGTGCCAAGCCCATATAATGTGGGATAATGGCAGGAGGAAGAAAAAATTTAAACTTAGTCCATTTTTAGGGCCTGGCCTCTACGAACTTCAATCAAGGGGATATGTCCTTCGCTTCGATATCCAGCTCGAGCTCTAACAAGAACACTAGCTCGTGTATAATACACGAAATCCTAATCTGAATTCCGATTCCTTCATATATTGAAATATTCTGGCGGAGACCATGTCTCCATGCAGTAAGAATCCAGACGTGCTGACTAACCCCTAGTTAGTCAGCACGTCTGGATGGCTAAAATCCCTGGCGAATAAGTATGCCGCCATAATAACATTATGTTATGTTCCGGCATTAGTAACCCAGGTTCCAGTAGACCTATGCGGAAGGCAGCGTGTTAGCAGTGCCCCTGACGTCATAAACATCTTTAGACGGTTACTGCTTACTATTAAGGGGGCGGTCAGCCATTTGCTGTTCCTCAGAAATTCAAAATACGTCATTAATTTCAGGTGTAAACCGTTGTTCAACTTCATCTTCTTAGTGTTAAATACCACTCGTAACGTAAACTACAGTTACAGTGCATAAGATCCGCTTATGGAATTAATCTTCTCCACTTCGTTGTTCAGGGTAATATCATTGTCATTGGCATATGTTTTTTGGGTACAACCCTGCCAAGCCTTGCGATAGCCGAATGTATGCATATTTTCCTTCTCAGTAGCCAGTTATCATAAAATGTTCATCACAGTGCTTTAAAAATATAGATAACTTAAAGTTGCATATTTAAAAATATATGTCAAGCCAAAAACTTACGCAGTAAGCAGTCTAAAACTCCAAAATTATTTTTAACTGTCAATAGTCCATGAATAGTTTTTGTATCGGGATTAATTATCTAAAAATAACATTATTTTAATAGAATTAAATTCAGTTTATTGAAATACAGCATAAAACTTTAAATGCCAATTAGCCGGCGACGTGTATTGGAGGCCTGTGGAGGCCTGTTTTTTTTAATTAAATATGATCCTCTCCATATTTTTTAAATAATTCCTTGCATACCTCGTGCTCTAGCTGTAGACATAACATAGTTTGGACACATATGTATTGTTTAAAAACTGGCTAATTAAGAGCATCCCTTAATTCAACGAGCATTAAATGTGTTAATGAAATATTTTTTCATCAGATACAGTGTATGTGTTCAGGAGGTGTAATAGAAGCACACGTACGTTCTATTTCACTTAGCTTGCGAGGACCACTAGTCTTCTACGTTACCTTCTTTTGTTACTTAGGAATATTTTTCCACAATGTAACAGCGATGCTTCAGAATGCATCTACCGTAAGGCACAATTCATGGGGAATTATATTTTTGAAGTTTACTCCTTAAGAATCGATTTTCATATATAAAGCGCCCGGTATGAGAAAAATGTGAGAGTAAAATCTACTAAAGAATGACCTCGTTACGTTTTTAGTGCGCAAGGCAAAAATTACTTTATTTGTTACAACTTAAGGTTGATTTCACATTAAATGTTGTTTAACATATGTCTTTTTTGTAAGTGACAAGAGTAATTTATTGCTTTGCTCATTTTATATGACGAATAATCGTAAGTATTAGGAAATGTTTTGGAGATTAGTAATTTTATTACTAGGTGCCATAGTTGTAATTAGGTTGAACTTAAAATTGTTTTAAACTTTTTTTATATATGTATATTATTTTCATTAATTTGTTACCCTTTCATATGGTATTAATCTTTTTTCAGTTAAATAAACTCTTTTTGCGTATGTTTATTTTTAACGCAGAAGAGCAGCAGACAGACTAGCGGCCCACTTAATAGCAAGCAGTTACCGTCGTCTATAGATGTTTGCTGATGTCCACACAGAGGTACTGTAAACATGGTCACTAATGATGGAATACAAAACAAGGTAGGGTAGGTGCTACCACGTAGCTAGGGTTGTTTTTCGCCTCTTACGACAGATTGACCTTGGCCGCAGAGGGTAGTATTCCTACTCAACCCTTGCGCGGAGAAATATATATATGAGATTTCCCATAATGCTATGTATGGGATGTCGTAGAATCTAACTTATTTTGGATATCGTTTCTCAGCGTCTTATAGTTGAAAGAGAAGAAGTGGTCATACAACAGTTACAAGTGTGAGAACTGACTTTAGCGCACCGACAACATAAAGGTATGATTCCGAACTACGCTGCACGCAGCAGTGTTGTCGCGGCACTACTGGTCCCCATACAATCTCTATAAACTTATAAGAGAGTACATTCCGAGCTAGGCAGCAATGGGCGACACTGACGCGCAGCAGTGCTGCCGCTACATTGCTGCCTAGCTCGGAATGTACTCTCATATAAGCTTATAGAGATTGTATGGGGACCAGTAGTGCCGCGACAACACTGCTGCGGCAGCACTGCTGCGTGCAGCGTAGTTCGGAATCATACCTTTACGCACGTCAACATACATTTGAAACACAAAGCGGTAAACAAGGATGTAAGAGTGCCTGTGCTTGAATTTACTATACGAGTCGGTTAACGGATTGATGAGTTGAAACATAATTAATATTTTCTTTAATAAATAGACATTCAAGCACTTACTTCACAGATTCCTCGTTTGATGACATACATTTCATTGGTAATGTCACCGGTGTTGAGTAATATCTCATTCGGCGACGTATAGAAGATTTTAGCGTTTGTGGACACGTTTTTCAAATCTTCTTTGTTAAGAAACTTCAAACAGAAGAAATTTTATTACATAGATATATATACAATTTATTTATTATTCTATATATTATTTGTATGCATATTTTTATTTGTAATAATAATTATTTTATTTATTGTAAATTATTTTTTATTATTATATAATTTATACCTCAATATTTTACAAAAATATACCTGGCGCAAAAATATAAATTGAGAAATCGAATCTCTCGGGGTGTACATTAAATTAACTTAAAATACAGAATTAAAAGGAAGATTAATAAGTAAACGTCAAAATTTAATCATTTATTGCTACAATTAGTATTCATCTTACAAGAGTTTCATTTCGGTTATATATTGCACGTCGTAGTCCAAAGTACGCTATTATTATGGCGTATTGCTAATAGTTAATCTTATTGTTATTCTTATATCTTCCGAAATAGAGCTTCCGAATAAAGCTTGTTGCCCCTCATTCCCGAAAGAAAGAACGTCGTTCACCTTTTGCTATGATAAAAAAAAAAAAACTGTGACAAATGAGATGGTGTCACCTAGTCACAAAACAAGCTACAATAACGCTTGCTACTAAACATCTGATAGACTATTATACTATAGATATACCTCCAGAACCGGGTTGGAAGTTAGGAAGTCCCTGTGGCGTTTCGACGTGAAAATGCCGTAGCGCTTTCTAAGATCGTAATTACTTTAAAATAAATTCTTAGACTCTTTAAAGAAAGGAATGGGATGGCTGTATTCTTGTTTCTAAATATATAGGCAAAATATTTTGGCACTATAAATCTTATTAAGTAATTAGTTCATTTAACATAATAAATATGGAATCTCCATAACATTGTGTTACCTTCATAAATGGTATGCAAAGTAAATATTTACTTCGTTGTCTCGCCACAATGTCTTGGTACACATGTGCTGGTAAATCGTGAAATATAGTTTTCTTTTTATTCGTTATCGAAAATGCCTGGAAAATGTATGTGACGAGAGGCTCAAGAATTGTATATATATACAGGATGACTTTGACAAACGCGTCCAAATTTTTTTAACGAACTAAACATCATTTAAGGAATACATTTTTGCAAAAAAATTGTATGTAAAATTTTCAAAAAAAAATATTTCATATATTATGATCATTAATTCAATCGTACAGAATAGTCCTATGGTGCAACCTTCGTATGTTAACCTTTTATTACATGTCTCTGTCTCTCCCGCGTAAATGAGTAGTGCGTATTCGCTCGCCCGGTGCAATGCCGCCGTTCTCGGCCTTTTACTAGGTCAGATGGAGAGGTCATTGACACTCTAGCGCCGTATTATGTAAATTGCGAGTTCTTTGAATGACTTTGTGATGCTGATTACTCAACATTTTTGTACTATGTGATACAAAACTAAAATACATATTTCTCATAACTTTTACTAAAGATTCTTCTGTGTGAATTTGGACGGGTTTGTCAGTCACCCTGTATATTGGTTCCTATTTAAATTTACATGCTTTTTTATGATAGGGTGGAATTAGTTTAAAAAGTACATGGTCACGGAATGTGAAGTAATGTGTGACTATACTGCAATACTTTTTTACCCTCTAAAACCATCCCCAGCTGGTCCTTACTACGCTTTGTATGCAGTGGCTGCGGGTTGTGAGTTACTTGATGTGGATTAACATACCATACCCCACCGATCTGGCTGCCAATCTTGAATTTATGGGTTCGAATCCTACGAAGGCATGCACATGTATGTAATCTACAAATCCGACTTGGACAAATATGGCGATTATACTGCCCGGTTTTTTTAAGGCAAAGACCGAGCGTAGTTATTAAATTAAACTTGTTTTATTCATGAATTCCTTTTGTGTTAAGTTCCTTTTTTTCTATATTTCTATATTTAATACGAAAAAAAATTATTTGCGTTATTGCTTTCCGTTTAATGTCTTCTGAATTAGCCCACTAAACATGCTCAAAGACTAATTATGGTTGAAGCGAATCAGCCATCTCACAATTGAAAAAATTTAGTTATTAATGGCAAGTAACAAAGTACCTTATCGGTATACCAGGACAACTTAATGTATGTAATGAATCTCTTCCGAAGCATCGGATCAACATCGTTTCGTATCAACAGGGATTTAATTTGCGATATGGTGGCATCGAAGTCCTCCCTATAAATAAACTATTAGTCATCCCATATTCAAATAAAGACTGGTATCTATTGCATTAATAAAACAAAATAATATCTGATTAGGGTGGATTCTCCTCGCTTTTGTTCTTAGCACGCTGGATTCCCGGCGGTAGAAATTCACAGCCTTTTAGCAATATACTCGTATATCAGTCATTTCTGATGATACGCCAGAAGCACAGATTAAAACAAAATAACTATGCTACATGATGCGCAAACTGTAAAATGATCTGCTAATTGACCCTAAGGTCAATCGTAAAGGGGATCAAAATAGCCCAAGCAATGATAGGGTTCCAAGACTTCCAAGTTTATCTGGATGGCAACCACCCCTGGCCTCTAAATATGCCGCTATAATAACCTTTTGTTCCGGCATAAGTTACCAATGTATCAATTCTTCTACGCGGACGACAGCGTGTTAGCGTTGCCCCTGGCATCGCAAATCCATAGGCGACGTTAACACAATAACAATTAAATGGGTCGTCAGCCTATCTGCTGTTCCACGGCATTAAAAAAACAGGAAATTTTCTATGATTGTCTCTGTCAAGCGATTGTAAAATATATTAATTCCGCACCAGCGTGAAAGTCAGTTTCCACCGTGCCCACCAGCGGTAAGCATTCGGGCCAATTTTTTTGTGATTCGCAGTAAATGTGGTTAGGAATAACCATTCTGTATAGACGGAGAGTATTGGCTATAGTTAACGATTAGCGCTCCTCATGTTTTCATTAGGGAACCAATAGGGATAGGATAGGGAATTAAGAGAATAAAATTAATTAATTTTATCCTTGCAGGGGCGGAGAAAGAACACTAACCTCTGTGGCCGGGGTCGGCCTGTCGTATAAGGCACACAAAACAACCCACCCTAGCTACGTGGTAGGGCCACAAGCCCGTCTGGATGGCGACCACCTTTGGTCTTAAGTATGCCGCCACAATAACCTTGTGTTGTGTTCCGGCATTAGTGACCAAAGTTCCTGTACCCTTATGGGACAGCAGCATGTT
Organism: Malacosoma neustria; assembly: GCA_963693495.1. Classification (NCBI taxonomy): domain Eukaryota; kingdom Metazoa; phylum Arthropoda; class Insecta; order Lepidoptera; family Lasiocampidae; genus Malacosoma; species Malacosoma neustria. The sequence goes on along the minus strand of OY856375.1, from coordinate 22,418,096 downwards.
CGCGATGCCACTGGCATTGCAAACACCTATAGGCGACGGTAACTGCTAAATTCTAAGCGGGCTGTCAGCATGTCTGCTGTCCTACGCAATAAAAAAAATTAAGGATTAAGATTATACTAGAAGATGAAATAGACTTTACTACTTCAAATGTAAGGGTTAGGTAATTAAAATGTAAAGCGGTACGAATGCTCACAATGAAATAATATTTAAACTAGAGGTTTAAAAAACTATGATATTAAAAGTGTCTCGTGTATAATATACAAAAATCACAGGTCACCTTAATGCCGAAGTCACCATTATCGTAGCAGAATAGACAGCCTCCATAAATATCCTCAAAACAATGCATATCTCCAGAACAAACATCGTGTATAACACATTATTCAAATTCTGGGCTCCCCATGTTTCCATGTGAGCTATATAACATAAGCAATACATAGTTATATTTCTTAATCTATTGTCTGTGTGCAAGATCGCAGTTAGAATACTGGCCCCTGCGGCCGGAAGCGACCTGTCGTAAAAGGCGACAAAACAACCCAAGCCAGAGAGTAAAGCTCCAAGCCCTGATGGCAACCACTCTTGGTTTCTAAATATACCACCATACGCTTGTGTTGTGTTTATAAGTGACCCAGGTTCCAATTCCCCTACGTGGACGTTAGCGTACTAGCGATACCGCTCGCAGGCAACGGTGAGCGCTTATTATTAAGTAGACCGTCAGCATGTCTGCTGTTTCATAGCAATAAAAAAATTAATAACTAGTACTACACCATCTGATAGAAGAAAATATTATGTTATAAATATAATTAACTACGTCAGGACATTCAGGTATTTATGACATACAATCATATAAATCGCAACTAAATAAATGTGAAAGAAATAAATAAACATACGCAAAAAGAGTTTATTTAACTGATAAAAGATTAATACCATATGAAAGGGTAAATTAACAAATTAATGAAAATAATATACATATATAAAAAAAGTTTTAAAACAGTTTTAAGTTCAACCTAATTACAACTATGGCACCTAGTAATAAAGTCACAAATCTCCAAAACATTATCTAATACTTACGATTATTCGTCATATAAAATGAGCAAAGCAATAAATTACTCTTGTCACTTACAAATGAAAAGACATATGTTAAACAACATATAATGTGAAATCAACCATAAGTTGTAACAAATAAAGTAATTTTTGTCTTGAGAGATACATCGTTTTGTTTTGATTAGTGTGTTCCGGTGCAAGCGCAACAAAAACGTAACGAGGTCATTCATTAGTAGATTTTACTCTCACATTTTTCTCATACCGGGCGCCTTATACATGAAAATCGATTCTTAAGGAGTAAACTCCAATAAAAAATAAACACTTCGGCAAGATGGAATTGATGATGAATTATACATTTTTTTTTTCATAAATCGTTAGAAAGCATGAAATTTATATTAAGCAAAATTCAATAATGTACTATAACTAGGTTAAAAACAAAAGAAAAAGTTGTCCAATTGGTTCCTACGTAACGAAATTTTGGAATTGAATTCAAATGGGGAATTCAATGGAAAGATTATCCATTCCTCAAATAATTTATTTTCGAGGCATAAATGTTTTTATACATTGCGCTGCTTGGAGAAACGTATACCGAGTTAGAATAGGATTCCTGTGCGATGCTTCCGTTCACACCGCTGTTCCTAAACAGACGTAGTTGGTAGTGGGTAACCAGCCCCAGGTAATCAATATTCATTCGTACGCATGGCGCTTCGGTATCGCGAGACGTAAAAAAACACATACATATATATTCAAGATGTCAACAAAGACTGCTACTATGCTTCCTCCAAGTAGGGGGGTGGTTGCCGAACAGACGGGATTGGAGGCCTACCAAGTAGCTAGTTGTTTTGTCGCCTTTTACGACAGGTCAACCACGGCCGCAGAGTTTAGCACTTCTGACTCCGCCCCTGCACGGATAATAAATTAAATAAAAATATAGTTCATAAAAATTAAATAACATTGAAACACCTACTAGTAAACGTGATCATGGATATTGCCCAGTACAATCCGTATGTTATTCGTTTTTCAATGTTCTCGTCGTCCTGCGGAAGGTTTTCCCAATACGGCGAATGTGTGATATTAGTTACTTTGCAATATCCAAACCTTAAAATTAACGTAATTTATTTAATAACATTAGTCAGCGCACTTGGTCCAGTCAAGTATTAATTTGTTTAAAATTTGAATTCTGGGTGATTGATAAATATTAATATGAATGATGAATGTTGGAATATTTTAATAAATTTTAGAAATTTCGACGGAACCGAAAAATAAAATTACGTTAAATTTAAAACGCCGCTAAGTTTGCCGTGCAAGATTGAGCATTTGAAACTTTTATAGTTAATAATGATCCCTAGTTAGTAGTAAATTTAAAAAAAAACACTCGTTATCAATGTTATTTATTGTACTATCAAACGATTGGATATAGTAACTGTTGAATGCCGAAGGGCTATTGACCAGTCGATGATAATTCAATGATAACTTTAATAATATTTAATCTATTAACTGCTGTCGTTTCATGAGTATATAGAAAAGACGCTGAAATTGTGACATTGTGACATTAAAGTACGGGATTAGTCTATGGTATACTTCACATTGTACCTGTCGAGCTCATCGACTGGAGTAACTGAGCGCTGGCTCAATAAAAGGTGGACTGTATAATCTTCTCTAGATAAGGTACTAAAACTCCACCAACCCCGCAACCTCCTTGGTCCTTGGAATCACTTGCAAATTGTTGTTATAGTACATTGCACTGTATGTTGTTAAGGATTGATAAGATTGGCAGGGCCAATAATATAAGGAGTCTAAAAACATGAGCTTGTTCTTCGAACACGGTGCAAAAAAGTATTTCTTTTTCTTGTCAAATGTTGACATAAGAGGCGAGAAATTTATTCAACTACCCTCGCTTCAAACAGACATACAGGTAGTTGCCGAAAATTGGCTGAGCAAGTATCTAAATCTAGGCAAGGACCGAACAGTACCTATGCCACTCTCGAAATAAAATAGGTACAGGCAAACGTGAGCGATATACTATACCCATAAATAGTGTATAGCCTTGTACGCTGAAGGTATGGTACTGGATAAAACATTTATATAAACCTTTTTTTATGTCCCTTAACAAACACATTCTAGTTTATTTTAAGGACTAAAATTTCAGTTTATATATATATAAAACATTAAATTCCTCCTAATTTACTTACTGAAAACACATAAACCCTTGTTGCAGGGCAGCTATTAGATAGCATGCTAGCAGCAGAAGCAGTGTGTACGAGAAGAAACGCATTGCACTGCCACGGTATACACATATCTCTTCTATATTTTTCAAAACCCTAAATACCTGAAATCACAGATCTTAGAAGTCTTAAGAGAATTCGAGATTTTAAGTTAGTGTTATGCTTATTAGTGAAAGAGATATTTATTTCTGTAACTACGTCAACTGATATTTGTGCAGAACCTTTCTAGTTAACATGTATCATAATTATGACACACAGGTATGACATTTTGATTGAAGTTTATTTTTCTTTCATTGTAATAACATTTTAGAAAGAATACTTTTGTATTAGAATCAAGCCACACACGAGCTACGACTTACTCCGACATATTGTGATTCTACTTACTTGTAACATACTGACTGGAATGTAACATGAGGTTAAGTTATAGCGAGTTCCACCATTACTCCCTGTTTCTTATCTATTCTCATCTTTTTCTAGCACTTATTTTGAGGCCAACACTGCGTCAATATCGCCGATGTTACTAAGGTACTAGCCGAGACTATGGTCAACGGTAGTAATTCGCAACGGATGGACTGCCAGCTTTATATCATCGTATATTTTAGCAATAAAAGTAAAAACTATGTACCCGAACCTTGGGTAGGCGTAGTATTTTGTTAATCCCCGCGAAGTGTCCGTCTCCGACGAATTCGAATACGGGCACAGTTCCCATGACATCCAACACAAACCAGTGGCTCCGCATCTGCTGGGAAGACGTCTGGCTGAACGTAATCGGCACACCTATTAAACCAAATCAAACCACTTTTATTTGTAATAAAACATAGTGTTGTATACATACCGTCACGAGTTTTGAGCGCTGACCTTGTATTGTAATTTTTTAGGTCTGTTTGGCAGGGGGAGCGGGGTGTGACGGTTAAGATAGCCAACGCCGGCGCCGTATTGGTTTATCAGTCGCTTACCGCTCCCACGTACCGTCCGCACGTCTGCGTCGTAATAATATGATTCATTATAATTATGAGCGCGAGTGTACACATGCGCAAGTCTCCCTACTACTTTCGCCGAGCGCTCAAAACTCGTGACGGTATGTATACATGACAAACATAGTGATGTTAGTGAAATTACAAAAATAAGTTATAAGTGACATGTTTTTGCCAACATGGCATACAAATTTGTTTGCGTATTTTCATTATAATTATTTGTCATTCATTAAAATTTAAATTTGTATATTTTATAGTGTCTATTTATTCCTTCAACCAGTCTTTAATAGAATATAATTTTGTCAAATAACTATATTTTTAATAGTCTTTTAAATTGAATCATTCGTATAAAATATGTTTAATTATAAAATAGGTTAGAAACCCAGATCTCAATTGCTTTACTTCTTATAATCTTCTTTGCGTTTTCTAGAGTTTTAAATAGAAGCATTCTCCACTTCGCAAACTCTTGATATGTCTAGTAGTTTGCCTATTGGAATGCATACCACCTTTTATAACTTGAAAATCCACTTTTTGATACCATATCTGCTAGGTATAGCTAGTTGATGGGATATTTGTTCACTGCCATCAATGAGGATGAATCCCCCTTTCCTGGAGCCTCTTCTTTCCTCTACAAAATGGTTTTCGAAAATATTCATGTTACGTACTCTACGGATTCGGAATTACCTTCCAGCTCAATTTTTCCATCGTAATACATTATGGGGCTTTTGAAACTTTACAAAAAAATTTCGAGGACAGCAGCGCGTTGGTGGTGGATCTGCAAACGTACATAGGCGATTGTGACGACCTCCTGCTGCTGGGCTGTTTGCCCTTCTACTGAACACCAGATATAGAAAAGATTTCGTAAGTAGTCCATTGCCGTGAAATATAATGTCACGGACATGAAATCTGCGCAGATTCAACATTTCTAAAAGGGGTTCCAACGCGTCTTTCATACATATGCAGCAAATGCTAGCTTATATGACATGACCTAATGTAGATGTAGTTCTAAAAACATCTTTTCTTTATTTATTTTTTATTTATTTATTTATTTATTTTTAGTAAGACTTACAGGCTAATAAAAATTACAATATGTATATATAATCTAACATTCTTAAAAACTATTGCTGATTACAAGTCTTAACATTTAGTTATTAACTACTACTCTACACAGTAAAAAGAAAAGAAAAAATTAATAACGACTTCTATTCAATGTTCAACAGTGTCGAAAAAGTATTTACCCATCATTACTTTGAATCTGTTAACTTTAGTTGTGAATAAATCGATATCGAGCTGGGCATCTAATTGATTAAATTCATTTGCACCTCGAATAAAAAAGCTATTTTGTCTATAATTAGTAGGTGCAAATGGCACACTTAACAATTGTCGCTTTCTAAAATTTTTATGCTGTGTACGGAATCCTATATTAGCTAAAAGTTCGGGACAGTCGGATGATCCATTTGCTATGTTAATAAGTAAACAGACATCACTTACGGATCTTCTTTTTATCTAATATTTGTTAAAGCAAACTAAATAATAGTTGTATACCTTCTTCGACATTCGCTCCGGTGGACAAGTGGACGATGAGATCCAACGTATAGATAATAGTAACAAAGTAATCGAAGAATCTAAACTCGATCGGAATGGTTTCCTTAAATACTAGGAAGTAAGGGTGGACCTGTAGATAAATAAATATGAACTGAACTTACACAGCGTCATCTTTACCTAAATGAAGTAGTAAATATTTATGTCATGAGAACGAGACACCTGTAAACTAATTATATAATGTGCGTTGATGTAAAAACAAAACTCACACTGGGTACGGGAATCGAATCTTTGACTAGTAAGAGTTTTGCAAGAAGTTGTCGAGAACTACTAAGCAGGGCATGTCGCCTTGGCTACTTCGCACGTACGTAAGTTATTGTGCTGATCAATTATTATCTCTGATTGTTATCATAGAGACAGTATACAGTGAATACAGTTACAAATTCGTATTCTCTGACAAGAAAACCGTGTTCGCACCTGCGTCACAGTTCCAAGGAACCGCTCTTTCCATCTCAAGCAGTATTGGGATCCTTGGTGTCGACATCACGAATGATGTGCAGTTTAGGGGATAATTGAAGGGCAAAGCTAAGCTTGCCTCCAAAAAGCTGGGTGTGCTAAACCGGTCCAAGCAGTATTTCAGTCCAAGATGCTTGTGCTATACAAAGCACAGGTCAGACCGCATATGGAGAACTGCTCACATTTATGGGCTGGAGCACCTGCCTGTCAGCTTAATCCCCTAGACTCCATCCAACGGCGCGCAGTTCTTTTTGTCGACGATCTCATACTCATAGACAGTCTATACACGCTTGGACTTCGGCTCTCCGAAGTCTAAATCTAAAGTCTCTACTTTGCGTCTCTTTGTGTATTCTACCGTCTGTACAACGGGGAGTGTTCTGAGAAGCTATTTAGAATGGTGCTCTCGTCGTCTTTCTACCACCGCACTGCCCGCCATCGGCTGGGTGTTCATCCCTATTTCTTGGAGCCTCTTCTTTCTTGTACGAAACGGTTCTCAAGAACGTTCATGTTGTGTACTCTCAGGATCTGGAACGAGCTTCCGGCTGAGGTTTTCTCAATGTGGTACGATATGGGGTTCTTCAAAAAAGGCGTCCATAGGCGACGGTGACCACCTGCTAGGGTGGGCCGTTTGCCTGTCTACTGAACTCTAGATATTAAAAAAATACAAATTTGAATAATATCTTACAGATGTGGAATATTTATTAGACTTCGAGGGCAAACTATATTATTAAAATTTTGCAACTCAGAAATCTGACTAACTTTTTTGTAACTAATAGTCTGATTAGTTATTGTAATGGTAAGTGCATTTGAAAATGGGATTCAAATAACAAAATAATTCACTAACAAGACAAACGACTACAATAAGGATAGCTGTGATGAAGTGCCATGCGTTCAGCAGCGATGAGGACGGTTGTAAGATGCAGGGGAAGGTGGTGCGGAGGCAGATGGCGTCTGCTTCGTCTGTCAGTGTGACGTCGGGACGCTGAAATTTTTCAATCTTTTAAAACTTAGAACTACTAACTAATATTTCTAGTAATTCGTTATGTAATCTACATACATCTACATTGTTATAATTGCATTATCGTAAACCCTGGTTGGTATTTACTGGTTTCCGTATGCTATGTAGCCATCTTATTTTTATTTCAAACATATAAACTGTTGAACTGGGTCTCCCCTTAGAGGGAATGGACTATACCCTCTAAGTTTGTCCAAGGCGCATAGGCGATTTACACAACAGGTGATTACGGTAAGCATTCTCTAAAATGTTTTTGTTCACCGTTGGCATATGGCAATTTTTTTTATCGCTGTAGGACAGCAGACGGGCTGACGGCCCGCTTAGAATTTAGCAGTTACCGTCGCTTATTGGTGTTTGCATCGCCAGTGGCATCGCGAACACGCTGCTGTCCCATAAGGGTACAGAAACTTGGGTCACTAATGCCGGAACACAACACAAGGTTATTATGGTATGACCTTAAGACCAAAGATGATCGCCATCCAGAGGGACTTTGGGGCCTTACCACGTAATTAGGGTGGGTTGTTTTGTCGCCTTTTACGACAGGCCGATCCCGGCCGCAGAGGTCAATATTCTTTCTCCGCCCCTGCATGGAGAAAAAGTATGCTGCAATATGTGGGCATATTATATTATACGAGAAAAACTGCGTAAACGGTGCATGGTACCGTGGGATACGAACCCGGGACCTCTATATTAGTCTCCTTGTAATATCACTGAGCTACAAAATACCAAATACATAAAGGATAAACAATTTAAAGAATTGAGGTTAAATTTATATTTTCATGATCAAATTTACTTTACAAAACAGGAAATTTATATTTCCTATGTTTTGTTATGTAAATAATCAATTCATTCACACTCATCAGTATCTATTCAAATTATATTCAAACTAGAGTTTAAAATACTTCTACAGTAATTACAAAAACTTGTTCTTAAGGATTTTAAACGCGAATCACATGAAAATTTGGTCAAAACCGTTCCTGGAAAAAACGGTATATTTTTAATAAAAATAGTCGGGAAAACTTTATAAATTAATATACTATAAATAAAACAAGGAAAGTTAATTACGTTTCTCATAATATAGCAGCCAGCAATTTCGATAAATACATCAGAACGTGCCAGTATTAAGTTGCCATTTGTGTCTTTCGTGCCCATGAGTTTAAGGAGTGATTGTTTGAATCGCAATATACTGCTTTTATATCTGTAATTAATAGAAATTATATTAAAAAGATCTAATTGAAACTCTTGTTTTGATAACCGATATAATTTGGTTGAGGTCGTACGATGGCCGCGATGTACCAAAAGTAGAGTTATAACAAACCATAATATGCATTGATTACCAAATAACGGGTACATCACTTGACTCGAAGTGACAAAACGTTAAAGTTACTCACAAATACTCACCGCACTCATTTTTCGAACTGATTGATGGTGTCAGTTTGTTTCGTTATACGAACAGATTCAACTGCTTCGATTCAAGAATTTAGCGTTCGGTTTTGTGCCTATTCAGATGGCTGAATACTATGGAGTTTAGTACGGTTATGTAGTTTATTCTATGAAGAACTAATGATGTCATATTGTACGTGAATCGACTCGAAACTTTTGAGTTTCGTCAGCTTCACGATAGTATCGAAAGTAACGAGTATTTATAGTTATAGTAACGAATACACACGGGTATCAAATTTCTCGTTACTTTTACAAAAAGCGTTTTGCAACTTTGCTCTCTGAAAATATCAACAACGTACCACAGACTAAATGGGCCGATATAAAATTAGAAAATAGTAGTTAATAATTTCTTACTTTGCATTATCTGGAACCTTCATACGATAGTGCGTTTTCACTCGGTCCAAGTGTACCTGTTGAGGTTTTTGACAAAAGGAAACTTTGCAAATTGATGCCATTAAGAAATCGATAATCATTGTTTTCATTTGAATGGTTTCTAAAGTTTCGACTTTAGAGCCTGAGTTTCTCCAATGAGTGCAAGAGGTAGAAACTAGCGCGCATCGTTTGTGCCAGTGTAGATATAATCTACATGACAAAACACGTGGAATCATGGAAGTAGTTGTACGTAGTACTTATTACTTCCATGCGTGGAATAGATTTGATTACATATAGTTTCACTTTTTTTTATGCCGAGGAAACTGCAATTTACTATAGTACCACGTATCTGAGGGGGAAGCCGACATGCTTATGTAGAGTTAACGGTCTTAAGGTCTGTTGCTGCCATCTCAGCCCCTAGCCTCAAAAACCTTACAATTAGTTTCATAATGAAATAAAAATAAAATCTTTCCAAAAAGTTAATATTGAAGTAGCTGTAGAAGTTGAAAGATACTAACATTAAATAAATCAAGTATTAGTGCTGTCTGTCCATCATTTCTTCCATATTTCGAAGCTACCCTCCATAAATCAGAAGCTTTGAGCACATGAGCTGTGCAGAACGTGGCTGCTCTTATCTCTAAATGAGCCCTACTGCAGCCTCCTGCTGGTATGGCTCCACAGGAGGACAAGATAGTGCCTCTACTCATACGAAGGATGGCAGTGCTATCATCTTCGGCAGTCAACATCTACATAAATTATTATAGACATTAGCAGGTCATATGAAATCTTTTTATGGAGTCATATGTTGCGTGGAATGACGCGAAAAAACCGCGTTAGGAACTCCCCTATTCGGCAGCTTCCATGTCCGTGACATTGCGGATAAATTGCAGAAGTGTCGCACCTGCTAGTATGGCCTCGTTTATGGCAACCGGCTATTTACGTGTCACAAATATCTAGCCATGCCGCTTCTACTGGGCCCTGGCCAGAGGGGTAGACCATTACGTCGGCACTGCATGCCAACGGACTCACTACCAAGGATACTGAAGACCGTGTGGATTGGGGAAGAAAAAGTTGGATTGCGGACCCCGGGCACCGTAGCGGAAGTTTGGGTTGTAACCGAGATTTAACGCTCGGATGATGATGATGAAGTCATATCTTTGCTATGTGGTTAAGTAGGAACAATTTATTTCATTCCTAAGGTGTAAAAGGTGACAAGCAATCATAATCTCGCGAGGAATACAGTCGAAGGCCTTCTGCATGTTCAGAAACAGACAATCAGAGGCATATTCTTCGTCCTGTATTTCTCCGCGACAGTCTTATAGCAAAAACAGGGTCCATGGTCCCGTGACCAGGGCGAAACCCATACTGACTTCGACATTCCTGTCGAATCCGAGAGTCGATAACCATCTCAAAGAGTTTCATAGTATGGGACATGACCTTAATAGCTCGGTAGTTACCGCATTCCTGCACCGACCTCTTGCCTTTGAAGACTGGAGTAATTATACTCAGCCTCCATTGGTTCCAGTGTCCAATTAAAAAGGTCGGTTAAGATCCCTACACCACGAGGGCCCTTCGTGTTCCAGGTTTCGATGGGAACTCCATCGGCTCCGAAAGCTTTCCAATTCTTTCTCCAATTCTGGACTTTTGCAGGCGTTACCGGTGGAACTAGTCCTTGATTCGAAGGAAAATCTGGCGGCTGCACTTCATTGTGCTGCTTATTCAGCAGCTCGTAGAAATATAATAATATAGCTATATCTCCTTCACCGCGAAGTGCTGGCTATAGCAGGTTGAATCGGTCTTTTACACAGCGGCACTTGGAAATATCCTGTGCCGCTTTAACCCTGGAGAGCGCCAACTTATATATGAGATTCTGCTCCTCAGATGATTCCAACTTCATACAATGGTTGTAAGAGATCGCATCTGGCTCTAACTACAGCTCTCTTAGTGGCGTGCTTGGCGGCCCTGAATGCGTCGCAATCTTCAGGAGATCTGAACGCTTCTTAAAGAGGGCTTTCTTCACCCTGGTCCTCTGGACTGTGTCATTCCACCACCTTTTCTAAGTGGTAGGGCCCCAAGCCCGTCTAAATGGCGACCACCTTTGTGGTCTTAAGTGCGCCGCCATATAATAACCTTGTGTTGTGTTCCAGAATTAGTGACCCAAGTTCCCGTACCCTTATGGGACAACGGCGTGTTCGCGATGCCACTGGCGTTGCAAAAACCCATACGCGACGGTAACTGTTAAATTTTAAGCGGGTCGTCCGCCTGTCTCCTATACCACAGCATTTAAAAAAATCCCAAGTCTCCTTCTCACACTTGGGTGCCCTTAGACTTGCCAAGCACCTCCTCACCAAGGATAGCCGCCTGAATCCTATCTCAACAGTTTTGAACTGATTTACCCTCGTAACCGGCGTACTTGTCGCCGATGGCAGAGGCGAATTCCTGGGACTTGGCTTCACCAAGCAGCCACCACTTGATTCAGCGCTCGACACGTTTATCTTTGGACTTCACGCAGAGGTCTATGACAAGAAGACGGTGTTGTGCAGTGAGACTCTCATCGGGTATGACCTTGCAGTTGGCTACTTTGCTGATGTGGTGCCTTCTAGTGAGTAGGAAATCGATTTGTGTAGCATTCCTTCCGCTCTTGTATGTGAAGAGATGCTCGGGTCTCTTTTTGAAATAGGTGTTTACGATGGCAAGGTCAGCAGCAACATATTGAAGAAAAAATTATTACACGTATTGAGGAGAAAAGAATGGAAAAAATTATCCATAGCACCGTCGAACTGATTTGATTTAAAAAAGTATAAGATATATTTGTCTACTTACTTCAATGTCTCCATAAGTAATGAAGATAATTGAACACTTTCTGGAATTTCTTTTGATAATTTGGTCACCGGGAATATAATGTATTGTCTCCATTTTCTTCGCCAATTCCGATAAAAAGTGATAGGATAGATTTCGAAGTACACGAGTCTTCGGACAAAGCAAAATCTTATATTTTGTGTATTTGACTGACAATAAGCTCAATATAATTGGATCTCATTTATAAAAGTACAGTTTTCGTAAAAATTTGCAGAATAAATAATATAGAATATTTTAATTTATACTCCATGTGATTGTATGGCAACCGGATACTTACGTGGGAAACAAATGTCTGGCTATACCGCCTCCATCGGGCGCCGGCAGGAGGGGTAGACGCAAAACGTGCTGGCTTGTCGTACAGGGTGATATGCGCGCCAATGGGCTCACTACCGGGGATGCTGAAGACCGTGCGAAGTGGAGTAGAAAAATTCGGAAAGCGGACTCCGGGCACCGAAACGGAAGTTTAGGTTGCAACCAAGATATAACGCTGGGATGATGATGATGATTTTAATTGGCAAAACACATGATAATTGTTTAATTCATTCTAATAATTAAACGCATTGAAAGAAAGAAATTCAAGAAACTTTTAAAACTAAAAATAATCTTTCAGAATTAAAAACCTTTTGGGTGGCTTCAAAATAGATATCCGTGAAGATTGTTGCAGACAACGTTGGTGGAAAAGTGGGTAACAATTGGGTCTCAGACACCGCCCCCTGCTTATGCCAGTACATCTCATAGAACGTCTCCACTTTAATGCGTTGATTTAACGGTATATGGGAGTCCCTCTGCGCAGTATCAGAACTTAGTTAAGAACCGTTTGTAAATGCCTCATATCCATGTCATCATAAAATCATATATTCTTACCATCTCCTTCATGATGAGCCTGTATCGTGCTCTAAAAGCTTCTTCCGGTCTCATGTAAAGACTGATGACGAGGGATAAGGAGGCCACGGCTGCTCCAGTCACCACCAGGCATCCACTAATCATGATCAAGAGACAGGCGATGCGCTCCACATCATTTGCTGGTGCGACTGAAGGGCTAACAATACCAAAGTCAATAAATTATTTGTAATTATTTTTATTATACAATGAAAAAAAAAATTAGAGAATAAATATAAAAAACGGTGTGTGTCAGCTCCGACGCACGACTGGAGTTTACTCAAAAAGAGTTCATTTAACTGAAAAAAGATTAATACCATATGAAAGGGTAAATAAATTAACAAATTAATGAAAATAATATACCTACATATATAAAAACTATTATTGTTGATTATATAAAAATAAAAAAATCGTTTCTTAAGGAGTAAACTCCAAATATTATATATACCAATAAGACGACACAAGGTCGTTCGAGCGTGCGTCGCGCGTCATCTTGATACAACAAGTGGTCGGCAGCGTTCGGTCGTGTGTCGCGCGTCGGCAGGGGACGGAACGTAGACACATCCGTACGTAGCGCTCGCCGGAGCTCGAATGTGTCCTAAATTAGAAAGTTGCACACCATAGGTGCGCACCAAAAACGTAACGAGGTCATTCATCAGTAGATTTTACTCCTCACATTTTTCTCATGCCGGGCGCCTTATATATGAAAATCGATTCTTAAGGAGTAAACTCCAAAAAGATATATAAGAACTCACAATCAACACCCTCCAATTACTAGAGGGATTTCAGAGAAGATATAATATTTTGGTTGTGTAAATCCATGACGCACTTAAAATATTTTTGTTTCGCAGGGGAGGCTGCCGTCTGGTAATCTTTAACCGATATTCTTGTATCAGAGTCATTAATAAACACGTGCCCGTTGACTTAGGCCTGTTCTAGTTTAAATTCCTTGAATTCCTAATGCTAATGACACCCTTCATTTATAAAATTCATACCGAAAAACTCGTAGTTGTATGAGAATGTGACAGTAGTTTAAATTATCATAAAATAGATAAAGGGAAATAGAATAAAGTGAAATATTACCCGATAGGAATGAACATTTTGTTGACAATGTAAACAGCACTGAGGAGTTGACCAGTCCACTCACTGGAAACGGCGTCTAAGCTACCTTCATCATCTGACTGAAGCTGCTCGAGTGCGCGACGGCTGTGAGAGAGCTGCTGGGTGTACTCTCTTTCCAACTGTTGAAAGGGAAAACCAATATTAATATTTATATCGATAAGTTAAGCTGCGTCAAGAGTTCCTCATCACTAGAAAAAGGTACACTACTACGGGTGGATGGAGCGATGTTTGACAGTTCATGCGGTTACCGCACTCTCCCTCTGTCAAGCGTATGGCGGGTAGAGTTGAAAAGTGTCAAAATGCAATAAATAAAGTAGTGCCACAATCGCATCATTGTAGGTGGTCGCCATCCAGACGGGCTTAAGGCCCTATCACGTAGCTAGGGTGGGTTATTTTATCGCCTTTTACGACAGGCCGACCCTGGCCGCAAAGGTTAGTTATTCTTTCTCTGCCCAAAATCTTATATTATATTATAATTATATTAGAACATAGTTTTGATTACACTGAAACTAATTTAATTATTCTGTTAAACTTTTTTTTAAGTGTCCGCCATTTGAACTGCCCACCTTGTCACACTTTGAATTTATTTAATTAAATTTCTTACAAAGGCCGTGTACATTTACAAAGAACATTTAAAATTTTTAAGAGTTGTTGACTCCAAATCACACATGTAGTACAAAACAAACCTTGTCGATATTAATCCAGACCAGCGCCCAAGAGATTCGTAACACCAAAAATATGTAGCAATATTTCAGTGTTGTGCCAAGAACACTTCCTTTCAAATTATAATTGTTCAGAGACCCTGACAAAAATGTAAATTGATTAATTTCTGTTGTACAAAAAAAAATATAAATTAATACAACAAACTATTATGACGATAACGATTAAATTTAAAATCTCAGCTAATACATATTATTGTAAACATTACACAACTCTTTTATTACATTAGTTTGTCTAGGTATATTCAAATGTTTGCCCATAAAGAAAATTTAAAAAAGATATTTTGCGTAGCAGGAATTGCATGGGATAGAAAGAAGTCATAACTCGTAATTATTCGACTCATAGAAAAGTCCTTTTAATTAAGAAGCTGCTTTTGTCGTAAGTTTTGTAATACAAATGGTTTCTTAACACACGGATGTATAATTTATATAGCTGATATTACTTACACAGATATCGGAATGGTCTGTACAGCCGTAAATAGTAGCAGACCAGCTTAAAACCCATTTGTGGAATTATATAATGAGCATACGATATCAAATCTATCAGAAATTCCACTGCAAACAGAAATATTAAGTAAGGATATTTTTACTTGCTACTGAAAGCTTTTATTCAAAACGATTGTCATAAATTGCTTCAAGTTCTGATCAGAATCAGTGAAATATCAATTTATAATCAAAATATTGTATAAATCTTGATGTTCTAATAACTCGATTTAAATAGACAAATTGTAGATATTTTGCGCTAGCATGCTGGTGGTATGGATAGACTCTTTTTCATATTAGTTGGTTTCACTTATTTATGTCAGGACATTAGTTTTTCTAAGAGCTTATCAAACCATGCATTTAATTTATTTAGTTACAAGCAAGAGCTGTCAGATAAATATGCTGCTGTAGATGTATAGACTCGTCATCTTAAAGGAAAATGAGTTATCGATAAACAGTAACGACAAACACATCACAAAGTAGAGAAGTGTAGTGGTGAAAAAGAGAAAATGAAGTAGCAGAGAAGCCAAAGTTTGACAGCGGGCCCCGGACTCCAAATCGGAAGTTTGAGTTAAAGTTAAAGTGGGGTAAACGTTAAGTTAATGATAAGGGGTCTAACTTACAAACTGTCCAAAAACTGGCTTCGGTACTTCTCCAATCAAAAATCAGCAAATAATTTACGCCGATGATATGCAGGGCATAGCTGATATTGTACAACACGTCTAGGGCTTCAAAATAAGGGCCTTTAAGCTCAGCAGCCACCCAAATGATGCCAAAAAGGGCAGCGATACAAATGAAGCAGTTCCACATCGTGTCGTCTTTAACGTTTGTGAACCAGTAGAAGACACGGTCTGCAGACCACCATTCTGGATACTCAAGCTACGAAGAATAAGTTTAAAAATCCAAAAGTATATTAATTTAACAATGTATAAAAATGCAATATTTACGCTAAAGGCAGTTGTTGAAGACATAAGTTCACAAAAGGTAGTTTAACGTCCTTCACTGAACTTAAAAATTGTAATGAATGTAGATTTTGATACAGAATATCCTCCTTAAAAAAGAAGGTAGTTCAAAATATGTCCCGATGTTTGCTTATCGCAATTTTTTTTAATTACATGCGTACTTATAACCTTATGGATTAAAACTTTCCTGTGTATATTTAACCTAAAAAAACATGAGTAACCTCGTTCTCCTTCGTTAGATGTTCTAATTCTACATCTTTGTTGGACTCGCTTCTACTTTGTCCCAGATTTGTGCTGGAACGTAATCTATCAGACATCTCTTTAATTTCTTTAATTCGCTTATATAATTCGCAATCACATTTAGGTCTCATAATTGCTGTCATAATAATGTCAAAGTTAATGAAAGAACACAGTAGAAACTATTTCTTTCATATTACTGTATACTTTTTAATACATACTGTTACCGGTTCACCACATCTAGACATTTTTTTTATTATATGAGATTGGTAAAATCACCGCCGAAGGCATTGGAACCACAACCTCAAGAACTGAACTGAAGATATATTCGATAGTGTTTAATATTTATTTTCTGTTAATAATAGTTATAACTATTAAATTATACTAAAATTAGTTAAATCCTGATTACATTTTTAGTGTTTCACTGAGTGCCAGTCTCCGAGCAGTCACAAACATATCAGACCTAGCATTTCTCGTGTGAGTCCGGGCTTAGAAGGCCATTTTGAAAAGGGAGCTAATTGTCTAAACCATTATGTCTCAGCAACCTCGTTAATAGTAGTTTCGTTGTTCCAGTAGATTTGACTGGTCTCAAATCAGTTCATTAAACGAATTTGAGAAATAGTTTGATATTTCCATTTTAGCTACTCTCCCTAAATATATTTTTAGGAATGCAGAAGTATATCCTTGATCAGTCAGCTATAACAGTTACAGAAAAGTAGTCTAAACAAAAGTAGTCTTTATTGTATGAATTATTTATACGTATATATTTTTTCATAACTACATATACACGAGATGCAGGAAAGATGCCACTTTGAAAATAATAATCAAGCAAAGCTGTTCCTGTTATTCTTTTAAATATCAGAAGGGAAATAATTAAACAACAATAACATGATAAGGTTTTAATAAACAATAATTAATATAATCACTGTTATAATGCTATTACTAACATTCATACGAACTGACTTAATACACTTGTCTATGGCCAAAGCTATGGAACCTGATCTGATCTTAAAATAATAGCTAATAACTGCCAAAGTGGACTTTGAGAGAGAAATTTAAGTCTACAATTCCATTGCCATGATGACAGTTCTTTCTTCGCAACTCGAAAGGCTATCATAAACATAAGACAACACTTTAACTTATGTTCAAGTAGATGAAGTTTACTTGAGACGACACCTTCTATGAGTTATTTTGCTTCTATACTTGATCAACAGATCTTACTTAAACAATATAAAAGACAGCTTTAACAAAGGCTTGGTAATGGAATGTATGACATTGGCTGAGGTTGTTTCGTCGACTATCGTAGTGCATCGTTTCACATTGTGATGAGAAATATTATACTTTCTTTAAGTCGACTAATACTTAAATATATCGAAAATATACCACAGCCATATCCCGATAGTTATAATTTTTGTAATTAGTTTTTATTTCTAATATTGTCACACAAACACAATACCACCATATATTTTCACATCATCGATATCCACTTTAGAAACCATACACATGATCACCACTACCTATATATATTATTTATTTATTATGGAATGTTAAATATAATTTAATAATAAGATTATTCATCCATTTACCAATTCTTCTCAGTATAATACGTATAAAATATATACTTGAAATATTATACAAATAAAAAAATATAAAATACATTTAAATAACTTGTATTTAACCCAGTCAGATTATATTAGAAATAATAAATTTTAACCTAACTATAACGTAACAGCGCCTATATTGTTTATATGAGGCGTGGGAAGAGGCAGTCCCTCGTTTGTTATTAGTTTGAATGGATTCATCTTTACTTTCATTTAGTGTATACATATTATTAAATTTAAACAAATATATTGTATTGTATTAGAGATTAGAATTTTCATCTGGTATTCAGCAGTATGCACCAGGTTATAGATAGGGTGTCATTGCAGCTGCGAACATTCTTATATTAGTTTAATTCTCTCACAAAATTGTAATAATGCGGCTGGGTCTATTAGGTAATAAGTGTTGGTAGGCGGACACTGAAAACCAGCGCTGTGTCGGTAACTCCGACACAGCATAATGCTGAGATGTCAGCCTCGTTTGTTAAAATGTAACAGTCAGTTTGTGTACTTATTTATATGTGTGCGATCTTGTTATGCGTTGTCACTTTTTCACAAATAAAATTCTTTCTTTCTTTCTTTCTTTCTTTCCTCGCCCCATATAAATTACAGACAAATAAACAAATTCCTGTTAAGCATTAAGAGGTTAAAACACAGTCCATTTTGATGTAAGTTTGCGTACTACATCTATTTGAACAGAAAACTTTGTAAATCAACGTGTTCAATTTAAATGTGTTAATTGAGCCTTTGATTATATTTGTGTAACGTAAACGAACGTCAGAATGGATCTTCAGTATGCTACTGTATTTATTTCTGTATAAAATCACAAGCCTTATAGGATAGATTAGCTTGACTCGCCTGCTTGACTCTATCCACTTCAACCCAAAAATAAATTTTAGGCAGAGTCCAAATCAAGAAGGTAGAGGAAACTGTCCCTGTGAAAGTGTTCGTCAAAATTCGTTAAATTAATGTGGCGCCACAATGGCTTCGGTGTAAATTTTAGAGGAAAACGCCAAAAGTTATTAGAGTGGGATAAAGGATTTTTCACTCAGCATATATTTCGATTCGTCGTCTATATTCATAGCATATTTATCCGTAAAGGGAGAAAGAATACTGACCTCTGCGGCCGAGATCGGCCTGTCGTAAAAGGCGACAAAACAACCCACCCTAGCTACGTTGTAGGGCCCCAGGCCCGTCTGGATGGCGACCACTTTTGATCTTAAGTATATCGCCAAAATAACACTGTGTTTTGTTCCGGCATTAGTGACCCAACTTCCTGTACCCTTATGAGACAGCAATATGTTCGCGATCCAGTGGAGTTGCAAACACCCATAAGCCACGGGAACTGCTAAATTCTACGTGGGCCGTCCGCTTGTGCCGTTGCTGAGCTTGCACTGTGTTTTTTTCATCAAAAAGCAATGATAAATCAATACTCGAAATTGTTTCGAATCCATTGTTTTAGGAATACCAAGACTTAAATCATTGTAACTCGTGGACCAAACATCAGAATGTCATGAAATTTTGACTGGTATCTGTTGAATATTGGTACTCAAGAAAAATCATACGGAACTTTTGTTGGCAACGCCATCTATTTGTCAGTCCCGGGACTTATTGATCTACGTGTTATAACTATAGTCCGGACGCCGAGCAGGAAGAATTTCATACGTTAACCTGTTATTACCTGTCTCTGTCACTCCCACGTAAATATAATGACTCCTCGCTCGCACAGAGCAATGACCGCCGTCCTCGGGGATTGTAAACAATTGTAAAGCAATTTTGAACACCGACACTTTAGAGTGGAATAAATGTTATAATATCTGGTTTGAGTGAATGGAAAAGTGTATTAAGCTACGTGGTGAATACTTTGAAAAACAATAAAAAGTACTATAAGGTTTTAGTTGTGTTTTTCCTTCAAACGACAAAATTTAAAAGGCATGCCTCGTAGTAATTATAACTCGGTTTTTATAACTGTTATAATATAAAATCTAAATAAGTAATTTATTATAATAACAATAATTTATTTAATAATTTAGTAAATTTTTTTCTCCTTCAAACATTTTATGTAAACCGCACTTAATACAAAAATGTTTGTGACCACTGTCAGTAGGTAAAGAGGTCATTGTACGAAATTCTTCCTGCTCGGCGTCCGGACTTTAACAGCGTACAGCAGAACACTTTATCAACTTCTCCCCCAAGTGAGATGGTTTTCCTTACCCTCCATACCTAATCTATAGAAAATTACCCTTATTAAATTAATTTAGTTGGTCTTTTGTACATAACATCGTCTGTGTATTTTTATCACAATTCCCTGCACTACATTAAAATGTATCGAAAAGTTTTTACAACGTAAATATTCGCATAATCAATTGCTTTTAACTTTCCTGTTCCTGTCATGCTCATTTCTTAGTTTTTGATTCATAATTCTTCCAATCTTCATCCTGACCCAAGAGGGCGACAGCTTCATGTAGAAAAACTGAAATATTGAACAATGGTTAATTTTAGTAACAATATGGAACATTATAGAATACATTTTTTTATTGCTTTAGAACAGCAGACAGGCAGACGGTCTGCTTAGAATGTAGCAGTTACCGTTGCCTATGGGTATTTGCAACGCCAGTGGCATCGCGAATACGCTGCTGTCCGATAAGGGTACAGGAACTTGGAGTCACTAATGCCGGAATACAACAACACAACACAAGGTTATTATGGCGGCATACTTAAGATCAAAGGTGGTCGCCATCCAGACGGGCTAGAGACCCTACCACGTAGCTAGGGTGGGTTGTTATGTCGCCTTTTACGACAGGCCGACCCCGGCCGCAGAGGTTAGTGTTCTTTCTCCGCCCTTGCACGGACAGAAAATGTAAAGTAAATATAAAAAGAAAGACATATGTAACAAAGATAAATGAAATTTTATAAATAAGAATAAGATATAAAAAGAGAACTAAATAAGAAATACGAAAAAAAACACAAAAAGAAAGAGCCATAGGGGAAAAATACACGGCAGGACAAATGAAAACAGAGATTAAAAAATAAGGTCCCAATAAAATTATATGGCAAAAGTTACTGGCCACACTAGTTCAAAAGAG
Source organism: Malacosoma neustria (assembly GCA_963693495.1). Lineage (NCBI taxonomy): Eukaryota > Metazoa > Arthropoda > Insecta > Lepidoptera > Lasiocampidae > Malacosoma > Malacosoma neustria. Next base: position 22,397,023 of record OY856375.1, on the reverse strand, counting down.
TGGCCCAACAATTAGAAAAAAAACATATACATGTTTGCTTACCTGGAAGCCGTGGGACCAATAACCCGTAGTTTTGCTCACCCTCCCCAGAAGAGCTACAGCACTCTTTGAATAAGCAGCTGCGTCTGGGACGAATACGTTTCCCTCCATAATTGATTCCGAGAATGCATTCATCTTTGTTGAAACAAACATTGGTGATAAATGCTGAATGTATATTCCTTTCGAAGAGTACTCCTCCCGGATCGCGTCAGTGAAACTAGCTACGTATGCCTGGAAAAAAATATTTCCTGTTATTTATTATTAAAAATGGCAGATATATAGCTACCAAAATAGAAGCTTTAAATATAACCAAGACATAATTGACACACGTCTAAACGCCCGCGGAGGTCTCAATCTGTGTATTTTTTAATGCTGTAGACAGGCTGACGGCCCGCTTAGAATTTAGCAGTTACCGTCGCCTATGGGTGTTTGCAACGCCAGTGGTATCGCGAACACGCTGCTGTCCCATAAGGGTAATCTGTGTATTTGTGTATAATATGTACTTATTTACAACAAAAAAAGTATAATTATATCAGTTGCTTAGGGCTCATAACACACAAGTGCTGTTCTTACTTTGTGACTAGATGGCGCACTGCAAACTGTCAGTACCTATATCATCGAGATTATATTATACGTAAGTATTTACGTAGTATCTCGATGCAGTATATCTATTATTATTTTGTACTTCTTCAGTATCCAAATTTTTATATTTTTTGTATCTTATAAAGAAATATATGTGAATACAATTTAAAAACCAATAAAATGTCATAAAAATTGTCTTCAATAAGAAGCAGGTTCCATCAGGTCCAAACTACAATTGATCAAGGCGAATGAAGAACAATACAATATTTATTATTATCATTTATTAATAAATAGGTACACAATAGCTAAGTGGTTACCCACTAGAATTCCAGCCCAGCAGGTAGATAACGAGGTTCAAAGAACAGGGTTCATTTGTGACGACACAGAATAGCATTCGAGCTCCAAAGCGATCGTGTTCTACATAGTTGTGTGTTGGAGGGAAGCGAGAGAGAGATAGTTCTTACTGTTGTAACCTTCTTTTCCATATTCTATCTTTTTGAATTATAGTTCTAACACATTGTCATTTTTACATCTATCATTTATTATATTTTATGTCATGTCTTGAAAAACATTGTTTTATTATATTGGCGACGAGTTAAAAGAAATTAAGATGAACGATGAACAGTTCGCATTATTTTTACATGCACAACAAAATCAACAAGAGCAGATTTTACAAATCTTGAAATTGTTGGTACCAGCAGTTTGCAATACAACAGCCAAGAGCGTGACGAACGACTCTATTACAAAACATGATACGGATAACAAGATAAGTATAATCAAAAATTTCAATATGGATAAATACAACCCAGATACATTCAGAATTGACGATTACATTGATTTTTTCGAAAACAAATGCAAAATTCTTGATATCGATAACAGCGACTTACAGAAAGATTTGCTACTGAATTTACTAACACCAGAGATATTTCACGAATTAAAAGTAGCTTTAACACCTGATTTCGATATAGCCACATACAGCGAAATTTGTAACAAATTATCAGACCTCTATCGCATAAAAAAGACAAGGTATCGAGCCTTAACCGAATTTTGGAATTGCACTAGAGAACAAAATGAAACGATGGAACACTATGCAAATAGGTTGAAAAGTCTAAGTCGGGATTGTGGCTACACTAATGACTTCCTGGAACGACAATTACGTGATCGTTTTGCCACTGGATTGAATCATCAAGATTTAGAAACTGACTTAAAACAAAAATGGCCTGATTTAATTCAAATGGTAGACGGAATACCAAGAGAAGTAACCTTCCAACAAATTTTTGCAATCGCTCAATCCAGAGAACAGGCAGAACAAGACACACCACAATTAAGTATTAAACGAATAAATAGGAGCAAAACAAAAAACGTACCATTACATCAAGATACAACACGAAAATTAAATCCAATGCATTGTTTACGCTGTGGAAAGAAAGAATGGCACAGCCCATCACAGTGTTCAGCCAAGGACCATATTTGTAAAGAATGTAACACGAAGGGACACTTTGAGAGTTGTTGCATTAAGTCTGGACGGGCATACATCAGCTACACTAAAGGGAGCCGAAAAACAGTAAAAAAAATAACAAGACCTTATAGGTCCTCTATATCATCATCATCGTCTATCAGTAATAACGAGGGAGAAAGCGATGATGATGTTATCTGCAGCGTCTTGGGTAAACGTAAGAGAGAATGCAAACAAATTGATGTACGCATCAATGACATACCTTGCACTATGGATTGGGACCCCGGCTCTGCGTATTCAATAATAAGCACAAAATTATGGAAAAAATTAGGATCACCATCTTTACAATCCGCCCCGAAACTTAAGGCCTACGGCAACACAAATCTAAAAACAAAGGGAATTACAAATGTGACAGTCGAAGTCGACGGACTGCAAAAAATCCTACCCGTGGTCGTAATGAAAAATGCCAAACCAATGTTATTTGGCTTACATTGGAGTGAAGTTTTTGAAATGGAGTTTCCAAAACCAGTATACTCCATCAAAACATCAACACCGATGACTCTTAAACAAATACTGGATAAACATGTGCAACTCTTTGATGGAAAACTAGGAAAAGTTAACAATTATTACGTAAACATACATGTCAAACCAGAAGCTGAACCGATCCACCTTCCTGCACGGCCTATAAAATTCAGCATGAAAAAAAATATAGAAAGGGAGTTAGATCGTCTGATCGCAGAAGGCATAATAGAAAAAGTAGATCCTAATATTACACCTATTGAATGGGCTACACCCACAGTTAACATTCTGAAACCTACAGGGGAAGTTAGGATATGTGGAGACTACAGAACTACACTTAATCCAGTACTTATCAAACATCTACACCCAGTTCCAATTTTCGATCAACTACGCCAAAATCTCGCAAACGGTAAATTATTTTCAAAAATAGACCTTAAAGACGCATACTTACAATTTGAAATAGCACCGGATTCGAAAAAGTACTTGACGTTGTCAACTCATAAAGGGTATTTCCAATACAATAGGATGCCTTTTGGAATATCGACTGCTCCTTCCATTTTCCAACATTTTCTGGATCAACTGCTAGGCGATATCGCCAATGTAGCTGTATATTTTGACGACATAGCTATATCAGGGAAAGATCTTTCAGAACATTTACAAACTTTATCTATTGTATTCGATCGCTTACAAAACGCCGGCCTGAAAGTTAACTTAAAGAAATGTAATTTCTTACAGAATCAGATTGAATACCTAGGTCACATAATAGATGAACATGGCATCCACCCAACCAAGTCCAAAATTGACGCCATAACCAAGGCCCCAGCACCATGTAATGCAAAAGAACTACGATCATTTTTAGGACTAGTTAACTTTTACGAGCGGTTTGTACCACATCTTCACGGGATTTGTTCGGATCTTCATAATCTAACAAGTAAAAAAAATAGATGGCGTTGGACTGATCATGAAAACAGAGTATTTGAAGAAACAAAGAAATGCATAACTTCTTCACAACCATTAATTGCATTTGACGAGAAACGTCCCCTTTATTTAGCATGTGACGCTTCCGAAAAGGGATTGGGTGCAGTATTATTCCACAAGGACTCGGATATAGAACAACCAATTGCTTTTGCTTCAAGGAAACTACGACCAGCGGAAATGAAATATTCAGTTATTGATCGTGAGGCTTTAGCAATAGTATTTGGTATAAAAAAATTTGATCAGTACTTGAGAGGAACGAAATTTAATCTAGTTACGGACCATAAGCCTCTTATACATATTATGGGAGCACGCCGCAACCTTCCTAAATTAGTCAATAACCGACTGGTAAGATGGGCCCTAGTAGTGGGAAGCTATCAATATGACATTTACTACAGGAAAGGTGAAAATAACACGTTAGCTGATTGCCTTTCCAGATTACCAAACCCTGAAACGGAACCCTCTGAGACAGAAGGGCTAGTACATAAAATAGAACTACGTCTTCTGAGCACTCGAATGACTGACCTTAACCTATCAGAACAGTTACTTATGAAAACAACTTCAAAAGATCTTATACTTTCAAAAGTTTGTCAAAATTTAAAAACCGGCTGGAGACAATCAGAATACAATCCAGAAATGAATTATCTGTTGAGAATAAGATACTTATGAGGCAAGGACGCATCGTTATACCTACAGCACTCCGAAAAGCCATTCTTACTTACCTTCATCAAGGACATCCTGGCATTTCTGCTATGAAAGCACTTTCACGTTACTATGTCTGGTGGCCTAACCTTGACGAAGACATAGAATTATTTGTCAAGAAATGTAACAGATGCCAACAGAACCGTCCTTGCAACCCTGAACTTCCTGTATTTTCCTGGTCCATACCAGAAGAAGTATGGGAGAGAATCCATATCGACTTTGCTGGGCCGTTCGAAGGATCGTATTGGTTAGTATTGTGCGACGCTCTCTCCAAATGGGTGGAAATACGACCGATGAAACACATCAACACTAGATCACTTTGTCTTACATTAGATAACATATTTTGTACATTTGGTTTACCAAAAATGATTATATCCGATAATGGACCTCAATTTACATCTTATGAATTTAAAGAATACTGCACAAAACAGTGTATTTTACATGTCACATCATCCCCATATCATCCTCGGACAAATGGACTGGCAGAACGTTTAGTCAGAACATTCAAAACCAGAATGGCATCGGCAGACAACACAAATCTTGAGCGCCGACTCTTAGAATTTTTGTTTACATACAGAAATACTCCACACTCGTCCACCGGTAAATCTCCAGCTGAGATGATGTTTGGACGACAATTGAATTGCATACTTTCCAACATTCGGCCAGACAAAAGAAGATTAATGCAGTATTTACAAGTAAAAGAAAATATTCGTACCACATCATCGAGTTACCGACCAGGTGACCAAGTATATGTTAAAACACGCAATGATGAAAGATGGGAACCAGCGGTAATTACATCCCGAAAACATAAATATTCATATATTGTTTCAACACCAGGAGGACTAGAAAAACGAAGACACGCTGATCACATCAGGCCACGCGTGTCCTCCACCTCAGAAACCCCGAGGAATAAAAGGATGCATTCTTCTATACTGCCGGCGACTGCTTCTCCAGACATTGGAATGGAAACAACAATTAGCGAAAGGCTAACGAATAGCAAGAATTCGGCAGCGGTAACATTACCTACAACGCAGTCACCTACAAATGTACCAATTTCTCCAAATTCACCTTCACAGCATTCGAAGTTATACTCTTCACCTGCTCCGATCTCCACTCCTGTACCATTTGCTCCTCGTCGAAGTAATCGACGTATACAGGCACCCCGCCGTCTGATCAACGAGATGTAGATGGGGAGGAATGTTGTAACCTTCTTTTCCATATTCTATCTTTTTGAATTATAGTTCTAACACATTGTCATTTTTACATCTATCATTTATTATATTTTATGTCATGTCTTGAAAAACATTGTTTTATTATACTTACTATACTCCGGACGCCGAGAGCAATGACCGACGGTGATCATTGCTCTATGCGAGCAAAGCGGCATTATATTTACGCGGGAGTGACAGAGACAGATAATAACAGGTTAATGGACGAAATTCTTCCTGCTCGGCGTCCGGAGTATACCTATAACACTTAAGGCTTGGACACCTTAGTGTTGATACTTAACACTATTCCACCAGGATGAAACTGTTGTAAAAATAATTTTAATATACTTGCCTTACTGGCAGCGTAGGTAGCCATCAAAGGCAATGGCTGCAACTCAGACCCCGAAGAGACATTGACAATGGCGCCCCTCCCCCGCGCCACCATGCCCGGCAGCACCATCCTGCTCATAGCCGTTACGGCGCCCACGTTCACGTTTATTATCTCCCATAATTTGGATGTAGGCACTTCGCACAGCAGCATTGGATAGTCGTACTGACAGCCCACGTTGTTAACTAGAAGGTAGAACTCAATTTAATTAAAATCCAAGTCATTTGAAAACAAAGGCCATAGCCCTTTGATAGCGAAGGAAAGCGCTTTTCACAATATAATTCTTTCCCTAGAAGTAGGAACTCTACTACACTATAGAGAAGTGTAAATTAATTTCTTATCAATTATAGATGACATTGTGTGTATTATCTCTAGTTCGGGTTATGAGAATAATAATTGTATATAAATTTAATATTGTAAAAATTGCAAAGCGAATGTGATAACCTATGCAGAGCACACAAATATTGTATAACTAGTTGAGCCGGCAAACATTGTTCTGCCATGTGAATTTAAAAAAAATAGCTCATGTCCTTCTCCAATGTCCAATCTATGACTATACCGAAAATCATCAAAATTGATTCAGCGATTTAGGCATGAAAGCGCAACAAACAAACAAACTCAGGATACCATATACGTATGCTTGCAATAAATTACTTGATTTTTTTAGTAACTAGTGTCGATCGGTTCAGGTCAAGATTTTATAAGGCGCCAGTCCTTTTTAATAGTTGTAACTTAGCTTATATTTTTCATAGGTGATTGTTAATAACAATTGGTGAAAAGACTGCAAAGAAGCCAAAAAGTCAAAGATGATCAAAATTCATAAATCAAATGCGCTTAAAACATAGTTGAACTCGTAGTTACTGATAAATATTAAACAGTGAATTTAGTACCTAGTATGCCTATAGGTATATCCTTAAGTTCTTCTTCGATACGGGAGTACACGGCAGAGCCATTGCTGAAGTCAGCAACCACTACGACCGTCTTAACGTTGTATTCATTTTCTGAAAATTAAAAAATATATCTTTCAAAATAACACCATATTACAATGGTATACAATCTGAAGTTCACTTCAATGTTTCCTAGAAATAGCGTGCATTGTGTACATTCATGTAAGAGATGAAGGTATTATTTAATGTCAATAATCTACTACTGTTACCAATACAAAACGCTGGCTGTAGAAGAAACGGCAAACAGTAGATCTAACAAAGTAATAGATAAGCTTTATCCGTGCAGGGGCGGAGAAAGAACACTGACCGCTGCGGCCGTGGTCGGCCTGTCATAAAAGGCGACAAAACCACCCTAGCTACGTGGTAAGGCCCCAAGCCCGTCTAGATGGTGACCACCTTTGGTCTTAAGTATGCTGCCATAATAACTGTACTGCGTTCTTTGTATTGTGTCAATATTGTATATAAATACAAAAAGGATGCCGTTTTATTCATAAAACGGCCAGTTTGAATCCTTATCACTTAGTAAATATCGCAGATACCCTTTGCGTGAGATGCAATCCTAAAGAGAGAAGGGAGCTGTAAAAGGCAAGACTTTTGAAATTCAAATTGAAATACTTGCAAGAACAGAGCAATGTTGTTAAATCCCCAATATCTAGAAGCTGAATTGTTTTTATTTTAAGTTATTAACTATAAGTGCTGCAAACGTAACCTCATTCTAGGAAAGCATTTGTTATAACCAGATAACCAGGCTTTGGCGGTTGTTGAAGCAGAGTCCCGAAAAGAATTGCTGTATATGAAGCAATTCTTTAAAATAAATAAATTTGTAAGATGCCGATTAACAAGAGTTTATTTTAACAAGACATGACAGAAGTAGAATGAAAAAACAAGTTACGGTGTAAAAGTCACTAGAATATTTTTAAAGTATACTTTTAAAACATGCCAGTGCTTTGATTATATAAATATACAAAACACGCAGGTTTTAACAACGGTGAACTATAGTGTAGCGATTACAATAATCCTTCCTTGGACGCAGTGATATTAGAACGAATAAATTTGCAAACAATCCATCCCCAAATAATAGTTATACAAGTGCATGAATACGCAATCCACTGAATTTGCGACCATATAAGTGTTTGGCCCTAACAAGAATACGCCACCTCTCCTTGTTTAGCACGTTTTTATTTAAGTCGTCAAATAATCATTATCACCGTTATCTTACCTAATTGATTGGCAACCTGCTTCAACTTGTCAGGGTTCCGACTGATGATAATCACGTTGATGCCCATCTTGGCAAGCTCCAAGGCGTAGTGCTTACCGATGCCATCAGTTGCGCCAGTCACAACTGAAATACATACAGAAATGTTGTATTTCTTTATTTTGTAAATATGTTTCTATGATTAAGACAATAGCTAACCCGGCAAACGTTGTACGGCTGTATATTTTAGATAGGATTTTCGTAAATCCTTTCTTAGTGAGCGCCTGCATTGCTAAATGAGTAACTAATTGCTTTATACCTACGGTAAATAACATACGCAAGGTTCACGAAAATCACCGATATATGTAACCCTCAAGTCGCCTTGGATAAGCGTAGTGAGCATACTGTCCGATAGTATAATAGTAGCGGGTATAGGGACAGCTAGGACGTCATAGGCTGTTATTGCAATAATATCCGGATGACCGAGCTTTGCTCGGTATTTTTATTTTTTTTGGAAATTAACAATTGATTTTCTTAGTCTAACCTCAAAGCAAACACTCATTGACTTCGTGTTACTTAACAACGCCATCTGCTGGAATAGCTTTAGTGTTGTTGTGTCGTAAAAGCAATTTAAAAAAATAGTATTATTATTCGCCCATAGATGTCAGGAAGAGTCATTTTTCAGTTTAAATTGGGACTACTCAAACGCCACCTTTTGACATTTTCTAGAAATTATTCCTAGCTAGATCGATTTATCGCCCCCGAAACCCCCGTATATTAAATTTCATGAAAATTGTTGGAGCCGATTCCGAGATTCCAATTATATATATATACAAGAATTGCTCGTTTAAAGATATAAGATATGTGTAGTCTAGACAATGTAGCCTGGTCAGAAATTAAAATATATCCAGATTCCTTTAGTAAGGTTCATTAGAGTGTGGGTTACTTGGTAAAAATCGCTTAAAGCAATAAGACCGCCCATTATCTGCAATGTTTAGAATTTCTTAGCACTTGTATTATATTATTAATATTAGATTAGATTGGAGACAATAAAGTATTATTGAAGCCATAATTAAGAAAAAAAGACACCAATTGTAACATTACGAAATATTTTGACAGAACACAGAAACGCTACCAATAACTACATCATAATATGTGACGTTATGGTGAAGAAGTTACGTCAGATAAAGAATTGAACACACGCAGAGCCCCATCTGATCAGAATCGAGACAAAAATGCATACTTAACCGTTGCCAACCTAAATTTAACCATGGATCCCGGGATTCAATATTAAAATATGACAGTAAATACAAAACTTTGAGTAATAACAGGTAATTTATGCAATATTAAACAACGTAATGACTTTTAGAAAACCACAATTACCCTAATTTGAGATATGATTGAAATATTTCATAATTTCTGCAATATTGTAGGAGAATTGCATTCATTTTAGGACTAAACCATCATCGTCTTAATGCGAAGGCTCGAGTTTTTCCATTTCCCTGGTTCTTTACAAATCTCTCCAGAATTGACGGGTTTGGCGCATTTGTTGATTAATAGATTATAAAGAACTCGTTTTCGGTATTTCCCTGTTTATCCATGTAGGTATACCATTGTGTGTTATTATTATCTACATATTAACACGTGAAGCAGACGTTTTATCCCCTTTTTACGAGCAATATGCGGACGGAGGAGTATGTAATTTATTTTATAATAATGTTTTAAAAATACATAATAAAGGTACATAATAAACTTCCGTCGTTTGATAAAAGATGGCCCCACCAGAAGGGTATGTTGACAGGGGTGTAGGGTTTGATCATAAGACGTTTTGAATTCCTTTTTCATTCGTTTAGCAAATAATAAAAGTTTTCGAAAATGAACATAGATGTTTTGAATCATGAATGAAAATTTCGTATTATAGATATGTTAATTTTAAAAGTTATAGTTAAGTATTTTATTTAAACCAGTCACTTTTTGTATTTTTTTAAAGTGATGTATTATATTCTTTGTTTCAAAAAGATAAATAAAATAGATAACTTTGTAGCCTTGGTGAAATCTGTGGGACCTTAACGACCACTTGTAATTATTATGAAATTATTGTAATATTATATTTTATTAGATTTTAGAGATTCTAGAATAAATAAATGTATTAACGAAATAATGCTTATCTTATCCGTGCAGGGGCGGAGAAAGAATACTGACCTCTGCGGCCGGGGTCGGCCTGTCGAAAAGGCGACAAAACAACCCACCCTGGCTACGTGGTAGGGCCCCAAGCCCGTCTGGATAGCGACCACCTTTGATCTTAAGTATGCCGCTATAATAACTTTATGTTGTGGTCCGGCTTTAGTGACCCAAGTTCCTGTACTCTTCTGGGACAGAAGCGTGTTCGCGATACCACTGGCGTTGCAAACACCTATAGGCGATGGTAACTGCTAAATTCTAAGTGGGGCGTCAGCCTGTCTGCTGTCCTACAGCAATAAAAAAATTAATAGTAATGATGAGTGGATATGGATGTAGATTATTATAATAATTTAATTGACATAATTCAAATTAATTTTAATTAGGCTAATTTCATCTTATATAAATAGATAATAACAAATATATAAAATTGCAGAAGACAACAGAATTTCACTGTAAAAACAAACTTTTGCTGAATCTTCGCTTTTAAACGAAGTGTTATTTGATCAGTGACAGTATTGCAATAGATTTTAAAACACTTTTATTAGCTTGGTATGTATCTAATGTAACGGATTCTTAGAACGTGATTTTCACCCTTTTGATTTGACTGACTGATTGATTGAAACTACATACTTATCAAAAGCCGTTGACAATGCAGTAATTTGTATAGTTTGTGTCATTATCCTTGCCAGAATCCTCAGGATTAATTATTTATTTACACCTTTTACATTAATTAGGACTCGATTTTTACCCACTTTGAACGATCAAAATCATTCAAAATCTTACACGCTTGTCAAGGCCTCATGACAATACACAAATTTAATAATTTTGTCCCATAGTTCTTATCAGGATCATCAGGATTGACGCTTTCTTTTCGGCAGAACCGAAACGCCATCTGGCGCTTAATTAATAAGACTGCCGGATGATGGTGTTAAATAGATAAAAACATTTACCGATTGAGAATTGACAACAAATAAATTATATTTTACACTTAATCAAACTAAAGATTTATAAATAAATTATAGTTTAAAAAACTAAAAGATACGCTTTTATACTTAATCCTAAAAAGTAAAAAATAATTCATTACATATTTTTAAACTAACTCTGTATTTCGGAATGAAACTACTTACAATAGTAAAATAAATATAACGATTGATATCGAGCACCCCACGCTTTTTAGAACAGTGACATTAATTTTCTCGTCAGTAATTTTATTCTTATGTTAAAAATTATTTTTACTTTTTAATTTTTTTGTTGAGGAACAGCAACAGGACAGCTTGAGTGCCTACTAAATAGAAAGAACCGCCTCCTATAGATGTTTGCGGCGCCAGGGGTGTCGTTTATACGCTGCCGTCTGTGTATATAAACCGGAACCTGGGTCATTTACGAGTATGTATACCGGGACACAAGACTCTTATGGCGGCATATATTTTGAGCCCAGGGGTGATTGCCTTCCAAACGGAACCCTACCACTGGAGTGGTTTTGTCGTCTTTTATGGTAACCCGCCCCCGACCGCAGGGATCAGTATTCTTACTTCGCCCCTGTGATGATCACTTGATGATTGAATGCTTAACCATGCAGGGGCGGAGAAAGAATACTAACCTCTGTGGCCGGGGTCGACCTGTCATAAAAGGCGACAAAACAACCCAACCTAGCTACGTGGTAGGGCGTCAAGCCCGTCTGGATGGCGACCACCTTTAGTCATAATAACCTTGTGTTGTGTTGTTGTATTCCGGCATTAGTGACCCCAAGTTCCTGTACCCTTATGGGACAGCAGCGTGTTCGCGATGCCACTGGCATTGCAAATATCTATAGGCGACGGTAACTGCTAAATTCTAAGCGGGTCGTCAGCCTGTTTGCTGTCCTACAGCAATAAAAAAACCGTGTGATTTCTATCGGTTGGTATATCATTTAAAAAGCTATAGTTAAGTTTTAACATCTCAGCACGCATAATAAAGCATATTTCACAAACGTATACGTGTTTCTATAGAGAAGTACAATCGCATAAAGCTTCGCAACATTTATGTTATTGTAATAAAATAAACACTTGAATTCAGTTATGAAACATAGCACAAAGCAATAAGTAGGTCTAGTGCCATCTTTAGGTGTGAAATGTCATTGTACCCGCGGACCGTACCATGTCGTAATGGAGGTAAAATTGCGATAAGCCAATGTTTAATTCATTTCAAGGGCATTCACTTTCACGACCTTCAGTTTCCTCTCAGCGACTCTTCCTCAGCATCTCTTACTTCAATTTTGCGTCATTGTAACTAAGTGCTTGGCCAGACTGCACACGCAGACGGGGGGCGATCGCGGCGCGGCTACTTAAACAATGAAACCGCCCGCGTGCCCACTACGGACACTCAAATAAGGTTTCATATGTTTAAGTATGCCGCGCCGCGACCGCCCCGCGCCCGATTTTTCAGTCTGGCCAAGCACTCAGTGAGAAATAAATCATATCAACAATAATCAAAATATACTTTAAGATTTGTATTTATTATCCAGTAAATTTGTCTTTACTTTTTATTCTTCCGGCAATCGTTCTCGTCTATTTGGACTTGCGCAAGAATCGCATCAATACTACTGAATTATCAGTCGCATGGCCAACTAGATTGATCTTATGGCTATGAAAACGTTATCTACCTTAATATTTTAACCAATATTGATTACTGTTTTATCTAATTCTGCGAATATTACTAGAATAATTTTCAGATGCGCGATCAGAGTTTATTTAAAAACAAAAATGTTACCTATTATCACTTTATGAATAGTAAAATTATGCGAACGGCATAAGTCTTGAATTTTTAAAGATTGTAGAGCTTGGTGTTGGTAACAAAGAGGTTCGCAACTTGACCGACACTATTATTGATTGAATGAATGAATGAATGAAAACTCTTTATTGTTCACCTTAAATATATATACAAGAAAATGAAATAAACTTACAAGCTACTGAACATTGGGTGGCCTTATCGCTTAAAGCAATTTCTTCCAGGCAACCCTATGTCAGGAATGATTGATAATAAGTATGACTATGGAGGTGGTGGCTAACATAAGGTAAACAAAAAAAAAAAAAATATATATATATATATATATATATATATATATATATATATATATATATAAATATAAATATATAAAATATATATATATATATATATATATATATATATATATATATATATAAAAAACAAAAATATTATTATGAACTTTTGTTATATGTACATACGTAAGTTTAGTGTTAGTCACGTACTTATTTATATGTTAATTTTATCTTGTGATTCTTTAATTTAGTTCTCTGTAGTTTGGAAATAATTTTCTACTACAAAATAAGAATTATATGTGGGTAATTTATAAGAAATAATCTTTAAAACCTATCTGAATAAAGAAAGTTGTTTTTGTATTATATTTACCCAACTTCTGCGTTAAATGTCTCGGAGCAGTCTTTTTTTTAATATACTTAGATAACTCACATAGCGCCATCTAGTCCTAAAGCAAATAACATAACACTTGTGTTATGGTTACTAGACAACTGATATACTATTTATATACTCGTCTTTTGTAAATAACATACATATTATACATAAACACCCAGTTGCGTGAGGGGAATAAAACCGACCGAAATGTATCGAATGCCACAGAGGTCATCAATATTGTTAACATTATTTATTAAATGACATGACCATAAATCGCTTAATTATCCGGCTTTAGGCAATTATTTCATTGCGGGGACAAATGATCAGATAGCAACAAAAGAGTTTCTAAACGATGTTACGAAACTGAAATTCTAACAGTACATTTGGAGATTGCTATCCTTCGTTGTCGTAACCGATCATTTAGCGGAATGCAAAATTCATCAGCAACATAATGCAATAAATACATTATTTAGTTATTTTATTATATTTTTTAAGGTTTTTAGTTTTAGGTTCATTGTACTAGTATATATTCTACTCGATATGTTGATATATGTTCATATAATTATGTATTTACGTTAAATAAGCAATGTATATCTAATTACAATTATACTATTTTGACTTTTGGATATTATAAGGTGTCATACAAATATATAAAATCGTTTTAGTTTAATCAAATATTTCGAAAAAAAAATACATTTGTTGTAATCGGGATTTAATTCCAATACACACAACCATCTAGTTAGCAAATAATCCTGGAGTGAAGGTTAAAACCGCGACTAGGCAAACGTAGCGTAGGACGCCCCGCAGCCCGATGGAGCGATGATCTGCGCAAAGTTGCCGGTCGGGGCTGAATGGAAAAAACAAGATCCAGTAGAAGTCCAGCAGTGGACCATGGCTGATGAAATCTAGTTCAAAAGCAAGCAGGTATCACGCCAGCTCCGGGAAAAGCCGGCGAGCATGTGCAGAAGTCACCGCCCTTCTATGACTGTTCGTCTAGCTAGCTTGCCTTGCCTAGATCCACGTGGGAGCATCTTAGTATCGACTTATGATTATTACTCTGCGACGGTTTATAATAAATACTAGACAAGTGATACATATTGACGCTTGAAAGAGAACCTTTACTAAGCGACATTGAGTGATATTTCTAGGAAATCTAATTGTTGGATTGAAACTGAAACGATTTTTTTTATTGCTGAGGAGCAACAGACAAGCTGACAGCCCACTTAACAGTAAGGAGTTACCATAGCCTATGGATGTTTGCGACTTAGGGCCACCGCGAACACGCTGCTGTACAGGAGCCTAGATCACTAATGCCGGAAAACACAAGATTATTATGGCGGCATACTTAAAACCAAGGGTGGTTGCCATCCAGACGGGCTTGGGGCCCTTCCACGTAGTTAGGGTGGTTTTGTCGCCTTTTACGACAAGCCGACCCCGGCTGCAGGGAGAAAACTCCAACCATGCACGGAGAAAAAAATATTTTCTGTTAGATCATTTCAATCCAACAATTAAGCGAATTATAATATTTTTTATGAATATTTGAACTTCAATCCACTTCCTGGAAAGTTCACATAATGTAAGGTGACCAACTATTTTTGTTCAAAAAGAGTAGGTAGTACACTTTGCAAGTATTTCATAGGTGAATAAAGAAGAAAAACCGATAAAAACTTCATTTTCTTTTAAAAACATATTTTTCTTCGGAGTGGATTTTTTTGGCTAAATGAGGATGTTCGTCTAATAAACATCCGAACAACTTTCATTTTGCATATTAAATTTGACTGTTAAGACGGCAGATAATGTTTTTACAGAAAGTTGCGACTTCTCACTGCTCCAATGATCATTCCCTAGTGAAAATACCCTTTCAACTGCAGCATTAGTCCCAACATTAGTTACAAATGAGTATAAAATTATACACATGAGAGTACTTTCAGAGTACAGGATTTGAAAAGAGTACCGGTTTGCGAAAAAAGAGTACAACACTCAGTAAATGAATATAGTTGGTCACCTTACTTAATGTCGCTTAGTAAAAGTTGCCTTTCAAGCGTCGATATTCGTCTCAGACTGCTAAGGGAATCCAAGTGACCCCCAGAAGCGATTCAACGTGCCGTTGACCTTTGAGGTCGATGATGAAGGAATATAATGGCAAACATCATATCCTGTCAACAAACGTTTTATAAATCTTCCATATACCAAAAACAAACATTTGCATCATGTCTGATTAGCACCAAATGTTAACATTCAAATGTTTACACACTCGAAGTAGCAACGAATAGTCGAAAGAGGCCCATTGCGACAATGCCACGAAGCTGAATCTTGCCACATAATCGGGTAAATCAGTACATGTGACCTAAAGATTGCACCAAAGAAAGGGTCACGAATGTCTAGGTTCTCCTAGGTAATCATCTCGTTAGTGCGTCTTTAAATTTAGACTCTGGACAGTATTATAAAATCTGAATATAATGAATGTAAAAAAGTGTGTGTGCAATTCACATACGACAGAAGGAAACTTTGGAAAAGTGTATATGTAGTGTAACATTAATGTATGTTAAATATATCGAATATTTTACGAAAAAGGTTTTACCAAATGCTTTTCGATATTATGACAAAAATAAATATCACTCGTCCGATTTGACGTACATTGTCATCTACAAGTCAAAATTACTTTATTGCTTTAATTATTTAAATATGTATATTTCTATATTTATTATAAGTATAAAGTGTACGAAGAGCTGCCAACCTATAAGTAGATTACCTATATTTCATAATTTAATGTATAAAATCTCTAAAAGCCGGAACAAATAGGAGACGAAGATTATAAGAAACACTCTGTATTCTATCTCATTCTCTCGCAGGCTGAATCCTATTTTTGATTATGTTTCTCTTTTTGGTGCCGCTTTTTCGTTTTATTGAATGTTGAACTTCAGAAAGTATTAAATTATTTGAGACTACCTCCATAGTGCAACGATTAACGTCCATCGGAGCGTGCAATATGTATTTATTAGTAAATATTTTTTTATTGTAGTTGTGTATAACCCATAACACAAGCGCCCTGCTGCTTACTGAGACTAGACTGCTTGAGACTAGACAGCGCTGTGTGGATTTTCCAAGTATATTTACACCTATGGAACAGCAGGGTGTTCGATGCTACTAGCGTCGCGAACATCTATAGGCGACGGTAACTGCTTACTGTTAAGCAGGCCGTCATCCCATCTGCTCTTCATCAGCAATTAAAAAAAATTATGTAATGCTTTCGCCCAGTAGTCGAAGTTTGACCATAATTCGTGTAGATTTTTAGTTAGGTAGTACCTTAAATGAGTAAATAAACAAGTGGATCCCCGGTAATCCGACAAACGCTTTGTAGAGCAGTGGCGGACTACCGAATAAGTCGGATTATAGAGTAATGCCTAAGTCCCGTATAGTCCCTATATTTGTACTTGACATTTTTAAAATAAACATTTCAAATGATTATAATTTATTGAACCTTTTTTGAGACACAATTTAACTATTACAGACTCGAGCCAATTTAAAAAAAGAATGTGTACCCGTAGTACATACATACATACATCTGTGTGCGTGTGTGAGTTTTAAATGCGTAGTAGTGTGCGTATTGTGTTTTTTATTACTTTAAGGTATATTTTAATCATATTTTTAAAATAATATTAGCTTCCCGGTCTTATTTTTTAATTCTTTGACTGTGCTAAATTGCATATGCCTCCGTCTGCGCAATTTTCATAAAAAGAGACATTTTTCGCTTTACGAATTAATATAATAGACTGTTATTATAATCCCTCAAAGTAGGAATAAACACCACTGTATTTAAATATAAGGCTCATCATCTTGTGTAAATATATTTTATCTTAAATTCTCAATTCAGTGTCCAGAACTCAATGTCCCCTCCCCACGCGTTATTTTTCTTTCCGCGTTCCACCAGTCTGTTCCATTGACGTATAGCGTATTGTAGCATAGTGTATCAATAATGGGAAGCCAGCATTCTACCACTTCAACGGGCGGATGGCAAATATAGTTGCACTAGCTCGGCTTATCGCAGACATAATTCCAGCAATTCGTCTGCAATGTCACCAATATTAAAAATACTGTGAACGCAAAAATAAATAAATATTTTGTGACAATTCACACAGCGCCATCTAGTCCCAAACTAAGTAGCATAGCACTTGTGGTATGGGTACTAGACAACTGATATACTACTTATATACTTTTTATATAAATAAATAAATATATATATATATATATATATATATATATATATATATATATATATATATATATATATATATATATATATATATATATATATATATAATACATAAACACCCAGACGTGAGACGGGAATCGAACCCGTCACCCCCGCAGGCGTACCGAGTTGCGTTATCCGTTACGCCACAGAGGTCGGCAAAAGTTTCTAAAACACTCCTTCAACGTCTTTTCCGTCTTTTCCTCCGTGACTTCAAATATATAAAAAAGAAACACAATTTATAATGCTATTATCTAATCTCATAACAAATTTACTAATAACAAACTCGATAAATTACAATTTTATCTCAATTAATATCGTAATACTACGCTACCACACCTTGGAAAAGTAGAGCAAGAAATAAACCTAATATATTAATAATTTTTCACTTAATTACCTGCTCAAGAAACAAATGTAATTTCTGCAATAGATGTTTATGGTAAAATTATTTTTTAAACTCAGTCCGATCGTGCATAAATACAACTCATTCACGAGTTGCTATGTACTTTTGATTCTTTATATAAACCTTAGGTGGGTTAGTACGTACGCCATGTTTGTATCGTGCTTAGAATATTAAATATGAACTTCAAATAGCTTCGCTTAATGTATATTTGATTTTCAATGTCAATAACAATCAATGAAATAGTCTATTGTGTACATCAAAGGTGTTTTCGTATGTATTCCAAAGAGTGAAGACATGAACCAATCATTGTTTCAATGCAATCACTATTATGCTCTCAACCAACAATCTAAATATTTTCCCCGTACAAGGGCGGGGTAAAAATTAACCTCTGTGACCAGGATCGGCCTGTCGTAAAAGGCGACAAAACACCCTAGCTACTTGGTAGAGCCACAAGCACGTCTGGATAGCAACCACGCTTAGTCTATAAATATGCCGCCATAATAACCTTGTGTTGTTTTCCGGCATCCAGGTTCCTGTACCCCTATGGAACAGCAGCGTGTTCGCGGTGCCACTGGCATTGCAAACACCCATAGGCGACGGTAACTGCTAAATTCTAAGTGGGCCGTCAGCCTGTGTGCTGTGCTACAGCAATAAAAAAAATATATTATATAATGAGTATACAAGATCTCCGATATTATCGCCTAAATGATTATTTGAGATGTAGGAGACTGGCATAATATGGGCATGTAATAAGAAGGAATGCAGACCACGATACCAGAAGAATGTTAAATGAAAATAGATGGATACAGGCAAGAGTAAACTTAAAAATCTATATGAAGAATGTGTTGATGATATGAAGTGATGGATGAAAGATAGATTAGAATAGAATAAAAATGCATACTGTACCAATCTCAAATGATTGCCATATGGCCAAGGTAAGTAATGAATGAATGGATGCCTAAAAGGATACAAACTTCTTTTTTTTAAAGTGACTGTAATATTAAGAAGAATTATTAAGGTTTACAATTTACATTTTTCTTCTGATTTCTGCTCTATCACAAAGGGCAACATTCCATTACACAAAAGAAAAACAAAATAAGGTAATATCTTCACCGAGTTATTTGTTAAGAATACTAAACTACTGTACTTTTTTATTAATAAAACAAATAACGAAAAAGTTAAATTAAAAAGTGTTATAATCCGCGAATTATTCCACGTATTTATACGAAAAATGCGGTGGGCTTGATATTACGGTAGAAGCATCCTCCTATGCATTCCGCTGGTATTTCAGAGCAGTGCGCTAAACTTGAACCAGAAGTGATTCTACTAAACGTTGAGGTGGCCACCAAGTTTTTGAATGGTGAGAGGCCTGCATTAACGACGCAACAGCTATATCGAGCGGTTAGTGCTTAACAACCCTGATGAGTGGGGTCCTTCAGCCCGCGGCAAGGCGAGGACGCAGCTTCTGTGAGATACAACTTCCGCGCAACCGCTGCAAGATGCAACGAAGATTCCTTCATGTTAATTATAATTTATCAATAACTACAGAATTTCTGATCAGAGTTAGAAAAATGTACCGTCTCCTTCCTACTCGGAAATGTAAAGACTAATAAACATGTTAATTGTTTAATTAATATAATTAATGAATAATTAATTACTTGCAGATAAGGCACACAGTTTTATATGCAACTTGAAAAATATTAATTATGACATTATTATTAGACTAAATTAGAAGATTTAATTATTTGTGAATTTGTTTCGGTTTTTTTTTTTGCTGTAGGACAGCAGACAGTCACACAGTCCGCTTAGAATTTAGCAGTTACCGTCACCTATGGGTGTTTGCAACCAGTGGCACCACGAACATGCTGATGTCCCATAAGGATACAGGAATCAGGATCACTAATGCCGGAACACAACACAAGGTGATTATGGCGGCATACTTAAGACCAAAGGTGGTCGCCATCCAGACGGGCTTAAGGCCCTACCACGTAGGTGGGTTGTTTAGTTGCCTTTTACGACAGGCCGACCCCGGTCGTAGAGGTTAGTATTCTTTCTCCGCCCCTGTACGGATAAATGTTTATGATTTTTATATTCAATCTGTTATCTTTTCTGAGGTTTTAGAAAGAAAGAAAGAAGAAAGAAAGTAATACTTTATTTGAAGAAATAGCGACGCACTTACATTACTTACATATTTATAAATAACTAGCAGCCCGTCCCAGCTTCGCATGGGTATTTAACAAAAAATTAAACCCTTCTATTTTTTTTTCGGTATCGGGGAAAAACCTATTTTGACGGGTTCCCCGGCCCGGGGGGACCGAAGGATATAAGGGACTCCGGAAAAGATGTTCGACCATCCGACTACCCACTAAAAAACCCCGCTGTTCTCCTATCGCCTGAGCCCGGGCCCACGGATATATGGCCTGCCGATCTCGTGGCCCGGGCCGGCGCCGGCCCACGCTTTGTCTTAAAGCGGGCCCCTTCTAAAGTGCTGGCGCCAGGGGGTCAGGCTTTCGTCCCGCCGGCGCTCTCTTGTAACAACTCTATGAGTTGATGGGGGCTGCGGAACCGCACGCGGCCTTTTCCCTCACGGCAATAGTGCGGGCGGCGGATCCTCCCCTGAGGGGCCGCCCGCGGCCGCTTTCTACGGCGGCCGGAGATCGTTGCCCGCCCTCCGGCGCCGACGACGCGGCCTACGTTGGCGGGAGGGGAGTGCGGTGGCGGACTCCCGCTCCCGTTCCGCCGCCTCCCTTGCAGACACTACTGCCTCGCAAAAGGAGGCGACGGCCGTCCATCCAGGATCGCCCCCGACCATGGACAGAACCAGGGCCGGGAGCGACAGGTCCGCGGCCAATTCCGGACGGGACTCACATCCCCGTCGCGTGCTAGTCAGGCGTGGGTACGACTACCAGACGACACTCCAGGAAAAGCACAGTCGCCTGACGTCGTAGCCGGCCCAGCAAGACCAACCGACAGCGAGGATGCAATTCCCGCCCCGGGAACACTCTCTGTGCAGGCGCAGTCGAAATAGGAATGGTTTCGACTACCAAATCAGGTCCCAGGGTAGAACCCGGGACCCCAATCAGTATTCGCAACCATCCCACCGGGGACCACGCCACGAACAGAGAGCTAAGTTGGAAAGGGTATAAGAGGTAGACGGAAAGAAAGGTAGGACTCTGTCGCCTCGAACGGAGAGGGGAGTGAAGCGACGGATGCTCGGGCACCTCGGGTACGCACACCCGTGCACTCCTCGGACAGAGGAGCGCCCCTGAGGGCAAACCCTTCTATTTGCGTCAGGTTACTAAAAAAATAAAATTATAAAGAAAGTTTGAATATTATTATTTCTATGAGCTTTTATTTTAATGATTTTTTTTGTTATTACTTTTTATTTATTTTTCGTTATTTTTAATAAGTATTCTAATTTTTGTAAAAACCCCAGTGACGCACGCCTACATTGCATAAGGTGCTGCCTAGCTAGCCGAACAGGGTGAGCGGCTACCACGCAACATTTTTCTAATACTTACATTTTTAAACTCGTGATATCTTTCGAATGGAATATCCGAATTGAATAATTAAAAAAGTTATATAAAGGTATTGAAACAGTTTTGAATATGAAGTAATTTATTTTGATAAGGATTAATACCAAGATCCAAATAAAGAGCCTTTTCTAGGGGAGGCATTTCAATCAATTTTTTAAAATAAAAGAACACTTATTGTGGCATAACTATAATAGTTAGACATATGCTGTCGCGACACTTTTTGTAAATAATGATGTGTTCTGCAAAGTTGTAGTACATTATTTTATTCTATCATCAATAGTTTTCGCAATGCACGCGATTTAAATAATATTTTAGGTAATTTTTTTACACTTCGGGTTACATTATTAGAGTTTTAGTAAGGATCCCTAATTTTTTTGAAAATATAATATAGCCTATGTCACCCGGGGATAGTGTAGCTTCCCAACAATGAAAGAATTTTTTAAATCGGGTCAGTAGTTTCGGAGCCTATTCAAAGCAAACAAACAAACAAACAAACAATCAAATCTTTCCTCTTTATAATAGTAGTATAGATATAGATATTAGGAATTTGTAAATTTGTACGCCGCATTTTCAGCAAACAAGGCTTGCACTCAGCTTGTTGCTGTGTCGGAGTTATATCCGACACAACGCTGATTTTCAGTGCAAACCTTTCCCTTATTCTGTATCAAAAACGATCCTCAAGTATCATATTTTCTAATAATTGACGACCGGAGAACGAAATAAGACAGTCATATTCTTTTTGCCAAGAATACATACACTTCATATTTACCTATATATGTATATATTTTAAGAAGAAAATATTAAACATTTACGCTTACACTTACGTTTTTTTTAAACTCCATATCGTACTGCGATGGGAAAAACTCAGCTGGAATTTCATTCCAAGCAGCCAGATGATTGTTCCAGTTGTTCCCCTAAGCAACAAATCATTCGAGATTTCGACACCAGGGATCCCAACACTTTTTGGTACGGTAAGAGGAGTCCCTTGCAAATGTGATGCAGGTGCGGGTGGGACTTTCATGGCGAAGAATACGAAGACTTGCCTCTTCGAGCGGGTATTCGAGCAAAGTTTTGTCATTCCCATTCAGAGACTCTCTCTCGAGTGAGTTCTCTGCATCAGACACAAGTCTAACCCGACGGAGGTTTGTATAACTAGAGTACCGTGCATTTCCGGTACTATCATCCACATAACAATGAATACCATCTATGGATAACATTTTATTGATATGCAAAATAAATAGCGTCGGCGATAGCACACAACCCTGGGGCACACAAAAGCATTGATGGGATTCACACTAGCAGCAACCGTCAACGACCATGATGCTACGTCCAACTACTATGAACATCAAGTGCAAAGCCTCTCGGGTATCCCGTAAGATGGAGGTTTCGCGAGAAGAACCCTATGCCAGATCCGATCGATGACTTAGTGATATCTAGGCTAACAACCTGGGCTTCTTTTTCGCTCTCAATGGCCTTAGCCCAACAGTGAGTTGGTAAACCAAGAGATCCCAAGCGGATCGACCATGCTGAAAATCATATTGGCGATCGTTTAGTAGGTGGGAATCCTCCTAGTAACCCATGAGCATGTTGATAATTTGCTCCATCACCTTTGAGAGCAAGAACTTACCGCTATAGGCCAGTAGTTGAACGGGTCTGTCCGGTCATCCTATTTGAGGATAGGGTGGATATAGGTTATTTTCCACGAAGCTAGGACACAACCTTTGATAACTTGAAAAGTCGGGAAAGGACTGCAGACAACTCAGCCGAGCATTTTGCAATATTTAAAATGTTCATTCTTATGTTAGAAAAATTAGCGAAATATGAAAAGATTCCTGCTTAAGTAGCGTTCGAAAAATACCCATTAAAATGAAATATAGCAAGAGCGTTTCATGTAACAGTTGGAGTGAAATAACGCGGAAGGGCTGCCCTAGTAACTGCTGCTTCCACGTAATCCTGCGTGCCTGGAACACCGGCGAAGCAGAACTTGTCGTCATAAAGACATAAAAACTGTGTGAAACAGACAAGAAAAACTAACGGAAAATTGATTCCGGGTACCGAAGCGGAAGTTTGAGTTGCAACCGGGATTTAACGCTAAAACGATTATCATTTCTGCACAATTCTGATAAAAATATATTGCTATTGAAATTATAAGTTCACTTTAAGATGGCAAGAAATAATATTTTTCTTTGAATAAAACTATCAATCATAAGTTTCTCATCGCGCTAAAAGTAGAATGAAACATTTTAAAAACACACATAATAAAATGAGAATAATATTGACAAAAAGTTAAATTACTAACAAGATACTGATAAAATATTTATAAATATTCATAAAAATAATGACCCTGACTGTAAAACATGTGAGAAGAATAATAAACGTGTGACAACTTACCTGCCCACGATCCGAACCTCTTTGACAAAGGTTGTACTTCTGCTGGCAAGAAGTAAGGCATTAGATAAGAAGACAAGAGTTCTAGAGGACTCCATAAGGCATCTAGTAGCCCAAAGAACAAAACTACAGCGCCTATAGCTGTTAACCCTATCACAATAAACATTTTTCAGGTTTTTAATTCACCTTTTGGTAAATCACGTAATGTTATGAATTAAAAATACTAAACGTCTTAACTGATAGACGTCCCGGCGCGTACTAAGCCACGAAACTAAACGAGCTGCTATTCAATTGATTTATTTTGTCGTATCATAGATTACGTTAGGTATTTGACCTGCGACAATTGAAGCATAATTTACACTACCGACCCGGATTTGCTCAATCTGGGGTAAGGTTAGTATGAAAATAAAGTGTGTGTCTGCAATTCACATAAGGCAAAAGGGAAAACATAGAAAAGTACATTTCATATATTAGTGTTTAAAGGCTACGAAAGCCCAAATGAAGTTCAACGAGGAGATGAAGATTATAGAAAACACTGAAAACTTGTATTGCATCTCATCAGACTGAATCCAATTTATATGAATGCATGTTATTGAATATAATGTCTCTTTTTAATGTCGCTTTTTCGTTTCATCGAATTTTCAAATCACAACGGTATTAAAGAAGTTTCACTTCAATAAACTCTTATATCATTATTTATACATTCTTACCCATCTTGGATAGCGAATCCATAATGGCATTAGTTTATCTAGCTAGATCTTAGACGCTTTGTTCCCTGTGATTTAATTGGCAGTTGTACATTTGAATTGGGAAAACATTTATTTATTTACTTAAACAATGTTCATACAGCACCAATTTCAAACTTACTACTTACATACTAATATACTCGTATAATGAACAGGAAATTGACCACAAAAAATTACACTTTATAGAAGAAGAAGACATAATATAATAACTAGTAAATAACATATGAAATATTAATTTTAAATTTTACAAAGAAAAATGAAAATACAAGTGAAAAACAAATAAACATTCCTTGATTTCCAATTAAAGCACTAGAGCGCATTATGCGACTTAGTGCTCAACGTTGATGTTTCAACTACAGCAACGCTTCGCACAATCGGGCACTTTCAAAAGTGATGCGTGCAGTAAATTAACAAGTGTTTTTTTCTTTAAGTTGGCATTGATCGAAATTTTATTTATATATTATCGTTATTAATATTGTTTAGTGTTGAAATTTGGCATACTTATCAAGGACCGATGAGAATGCAATAATTTGTATAGTTTGTATCCTTACCAGGATCTTCAGGATTAATGAATTTTCGGATTGGTTCTAGTCAGATCACCGAAGTTAAGCAACGTTGGGCGGGGTCAGTACTTGGATGTGTGCCCGGCTGGGAACAACGCGTGACGTTAGCTTTTTGCTCTTTTTTTTACTCGCTTTATATTATCTTGACCTGTATGTAATGGAATTTTCGTACTCAATTTTTACCCATTTTGAACAATCAAAAAAATTCAAAATTCTCCTGAAACGCCATCTGAAGTTTAATTATTAACACTGCTTGAAGATGGCGTTAAAGGAATAATTACCGATTGGGAATTGACCACAAATAAATTATATTTTATAGTTAACCAAACTAAGAAGGTAAAAATAAATTATAGTTTAAAAAACTAAAAGACCCGCTTTTTATAATTAATCAAACTAAAAAGAAAAAAATAATTCTAATATATTTATAAATTATAGCTTGTTTTATTCTGATGTATAAGCTATATTATTGTAAAATTTCATTAAAATCCATTCAGTAGTTTTTTGCGTAAAAGAGTAACAAACAAACATACAAACTTTCGCGTTTATAATATTAGTAAGGCTTAGTCCCATTTTATGTCAACACCACTGCACAATTATGATCAACTATGCTATTATTCGTACATAGGTTGGTATAAAAAATGATGAGAGGTCCTTACATAAAGTTTTATCAAAAGATGTTATTTTAACTAAATCTATTTTTTTGTAAATAGATCAATCAATTGCTATGTAGTTTGTTTGCGTCGCAAAAGATCACGACACTAAATTTAAGCAATACAACACGGCTTGTAAGAGTAACTTAGCAAGTTTATTCCAGAACTGATTGCTAGCACAGATTACATAGGCGTATAATTCACTTACGAGTTTCATTCATTTACGAGTTCACTTACTAACCATTTCATTTGTCTTATCTCGGATACACGAGGAACTTTTCCTTCGCTGCTTGAGATTCTCTATTGAGTTTTCACCATCATTTTAGTGTCAAATCCCGGTTACAGCCTAAACTTCAGCTTCGTTAGCCCGGGTCAGTTTTCGGATTTCACTTCGACCGTTCTTCTTCCTTTAGGACGTCCAACCAGCACTGTTTGGGTCTACCCGGAGGAGGAGGAGGCGACATGGCTAGACATTAGTAGCCGCGTGAAGGCTTCCGCAAATGCGGGAGTTCTTAACGCGATTCATCCGCATCAGTCCACACATCCTCTGGAACATACTCATCTCCGTGACACGAAGTTTCTGCTTTTGTCACTTCAGCACCAGCCACATTTCACAGTCTTATTCTTTTATATGGCTGCCCACTGCTGATAGACCAAAAGATTATTTTTCGTGTGGTGGATACAAGTTTCGGTTATCAGCGTTTTTTCATCTTCATCCTTTCTTGGACCACTTAATTTGTACATTTTTAGTTCATTTCTGGTGAGCGATAATACGGATCTTGTTAAGGTTATAGATAAATATATAGATAGATAACTCTTTATTGTTTAACTTAAAAATTACTTAGTATCTAAGGAAACTAAAACAATAGGCGGCCTTATCGCTCACAGCGATCTCTTCCAGGCAACCTGTTATGGCAAAGGAGCCGAGAACAGCTATACATAATAATATTATTTGGACAAAGTAAATAAATAACTACCCAGTATAATCAGTTAAGAGGAAATAGTAGATATGTTAGTCCAAAGAAAAATTATTGAAAGTGAATAACGACTTTGCCTCTCTGACATCAAGAGGTAACGCATTCCAAAGCCGGACATCCTGCACTGTAAAAGAATTGTCATAAAGAGATAAAGTGTGTGCAGGTGTTTTTTAGTAGTTTGCAATATGTAGTGGTGCGTAAATTATGGGAAGAAGAAAGACGGAGGAAATCAAAACGCTCCATAAGGTAGTGGGGACTAGTCCGTGAGTATAAAATACTGTGAGAGTGACAACGTGAGTATTCCGACGAAAACGAATTGGCAGCCATTGAGCTTATATCTAAACTCTGAAACGTGGTTATATTTTCGCAACCCGAATATGAACCTTATACAAAAATTCTGGAGTCTCTCAAGTGTATCTAATCTAGCTGTTCTATGGTTGAATCTAGAAAGCAGGTATCAGCATAGTCAAGTATTGGGAGCAGAAGAGCCTCTGCAAGCGTAATCTTGCTAGCTGTAGGTAAGAAATTTCTAAATCGCCTAAGAGACCTAGAAGACAGAAAGATTCTGCTACTTAGTTCAGAAGTGAGGTCTCCAAAACAGCTCACTATAATATGATAAGGTCGGATCGGAGATTTATTTTATACAAATTATTATTATTATTATGTAGTAATTATTTATTTTATTACACGGTAAAAATGATTGCAATTTTTAGATTTCTTAATTTAACTTTTAAATCTATGCTTAATTTAAATTAAACGATTGAAATTTATAAATTAAATTAATTGAATCGTTAATCGATGCTATTGCGAACAGCATTAAGACAAATGCCTAATGAAGCAAGTTCCTCGTCATCCACTGCTTAGCGTTAAATGCTGTACCCAAAGCTGTTTTTAATACCTTGTGTCAGATTCCCTACAATTAATAATAATAATATTTTGTGTCAATTCACACAGCGTCATCTAGTCCCAAACTAAGTAGCACTTGTATTATGGGCCCTAGACAACTGATATACTACTTATGTATATACTTTTTTTTTGTAAATAAATACATATTATACATAAACAGTTAAACACCCAGACGCGAGACGGGAATCGAACCCGTGACCTCCGCAAGCGTACCGAAGTGCGTTATCCGTTACGCCACCGAGGTCGTCAATTGTAGGAATCGGAATTATAATAATAATGTTCCCTTTTATTAAAATATTAATATTTTCCCTCCAATTTGCACGGCCATCTGCATTGTGATGACAAATACTAATCTTGGGTGTAAGTATAATATCGTAAGTATTCATTGCTATTGATCGGTGAATTGCAACATTTATTGCAACGTGTCCTAATCGATCATCATGAACTCTTGCGCAAGCATATGATTTAATTACGTTGACACTTTTATGAGCGCCATTGTGTTGATACTATTGTTTTGCAACTCACAATCTTAATCTTAGTGAATTCATAAGTACATATATTCGGATTAATCCGAAATAATTTTCTATATACCAAAATATTATAAGCTAGCTGACCCGGGGAACGTTGTTCTCTAAGGTCCAATCTATTTCTATACCGAATTTCATCGAAATTGGTTCAGTGATTTAAGCGTGAAAACAACAGACTGAAAGACAGAGATACTTTCACATTTATATTAGTAGGAATTTTGTATGAATAAATATATATATATATATATATATATATATATATATATATATATATATATATATATATATATATATATATATATATATATATATATATAAAACACTTTTAGTAGTCTGATAGAATAATTACTAAGAAGTAGCAGAAACGAAATATTCATTTAAACTGCATTGTATTTCTCCGCACTATGGATACAATGGAAAATATCTGGGTCTAAATAGTTTTTTTTAATCGACCCTAGAAACTCGAGGTTGGTTGGCTCAGAGCCAATGCTCTAAACAATTGATCGCAGAGCTTAAGATCAGATGATCAGCTGGTATTGCTTTTTAAGTACTTATCATAAAGAGAGAAAATGTAGAGTAGCTTAGATTATTCTTTATTGTACACATTTTAATTACACTATACAATTCAATTTAAAACGGTGTTAAAGTACAATGGGCAGCCTTATTCCTAAAAGCAATCTTTCAGGCAACCTCTGTATCACGGATAATAATAATACCTTCATTTCTTTTGTACGTCCACAGAATCTAATAAAACTAAAATAAAACATTTGAATCTCTTCAAAAACTCTAAAACTTCACCAACGACCCAGTCTAATTCATTTTTTGACTAGATATACCCGAACGTCTTCATTCGCGTTCCTCCTGAAAGTCTATATCCTAATGAAACTTCTAGGAAGTATCTCGTGATTTTATAAATATCTTGGACGCAAATGAAATCGAGTTGGTCACGCCGGTGACAAGTAGCAAGTTCGTATAATAATAATCCGCACATTTTATAGCAAATTAAAAATATTTCATTAATTTCCAGCTGTTTCTTTTATTGATAAAGCCACGTTTAATTATTACTTAAAAATGTTAATATATAATATTTTAAATCCCTTTGACGTACTAGCAGACCTTGAGTTTCCTTGACACCTTAAGATTATTTTGGTGTTTTAATAGATCTCGGTTCTATTAGAATACCTGACGGAATAAGGTTTATTATACAATAGAGACACTACTTTTATCCGTGCAGGGGCGGAGAAAGAATACTAACCTCTGTGGCCGGGGTCGGCCTGTCGTAAAAGGCGACAAAACAACCCACCCTAGCTACGTGGTAGGGCCACAAGCCCGTCTGGATGGCGACCACCTTTGGTCTTAAGTATGCCGCCATAATAACCTTCTGTTGTGTTCCGGCATTAGTGACCGAAGTTCCTGTACCCTTATGGGACGGCAGCGTGTTCGCGATGCCACTGGCATTGCAAACACCTATAGGCGACGGTAACTGCTAAATCCTAAGCGGGCCGTCAGCCTGTCTGCTGTCCTACAGCAATAAAAAAAAAAAAAAAAAAGTACCTAGTGGTGGGACTTGCAGCAAGTCAGTGTAGGACTCCCTGTACTAAGCGCACATGAACGTACATGTCTTGGTTTTTGTGTTGATTTTTTTGTTCTGCCGATTAATACTGGCAGAACAAACAATTTTATATGAAGATATAGCTTGAGCATTACAGAAGTACCTGAATTTTAGACCATGAATACCTTAAAAACAGGTGGTGATGTATATGTAAAATGTAATGATCAAGACTTGTATGTGCTATGAATATATTTTAAAACTTATATTTTCCTTCTTAATATCACATAATTACTTAAAGATAACTTAACAAGTACAGATTAAACTATAGCTATGTATTCTTTAAGAATATATCTATTAGCTATCTAATAGCTTAAACAGTCTCGCTGATGGTGTAGAGCTTCCCTTCAGGCGGTTGATCTTTCGTTGATTCTTCCTTTAACTCTTTGATGCCTTTCATTTTATTCTTTATCACTTCAAACGGCGCTGAAAATAAAGGGAATATCAGTATTATTTAAAAATAATAAGCCTGATTCGTTCGTCAGCAGACAGGCTGACAGCTCACTTAATACTAAGCAGTTACCGTCGCCTACGGATGTTTGCGACACTAGGAGCACCGTGAACACGTCTCATAGGGGTACAGGAATCTGAGTCATTAATGCCGGAACACAACCCAAAGTTATTATGACATATAGACCTAGGATAGTTGCCATCCAAACGGGCTTAGGGCCCTACCACATAGCTAGGGTTATTTTGTCGCCTTTAACGACAGGCTGACCCCGGCCGCAGAGGTTAGTATTCTTTCTCCGCCCCTGCATGAATAAAAAAGTATTGCTTATTTGAATTAAGTAGCATCATTTTTGTTTAAAAATTATTTTTTCAAAAGTCAGTTCAGTTCTTAAGGTTATGGCTCCAATGCCTCTACCTCTAGCATCGATTTTGGCAGTATCTGAGTTACAAAAGTGACAGGATATAATAAAATAAACTGTAAAACTCATTCAAACTCGGCCGTGGCTGATCCTATTTTGATACTGACGGTGACATTTTGACAATTATACATAGACAAACAAAACAGTGATCCTACTATGCTGTAAATGCATATCATAGACTAGATCGTGTAAACTTTTTATGTTAGATTTAAATCGCAGAACAAGAATTCAGCATTTTAGAAATATTTAATCTCTGTATAAAATAAATTTCATATAAAAATAAATACAAAAAACATTTTAAAATAGTTTAAATTGGATGTTTACATTAGTCAATTTGAACAGTACACAATACATCTGCAAAATTCTGCTCATTTGAATAAATTACTAATGCTACCTATAATGAAATAAAAAATGATGTTTATAAACACGCGTGCGGCTTACATCTATGCGTGATTAATTAGAATCAATTATTCAAGGTAAACTTATTCAATCGAATTATAAATACTCAACTAAACAACTAATTTATACTATATCGGAATAACTTTTTTGTCTAATACTTCTTCATTTAATTATTTGGCCCCAACGCTTTTGGCATTGATTTTGCCAGTGTCGTAGTATGTTAGAAAGTGTCAGGTTATAAACGCAGACATAAAAATGAAAATTTAGTCGGTAAATTCTCACTATACATTTTGAGAATCTGGCGACTATGCAAAAAGCATATATACGCATATACTAACTACCTTATTTATAAATAAATATTATTAATCTTTAAAAATTTACTGAGAATATATACAACAGAACTACACCTTCGTTTAGGATTAGGAGGAAAATTCACATTGACAGGGCGCGAGGCCTCTTAAGGTAGAATATCATTTAAGGACAACAAATTTGGGACATTCAAAGAAAATGTGGTAAAGTGTACCCTCAGCTATTCCACACTCACATATGGAATGGTCGCGAATCCTTATTTTGGATTAAAAGACTGGAGAACAACAATGTCCGAATCTAAGACGTTTAATACCCAAAACCGAAATTTCGGGCAAATTTATATACTTAAAATATCATGGCTTAGGTGGAACTTTGGTTGAAGATTACCATAGTGCCTTTCTGTTATCAGACGAACTTCATCCCAGAACACACACCAACACTGCATCATCTGGGGTTTGGCAAGAGTTTGGAGATCACGGGGAAAACGTTTATCACATTTACTGATTACAGAGTAATAAACCCTAGTCTTTTCCCCAACTATCAGCAGTCTCATTGCCACTAATTCCAGAGTGACTAGGAATCCATACCAAAATTAATTAAACATGAATATGAATGAACATGAGTCGCCATCTGGAGATTGCCAACAACACAGTAGAGATAAAAGTGTCTACATATATTCACTCAAAGCTTGCCAGAGTGAAACTAGTGCTTTTTTACTTTTCATTTACAGGAGCTACCACAGCCTGACCACCTCTATGTTTATTTTTTCTCATTAATAAACTCCCTGGCGAGATAAGTGGGAATCCATGAGACTACCGACAATCCACTATAATCTCCCGCCTAGTGCAGTGGTCGGCAACCCGTGGCTCATTGACTCCTCGGCTACGGCTCTTCCGCGAAATTTTTAGTCCAGGCACGGAATATTACTAATTATATTTAATTATTACTGTAATAATATCTACTACCACAGCAAAGCACATGTTAAAAACGGCTTTTTTAATAAATTTTAATGGTGTATTAACTATATTTGGCTCTTTGGAATGACAAGATTGTCGATTACTGGCCTAATGCTTAAGTCTACGGGTAACTGGTCTGCCGACACCCTGACCCAGGCAGACTACTTCCTCTGTCCCTAAAGGAAAACCTTGCATCACATCCTGTCTCTTATTTAAAAGGGTATCTGCATATCAACCTTAATATTGGGGGAAAAGCACGTGCTTACAATAATGAGAATATAACCTCTGGGTTAATTACCACTGACTACCATGTTCATATGAACAACGTAGAAAGTAGGTGATTTTTTATTAGACATCGAAGCAGTAACAAGTTTATTAATGGCCGTCTTTAATTTTAACGCCAAGTAATTACTATCTTCGCGGAATACGCAATACATGGAACAACACAATAGAAGTTTTATTGGACATTTGCGTTATCTCTGTACAATGCTTGGATTTCGCAGGTCGTTAAATTTATATAAGTACACAATAGTAGTTATTTATGCCTCTTATTGTTAACAATACACCTCTCAAATCATAAACCAATGAGTACATTAAGGCATATGACAAAATTGGACAGGACATGTCATTTCATGTCAAGCATTTACTTACCTAAGATTAGTATGTTTACATGATCGTGCAGGATATAGGTATAAAGCTTACATTTCTTTACAGATTTATCTTATCTTATTTTTGGGGCCGAGAAATATCTCGGACACTTCGACCCAATGGGATCTTTTGTGTTCTCCTAGATAGCAATCACTCCTCTCCAATCTCATTGAAAATTTGCTTCATGAGCCTAACAATGAGGTATGGAGATAGGAGCCTGTAGTCTTCCGGTGTTGGATATCCTACCCCCAAAAGATTCATTCGCCTCCTGGCCAATGCATCACATGTACACAGTAGGTGTTCCATGCGTTCTGTATGTTCCCCACACAACCTGCACATGGGTGTCGCGGTTAGACCCATCTTCATGAGCATGTTGTTGGTTCCAAAGTGCCCAGTAAAGGCTCCAAGCAAGTAGCGTATTTGCCCCCTGCTCATGTTCCAGATGGATCCTCGTGCTTTGTACGTGGATCCCAAAAATTTTTTGGAGTGTTCCAGACCGATTCTAGTCAGCCAGTGTTGTTGTTGACTGCGGTCTGCAAAATCCCTGAATGTGGCTTTCACGAGGCTAGTCGGAATGCCTACACATGGTTCCGGACCCATAAAATCATTAGTTGAGCCCTCTCTTGCCAGTTCATCTGCCATTTCATTGCCATGTACTCCCTCGTGTCCCGGGACCCACATTAATCTTACCCTGTTATGCCTTCCAAGCCTATTTAAGGTTTGAATGGCATCCAGGACAAGTCTGGAGTCAACTTTGCAGGAGGCGATGGCCTTGATTGCAGCTTGACTGTCACTGAGAATATATATAGATTTGCCTTTGGTGCCTCTATCTATGTTCTCCTGAGCACAGGTTATTATGGCATATGTTTCAGCCTGGAATACACTTGCCATTTTTCCCAAGCTTTTATACTACATTTGTAGTCTTTCGCGTATACTCCCGCCCCTGTACCTGATTCCATTTTGGATCCATCCGTGTACCATACCAGACTATTATGTTCTGGTGGATCTGGTCCCTTTGTCCATTCCATTCTTGTTGGAATTTGGACCCTGAAAAGTCTTTCAAATATAAATCTGGTTTGCATTTTATCGGATATCATATGCGTTATCCGATCCAGGTACTCATTTACATCAAATTTTGTATGATTGGTTTTTGGCTTAGTGGCGCCCCATAGGCAAGGCCCCTATAAATGCCCTCCTTGCCTCGAGTTCAACCATAATGTGCAGAGGAGGAATGTTAAGATATCTCTCCATAGCTGCCGTAGGTGTTGTTCTAAAAGCACCAGTGATTCCAAGACACACCGTTCTTTGTAGCCTATTGAGTGTCTCTTTGCACGTAGTAAGTTTTATTCTGGGCCACCATACTACACTGCCATACGTGATGATGGGTATTATCATTATCTGATAAAACCATCGTATCACTTTGGGTTTTAGCCCCCAGGTTTTGCCATAAGTGGAGCGACACATGCCAAATACTCTCAGAGCCTTCGCCATTGTCTTTTCCACATGAGTCTTCCACCTGAGTTCCTTATCGAGGGTTATGCCTAGATATTTGACATCGGTGGACTACGGCAGTTTGGTTCCATTAAGGGTGGGATTCCCTAGACTTGCTAGTGTCCTTCTCCTTGTAAATGGTACTATAACTGCTTTATTTGGATTACTGGAGAGGTGGTTTTCCATGCACCATTTCTCTGTTATCTTCAGAGCCTTTTGTAATAATCCAGCGACTATGTACGGAAATTTACCATTGACCATTATGGCTATGTCGTCAGCATAACCTACCGTGTAAAAAGGTCCGGTGTTGAGTTTGGTTAGTAGTGAGTCTACTACCAGACACCATAATAATGGCGACAATACTCCGCCTTGAGGGCAGCCGCGTGTTGTTTTTGCGCTAAGTTTATCTCCCATTAGTTCCGATCTGACTAGTCTGCTCCGTAGCATATAGTCAATCCAATTACATATAGTGTTACTGACACCATGTTCCTTTGCAGAATTGCGAATAGATTCGAATGTTGTTTTGTCAAAGGCTCTCTCAATGCCGAGGAAGGCCCCTATACATACTTCCTGTCCTTCTAGTGCAGCCACAGCTCAGCTTACAGCGTAGTGTAAAGCCGTTTCTGTTGATTTGCCAGGGTTATACGCACACTGTAACCTATGTAGAGGGAATTTCTTCAATGGCCCCTCTCTAAGATGCCTGTCTACCAGTTTCTCCAGAGTTTTCAACAGAAAAGATGATAGACTAATGGGCCTGTAAGCCTTAGCTTCTTCATAAGTGGGTTTTCCAGCTTTTGGTATGAAGGTAACCCTGACCGCCCTCCAAGCTTTGGGTACTACATTAAGGTTACACTGCATCATCATCTTAGCGTTAAATCACGGCTGCAACCCAAACTTCTGCTTCGGTGCCCAGGTTCCGCTTTCCGATCTCTTCTTCTCCACTTTATGATATACCTGCAAGACGGATGTCTTGCACATTTTGGTGTTAATGTTAGGCGATGGCCTGACAGCTATTTTCCTAATCGTTGGATAGGGTGAGGAGGACCCGGTTGATTTCTATGTCTGGGGTCACATGAAATCCCTAGTTTAGAACCTCTCGTCTGTGTCATCCGCGGAAGAACTCAAAAACAAGAATTATAAACGCAGCAGTAGTTAAGTCACAACTCAGAAAAAGAATGCGACTTTGCATACGCAATAGGGGAAGTCACTTCGAGCAAGAAAATGTCTTAATTGTTCCTTATTATTTAATTGTTAATTTTTATTACTACTAAATTGTTACTGGTTCTAAATTTTATTTTAGCATTTTTGTTTTATTTACATTTGGTTTTTTTTCATTAATTTTATAGAAATTTTAGAGAACGACCTTAAATTTAGTTCGAATACAAATTTCTGCCTGCTTCCTTAGTGATCTTTTTTTTCAGTTTCTTCGAAATAAGTTCCTAGTTGTTATGCATTGTTGGAAAGCTAAGAACACAGTTATGTTTTTAAAACAATCTGCAAGTTAAGTTTCATAACGTATTTTTGATTTGTTTTATAACGCATTTTAGTGGAAAAATACCGTTACGTAGATAGCACATACAAGTGAAGTTAATATAAAGCGTGTAAAAAAAATACAGTAGAAACTAGACAAATGTTTTAAGGAAATAATGTTTCCTTAGAATAGATCTGAATAGGATTTAAGTTTTTGTTATCAACAAAAAATTGATGATGCGAAGTCGAGATAATAACAAAAAATACTTTCAATGACTTCTTAAAAACTCAATTTAATTTAAATTATAATTCCAAATAGTAACACAAATTCGAGCATCATTCTGGTCGCAGATCGGTTTATAGAACAGTTAGTAGTTACTGGAATGTATACCCCTATGGTAGAATAATATCATATCCACATTTCTAGACGATAGCTAGGAATGACTCCAAAATGGAAGTCATTAGGACAATGTAACTAAATATCTTCATTCGAAAAATTACATCTTTTCCTCACTCATAACACAACGCTTGATGATATTTTGTTTTATTTTTAACTTTAACAGTTCGTTTTCTTTTCTTTCTAATCTTTCCTTAGTGCAATTAGAGATCCAGAATGACACACATGGGCGCCGCCAGGATTATTTTCAGGGAGGCGCATGGTGCATCTGCATATATACATGTTATTAACCAATGTAAAATAAGTAATTTAATTCGTGCAGGTCTTATGTATGCCGCCATAGTAACTTTGTGTTGTGTTCCGGCATTAGTGATCAAAGTTCAAGTACACTTATGGGACAGCAGCGTGTTGGTCACTGGCATTGAAAACACCCATAGGCGACAGTAACTGTTAAATTCTAAGTGGGCCGTCAGCCTGTCGGCTGTCCTGTAGCAATAAAAAAAATAGATTTATATAAATCTACAGAATCTACACACTATACCTGTATAGGTATAGTATGTGAATAAATGCAATGTCAAATCACGCGAGTATTTAATTAAGTATACTTCACTCATCGGAAACATACTTAGGGTAGACTATGTATTTTTTTATGAACTTTCTTTTCTGGCGGGGAGTGCAAGTGCACCCCCTTGCATCCCTCTGCCGGCGCCCATGCACATAGAACTCACAGTCAAACATCAGCGTGGATACTAACAGTAAAATTGATCCACTACAAAGTCACTCTGACAGCTAAAGAGACTGTATATCTCTGAGACATCGCATCCGAAGTGAAGTAATCCGTCAGTGAATCCAAATCACAAAAGTGGCTCCTCGGATGAGAAAGCTGAAGTGATGGTGCCGATATTATTTGTCAGAGTACCGAAGTATTATGTTTTAAAATTTTGCACAATGAAGGGCCCAGTGAAATGGGGTGACACTACAAAGCGAGGCGAAAAAAAATGAATGCAACGAAAAATAAGCTGTGAGTGTCCTATGAACGAGTTAGATATCCGTTAGACTTCCGTATACTTGCGATAATTCTCTTTTATCTCTTGAAAGGGATCAGAAGAACCCGGATAGTGACATGTATTCTCTCTTCTTTAACTTAATTTGTCTCCGTGCAAGGGCGGCCTGTCGTATAAAACTACAAAACTACCCTGGTGGTAGGACTCCAAGCCCAACTGGATGGTAAGACCAGGGTGTTCCCTAAATACGCTGCCATAATATCTTTGTATTGTGTTTCGGCGTTACTGTAACCCTATGAGACAGTAGCGTGTTTGCGGTGCACCTAGCGTCGCAAACATCCATAGGCAACGGTAAGTGCTTACTATTAAGTGGGCCGCCAGCCTCAGCAATTAAAAAAAAACGTATCGAAAGTCCTTGCGTGCAACTTCTCACTGTTCTTCTATCAAGAACATGAAATTCCCTTTCGTACTAAAAGTAAAAACATTCATACAATCCATCAAATTAATCGACTCGCATACGACTTCCTTAACAATCAATTTGAAAAAAAATATTTAAGTTTTCGAAAGCAATAAAGTTAACTTACTGGACCATAAGCGCAATCTGTTCCTCGTGGTCTCCTCATCGCTAAGGCACAGCCTTATGATATCTAATACTGCTAATAGAGTAAGGAACATTAATAAACAATATACTACAAATTCTAACATATTTGGAGGCACGCGTCTCGTTTTATTCACAATCAACAATGAACTGCACGAGGTTTTTTCAATTTCAAGAACGCCTTGCAAAAACTTGTAGCTTTAGGGTTCTGTAGCAAATACCAATATTAAAAATAAGAATTTCTATGTCTGTGCGTTAAAATTTACGAAGAAACCGCCTGGTTATGTTAAATTAAAATTTGATATCTTCCAACATTGACTTACTTAAACTAATATTAATGTTTGCGGATGAATTGCAAGAGTGTCTGTCGTCTTCGTTGGTACAGCGACGATTTACGGCAATCGGCTAACGCTTACGTAGGGAACACAAGTTTGGCCAGAGGTACACTAGATGGACCAATGACTCACTACCAGGGATGCTGAAGACCATACGAAGTGGAGAAGAAAATGTTGGAAAGCGGACCCCGCGTACCGAAGCGGAAGTTTTGATTGCGACCGAGATCTAACGCTAGGATACGAGTACGATGATGACGGTTAAATAAAACTATGACGGCGGTTGTGCTTTCGACAACGCTTTATCAACCTGAATTCATAAATCTAGACGGATTTATCAGCTTCAGTATGCAAATGAGATGATTGGTGATACCAGGTATAGAAATATATGAGTGATTGTCTTCTAGTAATTAATCAAACGATAACGGTACATTTTTATCAAAATATTTTGTATTCAATTTACTTTTATAGGATGGATATACATATCTGTTTCCCTAAACTCTATAATATGAAGGACGTCAAGCGGCAAGAAGGCTTCTAACAGATATATTTCGATATATCTTTTTTCATCCTGTAATTTTTTCTTTGAGCAGGAGCGGAATATAAATAATGACCCCTGCGGCCGGGGTCGGCGCGGCTTAGAGAAGGAATGTTGCATTGGAAAGCCAATATTTTTATTATAATAATAATATACTTTATTGCACTCATCAACAAAAGATCAACATTACAACAAAAAAAATAGACAAATAAAGTACATTCGGCGGGCTTATCGCTGTGAGCGATTTCTCCCAGACAACCTCTTGAGAGGATTTATCTATACAAATAAATAAAATTGGAGAGTCTGTTTGTAATATTAAAATAACCGCTTTTTATTAAGTGCATTCGAACGTATACACGGTACATATACCAAAACAACATTTTTTACAATTATTGTCTGTCTGTTTGTTCCGGCTAATCTCTGAAATGGCTGCACTGATTTTGACGGGACTTTCACTGGCAAATAGCTGATATAACAAGGAGTAACTTAGGCTTATACATCAGAATAACACATCCTTTTATCCGTACAGGGGCGGAGAAAGAATACTAACCTCTGTGGCCGGGGTCGGCCTGTCGTAAAAGGCGACAAAACAACCCACCCTAGCTACGTGGTAGGGCCTCAAGCCCGTCAGGATGGCGACCACCTTGGGTCTTAAGTATGCCGCCATAATAACCTTGTGTTGTGTTCCGGCATTAGTGACCCAAGTTCCTGTACCCTTATGGGACAGCAGCGTGTTCGCTATGCCACTGGCGTTGGACGTTGCAAACACCTATAGGCGACGGTAACTGCTAAATTCTAAGTGGGCTGTCGGCCTGTCTGCTGTCCTACGCAATAAAAAAAAATCCTACTAATATTAACTAAAAATTTGTAAGAGTGTAGGTTTGTTACTGTTTCACGCAAAAACTGACAATAATTGTCAATTTTCATATAGATCATAAGTGGGCGTACAGAAGAATAGCTGAGCATTTAAATTGTTTAAATTGTTCTGTTAAAAAAGTTTTTAATGCAATTGATCAATATAAAACACATGGAACTTTTATTTTATGCTGTAGGACAGCAGACAGGCTGACGGCCCATTTAGAATTTAGCAGTTACCGTCGCCTAAAGGTGTTTACAACGCCAGTGTCATCGTGAACACGCTGCTGTCCCATAAGGGTACAGGAACTTGGGTCACTTATGCCCGGAACACAACACAAGATTATTATGGCGGCATACTTAAGACCAAAGGTGGTCGCCATCCAGACGGGCTTGGGGCCCTACCACGTAGCTACGGTGGGTTGTTTTGTCGCCTTTTACGACAGGCCGACCCCGGCCGCAGAGGTTAGTATTCTTTCTCCGCTGACAAGCACGGTGGCGCTAACATTAAAGTTTGGAGGTGTTTTTCCGTATGTTAATTTTAATGATAAATTTAGTTTTGATGTTAAATTTTAATTGGGATTGATGTCTAGCCACCCAATTTAATAAAAAAAGAATGGTTTCTCTTAGGAGTAATGAAATTATTGTCTTCTAAATTGCACTAAAAATGTGACAGGATGACCTCATAATTGAAAATCTCGTCAGATTTTTATCAAAATCTACTTATTTACGATAAAGGTAGATCTTATGCCTTTAAAGCATAAACAAATGTAAGATTATAACGTTTCTATCTAATTAAAGATTAAAATTTTAAATGTCAGTTCAGTTCAGTTCTTAAGGTTATGGCTCCAATGCCTCTAGCATCGATTTTGCCAGTATCGGAGTTACAAAAGTGACAGGTTGTAATAAAATAAACTGTAATTTAAAACGCGGGAGTTTCGAAAGCTAACGTTATCTGGAATCCTGAGGACAACACAGTTTCTATTTGTTATAAATTGTATTAACATACTTATAAGTAAATACTATTTTTAATCAAAAACTTACATAAAACTAGAATATATTTAGTATGGACAAGAGTTAACATGTAATTTACATTAATAGGGCGAGGGATATCTGTAGGAAGAATTTCATAAATGGGAGTAGAGATTTTTGGGCAATGGAAAAAAATGTGATCAATAGTACCCTCGTCAAGTCCACACTCGCATAAAGAATGGTCCCGTACCCTTATTTTAGCCAGAAAAACTGGAGAACCAACATGACCTAAACGTAAACGAATAATGGAGGAAGTGACATTTTTAGGCAGAAACTTATGGCGGCAAAACCAAGGTTTCGAGAAATTAATATCAGGTTCCAGGGAACCAAAATGTTTTACACCAATGATTCTAATCCTATGCCAAATATCATTCCATGACCTATACATATCCAACACCACAAGAGATCTTAAGTCCCTACTGAAACACTTGTTATATGTTGTAAGACCCACCCTAGTTGCACTTCTGGCACACTGATCAGCCGTCTCATTTCCTTTTATTCCGCTATGACTAGGAATCCAGGCTAGAACAATTTCAGAGCCCGAGGTGTGACACTTTAGTAGAGCCTCCTTGATTTTTAGAGTAATTGGGAAGTTTTCTTTTGACCGAAAAGGAAGTTTATCTAGGTCTTGTAAACAACTAAGGGAATCCGAGAAAATGACAGCTTTACTGATGTGGTGGGATTCAATAAATAATACTGCCTCAAGAATTGCTATAGCTTCTCCTGTAAAGATTGAGCTTTGAGGGGGAAGTTTATAATTAAGAACAATACGATACTTAGGTATCCAAACTGCAGAGCCTACAGGAATATCCTTATTTAACTTGGAAGCATCTGTAAATATGGACAAGTAGTCTGGCCATCTTTCATATAAAATTTTATTGAAAGATGAGTTTGTGTCTATTGAGTACTTATCAAGGCCAAGGTTCAGATAAATTTTTGGTCTAAAAATTAAACTATCATAAGAAGATTCAAACAAAGGGTTGCAGAGAGTTTTGGAGATCTTATAAGGTAATGAAGCATATTTTTTAAAAGAATTTACTAAAAGTGGAGGGAGTTTTTGTTTCCAGTATGGTGAGGAGGTAGTAAGATCTGCAAGGGAATTTAAAGATTCTAAGAGAGGGTGACTGTAAGTGGCTATTACTTTACAGAAGAACCTATCTGCAAGGAACTGTCTGCGGAGATGAAGCGGTGATTCCAAACATTCCACCTGGAGCGCAGAGGTAGGAGATGACTTCATAGCCCCTGTTATTATTCTCAGGCATTTAGCCTGGATTCTATCTAACTTAGCAAGAGCAAGTTTATTACATGGTTCAAGCAGGAAGCAGCCATAGTCAAAGTGACTGCGCACAATAGCATTATACAATAGCCTTTGGTTATAGGGATGGGATCCCCACTTCACCCCAGACAGAGCCCGTAGGACATTAATGTTTTTCTCTGCTTTACCACATATATAATTTAAGTGATACACGCCAGATAATTTTGGATCTAATAT
This sequence comes from Malacosoma neustria, assembly GCA_963693495.1. Lineage (NCBI taxonomy): Eukaryota > Metazoa > Arthropoda > Insecta > Lepidoptera > Lasiocampidae > Malacosoma > Malacosoma neustria. Next base: position 22,354,473 of record OY856375.1, on the reverse strand, counting down.
TATACCTAAAAATTTAACACAATCTCTGAAGTGTATTGATTGATTATTAAGAGAAATGTTTAAGTTAGGGATGGACTTTTTCCTAGTGAAAGCTACAGCTGAACATTTTGGGATAGAAATGGAGAGGCCATGTTCAGACATCCAGATGTTCAAATAATGTAAAGCATGATTAAGACGGGAGCAAGAGTCAAGGAGGGAAGAAGAGGGGGCATATAATGCAATATCATCAGCATACTGTAAAATTCTGCAGAAGCAGTTAACTGATGTGTCCAAATCTGACGTATATATGTTGTATAGGAGGGGACTCAATACTGACCCCTGTGGGAGGCCCTTCCATATACGGCGGGGTGGGAGGGAGACACCAGGAGCACGGATTGTAATGGAGCGATCCATCAACAAATTACTGATGAAGTTTGTAATTCTCACAGGGATATCGAGTTGCAGCATTTTCTGTCTGAGTAGACCAAGGTCTACATTATCGTATGCAGCTGCGATGTCTAGGAATACACCAACCACATGCTCATTTTTAGAGAAAGCAACACGAATATCTGATATAAGGATGCTCAAACTATCCATAGTACCCATTCCTTTGCGGAATCCAAATTGAGTTTTAGGCAACAGATTGCGGTTCTCTATCAGCCATTCAAGCCTGTTCTTAATGAGATATTCCATGATTTTACACAATACGGATGACAGAGCAATGGGTCTGTAAGAATCCGAATCAGAAGGGCTTTTGCCTGGTTTCAAAATAGGGATTATTACTTGCATTTTCCATGGGTCTGGAATTAAGTTATTAGCAAAGAACATATTAACTAAACTAAGGAAGAATGATTTGACAGGCTGTGAGGATTTTTTAATAAAAGAATATAGGATTCCATCTGCCCCAGGAGTTGAATCCTGAAGGTGGTCAAGAGCACAGAGTAGCTCCGCATAAGAAAAGGAGCAGTTCATTTTATCCGTATTTATTATGGACTCTGGTGGGATAGGACTAAAGAGCTGGGCTGTAGGAACAAAGGGAGGGGCTAATTTAGAGAAAAAATTTGGCAGCCAAAGAGATGTATCATTAGAAATAATATTGTTGTCAATCTGTGATTTTCTAAAGGATTTTATCTTTTTCCATATTAAGTGTACAGGAGATCTTGGTGAGAGGGACTCACAAAAGTTACGCCATCCTTTAGTTTTTTTATGGCGTAGGATCCTTTTGGCTTTAGCAGAAATTTTTTGATGGGCAAGATAATTTTCCATAGACAGATTTTTTGTGAATTCCTGTTCGGCCCGTTGTCTTTCCTTTACTATGGATGAACATTCGCAATCCCACCAGGCTGGCGAGGGGATTTTGCCAATTGATAAATTTTTTAGCGGGATGCAAGATTCCGCGGAGGTAGAGAGAATGGAACAAAAATCGTTGTACAAAGAAAGTGCATTATCGACAGAAATTTCAGGAAGTGAGTTTAGCTTAGTTTCAATCAAATCCGAGAACTGAGGCCAATCTGCATCTCTAATTCTGAATTTAAAAAGCGGATGGGGGGTAATAGGTGGGAGGGAAGAGTCAACAAATGTACATAGAATTGGTAGATGGTCACTCCCATAAGAATTGGGGAGGACTTCCCATGACATGGTACTAACAAGGGAGGGGGATGCTAGTGAGAGGTCAGGAATGCTGGGGTTTTGGGAGGGAGAAACTCTTCGAGTGGGTGAGCCATCATTTAAAATACATAAGTTTAATGAATCTAGGACATCAAGAAAGATATTAGAAATAGAGTCACAGGAATTACAGCCCCAAATGTAGTGATGAATATTAAAATCTCCTAATATGAGGAGGGGGGTAGGGAGTGATGACAAAATGTTAGATAGCTCAGAAATTAAATCATAGTTAGGGTAAGGTATATAAACAGAAACATAACAAATATTAAATGATCTGACAGCAACAATGTTAATGCCAGAGGAGTGAGTTGGAATGGGAAGGGAATTAAAAGTAAATTTTCTATTCACAAAGAGGGCACAGCCTGCCCATCCATCTTGTCTGTCATCCCTAATGCATGAATAACCAGGCAGCTTGTATAGGGAGCCAGGTTTAAGCCAAGTTTCAGATATAGCTAATATAGAAGGATTATACTTATTAATGAGGTATATTAATTCGTGTTTTTTATTCTTGATATTCCTAGTATTCCACTGTAGTATTTTTTGGATCATTATTGTTTTGAGAAGAAGAAAGAAGATTTGTTATTAAGCTTTTAATTAGTTGAAGAGCATTGTTCGGTATATTGATGTTTAACTTAGATAGTATATTAATTACAGATGTTATAAGAAATTCCCCAACATCATCTAAGTTTGGAAGGGGGGATGAGCATAAATTTGGGTTTAACGCACTACCATTAGGGAGGGTAAAACATGGAGGCGAAGTAATTTTACTGTGTGCATATTTATCATAAGAGATGCCTGGTTCAGGCCTGGATTTTTGCTGAATGAACATAGTTTTTTTATATGAGGATCTAGGGTTAGCATCTAACATGGGGGAAGGAGTGATAGAAGAAGGACTAAAGTTAACAGTATTAAATCTTGGAGCAGATGTAGAAGCCGTTTCTGAATATAGTGAGCGCACTGGACGGAATTGTCTAGAAGCTTCTAGGTAGCCAATATTTTCCTCTGACATCATTAGTTTAATTGATTTCTGTCTGGAGAATTCGGGGCATTTGGGGTCTGTCGCTTGGTGGCGACCAGAGCAGAAAATGCAACTAACATTATCATCGGGAGTTTTACATGTTTGAGCATCGTGGGGTCCTGCACAACGGGAACAGCGTGGAGATGAACGACATTGATTACGCACATGTCCAAAACGACAGCAATTGTTACATTGAATTGTTGGAAGGTTGTATCTATCGACTGGTAATGACATATTGCAGCAGTATACATAGTCTGGTAGTATTTGTCCCAAAAAAGTTAACACTACAGTTCCTGTAGGCTCCCAGGTCGTTTTTCCATCAATTATTCGTTTCCTATTAAGCCGACGAGCCTTTATGACTTTAACAGATCTAGAGCGACAATCAGTCATCTCTACCAAATCCTCTAAAGACCAGTCTAAAGGAATTTTTCTAACTACCCCCATCCTTGTAATATGAAATCTTGGAATCACGGCAGTTAATTTGTTCCGAAGTAGAATAGGCGAGGAGAGAAAGTCATTGGCATCCGAATATGTTCTAAAATGTACTGATATCTTATTTCTTCCTAAACTTTTTATATCCTGAATTCCCGAAACCTTGGCTTTATAAATAATTTGAGCTAATTTGAGAGCACTAGTAAGGGATGACGATATATCAGTTTCCGTACGAGCAACATGCACAAGGAAAGGACCACTGTCAAGCTCAGAGTACTTTAGCTCAGAGTTTGACTCGTATCCGGGTATTGTGAACGTGTGCTGCGAAGATGAATAAGGGGGTACTATTCTTTTTTCTGGTGGACCTGAAGAAGAATCTCTAATGCGTTTTAAATTTGTTTTATCTGAGAGATTTATACTTTCTGCCCTTTCCCCCATATTTATATTCCCATCTTTATCTGGCGGTACTTTTTCTCCAATCGAGATCGACATAATAATATAATAATATAACTAAACAAAATATATTTACACGTAAATACGAACCACCACCAACACAAAAACAAACCCAAATTTGTCCTAGAATTGCAGAGTAACTAAAATATAAAATTAAATTTCGCGGATACGTGAGAGCCGTTAAAAGACACCTGTCACCTTCATTTTAAATGTCAATGGATAAATAATATTCTTTGCCTGCCAGATTGGCAAATTAAAACAACAACAACATTAAATAATATTCTTTACGTCAACGTCAAGAAATATCAAACCGAAATTATTTATGTATTGAAAATTCAACTTTGCTTGCCATAACCATAAGAACTGACTGAACTGATCAACTTACTTAACTTTCTAAGCTTTCAGTTCCTAGCTTTCAGTGGGTATATACTATAAAATGGAAAAAGACCTTGACAAAGTTGTTGAAGAAATTATGGCGACTCCAAATGTTTGTGGGTGTTTACTGGCTGATTACCAGGGCCTGTGCTTAGCAGCAAAGGGGGACGTGCATGTTGACTCTGCTGGAATTATAGTAGCTATTTCTGAGCAGGCATGTAAACTCCAACCGAACCTGAATCCTCCGACGGTCTGTTTGGAGACTGATAAGAAGCAATGCTTGATACAACGACGGGGAACAATAACTGGAGCTATATACAAACTTATTGTGTAAGTGAACATACATTTAATTAAAATTAATTCTCTCAAACGTCTTCAAAATCCTTGAATAAGTATTAATAACATACCAAATAGTTGGTTTATATACAGTACTGATCCCGAGCCAGACAAGCAGTAATTCTAATCAGAAAACAAATTTCACATGAAATAATATGCTGAAAGCTTTTATATTGCTGTAGGACAGCAGACAGGCTGATGGCCCACTTAGAATTTAGCAAATACAATCGCCTATGGATATTTGCAACGCCAGGGACATTGATAACACTGCTATGTGTATGGGAAACCATAACACCGAACCTGGTCACTTATGCTGGTTACAAGGTTATTATGGCGGCATATTTAAAAACCCGGGGCTGGTTGCCATCCAGACCGGCTTGTGGCTAAGATGTACTGGCTAAGACCAGGGATGTTTTGTCGCCTTTTACAACAGGCCGATCCCGGCCACAGGGGTAAGTATTCATTTTCCACCCCTGCACGGATAAAGTGCTTCCTAACTTATTTAGGTATATAAATATAATTATTGTAATGTATTTATCATTATAAATACTTAAATGTATGTAGATATGAATAAATCTGTTGATTCATAGATTCCGTTTTGTTTTATTGCTCAATACATAACTATTATGAAATGTATTTTAACATTATAAGCATTGTGTTATGTTTTAACAACAATCCTCAATGAAATTACTAAACCTAGCTAATAAGTAAATTACATATATTTAACATTGTTGACTTTACATAAAGCCAAAGTACAATTTATTCTAAATAAGAGCACCCAGTATTGGGTGCTGAAAGACAATCTCATTCTAGACTTAGAATAGAATAGAATATTCTTTATTGCACACAGAAAATAATAAAATAAAATGAACATAGACTTAAACTAAACAAATGTACAATTGGCGGTCTTATCACTAATAGTGATTTCTTCCAGACAACCGTCTTAATAACAATCAATATGATCTGGAATAGGTCGGTCATTGTGCGCATCAGTATCATATAAAAAAAAATATATATATTTTTTTTTTTATATGATACTGATTAAAGGATCTATCTATTTTTTGATGTATATAATCTGAGCTGGCCCTGATTATATGCAACAAAAGATAAATAGAGTAGATATAGGTAAGAAATATAAAGACAACCTTAGATAAACATTTGATGTTGTATTATCCTTGATTATATTTTTTTATTTACAGGTAAAATGGAGAACAATATTTAATTAAGTGTAATGTAAAATATTTAAATAATACAAGTGTCTTTGAGTATTAATGGAAAGCCTTTAATTCAAAAATTTTATTGTTCTGAAATACTAAAGATCTTGCACTGTTTCTAAATTGATTTTATATCTATAAACTATATATAACTATATACTATATATGTGTTGGAAGGGGTAGACCTAGGTGGACGTTTCGAGACCAGATCAGGGACATCTTGAAAAAAGGCCAGGTCAAGAGTACCCTAAACCGAAGGGCATGTATGAAGGGAATAATGAAAGTGGACGAAGCGAAACAAGTATGTAAGGATCGTAGCAAGTGGAAAGAAGTGGTCTCTGCCTACCCCTACGGGAAAGAGGCGTGATTATATATATGTATGTATTATAAACTTGCCATCCATTTTGTATCAATCTAGTCTTAGATGAACCCCTCAGTGTAACAGTTAATGTACATTGGTCATGTCTGCAGAGGTCACAGGTTTTATTCCCATCTTGAGTCTGGGGCTATATGGAATCAATTATTATTATTTATTTAAATTATAACTATTGTAGTTGTCATATATTAAAGGGAGGGTGTATTTTAAAAATCTAAAGGGTCTTTCAACAATGACAGGTCGATGTTGACAGTTTGTGGCTGCCATGTTGTTTTGGCGGCATCTGTCAAATACGTTGTTATTTCTTCAGTTACTGATGCCCAAATCACCATGGCAAACTTGCCATCGTGTAACTACACGATTGAGCAGCACGTCCAAATAATAAAACTTTATTATCAAAATGAGTGTTTGTTAGTACAAACGTTGCACGCATTACGTCCATTTTACGGTAGACGCGACGGCCCTTCAAAGTCGACTCTCCAACGTTTGGTGACCAAATTCGAGACGACTGGTTCGGAGTTGGTTGGTTAACACCCTTACGTCAAAGGAACGCCAGATCGGCACCGAGAACATCGCTGCTATCCGTGAGAGTGTGCAGGAGACTCCGAGGCATTCGATTTCTCGCCGTGGACAAGAACTCAGCCTTCCGCAGAGTTCAACTTGGCGAATTTTTGGTCAGAACTTGTACACCCGTACAAGATACAACTGACCCAGGAGCTCAAAGTGAATGACCATAGACAACGCCGTTTGTTCGCTGACTGGGCTATAGAACGTTTGAAAGAGGACCCCAATTTTGGCCGAAAAATCATCTTTAGCGACGAGGCGCATTTTTGGATAATTTTGTTAATAAGCAAAATAGCCGTATATGGGACGACCACAACCCACATGAGGTTCACCAGGTGGTAATGCATCCACAAAAAGTTACTATTTGGTGCGGATTTTGGTTCGGCGGAGTAATTGGTCCGTACTTTTTCGAATACGATGATGGTCAGGGCATTACTGTCAACGGCGAGCGCTACAGATCAATGACTAACTATTTCTTTTGGCCTGAATTGAACGATATGGACGTGGACATCATGTGGTACCAACAATACGGCGCTACGTGCCACAATGGACATTCTGCATGAACGGTTCGAGGGTAGGGTTATCTCTCGCAGAGGTGACGTGAATTGGCCACCAAGATCATGCGATTTGACCCCGCTAGACTTTTTCTTGTGGGTTTTTCTCAAGTCGCAAGTCTATGCTAATAATCCGCAATCAACCGATGGCCTGAAAGTAGACATAACGCAGGCTATCGCTCAGATTCAGCCGGATCTATGCAGCAGAATAATTAAAAATTGGACCTCGGATCCGTGCCACCGTTCGAAGCCGCGGTGGACATTTAAACGATGTCATATTTCATAAATAATGGCATAAATGGGCCTTTTAAATAAAAAAATAATTTCTTTAATATCTCGCATACAGCTTGTTTTATTTAATTTCAACATCGACCCGTCCTTGTTGAAAGGACTTTATTAATCTGGTTTTTCCTAATAGACAATGTGCATTGTGTTCCTGAATATAGTCAGTGTTTATCAGTAGTCCACCGCTGAAAGTAAGTCTCAAGGCTTGCTAAAGTCCTATCTGGCATATTATGTTTAGCTAGTTTTCTCAATTCATCACTAGTGTATATAATCAGTAAACACTAGAGACAGCATGTTCATTGTTACAACCTTATTTTATAAAGATATATTGTACAGCCTTTTTATATATCATATTTATTTTCATAATATTTGTATGTCATACGTAAGTCAGTCATTAAATTGTCATCTAAAAACAAAGATGTAATTTATTAAATTGGCGACGAGATAAAAAAATTTAGTTATCATGAATGATGAACAATTTGCTCTGTTTTTGTCTACACAACAGACACAACAAGAGCAAATATTACAAATACTGAAATTGTTGATTCCAACAATTTCCGAAAACAACTCTACGTCGAGGATCGTGACGAGCGACCCCCAAACACAAGCTACGGACAAAATGGCCATACTAAAAAACTTCAACATGGACAGGTACAACCCTGATATACATAGAAACGACGATTATTTAGATTTTTTTGATTCAAAATGTAAAATCTTTGAAATAAATGACAATCGAGTACGGAAAGATTTACTCCTAAACCTCCTAACACCAGAGATATTCCGTGAATTGAAAATAGCACTAACGCCCACGTTTGAGACAAGTACGTACAACGAGATCTGTAATAAACTCTTAGATCTATATCGCATCAAAAAGACAAGGTATAGAGCCCTCACTGAATTTTGGAATTGTGTTAGGGATAAAAACGAAAGTATGGAACACTATGCCAACAGATTAAAAGTCTCAGTCGGGATTGTGGTTACACTGAGGACCTATTAGATCGCCAACTTCGGGATCGCTTTGCTACCGGACTTAACCACCAAGAATTAGAAACCGACTTGAAACAAATGTGGCCGGATCTACTTCACACAGAAGATGGACAAATCAAAGAGGTCACATTTAGCTACATATTTAGAATGGCTCAATCACGCGAGCAAGCGGAACTCGACACTCCAAGCTCAAGTGTTAAAAAAATTAAAAAGAAGAGTAAATCCAATAACAAACAGCGTGACCAGAAGCCGGAGTTACCACGCAAGTTACACCCTCATGAATGCTTGCGATGTGGAAATCACGAAAAACGCAACCATTCTCAATGCCTAGCGATAAACCACGTTTGCAAAGAATGCAGTGTCAAAGGACATTTTGAGAGTTGTTGTATTAAATCTGGAAGAGCTTACATAACACGAACTTCAAGGCGGGAAGGACGTAGATCGTTTAAAATAACAGAACCTTCTACCACAGACGAGTCACAAGCCGACAGCGATAACGATGAGGAAGAATTTATTTGCAATGCCGTATCCACACAAAGAAGAGACTGCAAACAAATTGATATACAAATCAACGGCGTAAATTGCACAATGGATTGGGACCCTGGTTCTACGTATTCCATTATTAATTCCAATACTCAACTATGGAGACGAATCGGTTCTCCAAATCTACAAAAAGCGCCAAAACTTAAAGCCTATGGAAACAACGAATTGAAAACCAAAGGTATTACGGACGTGACTGTCTTAGTTGATGGACAACAGAAAATTCTCCCTGTAGTCGTAATGAAAAACGCAAATCCAATGCTTTTCGGCTTACAGTGGAGTGAAATGTTCGGAATGGAATTTCCGAAACCAGTCTATTCCATTAAAACCAGCGTACCGACCACACTAAAACAAGTTCTGGAAAAACATTCTGAACTATTCAACGGAAAATTAGGTAAAGTAAAAAATTACCTAGTTAACATCCATGTCAAATCAGGAATAGAACCTGTACACCTACCAGCTCGGCCGATTAAATTCAGTATGAAAAAGAACATAGAACGTGAGCTTGATCGCCTAGTCAAAGAAGGAATAATACAAAAGATTGACCCTAATACTACACCTGTCGAGTGGGCAACACCTACAGTCAACATACTGAAATCTACTGGAGAAGTCCGAATTTGTGGAGATTACAGTACTACAGTGAACCCTGTTTTAACCAAACACTTACATCCTGTTCCAATATTTGACCAACTACGACAAAATCTCTCTAACGGCAAAATATTTTCGAAAATAGATCTTATGGATGCATATCTACAGTTTGAAATAGCACCTGAATCAAAAAAATATCTGACACTATCAACTCATATAGGATATTTTCAATACAATAGAATACCTTTTGGTATATCTACAGCACCATCAATATTTCAACATTTCCTGGATCAATTACTTGGTGATATTCCAAACGTAGCTGTATATTTTGACAACATAGCAATCACTGGTAATGACTTAAACGATCACTTTAGGACGTTGACCACAGTATTTAGCAAATTACAAGAAGCAGGCCTTAAAGTAAATTTAAAAAAATGTAATTTCTTACAAGATGAAATTGAATATTTGGGTCACAAAATAGACAGAAATGGCATACATCCAACCAAAACAAAAATCGACGCTATCCTCAAAGCTTCGAAACCAACTGATGCGAAAGAACTACGATCTTTCCTAGGACTGGTCAATTTTTATGAACGTTTCGTACCGCATCTTCATGGAGTTTGTTCTGATCTTCATGACCTCACTGGGGGAAAACATAAATGGCGATGGACTGAACACGAAAATCAAATATTCGAAGCTACAAAAAGATGTATCGCCTCTTCAAAACCATTAATTGCTTTTAATGAAGAACGCCCTCTCTACTTAGCGTGCGATGCCTCTGAAAAAGGATTAGGAGCAGTGTTATATCACAAAGACAATAATATCGAACAACCTATTGCATTTGCATCTAGAAAACTACGAGAAGCCGAAAGAAAGTACTCTGTAATTGACCGAGAAGCCTTGGCAATTGTATTTGGTATCAAAAAGTTTGATCAATACTTACGTGGAACTAAATTCACTCTAGTCACAGATCACAAACCATTAATTCACATTCTAGGACCACATCGTAATCTCCCAAAATTGGTCAACAATAGGCTAGTGCGTTGGGCTCTTGTAATTGGAAGTTACCAATATGACATATGCTATAGAAAAGGGGTAAATAATACGTTGGCAGATTGTCTTTCCAGACTACCAGACCCCGATACAAAACCTTCCAAAACAGAAGGTATGGTTCATAAAATTGAATCACGTCTTTTAGGAACTAAAATATCTGATTTAAACTTATCTGAAGAATTAATCAGTAAAACTACTTCAAAGGACAGTACACTTAGAAGCGTAATACAAAATTTAAAAACTGGTTGGAGAGATCTAGAGTACAACACAGAAATGAAACACTTCTTCCGAAAACGTAATGAACTTTCTATTGAAAACAATATAGTCATGTGGCAAGGCCGTTTGGTCATACCTGCAACGTTACGAAAAGCCATACTCACATATCTGCATCGAGGGCACCCCGGTATCTCTTCTATGAAAGCCTTATCACGTTATTATGTATGGTGGCCCTCTATTGACGAAGATATTGACACATATGTGAAAAGATGTACCAGATGCCAACAGAATCGACCTAATAATACAGAACTTCCAGTCTTCTCGTGGTCAATACCAGAAGAGGTGTGGGAGAGAATTCATATAGATTTTGCAGGGCCATTTGAAGGCACATATTGGCTAGTATTATGTGATGCACTTTCTAAATGGATAGAAATTAGAAAGATGAAAAACATTACCACAAGGACACTTTGTGGATTATTGGACGACATATTTTGCACGTTTGGGTTGCCTCGAATGATTGTTTCTGATAATGGGCCCCAATTCAGATCTTTTGAATTCAAACAATACTGTAAGGAACATAGTATCTTGCACGTTACATCGTCTCCATACCATCCTCGTACAAATGGACTTGCTGAGCGTTTAGTTAGGACCTTCAAATCAAGAATGGCTTCCAATGATGGCAAGAATCTTGATCGTCGACTTTTGGAATTTTTATTTTCGTACAGGAATACTCCACACACGTCTACCGGGAAATCACCAGCTGAGATGATGTTTGGTCGACAGTTGAACTGCCTACTGTCTAATGTTCGACCAAATAAAAGAAGATCTCTTCAATATCAGCACGTAAAAGAGAATATACGAGAGATGTCACCTAACTATCAACCAGGTGACAGGGTCTTTATCAAAACCCATGAAGAGAATAAATGGCAGCCTGCAACTATCTCATCCAGGAAGCATAAATATTCCTATCTCGTTAGTACTCCAAGAGGAGAGGAAAAGCGGAGACATGCTGACCACATTAGACCAAGAATACCCTCTGACATAGAGACTAAGTCCACAAGAGAAAATGTTACTAAGTCTAAAACGTCTTCGTATTCACGAATTCTGGCAGGCTCTACCATATCACCAAATACATCGTCACCTCCTATTCAGTCATCATCATTATCACCTGATCCTCAAGGACCTTTAACATCATCATCTTTAGTTCATTCATCATCATTATCACCGGATCTTCAACTACCTTCGACATCATCAAATTTACCTACTCCTCAACCACTCCCTTTATCATCTTCACCAACAGACCGTACATCCATAAATGTAGGCGGTGCTTCTGTTATTGCACCTCGTCGCAGCAACCGTCAAAAGCGACCGCCCCGACGCCTTGTCCAAGAAATGTAAATGGGGAGGAATGTTACAACCTTATTTTATAAAGATATATTGTACAGCCTTTTTATATATCATATTTATTTTCATAATATTTGTATGTCATACGTAAGTCAGTCATTAAATTGTCATCTAAAAACAAAGATGTAATTTATTAAATTCATGACACTAGTCGCAAAGATCCATAGGCGACGGTCACTGCCAACTATAAGTGGCCCGTCAACCTGTCTGCTGGTCCTAAGTGTATAATCCCATAATCTATGACAGATTACTAACTTGTTGCCGTTTCAACTTGTTGTCACTAGAATGTCAGAAATGGATTTTATTTGTCTTTTACTGTTTTGTTCATATTGGAGAATAATACATATAAATATGTTTCAAGTTAAAATAAATCCTAACTTGAAAAATCTATACATGCGCACGCGCACAAACGCTCTATCGCACTCGCGCATAAATACTCACATTGTAAAATATATAATATTCATTTTTGCAGAATTAGTTAATTATCTTATCCGTGCAGGGGCGGAGAAAGAATACTAACCTCTGTGGCCGGGGTCGGCCTGTCGTAAAAGGCGACAAAACAACCCACCCAAGCTGCGTGGTAGGGCCTCAAGCCCGTCTGGATGGCGACCACCTTTGGTTTTAAGTATGCCGCCATAATAACCTTGTGTTGTGTTCCGGCATTAGTGACCCAAGTTCCTGTACCCTTATGGGACAGCAGCGTGTTTGCGATGCAACTGGCGTTGCAAACACCTATACACGATGGTAACTGCTAAATCCTAAGCGGGCCGTCAGCCTGTCTGCTGTCCTATGCAATAAAAAAAAAAAAAAATCTAAGAGGAAACTTGCCCCAGAGACACAATTTAGATCTAGTTCTGGAGCAAGTGGAATCAATTATTTTATTTACTTTTAGTCATTTTATATAAGGTTGTACTATTTAAGTTTCACCCTTATAATTTTTGGTGCAATAAAAACGATCTAAATTCAATAAAAAAAGTGGATGATCACAAGTATACTAATAAGTTCTATTTTAGAAATATATTCATGAAATATAGTCTCAGTCGAGCGAATCACTACGTCATATTTTGGTGAGATGGTTCTCATTACGATTGATACATATCAACAATGGTTAAATTGGAGTGAAATGAAACAGCTGGATAAATATACACACATTTATTACAGATATGCCATTCTAACATTAACATAACTTCATGGAACAACTGCTTACTCTATCATTTTTAACCTCTTGCAAACAACATTCCTTAAATACAACAAGGACAGACAAGAAAAAATATTATGCAATATTTTCTAAATTCTAAAAATACACTGATAAACTTTTTAACCCCTCAATACGCTAACAAGCTTGGCTTAGGGCTTCTTCATACGTACCACGACCACCACTTGGCCGGGTGTATATTTCGTATTGAAAATGAATAGGACTATTCACACGTACCACATTTTGCAGTCGTTATCGACCACATCGCAAACACAACGTTGCGTCGACGCAACGTCAGTGCACGCACGCCGCCCGCACTCTTCCCCTCCCCCGGTTCATTCATACAACACAACCACATCGACATTTTGTCGGTACCACAACGCAACTACAAAAGGCTGCAGCGACACTATTCACACGTAACCACTGCTTGACAGCATTCTGTCGTTGCGATGTCGTGTGGTCGTGGTACGTGTGGCGAAGCCCCTATAGTAGATTCACGTTAGCCATAAAACCATAGATTATCTTTATAATTAGTCATTTAATAATTTATAAAGTAACATGTAGTCAGCGGCGTAGCGTAGTGAGGGCGGCACTTTTTAGGAAATATCACAACAAATAATAATAATATATTGTAAATATTTTTACCATATTTTTCTCGCACCTACGATTCGGACCGATTGAAATGAGCGGCAATTTATTCGTGCCGAAAAATTCTTTAGAATTATTGTATATTGTTTTATAAATTGAAATAGGTACTTACGTAAGAGGGCGGCAAAATTTTCTTCCGCCCCGGGCGGCTAACACCCACGCTACGCTACTGCATGTAGTCATTGTCAAACCAATATCTATTATGTGCAAAAATTTGAGTGCAATATGGTGTAAAAACAAACAGTTATTTGTATTAAGTTTATAATTACATAGTTGTTTTTATATATTAAAGTTTAGGTGGCAAACTATTTTTTCTTATTGCTATAGGAATGCAGACAGGCTGACGGCCCGCTTAGAATTTAGCAGTTACCGTCACCTCTGGGTGTTTGCAACGCCAGTGGCATCACGAACACGCTGCTGTCCCGTAAAGGTACATGAACTTGCGTCACTAATGCCGGAACACAACACAAGGTTATTATGGCGGCATACTTAAGATCAAAGGTGGTCGCCATCTAGACGGGCGTGAGGCCCTACCACGTAGCTAGGGTGGGTTGTTATGTCGGTTTTTACCGCCGACCCCGGCCGCAGAAGTTAGTATTCTTTCTCGACCCCTGCACGCATAACGAACTAGTCAAAATATGGAAATCTCAAAAAAGTGCACATAACAGATTATTGGTTTGACATTGACGATATGTCATTTGTCATGTCACTCATAAATATTAGATGAATGGGAGTTATATTTGTAACTATTATCATGCATCTTACTAAATAAATAATACTTTTTGTGAATTAAGAATATTTTGCCTTCCCTTGTTTTTAGTCTAACGTCAACAAACTTTTCATAATGAAAACTATTTGGACCAGTGTCACCTGGAGGAAAACAAAGTATCAAAATATTAGATTTTGGCTTACGAGGTAGGGCGTAGTGGGTATTTCAGCGTTAAAGCAAAGTTACTAAAACCATCTCATACAAAATCATACATCACGAACAGCTGTAAACAAATCCATACATATTTTTAATTAACCTCTATATACAGTCCAACGCAAATACGTACAATTTCGATTAACGTGTTTAATAAATTAAATACTTTAAAACTAATATTACAGTCATTAAAAAAGAATATAGGGAAGCACATAAATAAAATTCATCTAATTGCCAGGTTGTAAGAATTCTTGAATAAATTTCCTATTGGTAACATTTCTAAATCAACTTAATGAGCAATACTTTATAAAACTAATTATTTTACGACTAGGGTCAAAGTTTACACAATAATACTACATTATTCTCCAATATCTCTTAACCAATGAGGTAGCGTGGGTATCAGCTGCCAGGGGGGCGAAATAATTTTTTTTTTTATTATTAAGTAGGTTTTTAAAAGTTTATAATTTTTTCTCCATTCAGGGGCAGAGTAAGAATACTAATCTCGGCGGCCTGGTCTGGATGGCAACCATCCCTGGTGCATAAGTACACCGCCATAATAACCTTGTGTTGCGTTACGGCATTAGTGACCCAGGTTTATCCCTATGGGACGGCAGCGTGTTCGCGGTGCCCCTAATGTCGCAAACATTAATAGGCTATGGTAACTGCCTTACTATTAGAGGGCCGTCAGTCTGCCTGCTGTGCCTCAGTAGTAAATAAAAAAAGATTCTAAATTAAAGACGGTGTTGCCAATCGCCACAATGAGCAAGATAATTATAGATTCATTTGAAGGGGATTCCCCGATTTTGTCACAGTATAAATAATGGAAAATTCCCTTCAATAAAATAATTTACAAGATATTATATTTTGTAAATTTTTACCGATCCCTAAAGGTGTCACCTCAACTACGCTACGCCACTGGTCTTAACCACTCTGAATATAGACTTATATGCATACACAATCTGATGGAATATGATCCAAAGATGTCCACGAATATTAACCGAATAGAAGAAATAGTGAACGAGTCAGATTGCTGCCGAGTTTAGCGAATTGTATAACATTTTTTTTTTCTTTTTTGTTTGTGTGATTTGAGAGGGCACTAGTTTCCAAGACACAGACTAATGTCTAGTTTGGAGACTAGGGTTCATTGACTTATTATAATAAGGTGTTACAATAAAGATTTATTATTATTATTATTCCCTCAGGAGCTACATGTTGCTCATGCAACAAACACCTCCCCATTCAATAGAGTCACTCAAGTTTTTTTTTAAGCGGAATGTCAATCCTGGTATTGGCAACTATTACAACATGGAGAATTTTTTTTAATAAATATTTATTATTACATTATAACAGAGTTGTTATTGACCCTAGAATTCAGAAATCGTACACTTGGCATTTCCAAAATGCATTACCATAGACCAAGCATGCATACAATATCAGTTTAAAACAATAGAAAATTCATACAAATTCCATTTTCATTCTGTTTCAAACCTGAAGAAATATAACAGGTCTTCCAGAATTATAATTGATTTCATAAGATAGGAAGAGAAGAGAGTTTTGTTAAACGTGTTCGTCCACGCCGGCGCGTACCACCGTCACCACATGGTGGTGCGAGTGTATATACATACACTCGACAACGATAGCGCTAGAAGAAAAAATGCACAAAAACCGATACCCTTCGATAAATAATCTTTCGTTGAAACCATTCGGCCTGTTCGGTAGAGCGAAAAGCTTCAAGCAGCCGTCTTTGGGCAAGAAACATGAATTACAACGCCGCGCCGGCATGAACGTGTTAAAATTGGAAGAATGTGATTGGTTCAAATTATTTCAAAAACATTGACTTATAATACTATTGGGCAATTATTGCATCCATCAATGCATAATAATTTATGTTATTTTAAATTTTGAAATAGATCATACATTAAACTCAATTAATTGTGCAGTAATCCATATCAAAAATTGGCCATTAATTTAAATTATACATTCATGATTTATAAATATATCTAACAATTAACACTGATATTAATTTTTTATGTGTTTGGAAACAATTTACCGGCTATATTCTTGAATACACGGTAATGTCCTGATTACGAAAAATGTTTAGCAATAGACAAAACCTATTAGACTAATTATTTGACTACATTCATTTATTAATTGTGAATTATTATGATTAATTTCACTATCATGCATAGTTTACATGGTGTAAATGAATTGACATTGCTGCAAAAATGTAACGGAAAGAAGATAATTATTATGGCAGTATTATTATAAAATTTCTATTTGACATTGAAAATGAGCAAGTAACAAGAGCTTATAGAATATTTTGGAGCACGTCTTAAAAATAATACCGCAACATTTTTGTGGAACTTTAATATTTTAAAATATCCGCCAAAAATCCACTTCAACGCAATAAAAGTGTCTCATCACTACGTAAAATATTATTATTTATGGAAACATATTAAGCTTACATGAATACACAAGTATTATTATTATTCCTATTGAAGTATTTTTTATTGGTAAGGAACAGCAAACAGGCAAACGGGCAGTGGCCCGTGAGCAGTTACCGTCGCCTATGGATGTTTACGACGCTAGGGACATCGCAAACACCTAAATAATGCAATAATTACATGCAAAACAGACATAAATTTCAGTGGAACTTTAAAAAAGCCTACATTCATGTCTAGAAAGATTAGCTAACTATTATTGACAAATTCATTCTATTACAACGAAAATTCCTAATGTATAAATAACAACTTGAAATAAACCAACACTAAGTCCCTTCGTACACAAGGCTACGCAACTCTTCGATACTCAATGATTTTAGTCTCCAAGCGACTACCGCTATACAAATCCATTGAGGTTCGTACACGAGTCGCGTCGCCGACATTCATACCGCGACTCGCGTCGTGCCACTGCCAGTCGCGCGCTACCTGCAGGACGAGATCGCCGCTACATAAGTCTCGGCGATTTCCAAGATGGCGGAGCAAATTTTTAATATTAAATTTGTTTCTGAGGTGGAAAAATATCCTTGTTTTTATATAATTATAAATTAAAGGAATACTCAAAAAAGGAAATAACAGAAAAAGCTTGGGTAGCAGTAGGAATGGCCGTTAATTTAACAGGATGATATATTTTTATAGTTTTAAACATAGTAATTTTGCAAAGAAACATTGATAAGTATTTCGCATCTGTTTGTTGTAATTCTTTTGCAGCCACAAACTCAGTCTGCACTTTATATTTCTCTCTATATACGGATGAACCCAGTATCTTCTGTTACGACGATTTCTTTGTTTTCGATAAAGATAGTACAAAATTATAGCTTCATCATCACTTGTGTCAGACATTTTGGAAAAAGTGTGATCTGTTTAGCCGTTACGCCTATAGTGACTGAATAGGCAACTCGCGTCTTGCGATTCAATGTCGTGTGTACGGACCGTGTGCTACTCGACACTCGCGACTTGATACTAATGTTGTATATACAACATTAGTATCGAAGATTTGCGTAGCCCTGTGTACGAAGGGCCTTACTGTTGCATTGGAATGCTATCAAAATACTGAATACATACTTTAATTTTATGTTCTAGAATTTTCTTATATATTATTTATATATAAATTATATAATGGAATAAATAAATTTGCTTACCATAACAGGCAATACATAGATATGTATGATTTTTAGTCCACAAAGGAACTGCGTTAAAAAATGAGCAATAAAGCAACAATGTAAGTTTGAATTTTCATTGCATGGACAACATTTGTATAGTTTAACTGAACTTAACGATGATCAGTTTTATTTAAATTTACGCATAAGTTGATAACAAAACATGTCAGGGACAGTGTCATATTTGTGCGCACATGTGCACTTTCATTGTCATAATATAAATATTTCTCAATATGAAATACAAAACATGGAAAAAATTATTGAAACGTACCAGTAATGACAGATATTATTTTTTCAAAAGGCTAGTGGAAAAAAATAACTCATTTTTTTATTAAAGTTGACCGATCATTTAGAAACGAAAGAAAACTACTTTCTGTATAATTATATAGTAATGGCGTAAATAAAAAAAACTAAATATAATGAATAACGATCCAAGAGTAGGGTGGAGCGCTCATTTGTGGGAATTTCATAAGCAATTGGCTTAAATATGAATTTAGCTTTATTTATTCCAATTATTTTTTAGATACACCGCTATTCTTGGTGTCTGTATCAGATCAAAGATATGGTGTTAGAACAAATGCATTTGCGAAAAAATATGACACCTACCCGACAAAACAAACAAATAACAACCCTTGCTCATCACTGTGTATGTATGTATATACGTATGTGTATGCATCATATTCGCCTTAATTAAGTTATAAATAAAAATAGCTTCTAAAAAAAAATAAAATACCTGTATATATTTAATGTCTTTTATAATTATATAAAAAATTAATTAATTTATTTAAAAACTGATTTGTAATAATAATAATTATTATGAAGCAATATAATATGTATTATCAAAACAATAATACACTGTTATATATTTTATATTGTTTGATTATCAATAACAATAATATTATGGAATTACAATTTGACTATAAATATTATGCTAAATCATTTTATAAATAATTTCTAGTAATTTTCAAAACATGTTGTTCCCGTTTTTCATGTTTACGAAAATTACAAAATACTGGTACCAGGGGATAAAAATTCAAGTGAAAGTTTTTCTGTAATCTAGCTCTTTTCCAAAGTAAATTCCATGTATTATTTTCAATCAATGGTTCTAATTTTTTTTTCTATATGCGCAAACTATATGTAACTAACTAAAGAGACATTGCGTAATATTGTATCTTATAAAAAAATATATTAAAAAAAATAGATGGTTAATAGATATACATTTTCAACTTCAAATTGAAATCCAATGGTACCAGGAGCGTATAACTTACAAGGAGATCGACGTACGAGAGGCGGTCACTTGCGCGGCACACCAGTGAAGGAAACCGGCTGTTCATTGGTGACGAGGGTGGCGCGCGGGGCAGTCGTGGGCCCCATGCCAGCCTCGATATTCGCCGCCGACGTCCTCATGTCTTCTATTGACGCCCTAGTGTTGAAAACGAACAAATTAAACCAATAATTTTACAGATTGGAGAAACGGATGATCTACTTACAATTTTGTTACAATCAGCGGAGATAGCATTACTAATATAAAAAAAAATACGCAAAGAAATATAAATACATATCTATAATTTATGAGTAGTTCAAATGATAAGATCTTGGATGTAATTGGATTGGATAATGTAATTTCAGTGTTTTTTTCCATTGATATAGAATTTATCAGTAAGTTACAATAAAAATGTTTGCACACTGAAAATGTGTTCTCCATGCCTTGTGCCTTCCAACGTAGACAGAAGGTTTTGCATAATATTACAACGAAAATATAAATAATAAGCTTCAATAGCGAAATCTAGCAGTGCTAACCAAATAACGAAGATGCATTCGTGTGCAATAACTTCATCGATACAACCATGCCAAAATTTTCTACATAATAATAAAACTTCGCAGAATACCCTCAAATCACTAGGGTTGTCAATCAACCACTAATATATAAAAAAAAATAAACGTGCAGTGCTCTAATTATGGCATTGGTGCGTATAGAAGCGGGTTATTAGGGCGTTGCCTCTTTAGTTGGGACGCCACACGTCGGGGTCCTCCATTAGAGTGACGTTGTGGTCCTGCGATGGCGCCAGTTGGGCTCCGGGCGGCGTGCTGCCACCCGCCATCGCCGCCATGTCGTCGCGGGAGCCCCTGCACGCACGCCACGTTAGCACACGCAACACGCTCACACAACTTACACGCACGTAAAAGCCCACTCCACCCGTTATTTAAATGATCAAATATAGATAAGTATTATATAGAGGTCGAGGAAATACACTACAGTTATTCTCAGATCATAAATCTAAAATATATATGTATATACAAAATCAGATAAATATAAATAAGAAGTTTATGTTCAAAATATATATTTTATAAAAACACAAAATTGGTAAATTTATCCCGATTTCAATAAAAAAAATAGCTAAAATATTGAATAAATCATATCCTATAAAATAATATAATTAAAATAAAAATTCTCCAACATCTGTCTTGAAAAAAATCGTAATTTCGATATGTCGTAATAATTAGTAAAATGCTGGAATTAAAACCATTTATTTAGCATTTATTATCCTTAAATTTTAAGTAATATAAATATTGAATACATTTTAATTAAATAAAGATCAGATAAATGTATTTAATTATATTCAGTAAATACAAAAAAGAAAACAGTAAAATTCATGTCACATTAATTTTATACAGTTGAAAATTCAGTCCATTAGGCCATTCACATTGTAAGGCTGCTTTTTAGGAATGTACCACCACCATATCCGTTGTTTAACTTGACAACTCAAACGCCACTCAAATTAAGCTTCGATATAAAAAAATTACTCAAAAATAATACACAAACGAATAGGAGAAGGATCGCACGTTATCTTTGCCTATTAAATAGAAAGTACTAAGGATTTTCAAAGTTTCTTTTATATGTATTGCAATACCCAAACTCCCATTAATTCCTTCAAATAAGATCAAGGTCAAGTGGATTAACAGGCGAAACTTAGTTTATTTTCACTATGATTTAAGAAGTGCATAGCAAGACATAAATTGACCTCCCTTCGTGCAGGGTCGGAGTAATACTAACCTCTGCGACTGAGATCGGCCTGTCGTAAAAGGCGACAAAACCACCCCAGCTACTTTGTAGGGCCTCAAACCCATCTAGATGGCAACACTTGATCTTAAGTATGCCGTGATAATAACCTTATGTTGTGTTCCGACATTAGTGACCTAGATCCATGTACCCTATGCGGACAGCAGCGTGTTCGCGTCGCCCCTAGCGTCGCAAACATCCATAGGCGATGGTAACTGGTTACTATTAAGTAGACCGTCAGTCTGCCTGCTGTACCTCAGCAATAAAAAAAATGGTGAAATATCATATTACAGGATATTGACCAAGACCAAGTCTTTTGGCCAAGGCACTAGGCGGTAGGTAAAGGACAGTAGTACCTTTTAGTGGGTATGCCAGTAGTCTCATATATTATGAGAGATGAGGATGGTTTTTCATTAAAAGACACAGAGTGGCGCCATCTAAATGTTCTTTACTTGAATGTAGTCTGAGTGTGCCAGAGTTAACACCATAGTTATCACACGATATTTGTAAAAACCCGGTTCAATACAAAGCGTTCTCAATGTTCGAGAAGTTTTTAGTGCAAACTTACTTCTTGCCCAACGCCATCATTCCGTAGACGATGCCGGTTGCGAATATGAGGCCGTTGCCCAGCCACGTGCTCACGCTCAGGAAGCACAACATGAAGGGCGGCAACGAAAGTCTGAACAACATTATACAATAAAAAATAAAAAAATAGCTCATAGCGTCCCACTGCTTTGGGCTTCCTTCCCCCTATGGAGAACGAACAGTATACCCACTACATGTCCAAGGTCAATTGGCGGGCCACACGTACCAGTGACCTCGGTATGCAGGTTTATTTTTATTGCTGTCCTACAGCAGACTGGCTGACGGCCCGCTTAAAATTCAGCAGTTACCGTCGCCTATGGGTGTTTGCAACGCCAGCGGCATCGCGAACACGCTAATGTCCCATAAGATTACAGAAACTTGGATCACTAATGCCGGAACACAACACAAGGTAATTATGGCGGCATACTTAAGACCAAAGGTGGTCGCCATCCAGACGGGCTTGTGGCCCTATCACGTAGCCAGGGTGGGTTGTTTTGTCGCCTTTTACGACAGGCCGACGCCGGCCGCTGAGGTTAGTATTCTTTCTCCGCCCCTGAACAGATAAAAATTATGGCAATTATGTCATAATAAGCACGTTAGGCGAGAAAGACTGCTTGTGAGCGGTGCATGCCACCGTGGAAATCGAACCCGGGACCTTAGATTGGTCTCAGAGTGTAATACCACTGAGCTACCAGGTACCTATTATATTATGTATATGGCATAAAAATATAATGAATACGGGATAACAAAAATGGGCTAGTAAAAGGAGAATCTTTGTTAATAAATTCATCCAGTACTTTTTAAATCCCGTTGTCAAATGTATAAATCGCACGTTTAATCATAAATTGCCTAGCTCAAAAAACCAGTTTTTTGGGAAATCGCAAAAAACGTTTTATCATTTACAACTTATCCCAAAATAGCGGTAACTCAGTGTGGGAAAGAGATATCGAAATAAATCTTAGTTTGCAATGCTGCCCGTTATATTATCTTACTTTAGACCTAAATCGTAATCGGTCAGTTTATTATTAAGCGTGCGAAATTTTCTTTAAGCATTGCCTTAATATTGTCCGTGCAAGGGCGGAGTATAAGGATTTTAACCTCTGCAGACGGGGACGACCTGCCGTAAAAGGCGGCAAAACAACCCTAGCTAGGAGGTAAGGTTCCAAGCCAGTCTGGATGGCAACCGTGAACCGCCCCAAGTCTTTAAATTGAGCGCTATAACAACCTTGTGTTCCAGTGTTAGCGGTGCGGTGCGGTGCCGCTAAAGTCGCAAACATCCGTAGGCGACAAAAACTGCTTAGTAATAAGTGGGCTATCAGCCTGTCTGCTATTTATTACAAAGTAATAAAAAAAAACAGAAAGAGAAAACAAATTGACTTTGCAAAGGGCATAAATACAAGAATTTAATACTGCACATTTACCGAATTGTTTACACGAATATATTGACATTGTCCGGTATGAAAGTATGCATTTACAAGCATCTCAGCAATTAGTATATATAAATCATATTATAAATCACTATTCAACAGATTAATTTGTGTTTGTTATTTTTACAACGATTCAATATCATCCATAATACATTTGAATACGGTCCGATAGAGGTTTGGTAAGAGCGAAAGGACTACAGAGAGCCTGTGACATTGTAAACATATGACGCTATTGCTGACATGAAAACGTTTCAAGGTTATCGTTAGGGCTAAATATCTAGCCAGACCACCTGCACGTTTCGCCAAGAGGAGCGTATAGAAATGCTAGGTTGACGTCGTAAATGATGGTATGCCAATGAAATCCGAAGACCGTGCGACGTAGAGAAGGCTGAATACGAAAGATGCAAAATCAAATTGTAATTGTAGAAAATAGGGAACCTTAACACGGAAAAACGCAGACCAGGGGAAGTATAAAAACGATTGTTTTCGAATTTAGTCAAGTCGCTCGGAGCAAACAATGCTCACAATGATCACATTATCTATCGCTCTTCATTATAAGATATTGCAGATCACTTATTGAATGTCAAGAGTCTACTACCGTTACCAATACAAAACCTAGCTAGAAAAGAAAAGACGAAACAAACTCCCCAGCGAGTGCTTTTTAGTCTTATTTTATATTTGTCTTTTTTTATTGTGCACAATTTTAATTATACTGTTATAAACTTTGGTTGTGTACAATATTTTAATCTGTGCAGGGCTGGGGTCGGTCTGTCGTAAAAGGCGACAAAACAATAACCCACCCTAGCTACGTGGTAGGGCCCCAAGCCCGCCTGGATGGCGACCACCTTTGGTCTTAAGTATGTCGCCATAATAACCTTGCGTTGTGTTCCAGCATTAGTGACCCAAGTTTCTGTACCCTTATGGGACGGCAGCGTGTTCACGATGCCACTGGCGTTGCAAACACCCATAGGCGACGGTAACTGCTAAACTCTAAGCGGGCCGTCAGCTTGTCTGCTGTCCTAAAGCGATAAAAAAATACAAAAATGAAATTGGATGAAATAAAATATGAGGATATAATTATTTTTATTCGTAGTCTGTGCAGTCGTCAATAAGTATAAATTTTAGGGCAAAACGCCAAAAGTTGTAAGATAATATTGAGAATTTTTAACTCAATACTTCATGTCGTCTACAGCAGCTACATTTATATCATGACTATCTTAACCAGCTCCATTCCGGCGGATTTCAGAACTATATAGTGTACACTGCACAGCTAGACAGGTTAAACTTCTCTCCTATTGTCTGCTATATTTTTATTAATTCAACAAAGAGAATTTATTCATACTTCTTAAATAAGCAGAATGCTTATTTATTTTCATACTACTCGTATATAACTCACCCGACATACAAAACCGCCTTATTCCAATAAGGCCTGGACTCCATCTTATCACTGAGGGTCTGCACGTAGTCGATGAAGAAGCAGCAACATGGCGCCTCGCACACCATCACTATGAAACCGGACAACATCTGCCATATCCCCGCTATCAGACAGCCCACGTCGAACAAGAAGATACCGGTGCAGTTCAACAGGCCCAAGAACATGCAGACTGAAATAGAATATATGAAAATTACATTTACTATTTCATCGGATCACTAGAATAAGAATGCCCTGATGACCTCACTCTGTAGCACCATCGGAAGACCAGTACTGGTTGTTTACAACCGTATATAATCGCTGAGTTGGAGTCAGTTATTTTTATTTGTGTTGTATGTTGTGATAGCTTTAAATAAATGTTTCTTTATTTCTAATACGAATAGCGTTCTCATCACTTAAGTCGTAAAAGGCATTAATTAAACTATAAAACTGATTGTTACAATTAATAAAATGGAAAATTTACAAATCATTACGTATTGTGATCATTATAACATTAAACTGCAGCTTTTCAAGTTCATAGACCACAAGAAATGGGCATCATTCCATATTGCTTTCGCAGTAGGAATATCAGTGTCAGACTGTAGTCTAGTATATATTGCATACCATCTATTTTTCTGTCTATTCACACAAATTATCCGTGCAGGGGCGGAGAAAGAATACTAACCTCTGCGGCCGGGGTCGGCCTGAAATAAAAGGCGTCTGGATGGCGACCACCTTTGGCCTTAAGATGCCGGCATAATAACCTTGTCTTGTGTTCCGGTATTAGTGACCCAAGTTCCTGTACTCTTGTGGGACAGCAGCGTGTTCGCGATGCCACTGGCGTTGCAAACACCCATAGGCCACGGTAACTGCTAAATTCTAAGCGGGTCGTTAGCCTGTTTGCTGTCCTACAGCGATAAAAAAAGGTACTATCGAGGAAAAGCACCTTAACGAAAGGGCGCTGAAATTTTTGTTCATAAAGCAACACCCAAAGACAGTTAAACTGGCTTAGCCATAATACTCTGGTTATTAAATGACTGAAGCGTGGCTAGTGTAACGTACGTTTGCGAGAAAGCGACACGAATATTTTGGGAGGCATCTAATAACCCACACAAATTGTTGTCAAATTATTTTCTTATCAACCGGGGGTCTGATTATCTCGAAGATACTTTAATCAACGTAAGTTAGGAAATATTATGACGTACCCTTTTTCCCGTTTTTTATATTAGAGATATCCCAGATATTAGCGGATACAGCGCGAACATACTCGGATAGTAGCATTATTCTATAGACCACGCCTTAAGAATACAAATCTACAATATTATGTTTTATACTGTATACAATATTTATAAATATGAAAATTATTCTACAAAACAGTAAGTGTATGAAACTGATCAGCACCCACAGAGGAATCCTTATGTAGAATTTTATTAAAAATACACAAAACCTTAAACAAACTTTGACAGTCTACTAGAGCATGAATATAATTCAAACAAAAAAAAAGCAAGGCCAGCTATACAAAATACATTATCAATAAAAGTCTTTATCAGATGATTTATAATTAAAGTAAACATCTCGGTGCTTCTAGATTTTTTTGCAGTTTCAAGGTATGTTCTTGGTGAGTTCTTATCATTTATTTATTTATAAAAAAGTGAACAATTTTGTTTGTAATAGATTTACATTAGATAATTGTTGAGAAATAGTAACGAGACTGTACTTTACGTTAACTTAAAATTTTGGGATGGATTTGTATAAAATAAATAAGCAATATTGGCCGATCTATTTTATTTTTCTCAAATTTATATAGGTCAGAGAAATAATAATTCTTTACGAGACTGCAATTTGCTTGTCTATCTTATCTTGTTTAGGGGCAGAGAAATATCTCGGACACTTCGACCCTATGGGATCTTTTGTGTTCCCCTAGAAGCCCTAGATAGCAATCACTCCTCTCCAATCTCATTGAAGATTTGCTTCATGAGCCTAACAATGAGATATGGAGATAGGAGCCTGTAGTCTTCCGGTGTCGGATATCCTACCCCCAAAAAATTCATTCGCCTCCTGGCCAATGCATCGCATGTACACAATAGATGTTCCATGCGTTCTGTATGTTCCCCACACAACCTGCACATGGGTGTCGCGGTTAGACCCATCTTCATGGGCATGTTATTGGTTCCAAAATGCCCAGTAAAGGCCCCAAGCAAGTAGCGTATTTGCCCCCTGCTCATGTTCCAGATGGATCCTCGTGCTTTGTACGTGGATCCCAAAAAATTTTTGGAATGTTCCAGACCGATTCTAGTCAGCCAGTGTTGTTGTGACTGCGGTCTGCAAAATTCCTGAATGTGACTTTCACGAGGCTAGTCGGAATGCCTACACATGGTTCTGGTTCTGCTTGTCTAACTTGTAACTAGATAAATGATAGAAATGAGAGTGTATGGATACAAGAGGAGGTAAACTTAAAAAAGATGGATGGATTCCATAAAAAATTATATGGCTAAAAAGTGTGTGAATGTTGAGATGACGGCTAACAGAGGAAAGTGGAAGAAGAGAACATGTACCGACCCTATACAGGGTGACTTTGACGAAACCGTTCAAATTATTTTACGCACTAAACATCATTTAAGTAACCCATTTTTGCAAAAAAAATTGTATGTCAAATTATCACCATAAAATATTTCATTCCAAAAAAAATATGGTCACTAATTCAATCGTACAAAATATTTAGTCATATGGTGCAAACTTCGTACGTTAACCCGTTATTACCTGTCTGTCACTCCCGCGTAAATTGTATTAGTATTGCGTTTTATTCGCTCGCACAGATGCAATGACCGCCGTCCTCGGCCTCGTACCGTCATTGCACCACTTTTTTGCGGTACCGATGGAGAGGTCATTGACATTTACGCGCCGTATTATGTAAATTGCGAGTTCTTTGGATGACTTTGTGATGCTGATTACTCAACATTTTTGTACTATGTGATACAAAACTAAAATACATGTTTCTCATAACTTTTACTAAAGATTCTTCTGTGTGAATTTGGACGGTTTTGTCAAAGTCTATAATGTGGTACAATAGACCGCCCGTGTATTTAATGTATATACATGGTCTTTTTAAGAAGACCGTGATAGATGTTGCTGCATATAGTCTCTATGAACACGTGCCGACATCAGTTATAACAGAATTCATTATTTTCAAACAAAAGTATTTTTTCCTTCAGTCTAATATTGTGCAAACAGCTGACACCTAAAGAAATTTGTTTCATCAGTGCCTTCGTAAGTTGCAATTGCAATGTCAGGGGCTTTTGAAGAGTCATGATACAAAAGTATCTTTTCCATTATAGTTTACTAATGTTAACCAGCAGAACAGTAAGTAATGTGTCCGAAATTAAATGGACACGATCACATTGACTTCGTTCTTATGCGATGCCCAGAGTGGTTGTGGTTTGGTGGGTTGTTTCCTACATGTGGGTTCACAACACTTCATTTTTACTATTAGGGAGTTAAAGACAACAAAGTTAAGTAGGGAGTTAAAGATAACAACAACCTAATTAGGGTTCACTATTCTACAAATTACAAGATTTTAATAGACTGTATGCCCCATAAAGCTGTCTTTTGAATGTTCGGTGAAGGTGAGTGGCAGGTTTCATTCAGAGAGAAAATTGGCTATTGTTGAATTCTAATTTAAATTAAAGAGTACACAACACAAGAGTACACAATAACCAATTATCTTAAACCCTTTCCTTACATATCAAATAATACAAGTGATTTACTTATACTTTCTGTAAAAATATACTTTATATTAACTCCAATTACTGTAAAGGAGCAAAGTAATTTAATAATAATTTTATATAGAGAAAAGAAAATCAACATTTTTAAATAATTTCTTTGAATAATCTCATTATTTTTATATAATAACAAGTGGGCTAAAAAGTTCTTAGGCTGACACATAGATGGCGCTACTAAACGGCCCCATTTGAAGAAGAAGAAAGTGCTGTTTCATCAAGACAATGCACTGTGTCACAAATCAATGAAAACGATGGCAAAATTCCATAAATTGGGCTTCGAATTGATTCCGCATCCACCGTATTCTCCAGATTTGGCCCCCAGCGACTTTTCTCCTGTTCTCAGACCTCAATAGAATGCTCGGCTCGCTGGACAGAAATTTTGCGCTGATGAAGAGGTTGCCGAAACTGAAGCCTATTTTGAGGCTAAAGACAAATCGTACTATAAAAATGGTATCGAAAAATTGTATGACCGCTATAATCGTTGTATCGCTCTAGAAGGCAAATATGTACATTGAATAATCAAATCAAATTGTATCAAAATATTTTTTTTCTATGTTAGCCTGCGAACTTTTCAGCCCACCTAATATTTTGCAGTGTTTAACATTAATTTGATAAAAATATATAAAGGTTGTATGTAACTGTGGCGCGCAGCGTTTCACACATCTCGCCATCATGTTGGCGGAAAATAATACGGACTGGCGCGGGCGCCACCCACTGCTGTCCGGCGGAACTCACTCGGAATTGCTCGCCACAACAACCAACAGCAGTCGTTAACCGAGTGCCAAGACGGAAGGCTGTGCGCCCGCCATATAACCCACAATCACCATTAGTTTTATTAGGCTCCTCGCGCACTAAGCAGCCAGGCTGCGGCGGCCAGACGAACATATGACGTTCTATGGGAGCCCACGCACATAAACAGCCCCGAACTCCTGGCTGCGGCAGCCATTACAACGCGCCTGTTGCACGGCCGCCCATTGTCTACGCGCAGCCAGAGCGAGTGTTGGCGAATGTATGTGGCTGCCCTCAGTCTCCGCGCACTTGTAGCAGCCAGATGTTTTTTTTTGTTCCGAAACTACGAAGTATCAATGCCCTTGATTGAATTTCTTATTTTTTCTAAAAATTTCTCAAACGATTGCACTGACATTTTCGTGTAGTTAAAAAACCGGTCTGAGTATGTACGAACATTTTTAAAATAGGTATAGAACAAGCCTTTTGAGTGCCGTTCTAGCAAAAGAGGATGAATCCAATGTATTTTCTTTGCTTTCCATTTTTTACGAGATAAATAAAAAGTTATAAGTTCTTCCGCGTCCATATCGCTCGACGAAAGGATCACAAAGGGCCGTCGATTGGCTGCTATAACTGGCTGCTCAAATATTCCGGCCGCCGCAGCCTGGCTGCGCAGCTAGGCTGCCTAGTGCGCGAGGAGCCTTATAGTATCATTGTATTTTTTACATGCATTCTCTTTCTATTATCAATACAGTGTATCTTATAGTAATTTCTTTGTTAAATTTCTGTGGGGTTAGGTAAAGACTTACAAAGCGCCCACATAATAACAAAATTTAATTAGATGGACACACTGTCAATTACCATTGACAGTCACTATTATGATCAATTTGTAATCTATACAAATAAATAAAATTAGAGTGTCTGTTTGTAATATTAAAATAACCACTTTTTACTAAGTGCATATGGATGTATACACGGTACATATACCAAAACAACATTTTTTTACAATTTTTATCTGTCTGTCTGTTTTGCATTCGATAACACTGACTGTTTGCATATTTCATTTATTTATATTTAGGGTTTATAGAGTTTGTAATCCAAAATAAACCATATAACATATATCCAAAAAATGCTGCCCAAAGTCACTATTCCAAGCGGGCAGAGTCGCGGGCACAGCTAGTCACAAATAAAAATAGCACTTAGAACACTAAAAATTTGTGCTTTATTATTTGTTATGTTATACAATGTTCATTACAACCTGAATTATTGACATTATATTGCAATCAGATTTCTAAGATGTAATTTTTGACATCTAAGGGCAGTGTTCCCAACTACACTGTAATAGTGGAAAAAACACTGTAATTTCATGTAAATTACCGCCCACTGTACAAATATTCATATTACACTGCAATTCGTGACTGCAAATTCATCAGTATCTGTTGTAAACTTGTTCAGCGAAAAATAAGATAGTCGAATTTCTACAACAAATAATTACAGTTTTATTATCATTCAGGATCTGGCAACATTATCTCTGTTTTGATACAACATGAAAGGGGAATCCTCCTATTTATGACATGATATTTGAAACGAAGTTCACTCGAAATACGGCTAAATTAAAAAGGCCATGGGCGTTGTAAGATTACAATAAAAATTACGATGTCCTTAATTTGTTACGTTACAACAGTTGTTCATTCATCGTAACAGCTCTCACGTCATACATATTATTACACGTTCATTTCAATTAAAGGAAACCTTTTGTGCGAGCAGGCTATCCGCAGGAACGGAAGAAGTTGTATTAATTTTCAACCGACACAAAAGATGTTAAATAATTTTAGTGGTACTTTAAATAAAAGTGAAGATGAAATTGTTATTATTATTTTATCGGATTGAATGTTTATTTTTATAACAATGTTTAATATAAAAAATAAACATTCAATCAGAATTGTGTGTGTAATGTTAATTGTAAGTTTTTTCTAATCACAATTCAGTTATTCTTTAAATTTGTAACACTGTAATTTTTGTCACTGTTTTTTT
The DNA here is from genome assembly GCA_963693495.1 of Malacosoma neustria. Classification (NCBI taxonomy): domain Eukaryota; kingdom Metazoa; phylum Arthropoda; class Insecta; order Lepidoptera; family Lasiocampidae; genus Malacosoma; species Malacosoma neustria. The sequence continues at coordinate 22,322,988 of OY856375.1, read as the reverse complement.
ATAAGAACCACACAATTTACCTAAAATCTACTGTATTTTTAAAATAGAAACACTGTAACAACATTTTTAAAGTTGAGAACACTGTCTAAGGGCAACATATTTTGCCAGTTGTAAGTTGTAAATTAAAGGTACATGTCGCACGCTTAATCATAAACTGACCGATTACGATTTAGTAGGTCTAAAGTGTGATAATATAACGGGCAGCATTGTATCGACGCTCTCTATCGGCCAAACTGAGATTTATTTCGATATCTCTTTCCCACACTGAGTTATCGCTATTTAGTTATAAGTCAATATAAGGGATGTCGTAAATGACAAAACGTTTTTTGCGATTTCCCAAAAAACAGATTTTTTGAGTTAGGTCAGTTTATGATTAAGCTTTAGCTTTAGCTTTGCGACGTCTATATGCCAGTAATTGTCGCACAAAATTGCCTATGAGAGCAGTCTTGTCTCTTGTTTATCTATACTACTATTATAAAGAGGAAAGATTTGATTGATTGTTTGTTTGCTTTGAATAGGCTCCGAAACTACTGACCCGATTTAAAAAATTCTTTCATTGTTGGGAAGCTACACTATCCCCGGGTGACATAGGCTATATTATATTTTCAAAAAAATTAGGGATCCTTACTAAAACTCCAATAATGTAACCCAAAGTGTAAAAAAATTACCTAAAATATTATTTAAATCACGTGCGTTGCGAAAACTATTGATGATAGAATAAAATAATGTACTACAACTTTGCAGAACACATTATTATTTACAAAAAGTGTCGCGACAGCATATGTCTAACTATTATAGTTATGCCACAATAAGTGTTTTTTTATTTTAAAAATTTAATTGAAATGCCGCCCCTAAAAAAGGCTCTTTATTTGGATCTTGGTATCCTTATCAAAATAAATTACTTCATATTCAAAACAGCTTCACTACCTTCATATAACTTTTTGATTTATTCAATTCGGATATTCCATTCGAAAGATATCACGAGTTTAAAAATGTAAGTATAAGAAAAATGTTGCGTGGTAGCCGCTCACCCTGTTCGGCTAGCTAGACAGCACCTTATGCAATGTAGGCGTGCGTCACTGGGGTTTTTACAAAAATTAGAATACTTATTAAAAAATAACGAAAAATAAATAAAAATTAATAACAAAAAAATCATTAAAATAAAAGCTCATAGAAATAATAATATTCAAATTTTCTTTATAATTTTATTTTTTTAGTAACCTGACGCAAATAGAAGGGTTTGCCCTCAGGGGCGCTCCTCTGTCCGAGGAGTGCACGGGTGTGCGTACCCGAGGTGCCCGAGCATCCGTCGCTTCACTCCCCTCTCCGTTCGAGGCGACAGAGTCCTACCTTTCTTTCCGTCTACCTCTTACACCCTTTCCAACTTAGCTCTCTGTTCGTGGCGTGGTCCCCGGTGGGATGGTTGCGAATACTGATTGGGGTCCCGGGTTCTACCCTGGGACCTGATTTGGTAGTCGAAACCATTCCTATTTCGACTGCGCCTGCACAGAGAGTGTTCCCGGGGCGGGAATTGCATCCTCGCTGTCGGTTGGTCTTGCTGGGCCGGCTACGACGTCAGGCGACTGTGCTTTTCCTGGAGTGTCGTCTGGTAGTCGTACCCACGCCTGACTAGCACGCGACGGGGATGTGAGTCCCGTCCGGAATTGGCCGCGGACCTGTCGCTCCCGGCCCTGGTTCTGTCCATGGTCGGGGGCGATCCTGGATGGACGGCCGTCGCCTCCTTTTGCGAGGCAGTAGTGTCTGCAAGAGAGGCGGCGGAACGGGAGCGAGAGTCCGCCAGCGCACTCCCCTCCCGCCAACGTAGGCCGCGTCGTCGACGCCGGAGGGCGGGCAACGATCTCCGGCCGCCGTAGAAAGCGGCCGCGGGCGGCCCCTCGAGGGAGGATCCGCTGCCCGCACTATTGCCGCGAGGGAGAAGGCCGCGTGCTGTTCCGCAGCCCCCCTCAACTCCTAGAGTTGTTACAAGAGAGCGCCGGGGGGACGAAACCCTGACCCATTGGCGCCAGCACTTTAGAAGGGGCCCGCTTTAAGAAAAGCGTGGGCCGGCGCCGGCCCGGGCCACGAGATCGGCAGGCCATATATTCGTGGGCCCGGGCGTAGGCGATAGGAGAACAGCGGGGTTTTTTAGTGGGTAGTCGGATGGTCGAACATCTTTTCCGGAGTCCCTTATAACCCTCGATCCCCCGGGCCGGGGGAACCCGTCAAGAGAGGTTTTTCCCCGAGACCGAAAAAAATAGAAGGGTTTAATTTTTAATTTTTTGTTAAATACCCGTGCGAAGCTGGGACGGCCGCTAGTTTAACATAATTTCCATGTTTGTACTGCACCTGTGTTTATAAGTTTCCTTTTTTTTTATCGCTGAGGAACAACCGACAGGCTGGTGGCCCACTTAACAGTAGCAGTTACCGTCGCCTATGGATGTTTGCGATGCTAGGGGCACCGTGAACACGCTGCAACAAGGTTATTATGGCGACATAATTAAGACCAAGAGTGGTCGCCATCCAGAAGAGCTTGGGGTCTCACCACATAGCTAGGGTGGGTTGTTTGGTCACCTTTTACGACAGGCCGACCCTGTTATTCTTACTCTGCCCCTGCACGGAGAACCTTTTGATGGAATCAACTTATTTAAACGTGTATCATTATAGCGTAATTCATTACATTTTACATTGTTTCATAGATATTAAAAAAAACTAAATTTAATCATTAGATGTTCTTAAAAACTCGATAGATTCGGTACTGCAACATTTATAAATAACAATTAACGAACGTAACGTATAACTGATGAAATGGCACGCATTACGCAAGTAAAGAATCTTGTTCTTGTGGTTGGGGCTTGGGGAATTCCAGACATTCGCTCCTGGCATTGAATTCCATTGAATTGAATCCATTGTTTTGTCGGTTTGTAAGTTTGTATTGTATTACCGTTATCGCCGCGGATACTCTAGTTAGTGCAACTCTACAAGTTCATAACAAGTACATTTTTTTTGGAATTTATGGATGGTTTTTTATGTTTTGATGTGTGATGCGTGTAGTTTGTTATTATTTTAATTGCCATCATCTAGTCTGGGGCCCCAGGCTTGTGTCCGACCCTGCATCGCACATCCTTAAACACCAAAACGCCCTGTAATATCACGTAAATGAGACAAATCACAATAAGGCTCCATACAGATTTCGTAAATTCATACTCTTCTCGTAGGGAGTGATAAATATCTAGCCATGACGCCTGTCTGAGGTACTCGGAGGTAGGACAGACTTAAAAAGTGCTCTCTGGACATTATAAACGGTGATATGCACATCTATGATATTACAACTTTTTTTTATTGCTGTAGGACAGCAGCCAGACTGATGGCCCATTTAGAATTTAGCAGTTACGTCGCCTATGGGTGTTTGCAACACCAGTGGCATCAGGAACACGCTGCTGTCCCATAAGGCTACAGGAACTTTGGTCACTAATGCCGGTACAGTTATTATGGCGGCATACATAAGACCCTTTCACATATATAGCACATAGCTAGGGTGGGTTGTTTTGTCGCCTTTTATGAAAGGCCGACTACGACCGCAGAGGTCAGTATTCTTTCTCTGCCTCTGCACGGATAAAAAACTAGTAATAACAATGTGCAAAATAGGGAAAAGCGAGGGTTAAAGTGGACCCCAGGCACCAATGTAGAAGTTTGCAACTGGAACACTAGAATGATGATGAAAACAGCAGAGCTTCTCATGGCAGACAATACAAAATACTATATAAAGTTATTAAAGGCCTATTTAACCAGATTTGAAACCTGTAAGAATAATTCTTGTAAATGCAGGCTTAGATGCCAATTACTGACTAATTTTAGTATGCTATTGGTAAATAATGTAAGCTCTTCCGATTAAGGTTACTGAGTCAGCTACATTGGATATGACAGATACAATTTAAAAATAATTGCCTAAAACAAATCAGTAGTAAAAATTTAGGATTAAGTATAATTTTGTAGAAAGTAGTTCTAAAGTCAACAATCATCAAAATTAAAACATTCAAGTTTTGATTAAAATCTGTAAATTAATTTTAGAGTAAAATCCATACTAATGTGAAATGTGAAAGTAACTGTCTGTCTGTTAAGTTGTCACATCTAAACTGCTTAACCAATTTTTATGAATTTCGGTATAGTGCTATAGATTGGACCTTAGAGAAGGACATGGGCTAGATTTTTTAAATTCATATGGCAGATCAATGTTTGCTGAATCAGCTAAAATGTTACTCTTAGGAATTCAGTTTTAAAATCTGAAAATATACTTACATGGAATTTTAAAATGAAACTGCATTTTTTTATGAATATAAATAAATAAATATTTTTAAAACTGTGTGACATTGATTGTGACATTAAGGCACACATTGCTGCCACGTGGGCCAAATGGCGTGAAGTGACTGGTGTCATTTGTGACCCCAAAATACCGTTTAAATTTAATGGACAGGTCTATAAGACCATTATTAGGACTGTCCTTTTATGTGAATGTGAAGCGTGGCCGGTGCTGGAATGACACAAGCAAGCATTGCGAGTCATAGAGTTGAATATGCTGCAGTAGATGAGTGAGCCAGTTACGGCAACTACCTACTTGAGTGGGGAACAAATATCTGGCCCCGACAGGAGGGGTAGACCCAAAAAGAGTTGGCTTGACGTCGTCAGGGTGGGTTGATATGCGTGCCAATGGAATGACCACCAGAGATGCCGAAGATCATGCCAAGTGGAGAAGAAAAAGTCGGAAATCTGACCACGGGCGCCAAAACGAGAGTTTGGGCTGCAACCAAGATTAAACGCTAAGATGATGATTAAATTATTTTTATAACTCACTTTTAAAGCTGATTTTTCTTCAATAGCAAATAAACATAAGTTTTTTTATATCTGGAGTTCAGCAGACAGACAAAGGGCCCATCTGATGACAGATGGTCACTATCACATATAGACATTTGCAACACGAGAGACATTACTAACACACTGCCGGCCTCTTAGAAATTCTACAACACCTTTTTTAAAAACCTCATACCATACTGCAATAGGAAATCGTTAGCCAGAAGTTCATTCCAAATCCGGAGAGTATGCAAGATGAATGTTCTTGAGAACCATCACATACAAGAGAGAAGTCTCCAGGAAATGGTGATGAACAGCAAGCTGATAGTAAGCAGTACGGCGGTAGAAAGACAAAGAAGGCATCATTCTAAACAGTTCCTCAGAACACCTCATTGTGCAGATGTTAATAATAGGTCTTTACCTATAAAATTGCCGTTCTGCAGTACTGGCCTTTTCAAATCAAAATAATTTTTGTTTGGCTAAGAATTAAATTTATTTTAAAAACATGGAATTCTTTTTCCAAAAGTAGTCATTTCTTTATTGATTAGTGTTACATTTTCATCACATTTCAATATTTTTCCTCATCATGGATATGTTAAAAATTCGAGTAATTAAGGAATATAAGTACCGTCGTGGCAGCAAAGCGGCACAAGCTGCACGCAACTTCAACGACGTTTGCGGAGCTAACACTACAAACCAACGCACCACCTGTTATTGGTTTGCTCGCTTCCGTTCTGGGAATTTCGACCTGAAAAATTAACCTCGCGGTCGTCCGAAGACTGGTCGACAATGACGAATTAAAGGCGATTGTTGAAGCTGATGATACACAATCACGGCTGAATTAGCAGCAGCTTTCGACGTTAGCATCAAAACAATATTGGTCCATTTGGGTCAAATTGGCAAGGTAAAAAAGCTTAACAAATGGGTGCCCCACGAACTCAATGATCGCCAGCGCGAAGTATGCGTCGAGACGTGACTTGCACTGCTCAACAGACACACAAATGAAGGAATTTGAACTGCATTGTTACCTGCGATGAAAAATGGATTCTGTTTGATAACCGCAAGTGCTCAGCAAGTTGGTTGGATCCTGGTTCAGCACCTAAACCAATGCCCTAAACGAAAACTTACCCCTAGAAAAGTGATGGTCACTGTTTGGTGGTCTAGCACCGGTGTGATTCATCACAGCTTCTTACCAAACGGGGTGAGCATTACTGAACACAATGATGGAGAAGCTGGCACATCTCCAACCAGCATTGGTCAATCGCTCGTCTCCGCTACTCCTGCATGACAACACGCGACCTCATACTGCACAGGAGACGGTCTCCAAGTTGCAAGAACTGGGGTTGGAAGTTCTCCGTCATCCGCCCTAATCACCAGACCTTGCGCCTACAGACTACTACTTTTTCCAGAATTTGGATAACTTCTTGGTGGGAAAAAAATTCAATACCGGAGAGGCAATACAAAATGCCTTTGAAGAATTTGTTACCTCCCATCCAGCTGATTTCTTTAAGAAATGGTATCAATACACTGCCACTGTGTTGGCAAAGATGCATTGATTGCATGAGTGATTACTTCGATTAATACAAATAAAAAATACATTTTTTCACAAAACGGCAATTTCATAGGTAAAGACCTAATAATTAGTTTAGTTAATAAATTTCCAACTTTCAGTATTTGCCCATAATTATGATTACATCATAAACAGCTATTTTAATGCCGTGAAAATTATTTGGAACATAGTTTCTGGAGCGTATCATTTTTGCCAATATTTTACATTTTTTTATTACATTATTTGAAGCTTTCAGTCATTTTTTAATTTAATCAACATAAAAAGCACTATAGCTTGTGATAAACGACGGCTTAGTATAACAAATACTTATAGTTTTGGCACCCTGTGCAAAAAAAAACTGCTTTCTTAAACAGGAGGCGTAGAGGTATTGTCTTTGTGATAAGATAATAAAACTTTTAAACTAATATTTTTCTATTTCATATAGGACTGGCTATACTAAATAAATGAGTAAATAAATTTATAATATAAAGAAAATAGTTACTCGCGCTGCCAACTGTTCCGAGCCCCCTTCCAGCGTAGCGCATCCACCACGGGACGTCGTCTTTCTGGACATTGTCGCCTCCAGGGCGGGTCATAAGCATTGAGATCTTGTCTGTTAGCGACTGCAACAATATAGTACATTATTAAGGCCCAATTATTATAACTTTCAATAATGTAAAATTATATTTACGAATTATTTTTTACCATTTTCGAAAAAATCAATTCACTACACTGTCAACTGTCAAACGGCAACGATGACTAGGGTTGGAAGTAAAATTGAAATTATAACGATACAATTATATCGTAGCTCCCTACTATAATAAATAAATAAAAAGATAGCACATTGTTGTTATTGATAATGAGGAATCTATTACTAAAAGATAATGTATCTAAATATGACAGCGGGCCTCTCGGTGATGATGGAGTTACAGCTGAACTCTTCAAGGTTGATGAAAAGACAATCATAAAAGTCTTGGCGAACTAGTGAACTGAGGGAGAGAGAAATTTTATTCCAAACACAGTCCTGTATCATGACGGGGGATGTCATCAAGACTGAATTGAAATGGACAAACCATGAATATAAACGGTGATCACATTCCAAAACTTCATTCCACTGATAACATTATAATTTTATAAAAGCGTTGGAGAAACTGAAAGACCAGAAATTGGAACTGCCTTAAACGAGTCGGTCTTGGTATGAACTTAAACAATAAGAAATTAATTTTCAATGAGCAGAACAAAAGTGACCAAAATAGCGCTTAAAATATATAAGCTGAAGTAGCAGAGAGCCGGTTACATCTGCCCGCGGATCGATGACGCTGCAACAATTGAGTCCTGAAGGGAAAATCGCGTCTTAACGTAGGGCAGTGGCCAGCAACACGTGGCTCGCAAGTCACATGCGGCTCTTTTACTCCTCGGATACAGCTCTCCCGCGAAATGTTTCAACAATTACGGAATATTACCTATTATTTATAATTATTTCTGTAATAATGCATCCTACTGAAACAAATCCTGTGTTAAATGGCTCTATGAATATATTTATATTGTGTATTATTCATATTTAGCTCTTTTGGATGACAAGGTTGCCGACCATTGGCGTAGGGCACATACCAGCTCAATGGACCGATGGTCCACGAATGGTTTCCAGTCGGGGCTGGATAAGAAAGGCGAGGGTCCGGAATCTACAGTGTAAATTCGGGGACACATGTCGTGCTGTCGAGCACACGTGGACAACTACTGGTTGTAGAGGTGGTTGATAAATACTGTCACGATGAAAAAATCACCGTGATCTGAAGGCAAATAGTATCACCGTGACATGCCACGAAAGAACAACGTTACAAAGTCACTTCGATTCCCGGAACGTTGGTCCTTTACGTCACGTCAATCATTCGTTGTAATTGTGAGCCGCGAACGTAGTTCAGTTAACATCGGCACTAATCGGGTTGATTCGGGTAAGGAGGTGGACGGCTCGCTTGGCCGCGGCAGCGGCATAGAGCATTTAGTTGCTAGAAAGGGCATAATTATTATTGTTTGTATCACTACAGCTCTGATCTAGATCTGAAGGCAAATAGTATCACCGTTCCGAATACCGCAACAATAAGTTTGATGAGCCACGTCATGAAGCTGTTCTTGTCTATAATACACAATAGGATAAGATCAAAATGTGATGAACAACTAGGCGAGAGTCAGTTTGGGTTCCGCTTAGGTATGGGTACACGTGATGCGATATTTGGTCTCAATGTTCTAGTGCAAAAATGCAAAGACATGCAAACGGACATCATCCTGTGTTTCATAGACTATGAGAAAGCTTTTGATCGCATAAGACATGACATCCTCATGGATCGCTTGAGTGATGCTGGCTTGGATGACAAAGACCTCCGAATCATCAGAAACTTGTACTGGAACCAAAAAGCCACTTTAAGACTACAAAACTCAGTAACCGAGCAAGTTGACATCTGCCGTGGTGTTCGACAGGGATGCATTCTTTCACCCTTACTCTTCAATATATACTCTGAAGCCATAATAACAGAAGCGTTAGAAGACGTTAGAAGATTGGTGTCAGGGTAAATGGTAAAACTGTTAATAACCTGAGATACGCAGACGACACCGTTCTACTGGCCTCAACTGAACAAGACTTGCAACACATGTTGAACAGAGTACATGAATGCAGTCAGAGTGCAGGGCTAAATATGAATGTCTCGAAGACCAAATTAGTTAGTTTCAAAGACCTTAACCCCAGAATCATACTGTCAGGTTCAAATTTGGAGCGAGTCCGGCAATACAAGTATCTCGGTGCTTGGGTAAATGAAGAATGGGACTGTAAACAAGAAATTCGTACCCGGATTGAAATTGATCGAGCATCGTTTAAAAAAATGGAAAAAGTATTATGCGGCCGGAAACTTAATATTAAACTCCGAACACGAATTCTCCATTGCTATGTGTGGCCGGTGGTGTTTTATGGTAGCGAGGCGTGGACCCTGACAGCTGATACCCAAAAGCGTTTAGGAGCATTCGAGATGTGGTGCTACCGTAGAATGCTCGGCATTAGCTGGACACAGAAAGTTCCAAATGTTAGAGTACTCCAACTTGTCGGTAGAGATCGCGAACTTTTGTCCATAATCAAGAAAAGTAAAGTGACGTACCTAGGCCACGTGTTGAGACATGAGCGATACCAGCTGCTCCAGCTCATTATGATGGGTAAAGTTTGCGGTAAACGGCGAGTTGGACGGAGGAAAAAGTCTTGGCTCCGCAACATCCGTGAGTGGACAAATATCTCAAGCGTAGAAGAACTGTTTCGCTTGGCCCAGGACAGGAAAGTATTCTCAGAGCTGACAGCTAACCTCCTGTAGGAGAGGCACTCACAACAACAACAAGTATCACCGTGACTCGTCGCACAGGAACAATGTTCCATAACTCGTTCTCAGTCACTCACAACACGGCATTTCACGGCAACCGGCAGCGAAGTTGAGCGTTACCGAAGTGCCCCGCCGCTGCGCCGCCGCCGCCTCGGGTAATTTCGTCTTACGTGTTCAAGAGTGACAGAAAGACAGTTAGTAGTCTTGATACGTTCATTGTTCGTTGAAAGAACTTCGTTTGTACGTTGTCTATACAGATTTAAACTGATATTTACTATTTTCTAGAAATGACTGAAGAGAACAATCTAAAATCAAACTTTTTTATGCTATGCTCTCTGCTATTCGATACTTACTTGAGATAATCATTACATTATAATACATTCATTAACGATAATTATGTACTAGGTTAGGTATTCACGGACTGAGAGGGAATGTGGAGAATACCTATGTATGGAATTATTTCATTTTCATACTTAGGTGTTTACTACGAAAATAACGATTTTGATATGAGTAATACCTAAAAAGTGCAACAGCTTTTATTTTTAAATTACAATTATGAAACAACCTAAAATGCTATGTTAATAATTGTTTACCTACTGTATTTACGTTTTAAATGTTTACCTACTATATTGTTTTTCTTTAATATCAAGCATGTTTGAAAGTGTGAAAATTATTTCGAATCATTCGAATTACGAAACCATTGTAACATTTGTAACCATATCGTTTTTTGTGACGGCAGTGATTGATGTGACAAAATCACGATGATTTTTCACCGTGATTTTTTTGGAACTGGAACGACAGTCACGGTGATACCAAAATAACGCTTTTCACCACCTCTAACTGGTTGACAATAAGGTTTTAGTTATTCTGGCTCAATATGGAAATCCTATGTGTATTATTTTTGTTATAAAGTTATTTTTGATTATTATTTCACTTACCAAACATACTCTGATTTTTTTTGTATTGTATTTTATATTTATCGATATCTAAAAATATTAAATTCCTAGTAGTGGTCAAATATGCAGTCTGTGATTAAAGCAAATCACAGTGTTAAAAATATAAGTTCTTGCAATAGATATCATTGCTAATATTTTTTTAATTTACATCCAAAATAGACAGCTTGAAATAAACATACTTAAAATCTTTTTTATAAACCAGCATTTATGTTTTTTGAGGCATCAAACTACTCTGAATGATTTGCTCAGCTACTACTAGTTTTACATTAACCACCTTTTTTCGGGAAAAACCCCTATTCTTGACGGGTTCTCCCGGCCCGGGGATCGAAGGATATGTGGGATTTCGGAAAAGTTGTTTGGCCTCCGACTATCCACTAGAAAACTTTGTTGTTCTATATGTGGACTGCCGATCTTGTGGCCCGGGCCGGCACTGGCCCGTCTTATGTCATAACGGGCCTCTTAAATGATGTTGACGCCTGGGGGTCAGGATTTCGTCCACCCGGCGATCTCCTTTGACAATTCAAAGAGTTGAGGGTGGCCGCGGAACAGCACGCGGCCCTCGTCCTCGCGACAATGGTGCGAACGGCGGATCCTCCCCGGAGAGGCCACCCACTGCCACATTCTATAGCAGCCAGAGGTCGTTGCATGCCCTCCGTCGCCGATGACGTGGCCTGCGTTGGCGGGAAAGGAGTATACTTAACAACTCCCGCTCTCGCTCCACCGCCTCTTTTGCTGACATAACTGTCTCGCAAAAGGAGGCGACGGCGATACATCCCGGATCACCCCCAATCATAGACATTACCACGGCTGGGAGCGATTACATTAACCAATAATTCAAACCTTAAACATCCCTGCCGTTTTACCTGTAGAGTTTCGCGATCGCGTCATCTATCGCGATCGCGGCATATGTTCGGCAGGCCCCTCGTGCAGATTTCCGGAGCCCTAGGCTCAACGAGGGGGCTGGATTCGGAACGAACAGGGTATACCCTAAATTATTTCACAAGCTTTATATTACTTTGAAATACTTTGTTGTTATCCACAGTTCATAGCATACTGTACACCGTAGATTGCATCAGACATCGGTATTGTTATTATATTCATCTCAATGACTTTCAGGTCAATGCTTAGTCTTTAGCGTAGCGTATAGAAACAAGACATCCAATTAAGACAGTGTTACAAATGCATACGGATACTCTGCGAGGTGATTTGCACAAAATTCTTCCATATTAGAGTACCAGTGACATTGAGCTCACCAGTTTCAAGGCTGTTTCCGAGTGGGGGCACTCTTATATGATAGAAAAAAATTTCAGACCTTTATTTAAAACGCAGGTTAAAAATTTTTTAACATCTTTGTAAATGTTTTTCGTAACGAGCCCCGTGAAATTGAGATAAAATAGGGGGACTTCAGAACTATCCCTCAGCAGCCAAGAAGTGAAGACTTGCGCAACCCATTGCGGGTAATTACACCGTGACACCGTGGCAGCGCAGCGGTACGGCCCGCCCAGAAAAAATAGTTTGACTTGGCATCGTAGAGCCTCGTCGCGACCATTGGACTGGACCTCTCATTTTCCACCATCCTCCTAGCGATGGTCAGGAACAAAGCGGATGGGACGCCATCACCTCCTTGTACGAGACATTCGTATCCGCGAAGGCTCACCGTCCTGCTCACGCAAGGTCACTCGTCGCTGGAGTTGGCGACAGACCTCTGACCAGTGAAAGGTCGTGGGCGTGATCCCCCGGGAAAGCAGCCCAAAACACACATTATAGCTTGTCACGTTCCACCACCTCGACACTCAAGGTGTGAAGGAACGCCAGTGGATATACCAGTGACGTGCATCGCCCAGCCTAGAGAAGGTGATGTACGGACGCATTACAAGAGTCTAATAATATCGTTCCGCCCGTGAAGCCCATGGTGGGGTGTGCGTTAGGCACATGGAGTTAAGTTAGGCATTACTACCTGTAAAAAAGAAAGGTTTTTTCTTCTTCTTTTAGGACGTAATGCATGGCACGACTTATGCTTTTATCCAACGTAGGATAGTAATTGGTTTTATGAAAGTTTAAGTTTAGAAAACAATATTTAAAAAAATTTATAACTTTGAAATCAACCTTTAGTCAAAATAACTTATTAACTAAATCAGTGATTCTCAACCTTTTTTTGTTGCGGCACATATTTAACGATTTCAAAATTTGGCGGCACACAAAGAAAAAGATAAAAATTATTTACTTACTACAACACACTGCATAAATAATTTATGACAAAAATTTTAAATATACGAAATAAACTAATATATACTACAATAATAACTAAACGTTTATTAAGGGCTTAATTACAAGCTAATAATAAAAATAATTTTAATGCGAAATTTGAGCTTGATGTTTTTTGATAATTTCATTTATATTTGGTCGTAAAAATGACAATGCTACTCTCATATCGTTTTCTACATTTAACAATTTTGATCTTTTTTTTAGTTTTAAGACGACACTAAGTGCTAGCGACCTTGAGCGAGTGGGAGGAGTTTGAGCTAGTGAGAGTAGCACGCGCGGGGCCCCCCCGCAACCCGCATTGAAAATTCGCAGGCGACGTAATTGTATATTTTAGAGAAGTTCGTTGGGTAACCATACGTTACAGATTATGAAGACTATCTAATAATCATGAAATTTTTAACCGCTTATTTAATATTAGTTAGGATTATTGTTTCATGTTCTGTATCTTATATCATTCCCTGTGGTAGGATATAATATAATATAGGTATTTCAATAAACGGAAAATATAATTATATCAAACGAACACAGGTTTTCTGTCTACAGGTTTTGTAACTATAAATAAAAAAGTGAATTAGGTATTTATAGGATTTTATTTAAAACTCCTCGAAATTTAATACTTTCACAGCAACTATACTGTCTTCTTTTTCAGCCGTCACTGCTCGTTTTTTTATTAGTTTGTTTTTATTTTCTTTTTCCTCTTCCTTTTTCCTTTTGCGTCCGTGTATGGCACTAACTATATAAGAGGGGTCCCTAATTACCATATTCCTCGTATATCTAGGATCAACCAGTTCGGGAAGCATACAATCTGTATAAAACTTAATTAAATTATTTTTCATTTTAGTGTCCCAAAAAGCGTCATCCTTGTAAATTAGTTCAATTTTTACAGGAAAGTTTTCACCAGACCAAATACCAAGCATACATTTATCTTTTCCTGTTATATGCAGCTGTCCCTGTATTTGATACCACCAATTATGTTCTTTGTTTATTATGTAATTACCGTTTACCAGTTTTTTATAAAACAATTTTTTTTTCATGGATGGCTTTATCTAGTCCTAGTTTGTAAGCTGTGAGTGGACATTTTATTTCTAAAATGGTGTTTTTATTAATAATACCGTCTGGTGATGCGCCGAGGAAGGGTATTTCTTCATCAAGAAAAAGTCCACACGGTTCTATTTTAATATTTTCTTGTTTCGACAATTGTTCTTTCGCAAAATTTTCGTTGTCTTGTCCATGTTTTATAGACTTAATGTGTCCTATAGACTCTTTATGTAAAAGATCTTTAACTAAATTGCAGCAACTTATGTCATTGCGTCTTTTTATAACACGTCCAAAGTTGGAAGCGGTCAAAATCCGTCTTCGTAGTTCTAGCCACTCACTAGAACCACTTTGTAATATAGTCTTCCTTTCTATTTGTTCTCTTTGTTTGGCAGTTTCCGCCAAATTTGCTAAAAATATTTTTTTTGATTCCTCTAATATATCATCATCCATATCCGGTCTTGAACATTGCTCACCATAGTTTTTATTACTTTCTGTGTAGTGTTCATGTAATCTCTTCTTTATTCTATGATAATTTTTTGTTAAATGTAGGCGTTTTTGTTTACGTATTTCCATCTTTTTTAATTCACCATTTGGACTCCTGCCCGTGATTGATTTTTGCAACAACGATAAAGGTTTATGGGTATTAAATGATAAAGCAGCTGCATTACAACGCATATGGTATTGGTTCTTCTGGGAAAAATTTACCCGCTTACCCCCTACAAATTTTGCAACAATACTATGGAAGCGCTCCACAGTGTTGCTGTCAACGTCTTCAATCAAGCTTCTTGCATGAGCAGCTATATGTGTCAATACAAATTTTATTCTATGCCACAAACTGTTTGTGAAAATATCTCTGTCTATGTTGTCATCTTCTCCCATTTTCGAGCAAAAATATGTCTTACAATTAGTATGAACTCCAAATGCATGTTCTGCGGCTAACATGATATCATTATGTAAACTAGTGACATTGCCAGAATTTTTATAATTTCTTATAGCGGTTACTATTACCTTTCTTATTGACAGTATTCTTTGTTTTGTTATATATTTTCTGTATTTAATTAAATATTTCGTGTCAGTGATAAGAGCTTGTAACTTATTGCAAAGGTTTCTTAACAGGTGGTTGCGGCATTCGATTTTTTCAATTGTTATATTTTCATACGGTCTTGACTGTAACAATTTTGCATAAGTATTTGCATCACCATCTGATATTAACCTTGAATATATTAAATTATGCATTTCTATGCTGTTCTTGAATCCTTCTACCAAGATCGTGGATTCCATTCCAGTTGAAGGACCTGAAAATAAAGTAATAATTATTCCAACCATAAAATTTTAGTTTCTTTATTATTATTACAACATATTTAATATTATGAATTTACCAGAATAATTTTTATAGCAAGCATGCTCCTTAGGTGTGACATTTTTCTTGGCAGCTTGGGCGCATATGCAGCAGTATTTATTTTTCACTGCCATATAAATAATTTTTCCAGTTCTTTTCCCAATTATCGCAGCTGCGCCTGATAGGGATGAGTAATTTTTTTTATAAGATCTTTTTCCCCAACATCCATCTGCAATAACGTCAATATATGGAATGCCATTTTCAGTAACTCTACCGTCTTCCAAAGCCATTTGACGTTCTTCATTAGCGGCTTCATTCATAGAATTCAAAGCTTCTTTTTCCCAAACTTTGTTAATTGTTCCCATTCTTTTATTAAATAACTCATAGGATATATGAGGCAAGTCCATTGCTGCCAATAATTCATTAAGCTGTGTATAGCCACAACCTATTGCCACTGCACCCGCAACTGTATTAATATTTAAGTCAATTTCAGGATCATTGCAACAAATGACAAAAGTTTCGTTACACATGTTGCATTTTAGTTTTAGTTTAGAAACAAGGCCCAGTTTTCGTTCAGATATAATTTCTACAGATTTCAAACCACAGTCTATATTACCATGTGAAGATATTTCTTGAAGCTCTTTAAAAAAATGTTTAATATTTAATATTCGCATTCCATTCACTATTTCTTGATTATTTCTGAAAAGGAAATATACATAATAAGAATTTTGCAATATTAAACAGAATAAGGCCTTTAACATTTGTTTTGTAATATCTTTTATTGTTCACATTCTTTGCTATCACTCACGGGTTCTGCAATATTATATTGAAAGTTTTCCCCTTTTTTATTAATTTTATTTATCGAGAGTTTTACTATATAAAACTTTATATTGACAGACTATCCTGACATCATAGAAATAATAATACGTTTACCTGACCGAATTTGACTTCTCGTTTTCAATATCCATTTGAAAGCTTTCTTCCTGCTCAGCAAATATCGTTTCGGTTACTTGAGAACTGTAACAGTTATAGTAATTAATATAAGTTAATAGAATTAGGTTTCAAATATGCTAAAATCAGAATATTGAATTAGATATGCATTTACTTGTCAACAATCTTGTTCTCATTTTCATTGTCAATATGGGAAGATCCTTTAATCACTCCAAGCGTTTCCGTAAATTCAGACCTACAATATAAATGTATTTATATTTAATTATACAGTGACAATAGTAATAGCATTCAAATATTTTTAAAACTCGAATCCGGACTGTCCCGACTACGATGTAGTATTGTCATACTACACTACAATACACACCTCGTCTCTGTCTCCTCATTTACGTCGCGATTATCTTTGTTATTATGTAATCTCCTAAAAAGAAAATAATGTCACTTAGTAAAATAAAAAATAATAATATATGTAACAATTAAATGTTATGATTAATTTATCTGGTCCAATTTACATCAATGTGCTAAAATACACAAATGATAATTATGATTGAGAACACGTTACTTACCTTAGTAATCTATTTTTTGCGAGCGTTTGGCGTTTCTTTTTTAGTAATCTAGATTTACCAGCCATTTTAGCGCGAAACTTATAATAGAGTTAAATCGTTTAGTGATTGCTCCGAGCGTCAACGTCTACCCGTGACAGTGGTCAGCGATGCACTGCCGCCCGTCGCCCGCAAGGGCCCCTGCTAACCCGAGCATAAAGATTATTCGAAAAAGCATAATTGTATATTATCCTTTTACTTTGAAATAAAAAGTCGTATATTAAAAGATGGGTAATTAAATTGTGTTTAAGATGGTGAAGGTTTCATAAAAATACGCTTGATAGTTTTTACGTGATTCTCAGATTTTTATCTGCGTTAGACCTAACTTTACAAATTAATTACACTATGTAATATAAACATAATCTAAAATATTCACATATTAAGTTATTGAGAAAATGCTCAAATTTAACATATATTTTTTCCAGTTCATTAACACCACTCGTTTAGATGTGATCTTCAGAATAAAATCATTAAAAGTCTCTTGTCGTCGCCTTAATATTGGCTAATGCTGAAAGTCCGAATTCACACAAATAAGATGTGGAAAATTGTAATAATATGTTTAAAGCTTTTTTGGCTATCATTGGATAATCGCATCTCATGTTAATCCAAAATGAATTAATTGATTCTTCTGAATGTTTTAAAATTAAATCTCGATTATTGGAAAGCAAAATGAGTTCTTCGAAGAGAGCACTAAGAAAAAATGCGTTGCAAAGCAAATAATAAAATAATTTATTTTTTTGTGGATTTAAATATATATTCATGTTAAAAATATTTTTCTTTTTAAATGATATAATTTAATAATATTAACATTATTATATATTTGCAAAATTTGGCAACACACTTTTGAAATTTGGCGGCACACAAAAGTGCCGCGGCACAGTGGTTGAGAATCGCTGAACTAAATGCTAATATCAAATAATTAATTTACAACTTAATATGACTGTTTATAATATTGAATAATTAGATTTAAAGCATTATATAATAGTGTATACTAACTACGGAGCAAAAGCTATCTAGCACACCCCTCCCGCCAACGCAGGCCACGTCGACAGCGCCAGAGGGCCAGAGGGCGTCCAACGACCTGCCGCCGTAGAAAGTGGCATCGGGTGGCCCCTCGGGGGAGGATCCGCCGCCCGCACCATTGCCGCGAGGGTAAGGGCTCCGTGCTGTTCCGCAGCCCCCCCCCCCTCAACTCCTTAGGGCAGACAAAGGAGACCACCGGAGGGACGAAACCTTGACCCCCCTGGCGCTACAAACCTAGAGACCCGCTCCGACACAAATTTAAGGGTGAGCTGGCGCCGGCCTGGGGCACGAGATCGGCAGGCCAGATATCCGTGAGCACGAGCGTAGGCGATAGGAGAACAGTGGGGTTTTTAGTGGGATGGCCAAACATCGTTCCCGGAGTCCCACATATCCGTCGGTACCCCGGGCCTGGGAACCTATTAAGAATTAGTATCCGACCGAAAGTTCTGTTTCGGACAAAAATAAAGTTTCGGCGGCAGTTTCGGTTTCGGCCAAAATTGGCCGAAACTTTTGCCGAATCTGAAACTGATTTCGGAAGTAGCAACACAACTTATTCAGTGCGTTATCGCCCGACGCAAGACTCAGTCTTACCTGTCGGAGCCATTATTACAACGCAATGCTGACATATTATACAGTTATTGAAACAGCAGTCAATATCCTATAATGAGAAGTGCAGTTTTACAATACCTTTCAGTTCCACCTACCAGTGTCCCGAGTGAACAGCTGTTCAGTGCTGCTGGCCAAATATACTCGGATCGTCACAATAATTTACGTGGCGGAAACGTAGACAAACTGCTTTTCTTGGCGTACAATGTAAGACTTTAATTATGAATATTAATAATACGAAAAACCAAAAAAGTAACCCTAAATATAAGATATTTAGAAGTTTTTTTTTTGTATTTGATTTTATAACTGTTTTCAATCTAAATGTTTACTGTAGTTTAGTAGTGAGTTACTTACATTTACTACACTAAATAAATGTAAGTATGACTGTCCTACTAATTGTGATCTAGGTATCTTTGTTAATTCTAAATGTACGAATTGATTATCTTTGTTGAGACTGGAACTAAGAGTGTAATAATAATTTTAGTAATTATTATTTTTATTTATGAGGTATAAGTACATAAAAGAGATTGATGATTCTTATATGTACAAATACAAACCAAAGTATTAATTAATAAGATTTGAAAATACCAATACTTAGTATTTAATGAAACAGTAACTATTAGTGATTTGATTATTGATAACTGATAAACATTTTGCTATGAGAACTTAATTTGAAAAAATAATAAAAATATTATTAACATTTGTCTATATTATATTAAATAAATGATTACAACAAAATTAATATACTGTGTTTCCATTTCATGTCGTAATTTTAAATAATAATGGGTAAAATGCACCAAATTTCAGTATTGGAATTTTATACTTGACCACGTGAGTTTCGGTTCCGGCCGAATATTCGGTCTCGGCCGGAAACAGTGTTGCCAGATGGCCATGTGAATTTCCCCCAACTTTTTTCGAAATACCCCCGAAAATAAGCTTTTTGGAAAAAAAAACCCCAGAACAGTTTTTACTTATTTTAAAAAGAGAAATAAAAAAGCAAAAGTAGCTAGATAGATAATTCTTTATTGTTTACCTCATTTTTAGAGTTAATTCAGATATAAAATAAATAAATAATATAAAATAAATACATACATATAATCTCTGCCTACCCCTACGGGAAAGAGGCGTGATTATATGTATGTATTTAAAATAAAATGCCGCATAAGCTCAAGTGACAGATGTACAAAACAGCCACTAAACATGCTCTGCTACTTTTTCCTGTAGGAGGCGGCAGAGCAAAAAGCCAGACAGACAATGAAACGACTGATATGGCTCACCCAAACCCTAGTTAGTTTACTGGTCTTATTTAACTAACACCAATACTCAATTAGTTAGTGCATTCCAGTGAATTTAGATTGTACCACCACCCATCGGCCAACATCAATACCCATTCACACAATAATCAAACCACAAAAGAAAATAATGCAATGCAAACATAGTTTTTAATTTGCCTCCACCAACTTCATCTTTATTTACGTAACTTTTTGATAGGACATGGTATATATATCGTTATTTTATAAACATATGATGGACATCATCATGAACAGGACGATCTGTTTCATAAAAATAAAATGTTATTGTACTGATTAAGTAGCTGAGTAAGTATATATAAATAATCGTAGTATGTCTAAACAGGGACACTATTATTTTTTGAAATATTCTGAAGTCCAATAATTATGATATTAATGATTACTTATGTTTCATCGGAGTAAAGTTTCTATAATAATAACCTGGTACTCAACAGAACATACCTCATCATCATTATCATCATCATCATCAGCCTATTGAAGTCCAATGCTGGACATAGGCCTCTGCCAAAGCATGCCACTGAGCCCGATCTTCGTCTCTTTCATCCACTTCCTGCCAGCCGCCTTTCGAAGAACATATGTACCTACATATGGTAAAATACGATACTAATACCTACGATAATTAAAACATTGTTTACTAACCTGAAAATACCGCTTCGTCTTCCCATTCTTTCCGGTATGTTCTGACATATGACTTGTTAGATTTTGACATTTTGCTTGCGTTTTAAACAATTCGTTAGAAGAAAACTTGGAAAATTAAATGAACAACACGACAACGACATGACATCAAAATCAACCAACAACAAGAAACAGTAACAAACCATTACCAACCCAACACGAACGAAATAACGAAACTCATAGGCACTCTCGGCTCTTGCTATCGCATCGGCAATCGTCAATCGGCAACATGAGTAAAAAGACAGAGATGGCATATTAACAAATGAACGAATGAATTGAATTATTAATGAACGATTGAATTGAAGTTTAAGTATAAATAAACATATAATTAATTATAAGATAAAAATATATCGTATTATATAATAATTGTAGTGATGGTAATTGTGTCTATGGATGAATTATTGGCATTTAAAAAATCTCCAAAATTTCTCCCAATTTAATTTTTCCCCCCGTAGGTCCCCCCAAAGAATCTTTCCCCCCGAATTTCCCACCCAACGTCGAAAAAACCCCCGAATTTGCAGGGAATCCCCCCCATCTGGCAACGCTGGCCGGAAAACCAGTTTCGGTCGGACACTATTAAGAATAGGGTTGTTCCCGGAGACACAAAAAAAATGTTTATATGCAAAGGAAAGAAATGTGTTTGTAAATAGACCTGTGTTGGTCAATCATTTTCCATGTCCATGACGCGGTCGATCGTGACCGATTCGTATAGTGATCGGGTTAAAAAGATTCGGTCATAGTTCGTATGTATCTGTATAATATAAATGACCGAAGGATTGCGAGATCGATCTCGTTCTCACGTTAGAATTTCAATATTTTCAATCATTTCGGTTATTTCGATCACAGTTCGTATGTGTCTATAAATGACCGAAGGATTGCGCGATTGATCTCGTTCTCACGTTAGAACGAGAAGAGGGACGCAATAGGGACTATGCGTAAGACTCCAAAAAGGGCAAATTTTTCATGTGCCTCGTCAAATTACCGATGGCGCCTCCAGAAAAGCTAATGGTTTTAGAGTAGTACTCACACTTTGCCTTATCTTTATTTATTATGGAAAAATGATTCCATATTTTACTCCTTTTTTTAATTAGGTCCGACATTTTCAGTTAACCAAATAAACTTAAACAAATTAAATAGTCAGTTACTCGATAGCAAAATAATTACAAAATTAAAAAAAAAAAACAATAAATAACACAATTCAATTCAAATTAGGTAATTTAGCGACATGCAATTATATGGATTTTACTACCACCAAAACGTTAGGTATTGTTAGGTAACTTATTAATAACACAAACACACCCGTCACTTAAAATATTTTATAAAAAGTACTAACAGTAACACACGCAAATACCGAAACGCTGTCGCCTCGCAGGTCAGTAGTCAGAGTCACCGATGCAACTGCAATCAGTTGCATCGGTGACTCTGACTACTGACCTGCGAGGCGAATCAATATTTAATCTCAAAAAATCAAAATCCGACCAGTCGCGTGCGACCCGAGAGATCCCGCGCAATCCAATTTATTTTGGATACAATCATACAAGGCACAACAAACAACAAGATAGAAAGAGTGCACTGTGTGACTAGGATTGTGTGTATGTACTTAAACAAAAGAGATAGAAGATACTTTAATAGTTACGTCATTGCGTGATTGAATGCACGAAATAATCGATTAAATAAGCAACACGCTACGGTAATACTCCACAAATAAAGTCCAATTTCGTTTGTGATGTCACCTGGTGATCGAATCTATGGAAGACCAAATCGATTAAATAAGCAACACGCTACGGTAATGTTCCACAAATAAAGTCCAATTTCGTTTGTGATGTCACCTGGTGATCGAATCTATGGAAGACCGAATCGATTAAATAAGCAACACGCTACGGTAATGTTCCACAAATAAAGTCCAATTTCGTTTGTGATGTCACCCGGTGATCGAATCTATGGAAGACCGAAACGATTAAGTAAGCAACATGCTACGGTAATACTCCACAAATAAAGTCCAATTTCGTTTGTGATGTCACCTGGTGATCGAAACTATGGAAGACCGAATCTTTCAGAGACCGACGACTCGTTCACACGTATGGGTCGCGATCGGGTCAAAAAGATTCTGTCAATCGCGATCGACACAGGTTTATTTGTAAACTAGCAGCCCGTCCCAGCTTCGCATGGGTATTTAACAAAAAATTAAAAATTAAACCCTTCTATTTTTTTCGGTCTCGGGGAAAAACCTCTCTTGACGGGTTATCTCGGCCCGGGGGGACCGAGAGATATAAGGGACTCCGGAAAAGATGTTCGACCCACTAAAAAACCCCGCTGTTCTCCTATCGTCTACGCCCGGGCCCGCGGATATATGGCCTGCCGATCTCGTGGCCCGGGCCGGCGCCGGCCCACGCTTTGTCTTAAAGCGGGCCCCTTCTAAAGTGCTGGCGCCAGGGGGTCAGGGTTTCATCCCCCCGGCGCTCTCTTGTAACAACTCTAGGAGTTGAGGGGGGCTGTGGAACAGCACGCGGCCTTCTCCCTCGCGGCAATAGTGCGGGCGGCGGATCCTCGCCCGAGGAGCCGCCCGCGGCCGTTTTCTACGTCGGCCGGAGATCGTTGCCCGCCCTCCGGCGCCGACGACGCGGCCTACGTTGGCGGGAGGGGAGTGCGGTGGCAGACTCCCGCTCCCGTTCCGCCGCCTCCCTTGCAGACACTACTGCCTCGCAAAAGGAAGCGACGGCCGTCCATCCAGGATCGCCTCCGACCATGGACAGAACCAGGGCCGGGAGTGACAGGTCCGCGGCCAATTCCGGACGGGACTCGCATCCCCGTCGCGTGCTAGTCAGGCGTGGGTACGACTACCAGATGACACTTCAGAAAAAGCAGAGTCGCCTGACGTCGTAGCCGGCCCAGCAAGACCAACCGACAGCGAGGATGCAATTCACGCCCCGGGAACACTCTGTGCAGGCGCAGTCGAAATAGGCATGGTTTCGACTACCAAATCAGGTCCCAGGGTAGAACCCGGGACCCCAATCAGTATTCGCAATCATCCCACCGGGGACCACGCCACGAACAGAGAGCTAAGTTGGAAAGGGTGTAAGAGGTAGACGGAAAGAAAGGTAGGACTCTGTCGCCTCGAACGGAGAGGGGAGTGAAGCGACGGATGCTCGGGCACCTCGGGTACGCACACCCGTGCACTCCTCGGACAGAGGAGCACCCCTGAGGGCAAACCCTTCTATTTGCGTCAGGTTACTAAAAAAATAAAATTATAAAGAAAATTTGAATATTATTATTTCTATGAGTTTTTATTTTAATGATTTTTTTGTTATTACTTTTTATTTATTTTTCGTTATTTTTTAATAAGTATTCTAATTTTTGTAAAAACCCCAGTGACGCACGCCTACATTGCATAAGGTGCTGTCTAGCTAGCCGAACAGGGTGAGCGGCTACCACGCAACATTTTTCTTATACTTACATTTTTAAACTCGTGATATCTTTCGAATGGAATATCCGAATTGAATAAATCAAAAAGTTATATGAAGGTAGTGAAGCCGTTTTGAATATGAAGTAATTTATTTTGATAAGGATTAATACCAAGATCCAAATAAAGAGTCTTTTCTAGGGGCGGCATTTCAATTAAATTTTTAAAATAAAAGAACACTTATTATGGCATAACTATAATAGTTAGACATATGCTGTCGCGACACTTTTTGTAAATAATGATGTGTTCTGCAAAGTTGTAGTACATTATTTTATTCTATCATCAATAGTTTTCGCAACGCACGCGATTTAAATAATATTTTAGGTAATTTTTTTACACTTTGGGTTACATTATTGGAGTTTTAGTAAGGATCCCTAATTTTTTTGAAAATATAATATAGCCTATGTCACCCGCGGATAGTGTAGCTTCCCAACAATAAAAGAATTTTTTAAATCGGGTCAGTAGTTTCGGAGCCTATTCAAAGCAAACAAACAAACAAACAAACAATCAAATCTTTCCTCTTTATAATAGTAGTATAGATGAGAACTGACTGATAAAACGTTTTGTTCACTGGTAGCCATTAACGTTAATATTTTAGGCTTAAAAATTTCTCTTTTCACATTTTAAAATTTGTCATAGACGTGCGTTATAAATTAGAAAAAATTTGCAATAAATATTATGGAATTTTTTTAAAAATGTTGTAAATCGTAATAATTGTGACAATAGTTTCTAATTACATAACCAATAATAAAACGCATGTACATGTCGGTCGGCTTCAGGAGGTTGCGTTTGTAATATTGCAATCGTTTGCACTTTTTGGCTATTACTATACTTATTTCAATTATATAATTGGTACCAGAATTAATGACAAAAGTGAGAAAATAAGAACAATTACTTAATTTTCAACAATGCTTCCAAAGCTAACGGAAACTACTCAAACTATGTGAGTGACATATAATTTAAACAAATTTTCGCTATAATGGATGCTATTGTAACATTAAAATGTTTATTAATAAGTTTAGCTTATTATGGGCTTCATTGGCTTTTGTTTATCAGTATTTACTTTGAAATTAACATAACCTGATAGTACCCACAACTCACATCAAACTTAAATGCATGTGTTACCCAACTTAGTAAACTCGAAGACATCTTAAATTCATGTGTTAATATCTCCCCTTTCTGCAAGTTATAAGCTCTTAATAAAAATGCTTTCCTTTTATTTTATCCCTGGCAAACAAGGTACAAAGGTAAAGTGAAATGTTGCTCAAGCTCTTGAATGATATTTTGCTGATGATATACTAATGTATTGATTTTTGTGTGAAATGTAAACTGTTCATATTATTTAATGCAAGCACACAAGTAATGTATCTTAAATTATATTTTGTCAGCTGACTGCGGAGTGGATATGCAATATTTGGCATCTCTTTATATGTTTCCATGTTAGTTTACTAGGGAGTAGGGACTAGAGTTGAGCATGACATTCACGAGCCGCGTCAAACGTCCCGTACAAAATCTATTTGTCATGTATCGGTACAATATTTAAAAATGAACCGGCTCAAAAATTTTGACGCGATACTACTCATTGTAAGAGTATCGCGTCCACGGACATTCACATGACAAAGAGGGACAACATGACATGTCACAAGTACAACTGCTAGCTTCTACACGTAAATGAGGTGACCGAGGCCGATCGCGCCCGATTTTTAACGAACATTTTCGAACTAAAAGTTTTTGATACGTACTACAGTTGCACACATAAATATTTTGTTTTTGTAATCGACGTTATGTTTCTAGACAATTTAAAATATCTGTAATTTTGCTTTTATTTAATAAATTCCAATCCTTTAGTTATTATAGTTGAATATTATCTTATGTATATTATTTAGTTTAATTTAGTTACAAAGGTTAAAGGTAATAATAGCAAAGCGGCAGTATTATTATAGTATTATTTATATTTTACATTAATTTTTAAAATAATTAATTAAAATATTTTGTATTTATTATTTATATTTTAAATATTATGTATATTTTACACTCTGTAGTACATAGGTACAAATTGTGAAAAACGGTACAACCGAGGGAAATGTACTGTTCGCTTCAAATGTACTGTTGCGGTACAAATGTAATGCTACGGCTCAAATGTCATGCTGCGGCTCAAATGTCATGCTGCAGTACAAATGTACTGCTACGGCTCAAATGTCATGCTGCAGTACAAATGTACTGCCACAGTACAAATGTAATGCTGCAGTACAAATGTACTGTCACAGTACAAAATGTCTCGCCTCATTTGAAGTGGTACATTGTAATACTTCATTTCAAAATGTCATGTTACTCTTACAAACTCATTTTATAATCGTGTCATGTCCAACACTAGTAGGGACTTCCCTCAAATTCCTTAGCTGGAAATATAATGAACTAAGATAAAGATTGGAAGATGTTAAAGATGATAATGAAATCAGTTAAATCCTTATTTGTTTCCTGTAACAATCTTATTGTATAAACATACATTGTACAGTTTTTTTATATGATTTTCATAAGATTAGGGATATATTAATTTTAAGTGAATCTCTTGTAAAGTATAAAGATGTAGTTATTTTTGGGGTGAAGTTTAAACTGCAATTTATATCTTTAATATTATTTCTGTTTAATCATGTGTTATGTTGACTTTTCTATTGAACTTTTAAGTTTCACGTTTAACCATGACATTACTCCACGGGGCTAGCAGAAGACCAGTGCTGATTTTATATCTAAAATCAGCAAATGCTGAGCTAATTTAGGACAGTTTTCTAAGTGGATTATTAATGTATGTGTATGTATTATGGGTCCTAAATAAAATGTTTTCTTTCTTTCTTTCATTAGTCTGCCCTTGGATAAGTCCTTAAATTGCCATCTAAAATACAAAGATGTTATTTAAGATATGAAATTTCCTTACTTGGGGGAGAAGTTATTAGAAACTATTGACAAATTTATGCACTTTGTTCTAGATCCTTCTCTGAAGGTGATGGTTTGTGTAGTGCCGAGGTGTATGCCTCCAATGTGGTTGTGACCACAAACGCTGGAAACCATGATCTGGGCAGCTCAAAAGTTAAACTCAAAAATCTGGTTGACTATAACTGGGAGCCCAAGTTCTACCATGGACAACTCCTCGCCATTCATATCAGTGGAAAATATTTGGCATATTCCATTAAAGGTAAACATATGAAACCTGTATAAATAATGATAATTTCAATGAATTCAAATTATTAGTATAAGAGCTGCTTTTTCTGTATTTGTCTATTGATTGTATGTATTAAATTTTTTTGGTTTTGGCAACTGTTATTTCTTTAATTTATATACTTTAAAACCTGTATTCATATTTTTAGCACCAAATCCACTAAATACTGGAACAGGTACTGGAATGGTGCGGGTGGTGTACTATCCTGATCCAGGTACAGATCGTCGTGCTCTGATTAAGGGTATGAAAGGAGAGGTGAGAATTATGCAATATATTCCTAGTGTTAAACTAAAATTATTTTTTTGGTATGAGATCTGTAACTACTAATTGATAGTTGATAGAAAAAGAAAGAGGTCTACCTTTTTTATTGTTTAATACACTTTATACATGGGTAACTCAGTGAAAATCCTTGTGTTAACACAGATGTAGTTAATTGCGCTGGCTCATTGCGTTAACTCAAAATTGCGCCATGGCGCAACTAAATGAAACCTTTAAAACACAAAATAACAACACTTGTACACTAAAACACAATAACAAATTAAAATAAATCAACCATGTTTTTCTTTCTACTACTCCCCACAGAAATGACTATGGTTCATTTGTTTTGATTTTCGAACATAAACATATTCCATCATTTGTTTTACACAGCTTTCAACTCAGCCATCTGTCAAAGTAAAACCTTATGGCCAGTAAGTAAAGTGAAATCTAGAAAATTAAGATTACCTAGATATAACTCTATTTACATTTCACGGAGTTGCAGCTTATAAAAATGATATTCAAATTTCCCGGTCCTGCACTGTGCGTCAACACATTTTGAAGAAGTGAGATCACATCGGTGCGGTGAACTGAGTTGGCGCAATTGTGCTTTGCGGCACAGTGTTACACATCTCTGATTACACTTTAACTTGAATTTATAAAATTTATAACCATTGCCTATCTAAGGATGTATAATGTTTTTTTATAAATATAATGTATTTTTTTAAGAATTCATTTTTCTAAGTTCTAGGCTAAGTAGCTATACTAGCTATAAGTATAGCTAGTATATTATAATCGTAATTATAACATATTTTTAATGTTTAGCAGGTGCAAGATCTCTCTTTTGCTCACATACAAAATCAAGTGGTGCTCGCATGCATTGATGACTTGGGCAACTTCTATGTCCATGAGATTGAATTCATTGACAATGTGCTACGGTAAGATTATTTTTGTAACTTAAGTTCAACTATAAAGAAATATAGCCATACTACATGAACTAATTTTGTAATTATCACCCTCCCTCCCTTTGGTGACCATCAGTGGTATATAGGAAGACCCCTCCTCCCCTGTAGTTTTTATGTAGTTAAGTCATAAATAGGGTTTTCAATCGGTTTTTGTTATCCATGCAGGGGCCGAGAAAGCATACTGACCTCTGCAGTCGGGGTCGGCCTGTCGTAAAAGGCAAGCCCGTCTGGATGGCGACTACCTTTGGTCTTAAGTATGTCGCCATACTTACAGTACATACGTACGCTGTATAACAACTGTGTTGTGTTCCAGTATACTAATAGTCACTAGACCCAAGTTCCTGTACCCTTATGGGACAGCAGCATATTTGCGTTGCCACTAGCGTTGCAAACACCCATAGGCGACGGTAACATCTAAATTCTAAGTGAGCCGTCAGCCTGTCTGCTGTCCTACAGCAATAAAAATTCGGCGTGACGCCGAAAGTGCATGCATATTGCATACCTATAGTTGCAGGTGAAAATAAACGCTAAATGGGTCATATTTGAATATAGCTCGAAAAAATGCAAGATTTCCCTTGAGTATATTGACTATGTGACGAAAACCTTTTTTTTTTGTCTCGGGATCTCTTGTCGGGTCTCCCCGGCTCGGGGGGAACGAGGGATATGTGGGACTCCGGGAAAAATGTTCGGCCAACCAACTACACACTAAAAAATTCCACTGGTCTCCTATCGCCTACGCCTGGGCCCACGGATATGTGGCCTGCCGATCTCGTGGCTCGGGCCACAATGGTAGTACCCCGACGTCGTCTCCCGCCCTATGCGACACAGGTACCTCCCGAAGCAACTGTGCCCCGAGAGGACCTACGTCAGGCGGAAGGTTAGGGCATGGCGTCTCTCCATCCATTCGGCCAGGACGGGTCTCACCGCCTCTTTAGTGGCAAGGCCCGCGTTGGGGTGCGCAAAACGCTTCTTCCACTCCACCATGAGCACCTTTACCTCAACTTGGCGAGGCACGGGGCTAAAGCCACGCTTGGCTGCGTCCCGGCACCATTGATATTAACAGCGCCAGGATACAAGCCTCGAGGTCCCACGGCCCTAACATGGGACCTCCGGTCAGCAGGGAGGCCGCAGGAAGGCCTTTGAAGGACACCGTGCAGTATCCTCTTATCGCCCTAACGGCCAAGATACGCTGCGGTCTGCGTAGCAGCGCTGTCGTTTTGCCCGTTAGGCAATCCGCCCAGATTGGGGCCCCGTAAAGAGCCATCGACCGCACGGTCCCTTCAAAGAGACTGCGGCACACTGCGCCCGGCATGCCGACGTTCGGGAGAGTCCCGTTGCGCAGCTTTTCAGACACGTGATTGCATCTAGAGTAGAGGGCCTTTGGCGGAACCCGAACTGCACATCCGCCAGGATCAGCCCCTCCGTCTCTAGGTGCTGGACGAGGCGGTCTGTTAGGATTCGCTCAAAGATCTTCCCTACCTCGTCCAGCATCACGATGGGCCGATAGGCGGATGGTAAGTCCGACGGGCGCCCTTTCTTTGCGATTAGGACCAGCCTCCAGTCTTCCATCTGCGGGAAAACTGGCCCAACCGCAGACACGCGTCAAAGAGCCTCAATAGTCGGGGCTCCAGGATGTCGTTGGACAGAACCCATGCACGCCCCGGAATGCCGTCGAGGCCGGGGGCAGTGTTCTTGGCCTTCAGCTGTAACATTGCTACCCCCAGCTCCACCCGGTCCACGTTAGGCACGGGGTCGTTGTCCACGCTGGGGGCGGGGGCCCCCGTCAATGAGGCGGGATCATAGCGGGAGGCGAGTGCTCAGCCCTCTTGGGGAACAGAGCGCTGACAAAACCGTCACCTGGCGCGGGGGGAGACTCGCTCAGGAGGGACGCCCACGCGCGGAGCTTGCCCCGCACCGTCTTGTAGGATCGCCCCCAAGGATCTTGGTCAAGACTGGCCGAGAGATTCCGCCGCCACCTTCGCCACGTGGAGAGCGAGGTGAAAGTGGTTTCTGACACTCCGATACCCCCCATAGAGCCGGGCTTCCGCGGCAACTCTGTCCGCGTCACGGCGACTCCGTCTTCGAAGCCTGGTGTACTGGCGGTGGGCGTAGTTGCATGCCCTATGGAGCCGTTCGAGCTCCGCATTCCACCAGTACAGCCGGCGCGGGAGCCGATGTGGCCCCCGCCTTGGCATCGCATCGCAGACATACGTGACGAAAACCTAAACGAAGCCAAGCAATATCAACTATCTCAAGTATACAGTTTACAAAATTGTATTAAAAAGTATTATTAAACTTTCTATGAAAATTAATTCTATTAAAATATACATACCTACAATTAATTTGTTGCGTTGAAACATATTTAACAACATATCTAAAACTGCAAGTGATACAATCGTGAACTGATCAAGTCATGTTTTTGCTTTGTTAGATGCACCTTGGTAGCAGAGATTCATGAAGACACTGGGATACCAGGAACTGCCCACCGGGTGGTGTGGTGCCCATACATACCAGATGAAGATGATGACACCCCAGATGAGGATGTTGCCAGACTGCTTCTCACCACTCATTCCAACATTGGTAGGAAATTATTCTGTATTTTACTTAAGTGTCAGAGCTATAACAACAGCTGTATCTAGTGTTTGTGACATTCTAGGTCGGGATCAAACAGTGGTCCCATGTAGAACAAAATGTCATTTGCAAATCTTCGTGCAGGGGCGGAGTAAGAATACTGGCACCTGCGGCAGGAGTCGGTCTGTTATAGGCGACGATAACTGCATATTATGTGGTGGGCCTCCAACCGGTCTGCTGTTTCTCAGCAAGAAAAAAATAGTGCTTTAAAAAGCATAGAGAACATCATTCATTTGTGACTAGCGATGGATTCTGATCCATATTCCATCCAGATAACATGTTTGCCTAAATGCCATAGTATTAATATTGTATTGCAATATTACATAAGAAAATGAACGTCTGCTGGTATGAAAATTGGTAACATTGTGTAGACTGTAAATTCTAAGTTTTTTTCCACATTGTGGGTGTGGCATAGCACTATCGAGTTAACAACAGACCAAAAAAAGTTGTGACAGCTATGATCACACTGGCAATGAAAAATATTATATTTTCTTGTCATAATCTGCCAAATAATTTTCAATAAAGCAGAATCCCATATAGAGTACAAATGCTCTCTCTATCAGTAAGTTTAAAAAGATATTAAATGATACCTGTGAAGAAAAGTTTTTGTACTATTTGGGAGTATATGGGAGTAAGTTAAGGACTGCATTGATAGAGTATAATGTGTTCCTTACTGTGCTGTTTGACTTGAATGAAAAAAGAAGTCTATTGCATATAATGCAATATATGCATAAAATATTCGTGTGATTTAGTGTTGTGGGTAGATTAGATTTTTCATATTATCAATTAATGTGGGTACTTCAATTATTGTCACAAGATTCAATACTCTAGAGCAGTGTTTTTCAATCTTTTTGAATACGCGACCCCTTTAAGGGTTGTAAAATTCTGGCGACACCCATGGGCCATAGAGAGACAAAAAGTTAGTAAGTAATTTATAAGACTACGTTTATGATTTTGTCTATTTTAGTACGTATATTCATTATTACGACCTACATTCTGTAAGAAGCCGCGACGCGACTGCTTTGAAAGTAAATACGAGATAAGTTGGTAAAGCTGCGTGCGGCTTTAATTTGGACGCCAGTTTGCGCGGACCTAACTTGGCGGCGTTGCCACACCGCATTGTCGTCGCGGGCGAGATCTTTTTCCTTTTGCTGGTGACCCCCGAGTAAGGCTTCCCAACCCCCCCTAGGGGTCGCGACCCACAGATTGAAAAACACTACTCTAGAGTATTGAATTTAAAGTTTTTTTACAAAATTTTGTATAAATTTATTAGTCTATGGACTTAATATTGAGAATTTTGTCTCTTGTCCAGCATTTCTTTAGGAAATTTCAGCCGTGTCACATCTAATAAGTAATCATTGTAATTTCATCTTTAACTATTTGTATTTTTATTCAATTATCTGAATTTAGTTTTATTGAATTTTCCAAGACTGTGGCGCAATGGTTTCCGTGCGCCGGAGTGTGTTTATGTATAATATGTGTTCATTTATAAAAGTATATATGTTGTCTAGTACCCATAAAAGAACTGTTTGAATTGATCCAGTGTATTTATATATTATAATTTGGTATTCTAGCTCGAATATGGAATATGCGTGAGATAGTGATTAGTATATCGTCGACGGAAGGCGTGGGATCTGCGCGGGCCCTGATCGCGGGTTCCGGCGTCCTCACCACCAGCGAGCACTGCGCCCCTATTGTTGACGCCGCCTTCTCGCCAGATGGCACAGCTTTAGCCACCGCTTCACAGGATGGATATGTTATGTTCTTTCAAGTATGTTTAATATTAACTTTGCGATAATAATCAGCACACAAGTATGTCATGATGATTAGTCCTTAAAGTCATTGTGTTTGTGCCGGCCGTTTGAGCGTGCATCGGTCTTTTTCTCGCATCATGCTTGCCACAGTATCCATCGATATCCTTAACACCTACTACTGAAGCTGATGACCAAAGCTAATGCAATTTTTCTTCTTTACATTGAGAGGATTATTGAGAGCGAAATAAAAACTGCAATAGTTAAAAAATATTTTTATACAAAGTTAGATTAAACTCTTGTATAAACAAGAGTTTCAGTAAAATACTAAAGTATATATTTAAACTATTGAATAGTTTTTTCAAATTATTACATTTGTTTATCATATTATGGAATGTTTGTTAGGTTTGTATGTCAACGGACACGGCCCCTCGCTGCCTTCACAAGTGGCAGCCCCATGGAGGGGCATCCCTCAGCTGCCTCTTCTTCCTTGACAACCATAAGAATTACAATTCTGAGTGAGTAACTATCTAATATGATAAGTATTAACATCCTTACTTATATTATAAACGCGAAAGTTTGTATGTATGGATGTTTGTTACTCTTTCAAGCAAAAACTACTGAATGGGTTTTGATGAATTTCAGTATAGTCATAGATTAGACCTTGGAGAAGTACATACGGTACTTTTTTTTATTCATTTGGTAGAACAACGTTTGCCGCGTCAACTAGTAATAAATATAATTACGTAATAGCCAAGTGGCATGGAAATTTGGAGAACAATCTTGAGACCATCAGGAGTTCGATTGCTCTGATGGCATACACCATTTGGTTAGTCTTTCTCAATTACAAGTGCCGGTGAAAGAAAATATTTTGAGGAAACTTGTGTACCGATATCGCCGCTGTATGTGGCACGCCATCTTAGGAAATAAACGCTATAGCCGCCATGCTTGGCCAAGCTGGATTGGTTACACATACCCCCATAAGCTTGAGACAGATGAAAATTACCAATAGCGCTATATATTTTGTTGATTTCAAACATATTTGTCATTTGCACTAGTTGCTTGTCTTACTTGAATTTGTTTTATCTTAGTAAATTGTGTGTGTGTGTGGTCCATCCAACAAAATTCAAAAAACTACCTTCATAAATCGTTTTTTGTTTTCAGTGTCCAGTTTTGGAAGTTCGCCGTAACGGGAGCTGAGAATAATACAGTTATAAAAATATGGTCATGCAAGTCGTGGAACTGTCTCCAGACTATATCATTTGGACCGTCTGTCGGTACAGAAGCGGCCCTAGGACTGAAGGCCAAGTTGGATGCCAGTGCAAACTATCTCCTCCTGTCAGATTTCCAAACTAGGAGTCTATATGTGATGAATATTGGACTCGATGCTGACGATGCAACTGCATACTGCAGGAGTGTTTCGGAATTCCTGTTGCCCTATCCCGTACTGAGTTTCTGTATTGTTGATGCTGGTGAGTAGGTAGTTTTGTTATTTTTTAATTTTTATGAAAAATAAATGGTTTTATGTTTAGACTGAAATGAGGGATCTCAAAAAATTGGCACGCGACCATACCCACGATTCCAATCTCTTCCTTTCTTCCAGATTACTAGGAAGTAATCTGAAAAAAAAGGAAGAGATTATTAATTTAGAGTAATGACGCTACCGTTTCAACTAAAAAAAAAAAGAAAAAAAAATTTACACAATTTACAATTTCGACTGCCTGAAAAAAATGTATACCGCTTTTCTTGAGTTTTGCGAGTTTTTTATAAATAGTATACATTGATTTTTGGGATTGAAGGTGATAAGGATAGTTCATGCGATAGAGAAGTCTATCAAGAAGACACACAAAATTTTAAGTAAATCGGTTCAGTAGAACTTGAGAAATCGTAGGTATCGTTTTAAAAAAGTTTCAAGAAAAACGCGCATAAAGTTGCCTGTTAGGGTTGCCTGGAAGAAATTGCTCTAAGCGATAAGGCCACCCATTGTTCAGTAGCTTGTAAGTTTATTTCATTTTCTTGTATATATATTTAAGGTGAACAATAAAGAGTTTTCATTCATTCATTCAAAGTTGCGTAAAGTTTCTCGCAGTCTAAGTCATGAAGTGATATTTTTAAACTTACAATTTATTCAATCTGCCATTGCTGCTGCATACATTGGACCTTCCTCGACTTCGAAATAAGCATTTTCTGTGTTTCTCTCTTCCAATCGAGCAGTTCTAGCCTCCTTTGATGCGTTAGATGCTCGTATCACTGAGCGGTCAATCCGATCATTATCTTGTTTCACGGTGAATGAATAAGCTTCCTGACCAATTTTGATTCCCATAAGCAAAGTCCAATCCCAAAAACAATATTTTGCGCTGAGGATTCAACTGTTAGCAACTGGATATAAGTGAACACTAAATATAAAAGATAATTTTACAATAGATAAAAGTTAGCTTCCGTTATTGTATTTCAATATACCTACTTGCTGTGCCCGCGACTCCGTCAGCGTGGAATAGGTGACTTTGGACAGCATTTTTTTGGATAAATCTTATGGTTTATTTTGGAGTACAATCCCTATAAACCCTAAAATATAAATAAATGAAATATGCAAACAGTCAGTGTTATCGAATGCAACTGTTACGCCATTACGTGCGTTCGAACCTACAAAGTCCAGCCTAAGCTAAACCCTATTTCATAAGATTGATGATATAAATCTGAGGTCAACTTAAATTGGAAAAAACCCTACAAAGTCCAGCCTAAGCTGAACTCTATTTCATATGATTGATGATATAAATCTAAGGTCAACTTAAATTGGAATATAAAATTTCCGAAACTGATCATTTTTAACAAAAACTATTTTATTTTTCTAAAATAAAAATAGCCTAAGTTACTCCTTGTTACATCAGCTATCTGCCAGTGAAAGTCCCGTCAAAATCGGTGCAGCTATTTCAGAGTTTCAGAGATTAGCCGGAACAAACAGACAGACAAAAATTTAAAAAAATGTTTTGGTATATGCACCATGTATACATCCAAATGCACAGTAAAAAGCGGTTATTTTAATATTACAAAAGGACACTCCAATTTTATTTATTTGTATAGATAAAGGCACAAAAGGTTTACGAAAAAAAAAGGATCGCAGGTAGACGGAGAGTCCCTAACGTCTTTTGTTCAATTCATTGCGGCCGAGCCGGTTTGGATGCCGCGTCAGCAAAACAGCCATAACTCCGAAAATAATTTGAATTTTCTAAAATCCTCCAAAGACATATTCTTAAAGCTTTGAAAATATGGAAAAATAAAAAATCGACTTTTTCAAATTACCATACCAGAATACCCCCTTAAATAAATGAAGACTAACAAATTTAACCTTTTGATTGGTGCCAGAATCCAAATTGTGAATAATTAGACTTGAATGACGTTATGACATCAAAAGCACTTGTACAATGAATTCACACACTAAATATAGCCATCGGAAGTAAGAGTTTAAGAAAAATTTAGCCCACTGGATGTCGCTGTCACCTGCAAGCCAAGTATAAACTCATCAAATCTTGAATATATCATTAAATTTCAGAGGAACAGCAAACCAAATGCGAGTCAAGATGTGAAGACCCCTTCCACCATAACGGATCCAGTGGTGATGGAGTGGAGTCGCCTGATGAATTTGAGATACACCAAGATGTGAGTTTATTTATTATTGCTCTTTTCCTTTCAATGTAAACACTGAATGTAATGGGCATCATTACTTCCGGTGAACAAAAAGTGGTATTACATTGGTAATTTTTTTCTTCACTCTGTAAACCAGATATGTGGTTTTTTGGCTTGGACCAAAACCAAAAAACTTTTTGTTCTTTTTATCTATCTTTCTCTGCCTCCTTGCTCTTTCAAAGATTATGGTTATAATTGATGCAAAGTACAGAATTTAATTCGTAGAACTGAACTGGACAATGCCTTTTATTTTACATTTGTGAACAATGATACAGTGAAATATGTCAAATTCACTATTAAAAATTTAATATCTATACATCAAGGAGTTTTGTCATCAGCAATGGTAATGCGCATGTCATTGCGCATGAAAAGGTGACAATTATGTAGGTGATGATAATTATGTAGAAGTTATCTTTTATGAATCGCTTTGCAGGGAATAAATAAAGAAACAAGTAAACCAAGTTGACTTCGTTTTTATAAGGACTATAAAATTGTATATTTGTGTGAAATAGGATGAGGATTCGGTTGGGTCGTGCACAGGCGCAGGGGGCACGGGGCGTCGTGTTTGCGTGCGCCTGTTCATAGTGCAGCCCAAAGGGCTACAGGAGGGTAGATTAGTATACACCCCTCCGCAAACACACCATGGCACATTTGGAAGGGATCTCATGCAAGGTCAGATATATTACCAACTTTATTTTGTACTTAGTGCTAGTTTTACAAAACAAAACCCTTATTCTTACTTTGTGAAATTATATAAGAATGAATGTCGCTTGTTTTCGCTGCTTGAGGCGTTGGTGTAGCGGGTCCTCGAAATTTCAAGTTTTATTTTTCCTAAATTTAGGGAAATCGGACAGTGTATCTACCACGCTTGTATAAGGCGGATTAGTAGGTTGCACAGTTGCCCTTTGACCACACTGATGGTTTTTAATTAGGGGCCATCCATAAATTACGTCACACGTTAAGGGGGAGGGAGGGGGTCGACGAAGTGTGACATTGTGTGACAAGGGGGTGAGAGGGGTCCTAAATTTTGTGACGTCCATTTCCAAACCTACGTGTTAAAACACGAACTTTGCACTATTAACGAAATACTCAAAAACATTTGCAACTCTATCTTGATTGAAAATGTTGGAAAAAAAAATTGAAATACGTGATTGTCGCATGTTGTGATGTACGACGATCTAGCCTTTAGCGACTATTACAAGAGGAATTTTTACCACCACCTGTTTTAATTAGTCAGACGTAAAGCTGGTATTTAACTGTAGAAAAAAAATTACGCGGAAGGTAAATTCATATATACATACTCTCATATACACACACCCACACCGCACGGATTGTGCAATGGAAATTTTTTGCCTCGGCCTCCAAGACACAGATACTTTTCTAGTTTGGGGGCAGTGGCTGATGTTTTTGTTAATTTTGTTAATTAAATAATGTGTTTTAAATAATGTGTATAAAAATAAATTTGTATTGTATTGTATTGTATATAATACTAATTTCGGAACTGTTGTTTGAATTCAATAATTTCTAAATGTACAATTGCAAAACATGTGACGTCACACTAGGGAGGGGGGAGTCTCACAAATGTGACCAGCTGTGACAAGGACGGGGGAGGGGTCAAAAAATCATGAAATTCGTGTGACGTAATTTATGGATGGCCCCTTATGTTACTTTCAGTGCATGAGAAAGTAATTATAAGATAATTATATTATGGTGTCAATCAAACCGATGACATCATTTATCAATATGTTATACCTAATTCAAATTGGTAATCTAATAATATTGTAGGATTGTCGGACTTAGCGTTAGACGACAAATCGCCCGAAGCCACTCCAGCAATGGCGTCGAGCATCCTGCAGCAACAAAGTCAGCAACTGAAGAATCTCCTCATGAGGACACAGGTTATATTGACATCTTAACTCCTAGATATCGAATTATTAAAGATATACGATTTTAAAGATTTATTAGACTTGTTAAATTCTGAAACATATTAATTAACCCTTTAGCAGCAATGCGGCGTCTAATAGGCGTTGTGCGTGTTAAGAGTTCTCAGAATTGACCACTCCCTCTTTCGCGTCTAATGGCAAAAAAGCGTGTGAATGTTGTAATGGTGGCTAACAGAGGAGAGTGTAAGGAGAGAACATGTTGCACCGACACCATATAATGTGGGATAAGGGCAGGAGGAAGATCCCCTTTTGTTTTACTGTTATTATTATTACTCATATTACTGCAATTTATCCGCAATGTCACGAACATGAAGAGTGCCGCGAATGCAGAAGTTCCTAACGCGGTTCTTCCGCGTCACTCATCGCAGCATCACACATCCACCGCAGCATATTCATCTCCGTGACAGGGAGTTCTTGCTTGTGTCGCTCTAACACCGGCCACGCTTCAATGGCGTATAAAAGGACAGGCCTAATGATGGTCTTATAAACCTGTCCCTTCAACTTTACCGGCATCTTGGGGTCACAAATGACACCAGTTATCTCACTATTATAATATAATAATATTATATTATAATAATATTACTATCAAGTTTTAATGTTTTTCCCTAGTTATGAGTTTTATTGTAAATGTATTAGTAAGCAATAAAGAGTTATCTAAGTTGTATATCAGTCCGTACCCATCATACAAACTGATTTGCGTGCTTTGGGTCTACAAAGCGCAGTGTCCAGTGGCGTAGCGTTGTGGGGCGGCCCGCCCCGGGTGGCACTTTTTAGGGGGCGGCAAAATTTCACAATAAATATTTAAACCATTTCATATTTTTATGGAAACTGCAAATTCGGACCGATTGAAAAGAGCATGGAATTTTTCATTACGCATTCTGTGACGAATTCGGGAGGTCCCTTTTCTTTCAATGATATTTTGTAACGATTGCTGGCAACAACGTCTATTCTGACTTGCGGGGATTCCCCATAGTTTATTTTGTGCTTGAAATGTTACCCCTACAACGTCACAAACACACAAACTCTTTATAATATTAGTATAGATATAGTATGCATTAAATTGAAATACCTAAATAAAAGGGCGGCAAAATTGTTTTCCGTTCCGGGCGGCCGTCACCCACGCTACACAGCTGGCTGTGTCAATGTTCACACATTTCATTCTTGGTTGGAAGTGAACATGTCGCGAATCTGGTGTTATTGTGTGAAGGGACTGTTGCAGACGCAGCCGGGCAGCCTGATCGGGCAGCGGCCCGAGTCGCCCCCCGCCGCGCCCCAACTCAACCTGATGACGCCGGACGCTTTCAGGTGTGTATGTGTAGAATAATGGAATCTTGCCGTTGATGCTGAGAACCAATAGATCGACATAATACCTGATGCCAACCTCCCTAACGGCTTATGACCAACCTGATGTGTTGTTGTGTCCTCTTTGTTGAAGAAATTTCTGAAAAGTAGATTATATTTACTCCGTGCAGGGGTGGAGAAAGAATACTAACCTCTGCGGCCGGGGTCGGCCTGTCGTAAAAGGCGACAAAACAACCCACCCTAGCTACGTGGTAGGGTCTCAAGGCCGTCTGGATGGCGACCACCTTTGGTCTTAAGTATGCCGCCATAATAACCTAGTGTAGTGTTCCGGCATAGCGTACGCCAGGTGGTAAAGATTTTAACCCTCCGGCGTAAGTGCGGATGGTAGAACCTGCCCCGAGAGCTCGTTCGAACGTACTCTGGCGTTGTTGACTTTTCTACTCCCGCTCGCCGACACCTTCGCGAATACATCTGCCTGTTGTTGTGCCTTATTACAACGCAAGGAAGTTAAAAAATGATAGGAGAATAAAATGTTTTCTAAATCTGTTTATTTTTTCAGTGTGTGCTTTTTTTCAGTTCACCGGGCAAACGTGATGAGGACGACCCGCCTCTATCGGCAACTCCCGATGTCGGAGTCTGTACGAAGCCTCGCACTTCAACGGGAGGTAAATTCATTCATATTTTTTATACCAGCTTCATTCCACTTTGGGCTCGGACATCTATTCACGTACGGACAGTTTGCAAGAGGAGTCCCACACTACCCCGCCGCCCTTGCATGTCCACCTCTCAAAAAAGGCATCCCTTAATAGATATCCTTAGCACCTAT
Organism: Malacosoma neustria; assembly: GCA_963693495.1. Lineage (NCBI taxonomy): Eukaryota > Metazoa > Arthropoda > Insecta > Lepidoptera > Lasiocampidae > Malacosoma > Malacosoma neustria. Next base: position 22,282,445 of record OY856375.1, on the reverse strand, counting down.
CTATAAATCAATGTTTATGCTCTTTGTTATAGGTGGCGTCGGTATATGCGATGGTGTTGTAGTGAACAGTGGCAAAATGACGTCAGGGGGTTCGAGTCCGAGCCGTGAGGTGCAGCAGATAATGGCGCACAACGACGACGTTTTCTATGATAAACATATAGTAAGAAAATTTTTGACCGCATTTAAAAGTTTGTGTTTGTGTGCTTTTGCGCATTGCTATTTTGATGTTTGATGCATCCAATGGTTTCAATACATTTTAAAATTATTTTATTTAATATTAAACCTCCTCAAATTAATTATAATTATATTTACAAAAGAAAATTATATATGTGGTATATCAGTTGTCTAGTACCCATAACACAAGTGCTATGCAACTTAGTTTGGGACTAGATGGCGTTGTGTAAAATGTCCCAAAAAAAATTGTGTACCATTAATTTGATTAGTATGCCAATTATCAAATACCCCGTAACACAAGATCTATTGGTCCTTAATTTGGCACTAGGTCTCGCTGTTTGAATTGTCACAGTATATTATTTGATTATTTTTTTTTGTCATTAGTACATTTCATACATAGGTCACAATGCAATTAATTTATACTTAGATATATTTAGTGTACTGATTTTTATATATAGATATTTTTTTAACTATTTTAGGATGAAGAATCTCCCATTTCACCCGTGGTTGATGTGTCCTCTGTTCCTATAACCAACGGAAACGAACCTCTATTCACTGGAGATATATTCCCGAACACAGAGCCACCGGCACCTCAGCACAAACTAACACACACAAGTGAGTATTTCTTCTAGCTGCTATCGAATACTTTAAAAAAAACAGCCGCGTATGAAATACACTCGTCATACTATTTCCATATGGACTGTCCAGTATTTCCTTCATCTCAGTCATCATCATCATCTAAGCGTAGTATCCCGGTTGCAACCTAAACTTCCGTTTTGGTAACCGGGGTCCGCTTTCCGACTCTTTCTACTCCACTTCGCACGGTCTTCAGCATCCCTAGTAGTGAGCCCATTGGCACGCATATATCACCCTTTACGACGTCAAGCCAGCACTTTGGGTCTACCCCTCCCGCCGGGGTCCGGTGGAGGCGGCATGGCCAGACATTTGTTTCCCACGTAAGCATTCGGTTGCCGCAAAATGTGGCCGCACCAACGGAGCCGACACTCCTGCAATTTATATTTCCTTCATCTCAGTACATAGTAATTATGTTATAATGTGTACATAGGTGAGAAATATATTCGGGTTGTTTTAGTTGTCTAACCGATTTTCACGTTTTTTTTTTGTGTGTTTTGCTCGCGAGCCTAAGATAGGATAGTTTTGATCACGTATTTTTTATTAATTAATTGTAAAATCAATTAATTTTATATTCCATATAGTACTACAACGTATTGTGTAGCGTCCATTAATTAAGTGGCAGAACTACGTTTGCCGGGACAGTTAGTATATTATATTTTCATCTTTTAAGGGCTTTTCACACTTCAGCGAGCTCTTATATGATTTTTTACAAGAGCGATAAAATTTTCTCTGCGCAAAGGTGGAGTAAGAATTGATCCTTAACTTCAAACCTGTTTGGTTGGCAACCGCCCTGGTCTCTAAGTATGTCGACATTTCGGCTTTTGTGACCCAGGTTCCAGTTTCCACGCGAGCGGCGTGTTAGCCGCGACCCCGGCGTCGCCAAAATCCATGGGTGTTGGTAACTGTTTAGTAGTAAATATCACCAGTATGTTGTTCCACAGGAATAAAAAAATTGTGTTGAGGGTGTGGGTGATGTTGAGAATGTAATTCGTTTCGTTTATTTGATCAAAAAGAGTAATCTATGAAGTCGCGCTACCATTCAGTTTTGATTTGTGTTGGGTCAAACACTGCATTCATTCCGGATTTTTTATTTGTGCCAGATTTCTGCGCATGAAAAGGAAGCAATCCCAACGTTGGGCGAGTGTGTGTAGCGATCGTAGTCGCAGCTCTTCACTTTGAGTGTTGCTACCCGTTGACATTTCGTAAAAATGACCCACAATAATTTAAATACTTGTTTAGTCTGCAAAAAAGAAGAATTTGTAGTAATTTAGATATAATTTATTTTACATTTCTGGTTGGCAGACAGCGATACCTCGTGGCCTCAGATATCGATAGCGCAAATCACTGAAGCGAACCAACGTAAGGCGTCCAGCGAGAAGTCGAGCAGCCACTCGCTGAACAATTCCATGACGGTGAACGAGCAGCCCCCGGCGGCGTACGACAACGCCCGCCTCGAGATGCTCGAACACAAGCTGGATAAACTTACAGGTATGTGTATATATAATTAGTACGCCTGGTACGCTTACACTTTATTGCCACCGTGGTTTTACGCAGACAAGATCGTACAAGCCTCGATTTACATGAAAGTTATATATTAGAGTGAACGGATGCGTGAATCAAACAAGCGGCTCAGTTGCACTGATCTATTGCGCGGGCGCAGTAGCGCACACTTACATTCTACTTATATACAGGGTGACTTTGACAAACCCGTCCAAATTTTTTTTATGCACTAAACATCATTTAAGGAAAAAATATCCGATTATGCTATGTAAAATCTTGTATAACGGTTCTCTAATGCAGTGTTTTTCAATCTGTGGGTCGCGATCCTTAGGGGGGTCGTGAAGCCTTACTCGGGGGGTCACCGGCAAAAGAAAAAGCTCTCGCCCGCGACGACAATGCGGCGTGGTAACGCCGCGAAGTTAGGGCTGCGCAAACTGGCGTCCAAATCAAAGCCGCACGCAGCCTTACCAACTTACCTCGTACTTACTTTTAAAACTGTCGCGGCTTCTTACAGTCTGTAGGTCTTAATAATGTAACAAAATAGAGAAAATCATAAACATAGTCTTATAAATTACTTACTAACTTTTTGTCTCTCTATGGCCCAAGGGGGTCGCCAGAATTTTTGTACCCTTAAAGGGTTCGCGTATTCAAAAAGATTGAAAAACACTGCTCTAATGGAATAAACTCAATATGTGCTCAATTTTGGCGCTTATTTAAGTAAAACATCTTAAAAATCTAACCATTGAATTCACTATAGTTAATTCAATAGGTAAAAAATAGAAATAAGAACATAAATAAAACAAAGAAATATTCATGAAATTAAATATGCAAATTTCAGCTTTTACACTATTTTTTATGGAATCTAATTTTTTTTCATTTGCTCTTATTCTGGCTTCATTCGCGAAAAAAATCAACAACTTCCGTTACTCTTCTGTGTTACGTAAACGTTACGTAAACCATGTATACATCCAAATGCACTTAGTAAAAAGCGGTTATTTTAATATTACAAACAGACACTCCAATTTTATTTATTTGTATAGATATAGGGAGTCTCCAGTTATAGCCATCAATGTTGTGAAATGAAAGAGACGCCTAGACCCGATATATCATTTTAATAAATTTTTCAAAATTCGTTATTTTATAAACCGTGCAAATCGGGGGAGTAGTGCACTTATATAGCCAATGAACGTGAATCGTCTTTAATATGTGTTCGCTTCATTAAAGAATTAACAATTGGCTTTTTATTATTCAAACCACCACTTAGATGATGATGAATTGTGAAAGTTATTGGTCCTTTGAACTCATTTTCTATAATGTACAATATTTAATATGTAATACTCTAGGGCGTTAATTAAGGGGCGTAGGTTAAATGACGATGATTTAAATGTAACTTTTGTGTAAACAGAATTACTTAGCCAACAAAGCAGGGAATTGAGGTCGATCCGCAGCGCCATGACGAGTCCGAGGGAAATCATAGACGAGGTGCTTCTGGAACACACGCAACGCACCACCCAAGCCATTGAAAATGCCCTCACTATTGGGTGAGTATTTTGCTGAATATTCATTGTATACAGGTATACTTAAATAACAATCATATTCATTGTTTTCAATGTGACAACGGATTTATTTACAAATAAATAATATTTTGTAGTGTGACAAATAATTGTTTTTGGTTTGACTGTACTTGTCTCTTTATTTGGTATTTTATAAAAAGCCTCTTTCTTACAAGTTTCAAATTACTATAGAGTAATTCTAAAAAAAAAAGCGCTTAACAAAGATGTTAAGCATGATTCCTACTCAACACACGCTGCTACAGTTAATATATGATTTGGTCGCGTTGTCCTATCAAACTATAAGAATATGACCGTACCAACTCCTGCGCCGTTCAAAATGGCTCTTGATTATATTTCAAATGCATAGTGATACCATTACTTCAAAGTACTAAAAATTATGTACACAGAAAATGGCATAGTACGACTCCCATAGTTAGAAAAAGGTTAATTTGATAAATCCTCTTCAGGTGGGAGAGGATATCCGCCGTTGGGGAGACGGCCATCAGTCAAGCAGCTGCAGCGGCAGGATCTGGAGCGGCGCGAGCGCTGGACCCACTTGCCAAAGCGCTGCAGCATGAACTGGCTACCAAGCTCAGCGCCACCGACCACCTTCTCAGAGATAATATTGATAAATTAGTCAATAGCAAGGTAACATTTTTTTTATTGCTGTAGGCCAGCAGACAGGCTGACGATCCACTTAGAATTAAGCAGTTACCATCGCCTATGGGTGTTTGCAACGCCAGTGGTATCGTGAACACGCTGCTGTCCCATAACGGTACAGGAACATGGGTCACTAATGCCGGAATACAACACAGAGTTATTATGACGGCATACTTAAGACCAAAGGTAGTCGCCGTCCAGACGGGCTTGGGCCCTACCACATAGTTAGGGTTGTCTTGTCGCCTTTTACGACAGGCCGATCCGGGCCGCAGAGGTCAGTATTCTTTCTCCGCTCCTGCACGAATTACATTTATTGATGATTGATTATTTATGAATTTTTTAACAGATTATCAGAATAAAGTCATAATATTTCTTTCAGAAGTTTTCAAAGTGTTATTCGAATATTGTCAAAGAGCTAAATTTCTGCACGAAATATGTAAAAAAAATTCATATACACTTGTGCTGAGATCCATAAGAACATATATGTAAGAAGGAGCGACTGCTGTCCTAATTGTTTGTTCTAATTTGACTGTTTTGTTAATTGTTCCTTATTGCTTGTGAGCAGGCACGAAGCTCAAATCTAGAAAGAAGAAAGGTTCACTTTAAAGGCAGATATTTTATGAAGTGTTAAATAACATAGAAGAAACTGCCCAAGTGATGTTTTGTTTTAATATTTAATAAATGATTTATGTCATTAAATCAAACGACTTCTGGACTAGATGGCGCTGTGTAAATTGTCCCAATACCTATATTTATTACGATAATATCACTCCCCCCCAGACGGTAATGGAGCGCCTCAGTACGTCGATCGCGAAATCGTTATCGGACATGGTGCGCGATTCGTTCCGCGAGGCGCTGTTCGAGAGCGTGGTGCCCGCCATAGAGAAGGTTCACGCGCAGATGTTCAAACAGGTCAACCACACCTTCCAGGCTGGCACCAAGGAGTGTAAGTCTATCATATTTGTCTCTTTAAATAAAAGAACAGGGATGCTGAAGACCGTGCGAAGTGGAGAAGAAAAAATCGGTAAGCGGACCCCCGGGTGCCGAAGCGAGAGTTTGGGCTGCAACCGGGATTCAACGCTAATATGATGATGACTTGTCTCTTTATATCTTTTATACTGATCTCTACAGTTACAGGCCAAGCACATCTTCATGCTTCTAAGTCACGTTCAAATTCAGACAGCACATCCCAGTGGAGGGACGCTTGTCAACTGTGAACCTTCCCAGGGCCCTCGCGCACCGCAAGTGGAAAATTTCTTTACAATAGTAAAGAAATTTTGACTAAATTAATGTATATTTAATTTTAACCAGTCGCGGCGAACACGGAGGCGGCTGCGCGTGCGGCGGCCGAACGTGGCAGCACCGCTGCGGTGGCCTCGCTGCGCACCGCTCTCGACCGCCACGCGGAGCTGCTCGCCGCAGCCGCTCAGGCGCAGTCACAGCACACTAACACGCAGCACTTCCAGACTGCGGTGCGGGAGGCTGCGCACAGGTAAACTCCAATCACATTTCTACTAAATTGCTATACTCTATCCACTTTACCAAAAAATAAAATGTAAACAAACAAACCAATGTTTCTCAAACAAAGCTAGAGTAAAAACAACATGGCGGGTATAATCCGACCGAAATAATAAAACACTCCTTCCAATCGACAATAGTACATTGAACAGTACACTTGTACACACCAGCATATAAAACCAGTAAGAGATTTGGAAACATTGTCTATAATGTAAGTTAGTTATTACTAGTGTCCGACCGAAACTGGTTTTCCGGCCGAAACCGAATTTTCGGCGGTGGGTTCAGTTTCGGCCGAAACCGAAACTCACGTGGTCTAGTATAAAATTCCTTAAAATATTGAAATTTGGTGCATTTTACCCATTATTATTTAAAATTACGACATGAAATGGAAACACAGTATATTAATTTTGTTGTAATCATTTATTTAATATAATATAGACAAATGTTAATAATATTTTTATTATTTATTCAAATTAAGTTCTCATAGCAAAATGTTTATCAGTTATCAATAATCAAATCACTAATAGTTACTGTTTCATTAAATACTAAGTATTGGTATTTTCAAATCTTATTAATTAATACTTTGGTTTGTATTTGTACTTAGAAGAATCATCAATCTCATTTAGGTACTTATACCTCTTATATAAAAATAATAATTACTAAAATTATTATTACACTCTTAGTTCCAGTCTCAACAAAGATAATCAATTCGCACATTTAGAATTAACAAAGATACCTAGATCACAATTAGTAGGACAGTCATACTTACATTTATTTAGTGTAGTAAATGTAACTCACTATTAAACTACAGTAAACATTTAGATTGAAAACAGTTATAAAATCAAATACAAAAAAAAACTTCTAAATATCTTATATTTAGGGTTACTTTTTTGGTTTTTCGTATTATTAATATTCATAATTAAAGTCTTACATTGTACGCCAAGAAAAGCAGTTTGTCTACGTTTCCGCCACGTAAATTATTGTGACGATCCTAGTATATTTGGCCAGCAGCACTGAACAGCTGTTCACTCTGGACACTGGTAGGTGGAGCTGAAAAGTATTTTAAAACTGCACTTCTCATTATAGGATATTGACTGCTGTTTCAATAACTGTATAATATGTCAGCATTGCGTTGTAATAATGGCTCCGACAGGTAAGACTGAGTCTTGCGTCGGGCGATAACGCACTGACTAAGTTGTGTTGCTACTTCCGAAATCAGTTTCGGCTTAGGCAAAAGTTTCGGCCAATTTTGGCCGAAACCGAAACTGCCGCCGAAACTTGATTATTGGCCGAAACTCGGCCGAAACCGAACTTTCGGTCGGATACTAGTTATTACAATTAATGTTGTAAATATGTAAATTTTATATGCATTATATTTATCATTCATAATTGTAAAAATAAAATTGTTTTGTTTCTTTTTTCTAAAAGTAATATTAAAAAATAAGAATATAGGAGATATTTCTAATAAATAATTAAAAGTTGCTATGATAATTTTTATATCATGTTGATTATTGTAAAATCGACATCCAAAAAACCCTTTTTACGATTTGTTTACATTTTATTTTTTGGTAAAATGGATAAGGTTATAGTTGAAGTGATTCTAATTGGAAAATTTATAGTGATTAGTTTACGATACACAATTTCCAGTAAATAGGAGTTATTTAATTTTTGCTAACTAGCGTATCCGCCACATTTGTTCAAGCTGACTTGACGGTTTTTACACACAGGTCATCAAAATGCAGTTTAAGCAAGACAATTTGTTAGAGGTGCCCTCTATCGTAGGAATCAAACTATTGTCCTATGGATTCTTTTATAAGTCATTCAGCTATTCAGCTTCTCTTTTATAATCCATACAAGATTGGCCTTGTAGAAAATGAAACTGTCACCCTAAATAGGGGTGAACATAATTATTATATATATTTTTTAAATTTATATTGCAGATCAACGTTTTCTAGTTGTGGCTTTGATGCACCACCATTTCAAAAACACTGAATATATCGGGACGGGAGTATTCGACGCAGAATTTTTCCTAAATGGTTCTAGGACACTTGCTTTTTGTATTCCATTGACCCTTTTTCTTTCGATTTGCTTTTTTCCATTCGCCGAGCGCAGCGGGTGGGGAAGACTCGTGTATTATAATGTGACTAATCGCCGCTTTATTTCCAGTGTATTAGAAAAGGAGATGGGCTGGTGGCGCGAACAAGCCCGGGCAGTGGCCTTGCAGATGTCGCGGGCGCACTCGCCGGCGACCCCGCACAGCGGCCACTCGCACACCATGGACAGGCAGGCACGTACACGGCTCAACAGATAAACAATATACACTCTTGCATACAACTGAAGTGGATACTAGTTATTATAATTGTATACGGCGAGCTCCGTAGCATAACGCTTGCAGAGGTCAAGGATTCTATTCCTGTCCCACGTCAGCGAGTTTATGTATGTATTTGTTTACAAAATAAAAGTATTATATGTAATATATCAGTTGTCTAGTACCCATAACATAAATGTTATTCTATTATGGGACTAGATGGCACTGTGTGAAATATCTCAATATATTTATTATTTGATGACTAGCTGGATGAATGTTGTGCTGGATCTTGGCTTATTATCTGACTTTCGACTGAGTTTGGTTTTTTATAGCTAGAGTGCAGCAGACAGGCAAACGGCCCACCCTGGCAGGTGGTTACTGTCGCCTATGGACGTTTGCAACACCATATCGTACCGCGCTGAGAAAACCTCAGCCGGAAGCTAATTCCAAATCCTGAGAGTACGTTTGTATCTGTATTGTGGTTGGTGGGTGTTGGAGATGGATAAAAACACGATAAAACTTTAAATGGGAATACGACGTAGGGGCATGCGCAGGGGCAGCTCATATCGCGGACCTGAGTCGACTACTTTTTTTTACCAACAGCGCACGGGCGTGAGGCTGCTACCCCGTTCCCCGCATCTACCCTACCCGCTGCCCCTACGCATGACACCGCCCATCTTCCCTTGCCATTTATTTAAAATACTACAACTATTGCGATTATACAATATTACAGATTGTGTCGCTAACAGTGATTGACCAACTAAAAAAAACCAGTGCGAATGAAAAACAAGCTTTTGAACTTATTTGGACAAGTTAAACACAATACTAATATATTTTTTAAACTAACAAAAATGAAATCGATTGATAAGTATGAGAGATATTTAAATAAAAAATCTATTGAATATCCAACAGATGCAAGTAGCTCAAGTGCAGTCGCTAATGGCGTCGGGCGACATAAACGGCGCGTTCCAACAGGCGCTGTCCGCCTCCGACCTGGCGCTGGTGATGTGCGCGTGCCGGACAGCCGACCCGGCGGTCGTGTTCGGGCCCCCCTGCCGGCTCAAGCAGCACGTCCTCTTGTCGCTGGTCCAACAGTTGGCTGCGGATATGACGAGAGATACTGTTATTAAACACAGGTGTGTCCTTGGCGTTGTTGTTATTTGTAAATAGTCTTCTTACAACCAGGTATTATAACACGCGCCACAAAAGATGAGACTTGACGAGCGTTAGTAGTGGGGCGCCTGCGCAGGTAATTATTCAAGGATTTTTCAATGACGTTTGGAATTAGGTAAATAGTAACACTATATTAACATTCTTCACAATATCTTTCACGAAATAAAATTTTAAGATAAAAATGGCAGCTTGTCCTAGTCACTGTCTCAATAAATGGTACACCAGCGGGAAGATCCTTTCTTCATATTTTTATGACTGCTGTGTCAAATTCGTCTATATCCGTTACATGTTTCGGTCTTGACCTTTATTCCCCGGGAGTGCGAAAAATTGGTAGTAACTCGGAACTATTTGCTTCTTTCACAATTCTTTTCACAGAAACCAATGTTTTAGTTACAGCCGCTGTACGCATTTGTACTTGTTTCAAATTTTGTACGCTTTCCTTTGCTTCTTTTAATCTATAGGTGTACACGTCGTAAACCTTCTTCCTGTTTTGCCTTTTTAATGTTTTATCTCGAGGCATAATCGAGATATTACAAAATTGCACTCGTATACAACACAACTGTAAACAAAGTAGAAATTTTGTATTCGTCTGTACTGCGGAGTTAAGCGGGGTGAGGGGATCGGGAGGCAACTAACACGCATGCGCAGCGCCATACCGCATCTCCCGCATCCTTTACGCCGCCCCGATGACACCCGGTCTATTCCCATCTCAAGAGATCTTATCTATAAATCGTCTACTGCGCAACTCAAACCACGAGGTCTGTCAAGTCTCATCTTTAGTGTACCAAATTATACTGTGAGAAACTGAACCTACTTGTAATAGAAACAAGTTTGCCATTGTATTTCTTGTGATTAACTGAGGGGTATTACGAATTTCAATCTCAAGGACTCACATTCAAAGTAAACCACATCTGGTGTTCCCCACTAAAAAGGGACGAGGCTTTGACCCACAATTCAGGCTCTAAAAGCGAATTAAATGGTTTTTCTTCCTCCTGCCCTTGTCCATTATATGGTCGGTACAACATATTCTTTCCTTTAACTCACCTCTGTTAGGTGGTATATTAATATTTACACCCTTTTACGTAATCAACCCATATTTTCTGCGTGCATTTTCCTTGTCACATGGCTAGTTTCCCATTGGGCCATTACATATCTCTATACCATACTGTTTAATTTGTCAAATTAGATAAATGTATATATATATAAAATGTTAGTGTAATAATATTGATTGCAATTGCTAAACAGGTACTTAGAAGAGGCTGTGATGAATTTGGACACATCGAACCCTGTAACTCGCGAACACCTACCCACTGTTGTGCGCGAACTGCAGAAGCAGGTGACAGCGTTTCTAAGCGCCAATCCCGGACATGCGCTGGCCCGCCAGTTCCGCATGTTGGCCATGGCTGCAGAGTCATTGGCTAACACCGCTGTCTGACAGAAGGGCCGGTGTAGGGACACCCTTAAATGTTGAAAAACTGTGTATTGACTACAGTGATGTGATGTGATGTGTACAGTACTGTGAAGACTTTCATGATATTGTGCTCTGCTATTATTAATGAGAACTGGAGAACTCTATTCATTCTGATAAGATGCATATACGTGATTGAACTGATTTAGGATTTAATTAAAATTCACTTGTTACCTTTTTCATTAATTTTAATAGCATACATTTTGATACCATATTAGTGGCAAAGGAATTTTAGAAAAAGTATCTTGAATAAACCACATTTACACAGGCTAAATTGAATTAGTTGAAGAATAAGGATTTTATGCGAGACCCTAACTAAGATGTTCGATCTAAATCCTGCCTACCCAGTGCGCAATCACCTTAAACCCACCCAAGCTCGTTAAGAGGTAACTTCTTAGTATTATGATCTATGTCAAAATGTTAAAGTATTTATAAAAGTATGTGTAACCAACTGTAAAAAAAACATACTGTGATCCAAGACTAAGATTTGTTTGTCAATAATATGACTGGTTTAGTGGTTACATACTTATGTAAGACCATTTCGCCTTATACTTTGCTGGAGTATTTCACACAGGACTGCTAGATATGGAAGGCAGGCAAGCAAATGCAGTCTATCATTGGTATGAATCTGAAGATGAGAGCATACTGTTATAATAAAGAAAAAATCAAACAATATGTGAATCCAAACTTTAACAAGTATATTTCACACAACAAGTTTGTTACCAAATTAACCGATTTTTCACTTACTATAAATAAACTTATTTTCAAGAACACAAGTATTTTAATATAATAACAAGGAATACATTAATTTAATCATCATCATCATTTCGGCCTATAGCTGTCCACTGCTGAACATGGCCTCTTTAATAGATTTCCAGCACGACTGGTCTAATACCACCTGTCAACATGTCTGTTCATCTGGTAGGCGGCCGTCCCACGCTGTGCTTACTAGCTCGCGAACCCCACTCTAGGACCTTTCTGCCCTTCGGCCATCCGACCTTCGCGTTATGTGGCCCGCCCATCGCCACTTAGCTTGCTTATCCTCCGGGCTATGTCGGTCGCTTTGGTTCTCCTACGAATCTCCTCATTTCTGATTCAATCCATTAGGATAACGTCGAACATGGCTCTTTCCATAGCTCGCTGCGCGACAATGAACTTTTTAAATCTTTTGTGTAAGTCCACGTCTCGGAACCATAAGTCATCATCATTAATTTAATGCCAATAACTATTGTGGTGCACTTAAAAGGTTTATATAGTGTAGTGGTTAAGCATAAGATTTTCGTCTGAGAGGTCACGACTTGCAATTATGAACCCTTTTGAGCTTATTTGGTACAAAACTATCATAGTAATTGTAGTGAAAAATATTAAAATGTACAAGTATGTAGCCTCAAATAAAATATGGTGCCTTTCTCTACACGTACATTAAGGCTGCGGGCACGAAACGGGCGACGGCGGAGCGGGGCGATCGAGCGATGCACGGGCGTCGCGTCGCGTCGCTGTCGCCATCGCTCGGCCGTCGCAAGTTCCGTGCCCGCAGCCTAACAACCGTGAAAATGGTATATTATGAGGTTTTACTCACCGACTGTAAGATAAAATTTCATTGAAAATATATATGAAAACTGTTTGCCTAACTAAGTTAGCATAAGATAGAAAATATGGAATAAGAAGTGATTTATATTGATGACAATAACAATCTAATAGCATTGAAAACTAATAACAGAGAAAAAATCCATCACAGCCATGAAGATGATGATTTGTAATCTGAAATATATCGAAACATAAATACATAGAACAAATACTGAAGTTTTTTGGGTCTTACAAAAAAGGAATTATCTCTTGGAAATGATTGTAAAATTTAAATATCTCCAGCAATATATGATTTAACTATTAACATTATAGATTCCTTTAATCTCAATTTTTGATCTGGATGAAAAATATTTCTTTTTTTTTTACTGAAAAAAAAATCTATTGTTTGTTTCATAATATTGTTATTCAATATTTATATTCTAAATTGTTACACTATATATTTGAAAAAGAAGAAATTATTTAATATAAAAAATATAGTGTTCATACATGTAGTGATATACAGATCTATTTTTTTAATATTATGTCTGTTGTGACATTAATAAGTGCCAGATGATTGATTCTATTCATTGACTGTAGAACTGTATAATAATCTGTAACCATGAGTGTTTCCTGATTAAAAAAATCATATTCTTTATGGACAAAGGATGCGCCAAGTGACCAACCAAGAGGCAGTGAGGGAATATCAGTATTCTGAATTCACTTATGTTTACAGTATTCTTCTTACAGATGCTTATTTTCTTTATTTGTAGAACTAATCCCAACAGTGATATTCATTATGAATCAGACACTATTTCCTAGATCCTCAAGAATATTTTAAATGCTTATTTATAAATAATTTATATGTGCTTGTATCATATTGCTTAGAGTACTTTTTTATAAATGATAGAAGATTAAAAAAAAATATTGACAAGAATTTTTGTAAGAAGCTGCCTTTCTTTTGTTATATAAATTTAGTATTATCGCTAGAATCGCCTTTATTACTCAATTATTTCCTACTGCAAGCTAAATATATACAAAATAAATTTTGGACAAATATAAGTAAACCTACGGTTTACATGATCCTTCGATCTGGACGTTTCACTCAATATAGGTTATTGTAATTAAAAAAAAAAAAGTTTGTTTCAAAGAAACGCTAAACAGTTTCTTGATTTCGCAGCAATTCAGATAGGATAAATTCTAGTTTTATTTCGTATATCCTTACATTTTACATAGAACTAAATTTTACATTAACATACATTTGTCAGTTAAGTGTGTTAGACTAGCTTTACTAACCCTAAACTATTGACATGACAAATTTAGAACACATGACGTCTCACAGGGTTTTTGTTTTGTGTTGTGAAACTGAACTCAGGTATTGAAAAAGAAAAATTAAAATTGAAATCAAAATTTTTAATATAAAAATCTACCACTGTTTTTCGATTGAATTCAGTCGTTTCAATCGATTTTATGCAAGAGAAATGATAAAATAATAGTTTTTACTAAAAATTTAATGTAGACAATCAAAAGTGAGGAGTGGTCAATTCTAAGAACTCAACACGGAGAACGTCTGCGAGACTCCATGTTGTTAAGCCTCAAATAGACTTGGAGATGCCAGCTCTCCATACTAAACACGTTATTTTTAACATTAAATTTTGCCCTCGTGTAGGAGTTCAAAGTTCTTGTATATTTAGCTTGCATTAAAAAGAGTGAGTTCGTTCAGTTTTTAATTTAGTTGTATAGAAAAGTTGTCCCTTTGAAAGGACAACAATTTTATTGTTTTGTATCGCTTTTAATACTCGTGATATAAGAGAAGGATGTAAGAATATTTAAATTAAAAACATTTACTTTGTACAGTGTGTTTTACTTTATTTAATACATTTTAAATTTTTAACACCATACGATATTTATTATGTAACTAGCTGTGCCCGCGATTCCGTCCGCGTGGAATAGTGACTTTGGGCAGCATTTTTTGGATATATCTTATGGTTTATTTTGGATTACAAACCCTATAAACCCTAAAATATAAATAAATGAAATATACAAACTGCGTTCGAACCTACAAAGTCCAGCCTAAGATGAACCCTATTTTATATGATTGATGATATAAATCTGAGGTCAACTTAAATTGGATTATACAAAAATCTGAAACTGATCACTTTTACTAAAACTTTTTCTAACTAAAACCATTTTTTTTTTAACTAAAACCATTTTTTTTTTCTAAAATAAAAGTAGCCTAAATTACTCCTTGTTACATCGGCTATCTGCCAGTGAAAGTCCCGTCAAAATGGGTCCAGCCGTTTTAAGAGATTAGCCGGAACAAACAGACAAAAATTGTAATAAATGTTTTGGTATATGTACATCCAAATGCACTTAGTAAAAAGTGGTTATTTTAATATTACAAACAGACCCGCCAATTTTAAAATTATTTCGACTAATTCGCATAATGAGTGATATGCAATAAGCGACTCGACTTTTCTACGTGGTAGCGTGCCAAGCTCTTCAGGATGGCAACCACTCTTGGTCCTTAAGTATGCCGCCATAGTAACATTGTGTTGTCTTCAGGCATCAGTGACCCAGGTTCCTGTACTCCTATGGGACAGCAGCGTGTTCGTGGTCCCTCTAGCGCCACAAACATCCTTAAGCGACGGTTCCTGCTTACTAATCAATTGGCCTTTCTGTTCCTCAGCATTCAATCAAGTGATGTACCTACATCTAGTTATAGATGTATGGTATGTATAGAAGACAGCCCCAGAGATTTTATAAATTTATATAAAAGTTCATATATGTTATAAAGGATATCCAAAAATAATGCTAAAATCAATATTAAACAGGGTGATTATATTCATTGTCTTAACCCTCTGAGGACAAACTGTGGAAAAATTGATGATGTACACCATTACTTGATGGAATGTGTCCGAACGAAAGACAGTAGGGAGCGACTAGTACGATCTCTGCGAGTCAACTTGTGGGAAGTGGGCGTTTTCCAGAGCATCCTTTCGAGGCCGCTCTCCGCTGCCGCTGTTTTCATTTATAATAATTTTAAGATTTATAAATTAGAATTTATTTGTAATATGTAATTAGGATAAAATGGGGCTGACATTATATTAATAAAAAAAAAACCCTCCCAAAAAGCCTCTGAACAGCGGCCACCACTTCGCTATCGTCTTTAAATTTCTTGCCTCGGACGTGATCTTTGAACCGCGCCAAGAAGTCACCAGGGGCTAGATCTAGCAAATAGGGTGAGTTTTCGAGCAGTTCAAATCCTTATTATGGCAGCAATCGCAACTGCGCTGTACTGCGTTATCCAGCTCGCAGTTTACTGGGTCTTTTTTTTCTTAATGGCCTACAACCTTATTTGGTTTTCGTAGTAAGAGCCCGATATAGTAGCTCTCTTTTTTAAATATTCCACCATAATAATTTCAGCGTCCCGCCGCACTTGACACTTCAGTCAAGAGGCTCGCTTCCAAGTGAGTGGCCAGATTGTTGTATGGTTTCAGAATCAAAATGATGAACCCAAATATCATCCTTCGTTAGGATATGTAGCAAAAACTGATTTGCTAGGAGTTTTTCGAGATTCACCCTCGAAAGTTCTACTTAATCTTTCCATTTGTTCGTCTGTTAACTTCTCAGCACAGAGACCTTTTCATATGCTATTCGCGCGTGAGAATTCATTGAACACTGCCATATGAGATCCTGAGCTGCCTGACGATCACTCTTCGAACTGGCAAGATATCTTTGATTTTTTTTACAAAATAAACGCCCTGAACTCCCAGAAAGACGCTCCCTACGTCTACACTTTGATTTTAAAGCGATGATGTCGTCGGACACCCAAATATATTTGGCAGCAAATCGAACTCAGATTTCGAGATACGATTTAATCCCTGTATCGTCCGAGGATATCGAGCCTTGCCTCCGCTCAGTATTGTCTTAAGACAAATTTATTCGTGCCTTTTTACGCCTGCGCCCTTTCTTGACACTTTCCTTATAAGAAAATAGATAGATTTTTTGTGGTATCATTAGTATTTTACGTTTGGAGTCTGACATGCGATGCTCCAAAGGAAGAATTTAACGGAGTATGCAAAAAATCAGTAAAGCCTTTGTCATCTCTTACGATATAGTATCCATCTGTTGTCTTATTTTAAGTTATTAGTTGTCTAGTTCGATTTCTCAAATATTATAAATCATAAAATTAATAATGAAATTTTTTGAAGAATAAACTAATCTATTTGTAATTAATTTTTTTTCTACTATTGCAATAATTCATCATTCATAGTTATAAATATATTATGATAAAAATACCTTGCAAATACATAAATTATATTTCTAATTAAAATGAAGGTAGTTGTACAATTTGTTTACAAATGGTTTTCGCTATGAATGATAAAACATTCGAAAATAAAATGCAAATATCCGTATCTTCATTAAATAAGGACAGCAACGATGATAACGAAGTGGAATTAGAGAGACCCGGCAACGAAAGCAGTTCTTCCATAGAAATCGATGTAATTATTGATTCAGACACAGAAGACAAAAAGGATAGTGGAATATGTGATCAATCTATTGAAAGTGAATCCATACTTGGTTTGGAGCAAAAAATTGATCGGTTAAGTGGTAAGTAAATTTTAGGTTTTAAATGTAGTTATACATTATATTCACAAACGTAGTGTAGGACGCCTTCTTGCTCGGTGGACCGATGACATTAAAAAGACAGTGGTTAGATGGGCAAAGCGAAGGATAAGGTGTTATGGGGTGATCGTTGGGATTGACACAACTGGACCTAGAAAACAAACCTATTAAATACTTAGCTCTTTTGTTGATCCGCTTGGCGGTACGCGGTGGGGTAGCGTACGCGCCTGCAGTTGAAATGGGGACGCACGTCGCTGGTATATCCACATAAACCACCCAAAAATGTGTTATTGCCATCAAATCACAAAGTTTCCTATAACGGGTATATTATAATATAATTTTTATAATATATTTAAGGTGAAAGAAAAGTTAGTAAAGTAAGTTCCTTATGAGGCCTTAGCCCAACAGAGGGGTACTACATGCTATTTTACATTATTAGGTATTAGTATAACGCCGTGTTTTTTTTAATGCTGTGAAACAGCAGACAATCTCATGTTTTATTTATGCCGAAACACAAGATTATTATGGCGGCATATTTACACTAGTGTTTGCCATCCAGACGGACTTGTTGCGATTTCTTTCGTCTTTTACGATAGGCTAACCCCGGCTTCATATTTTCAACGTCCCTACACAGTAAAATGTACTAGAATTATCTATGCATCATTATTTTAAAATTACTATTATGTTATCCGTCAGCCTGTATGGTGTTTCTCAGCAATAAAAAAACAACATCATACAATTTAATCAGTGTGTCTAATTAGACAAGTTTCAGGTTATTTCTTTTTGGTTTTTAATTCTAATTTCACTACAACAACCCTTTACAATGGCGAGTTATTCTCTATTGTTGTATATTTTTTATAGATTAAAATTAAAAATGTATAGTGTTTGATTATATTTTATATTGCAGATTTATTCCTTGAACAATGTCGTTTATTAAGCACTCTAAAACAGGAAATACGAAAATCTAAATCTATGATGCAAAAGACTGAGCTGGCTCATCAGAATATACTAGCTGATCTTCTAAGAAATAATATAGCTCAAAGGTGACCCTTTGTACTAATTGCTAAACTGACTTATTTGAATGGCTCACTAGGTCCTAGATTTAAAGCTTGAAAAAAGTACATAGTTTACAACAACGAGCAATTGTTGCAATGTGGAATTCTAATATTTATCAAATTTAATTCGCCCCTTTTTACATAAATTGCTGTTCCCACTTCAACTCTTCTAATCCTTACGTTGTCTAAAATTTGGATTAGTTTTAATCGTCGTCGTGAGCCAACCGCCATCTGCAACTGGAAGTAAGCACAGGATCAGTACGTCCGTTGCGAACTTGGGAGTTTTGAATCGGAAACTCGGCTGGTTTATTAACACGTTCACTGCGAGGCGGTTTTTTGATGGCTTTTTAGCCAGTGTATATGAGATATATACGGAGCAAATTTAAACTTTATACAATGTGTATGAGACCTTCCTGACCTCAAAAAACAACATTTATTAGAAGCAAAGTAACAGGGAACGCGATTACGACCGGCGCGGTGTCCGTGAGTTCAAACCCTAGGCAGTACAAAATATTTGTATGATCTGCAAATATCAGTTGTAATTTATATTTTCATATTTAAAAAATTGTGTATATGAGAAAAATATCTGCAATATGGTTTTTCACCTAGTGTATTTTTAAAACAAAAAATATAGTTTATAACAATTATTTTACTTGTATTTTTTGTCATTTAAAACAAATAAATTTGTCATTGGCGTAATAAACTGGCGCTTTTTTTAGCATGGATGATGAGGATGACGAGAGTGCTAACTGTCGCGCGAAGATGCTATTGAATGCCATCGAGAATACAAGAAACACTTCAATCGATAGCAGTATAAGGGGAGCAGTTACAAATTTCCTGCAAAGCGAGGTAAAACACTAACGAGTACATTGCTACTCGTCATCACCGATTTCTTACTTTACTTTGAGTACTTTCATTTCTAGCCAATCCCTGCATGTCCTATAAATTTGACTGAATTTGGTTATGACGAGGCTATGTCCTCTGGTACACGCATTTTAAAGACGACATTCCCATAGGACTTTAAATTATTTTATATTACGGCTGTGTGGTCCAGCCAGAATAATTAATAGATCTACTCATACTTAATGTTACAAAGGGTTCTGTTAGTTCATATACAATGAATAAGCTATATTGCTTTTATATATATTATCTGGTCTATACCAGTAGTGGGCAAAATAGGGTCGAGACACCTATTGGGGTCGCCAGAAGATTGTTGGGGGTTGCCAATTTTTTGTTAATATTTAAGAGTTTTTCTGCAAACGATCATGGTCGGATTCGTGTTCCATTTCCCTATGATATATGCAGTTCAGCTACTCAAGTTAGTGAGAAAGAGCAACTGATGGATTTAATTAGTGATGGTACTCTTTGAACTGTGGGCAACCTGCTATGCGAGGACCTCGCGGTGAAGGAGAGATGGCGCTCGTATTTCCACGAGCTGCTGAACACGCAGCACAAAGAGGTGCAGCCGCCAGATCTTCCTCCGAATCAAGGACTAGTCCCACTGATACCGCCTGCAGAAGTCCAGAGTTGTCTTCGCCGCATGAAGAATCGGAAAGCTGTTGGATCCGATGGAGTCCCCATCGAAGCCTGGAAGGCGATGGGCTCTCGTGGTGTGGGCGTCCTAACCGACCTCTTCAACCAGATACTCCTCACCAGTACGATCCCGAGCCAATGGAGACTGAGTATCATTACTCCAGTCTTCAAGGGCAAGGGGTCGGTGCAGGAGTGCGGTAGTTACCGAGGAATTAAGGCCATGTCCCATACCATGAAACATAAATAAAAATATAATAATATGTCTTTATTTTAAAAAGTATATAAATATAGTAGTGTGTCAGTTGTCTAGTACCCATAAGTTCTGTTAGACAGTTTGGGAATAGAAGGCGTTGTGTGAATCGTCAGATTATATTTATTTAAATTCTTGAGTCTTATCAATTAACATGGATAGCTCACTGAAATAGGCTCGAAGAAGCTCAGCCCTGAGACTCAGTAGCGTTACCTCTTGCCCCGAATTGAACACTTCGGATGCAACTGAGACGAAACACTTCGTGTGTCTATTTCGAAATAGATTGCGAATCATTTATTTTTTCTTAAAAATAGGTTTTATTACAAATTCTATTACCAAAATTAGTAATATGGAATCATAATATTCGTTTAGGAACTAAAACAGAAGATGTTAAACGTAACGGCTGAATCCGTGAAGCATGCGATCGATGGATGCATTTCTCAAGACATCTCCGGCCTGTACCTGCCGATCCTTGAACATTCCCGCCAAGACCTCACGAAGCATATCAGCCAGATCGTCGGGGAGTCGCTCATTGACCGTAATATACTTTCCTATTAAAATTACACAAAAGACTTCGTTTACATGCAAAAAAGGAAGGCCAGGCATAATTTCTCTTTCAGTGAGAAAACCAGATTTTAAAATATTTGTTTTCTTCTGTGTTACGAATAAGAACGTGGTGTTTTTTATGAAAATCATTTCTCCTAATTTCTTGCTTGCCCAAGAAAAGGAACTGAACACAACTGTGCGAACAAGCTGTGGAGGAAATAACAGTCGAGATCAAGTCCTGGTAACAAAAATAAGTTTAGTTGAAATACGTACGTAAACAAATAACTATATGGTGAATATAGTTTTAAATATTATGCTGACTAATAATAGTCTCAGCTCGTACTCATATAATTGAGTACTAGCTAACCCGAAAATTTTTGTTGAGGCCCATAAATAAAAAAGGTTGACTATGGCCTTCTCCAAGGTTCAATCTATCTCTATATTAAAATTGTTTCAGTGGCTTAGGCGTGAAAATGTAATGACAGACAGACAGAGTCATTTACACATTTTTAGTATTAGCGTGGTATTTTATTTGATATACGGTCAAAACCTGTTATAACGACATCGAAGGAACCTGTTACAACGACATCCCCACGCTTTTAGAGCAGTGACATTAATTTTCTTGTCAGTAATTTTGAATTTTTTTGATCATTGAAAGTAGGTAAAAATCTAGATACAGGGATACATGGATACAGTTCAAGTTAATATAAAGCATGTAAAAATGGAATATTTTCGAGGTAGTATTCAGCCGGGACTTTTGATGTTGTTCAAAATAACCGGTATGTCGTTCCAAACGATGTCGCCATAAACGGTTTGAACGGTGTTGGACATTTAATATTATCGTATGCTGTATGAACGTGTAGCCACCGTATAATAGAGATACGAAACACGAAGAAGAATTAGCTAATTCAGAGCTCTGAAAAGTCGTCATGTATAATCGTCGGCCACGTCGCATATGTACTATCCACGAAGCAACGCCCTCAACTGCATTACATTTCTCGGAAGAGACTTCGGGCGACAATAATAACAGCGTACATATATTGACAGCGCGACCACACGCTCACAGCGCGACGTCTCAGCCAGGAATTTACGTAGTAACTAATACATAATCTGTGATGACGGGTGACGGGAGAACGCTGCGAGCAACATCACCTGCGGAAGCGGCCGCGCGGGACGAAGCCCCAACCAATTTCGTAGAATTGCTAGTCTCGTGTCAAACGCAAACCGAGCCAGGATGAAACGCTTAATTTCTAAGAATTAGTCTCGGGTACAAATATCTTCATTTGTTTACATTTTGACGCTTCTAATTGGTCGACGAACCCTGGCTAAATTATATATAGAGCACAAATTTCGAAATAAATTATTCAGCATTCAATACAGCTTCAGTATTGATTCAGATAACCATCACTGGTGTTTCATTTATAACCCAAATGGTGACCCACTGAAATACTGACCCCGTGTTACTAAAAACGCATTGCTCCTAATAGTATACCAGGCGCTTTGTTTTTATATGAAAATTTATACGTCAGTACTTATTTATCGCTTCTTAAAACGCTACAAGATAATGTATACCACTTGGCTCCCGTTTTATTTTCTCTGTTTTCAATTTGTTACAGTTGAAAAGAATTCGGTGGTGTTAGTCGAAATTGTGGACAGAACCTCCCAAAACCTCCGCCAGGCGCTGGAACGCCATCAAAACTTACTAAAAGCCGCCGAAGATCCGGACAAGAACATAATCAAAGCCCTTCAATATTATGTGGAGGAGTAACTACTTTCATATACTAGTTTCACTTATTCAACAACTTAATTACAATACCGTTGATTACATTCATACTATCTAAACCAAAATGAGTCCACGACTAATAAAAAAATTTAAATCGCGATTTTTTCGTGATTTTTGTCTCGTCTTCTTTTTTTTTAACTTTTTTTTCTGTAGTAAAGCAGACAGGCTGACGGCCCGCTTAGAATTTAGTAGTTACCGTCACCTATGGGTGTTTACAACACCAGTGGCATGATAAACACGCTGCTATCGCATAAACGTACAGGAACTTGGGGTCACTAATGCCGGAACACAACACAAGGTTATTATGGTAGCAAACTTAAGACCAAAGGAACTACACACATCAAAAAAGTCTAAGCAACATGTACTAATTTAAATGTTATGATGGTAGATGAGCCGCTGTATGGATGAACTTCCTGAATGCACCTGAGCCTTTCAGTATTTCCGGGCCGACGGTACACTAGCACCCTTCTTGTATCAGGCCTAAACCCGAATCGCGACTCATCAGAAAACATAATTTTATCCCATTGTTCCTCGGTCCATGTTCTGCGTTCTCTACACCATTCATTTCGACGAGCGCGATTCCTGTAACGTATCGGTGGGCACCTAATTGGTCGTCGAGCTCGTAGGCCGTACTCATGCAGTCGATTTCGCACAATTTGGGGACTTACATCAACACCACTTGAATTTTGTAGCCTCAAACTTATCTCTCGAGCGGTAAACATCGGCTGGCGTCTTGCAGTCAGTTGTATGTACCGGTCTTGCCGAGTGGTTGTACTCCTTTTACGGCCTGGATGCTGTTCAGCGGGTTCCCTTCTATTATTGTAGCGCTGCCAAAGACGACAAATAACACTTCTATGAATGCCAAAATGCCGAGATACCTGAGATTGATTACTTCCCGCTTGCAACATCCCTATAGCTCTTTGCATTTCATTTGCCGTTAAATGACGTCGCTCCATGACGTAAAGAATATCTAACAATTTAATTTTGTCGCTAACTTTATTTAAATGGTTGGTAAAATTATAAAATCAAGACTAAACGTAGCAATAAAAACGCACTTAAATTCAAACAAATTCCCTTTCATTTAATTTTATGAAAAAAAAAACAAAACATAATCGATTTTTTTTACAACCAGCCAGTATGTCATCAATAACAAAAAAGTTTACATACCTACGCACTTTGAGTGAGTAAAGACTTAGAAATTAATTAGTATAAATGGTAAATTTGTAATATCATGCATGTTGCTTAGACTTTTTTGATGTGTATATCTTGGTCAGAAATTTTATTGTTTTAATCTTACTTTCTTGGAAGGCATCATGATAAGATGGGTTTTGTAGCGCTTTACAGCTTCTTCTGCTAGTTTATACAGAATCGACCAAGTTTTTTTTTATGTATTATGTTCATCATTGCATCTGAAGCGATTGTGTATCGAACATTCTAGCAGGAAATCTAGCTCGTTTCACTAATACTGCGCCCTTAATTGTAATGGGGGTTATCTTTCACTTTGAAACGATGGAGATAAACTGTAAAGTGTGTCCCGTCATCACGTGTATCATCAGCGGTGTCGAAACTCTCGTCCTGTTAAAATACTTGCCTGTGACTCTTAACTTGCCTTTTATATGCTTTGTCCAAATTTCTAGCGATGTTTTGAAGGTAGACACTTAGATAATGGTAATTAATAACTAATGATATTTACACCTAGGTTACTCCATAAGGAACTTAAACAATGGCATCACAAAGTGTTGGATATTCTTTCAATGGCACACGAAGAACATAAATCGGAGGGATCTTGCACAGTCATGGTGAACAGCCCCATCGCCAGTCCCGCACTACCCGCTGGCCCTGAATTGTCAATTGTTGATCAGCTGGTAACGTACACTGAAATCCTTAAAAAACATTTTTTGTGTTTGAATAAAATTAAAAATTACTTTCTTTTTTATGCTCTTTCCAAGAAGAATAGTTGATAGTAAAACTAAAAAAACATACGTGTTGTTAAATAAATCATCTATCTATATTTGGTGCGACATGCCACTATATTCCGGTAAAGTATCCCTTTCCTGGTATCATTTTCCTCTCCCCCTGTCAATCTCGGCTCTTGGGCGCAAGCGCGCGCGCAGGCAACCTGCCGAGTGCATTTCAAATATATTCAAAATCATTGGCTGCCTGAGCATCAACGCGGAACCATGCGCGTCTGCTACAGAAAAAACGTTGGAAACCCAACACAACTTTGCTACCGACCGTTCCCCGTGTACTCACCAACCGGTGGTGGAAGCGCCAAGGCCGAGTCCTAGCCAATTCCTGCCACAGCTCCAAGCGGTAAGTGCTTCATTTTGACCTTACTGGGTTCGTGGGGATTTACGGGACGGCGTCGAGTGAGCCGGAGTCAGGGTTGCTTCAACGTTGTGGCCATTCCTAACCAATATTAATTAAAATATCAAAACAAGAATAGGAAGGTCCATTAAATTATATTGATAGTCTCATTGCTATCATATCCGAATCCAGATGATATCAGCAGAAATAACCAACCAAATCTACAATGGCGATGTGAACGGGGGATTCGAGAGGGCCCTACTGGCTTCGGACCTGGTCCTCGTGGTTGCAGCTTGCAGAGCTGCAGAACCCTCCAAGGTGTTCAACCCGTGTGTCCTCAATCAGCCCGTGCTGCTGTCGTTGATACAACAACTGGCCACAGATATGCTCCATGATACGCAAATTAAGTGCAGGTATAAGTAGGATTTGTCTGAAAAATAAACGATTTATGAACACGTACTCTTTGGTACATGAGAAATATCTACGGATGAATATATTCCATACCTATTCATAACATTTATGGGTGTTTATAGTCACAATTATCATAAAAAACGCCATCATTTTATAATTTGGCTCTATACGAAATATTTTTGTACTGCATTTAAACAAATCTCAGTTTAATATGAAAGTCGTAAGTCAAATAAAGTTTCATTATTGTGCAATTATAGTTAAAACACTAGGTCTAGGTGATCTTATATGGGGAGAAGTTGAAAAAATGTCCAGCTGTAGGTACGCTTCAGATTATAGATCAAAGACACCGCCAGAATGGGCTAGTGCAGCTGCAGTGTATGTTATAAATGTAGCTGTAGAAGCTGAAATAAAGTATGTAGACTTAAAATTTTTCAATGCCACTCTTGTAACTTTTGGCGCTTTCCTGTAAAATTTACTCTAATGCGATTGTGGCGCCGCCTTGATTTAATGATTTTGACGGACAGTTTTCATAGAGATGATTGTCGTTATCGCCACCCTCCATAATATTAAACTGTATGCTTAATTACTTCCAGATATCTAGAAGAGGCCATAATAAATCTTAACACAGCCCACCCAGACACTCGGGCCCACCTGCCGCTGGTCGTCGGAGAAGTACGGAAACACCTTACCAAGTTCCTCCAGGCTTACCCAGGCCACGTTGCACAAAGAAGAATTGCGCTTATCATAATGGCTGCTGATAATTTGTTAAAATAAGGGTTCCAATAAATCTCTAAATGCTAAATGCATGCAAATATAATTTATTTACTTCTAAATAATTGAACAAGGTTCAATATTATTTTAAAATTGAACATTCACCTATCATGTACTAGCAAAGACCATGTGTACGATGCCGGTCACGGACCGAGATTGAGAGAGTGAGGGTAGATAACAAAAATCGGAGGCGGGATTTCAAGTACCCTTTATGCAAGTATCGAACACCATGTATTGTACATTTTCGTATAAAAAAAAGGATAATAATTAGTTATCATCGGGGATATCCCGTCCAGAAATAAGAAAGAATCACTTCTCTAGGATTAGTGTTAACTTTGCTAATTCACAGAAAGCAAGGAAGGGCAAAACACATTCTCAGGTGTATCTGAAAAAAACTAAGAGTAGAAATTTGTACCGACACTGTGTTGATACTCAACAGGGTTAAGCTCCGTATTAGGTTTCGGATGAAACAGGGATTCAACGCTTTTTAGAAGAAAGAAGAATGAGGAAATAATTTAAAAACAAATAAATTTTATAATTTTGCTTACGGCTTCAAACGGCTTATCCGAATAAATATCTTAATTAAAATGTTTTCAGTATCCAAATAATAGTTACCTTCATCATTAAGAATTGTCTAAAATAAAACTAGGTCACTTCTTAATACTAATTTCTCAACATGATTCATAGATCGGCTTAGTTGTGTTTATACACCCAACATGCACCCAACAACAAATCCCGATGACTATTAAAATATTCTACAAAGATCAGTGAAGCTGTAAATGGGAACAAACACAACAAGTGTTTTATGTAACGAACCTACTTATTACAAGTAATTTTCTTTACATCTATCATACATTTTATTGTTTCGAAGACTAGACATTAAATTGCCGAATTAAAATTTAGTATGTACAAGATATTGCCGAAAACATTCATAGATCCGCCCACTTACAAAGTAATCTATGAAAATCTGGTTCTATCCGCCCATACGCCCCCATCTGTCACTAATGTCAAAATACTGTCTGAAAAGGTTTTGTGTTTCATTCGCTGAATTGAGTGAATTGCTAATTGTATAAATAAACAAAAAGTGTTATGCTATTTGCATGATAAAATAAACTTAAAAGGACCGGGTTGTTGAATTAAGATGGTCTACAAACTGTTATTGATCCTTCTTTTATGTTACAATATTCTTGACAATGTATCTGCTGCGGCCCACATGCATGTTCATGTGGAACGGGAGGAGGACGGCATTTACAGGCAAAGACTCAAGGAACATTACAACGAAGATGTGCACCACACAGAGTTCGACCACGAGGTCATTTTAGGTATGCGAGTTTTAGTGCTTTATTTAATTACATCGGCGGGCTGCAATGTTGCAACTAGGCTTAGTCGGTGATAAGCTGTTGTGCTGTGAATTGGCTAAAATGTCGCTTAAAATCATTCTGATTATGTTAGTGCCATTGGTTTTGGTTGTGACCTATTACTATTCTATAGGGAGTGTGAAGGAGTCTGAGGAATTTGACAAGTTGACTCCTGAGGAGTCGAAGCGGCGTCTGACGCTTCTGCTGCCCAAAATGGACTTAAATGGAGATCAGCATATTGACAGATTGGAACTTAAAAAGTGGATATTGAATTCATTCAGGTATTTCCATCAATATCAATTACATCACAGCTTTAAAATATGTTTTTATTTATTTTCAAAGGAAATTGTATATCATCAACGTAACTATTATATGTTCTAACTAACCAGATTTATTTTCAAACTAAACAAAGTATTATTAACTAGCATTTTAGTAAGATTTTGAAATATTTACAACTATAGTTTTCGACAGGTAGTCTCTGTGGGTGTATGTTTGAACAAGACTATTTATAACTATTGTTATAAAAATATGATGTCATCTAGCTAATATCTGTAACCAGTTGCATTGGCTTACTTATTAGAACTATTTTTTATCATTAACATAAAAAAATTATATTAAATTATTAGGATAATATTGTCATAAACATTGAAAAAATAAATTACATATTAAAAAAATGAGAACTATTTCTAGTTATTATCTCCATAAGTCTTCTTTAAATACATATTTATATAAGAATAACAATTCAGCACTTTTTCATTGTTTGTCTGTGTTTTATTATAGCAGTAACTTAATCATTTTAAAGTTATCTATGAAAATTTCATTAAGTTTGAGTAAGTCATAATACACAACATCAAGCCATTTTTTTACTGTGAGAAACAGTAGACAGGCTGACGGCCCACTTAATAATAAGCAGTGACTGTTGCCTACGGATGTTTGCAACACTAGGCGCATCGGGAATATGTCATACACACTAATGCAACACAACACAAGGTTATTATGGTGGCATACTTACAACAAATACATGAGTTTTTTGGTTGTGGATGTTGAAATATGACAATGTGATTTACTTTTCAATAAGTTATTGTAGTGGATCCTTTTTCATCCACCAGTCATGATGCAAAAACCCTTCCTTTTAATCTTGGAAAGTAACATTTTATATAATATTCATTTAACATCTCTCAGCTTCAGTTCATATGGAACCCTTCATTCATATAGAATGGATGGATGGTTCATATGGAATTTATTTGCTTATCAACAATTATAAATATTGTTGACACTTGTGTTAGTTATTTTTGTATTTAGGACTATTATTATAATTTCTTGTCTTCATACACTTTCAGTTTTCCATGCCAAATTAACTAACTATTTACAAACTTTTGGAAACAATCACAACTTCTATCACTTAATGCAGCTGCACTATATGCTTCTACAAGCAATCGCTATAATATGTGCAGATTTCTCCAAACTTAAGAAGTAAATCAAAATTTCCCAGAAATCACACATATTTGGCATAAAACTTGGTAAACATTTTGGATACCAGATGATACAACTTACTATATTATGTTTTACTTCTGACAATTTTAACGTATCCTTCACATGGGTCATCTTTTATCATACGACACAAACTCAGTACACTTTATAGTTCTGTTAAAGTTCTAGTTCTGAGAACTAAATTGAACATTTTCTGATTGTATATACAGTATACATACAAAGGTTTTGTTTTATCCAGAAAATTGTCTACAGAAGAAGCAGAAGAACGTTTATCTGAAGCCGATGAAAACAGAGACGGTGTGGTCACATGGAAAGAGTTCATTTATGATTCTTTTGGTGTGCATAATGAAGAGGACATTGGCCCAGAGGACACAGGAGAAACTGGATTGGTATGGTTGTTATTAATACATAAAATGTATGTATGTTTGTATGTATGATTAATTGTAAAAAAATACAATAAGGAGTATCGAATCCTCAATAAAAACAATGATGTCTATTGCAACAAGATCCTCAATATAATGCAAACATTTTACAGCAACTTGAAGAAGAGAAGGCGATGTGGGATGCTGCTGATGCGAATGGAGATGGAATGCTCGATTACAACGAATTTGAGGTAAGTTTCTTGATTGACGTAATGAAATATCTAAAATAAAACTTATAACTCAGCTTTCTAGTAGTCAGTCCTTAAATACTGTCACAAGAGAAAATGGTCATGTTAAAAAATGGTTTTATATATTCAATAAGCATAGGAATATTCAATATGATGACTGTAACTTAAAATTTACTCAAAATATCCGCCTTTATGACCACTTTATACTATCTCTCAACGTTCTCGGCCAGTCGTCAATGGCAGCGCGCACCATATTCATGTCTATAACTACCACTGCTTGCGTCGGAGATTCCTTAAGGCTCTCCAGGTATTTATGCAATTTAGAACATACTATTCTAAAATTTGACGTAATTGTAACAGGGGTTTTGTTAGGGGATATATTCCTGCTTGATGAGACCAATATCTTGGGATGGGGTCTACACTAAGCACTTCTTTTACGGTCTTTATGTTCAATATCATTTGAAGATTCTTGCTAGGTTTGATCGCAGCTGAAGTTCTAATGGAACGAAGTCGAATGCTTCTTCTCCTGTAATTGACACTTGTCGACAACCGACACGCTGTAAACCTCAGCGTGATGTTTAGATTTCCCAGCAACTTCAGAATTGTGGTTGGACTTAAAAATGGCCCCAGAAATATAAATGCCACGCGATCCTCTATAAGCATATATTCCATTTTTTGAAACAATATTTTTAGTTATATTTTAATGACATTATTTAAGGACGGACTAGATATATTATTTTAACCAAAATCGTTTTAAATTTTGCTTTTTCTTTAATAGCAAACATAGATATAAGTTTGCACCTATATTAAAATGTTGATTCACTTTTATACCAGGTGTTCACAAACCCTGAGGAGCACGAGAAAATGCATATATATCTGGTGAACCAAGCCATGAGGGAGAAGGACACCAACAAGGACGGGAAAGTGGACTTTGATGAGTTCATCGGTGTTAGAGGTAAGTACACAACCAGAGTTCGGCGCTAGTGCAGCTACGTGGTTGGCTATGAATGTAGCTTTAGATGATGAATTAAAGCATATTGAGTTAAAAATCCTCTATTTCACCCTGTGCAGAGGGGAGTAAGAATACTGACCTCTGCGGCCGGGGTCGGCCTGTCTTAAAAGGCGACAAAACAACCCAAGCTACGTGGTAGGGCCCCAAGCCCATTTGGATGGTAACCACCCTTGGTCTATATACTGGTAAACTTATAAAAGTATGCCGCCATATAGTGGCCCAAGTTCCTGTACCCCTATGGGACTGTGGCGTGTTTGCAGTGCCCCTAGCGTCGCAAATGTGGGCAATCATGTGGGCCGCCATCATGTGTGCTGTATCTCATCAATAAAAAAAAAAAAATAATAACATTTGGTGCTTTCTTCTAAAGTTTACACTCAATGCATTTGATGGTCGCTTTTCAATCATGATTTTTTTTGCCTCTTGAATGGTAGATGTGGCTAATGGGATCACTTTCAAACCAAAAAGACACTTATGGACTGAATGGAAGACTATTTATTTTAACTTCAACATTTTTGAATTTATTTTTGATGAAACATAATCATTATATAAAATACATAAGTTATATCAGTTAACTAGACATGTTACTTCTTTAAGATATTTTCACGGAATCTAAAAATATGACACAATTCAATCTAAACAAAATAAAACTGACATTCCAAATTTAAAGTAATTCAAACTTATTACATAAACCAAACAGATCAGAGTTGACATGAAAAGAGTATGTATAATCTGAGATTACTAATCAACAGCCTCTACTCATCGTTATGTATTAATGAAAGTTATTTTGACTCGTCACTGCGATTGAATGTTTTTTACTGCTGTATGTTATAAAACCTTTTTATGTGTCCTTTCTTTTATGTCGTATTTATGTGCGTGAGCGTGTCTTTGAATGATAATACTGTTTTAGCCGAAACGGCATGGCATTGAACCGATCGTTTCTGATACAAAATTGGGACATTTACACTTCGTATATAATCCACTGGTCTGAGCGGTATACAGTAAACTTCATTCAGTCTTCACGTCTCGACCGTGGTTTAGTGCTTTATTATGAAAGCATACGGTTGCATGCTTTCATGTTGGCATACGGAGCCGAGACGTGGATCATCGTCATCGTCGCGTCAAATTCCGATTGCAACTTAAACTTCGGTGCCCGGGATCCACATTCCAACTATTTCTTCTCCACTTCGCAAGGTCTTCAGTATACCTTGTATTGAGTCCATTGGCACGCATATCACACTTTATGACTAGCACTTTTTGGGTCTGTGGGTTGGCGCCGTCTCCCGAGAAACCGATAGGTGATGGAGCGAACGAGTCCTGAACCGTGCCCTACCCACGGAGAAGGTAACCGGAATCCGGTTCATTTTAATGCCTGTGAAGAAACTCGACTATAATTAAGAACACAAAAATGACTTAGTTTGGTCAATTGTAATAGTTGATTGAGCCAAAACGAACTAATTAAAGCAGTTTTATTCAATTATTTATACAAATTTAGATCTCTGTCAAATGTTGTCAATTTACTCCGTGCAAATTCTATTCTTAGATACTGACCCCTGCGGCAGTGGGCAGGTCGTAAAGGGATGTATGTGCAGCATGTAGGCGACGGTAACTGATTATTTGTAAGTGGGTCGTCAGTCTCATAAATAAAGCTAGTTTGGTTCATTTGGGATATCTATTTTATGAACTTTTAATAAAAAAAAAGGTTCCGGCGGAAATTGAAACATGAGTTTGAAGGTTCGATTTTATACCCCGGCCGATTGGAGACCACTCCTAGGGCTGCTTGCATATTGAACTAAGTACAGAGATGGTGCTTATGTTTCATAGGTGCCCATCGCGACAAAGCCTGGTTGGTCTCCGAACGGGAAAGGTTTGACGAAGAATTCGACTTGAACCGTGACGGGTCCCTGGACGCCCGCGAGGTCAAGGCCTGGGTCATACCGAACAATGAGTGAGTATGATGAACATTTGAGGTTTTATCGTTTATTTAAAAATATTCATTCCGTTCACATACAGAGAAAATGTTAAAAATTAGGTAGGGTTGCCAACCGTCCTGTTTTCCCAGGATATGTCTTAGTTTTTGTTGTGTCCTGGATAGTTTTTAAGTAGCATCCTGTTTTTTAATATTCAAATACTTATTATTAAATAATATTTGTAACTAACTTGTTATAGTCTCCGTGCAAAGGCGGAGTAAGAATAACCTCTGTGGCTGGGGTCGACCTATCGTAAAAGGCGACATAACCACTCTGGCTACGTGGTAGGGTCACAAGCCCCTCTGAATGGCTACTATCCTTGGTTTATAAGTATATAAGTTCATAATAATCTTGTGTATGTCTATGGGGCAGCAGCGTGTTCGCGGTGCCCCAAGCGTCGCAAACATACATAGACGTAGTAACTGCTTACTATTAAGTCCGTCTGCTGTTCTGCAGCAGTAAAAAAACTAATTCTAACTAAACCTACTTTCACTACGAATTAATATAAGTATTGCAACTCTATTACTGCGTCCTGTTTTAAACTAAATTGTCCAGGTTTTTCCAACATCATATCTTAGTTTTTTAAATTTGGGGTTGGCAACCCTAAAATTAGGTAACATGTTCGTACTACGTGACCCTTCAGGCGGCGGAGGGATATTTTCTGCGGCCGGTGTCGGCCTGTCGTAAAAGGCGATAAAACAACCCTATCTACGTGGTAGGGCCCCAAGCCCGTCTAGATGGCGACCACCTTTGGTCTTAAGTATGCCGTCAAATAACTTTGTGTGGTGTTCCGGCATTAGTGACCCAGGTTCCTGTACCCTTATGGGACAGCAGCGTGTTCGCGGTGCCCCTAGCGTCGCAAATATCCATAGGAGACGGTAACTGCTTACGGTTAAGTGGGTCGTCAGCCTGTCTGCTGTTCTTCACCAATAAAAAAGGGAGGTCTTAAAAATACCACACTCGATCGAAGGGGGGCTTAGGTTTTCCTCACTTAGTCAATATCCTCTAAAGTAAATCTAAACTAACAAATATGAGCAATGTAGTGGGAGTATAATATCCCTTTTATTTTATATTTTATTTTCTATTGTATAATGGTGAAGTAGTTTTCTTTCTCAGCTAGAGTGTATCGTGACCATAACAATAGCACTTTTATATCAACTTTGAATTCGCAATTCTTATCGCGTAACACAAAACAAGATTATATTGATTATAAAAACCTTAGAATTTCATGCCTTTTTTTTTGTATTGCTCTGACGCTGACGGACCTTTTATAACACTTTCCGTAAGTGTTAATAAAAGGCGTTTCTTACGCATATCCTATATCTTAACCTATCTCTACGAACGCGTCAATTTAACACATGGACTAAAACATAACAACACTTAGAAAGCAATGTAAGCTGGTCCATTTCTGGGATCACAAATAGAAAGTATTTAGCGAATTTGCTTCATACTCGTAGGCTGCCCTACCCTAGCTTACAAAATTTCAATAGACGCAACTTACTTCCTGGTTGAAATCTTCTTATCTCGTTTCATTCTTCAGTACAACCATGTGTTCTTTGGTTCTATTTAAATGAAAAGCACTACCTACGTTATCTGCTATCACAGTTTATTTTGTGTAGCCAGTAAGGCCTAGCGATGTCTTTGAAGATTTTGTGGAAAGGCTTTTTCAATCGACCACTGTTTCTGCACTACAGAATAGATCTCAATTTTAGGATCATTCTCAGATTCAGCATTGGATAGGATACCCATCCTTTTTCTGCGAATATCTATAATAATTTCTATGATATTCTATTTCACTGTTTGATGAAGCAGGAGTGCTTTTTCTTTGATCAGATGTCAAAATTTCAATTTCATCCTCGTTTGAACTATTTCGTTTTAACCTCTTCAGAGCCAGCCAAATACTATGTTTTGAAATTTTTTATTTTCTCCTCTATACTCCGGACAGGAAGAATTTCGTCCATTGACCTGTTATTATCTGTCTCTGCCACTCCCGCGTAAATATAACCACCGACGGTCATTGCTCTGTGCGAGCAAAGCGGCATTTTATTTACGCGGGAGTGGCAGAGACAGATAATAACAGGTCAATGGACGAAATTCTTCGTGCTCGGCGTCCGGAGTATAGACATTGTATTTAGATCATAAGGAAGGGCTTTTTTTATCGAAATAGTTTGAAAATTGAGGTTCACAATACTAATGCAAAAATATTCTACTTTTATTTTCCAATACTAGAACTAAGCAATAATTAATATCTCTTCTGCCTTCAATACCTCTTCACACTCGGACTTCATTTGACATTCTGCGCTTTTTTTTTGCTGTTGCTTTTTACTTGTTTTATTTGAAATAATGATATCTGATAAGGGATCAAAGTATAGTCGATACAATTATTATTTTTGCAATGAGAATTTCAATAATATTTAAACACTTTTGAAGAAAATAGAATACAATAAATATTTATCTCGTCCAGTTATTATAATTTTCCTTACGAAACTCGAAATGCGTCAATATGACGTGTCCCGTAAACCTAGTGTTAATAAGCAGTTACCGTCGCCTATATATGTTCGCAACGCCATGGGCACCGCTAACACGCTACTGTCCATCCACTATGCCGGAACAGATCAGAACAAGTTATGACGGCATATTTAGAACAGTCGGACCCCGGCGCAGGGGTCCATATTCTTACTCCGCCGCTGCATAGACAGACAGATATTATGTATTATTGCCATCCCTCTCGATCTTTTACAGCGAAATAGCAGAAGAAGAAGTGGAACACTTATTCGAGATGTCAGACACGAATATCGACAACCTACTGTCGTACGAAGAAGTAATAAACAACTACGACATATTCGTGGGCAGTGAAGCGGCCGACTACGGCAACGACCTGCTCGGAGACCACTTTAGCGACGAGCTGTAGAGGGTGACACTGTTGGGTCAGGCCTCGAGGAGGGGGAGGGAACCATCCCGGATGTATAGGAATGTAAATCAGCGATGTTACTGATGTCTTGCCATGTCCTATATCTCATTAGAAATTCGTTATATCTTACATTTAGTTTATACAGTGGAACCTGGATGATTGGAATCTAGAAAAGTATATTATGTAGTATATCACAAGTGCTATGCAACTTTGAGACTAGATGACGTTGTGTGATATATCTTAATATATTATTTAAAAAAAAAAGTATTGTGAAAACTTTTTCGTCGCGACTAACGTGCGCGTTATAACTTGTCTAAACCCGATAAATACCACTTCTATTGGGCTTCCAAGTTACTGAAGCTCCAAGTTCCAAGCTATAAAGGTAAACACCGGAATATTTAAGAAATAATGAACTATCAGTTACAAGATGTATTTCAAGTGTCGAAATCTTATAATTATCAACAACATATTTCTCACATTTCATGGACCTACTTATTCAGGTTTCAATGTATTTATTCAATATATATTTAAACTATACAATTTTTCTGACATATCTTAACAGAGTACCGATATGTTGCAGGGATAATATAAGAACAAGTAAATTAAGCTCTGTCCGGATTACAAAAATTTACATAATTCAATTTCATTAAACGTTGAATTAAATTCGATAATCCAATAATGACTTTACACTTAGATAGGGTTGCCAACCGTCCTGTTTTTCCAGGACATGTCCTAGTTTTTGTGGTGTCCTGGGATGTCCTGGATAGTTTTTAAGTAGCATCCTGTTTTTTAATATTCAAATACTTATTATTAAATAATATTTGTAACTAACTTGTTATACTCTCCGTGCAGAGGCGGAGGAAGAATAACCTCTGTGGCTGGGGTCGACCTATCGTAAAAGGCTACATAACCACTCTGGCTACGTGGTAGGGTTATAAGCCCCTCTGGATGGCTACTATCCTTGGTTTATAAGTATGCCGCCATAATAATCTTGTGTATGTCTATGGGACAGCAGCGTGTTCGCGGTGCCCCTAACGTCGCAAACATACATAGACGTAGAGCCACTGCTTACTATTAAGTGGGCCGTCTGCTGTTTCGCAACAGTAAAAAAACGAATTCTAACTAAACCTACTTAAGTATTGCAACTCTATTACTGCGTCCTGTTTTTAAACTAAATTGTCCTGGTTTTTCCAGCATCATATCTTAGTTTTTTAAATTTGGGGTTGGCAACCCTACACTTAGAGCATTTATATAATAATTTTTTTTCTTCCCATCATTACGTTTTGTTACGAAGCGTAGGGCAATTCGTCCTTGCCAGCACATGAGACTATAGGAAAATGAATCTACTAGTACTTTTTTATCTCAAGGACACAAATTTATCTATAAAAATGTTATTAACTTTATTCTTTGTAGAAATAAAATTAATTTATTTTTAAGTAATTTTACACTAATATATGTAGGTATACAACTTGACATGCTGCATTTGCTGACTTTACAACTGTCAATTCTGCGTCACAAATTCATCATGGTTTCCTTCTAATTTTGGATGTGTCAGGTTATATGCCAAAGCTATTTGGAAATTATTATCTTCTAAGATGTTTTATTTACTATAACTTACTGGTTAGTTGCTTGAACATTGGCAAAAACTGTGGGCATGTAAAATTGCGCGCCATTTAATAAACTATCGTCAATCCATACTAATATTATAAATGCGAAAGTAACTCTGTCTGTCTGTCTGTCTGTTCCTCTTTCACGCCTAAACGGATTTTGATGAAATTTGGTATGGTGATAGATGATAACCTAGAAATGGTCATAGGCTATAAATAATCACGCCATCGTTCTTAGGGGGTAGGCAGTAGGCAGATAACTAAATTGAGTTAGTGATTTTTTGTGCTTATCCGGTATCTATGAGAATCGGCCAACATCTATTTTTCATCCCCCTAAATGTTAGGGGTGACCCACCCCCAAAAAATTTTTTTTAATTTTTTGACATTTTATTTTATTTTATGGCAGAACAACGTTTGCCGGGTCAGCTAGTAGGTACATAATTATATTTTAAGTAAAAATCTCAGTTTATAAATTTGTATTTGACTAAATGAATCTGTCGGCAGTTACGTAAGTTTAAAATCATTCGAAAATGTATCAGAGGGTCACCAAAGTGTGATGTTTGGTGATCTTTGCTTACTTGATTAGTAAATGTGAATAACAAACGCACGCGTGTCTGTGTCTTTTTGCTATTTTTTTTTTTGTAGCCTGTCTAACAATCCAGATAACTAACGCAAAGAATGTACTAATGATGGCGATAGATGATAATACTGATGATGGTTTGAACACATTCACCGTTTATAAAGAAAATGAAATTACGAGTATGTACTGCCGACGCCATTTGTTCATTGAGCATCTATCTATCAAAAACGATTCACTATGGTCAGTCACAAATAGATTTATTAATTATAAAAATAAAATGGTATGAAATAAATTAAACGACATTTTAATGAAAATTGAGACGCGTAATTTTGTAAACTCCGGATTTGTTCGAAGCTCTGGTGACAGGAAAATTGAATTTGCTCTTTCTATCGTCGTTAATATCTTCATTAAAAAATAGTACTTAAACAACTAGTCAAATTGTATCATTTTATGCATTTACTCAAAGTACTTATATTATTAAATGGCTCATTGTGGTATTTGCGTGTCAGTCCATTGACTACAGAATACTCGGATCCGAGCGGGCCGGGGCCTTTGTAACGGTGTCGCCCACTCGGTTCCGGGTATAACGGTTGTGAGTTTTGACTCTCATACACATGTGCCAACGGATCCAAAGAAAAATTATTTAGATGCGAAATAATTACAGAATATATATAATTCGTATAACCTAATCATTTAAAACTGTTTATTCAGTATAAATCTCTTATATTTATTATAATTAAAATCTGAATCCACGCAAATTTATTCATATCAATTTAGTATATATTTGGGGGCTTGGTGTCGCTGCTTTTAAGACATATCAAATCTACAGGAGATATTTGTCAGCGCAGCAATAGGCCGCTACTTCTTGGCCTATTATATAAGTTCTTCCTTCTCTAGAACTAGTAACTGTTCGAATTGTTGGATGGTGCCATAAGTATTACGTATGTACTTACATTGATGTAATGAGATCGTGTCCAAGTTCATCGTGTACATTAATTAATAAAGATAACTATTTATTGTAACTTGTTTTCTTTTTTAACCAGAAACGAAAAAATCATCTAACATTATTTCAGTGTTGTCGGCAAGACTTACTAGCTATGTGTATTCAATGAGTTTTAAAAAAATAATGGGAGTATGTAAAAGTTTATAAATTTAATTAATATTTCTTTCACAATTATAAAGACATCTGTTGTCGGATGTTTTCTTGAGGCAAACAAAGGCTCAAGAGAGCTATAGACCTTTTATTGGGAGGTGGGAAACACCTGAGCCACACCCCGCCAACGGGATGGGGTATTGTGTGACGCCCCGTGCAATACGCCCAAACGTCCCTCCTCTCTAGAGTGGGATACGCACATCGCTGGTATAAGCGCTGAAACACCCCGGTTTTATTTACATGCCGAGGCCGTGAGACGCGACAAACTGGGCAAGCTGCGGCCCTACTGGCGCTAGCCTTCAAAAGGCGGGAGAGGTGATGAGACCAGACATCTTCCTCACGCAGGGGTAAACACCCGCAGGCAACTTTAACCCTTCCACGGGGCCCCACCCGATATTACGGCGTCCAGAGGTCTGTCACCTCCGGCGACGAATGACCCTGCGTGAACGAGAAGAAATTAACTTCGGACATAATTATTATCCGGAACGCAACGACGCTTTACAATTTTACAACAGACTGTAAAATTAACAAATATGAATTATTCTAAAATCCAGTGCACGATTTATAAATAATAAATGCTATTATTACTACTAAAATAATAGAAGATCATTTAGTCGCCTTTTTCGAGACGAGGTACCTTTATAATATCTAATGATACAAGTACATTCGCAAAAGAATCATAACGAAATAGACAAATAAAACAAGCACGATTCATTTACAATATTTTTTTATTCAATATAATAATAATCTTAATAAATCCAAAATATTTACACAATACAAAAACATACAATAAGATCGTGGCGGTGTCCTTTTCAGCGATTGCGGTGCACGCGAACATACTTGTATGAAAGCGGGATTCAGACGGCGACGCGTGCGCCGAACGCGTTGCATCACGGTCGCAGCAACCGCGAGGTCCGTCCCTCGCCATTGCACTGCACGATTTCGACATTCTCCGACGAAGGACGAGATCTTACTGCGAGAACAATGTTTCTTCTACTTTAACCCTT
Organism: Malacosoma neustria; assembly: GCA_963693495.1. Classification (NCBI taxonomy): domain Eukaryota; kingdom Metazoa; phylum Arthropoda; class Insecta; order Lepidoptera; family Lasiocampidae; genus Malacosoma; species Malacosoma neustria. The sequence goes on along the minus strand of OY856375.1, from coordinate 22,242,911 downwards.
TGCACTCACTCGGGCGGCGCAAAAACTGCTACTACGGCGATTAGATAGCAAGCAACCCTTAAACGTCTTAATATACTCATATATTGCTTGAAATTTTATTATTTTTGGCAGAAATCGTCCCGAGTTGCTGATTGGCGCAAGTGAAAAAGGCCTCGAGTGCAAACGGTTAACTCGCATTGCGAATTCGAGCTGATTAAATTCCCAATTTAATATCCCCTAATACACATTCCCATACTAGAATAAAATTAACATACCGCGCGCATTGAGGTCTTATTTTCCTAGCAAAATTGCCTTAATGTATCAATCACAGTAGTCCCACAACATAGAAATCGGGAACACGTTGTAATTTCCCGTACAAACGTATAATTAACGAGAACTTAAACGAGTGCAGTGCAATAACGCGAACCAACATTTGCAGCTGTATTTCCATATTCAGTTTAAAAAGAAAAGAATCCGAGAGCTCACCTGCCGACAACAACGGCCATGTCCCCTGGCATTTGCTTGTATCTGGATGACACTCAGCAATCCAAAACGGGTAAATGTTGCCAATTTATTAAATTCATTGTAAAAACAAAAAAATATATCTGTAATCATTAATGATTACAGCCACAAACCATGATTTATTCACATCAACATAATCGCTTAATATAAATAATAATAGAAAAGTTGTTAATATATCATGTATTTTATAAAAAAAAAAAAACAATGGAATTCATTACCTAATTACAATTTTTATTTAAACAATTTGTATATAAGAATAATTTTACATATACATTATTAAATATGTTATTATAATTTTGTACCAAACACTCGGTTGCTACTTCGCTGACCAACAATTCGGCGCACCTTCATCGACATATATCGGCTTCTATATGTATTGCTTTTACAATTTTAATAAGATTTCATATTAATTAATGCCAAAATATAAAGAAATGCAAAAACGGCGACAATTCGTTTCAACATTGTATGATGCCTTTGGGGATGTCCATTAATCACGTGAGGCTCGAAAGGGGAGGGGTCCATAAAAAAAATCACGAAATATCACAAGGGGGAGGGAGGGTGTAATAATATATCACGTGTATTTATTTTTTCGGCAAACGCGTACAAAATCGAATTTAGCACTGTGCTGACTTGCAAGATGCTTATCCAGTTATTGGCGTTGAAGAGTCTAAAGCTAATCCGTGGTCCGAGGATACTGTACATTAAATTATGTTCATTGTTCATGTATTAGTATAAATAAGTTTTTCGCATTTCTTTCATTATTTTTATGTCGATCAAAAACAACCTGCAATCTTTCTGTCTACCTCTAAACGTTATTATTGTAGTCTTTAATTTTCTATAATAAAATTAGATGATACTTAAAATTAAGATCCTTTGTGGGTACTACAAATACACGTGATATAGGGGGGGGAGTCTTAAACCTCTTAAACCTCACCAAGGGGGAGGGGGGGGTTAAAAATTCCAAAAAAAAACATCACGTGATTAATGGACGGCCCCTTTCATTATCTGCGTTGTTAAATGAAAAGCTATCACTGCTCATCCATCCAAATAAGTAGAAAAACACCACTGCATGATCAAAAATGTCTCCATAATTTAATAATAAATGTGTTAGTATAACTTAGAAATTCCACATGACCGAGTGTAGTGTCCTCCCTGTATGGAATGCTATTTTTTAACAATTTTATTTTAAAACACATAACCCCCCATTCGAAGCGGTCGGGCGAAGCGATACATTAACGTATTACAATCACTTAATAAAAACGTATAATTATACAATGAATATACATACATATAATATGTGATTATTATAGAACTTTGTCTATATTTAAAAAAAAATATCTACGTAAACTCTATATGAGAAATGGAATAAGTCTCAAACAACAACTGACAATGTAGGCAAAGGGCTAATTGAAACAAATAATATTGCATATACGTATAACTAGATCAGGGACGTCTTGAACAAAGGCCAGGTCAAGAGTACCCTAAACCGAAAGGCATGTATGAAGGGAATAGTGAAAGTGGACGAAGTGAAACAAGTAAGGATCGTAGCAAGTGGAAAGAAGTGTTCTCTGCCTAGCCCTACGGGAAAGAGGCGTGATTATATGTATGTATGTATTGCAATTATTTATATTTGATTCATCGTCCTGTGGTTTGAAGATAATTATGACTATTAAGTAGAAACGTCGTCACTGACGAGTATGAAGAATAGATGGGTACACTATCATTATAATTCGAAAGTCGTGTAGATAGTGTATGATATTAAAGTAGCTGTTTTAGACGAATTGAAGTATACTGTACTGCAAACACACAGACAGTTCTATCCTCAACTTCCATGCTGACGAGAAAACTGGTTAACAAATTTCAAATCGCTCAACGATGTTGATGTTGGGCGTTTTTCTTATGGATGCCTTCATTTCGGCATCCATAAGAGAACTAATTTCAACTTTTAATATAGTTCTATTATAACTGGATTCAGATATATTTAGTTTTTGTTACAAAGAGAAACTTTGAAATTATATTAACATAATATCTAATTTTAAACCAATAAATCAAATTTTATTGAACATTGTCAATTGTTGTGAAGACAAACCAGATATTAGTATAAATAAATCTACAATGCTTGTATTTAATCAAAAATATTAAATGAAGTGGATTGTACCTTAATAGAAATAGCATTCGGAAATTTTATAACGAATAATTAATTGCAGTACAGGCTTTGTGAACAATTAATGATATTAGCCTAATATGGATTGTGAAGAAAATTAAAACAAATAATGATCATAAAATGATAATAGGTGATTTAGCAGGCATTGTTTATTTAGATGAATTCCGCTAATAATATTAAAAATCAATATCGGAAATAATCAGGAGTGTATTTATTTAAAATATTAGTTCCCTACAATTTACAAATTGACATACGTAAACACCTAAAAGGAAGGAAAGGCTAAAACCTGGAACAACTACTTGCAGATAAAAAAAAATTGTTCTTTGATACATACGATCATATTAAAGTCACTAATGTGTCCACAACGGGCTTGCGGTAAATTCTTTTGTTGCATTAGCCTGTATTTATCCGTGCTGGGGAGGAGTTACTATACTATATAGTAATACCCTGCGACCAAGGGCAAAAGAGGATAAAAACCCATAGCTAGGTGGTAAGGCTCCAAGCCCGTCTGGATTGCAACCACCCCTTGTCTAAATATGCCGCCATAATAATTTTATGTTGTGATTCAGCATAAGCGACCCAGTTTTCAGTTTCCCTAGGCGAAAGGCAGCGTGTTAACGGTGCCCCTGTCGTCGCAAACATCCATTCATGGTAACTGCTTACTACTTACTGTCTACTATTCCAAAACAGTGAAAATGAAATTAACATTATAAGTAAATTATTAGCGGATTTCATTAAAATAATTGCATTGCACTTAAAGAATACTTAAAGTAAGTAGAACTTTGATTACTCGTATTGGCAACTAACTAAAGCAAACTGACCTTTTAAGAGTATGCAGGATTCAAACTCTGGACGTTTCGTGTTAGCCCAATAGCCAACGATTTAACGAAATTTTAAATGGCATGAGCCAAGAATATTTTAGAATGTTAGGTTCTATACAAATAATTGCTACTGAGTTATAAAAAAAACATGAAATTTTTTTCTAGACTGAATTATTAGCATTCTGCTGAGCTGATGATCTATAACTGTTTATATACATTTTCCAATAAAGTAGATTTCCCAAAATTCCATTGTTCTAACATTCATTTCAGAAATCTTATTTAATTAAACGAATGATTCCTATACATTTAGTGTTGAAATTACGTAAAATGTCTGAATCAAATTATGATACATATTACCTATGAGCTTAAAATTCAAAAAGCATTGAAAATGTTCAAATTGATTTGCTAAAATCCCTAAAAATACCAAAACTGAATCACGGTGATTCAGAACTCTGTACAAAATCAAACAAAAGATAAAATGTTTGTTTATGTAAATGCACCTTCACCAAGATACGATGATAACGAAAAAAATAAAGATATATTATTTATAATTAAAGATATTTAATCGGAAGAAAATATACCACTAATATAATTAATTTCATTATTGTGAAAAGGTAAATAAATAAATATATAAAATATGATTGCACATATATTTCGTCTCCAATTAAATATCAATAAAGCTTAGTACACACATAAACATAGCTAAGCGAATAAGTTGGCCGAGCGGCGCAATCTCGTCCACTTGAACATGTTTGCGTGTGAATCAAGTATGATTTTCCATCTATACAACAACTTTTAATATATAAGCGTTAAGTAGCCTTTAACACTTAAACTGAAAGTGCAAACCGGCTATTTGTCACATCGACGCTTGAAAGCCAACCTTTACTAAGCGACATTGAGTGAACTTACCATAAAAGTGATTTGAAGTCCAAATATTTAGAAAAAATATTAACAACTCACCTAATTGTTGGATTGAAATGATCGAACAGAAAATAAATAATCAGGTGAGTTATTAAAAAAAAAAAATTAAAAAAATCTAAATATTTGTACTTCAATTCACTCTCAATGTCGCTCAGTGAAGGTAGCCTTTCACGCGTCGATATATATAAAAAATTATATACCAACAAAAATTAAATATTTTTAATATATAAGCGACGAACACACTGATGTCCACTTAAGTCATTTGTGTGAGATTTATTTAATTTTTAGTATATTATTTTACATTGAAACCCTTTATCAATCAAGCGATATCAGTGTGCACTTAGCCTTATAATTATATATCATTACAATTACAAATTAGTTTTTAAAACTAGTTTTAACTGTTTTTGATGTTGTTTACTTACTCAATGGTTTACAACGTAAACATCATTCTGTAGTGATGGGAAGATGTTATCACAAATAATCGATTGTTACGAGTCGCGTATCGTGAATTATAAAACTATCGATCGACTATTTACGAAATAGGGCCGTATGAGCTGAAACCTCGGAAAGGCGACTCGGCAATATTTACAATTACTAGACAAAAAAAATTTGAGAAAAAAAATCACAAAAGATTCACTATGAAAAAATATTTTTAATTACACATATCACAATGCATACGACAATCACATTTATGACATTAAAGAGTTAATCACTAGATTTTCTTCGAATGCTAGTGATTAAATTAATTAACCATTTTTGATTATAATTAAAATATTCTTACAAAAATTTGTTTTAAGACAAAATGTTTAAACATTTTTTATAATTTTTATATAGTTATACACATCAAAATTGCAAATAAAATTTCAAATAATATTATTTACTTTCATATGTTTCCTCGCCGCATCACCTTCCGTGTTTGCACGCGTCTCCTCGTGGACTGTGGCTACATTGTTTGCTTATCATATTTCATAACTATATATATAATATATATATGTATATCCTACTACATACCTCACCCCCCGCGCATTCCCCCGCCGTGTTACTGTTGTATCTGAAATAAATAGAAAACAAGATCTGTTACATAGTACTAGCGGACCCGGCAAACGTTGTTCTGCTGTATAAATTTAAAAAGTAGCCTATGTCCGTCTCCAAGAACACCAATCTATCTCTATACCAAAATTCATCATAATTGGTTCAGCGATTTATGCGTGAAAACGTAACAGACAGACAGTCAGACATGAATTAGAGTCAGACATGTTCATCCGTGGTCTTAAGTATGCCACCATAATAACCTTGTGTTGTGTTCCGGCATTAGTGACCCAAGTTCCTGTACCCTTATGGGACAGCAGCGTGTTCGCGATGCCACTGGTGTTGCTAACACCTATAGGCGACGGTAACTGCTAAATTCTAAGCGGGCTGTCAGCCTGCCTGCTGTCCTACGCAATAAAAAAAAAATTACTGTCACAAATAAATTTAAGTAAGGATATTCATACATATTAAGATACTTTAGAGGCAGCCGAGCTTTTGCTTTAGTGAAGATGATGAGGTGGTGAAGCGTTACCTGTTCGGCGGTGGAGTATCACTTGCAGCAGGAGGAGGCCCGCGGCTGCTCGCCCTCGTTGAGGCGCCGCCCGCCGCCGCCTGCGCTCGCACCACCCGCCTCGCTCTTTGGTAGGTTATTCGCTGCAAACACGCCAACATCACAATTTAATACAGACATAATTAAGTTCAAAAATAATACAATAATTTAACATTTCAGTTATTTATTTATTAATTTATTTGTTTATTTATTAATGTGAAACGCGTAAATAGATCAGCTATCAACGTATTACGCTTACGATTGTAGTATTTAACAACAGTCTACCCCGTCTTCAAAGTCCTCAGTTCGAGCTTGAAAGCAGAAAAGAAAATTATAAAAGAACAATGCATTAACAAACTGCAATCTTTTCCAGACAATAGGTGCTTGGGAGGGACACTGAAAATATATCTTGGGATACATTTGTTTCACCTGAAAGGGTTCCTAAAAATACTAGAAGCAGTTTAACCATGTGCAAGGCCCTGGCGATCACACACTTCACTACAGCTGCATTATTAGATTAAAATGTAAGGTGGCGACTGGCGAATGCTACTCACCGATGGCTAGGAAGATGTCGTTTACGTTCATGGCGGTCTTGGCGCTGGTCTCCATGAAGAGGAGCCCGTTCTCGTCGGCGTACGCCTGCGCCTCCTCGAACTCCACCATGCGCTTGGCGGCCAGGTCGCTCTTGTTGCCCGCGAGCGCTATCACTATCGACGGCGCCGCCTGCCGTTGCAGCTCCTTCACCCAGTTCTTCGCGCGACCGAATGTGTCCTAATCAAATACGAACATAACGCTGTTACCAGAGCCTTTTACAAGACCTAAAAAAGGAGCCCAAATATTCTTACAGTTGATCCGGCCCGATCCATAATACTATCCGTTTTACGCAATAATGTTCCACAGCTGGGCTCAGGTAGACCCTTATAGGGAACGGACTGTATATTCGCCACGCTTGTCCAAAGCTGATTGCCAGATCACACATACCGACAATCATACTATAATACATACATACATATAATCACGCCTCTCACGTAGGGCTAGGCAGAGACCACTTCTTTCCACTTGCTACGATCCTTACATACTTGTTTCGCTTCGTCCACTTTCATTATTCCCTTCATACATGTTCTTCGATTTAGGGTACTCTTGACCTGGCCTTTTTTCAAGACGTCCCTGATCTGGTCTCGAAACGTCCGCCTAGGTCAATCCCCTTCCAACACTTCCATTCACACTCGCCTTATACACTTTTTTCGTCAATCGTTCTTCATTCATTCTCTCGACATGGCCAAACCATCTCAGCATACCTTTCTCAATTTTTATCACTACATCTTCTTTCAGACCACAACGTTTCCTTATCTCACTATTTCATATCCTACTATAATACGCATGAGAAAAATTTCTTAAGATGTACAAGCTATCTCGGAATTCAATTGGCTACAATGTGGTATGTTTGACATGTCTGGAAAATATACTGATATATTGCATACAAATAACCAACAAATCAAAATCGGCAATGTGTGTCTTTGTGCTTGATTGGCAGGAATACTGTCAATTCCATAGAATGAAATGAAAGCCGAGCCCAAAAATGGACCGTAATTCGGCTAATATTATTAAAGACTATATGTAAATGAATGTACACTGGACTCGAGTATAGCCTTTCAACACAACGCTATCGATACAATAATGAAACATAGCCTCATAACAACACAAAATATCATCCCCTAAACTGCAGTGCTTGGCGGGGCGCCAAAAGGTTGACCCGATTCACATAATAGAGAGACATGTAATCAATGAGGACATTTATTAATGAAGTTACTTCAATACTTATTATTATTATAGTGTATGGTCACAGGCCTGAACATTAGTGCATTTAAATGGATCCAGCACGTGGAAATATACGAAATAAAGAATCTCCAACTCATTTTGTACATTCACATGCAGTAACACAACGTTACCTTGATTCTGTTTTGCATTACGGGGGAAACCGACTTTTTTTATAAAGTTTTGAAATTAAGATAAATTGACCACTATTTACCGTTTTAAAAAGATAATTAATTAAATATTTAAATTAAAACTCTTATTATACATATGTACATAAGTGTGCAGTGCAAATTATAATAAATAACACGCAGTAGTCGCTAAACAATATTAAAACATCGACTATCGTGTATGGATGACATTTGAATCACCTACAGCGATATGTATGTGCCCCACTTTGTGGTGATAAGCTATTTGTGTACATCTTGAAAGAGAATATAAAATTTATTATTGAGAATACACTTACAATAAGACGTATGCCGTGTTTGTATTGAGGTCGAACCTATATTATTTAAATACCTACATTTTCAAATGTATAATAATTGTACCATAATTAATCTGATTAAATGTTTATTTAGAAGGAGCAAGCTATGATAAGATTATTCTTTATCGACATCCAAATTATGATTTTAACAGGAAAACATAAATAGTTGGGATGTTGCGCGACTGTAAGCGTGTGCGAAAACCTACCGAGGAAACCGCGTCATGCTAACCGTATATAGCTTTTACGAAGTTATTATACTTAGTAGAAAGAAATGTGTACAAGTTAGAAATAAGACTGAATGACATCAAATAGACAAAGGTGGTATACGAAAAACTCGTTGCCCTTTTTAATACTAGAATGCAGCGGATATGCAGGCGAGTTATTCTACTAAAAGCTGTTAGAGTCGCCTACTGGCCATGAAAAGACATTGATATGCAGTTCTTATGACATTCTCGAAAGAGCATCAATAGAAAAGAATCGTAAATGGCAGAAGATAGAAAATATTGGAGAAATAATTTTGTCATGTTGATATAACATTGTGCAAATACTAAATAACACTTGATTAGCTTAACAAAACGTTTCAAAAAGTGCGAATATATTTATGAGCGTGTGACCGTCACAGACGAATACAATGACATGATTGGTCAGCATCTACACGAAATAGAACATAAAACTATCCTGCAATGTTTCTTCGGTGTTATAGACACTTTAAATTAGGCGACCTCCACGAAAACCTAGACAAAAATTCAGTACATCCGTTACGAATAATTGTGGCCGATTGGATCGCGTGCGACGGACGAGACGCGTGGGTGCCGCCCCCGAGTCACCCTTGAACTCCAGGGAAGACCCACCCGTGTTATAATACGATTGTACAGGCGGCTATTATGACCGCAGCCACTTTAATAACTTCGCATATTTGAGCAAATATGTGTGTTGACATTTTTGTTCAATATAGGATCGGCACTTTAATAACGCGCTCCCTCATGCGTGTTCAAAGATTGGTGATGAAGAATTTTTCATATAACATTAGTCTGATTTAAAAAGTATTTTATAAACAATTTTCAGATTTTCTTAAATAACACTGCGTCAATTTTATCCGTGCAGGGGCGGAGAAAGAATACTAACCTCTGCGGCCGGGGTCAGCCTGTCGTAAAAGGCGACAAAACAACCCACCCTAGCTATGTGGTAGGGCCTCAAGCGCGTCTGGATGGCGACCACCTTTTATCTTAAGTATGCCGCCATAATAACCTTGTGTTGTGTTCCGGCATTAGTGACCAGTTTCTGTACCCTTATAGGACAGCAGTATGTTCGCAATGCCACTGGCGTTGCAAACACCTATAGGCGACGGTAATTGCTGAATTCTAAGCGGGCCGTCAGCCTGTCTGCTGTTCAACAGCATAAAAAATTTACACAGCGCCCTCTAGTCCTAAAGTAAGCAGCAAAGCTCTTGTGTTATGGTTACTAGACAACTGATATCAATTGTCTAGTACTTATAATATACACTTTTATTTTATTTATAAAATATTTTATTAAGTTATATTTTAAATACGTTAAATATTTTTGCATGTGTGAGAAAATAAATATTTTATTTTAAATTAGCTGAACACAAAAAGCTTCGATGAAAACAAATATGAAATATATATAAAAGAGAGTCACATCGAATGAAGGCCTAGAAGCCAAAATGCACTGGCTAGATTTTATCCCACATAGGTTGGGTCAATAGAATATCAGTGATTGTATTGTTCTCTGAGGGTTGCAGCATAATCATTTTGGAAGTCATCTTGAATGAGGAACCAATTGGCGAATACACGTTGCAAACGCGCACAGCACGGAATAAATATAGGAGTGAGTAATTAAGAAAGAGGACTTTAAAATTCATAACACTACGGAATTGATCCACTCAATTGAAACAAATGAGGAATTGTTTCAATTTAATTCGAGTAAGGAATAAATAGACAAAAGTATATAAAATTAAGTGTCGCATAAATCTTTGATAACATACAAAGATAGTAGTTTATTAACACTGTGGCTCATTTTGTGAATAATAAAACTTAAAAAATAATTTAGAAGCTAGATTATTCTTATATGTTATACAAAATTGGAAAGAATGAAGTAAATATAATATTTATCTATATTTAAAAGTCTACATATATTTGTAACTAGCTGTGCCCGCGACTCCGTCCGCGTGGAATAGTGACTTTGGGCAGCATTTTTTGGATAAATCTTATGGTTTATTTTGGATTACAAACCCTATAAACCCTAAAATATAAATAAATGAAATATGCAAACAGTCAGTGTTATCAAATGCAACTGTTACGCCATGCACCTCCGGAATACGTGTGTTTGAACCTACAATGTCCAACCTAAGCTGAACCCAATTTCATATGATTGATGATATAAATCTGAGGTCAACTTAAATTGGACTATAAAATTTCCGAAACTTATCATTTTTAACATACAAATTTTCTAAAATAAAAATAACCTATGATACTCCTTGTTAAATCAGCTATCTGCCAGTGAGTCCCATCAAAATCGGTGCAGCCATTTCAGAGATTAGTCCGAACAAACAGACAGACAAAAATTGAAAAAATGTTGTTTTGGTCTAGGTACCGTGTGTACGTCCGAATACACTTAGTAAAAAGCTGTTATTTTAATATTACAGACACTCCAATTTTATTTATTTCTATAGACTATAGATTTTGTCGTCTTTTACGACAGGCCGACCCCAGCCGTAGAAGTCAGTATTCTTTCTCCGCCTCTGCACAAATAAGATTTATGCAATAAAACAATCAATTTTCATACAACAAGTAGAAGACGACACCAAAAACAAGTTGGCTATATATTATACAGACTGAGAAGTGTCACGAAATACCTTCCAAATGGGGCCAAATTTTATAATGCGTAAGCATTAAGTTAAGTAAGCAGTTAGTAATAACTAAAGTTGAACTTCGACCCCTCTATAGTAAGATGAGTGTATTAGCCGCTAAACCTGTCTGATGTATAACAATACAGCACAAAACTAGAAATATGTAAAAACATACGAGGACGTTTTTTATAAATACATCTGAAGAACAAGAACTATTATAGGGCAGATTATAGGGTTTTTTGTTCTCCGTGGGATTAAACCCACGGACGGAGAACAAAGAACAACACGACAATTCCGTACGCACGCGACCACTGTACCAGCCGGGTAATCAATTTTAAACTCTAGAGATTTTAACTGAAAATTGAATTCTATGACACACATACACTGTGAAAAACAATCTGTAAACCATGTAGATTTATTTGCTGGGTCCATTGCCTCAACAAAGTTCAAATTAAGATCATTCTTTACTTTGTTATCTACTTTATTATCTACTTTGTGCTTAGACCAACATTTATTACAGTGCATTTCTGTTCATAGATTATTTGATAGATAAGCTTTGTGTGTGTTTGTATTTGTATGCGTTTGTCTGTGTTTGTGAGGGCGTAAGTATGTGTGATGTAGGATAAATATTTGTAATTTGTCACAGTTGTGTCTTCTTCCAGAGGAAAACATTCTCGGAAATATAGACCAATATTTGTTAGTCTAATCATGTTGTTGAATGTTTTCTGATTAGTAGACCGATATATTAAAAAAAAAATCTGAACGGCGTAGACATTGCAGTCGGTCAGTGCTATTATCAGATAACGTTCGTCGCGACACCGTATCGGCTGCCGGCCGGGGGCGTACCAATGATAACGCGCGGCGCTTTCGAGTTTATTCACCAAACGACTAACAGTACAATGAATGATAAATAGCGTGCATCTTTTGCCTGATGCGCTCGGGGTGATTGCGCTAACGGCTAACTACAGCAGTATACCCGGTTGCACCTTGGTGACAGCGCATTGGTGTCTGTCAATGATATTTGCTTTTCTTATGCTGATATAGAGTACACAAGGCACCAGATTGCCAACAAGAAACAACCAAACTCCTATTGCCTTGAGGTAGCAATCGGATCATTCTTTTGTCAACTTTTGAAATTAAATGAAATATATATTTATCATTTACAGCACAAGCTAATAATAAGTTGGTAATATGTTCCACAATCTAATTAGATTGTGGAACATATTACCAACTGACATAAAACAAGCCAAGTCTATATCATCTTTTAATACACTTGTTAAAGAATATTATTTGAAAAGCTAATATACTATCACTACAGAATTATTTATTTATCTTGTGATTATTCATTTTATAGTGAAATTATTACTATTTTAAACATCTAAATGAATATGTGTACAATATTCATTTATTATATCAATCATATATTGCAATATTATATTGTATATGTGTGTGTATATGTATTATGTATGTATATATAATTATAATATTTGTTTATATTTATATGTATGTAGTATATGTTGATTATTTTATAGCGCATACCGTTTTATAATTTTGTAAATCCTGTCCATCCAAAGGTTGTCTGGCAGAAATCGCTACAAGCGATAAGACCGCCTATTGTACTTAGCATACAAATTTATGTACCTATAATTAATAACTAATTAAGTCCTGAACTGTGTATGTGCAATAAAGTATTATTATTATATTTAATAAGTGTGATAAAAGCTTTCAAATAGTTCCTTTAGTAAAAACTGTGTTGGAAAGACCACATGTAGTTGTGATTTATTTATATTATAATCGAATACAAGAAAATCGTCGTAAAACGCGTATTTGCAATGGATAACAACGTACTGGTCAAGCTCGAATTATAATATTCAGCGTGTTCCGATACATTATTAAGAAATCCATAATTTCTACAACGAACCCAGACTTCTATTGCCAAGAAACAGTGGAGAGGCTTACGACCCACTTAATAATAAGCAGTTACCGTCTCCTATGGATGTTGGCGACACTAAGGGCACCGCGAACACAACACCAGGTTATTACGGCGGCATGGTTTTAGACCAAGGGTGGTTGCCATCCAGGCGAGCTTGGGGCCCTACCACGTAGCTGGGGTTGTTTTGTCGCCTTTTAAGACAGGCCCACCCCGGCCATAGAGGTTAGGATTCTTCACCCCTGCACGGAAAATTTTAAGAATTTCTATAAGTACGTAATTTATACTTAAATAAAATTTACTAAGGCAACAAAATTGTAATGTAATTTGAACAAATATGACCAACATAAGCGTGCCGTGGACGAGTTAATTGACTAATTTATACCTAGTTGATGTAAATTGCTTTGATTTACCTGTAAGACGTGGCACGGAAAACATTTTTTTTTTGTTATAAGTACTTTGATACAAACAATAAAGAGTTATTATTAAATTATTAAAATATTTTTTAATAATCATCAATTTCTAATTAGTATAATCTCCTACTATCCACTTGGGGTGAATATACATATATATCCCCAAGCCATAAACGGGACAGATAAAGGGGTGAGGAATTCGATTTTGATGAAATCTATTACATCACTCCAAAGAAAACAAGTAGTCCGTAATAATCGTATACTTGAGCCCTACAAAAACGATTTAAAAGACAATAGGTCAGTTTCAATCATTACTTGTTAAATCTTTGAGCCCAAGGCAACCTGATAATATTCTGATTTTCTTTATGTATTCAATAGATAACGACATATTTGCTAAACAACTTAGCACAGTACACTTGCTTAAGATTACTAACTCTAATCAGTGGACAAATAAATATGACCTCTGCCACGGTTGACCATGTATAGAGTAATGAGGTCGAAACATTTGGAAATCATATCACTTCAAGGTGAGGGCAACGACCTAAAACAACTTACGGGGTATAAGACTGAATAAATTACATGACTGGGTTCATGATTTCCGTGTTTAGGTCTAGTACTGATTTCAAGCACGAACGTACTAAAAAGGTTTCATAGAGATTATTTTACCACAAAAGGAAGTGTAATCAGAAACAAGACTTTGTTATAAATCGACGACTGACAACTACCGGCACCTGACGATCGTTTTTGAACTAAACTTACCGATCGTATATTTTCGAGAAATGATTTATCGAGTGCCTCACGCTTTTTTCACAATAAAACTAATATTTTTCGTTCATTATTTTATTCCTATATTAAGAATTATTTTTCATTTTTTAATTCGATTTATTATTAAAGCGTGTTTTTTTAATGTTTTCAAACTACATATTATATTTATTTTTATACTTTTTAATTGAAATTATTACTGTGTTCTTTATTTAAAATTTTAATCAGGGGTTATATATAATACGTCACCATTATAAATCCTGGCGATCCTAATCAGAAATAATGAAATAATCTTATTAAATTATTGTATTGTCGTCGGTCCTTGATAAGTCTACAACATTTAAATGAAATCTGACCGTTTAAAGCGGGTCAAAATAGAGTTAAAGGGTCGGTTACAAACAAACAAACAAAAATACAGGTGAAACTAATAAAAGCGTATTTAAAAAAACGGGAATTTCCTTTCGCTAATTCACACATCAAAATATACTTTCTACTATACTACCGTAATAATATACTACCATTTCCTACCAAGGCTGGGGTGTCAAACGGCAGCCATCGTAGTAAAAATCATATATAACCCTAAAACTACAAGCTGGCGTAGAAATCTACCCCAAATAAACTTTAAACTATATTAGCCAGTGACGTCATCGACCCTTAGGTCGATGACTGTAGTTAGTGAATAGGTTATTCACTAACTAAACCCTAGTAAAATTAAACTGTCTCTATACAATTACCTTTGATATGAAAAAAACCTAAAATCATTTACTTATTTTTTTTTATTGCTGTAGGTCAACAGACAGGCTGACGGCCCACTTAAAATTTAGCAGTTACGGTTGCCTATAAGTGTTTGCAACGCCAGTAACATCGCGAACACGCTTCTGTCTCATAAGGGTACAGGAACTTAAGTCACTAACGCTGGAACACAACATAACAACACAAAGTTATTATGGCGGCATACTTAAGACCAAAGGTGGTCGCCGTCCAGACGGACTTGGGGCCCTACCACGTAGCTATGGTGGGTTGTTTTGTTGCCTTTTACGACAGGTCAACCCCGGCCGCAGAGGTCAATATTCTTTCTCCGCCCCTGCACGGATAAGAACGATATTCAGTTGTTGGTACGTGGCAATTATGCTATACTATGCACAATGTGCGTGAAACTTGCCTGAACCGTAGGTAGAGGGATTCAAACCCAATGAAATATATGACCTTATTTGGTCATATAGTGTGATACCACATAGTTAGTAAAACCAAATTCAGTCGCACACATATCCTTGCATGGCTCTTTGCTTAGGACGAGCGCCACAGCACAGCGTCGCGCAGAGCCTTGTGAAATATAAGCTTCGGCTACAAAAGAGATGAAATGGATGCTCGAAGTCGCAAACTACACAAAGGCCGGCTTGCAACACAAAATTTCATAACATTCAACTTTTTTTAAATGTTTTAATGAAAAGATCTTCATAATTATAATAAGACGACCTCAGATCTTTTTGAGAATATTAAATGTTTACTAAATTTAAGGTCAAATATATGACGTAATTTGCAAATGTCATTCTAGGAATTTTGTTGTTGTTTATGATGTTATGAACAGTAGTGTTCCGTTTTTTAAGGCCGACTTGCACAACCAATCACTAAACCGATTTAGCGCTAAACTTATTTAAATCGTCATTTTGTCCCTGTCATATTGACAACATTTGACAGGGACAGAATGACGATTTAAATAAGTTTAGCGCTAAATCGGTTTAGTGATTGGTTGTGCAAGTCGGCCTAAATGAGGCGTTTAGTAAGTAGCAAAACCAGCTATGTATAACAATATTTTTTGAATACTTGTAAACTGAACTAAACCATGCTTACTTAGTGGGATTTGATTTGATTCGAAACGCAAAATAAAAGGTTACATATATAACTTTGGAATATACAGAATATAGGCATTTGTGCAATAAAAAAGTTGATAGCTATGTAGGTACATAGTTAAAGTGTTTTCTAACGATATATCGTCATTTAGTCGAAAAACATTTTAGCGGGTTTTGCAACTACACGCCGCTAAATGTAGGTATATCGCGAGATTTTTTTTTTGTAGTTTTTACAGTATTGGAGGTATTTATAAAGATTTGGGTATTATTAACATAACGGAAAATTAATTGTGGCAGGAAGAAGAATTAAATTGTTGTATTACCTGATTAGTGATATCATATACTACGATAGCCGCTTGCGCTCCTCTGTAGTACATTGGCGCTAAACTGTGGTATCTAAAAAAAAAATACATTTTTTTAAACTACAATTAGAAATATGTAAATATACATAAATATAATGTGACAATCCACACTATTCTATATTATATTGTATGTATATTTAGTCATCATCCAAAGTAAGCAACAAAGCGCTCACGTTAGGGGTACTAGACAACTGAACCTATATATCGTCGGCTTAATAATTATCACAATGCGTAACTCCTATCCGTGCAGGGGCGGAGAAAGAATACTAACCTCTGCGGCCGGGGTCGGCCTGTAGTAAGAGGCGACAAAACAACCCACCCTAGCTACGTGGTAGGGCCTCAACACCCGTCTGGATGGCGACCACCTTTGGTCTTAAGTATGCCACCATAATAACCTTGTGTTGTGTTCCAGGATTAGTGACCCAAGTTCCTGTACCCTTATGGGACTGCAGCGTGTTCGCGATGGACCTGGACCCACAATGAAAAAGAATCAAACTAGCACCACCAAAGGACAATATATTCAACCAATAGCCACAGATTATTACCGCTCAATGTACTCTACAAATCATGCTAACAATGTAAACCAGCAAAATAAACCAGAACATCAATCAGAAAAAGACCCAGTACTAGGATATATGTTACTATCAGGTGAAGTCAAGAAGGCCATAAGTTCCCAAAAGCTGGAAAAAGCACCAGGACCTGACAAAATCCCTAACGAACCGATGTGAGGAACAATTGAGAAGTCCAATATTAGCAGCGGTATTCGACATCCCTGCACGGAACTCATCCCAAACAAATGGGGTGAATCTCATATTATCCTTATCACCTCAAAAGAAAGACTTTCGATACATGTGTCCTACCTTGTTTGACCTACGGCTGCGAGACCTAGTCCCTAACAAAACTTCACAAGGAATAGCTTTCAAAGTGTCAGCATGCAATGGAGTATATTGGATGTGAAGTTAAAAGACAAGATCTACAATGATGACATTGATACAAATCAAAAGTTACCAATATACTCACTCGAGTCCACCAAAATGGAGATGGACTGGGCGTACCTACTAAGAAGCAGCCTGGATAAGTGGAGCAAACGGATAACAATCTGGACCCCAGGGATGGCAGTCGTAAAAGAGGACACCAGATAAGAAGATGGGAGGATGAGATCCGTTAACTCTGGGACCTTTGTTGACACGAGTTGCCTTATATAGAGCTCAATGGAGACAGTTGGAGGAGGCCTTTACTAAGAGGCATACAGAAATCTTATATATTATGTAAATTTTAAAATAACATTATGTCTAGAAACTCTGACTCCTGTAATAAAGGATATTTTATTTTATAAATGGATATCATGAGATGAGAATTGAATAGAAACCTTTAAGGCACTAACTACTGTAAGCTAAATTAAGTGCTTATTACACTTGGCTAAATTTAGTCGACTGAATTCAGAAGCAAATTTAGAAGCGAGTTAGAAGCTTCTGATTACACTGTTCTAAATTCAGTCACTGAATTCAATTGCCAGTTTAAGCGCGACGAAGTTGGACGTGTCGTGTGTGTCTGATAATGGCCCCCATATTGTCTAAACAACAAAAAATCGGTCTTGGCGTAGCCCTCGAAGTCGGCTCAATTTAAATAAAAAAAAAAGAAGAATATGGGTGAAGAAATATTTATTGCTGCGCGGAAAGTTAGCAAATATGAACATTATGAGTGATTTAGAACCAGCAGACTTCAGAAATTATCTACGAATGGATTCGAGATCGTTTGACCTAATATTAACCCTTGTGACACCGTTTATTCAAAAGCAGGATACTATCCTACGAGATAGTATAAGTCCAAAAGAAAGATTGGTTGTAACATTAAGATTTCTCGCAACAGGAAATTCGTACCAAGATTTAAAATTTAGTTCTTTAATATGTTTTTGAATGATTTAGTTCTATAATAACCCCTGCTAACAAAAATTATCCCTGAAACATGTCGGGCTATTATATATACCTAGTCAGGTCATAAATTCTGTCACATGTTTAATGTAAAATAATTGTAACAAGTTTATTCATTATGTAACCATTCATATACCAAAATGAACTTAACAAAACATAGATTCTTATGACATTAAAGTTTATTCAAAATGACCTCCGTGATTTTGAATACAAGCCTTCAATCTGCGCGGCCAGTCGTCTATCGCAGCACGAACGAGGTCCATGTCAATATCGGCGGCTGCCTTAATCAAGGATGTCTTGAGTGACTCCAAATTGGGATGAGGCTTTGAGCACGCCTTTTCCTCCAAGTGTTGCCATATCTTGTAATCTAACGGATTCAAATCTGGACTGGAGGAGGGCCAGTCTTCGTGCCGGATGAAGTCGATTTCACGCGCCGCCAGCCAGTCTTGTGTGCTCTTCGCTCTATGAGCTGGCGCCGAATCTTGTTGGAATACCCAGTACCTGTTATTGAACATGGTATGAGAAACAGGTTCCACAAGGTTCGTCAGGACTGTATTTTGATACACAACAGCATTCGTTTTTACACCTTTCTCACAAAAATGTACCTCTGTTAAGCCCCAATAAGAAACTCCCAACCATACCATGAGCGAGGATGGAAAATGACCTCGTTGGACACGCGGAATACGGTTGCTCGCTTCTTCACTACTGTGTGCGTACACCTTATTATTTTGTTTGTTGTAGCTCTCTTCTACGGTAAACATTTTTTCATCCGAAAAAAGAATTTCCCGATATTTTTTTCTCGCGTACCGCTTCAACAAAGCGCGGCATCTCTTCAGTCTCAGGTCCATTAGACGAGCATTCAAACGATGTCCTGTTTTTCTTCGATATGCCCGAAGCCCTAAGTCTTCATTTAACACCCTTTTCACCGTGGTTCTGCTTAACCCCATCTGAAGGGCCAACAGTTTCTGCTTACGTTTGGGATTTCTTTGAATTCGTGCCTTCACAGCTTTTATCACTGCTGGAGTCCTAACAGACCGAGGGCGACCACTTCTTGACCTGTCATCTACACTAGAGTCTTCATTGTATCGTTTGATGGTACGATAAACGAATCTTTTGGTTATATTCAAATTTTTCAGTATGTTAAAAATTTGAATTGGCGCGTAACTGCAACGATGCAACGCAATAACTGCAACACGGTCTTCTTTAAGCGTCCACTCCATATTTAAAAATGAGTAAAATTCTAAAAGTATACCTTTTTTATTTTCATGAACAATTCGAAATTCGAATTCAATAAACTTTTTTGTGGCCAGCATTCTAAAAGAAAAGTTTTTACTGTGTGACAATACTTATGACCTGACTATGTAAATATCAATTCGGACTAATAAATATAAATTATCAATCTTCTCTTTTAATGTCTTAACCCCGCTGTTCTCCTATCGCCTACGCCCGGGCCCACGGATATATGGCCTGCCGATCTCGTGGACCGGGCCGGTGCCGGCCCGCCCTTTGTCTTGAGGCGGACCCCTTCTAAAGTGTTGGCGCCAGGGGGTCAGGGTTTCGTCCCCCCGGCGCTCTCCTAACAACTCTAGGAGTTGAGGGGGCCGCGGAACAGCACGCAGCCCTCACCCTCGCGGCACTCTTTTAATGTCTTTGTCGTAGCCGTAACATCAACTTTTTTGTATAAATTCAGTAATACTTGGAAACCTTTATTGCGAATATTTTTATTCATAAAATTTTTGTCATTCTTGTCCCAAAGATAGGGCATACAGCTCTAAAATATTAAGCATAACTTCTTTTTAGTCAGTGGCACTCAGACTTTCCTTTTTTATTCGGAAGTAAAAAACAAACTAAAACGTCCTCACGCACAGAGAGCTATGGGGCGACTGAGTAAGTAACTAAATGCGATTACACCTTCCTAAATGCGTTTCTAATTAGGCTTCTAAATGATTCAGTCATTTAGAAACCATCCTTGCTTCTGAATTTAGGATGCTAACTTACTAAATGCTATTACACTTCACTGAATTCAGTAGCGACTGAATTCAGTCGCCTAAATTTAGCCAAGTGTAATAAGCACTTTAGTCTTCCTTAAGATTGTCATTTGATACTGAGTTTTCGTTTACATTAATATATTAAGAGATATGGATCTAATCCCTGTACTTTCTTGCTTACTTAGTACAGAAAAGTGTTATAAAAGGCAATGCAAATAAAGACATGGTGGGTTTCATTCTGCGATGATACTCAATGGCCCTGAGCACCCAAATAAACATAGTCATACTTCGACATTAAAGTTAGAGGATATACTCTTTAATTTTTTAAACTTTACTGCAAAGTCCACACTTATTAAATTAGAAATTGTATGTATATATAAAGACCTTTCCTGTCCAGCTGTGTCCCATATTTCAAATTTGACTGTGGTGTCATCGAGGCAGACGGTCTGTGTGAGGAATGCCGCGCCGATGGTGCTCTCCTGGTACTCGTGGAACTGGCCCTTGACGAAGCGCAGCACCAGCGACGACTTGCCCACCGCCGACTCGCCCAGCAGCACCAGCTTGAACTGGCACACTTTGGTTTGTGGGGCGCCATTTGGCCTCTGCGCCGAACCGCTCCTGTTTGTCGCCATCGCCTAAACAACACAATCAAATTTAATAGAATACGGAAAAGTAAAATATCAATATATTTTACTTTAGTTTCAATAAACTGTTGCCTAACTGCTTACTATGAAGTATGCTTTATCAAATTTGTTGTACAAAAAAATTTTAGTTAGTTATGACTTCACAAAACGCTTAGTCAATATATTATGTTATGATGTATATGTTATTGTAGGCTATTTTAAGAATATTTAATTTTTATATAAAAAAAATTTACATTTTACCTAAAATGAAATTTCTATAATAAATATAATAAATATTAAAAAGCAAAAACTGCATGATTTTCTTCCAACCAACGTGGGCTTATGTGTAAAGAGAATTAGTGTTAGTGTAAATACTAAAATTGTAAAAATTACAAAATAAATCTCTCTATTTTAATTAATATTACAAATTTCAATCTCTAATAAAATCACTCAATCTATTAATAAAATCACTCAAGTCTTAAACTATTGGCGATCATGTTTTAATTTTTTTTTTGTGAAGTATTAAAGGAATCTTTATTTTTATATTTTTGCATGTTAGAATGGACGTATAAAATATTAATAGCGTAGTATTTTAGCATGTTAGCGCGTAATTCCGATTGCTTAGAAAGTGCTCATAGCTATGTGTACTCTATATGTTCAAGTCTTAAACTATTGGCAATCACGTTTTAATTTTTTTTTTTTGTTAAGAATGAATACATTTTAAGCTTTAATTCAAGGTCAAAAAATTTAAAAAAGTGTCGAAGTTACTCAAAAATCGATTTGAAATTTTCACTTCCAGATGTAAAAAAATTCAAATTTAGAATTCAACAAAAAAATTAAAAACCAACTTTTTAACTATACGAAACAATACTTTTTTTTTACAAATTAGTTGATACAAATAATAAGCATCCAAAAATTCATGACTTCATTCTTAGTAAATTTATAAAAGCTCATAACTCAGCAAATAAGAATCATACGAAAAAAAAAATATGTGTACACATCCACGTCTACTAGAAGTGTAACTGATCAGAGTATAATAAAGGCTATTATTATTACTGTATAAATTAAACTAATTTATGAAAAATAATCATAAAGAATTAAAGTGCGGACCCTATATAATGTGGTATAAGGGCAGGAGGAAGAAGAAGAATCATAAAGAATCAAGTACAGTCAAACCTGAGTAAGTGAGAACTGGGTAAGCGAGAAAACTCTATTAATGAGAGTATTTGCCAGGTCCCGTCATTTTGCCCTCCTAAAACCTCTATAAGTGAGAAACAAAACCTGTATAAGTGACAGTCATTTTTCAAGCATGAACCTCTATAAGTGAGATTGATACATTATACCTCTATAAGCGACAGTTAAAAGCCTTTAACTTTTGCTATTTATGACTCATTCTTAAATTTTGAGGGACTCTTATTTAATTCAAACCAAATGTGCATCTGTTATTGTTTTCTATAGTTTTCGGAACTATAGAGGAATACAATGCGTATTCCAATGACCAAATGAAGAGGAACTCATTCTATTCAAAAAGCCAAATGTGTGTACCGACTTGTTTCTCAAGCTATTACACAGTCATCAGTTCATAAACAGCAATTGCGAAGAAAGTTCCTGTACTTACTCATAATGTCTAAACGAAAACTGTTGTCTTTAAATGATAAACTAAAAATTGTGAATGCTTTTGAATCTGGGAAATTTTTGTTTCCAATTACGTCCTATTTGCCGTATTTTATAGACCTCTATAAGTGAGACAGATCCCTTCTGTAACTCTGTAAGCTAGAAACTCGGGTTAGTGAGAATCCTCTATAAGAGAAAAAGAGATCACGGTCCCTTGAGCTCTCACTTATCCAGGTTTGACTGTATTATTAATTTAAAACAATTACTCAATGTTTCTGTGACAAAAGCTACAGATTGCATAATTTAGTATGAAAAATGCAAAATGTACAAAAAATAACTAATATTACAAATATCTCTCTATCTGTCTATAATTATGACTTCCATTAGCATAATCTGTATTATGCAAAAATAAACAATATCATGATTTTCTTATCTATGCACAAGACCTCTAATGTATTATTATTTATTAGGATTAAGGGAATACATATACAATTCTAGACATTTTTTAAGTATAGATTGTTATGATCATATTCCATTATAAGAATTTATACAACTTTAAATAGATACAATCACAAAAAATTGCACGAATTTGTTAGATAGAAAATCATAAATTAAATCTCCAAAGAGAATACTCATTTAACCTATATACTATCAAAGCATAAAATGCTCCACCAATTATGCTGATAAAGACAATCCACATTGTATTTTTTATCACTTACAATTATAATACACAAGTGTTTTCTACATTTACAATTTGGTTCCAAAGTTTAAGTTTGGGTGTTTAACCCATTATCACCAGACTTTTAAAAATTAAGAATATGTTTTTTTGGTGAAACATTTTTAGTTAAAGTAAAATAATATAAAACCCATTTTTTATTACGATTATTATTGGAATTTTACATAATGATTGCTATTTATGACATTATTTAAATATAAATTACCTAACAAACAAAAAAATATTTTTGTAATGACCTATAATGGGTTAAGTATATCTAATTTAAGCAAATATATACAATCTACTGAAATATATAATAAATAAATAATATATTTGTAATTTACCCTCTCAATATTAATTTTATAATCATTTTTGTATAAAGAAGCATTTGACTATAATTAAAATAACCTTCAGATTATCAATAAAACAACATTGTAGTTGAATTTCGTATTTAAAATAAAATGTAGAGAACAAGGATATTGATGACATGCATTTAGGATATCCAAAGTAAATAAATTGCTCATACTTTCCCTTTGAATTGGCCTTAATCATCAGTCTGAAGTTTTAACAATAGATTAACTCCAAGAGATCAGAGTACACAGCTTTTTATAAGACCAACTCACCGGAAACAAGGCCAAAGAAAACACAATTAGACACCATTGACAATGAGTAACTGTTTTTGTAAGAAAAATACACTAACAAACTCTCAGTGTCATGCACATTGAACTCAATATGTTCAAATTGGTTAAAACACGACCGAAACTCAATAAAGACTGCTATCGTCTCAATCGGAACGGTAAACAGCGTTATCTCGTAGTACGTATCATCGCGAAATCACAAAGAAACAAAAGGTATTAACAATGACACTTATCAGGTACGAATTGGCGCAGTTCACGGGACCCACAAAACACGGTGTAATTTATACAAATTTATCGGTTATGAACTCGAAACGTGTCTGTTGTGTTGTGATGACTAACACTGTCTGCCCGTATCGCAGCTTCCTACGAATCGGACCTCTAATTAATCTATCGACGCCCTCTGCCCAGTCAGCTGGCCATCAAAAATCCAAGATTGTCCGCATCTATAGTTTAAATTCTAAGCCAAGAAGTCCCGGATACCTTTAGCACACATGATCATGATCTTGTTTTTTTCTACACAATTTACATTATTAGATAAAATGACGCATTTACTACATTTAAAGGATATGAAAGACGTACCCTCCCTGTTTATTATATCCCCGTAGTGCACTTTTCTACAGGCGACAGTACCTCACGAGGTCGCCGTGTTGTCGAAAATCTCATTAATTACACGCTATAATGAAAAAAATCATTAATTTAAACGCTAAACTGGAAAATCTAGCACAAAAATGCAAAATGACCACGAACAAACATGGAAGCGAGAGTCTGCGAGAGCGAGTGAGACGTCTCACCATTGTTGTCTATGATTAAATGTCATTTTGCGAATTCAAGAAAAAAGATTATAAAAATTAAGAAAATCTGGGAGCCCAATCAAGGGGTCAGGGACTGACAAATACATAAATAGTATAATCGATAGATACAATTTTATTTAGAAGCTTTACAAATTAATTTGATGTTAATAGGTATTTTCCTGCTATTTGTTTATCATTTATCTAAATAATGGTTAAGTAATAAGGGTTAGCCGAGTGATCCCAACCAGTAATGATGGGCCTACCTCATCATTTACCTAAACAGTCGTTAAATAAATTATAGGCATTAAGAGATTCTTTATTCGTGGATGGGAGATCAGATGAAAGCTAATCCAAAAACCAGACTTTGTCACGTGTATTCCAATAATCTTCCTAAACTTTCTGCATCACGAAGGAAGACAATGAAAGTATTATTGCTTAATACCCTCGGAAGTATAGTACTTCTGAAGACTTCAGAATACAAGCTTAGAATGTAATTTTGACTTACCACATTTAGAGGACATCAGTTAAAATTATTGAATCATATTAAAAAACATTACTGATACAAAATCTAGACAAACTGAAACTAAAAATAAACTAAACTTAAATGTCTTGTAACCAGGCCATCTAAGTATAAAAAAGAAGACTTAAAAAAATAACACTAAAATAAACACTTTTTTCTTAATAAGATTTTATGGCCTGGTAAACCCTAAAAACAACAATGAATATAGTGTAGCGATGATCCTTGACGGTTCGTCTAAAGTTGATTTACGTTCGTCAACTAGTTAGTCAACTAGTTAAATTTGTCAACGAGTTAACGTAGTGTAGCCAACTTAGGGGATTCACCCCAAATTTAGGGGTTAAATTGCACCGGGGTTTTTTAAGGGTTAATCTAGTCACACTTATGATTGAGAAACAGTGTGTACTTATTAACTCCATGCAACAGTGTCTGATTTTTTTTTTCTATAAAAAATACAGATTTGTATGTGTTGAGTTTTTGTTTTTCCTCGTTATTGTTTCAAAAAGACGTTTTTTGTGCATGATAACTCTTGAATTGTGGATATGGCTAATGGGATCACTTTCAAAAAGATACATAAGGACGGAATGGCAGACTATTTATTTAACTTTAACATTTTTGAATTTATCTATGATAATCATTATATAAAATACATATGTTATTGATATAACTTATGTATTTTATTACTTATGTAACATGTCTAGTTAACTGATGTTAACTAGACATGTTACTTCTTTAAGATATTTTCACGGAATCAAAAAATACGACACAATTCAATCTAAACAAAATAAAACTGACATTCCAAATTTAAAGTAATTCAAACTTAATACATAAACCAAACAGATCAAAGTTGACATCCAAAGAGTATGTATAATCTGAGATTACCAATCAACAATAAAAGTAATTGTATGAGATCTTTTAATTTCGAAAGTTTTTATCTTGTTTTTTAATCTTGTTTAAGGTTTTTATGGTGTTTGTAATTATTAAAAATAAAAAAAATAATTAAAAATTAAACATTTTAATATTAGATAAGAACCTATATTTTTTAAATTGTCAGTTAGGGGGTTTTTTAATTTAGTCTTAGGGGGGATAAAATTTGAAGTGTTGGTGACACTGAGTTAACGTGCTACTAATGTCACTCGCAACGTAAACCTGAATGGTTTACGTAACAAGTTGATATTATTTTAACGCTACGCAAAGTTTTATTGAATATTTTTAACAGTATACTTTTTCTTCAGGCTTAGGCTTGATTGGTTATATCAATATGGTCATTCTATTTTTTAAAAATAGTATTTTAAAATCAACTCTTGACTATGGTACTTAGAGTTCAAATTCGAATGTCGCTCGTAATCTATGATGTTATTTTCAACGTAAGTATCCAATTAAATTCATAAAAGTCGTTGACGAATTCAACTAGTTGATTCATATTTAGTTAACGTTGGTAACTTGATACGTTGACTTGACAGTTGACAGATCTGTTTTTTGATTCAACGACTCTATACTCATTACTCAACGTCCATCGCTAAAATACAGTGTGGTTACGTTTTAATTACAATTCGTTATTTCGTATTAAATATCCAGTGTATTTATTTCAATTAAGGTTCGTAAGTTATTTGCATATAAATATGAAAATAACGAGATACAAAAAAGTGCAAAAATACCTTAAATTTTATTATAATAACTTTGGTTTCCATCAGCCTTACCAAGTTTTAGTTGACGGAACGTTTTGTTTTGCAGCTTTTAAAGTAAGTCTTCCTAGTTTATTTTAACCAATAAATAGATGAAGCAAGAGGAAGACTTAATTTAGAATACTGTTTTTAAATTCTGGAACATTTACTATTAATGTACATCGTGACTGAATTTACATTATTTATTTTTATTTAATTATCTCTAGCATGGACAGTAAATATCGTCCTAACGGCCGCCTCATAATCATAGTGGATGAGGTCTGGCGTGCGGAGAAATTACCTCATGAGGACATTCAAGTCCCTGTGGAGGAGCTGCCAGACCCAGAGGCTGATAGCGCTGATTCCCATCTCACCCTTAAAGAGCAAAGTTTTCGTTGGCAGGAGAACTTCCCTGAACCGGCACGCGATAATCTAAACTAGGTATTCTTTTGCTTCATTTGAATGGACTATGCAATGTAATCAGAGTTTATGTGTTAGGGCCTACGCAGACCGGGACGGCATGGCAAGGGATTTAATTTTTTACTAATGGACATTCAAACGTATCGATATAGAAATACTACATAAATTGCTATGCTTTAAAATGATGCCGTGGCATCGAAAGGGATTTCATTGCACGGCATTGAAAGACGTGCCACAGGCTCCCGCAGCGGGATGCCGTGGCATACTGCGAGTAGGCAATGGCATGCCAAGGCCTCCGGCGCTCGTTTTGACTTGATCAAACGCAACTGAAGACTAAAAGTGTATTGGGCAGCAGGAGCTGCTGAGGCATGCTTTGTCGCACTGTGGCATGCCGTGGCAAGGCGCTGGAATGCCGCGGTACCTCAGCGGCTAATGTGCGCTGACTGACGGCAAAATCCCTTGCCATGCCGTCCCGGTCTGTGTAGGCCCTTAGAAGCAGTGCAGCCACATCAGGAGTAAAATAATCCTCCACACCAGTGTGAGTGGCAAACTTTCGGCTTCTCAACACATCCGGTTGGTCACTTATGTTTGCGTGCGAGTTGCTAGTGGGGTTCATTTTACCCACAATCTGACTGCACTGGTTTGAAGTATGTCTGAGTTTTAGTAAGGAGTCTTAGATGTATTTAGCTAATTTATTGCCTATGGTGTTTGCAATGCCAGTGGCATCACGAACACGCTGCTGTCCCATAAGGGTACAGGAACTTGGGTCACTAATGCTGGAACTCAACACAAGGTTATTATGGTGGCATACTTAAGACCCCAAAGGTGGTTGCCATCCAGACGGGCATGAGGCCCTACTATGCAGATGCTTTCTTAAAGAAAGGAGTGTATTTTTTATAACTATACAATTTTATTATTATCCAACATATCTTTATGATATTATGCTGACTAAATTGAAAAAGCCATAAAAATTATCTATTATGTTTAGCTGGATACCAGAGATCCACATTTTTTATTGCTGTAGGACAGCAGACAGGCTTACGGCCAGGCCCATTTAGAATTTAACAGTTACCGTCGCCCCTTGTTGTCTCATAAGGGTACAGGAACTTGGGTCACTAATGCCGGAACACAACACAGAGTTATTATGGTGGCATACTAAGACCAAAGGTGGTGACCATTCCAACGGACTTGGGGCCCTACCACATAGCTAGAGTGGGTTGTTTTGTCGCCTTTTACGAAAGGCCGACGCCAGCCACAGAGGTCAATATTCTTTCTCCACCCCTGCACAAATAACACACATTGGTAGTCTTATTTTCTTAACTATACAGTTAAGGAAATATAATTCGAGCAGTTTTTTACCTCTCGGGTATTCTCACAGCTAATATTTATGTGCCTTTTTGAATTGACACCTTTCTGTAATGCTTTTCTCTACAGAACTTAGCAGATAGTATTTATTTACAAAAAAATTATAGAATATATGGAACTAAATTTGGCTAATGTGGCACCAAAGCACTGTGGCCAAATTAAAGACTAACTATAGACTCCAAAGTAGGAATTTATAATAGGAGATTAAGTGAAGCAAATCATTTCCATACATTTCAACAAAGTTTTACTATGAAATTGTTCATAAAATAAATATATAAATTTTATTTCTTTATCTAAACCCATAAACTAAGGTGTTATTGTTTATTTTCAGGAGCAAATTAACATTAGAGAACAAATACCAAAATACTTAAATTCACAAGCAAAACTCTTAACAACTAGGTGTATAATAATTGAAACAGAAAAAGTAGCAAAGAAGGCACATGGTGCATTGACTATTCTGAAGCAGTATGGAATTCATGAATGTGGACACAAAGAACCTGTTACAGGGTCAAAATGTATATTTTCTATGATTGGAAAGAGAAATGAGAAGCATTATATACTGGCAACGCAAGACCGCGATTTGCAGGAAAAAATGCGCGAGAGAGCAGGCGTTCCGCTACTGTACCTTCACAACAAATCACCAACTCTAGAGAAGCCTTCAAAAGCGACTTACGCAAAAGCTGGACAAACATTGGAAGCAAATCAAACCATGTTCATATCAGAAACTCAGAATGAGACGTTGAAAACAATGAAGAAGGCTTTAGGAGTTGAAGAAAAAGCGGAGCTGACAAATATGGTGGGGAAGAAGAAGAAACCGCACAATCCTAATCCTCTCTCTTGTAAGAAGAAGAAAAACAAAATTGAGGGCAAGAAGGAATATGTAAAAGAGGGCAAAGTTAGAAAACGAAATAAGAAGAAAATACCTAAGCATGTTAAGGAGCAGCTGAGAGTGGCTACTAGTTAATAAATAATTTTAAGAATTATAACTGGTATTTTTTAATATCTTCCTTCAAACGTTTCACAAGCATCCAGTGTTCACATTACAGACTCTGTTCTGTATTAGAGAGCAGAACTGCACTCTTTTGCTTTGTTATATTTTCTGCAACATTTTAGTTTCTTCTGCAAATTAGAATACAAAAATAGAGTGTACAGGTGCACAGGCTTAGGAGCAAAAGAATTCTCTGAAAGAGGGCCTAGGTGCCTTCACCAATGGTGCCGCTTGTATGCTACTTGAAAACTAGCAAAGAGAGCCCTATTCTTTTAATTAATTCATATATTAAAATTTTTCAAGAGCTTTAAGCTAATTGAGTCTGAACCCTTCATTTTGGGGTCTGTAGTAATCTTTTTTTATAGCTGACGAACTACCGCATGTGGATGTTAATGACGTCAGAGGCACTGCGAACACTGCTGTCCATATAGGTGTACCGGGAGTCACTAATGTCAAAATACCACAAGTTGCCATCCAGACAGGCTTGGAGTCCTACCACCTAGCAAGCTGTCTGCCATCCGACCCCTCAACCTTAAAAGTGAAACAGCATCAGTGCAATGTCCGTTGATCTGTAGGGTGCATCATGGCACCAAGGTTTACTTGAGTCCTAGAGATCTTAGTGAGAATACCTTTTCATCATTAATAACATATTCCAGTCTCGTGACGGGAATCCACCACGGGGACCCACAGGCATTTCTACGAGCAAAGAATGGAACGAGACTAGGATGTGTGGCGCAAACTTGGGATGGCTCACTAGTCTAATGTCTCACTAGTGAGCGAAGATTAGTTGAAGATGACGGAAATAAGTTAAAAGGAGTACGCTAATCAAATGCATTTATTTTGGTTTAAAAGGCCACGACAATTTGATTCTGTGGGATCCAAATGTGAGAATGTGTATTAACGGCAGATTGGTCAAATACACCGTGTGGAAATGGGACACTATGTCGTAGCACTCCTCTGGGTCGAAGACCTCTTCTCCATCGGGTGAATCCTACAATATTAAGATACATTTAAATTGCAGTTTCAATAAGAGATTGGCTCCATTTCGTTTCTTGGGTGTTGATAAGGCGAAAGGTTACTTCTTTCGGGCAAGGTATATCCTTTCAGAATTGAAGAGTCATAAAGTTTACCTCATCTATATTATTGCGCTAGAAAGGAAGGTCAGCGAGGCTAAGGGCCACAAGGGCAAGTGATTAGGGCTCCAGAGACAGGAACCGCCACCTCTGGTGATTTATTATAAGATTGTATTGAAGAGCAAGTTGCTGATGGATGATTCATCTGTGCAAATACTGAACATGACAAGAACTACCGGAAGTAACATGCCAAATCGATTATTATATCTAATATTAATTATACAAGGGCAATCATTATTAACCTCGATGGTATGCCGTATCATGACCTCTTTAAAATAGTCCCATATTGCTTTCGGTGAGTTCCAATAATACCATTTAAAGTATAAATGGGTGCTCAGGTATATTGTGACCAGACAGGCCAGTTTGAAAGCGCTGAAATCCCGCTGCGCAGCGTAATCTACACTTTCCAGGAGGTAGCTGATGAGAAAGTTCTTTTCTCGTAAATTGTGGTTCAATACTATTTTCTTCTCCACGAGGAAACAACCTGCAAACGAATCAATTTTTATCATTTAAATTATTTAAGTGCATTAAAAGTATTAAACTGCATGACATTGGTCTGTTAAAACTAATTTAATCTCATCAATGTGAAATTTTCATCTTTATAAGTTTGATGCGAAGAACGTACGTACTTACGCATTTTGCTTACTAAATATTATGTTATTATGGCTGGAGCACCTGCCTGTCAGCTCAATCCCCTAGATTCCATCAAACGGCGCGCAGTTCGTGTTGTCGACGATCCCATACTCACAGACGGTCTAGACACGCTTGGGCTTCGGAGAGACTTTGCGTCTCTTTGCGTATTCTACCGTCTGTACAATGGGGAGTGTTCTGAGGAGCTATTTAGAATGGTGCCCTCGTCGTCTTTTTACCACCGCACTGCTCGCCATCGACTGGGTGTTCATCCCCATTTCTTGTAGCCTCTTTCTTGTAAAAACGGTTCTCAAGAACGTTCATGCTGCGTACTCTCAGAATCCGGAATAAGCTTCCGGCTGAGGTTTTCTCAGCGCGGTACGATATGGGGTTCTTCAAAAAAGGCGTTATAAAATTTCTTCGAGGCCGACAGCGTGTGTGTAATGCCTCTGGTGTTGCAGACGCCCATAGGCAACGTGACGGTGACCACCTGTTAAGGTGTGCCATTTGCTGAACTCTAGCTAGCTAACTCTATAAAAAAAAATGTGGGACGGCGTCAGCATGTTTACTGTTCCACAATAAAAAAAATTACAGTTTTTAATTAAGCGTTCATGATAGTCTTTAAAAACACTTATTGGTTGAATCAAAAGAATGTTGTTCTACTGACACTACTAAAATAATATACATATGAGACAAATAGACATAGTGAAGGATAGATGAAGGGCAAAGTTGAGTAAGAGGAGAGTGATGTACAACACAATGGAGAACTAACAATTATTTTGGAAGATAATTATAACAAAATACCTATAAACTGTCGCAGGCCATAATCTCTATCGGCATCGGAAAAAGCGATCATAGCGACGGCTTCGTTCTCATTCATGACTGTGCCCACAAGAACTTTGGGCCGCGGCACCTTTTCAGGCTTCCTGAAGGGAGGTGCGTCGTTTTCCTTAAATGTTTTAAAGCTATTACTTATGTAATGAGCTGGATTAATGTTTTTAGCCATTGTGTCCATATCGACCTAGATCCTAAGCACGGGTAAAGTCGGGGGTGATGGCAATGCTAGGACTAACCTCGTGGTAAAGGCCACACTGATTTTTAAGCAATATAAAGGTAAAAGGTCAATAATAAAGTAGTTTGATATTTCGTTGTCGCATTTTAGATCGCGGCGATGGGAGATATTAAACTACCTCCAAATGTGGAACTACTTTTTTTTTATTGCTGTAAGACAGCAGACAGGCTGACGGCCCGTTTAGGATTTAGCAGTTACCGTCGCCTATAGGTGTTTGCAACGCCAGTGGCATCGCGAACACGCTGCTGTCCCATAAGGGTACAGGAACTTGGGTCACTAATGCCGGAACTCAACACAAGGTTATTATGGCGGCATACTTAAGACCCCAAAGGTGGTCGCCATCTAGACGGGCTTGAGGCCCTACCACGTAGCTAGGGTGGGTTGTTTTGTCGCCTTTTACAACAGGCCAGACTTTTTAAGCTATTATTTCCACTTCATGTCCTCAGAAGCATTATTACATTTTCCGTATACGTCTGTTATGCGATATTTGTTGCCCGTGTAGGCAGTTGGTAGCCGTATTGCACGACCTAATCTACGCATGCAATTGCCCATCAGCTTGTCCGCCGCAACGTCACGGATATAAAAACTGTAATGGATTGAAGAGCCCCTTAAGTAGCTCTTCCGGGTTATGTATACACTACAAGATTATTTCCACACGTCTGCTTGTATCACTAGCCACGTTACACGGCCGTGTAAACGTCGGGTCAACGATTACGGCTTCAGGTACTGATTTGTCCCTTTAAGTGGATACCATCCGCCATTGGACTTATGGTAGATAATGATTGCCGTCCTGTATATGTTTTTATCCGTCTAGGGGTGGAGAAAGAATACTAACCTCTGTGGCCGGGGTCGGCCTGTCGTAAAAGACGACAAAACAACCCACCCTAGCTCTAGCTACGGGCCTCAAGCCCGTCTGGATGGCGACCACCTTTAGTCCTTAGTATGCCGCCATAATAACCTTGTGTTGTGTTCCAGCATTAGTGACCCAAGTTCCTGTACCCTTATGGGACAGCAGCGTGTTGGCAATGCCACTGGCGTTGCAAACATCTATAGGCGACGGTAACTGCTAAATTCTAAGCAGGCCGTCAGCCTGTCCTATAGCAATAAAAAAAAATATGTATTATCAGAGCTGTCAATAAGTAATAGTTCGGTGTCTGTTCCAACCCGTACCATGCTAGCACGCACTTGTGTCACCCATTTTAACAGGAAAAAATACTAAAATCTACCTTTAAGGAGAATAAATAAGAAGGAGCAGATATCTGAGTCTTCAGTTTGCCCTCGTCTTCAGCAGGGATTGGTACGATGGGCGCCGACGCGGCCTTGACCTGCATCGAATGACTGGATTCTGTTAACCCCGTACTGGTTTTGGAATCCAGTATAGTTTCCATATTTACAGACATGCCAAACCACTGAACTATTAACTATATATATTTTATCTTTGTGATAAGTATATAACAATTACTATTTGACAAAAGAATACTGACCTAATTATGTATTTCTTGACATTCACAACACAACTTTTTTAAATGTTATATGAAAAACTTTACGTTACGAATCTTGAGAAGTAATGTATTAAAAAAGGCGTGTACATATATAATATTTTGTGACAATAATAATAAACGTATACGTGTACATATATAATTTATATCAAAAAATTCACGTCTTATTACAAACTTTTTTATTGCTGTAGGATAGCAGACAGGCTGACGGCCCACTTAGAATTTAGTAGTTACCATCGCCTATGGGTGTTTGTAACGCCAGTGGCATCGCGAATACGCTGCTATCCCATAAGAGTACAGGAACTTGGGTCACTAATGCCGGAATACAACACAAGGTTATTATGGTGGCATACTCAAAACCCAAGGTAGATAGGGTGAGTTGTTTTGTCGCCTTTTACGACAAGCTGACCCCGGCCGCAGAGGTTAGTATTCTTTTTCCGCCTCTGCACAAATATGAATGAATCCTAGAACATCAACATGCAATTATTTTTATAGAAAATTTGCTTCCATAGAATATACTAATAAATCAGGCATCAAGCCTTAAATGTTTTAAAACTATTTTAACAAATAGTTAAAGTTAATTTGACTTTTTAAAACAGATTCATTGACTAGCTTTGCAGGGCTGTCACAAACGGAAGACAGGCACAACTTCAGAACAAAACGTTCGTGGCCCAGTGCTGGGATCAAACTAAGACCCCAAGACGTTTACACAGACACTGAACCGACTGCGTCATTTGTTTGTATTTACGTCATAATATCGCAGGCATTTTTACGGCAGCTTTAAATGAACCTTTCATCCATTTTTATAGCTAATACCGACAGGTGGTCACTGTCGGCTATAGACGTTTACAATACCAAAGGCATTGCTAACATGCTGCCGGCCTCGAACAGCGACATAACACACGGTCATTATAGCGGAATGTGTTAAAATCAGGGGTGGTTGCCATGCAGACGAGCTTGGAGCCCCTAGGTAAGGTTGTTTTGCCGCCTTTTATGACAGGCCACCTCCATCTGCAGGGATCAGTATTCTCACACCTTTTCACAGAGAGTATATTATTTACTTCCAGTATTGTTAATTAAACATATTAAAACGGCAATATTGTTTAAATATTTAATCAATTTAATGTTGGCTTAATAAACTATATTACAGCCATATCTACAATACATTCAAATATTCAGTTGACGATCAAAACCACGATCATTTCAGACTTGGCCATATTCGCAGGAGTTACAAATTAAAAAAAATTGAGATGGGATATTTTTGATGATATTTTACTGTGAGAGTCAAGAACAACAAATTTCATTTGAAAATCATAGAATTTGACACTCATCGAGTATGAAGACGCTTTTATAATACCCACTAGGAGGGGGAGACCTAAATGCTGGCTTGACGTCATAAAGTGATGCTAATGCGTGCCTGGTAGTAAGTCCATTGGGACTTACTAAACACAACACAAGGTTATTATGTCGGCATACTTAAGACAAAGGTGGTCGCCATCCAGACGGGCTTGAGGGCCTACCACGTAGTTAGGGTGGGTTTTTTGTCGCCTTTTACAACAGGACGACCCCGGCCGCAGAGGTCAGTATTCTTTCTCCGCCCATGCCCGGATAAAATTGCAATTAAAGACTAAAATGATGATCATAATAATCGTGACTTTGATTGTGAAATGATGGTAAAAGCATAAATTACTCTTTTAACAGTCTTGAACAAACAGCAGCCGCTTCTGTAAAGACATACTTTCTTGCGCTTATTTGCGGACACCATGGATAAAGTAGTCTTGGAAACTAGTTTTATTTGAAACAATAGAGTAAAATTTAACGTTCTCACTTCTTTTCACGACGTCCCGTTTTCTCTTCTCTCTTATCGTTATGCTTATCCCAATATCTTACTATTTCTTGAGCACCTTTTCTCGATGCAATATCCCATTCTTCGCAGTGTATTTTCTCATTTTTCTTTTGCCGATCTTTATTTTCTGATTCACTTTCATCACTGCCACTTACGTCTCTTCTTTTTTTATTCTTTTTCTTAGATTTTTCTCGACTTGATGAATCGTCACTATCTGTTCCTTTTCTATTCTTCTCGTTTTTATTCTTCTTTTTCGAAGACTTATCTTTATGCCTTCCTTCATCACCGCCTTCCTCTTTCTTATGCCGGGGTTCATCAGAGTTCTTTTGACGATTATTTCTAGTATCAATTAAATCATTTTGCATTCGCAAATTATTTCTATTTTGTTCTTTGTCACGCCGCGGACTCTTATTTTTCTCTTCTTCACTATAGCGATGTCTTCTACTATCCTCAGCCCTTTCTTCACGTCCGTCACGCTTTCTATGACTCTCGTCATCACGATCTCTTTCCCTTCTCTTATATTTTTCTTCTTCATCATCATTCTGTTCTCTATCTCGCTTGTCTCTGCTATCATCTTTATGTTTACTTCGACTACTTTCCTTATAGTTCCGATTACGCTCATCGTATTTCCCTGATCTTCCACTTTCATCTCTTTCATTTTGAAAATTCTTTTCACGTCTTACATTTTGCTCATTCCTACTTTCTCTTTCACCGGTGCGTCTGTTCCGATCTTCATTATTGTTATCGTGTCGTTTATTATTTAAATCTATGCTTTTATGCTCTCTGGTTCCGGAATATCTATCCTCATTACGTGAGCCTCTATTTTCTATCTCTGCTCTATCATTGTAATTCCTATTTTCGTTTCTGCTAGTTCTGTTATCATCGCGTCTACCTTTATCTCTAGCAATCCTTCGGTCGTCATCTCTTTCGTTTCTGAAATCTTCCTCACGAGTATCATGCCTACCTGTCCTATTTTGTCTATTTCTACTATTATCTTCATCGTACTGTCTATCCCGCTGACTTCTTTCATCTCTCCTATTTTGCCTTTCATTGCCATTTCTCCGATCATTAAATTCATCTTGCCTTTCCTTGGCGGATTCATTTTGATTTCTATCTCGTGGTCTCACAAAGTTATTTCTGTCCTGTCTATCTGGTCTTGGTTCATTTCTTTGTGCGTCTTTGCCGTATGTGTCGTAAAATCCATCGTGACCCCAACGCTCGCCCTCAAGACGTTTTTCTCCATTTGCAGACTCTTTTTCCCCATCAGGGTCACCTTCTGGTGTTTTTGGAGTTTTCTTTTGCTTTTTTTTTGATTGTGACTTCTTTTCCTTTTTACTATTTTTTTCTTCATCTTCTGCAATGAAACGTATATTTTACATACATCTATAAATCTTAAGGGGCACACACCTAGTGTGAGATTTCAAAATAAATCTAAAATTTTATTTTTGCATATTCGATAGA
This sequence comes from Malacosoma neustria, assembly GCA_963693495.1. Classification (NCBI taxonomy): domain Eukaryota; kingdom Metazoa; phylum Arthropoda; class Insecta; order Lepidoptera; family Lasiocampidae; genus Malacosoma; species Malacosoma neustria. The sequence goes on along the minus strand of OY856375.1, from coordinate 22,205,551 downwards.
ATACTAGTATACATTTAAAAATAGTATATACATTTAAAAGTTATTGAGGCCCTAAAATAATATTATCATTACTTTAGGGCCATCGCAACCCATTATAATTTTTTTTACGAAGAAGAGCTTCAACAGCCCAGCAGACGCAATATGAAGAAGATGAAGGTGAATTATATGGGCCGGGAATACCAGACTAAATCATTTTATTTTTTAACACGTTTTTCCCAAAACTACATTTTTCAAATTGGCTGCAGTTGTAACTTGAAGACAAATCATCCGATCGCTATGATTTTTTTTTCTGCTTATTTAGTATGTTTCTCTGTACAATGACAATTGTAATTTTGGCGGGCCAAAAATCAACTCATTTTGAGCAAAATTCGACATTTTTTTTCAGTCTGCCATTTTGTTAAAATTCAGTTTTTTTTACAATCGTGGGTATATCGGAAATACTTTACAGGTTAATAATCTTTTATATTTTTTTTGTTTTCAGCCACGGTGAAGCCCGCAATCACTGCAGGACTTTTTTAGTAACTTGGGAAATAGCGAATAATACGCTAAAAATAATCATTTTTTGAAATTTTTTGTTAATACACAATATATTTATAAATATATCCTCAAAATTTTAAACCATCTCATGCAGTAGTTTTCTTTAGTTAAAATCCAAAAAATCACCTCTTTTTAGGCGGTCGCACTAGTTGTGCCCCTTAATGATTAAAGCCAACATCTAACACTATATAGCCTTTAAAAACTTACCACTAGAGTCACTTGAGCTAGAATCTGAAGATGACGATGAATCACTTGAACTGCTTGAGCTTGAATCTGAACCGCTTTCAAGGTTGATTTCTGTTAAAGGTGCTGGAACATTCTAAAAAAAAACAATTATGATTTAATTCACTCGGTAGCAAAATGCTTGATGGTTTTTGATATAATAACAATACTGCCATATCAAATTCACTAGTTAATGACCTGAATATGTTTTAGAAGAATATTGTTATTATGTTCTTTACATTGTTTAAAACCCCAGGGTAAACTGTATGCAATTGTTTGAATTAATAAATACTCCAAGCTCGGTTGGAGCCCTTTTGAAGCTTGAGCTTTTGAAGATTCTAACAGGATGAAATTGGAAATATTTGTGCTTATTATAAGATTTGATAAAAATATGACGATTTCAAACCAACCTTAGGCATTTGCTTCAAATGTTCTCGCAATTCATCAGTCAAACCACCCAAACCAATAGATGTGAAGAAATTGATAGAGAATCTGGTATTTTTGGGGTTGTCACGTGGGAAGATGCCAGCAAATGCTCCTTGTAGGGTCCTGAGAAGATTAATGATTTGATACTCAGAAACATGTATTTTAATGATCAAATATTTATTAAGTCTACTGTAAATAATTAATAGAATCAAAACTTAACCATTTCCAGGACATTGGCACATATTTTGTTAAATACAACCCCACTAATAAAGGGATATTCTATTTTATTGACGGTGTTGTAAAAACATTAGAAGATAACCTTTTGTGCATAAACTGAATATAAAAATCTAAAAATTATCTATTATTTGCCAAATAAAATACTAGGTAGGAGCAAAATATAATCCCTTTCAATGATTGTATAAGTTTAAAAATCGTAATTTGTATTATTAGTTACATTTTATATAACCAATTATAAAATTTTATGAGACAAACTCGTTATATATGTAAAAATTTTAAAGAACCCTTATGCCCTGTGTATGAAATATTTTCATTCATAGATGAACTCTACTAAATGGCCACATATGTAGACATAACTTTTTTAATGAATAGTCACTATTTTTGTAAAAAATTTTACTTATTAAATTATATTAAAATGAACAAATCGCAATAAAGAATCAACTAAAATCACGTTTTTTCTTAAAAAAAATTGGTTTCTGAAGAGGTTAAGTACCTCAGTCTACCAACGTAGAACAATATAGCTTTCATCTCATAATTTTGTAAAACTCAGTGTTTAGTAAAAGGATATTTCGTTAACTAACAGTTATAGGACATTATGTGGATCAAACAGTTGTTGGCCCTAAATGTACCAATGTGTCTATTCCAAGTTTGTAATTAATGGTTAAAAGAATTTTAATAATAAGATAACACTGACTCAAACAGCATGGAACTATCACATATTATGATACTCAACAGCAGATTGCTGGTTCAATAACAAATTTTGTAACCAGAACAAAAGTGGATAATAATGAGTTATATAATATAGAACTCACGGATCCTGAAGACGGTCATTCAGCTTCTTCAAACCCATATATTCAGCTAGCTCTTGGAAGAGAATCTTAATATATATCCGACTTGAACTTGTTGTGTCCTCTTCATTCAATTTTACACACTCCATCACCTCCCAACTAATTGAATCAGTGAACAAAAGATGCGCAAAGAACTTGCTCACATTCCTTAAACGGTTAGTATCTAACCTGTGAGCTGTTGAGTATGAATCTTTGAATATCTCCTCAAACGGACCAATGTAAATTCGATTTATATTACAAAAACGCTGTGCTAATAAACCGTAGAACTTCTCATATGTTCTCTGCTCAGCACAACAATCCAAAAACATATGGCAGAGCTCTACTTCCTGCCCGGGCTTCAGTTGCAATTTCATCAACTTATGAGCGCACTCCTCAAAATCTAAACTTGAGTTTATAGTCAGATAGATGGTGCGTCTCAAAGCTACCAAGTTTGTTTCTGTATTGTCAATAATTGTAACAGGTTTTGGAGCCTCGTTGTCATCTTCCTCCTCCTCTTCATCACTACCACTTTCTCCAGAACCCTCCTCTTCCCCGGATTCTGCATCTGAGCCTAGAATCTCTTTGCTGAGTGTTTTGTACTTTTGCTCATTCTCTTCATATTTATCATCAAACTTGAATACATCTGAAAAATACTAAATTTAATCAGTACAATGACATAATACAATGAGAGTAATAACAAAACTATAGTAGTTGGTCACATGTGCAACACCAGAAGTAATGCCAATGCACTGCTGGCTTCAAAGAAATTTTATAATGCCCTTTTTGAAAAACTCAATGTTGTACCATTATGGGAAAACCTCATGTATGTCTATTATTAAGGAGACTTACAGACATAAGAGTATGAAATTAAAGACTAATAATAAAGCTTGACTAATTTAATTTAGACAAAACATTTTTCTGAAAAGTTAAGTATTGAACAAATCTGCCACCTATTATTATGTTGATAGCAATTAAGCTATACCCTTGGTAGGGTGATTATTAAGCATAGACTTTGAATGACAATGTCAGGCATAATGGTCACTACATGGTCCTTATCAAAGATAAGAATACATCTACCACCATCACTTTTCAGACTTGTCGGACTATATTACTTTGCAAAATGTCACAGAAAAACACAATTTTGTTTCTGATGAGGTCAATAGCAGTTGCTACTATAAAAACCAAATGTATCCACATCTTTTACAGCATTTATCTTGAGCCTTCTTAGTCAAGATATGAAAACCCAATGTAAGGAATCATCACTAGTGTGTATGAATAACATTTTTAACAACAGGTTTTTTAGAATGCAAATATGTATATTTTATAAACACTTACTCAAAATGTCCTGTGGATCAGTAGCATCATCTAGCATGAGTAGATGTGTAAACTGCTCCTCTTCTGGAACAAGCTCCAATTCTTCAATCAATGCAGGATGATCTTTAAATCCATCTTTCCACACTTGGAACATGACTTCAATCATGTACTGCACTCTTTTATCCAACTGTCCTTCGTGAAGTATGTTACGCAACATTTCAAAAATAGCATTGACACCTTTGGAAGAAACCTCAGTCAATTTCTGACCACATTCCTTTAGGAATGCAATGGCTACTTCAACAGAATCATCAGTGGGTGTTTCAACTAGCAGTGTAAGTAATTCTAAAGCTAATATCTCATGGGCGACCCGCTGATTTACAAGATGTGCAATGAACGATGCTGATGATATGCATGTGGGTTTGTCATTACGCTTAAAACCTCTTTTGAACTGAATTACCAACCTTTTAAGTAATAATTCTCCAATATTAGGAAAACGAGAATTCACAGCCGATACTAGGGCCGCATACACATTGGTGAAAGTAGGTGATGCAGCCTGAGCTTGTATAATAGACCTACACAGCAAGCCTCTACCTCGCACTACGTTTTCCTTTAACAATTGTTTGATAATAATACCAATGTTACCAACGTTTATCTTGTTGATGTGACCGTGTATCGACTTTTTCAACGCTTCCCAAGCCAATCTTTGGTACGCAACAGAAGATTTATCGGTAATCTGAGCCTGCATCATACGAAGACGCGCTGGAGGAATATACGCGCCTCCGGTCCTTGTATTAAGCATGTCATTCTCTTTAGCACGTCTTGCTGGCATCTCTTTCTTGGCTTCTGGGACCTCATCCTGTTTTTCTTGTTTAGCTCGCACTTCAGGGGATCTTGATTTTGAATGTCTCCTTTTTCGTCTAGAATCCTTTTCACGGGAGTCCCGTGGCGACCGCGGTCTAGACCGGGCTCTTTTTGGGCTCCTTTTTCTCTCTTTGCGTTTGTCTCCATCATCGTCGTCTTTAGCCTTTTTACGCTTACTATCTTTGCTTGAATCCATATTATCACTATTCTAACCTTATTATGTTAATGATCTATTGCTTTAAGTTTATAAAACGTCGAATACACTTTAAATCTAGTAATTAGCATAGAGATGATTAGAAACTTGAATCACACGGAATTTATTGATAATGAGATTGAGAATTGAGAAATTAAATATGTCACAGTTGTCACACGCCAGCCAAGCGACGGCGGCCATTTTTGTTTTGACTACAGATTAACTACTACTATAATAGTATTGGTATTGGTTTTTAGTATATGGCTCCAATGCTTTTGGCACTGATTTTGCCAAGGTCCAGTAAAAGTTGTCAGGTGATGGAATAGCGGAAATAGGTAAATCGAATTTAGACAGTCTCCGGAAATATTTTCTGAGAATCTAAGGACAAGGTGGCATAAGTTAAACTGGTTACAAATATATATTATTTAAAGCAAGGAATTTGCATAAAATATTTATAGATTTAGGGTGAGATAGAGTGAGGAGGAAATTTAAATTAACCGGACGGGGAAATTCTTTAGGCAAAATACTATAGAGTGGAGTAGAAATCTTGGGGCAAAAAATATATGTTCGGTCGTTCCCTCATATAAACCACATTCACAGATTGAATGGTCACGCACTCTAATTTTTGCGAGGAAAACGGGGGAGCAGAAGTGACCAAGCCTAGGGCGGATTATAGTTGAAGTTATTTTTTTGGGAAACCTTCTGTGATAGAAAAACCAGGGTTTAATGGGAATAAGAGGTTGCAGAGAGCCATAATGTCTACCAGTAGTGAGATAAGAATTTTGCCAATTTGAGTTCCAGGTGTCTAACATTTGAGGTTTGGCAAGTAAACGTAAGTCACGAGGAAAAATTTAACTATATTTGTTGCAACTCAAGTTGACAGCTTCCTTCGCACAACTGTCCACTACTTCATTTCCGTTGATACCGCAATGGCTTGGGATCCAAATAAGAATGACATCAAGACTAGACTAGAGCAATAACATTCATAGAGCAAATCAATCAGTATTGCACACTGCACAATTATTAGGTCCATGGTATTGCATTAGCAGAAATTGATTAGCAGATAGCGTTGGATTTACTATTCGTACCATATTTTCGTGATATGTAATATGCTTAGAATAATTACACCTAGAACGATAGTTCTTTTGAAAGCGGCCTGCCAGAAGCGAGGCAAGAATATAATCTATGGTGCGTAAGGTACTTGTATTTACGCTCGACGAAACGCACACAGTGAAAAAAATAATGTTGCCAATACATTAAATTTTCCCTAAAAATAGGGATATTGAAAGTATATAGTGAGAGTGATATTGAAAGAAGAGTGAATGCAGGAAACATGGTGAATGGAGCTTTGCACTCCTTTATGAACAGTCGGAAGGTGTCTAACAAGGCTCGTCTGGCTGTGCATGAGGGGGTGTTGGTTCCGACACTCATGTACGGAAGTGAAAGTTGGGTATGGCAGAAGAAACATGAAAGCAGAATAAATGCAGTTGAGATGAGAGCGTTAAGAAGTATGATAGGAGTTAAACTGAGTGACAGAATAAGAAATTGTGAGATAAGGAAACGTTGTGGTCTGATAGAAGATGTAGTGACAAAAATTGAGAAAGGTATGCTGAGATGGTTTGGCCATGTTGAGAGAATGAATGAAGAACGATTGACGAAAAAAGTGTATAAGGCGAGTATGAATGGAAGTGTTGGAAGGGGTAGACCTAGGCGGACGTTTCGACGTTTCACGGCCAAAACGACGGCGCTGCTTCGCAGGCCGCAGCGCGTCCTGGCCGTCAGGGCGATAAGGGGATACCGCACGGTGTCCTTCGAAGCGGCCTCTCTGCTGGCCGGATCCCCACCATGGGACCTCGAGGCTCGAGTCCTGGCGCTATTGCACCAGTGGCGCCGGGATGCGGCCGAGCGTGGCTCTCACCCCGCGCCTCGCGAAGTGGAGGTAAAGCGGGCGGAGCTGCGCGATGAGGTACTCATGGTGGAGTGGAAGGAGCGCCTCGCGCACCCTAGCGCGGGCCTCGCCACCATCGAAGCGGTGAGGCCCGTCCTGGCCGAATGGGTGGAAAGGCGCCACGGCGCCCTGACCTTCCGCCTGACGCAGGTCCTCTCGGGGCACGGTTGCTTCGGGAGGTACCTGTGTCGCATAGGGCGGGAGATGACGTCAGGGTGCCACCACTGTGGCGCGGGCGACGAGGAGGACACGGTGAACCACACTGTCGCCGTGTGCCCTGCGTGGCACGAGGAGCGCCGCGCCCTCGTCGCCCAAATTGGCGTGGACCTGTCGCTCCCGGCCCTGGTTCTGTCCATGGTCGGGGGCGATTCCTGGATGGACGGTCGTCGCCTCCTTCTGCGAGGCAGTCATGTCCGCAAAGGAGGCGGCGGAGCGGGAGCGGGATTTGACCACAACACTCCCCTCCCGCCAACGCAGGCCACGGAGGGCCAGTAACGACCTCCGGCCGCCGTAAAAAGCGGCCGCGGGCGGCCCCTCGGGGGAGGACCCGCCGCCCGCACTATTGCCGCGAGGGTGAGGGCTGCGTGCTGTTCCGCGGCCCCCCTCAACTCCTAGAGTTGTTAGGAGAGCGCCGGGGGGACGAAACCCTGACCCCCTGGCGCCAACACTTTAGAAGGGGTTCGCCTCAAGACAAAGGGCGGGCCGGCGCCGGCCCGGGCCACGAGATCGGCAGGCCATATATCCGTGGGCCCGGGCGTAGGCGATAGGAGAACAACGGGGTTTTTTAGTGGGTAGTCGGATGGCCAATCATCTTTCCCGGAGTCCCTCGGTCGGTCCCCCCGGGCCGGGGGAACCCGTCAAGAGAGGTTTTTCCCCGAGACCAAAAAAAAAAAGGCGGACGTTTCGAAACCAGATCAGGGACATCTTGAAAAAAGGCCAGGTCAAGAGTACCCTAAACCAAAGGGCATGTATGAAGGGAATAATGAAAGTGGACGAAGCGAAACAAATATGTAAGGATCGTAGCAAGTGGAAAGAAGTGGTCTCTGCCTACCCCTACTGGAAAAAAAGGGAAACTCAAAAATGGTTCACTTTTATATAATGCATATGGGGGTTAAAATTGTCGTAAATAGTCACCCCTATCATCTTCTACGTCGAATTACCAAGAACCCTGTAGTTGTCGTAACAGTTTTAGCGCCACAATAACGCCATCGTCACCATATTGTATCAATTGTATTTTGTAATTAGATTTCAAGTCTTTACATATAATTTATTTTAATTGTAATATGTAATAATTGTAGCAATAAAATAAATTTTAATCGCATGTGTCAGTTGTGTATTTTACGGAAATACGGAGCCGATTACTATAACAAGATCGAGTCTGCGAATTAACTGATTCGATCAATATCATCATTTTGTCATGTGATTAGCTAGCTATATCGTTCTGGGTTTCTTTAGTGCATATCCAGTCAATTTCTTTGTTCTACTGAAATGGATTCCGATGTTGTCCAGTGCTCTAAATGTACGGAATCTGAGCAATGATTTATAATAAGCTATAAGGCTCAATTTTCATGCTGCATCATTCACCAATAAAATGAGCTGGTGTCATTTACCATAGCATACAGTTTTAATTAGTTGGAAATACTTTTGTTTAGTAGTATTTACTTTAATATGGTCTTAGAGGGTAGACCCTACTGTAAGAGTTCCTCGTTTTGTAATAGATACTTCACGATAGTAGTTTGGTTTATATGTCCGTCTCCGTGCAGGGGTGGATTAAGAATACTAACTCCTGTGGTTGTTTTATCGCAAGGGTAGGTATCATAGCTAGATGGTAGCCGCGGTGCGGGAAACAAAGGTAGCGCGGATTCGATTATTATACGTGGAAAGGAAAGGAGACGGAAATACCCAGCAAGTCAGAAAGAGCGACGACTCACCTGAGATTCTCCGATCTGCTACCCTCCACGGCTGGTTCTGCGGTTTGGAATCTAGGCCTTTATACAGTTTGTTTGTTTACAGTTTTATTCGAAATCACCGCCAGGTCCCGCAGCATCTAATTTGTGGGTAGGCAAGGAAAAATGATAGGATGAGGCGCCTAACCAGTCGCAAACATCCTTAGGCCACGGTAACTACTTAATGTTAGGTGGGCCGTCAGCCTATCTGCTGTTCGTCAGCAATAAAAAAAAACCACGTGGAATACAGTGTAACCTATTACTAATAATTTAGGCATATCGCTCCCTTAGTAATGTAAAGGCCTATTTAAAAAACACAAACTTTTGGGAAAACGAGTTTATAGATTCGGGTTTCTCGATATTTTTACTCTACCATTAATAAAATATCGTAATTTAAAGTGCTATAGCCCTGAATTTTTTTATGTAGACTATAATAAACGTACTACAGTATTAACAGCTGAAACATTACAGAAAAAAAAAATGATTCAAATACGTACTGGCGCCTTACTAGTTGAGCCTTTAGGAGGAAGAGGCTGGCGCGGGAGAGGGTGGTGTGAAAGGGACACAATTACAGAATTCATTAAAAAATTAGCTTTTTTCTGGTTTTGTGAAAGCCATGTCGTAGAACAGTTGATATTGAGCCCATATAACGCAAAAAGTCAAAACCTCAAAATTTCGAGTTGTGCCCATACATTACTAAGCGATAGGGAGCGATATGTTTTTTAGGTATTGGTTAAAGGAAACACCATTTTATTAGTATTTATGACTTTATTTAATACGACAATGAAACTACAAAAAAATGCCTGCACCTCACAGCGATACCTTACAACTGAAGCACATTATTAATCAGGTAATAAAATATAAAAATTAACTTTCATAACACGATAAGGAGTAATAGTGACTAAAATTACAATAATACGCACCGTAGACGACGTACTACTTTATTCTCGATAATAGTGTGTCGTGTACGTTACACTTAATATAAAAACAAAATTACTAATCATATTTCAAAGCTATATTTGCTCACCATACATGATTCTTTCCGATTGTGAGATTTCTATAAGGCTACACAATACCCAAGGCATATTGGTCAGAGGATCTTCTCCGCCGAGAAACAAGCTTGTCTTACATCTAATTGTATTTTAGACCAATTATCCATAATGACCACCTTCACAGACTCTAGCGAACCTACTTTATGGTAAGCTTAAGAGCTGGTTACGACCAGGGTTAACAGCTTACCACCATGTCATCGCCCGTTTCAAAGAGACATATATTAAACCCTCCTGTCTGAATTTTCCAAGGTTACTTACTGGTCTGTCATCAACAATCGATCTCACCAACCTGAACAGTTTGGTGCAAATTGCGTATCACCAAACGTATCTAGTCAGTTTTAAAATACATCCTTACTCGTAAAGAGCGTTAGTAACGTATTAGAAGCAAGCAAGCGCACCCGCCGCGCCCCACGCGCAAAGCACGACGCATCTCTTAATTATATACAATTATCGAATCTCCTTGAAACAGATCCATACTAAAATTAATGGCAAAAATATACTATAGAATAGATGAAATCTCAACTCAATGACAACCCTTGGAGAACGAGTTTACATCCGAACACCAGTTTTAATTGACTGAGAGCAGTTTATAAACTACCCTCATTCCTGTATGTTAAACTACTGATGGACCATCTAATAATGGTCAGATAAGACGCTACGTCAGTTTGATTACGTCTTTTAGTGGAGCTGTCACTTATATCTCTGACATTCTTAAACTCTGTTATAATAGAAGATTGAGAATTGATGAGATAAAGAGTTAAGTAAATATTACATCAAGCAGCTCAAAATAACCCTTATTTGCTCTAAACTTGACTCTTTCTTAAAATATTTTATCAACTTAGACGGGGTAGTTAATTAAAACTGGTATTTGTAGTAACGTAAGCTCTCCAAGGGAAGCCACCACCCCGCGTTCAATGCCCGACAGACCCGCCACCCACCTGTACACTAAACTATAGCAAAACATCACAGAAGCGATTTTCGTGCTTGATACACGTATCTACCGTTTAAAAAAATATAAACTCGCTACGTTTTGTGCATGAGGGCGTAGTCACTTTGTTCAACGGTGGCCCACTAGACTTAGTAGGTATACCTACTAACTGTAATGGATTCACTAAACATCCATCCAAATAACTTAGTGAAAATTTTATTAGCATTTCGAAATCACCGCTTGTTATGTTTGATATAGACAACAGAAAGTGTGCTTAATGTTTGATTATATTATTGTCAGTAAAAATATCTGGTAGCAAATAAAATATTTTTCACAACTACCCGCACGAAGCGCTAAACACGAAGTGAACTACCCCCTCGCATCCTATTTTACACATTATTGATATTTTTCAAGAGCCAAATTTTTTTTTACCAAATATTGAGGCACTTTAGCTGTAAAACGCTTTTAATTTATTTTTAATTATGAGTCTTTATGAACGGAAGCGAAATGAACTAAATGAAGTTGATAACATCGAGTAAATTGGTCAAGTTACCAAAATATTGCTTTATAATAATGGATAACAGTGGTTAAGTTGAACTATTTTTGTTTTAAAACAGTGCGACATAAGTACCATAAACAATATAATACGCTCGAATGACCAACACTGAGAAGCCAATTGGAAACTTAACATTTAATAATTTGACCAATCTACTAAATGGCATCAATACTAAAACGTGGACACCGGCATCGAGCACTTGCGACGCTCAACTCGTAGACACAACCACCAACCAACCGACACGGTAAGTACTCAATCACATTTTAACTACCCTCTCAAATTATTTTTTGTCATAAGTAAATAAGCCTGTAATTTAATGCTCTTTTTGTCATAAATATGCTTAAATAATTCAAATCAACTTGATTTTCTTGCAATTTGTTATCAATTTCAGTATAAAACAGTTTAAATATGCAAAAAAATAACTTGGCAAGGGTATTGACAATGAATTCCGACACAATTTAGTGAGAAATGTGAAACTTAAATTTATCAATATCAACCTAAAATACTGCTGCGTAATGTAATAATGAAAAGTAATGATATTAGTCTATAAACTAGTGTTAATGGGATATTTTGCTTATCGACCACCCCAACGCCATCTCTTATTATACCCCAATAGCTAGCTACCTCATCCCTTACCACAACGAACTAAAAGCTATAACACACGTGATAAATGCACTGCTAAATCAGTCATCACTGACATTTATCCTTTCCGATATTATTTAATTTGAGCTTTCGATTGAAATGCTCATATCGAGATCAGGTCATCGTTTAGGCCTTAATGAACCGGAAAGGTAAAAGTATCATAAGCATAATTACGTATCGGACCAGCGTTAGATATGTAGCACAAATATTATGAGCGTTACATGTAGGTAGAATTAAAAAAAAAATCCACAATATTCGTTCGTACACGTTGCAACACCGGCGCAATGAGTGAATTGTGGCAGCCCCGCGCAGACAACGTATTATACACACTGGCCCAGCCAATCTTAAAACTACCGTCATAAATCACTATAAGATACCTTATTTTTTATTCTTTCGACAATTGATATATATTTATCCTAATTAAACATAGATGTTTTTCCCATTGAATATTTTTTAAGGTGATAAATTGTCTGTGTATGCGATGGTACGTGAAGTGCATGTAAGTGAAAGACGCAACTGATATTAATTTCATTATATATTCAGTATTATAAATCCATACTCAGTCATACTTCTCAGAGTTATCTGTGAGCAATCCAACAACCGCGTTATCTCGAGATATTCAAAAACCTTTGATATAGTAATTTATGACGTCATAACACCACTTTCGCTTTTTGATAGAATAGTAATTTTTTAACATTTTAAAATTTCAAAAACGCAAATAATATTATTCTTAGCCTCTTTTAACAGCGTTCATTTAATTCATTCATACAATTACATACTTAGCAGGTCAGTTTTATTAATTTAAAACCTACTTTGTTTATATGCGACGAACGCTTTTTAATTTGCTCATTGCCTTAGAGAATATCATTATATCCAAAAGTTAATTCATATTATTGTAACGTTTTTTTAAATTATTAAAAAAATATTTATCACAAAATTCATTTTACATGTTAATTTTGAACTACCCTCCTCGCCAACGTATCACAATGCTCCTTATTTAATAATTTTATTAGGGTGTTTTAATTGGATTGTACAAAAAAATATGGAGTTTGAAAAAAATAAACTTACTAAAAAGTACAAAAATGTCAATAATTCTAAGTACATATAATGGAAAATAGTATTTATTCTCTATGACATTGAACGCGTTCTAAAGCGACTGTCACGCGTGACAATCCTACAACACTGCAACATTTCAACTATATACAGTTTTGTAGATCAGCTGGAAATCTGATAATCGAGACAGCAGAAGTGTTCAAAGCATTTTGCATATAACAATTAGTCAGTTGGAGTAACTTAGCGATAGAATTCATTGTTAATTTTCAATATATACTGAATTTTTGCATTGAATTTAAGCTGACTATTGCCAATATTAATTTTAATATTGTAATAAGAGAATAAAAATAATTAATTCGAATTCCTTTATGAAGTGGATTTGAAGTAAAATCAAGTCACCCCAACTGATGGTAGTGTAATGTCGCAGTGTCACCGGCGTGTGTGTTACTGTGTGTTATTGTTTGTTACTGTGTTGGCGTGCGGCGAGGGACTTAGCCCGAGGTGGCGGCGGTTTCGCTCTCGACGCGCGCGCTCTTGTTCTGCCTCACCATCTCCGCGCGTCGCTCCTGCAAACACCACACGGATATTAACACATGTGACCGACCACAGGACTTCTTAATTCTTGTGCAAAGAGATTATTATCGATTGGTTATTAAATAAATAAAACTAACACACAATCTTGACGTACTTCTCTTCATGCTTGATGCACAACGTAAAGCGACCGTGTGTAAACTCGACGTACGTCAGTGGCGTAGCGTAGTGTGGAGGGGGGGGGGGGGGGGGACAAAATTCAGAACGATTGAAATGAACACAGAATTTACCATAAATTATACTGTAACTAAATCGGGGATAGCCCCTTTCTTTAAATGAATGTATATTAATGATATCTGACTCATTGTTGAGACTGATAACACAGTCTTTAATTTAAAATTTCTGTATATTATAGTCATTTCAATTGAAATAACTACTTAGCAGAGCGGTAAAATTTTGTTCCGCCCCGGGCGGTTGTTACTCACGCTACGCCATAGACATACGTTAGGGGAGTGTGCTATTAAGTGTTTATAAGAGTTGATATATTCACGGCGTGATCTTTTTTTAAAAAAATACAATTAAAATAAAAAATTAAAACAATTAGTAATAATAATTAATGAGTTAAAGCCAACAATTTAATTGAAACATCATGGACACTAAAATAAAAAAGTATATAATTGAAAACTGTTACTGGCTGAAATAAACGTTGGACCATAGACAAACCTCCTTTTTGACAAAGTCCAGTTTCTTTTGTATCTCCTTTTCCCTGTTAATCTCGGCGGCGGTAAGCTTGGTCTCGATGTCCTTGGTGATCTCCTCGACCTTGGCCGTGGCCGCCGAACGGACTTCGGCCAACTTTATATTCTAAATGCATGGAGTCAAATAATAATATGAAAAAAAAAAACAAAAGTACAATGAATGATTATGAAATATTCCAATAAGACTAACACTTGACAATGGATGGATTGAATAAGAAAAAGAAAACATGAATTCATGCTTACATAAGAAATTGTTATAGATTGAACTGGTATTAAAAAAAAACTTAAACTGTAATGACTGTGGTCAATTTTATTGTTTCCATATTTACTCGGAATTAATCTGGAATCTTCAACAAATTCGGAAAGGCCACGGACCGGGATCCGTGGCGCAAATTTGGGGTGGGGCCTACATTCAGCAGTGGACATCGATTAGATAAACGACGAAGGGTATATAGGTATCTATTCTTGTATATCTTTGGACCAAGAAAGAGAAATGTTACAAAAGGACTTACGATGGAAGCAGAAGTTCTGTCTATCAAAATAAACCTTTGAAAATAAACCTTTCTCATATAATTAAACCGGGTCTTTAATAATGAAATAGTGATCAATCATTTTGATATTAATCTCAATTAACCAATAACCATAATTGGAATTTCCGAGTATATGTATTTATTCCTCTTGCCCCACAATTATGTACTTAATACTTATGTACAGTCATGGACATATTATTTGTGTCTTCAGGCCGCAGTTGAGGTCGACGACCGCAATTGTCGTCAGATTCACGCCATATGGCTCAACAAAAAAGTTCAGTAGCACAACATTTTACTGTTAACTTAAAATGACGAGCAACTTTGAGAAAGGTGATACAGAAATTCAACTTCTTACTAGCGTTCTTCTTAGTTACATTTAAAGCATACATTTTTTTTCCTGAGGGTAGATGAAAAATAGTTAACATTTTTCACCAAAATAAGAAGCTCGAAGTACGCTGCAATATATAAGCTAATTATTTATTGAACAAAAGTTACAAGAATAACTGAATTTGGTATTGACTCTAAAATGAAAATTAAACGAGGAAGTGTTGTTATAGCAACTCATTTGTTGCCTTTTATGGCTCTCTAAGTAAATTATGTCATAATTCTATTCTTATATTACACTGAGCTAAAACTGTAAACATACAAAAATAGCACAAACCACATTTTTTATTTTATTTAACAGAATGATTACGTTGTTTACAAACTCGATTCAATTAGTTACTGCTTTCAAGGTGAAGGCGATTTCATGAATTATGAAAATACTGAAAAGCCAATTCAAAAGTCCACGGTGACGAATTCGGACAAACGTTTGTCTAATAATGTCAAAAAGAATTTGTTAAGGAACAAAACTCGAAAAATCTACGAAAAACCAGTTCAATCCAAACCGCGCACAAAAACAGCACAAACGAAATATACACAACATTTTTTTATGAAAAATAAATTAAAAAAATAGTTTACATGGTTGCGTAGCTTCTCTTTTTGCTCAGCCTCGAGCTGGAGGCGGCGGTCGGCGGCCTGCTGCAGCTTGTCCTGGATCGCTGACTCCAGCTGTTGGAACTTCTCTTGGTTACCAGCGCGCACTTTGCGCACTTGCTCCTCCTATTATCAAAAGACGAGCTATAAGTGCCCCAGTTTACCGAATAACCATTAGAACACACGTACTACATGAAGGAGTGCTTTTGTGATCAAATGGCATGGAAATTCTAAAATAAATATTGTTTTCATGCGTTTGGACAAATTATAAAAGCGTCTCTTTAGGCGCCCAACCAAAAAACGTATCATACATTGTTAACGGTGAAATACGAGTATGAACTCCAATCTTCATCTGCTTTATACCCTATTGTAGACAAGGCGTCATAGTTATCTATGTAACCTGTAAACTGCCGCGTCATCAACGAGTAGACTAAATATGATTGTCTGAAATAACTTTTGAAAAAAAAAAGACTAACGTGTTCGCGCAGACGCTCGAGCATCTTCTTGATGTTCTCGTCGCGCTTGTCTGCAGCTGTGTTCATCTTCTCTTCGATCGCCTTGTAAACTTCTGCAGTCTGTTGCTCCAGGCTTAACCTGAAATAGATTAACTGGCTTTCAGAACCTGTCAACTGATCACAATATCTAAGTCCGGTTTAAGAAACTGGATGGATACCATTTACGACATGTCAAGGTCTCGATACGAGTGTTTCTGTAGAAGATAGGAAAGACGGAAAGATTGGTTATAGGGCACGTGGACAGCGACCAGACTATAGAACCTATTTACCAATACTCCAAGTCCAAAACAAAGGCATAAATCTTTGCTCACACTTTATTATAACTTAGGCCTTCAGTATACCAGTTAAGTTGTGCGCATAAAGTTCTTGATAGGCCCATAATTTTTAAAGTAACTTAGCCTGTGTCATCTCTTACAACATATACTTATAGCCGAAGAAAATCAACTTACCTGGTCTTCTCAACGCCCTCCAAATGGTCCTTGATCCTGCCACGTATTTCGCTGATGAAGGCCTCTCGCTTCTCCTCGTGCGTTTCCATCTTGGCGTCGAGGGCCTCCTTCGTTGTAGCGATGAAGTTGTTTGTATGCTCGCTGCGGAAGCGAGACGCCTCCTCAATCTTTGCCATCTTTTGGGCAATCGCTGCCATCTTGCTAGCTTCCAAGCTCTGATAAAAAAAATTGCCCAACACCCGGGCAGAGCTATATAAGAATAAGGCTACCGCAACTTCTTTTTCTATATGGAGAAATGGGAGACGTCAAAATAGATTTGACCACATTTTCTTGACGCTCTTTGCTCAGGCAGAGACGCGTCTAAGAGCGGGAGATCTTCAAGCTCGGAGGTATATACATCGGATGCAACTGGTATGAAAGGCTCGTTGAAAAGAAGAATGCTTCCTCTATCTTTATTGTTAGAAATCCATTTATAATGACCTAAAGAATATGTATCTATACAAAACAGGATGTATCGCATCGGGTTCTGTAAGATCAACAATGTATTCGCGATTCATTAATAGTAGTTATTTTTACATAACAACTATACACCTAGGCTATTTATTAAATTAGTAAAATTTACATAATTTTAATTCCACATTGATTTAATTCCACATGACTTCGACCCTTTTAGATTTACATTCTTCTATAATTAAACGAATACCCAAACAAATCGACCTTGGCAGTGGTTTCATTACGTTGTGTCTACGTTATTTCTATCGATTAATTTAATACGGTTTTCGGTATTTCTTCTTATTTCTACAACTGCAGGAAAATGTAAATTATAACGTAGCTATTACAGTTATGGAAGACACGGTGTAGAAAATCATCAAATATAAATAATCGCAACATCCCTATAGCAAAGCAAGTAAGTAGCATTTTATAAAAGAATCCGCCAAAAATTACTTGATCCAATTTTCATAGCATCCGTTGAGCAACAGAATTCTCAATTTTCAACAAGGAGGCTACTCACACGTCTCCTCTCTTCAGCCGCCTTGAGTTTCTCCTGGATTTCTTCAACTGAAGGGGTCTTCTCGGGTGAGTCCGCGCGGCGGGGCACCGGCACACCCACCGGCTCCGCGAGGATCACCTCGTACGCCAGACCACCCTTGGACATCTCTTGACAACGGATTTCAGTGGCTGCAAATACATATATAATTACATCACAGGGAATAGAGACGAAGGTCGAAGCTGAAAAGCGATCGAAGAACATGATTGTGCAGCATATAAAACGAATATGTGGATAAAGCGAAACAAAAAAAAATTTGATACATAAAACGAATGCAACTTCAGTAAATGCAGCTTAACCAAGTAATGATAAAATAATTCTACTGCAATTTAACCCTGCTTTGAAATCGTCCTTCAAAAGCGGTAGACAACGTAACTTTCCATTATAAAATCTCATTAGCAACAATTGTCAGAAATGACTCGTTTTTTAAAATCTGTTCTTTCCTAAATTCCCTCATTATTTCTGTAATTAACCGTAAATTAATACTCATTTAATGGCTTTATAGGCGAAATATTGCCGCAAACCTCCTCACATAATCCTCGTTTCATAATTAATCATAATTCAGGCAACTAATGAACATGCCGCGGTCCGGGACACTTGCGAAATTCGTTTAATTACGCCCCAGATTCCGTTTAGGGGTTGGCATTTTTAGACGGGGGTTGAATTTCAAGGGCGGTTTATCACCTCGGTAATGTAATTTTAAATGTGATCGGTTTAATTAAAAGTGTGTTAGTTTTCTCATCTAGCCTTAACTTTGTTGGCGTTAATCTAATATATAAAATTCTCGTGTCACAGTTTTCGTTGCCATACTACTCCGAAACGGCTTGACCGATTTTGTTGAAATTTTTTGTGCTTATCCGGTATCTATGAGAATCGACCAACATCTATTTTTCATCCCCCTAAATGTTAGGGGTGACCCACCCAAAATTTTTTTTTTAATTTTTTGACATTTTATTATTTATATGGCAGAACAACGTTTGCCGGGTCAGCTAGTTTTGCTCTAAAATTTTGAAAAAGCACTGCCAACGCGTCATGGGCGGCCGCAGAATGTTACAATGCGGTCAAATGTCCTTTTGTGAGTATTTTATTACGTTGCCTGGAAGCGTTTGCTTCTTAGTTATAACACCATCATTTATTTCATAATTTTATTTCTATTTCAATTATACATTTTATAATTGTATAGTGACAAAAAAGACTCTTTTATCATGTATCTAGCTAATGCTTTTTTAAATAATCCCATTGCCTTAATGATATTTTAATTTTTTTCATGGCAACTATATAAGGGTTGTCAGATTTACGCCAATTGGAATAATCAAAGTTACCATAATAAATTACTGTGCATACTGCATAGCATACAAATACGAATAACTTGAATTTAATGGATGATTTGTCTCAAACAGATTTGTCACTAGAATCGCAATAATATTACAATTCATTATTAAATACGTATACTCGGCACATAGGGGTGTGGGAATGGAATTTCGTAACCCCAGGGGTGAGTCACAACGATGAATATATATTACGCGTCACGGGACGGCAGATATTTGCGAATCGTACCCAGGTGACTCAGTTGACACATATCGGACACATCAAGTCGATTATAACTCTTCAATTACTACACATTTTTATAGATTTTATATAATACATAGAAACCAACGTTAATGAGTCGAACTTAAACTATTTATAATCAGCAAAAGTTTCACCGGTACGATGTCTTCAAAGTATTTCATTATTACCCGCATTATATTTCTGAATAAACGCAACACCACGAATCCAGTGAACCATCCAAAGACTATCCTTAATCAGAAGAGAAAAGTCAAGAGGACCCATTTTATTCTTCAGTTCAATCTTTTTCCATTAGTAATTATATAAATAAGGTAACTCTATCCAATAGAAAACGAACAAGAATACCTAACAAGACATTTCTCCCTATTTTTAGGTAAATTAGGTAAAATAAAACCTATACATTGCTGTTGCAAAGACCGTTATGTTTAACAATAAAACTGAATAGAAAGAAAGAAAGAAAGAATTTTATTTGTGAAAAAGTGTCAACGCATAACAAGATCGCACACATATAAATAAGTACACAAACTGACTGTTACATTTTAACAAACGAGGCTGACATCTCATCATTATGCTGTGTCGGAGGTACCGACGCAGCGCTGGTTTTCAGCGTCCGCCTACCAACACCTATTACCTAATAGACCCAGCAGCATTATTACAATTTTGTGAGAGAATTAAACTATATATACTATGTATAACCTTTCCGCATAGCGTAACAATGTATCTGCAGTCAAAAGGTGCAAAAATTCTTGACCCAGCTGCATAAAACAAGCGCATATTGTCCAGAATAGGCCTTGACTCGAGTGTATTTTTTGTTTAAGAATCAATAAATAAAACAAAATAATGTACTGTATGTAGATCTTCGATATAATTAGAATTCGATTTGTTTAGTTAGTGGTACATAGAAGGTGTTCGAAATCATTGCTTAATCTAAGAAACTTCAAGTATAATTATCACAACATGAACAATATTTTTTTTGCTGTAGGACAGCAGACAGGCTAACGGCCTGCTTAGACTTTAGCAGTTACCGTCGCCTATGGGTGTTTGCAACGCCAGTGGCATCGCGAACATGCTGCTGTCGCATAAGGGAACAGGAACTTGGGTCACTAATGCCGGAACACGACACAAAGTTATTATGGCGGCATACTTAAGACCAAAGGTGGTCGCCATCCAGACGGGCTTGGGGCGGGTGGGTTGTTTGGTCACCTTTTACGACAGGCCGAGTCAGGCCGGAGAGGTCAGTATTCTTTCTCCGCACCTGCACGGATAGCAAATTTAATTTATGGTACATTACTCTTTAAAGCAAGTACCCTTTGTCTTATAAAAGCGTTGAAGAAAAAAAAACATCTTTACAAGCAACTGTAGCCATCTTAACACCATTTGCATAAAATAACAGATTGGACTGAAAAACAAGCCTTTTTTATCCGTGCAGGGGCGGAGAAAGAATACTAACACCTGTGGCCGGGGTCGGCCTGTCGTAAAAGGCGACAAAACAACCCAAGCTACGTGGTAGGGCCTCAAGCCCGTCTGGATGGCGACCACCTTTGGTCTTAAGTATGCCGCCATAATAACCTTGTGTTGTGTTCCGGCATTAGTGACCCAAGTTCCTGTACCCTTATGGGACAGCAGCGTCTTCGCGATGCCACTGGTGTTGCAAACACCTATAGGCGACGGTAACTGCTAAATTCTAAGCGGGCTGTCAGCCTGTCTGCTGTCCTACGCAATAAAAAAAAAAGCCTTAGAACTCTAGAGACCTTTTTATTAAATTTGACAAACAATGCTAATTTTATTATTTAAATAAAAATACTTATTTAAAAGGAGGTTGTATTCCAACACTAATTTCTAAATGTCTACCGAAAATTTGGCATGGCTCTCCGAAATCCATCTTCACGTGTCCCCATTTCTTTTGCGGTTGTCCCAATTTACCGTCCGCATCGCTTGGCAAGTGGAATACTACATTTCTTACACCGGGAATTTCTTTGTTTAAGAAAGAGGCGCCTCACTTTTGTTTTCACGTCTACGTAGTTTTTAATGAACCGGAAAAATAAGCTAAAAATCTAGTTTCTACATAGATATACTTAAAGTCCCGTTTAAGTCTTAAATTATTTCACGCTCTGAAATGTTTCTTCTCAGAAATTTGGTACGTAAAAAATATACGAGTAGATAAAGTAAAAAGCAACCTACAAACAGTGCTAAATTTGAAAATTAATTACGCAGAATCTGTCGTATAGCAAAAAAATGGACAAACTGTGCGACACTAATAAAAAAATTATACCGACTGTGAGTCTAAATCATAGAAAAAGCAAAACACGTGACAGCGAAAATAATGTTACATACAGTACGTGTTGGTGTAATTTATTACACTTACTGATAAATTTAACCTTCTTGGGCTGCTTAGTCCTCGGTTTCCCGAGTGGTTTCTTGACGGGCACTGATCGTCGGTGTGCTAAGAGAAAAAAGATTCCACGTCAACGGGGTTCAAGACCCGCGACACCGTAATGCAACTTACCAGGAGACAAACGACACCGAATAACACACCGAAAATACCGATTATATCAAAAACAACCCTTCAACTGATTGCGTCAGTTGAAAATACACTTTTAACTGATGTTTGTGACAAATTGGCTTAGTAAAAAATGAAATAAAATAAACAATATCCATACTAATATTATAAATGTTTTCACGCCTAAACCGCTGAACCAATTTTTCGGTATGATAAATTGGACCCTGGAGAAGGACATACGTTTTTAATTTAAATTTATATGGTAGAAGAACCACGTTTGCCGGGATAGCTAGATTGAGATAAATAATGAAATTATATCAGAAATAGTTACTAATAATTTTAAAGTAAACGTAACGTTTGAGCTTTGTATTATTAGTTAAGAGATATTAGATTTCCACAACGTTTAGTAAGTGTGTCAAGAACGCGGACCTCTATATGGTCCGTTTGCAAGACTTTTAAACAATTCAAATAATCAGGTTCATGCTGAAAATGGTCCTTCGGGAAGAATCATATGAGGTGTTTAATTTCCGGGTTTCTACATTTGAATTATAAGAATGTAGCTCGGTTCATCATTAAGGTGATGATAGCATTGTAATATCTGGTTGTTGTAGTTGTTCCGCAAGCATTGTATGACAGTTAACATAGGAAACTGTGTACCCCCACTATATGTGTCTTAAAGATAAGGAGTGTTGAATCGCAAATGAAGTTAGACACAAAATAGTTTGAACGCGAAACCAAAGCTCCCTCGCAAATAGCACGCTCATGTCAAACAACCGCAGCGAATGTCGAGGACGATCGAAAAACGATTACATACAGGCCAATTCTGGCTAATGCGTATTTGAAGAGTATTCCGAGTTAATGAGTCTACATGCGTACTTCGCGTGACTCGCCCCAAATCGATGGACATAGTCACTCAATAATCTGCTTGGGGAGTATGGAATTTTCAAATTGGGACTATGGGGAATATGATGACGGTGGAAACACCTGCAGCTGGTCAGAAAAGAATATTTATTTATAGATGGAGGCGTACAGAACTAAGACTAAGGTAGTGCATTTGACTGCACAAACCCCAGTATTCTTTCTAACTTTAACATTTTACTTTGGGAAGAGTAGAATTTCTGCGTGCCATGTTGCAGAAGTGCCATTTCAGGACAATTTCTTTTTTCAGGCCGACTACTGTTCAACGGTCCAATACTGAGAGAAAAATCGAATGGTATCTTTGGATTATGACTTGTGAGCTAACACAGGTAGTCATTTACGATTAAAGAATGAGATGAGTAGTCTGTTGAAAGGAATACCTTTCAATGGCTGATACCATGCCTTATGTAGATGTTATTTAATCAAATTGTACAATATATTGTTGTATAATTGGAATAACAAACAATTATTTACGATAGTAAATATATAATAAAGACTCGCGATGTTTATTATTCACAGTTGAAGTTCGCGTGACGGATCCCCTAAATCGATCGAGGAAAAAACAACATTTCAAATATTGTGATGACACTAAAGACTGTTATGATGTTAATAGATTCTGTGCATGGCTTTCAGTCATTTCATTCAATACAATCGATTGAACTCTTTCGGTTTATTGTTACTGATTGCTCAGTAAAAATTATGGAGTGTAGTTGGTTAGGGGAACTATCTCTGTGTATAATGCGTTTCAAATAAGAATAGGATCGACTTTGCGCCATGTTGTGACATCATAGCATAGATTTTTAATATTTATTCCACTAACTGTTGTATAAAATAAAAAATTAGGTGGTAGGTTCAAAATTATGTATTTTACCTGTATTTATTTTTGTCCTAACTTCAATCCCACTCACCATTATTGATACGCAAATAAGGTTTCGTTCCAAACCGTACTTTTCTAGTGACATTTGACTGATAGAGGTCTCATTGACGTTTCTATTCTTATTTGAATCGCATTGTATTAAGTGTCCGTCAAAATGCGTTAAACCAAGATGGCGTCACAATAGCAGTATCACACTAGCGTCACTTTGGCGAATTTTTGGACTATAATTTACAGCGTACTCTTAGCTGGACACTTTTTCAAATTCTCTTCAAAATTTCTTCCGTTTCTCTTTCTCTTCTACCTTCCATAGTAAAAATGAAAAAAATATATCAAAGACGGAAAATATATAAATTGTTAAAAAAGTAAGATAAAATATTCACATTTGTTAGTGGAAAATGAGTGTGTCAAATGAATGCCAATAGAGCTTATTTCAAATTCTGTTCACGATGTTAATTTGTCAAAGCTGAAATTGAAGCTGGGATATATTTGCATATTGTAGGCACGCTGCATACTTTATTTAGGATTAATTCATGTAATCTGGGGCTTTGGGGAATACAATGAGGGTAATTAAATATAAATAAATGTAACGAGACACTTGATAGGTACTACGTCATTTGATCCCAAAACAAGCAGCAGAGCGTTTGCATGATAGATACTGGACAACAGTTTGACACAGCCGTATAATAGATTTGTTATATGAATTTCTTTGTTATTTTGTTCCATAAAATATTTTTTTTTCTATCTTTCAATCGATATACTTTTTATACACATTTCTTTGTAAACACAAAGAATTAATATTAAGTTCAATAAACAATTGAACTTAATATTTTTTTTCTACTACATTGATCAAATCCTAAGCTAAATTTAGCAATAAGATAACACGAGATTGTTTGACTGCCAGACGGTACAAAATCCGCCAGTTCAGCTATTACTATAAATACATATTATACACCCAGACTCAGGAGAGGAATCGAACTCGAGGTCCCTGTCGGTATTCCGACGTGCGAAAACTGTTGCGCCACGAAGATAACCTGACAAGCATTAATTCCGTTCATCTTGCAAAGGTTTCTTCCAGGTTGTAAACAAAGTTATCGTTTGGGAAGTTGTCAAAACGTCTGCATAGCCTTCTTGCGGCAATGTCTTTTTTCCTTGGAAAAAAGAGGTCCATTGTTTGTGCAAAGAAATTAAATAAAATAGATGTTATGATGGCTCTGGAAAGGGATCCGTCAACTTCGCGGGTGTAACAACATAATGATATTTCTTTCCTTCGCTTTGTGACCTAGTAAAAAGAATGTGCAATTTGCTGGATACAAATAAGATGTGACACGAAAGAGGTTGCATTGTTCTGCTCGAAGGCTGAGACCACGAGGCCAAAATGTATTCGGAATTTCGACAAACTGGAACGACTAATTTGATGCTCGATGCATGCATGCTTATTCCCAGTCGTGTAAACGAAGTATGTCTTATATATATCCATACTAAAGTATCCCACTTATCTCTTGTGCTATTAGACAGCAATTTGAAGTAGAAAATGTTTGAAGTTATACTGTAACGAATATTTTTGATTTATTCAAACAAAATTTTACTCAAACTTTTTTTACACGCAAATATTGTTTTACGTTTAAATAAAAACCAGCAAATTTAAATTTCTCATCATAATCATTTATTTGAATTTTCAATAAATATCCATTATAGAAAAATGTGTGCATTGGTTTACAAATTGTCATCTAAAAATAAAATATATGTAAAATATCACCATTTTATTTTTACTGTTATCTTTCTTAATGAAAGGGGCGCAAAGGTTATGGTCGCAAATTAATTATTTCGAATTTTGGACGCGAAAAATGTCGTCTCGGGTAATAGTGGCTCAGTAAATAATAGGAGGGCACCACATCGCAAGATGAGAGGCCGGAACGTGCGCGGAATTCACGTGGAGCGGCGACGGGTGCCGGACGGAATTCCCCACAAATACGGATTATCCCCCACGGCAGCGTTAAGCCTCGGTTTACACGAAGAAACCGTATGAACTAATAAAACGAAGTTTAAAAGTTCAATGCGGATATTTGTGCGACCCTTCATGTATGGGCCACGGATATCTAATACGATAGTAGAGATCGAGAGCACTAAATCAACAAAACAAGTGGGCGTCCAGA
Source organism: Malacosoma neustria (assembly GCA_963693495.1). Classification (NCBI taxonomy): domain Eukaryota; kingdom Metazoa; phylum Arthropoda; class Insecta; order Lepidoptera; family Lasiocampidae; genus Malacosoma; species Malacosoma neustria. The sequence continues at coordinate 22,179,989 of OY856375.1, read as the reverse complement.
CAAATGATTTACAGTGAATGTGAAACCTGTCGCCATTTGTCAAACAGGCCGTAATAATTTACCTACATATAGCGATACATAAATACATTATGTATTTGCTTGCAAATGCTAAACGCTTGTAGAACCAGTCAAAATCTATTTGGATACAGAAACCATTTTTTTAATACTTTTTTCGTTACTACGCCACAGTAGTTTCTCTTATGCAATTTAAGTTAGGTAGAAATTCTCGTGAAAGCAGTTCTTGGGGCCCCAACCATTAAGATAATTGAATAAAGAAACCCCATTGCGGTTACGGGTACACGCAAATATTTCTTCGAGTCGTCAATTTTATATGAATGTCCATTAAAGAAATGGTGATATGATTTTTCGATTTCTTTAAAACATGTCTTGCAATTGGCAAGAATAATCTATCGAATAAGGTAAAAAAAAAACAAGGAAGTATTTGAAAAAAATATTTAGAATATAGACAACTAAGTGCTATATAGCAGAAAAGCACTGTTAATCGAATATAAATGGGGGCATTTTCAAATTAAAGGGCCGCGACAGTAGCAGCCCCCTTCGGCGCCGCACGACATCATGAAAAACTGATAAAATATTTAAAAGCCATGTATAAACCCACGAAAGGGGAATACTGAAGGCAAATTTACTACCGTCGAGACTGAAAACGACACCGCAGAGCGTTCTAAAAACGTGAACTAATGTGGTACAGAAACAAGAGACACTATGCAACCCGTTGAGAATATAGCTGAATAGCAAAGTCGCATTCGACGTGCTCGTTATGAGCTTCGCTCATTAGCGAAATGGGTTGGACTCGTTTAATTGCGATGCAGCCACGCTTTACATGGAAAATGTTATTTAATATTATTCAACATATTCACGGACAAGTCGAAATATATAAAATAGGGAATAATAAAGTGTACATCATAAAATAAGAAATCATGTTCAAAATGCTCGAATTATAAATTCCGCAAGTTTTACGGTATACGTTGCGACACGCAAACTTTGTTGGAACCCGCAATGCATCATAGTTATAGACACTCCGACCCTCGCAACAAGCTACTCGCGTCCCCCATTTGACTCGACGGTTCATCACTTGAAAACAAATTACATCACATTGTCAGATATACAAACAATGAGCCACTAATGACTAAACGAGATGCCAATCTGAATGTACGTATTCTGACGTTCCCCCACATCAAAAGGGGTATTAAACTTGTTGAACCAATTAAACCGCAGGATAATCTAACCCTAAACAATTACGCGGTCTACTGCGCCCGCAGTCTGTACCAATGACGTGTTGACTAATTCGGCTACACTTGAAACGTGTTTTGACTGTCCGAGAGCCATTATTATGTAACAAAATGAACGCTTTTGATTTATAAGCCTGTGTGTGTGTACAGATAGGCTGACGGTACACTTAATAGGAAGCAGTTACCGTCACCTATGTCTGTTGCCGTTGTCAGGGGAACTGGAACCTGGTTTACTTAAGCTAGAAGTAGATTACTATTATAACGGCATATTTAGAAATCAGGAGGGTTGCCATTCAGACAGGCTTGGTGCCCTACCTAGCTAGGGTAGTTTTATCGGCTTTTACGACAAGTCACCGTCAGCCGCAAGGGTCAGTATCCTTACTCCGCCCCTACATGTAGAGAAAATATAAGAAAATCAATAAACACTCTTAATAATATCTAAAACGGAAAATAAGATACCACGAACTTTGAAGACAGCGAAACAATTCAAAAAACTACCAATCACCTTACTTTTAACATACGTCTAAACCTTTACAAGCCCGAGGACATCTATTTTTGGAGACGACTTTAAGAATATGTTAAGGTCATTTCCATTATACCTTTACATTTTCAAGTGAATTAGTTGAAAATGTAAAGGTACCGTAAAAAGGTACTTAACATAAATTAAAATTCAAAATGTGCTTCGCCTTAAGTAAACTTTATTTAGGCTTAAGTGGAGGCTTAAAATTAATTTTATTAGTACGGCCGTAATTAACACCACCAGAGCCTTCCCAAGGAGTAAAAGCAGGGAGTACCTACTTCTTGAACATTTTATAAGGTTCGTAGTGATTACGCGTGTTAGCATAATACGATCGCATAAAGTAGTATGTGAAAATACATTACTTCCTAAATCAATGCGTAATGGACATTATACAAATATCTGTATAAATGTACCTTTATGAATTTGTATTTAAAACTCTTTCAATAACAAATTTTCTATCGTCGACAATATATTTCAATATGTATACGAGACAGATACAACTGAAATAGAAATATTTCAAGCGAAGACGAGACAGTACATCATATAATGACACACAGTTCTATCGCATGAGGGTAGTCGCCAATAGCGATGCATCACGTGGTTAAGTCAATACGACGTCTCGACGCCGGCCGGCAATCCCACCTCTCGCCGGCCGGCGTTATAAATATTTTACGGGTTACTTAAGATTCGACTTTGTGACTGAAGTTGTTGAAATTTAAGACAAATGTAGAGTAAGCAACAAACATATAAGAACATTACCTTCGTTTTTATTCAGGTTAAATATTCTGGAAGCATTCAAAATTATAAAATTACCTCGTAAAACGACCGATACCAAAGACATTCTACATATAACGGAATGTAAAATTGAGGCCTAGATATCACAAAAATATCGTTTGTCTCCTGATTAAGCGGCACCGGTTTCGCCGGTCTTGCTTAAGAAATCGTGTTTCCAAAAGCCTCAGAAGATTCCAACCTGCAGGCAGCACTGGCGCACGGCATGAGTGGCAGAAGCACTGCATCACCGAGTCCCGAACGAGCCCTATCAGCATGGTGAAGGCAAAATTGACTATCTAACGAGTGACAGAGTCGCGTCGCGGCGCTGGCGTACTGCGCGACTCACGTCCGGAAACTGAAACACGCCGGGGGGGAGGGCGGCCGGTCGATAGCTGCACCCCGCACCGCAGCACCCCCGCCCTGCGGACCCACCCCACCGACCACCCCATGCGCGCTACCGTCCCCCAACTTGATAACCCCGCACAAGAAAATAAGCCTACGAAATGGAAAAATAATGTCACCCGTGACATCTATTACATTACGTCAAATTCTTCAGCCACGAGGGAACAGTGTCTATGTGGTAAACCCTTGTATGCTTTCGGAGAATTTTAGAGGATTGGACAGTAAAACTGAAGGAGATAACAAAATAACATATGTTGAAATCAGATGCACCAGCTAACGTTAAAGAGAAATTGAAGAATAGAGTGGATTATTGAATATAATACTTGAAGGTGGCACCTAGCAACTGAAATGATCTAGATACGGGCAAGACATACTAATTTAGAGCCGCCCAGACTCATGATGGTCTCGGTAGACTTCTCGCTCATAAAAACGCGGAGCTGTCGGGGGGGTTAGGCGATTGCGTAGAGCGGGCTCACCGGGGGTACCATGCGGAGGTTCCGCCGCCGTCTCGGCGCCGCCACCCGCAGCCAATTAACAGCCGGCAAAGCCACGTTGAATTTGTTTCACTACTTGAATTACTTCCGATTGGTTCTTGTTTCTGTATAAACTCCTTGCCAATAGGTTTTCAAATACGATCTAGATTTGCTTATTTATCTATGAAATAACCCCAACTGCTTTATTCATGTCAATATAGTATTGGTTTAAATTACACTATTGAGTGTTTAATTAGAAATAGAAATATTTGTGAAACACTAGGACTGCAATGATGATGTTAGCATAGCCTCGTGCACTGGTAACATTGGCCACGACTGTGGTGCAGCGGATCGATTCCACCCAACAACCCCTTAATCGCGTTCCGCTGCGGTAATAACTGGGAATACCAGCAGACTCGCGTCACTGATGCATACGCATTAATCAAAGTGGATTTCCCGGTAACGACAATCGACATTCATCAATCTAAAGGTTGAGTTTGTATCAATAGTACAAACAAAGGTTTGTATCTACTATTTATTCAAACTTAACCTTTTAAGTTCTAAGTCGACAATCAAATATTTAAGTTAAAATGAACCTTTTATATACACAACCGTAATGCATTGCATTTGTTTAACTGTACCTAAATTACGAATGCAAAGGACTACTCTCGCGAAATCGAGGGAACCGGCGACAATTTGCGAAACTCCATCAAAAAGTAATGAAAACCACGATACCGGATGTCGACTCTCCCCAGACGTGTTCCATAGATCATATCACTGTGGTGATAAATTAGTTGCTATAATAAAAGTTTGTTGAGTTTAGTAAATTTCGTTGGAGCTAGTTATTTATTGAAGCATTTAAGATATTCAACAAATTCTTGAATTTAACTTTGACAACATTGTTCGTTCCTCCGTATACTTTGTTATAAACTATTTTTGGATATTTTAGGAAATCGTGTTTAAATTTTAAATGATTTTTTCCATCACTTCCACTTTAAATTTATAGGCCATTACAAAATGAATGGTTTAAAAGGCATCCAATCCACAAAGTGCGGGATTTTAATAACAAACCACCCCCCGATTAGGGCCAAACTGGTATTATAAAATTTAAAGGGCATCGTGCTCCCTTGTAATTTAATTCCAAAGGCGAGCAAATTCACTTAAACGTTTTACAAAACCAACATTTTAATACAGACGACAGAATGGCGCCAACGCGGGGCTGGTGAGATTAATAATTCTTACTTAGCCTCGCTTATTACATTTGCAGCGCCTCTCAAAAAGCACGTACACGGACGTTGTGACGCGTATTATATATATATATATATATATATATATATATATATATATATATATATATATATATATATATATATATATATATATATATATATATATATATATATATATATATATATATATATATATATATATATATATATATATATATATAATTGGAATCTCGGAATCGGCTCCAACAATTTTCATGAAATTTAGTATACGGGGGGTTTCGGGGGCGATAAATCGATCTAGCTAGGAATCATTTCTAGAAAATGTCAAAAGGTGGCGTTTGAGTAGTCCCAATTTAAACTGAAAAATGACTCTTCCTGACATCTATCGGCGAATAATAATACTATTTTTTTAATTACTTTAACGACACAACAACACTAAAGCTATTCCAGCAGATGGCGTTGTTAAGTAACAAGAAGTCAATGAGTGTTTGCTTTGAGGTTAGACTAAGAAAATAAATTGTTAATTTCCAAAAAACACAATTTATAAAAAAAAATACCGAGCAAAGCTCGGTCATCCGGATGTTGGGTGTGTAACCTATGTGTATTTGAGATTATTAGTAAACCTATACATTTTTTGAGTGAAAATTTCTTTAGACGCGCCGATAACTATTTTGTGGATAATAAGACTGAGTCGTCACGCTAGGCTGTAACGTGCATTCGGGTAAATTCAGCCCGAGTCGACCGAGAACAGTGGTCTCGAGACCGAGGTAAATATAGTTAATAGTAAATAAATTTATGAACAAAGAACAATCATCAAAGTATTACAATTATTATATATTTAATTATAATAATAAACATTGAATTTGAAATTATATGTTAATCAAACCAATGCGAAATCTTAGAACTTTATTGTATATAGCAAAATTCATAAATAAGTTCAATTAACGATCAGACAAAGAGTCGCCAGCGCATATAATGTTGGCGTGACTATATAATGTTCTACCTTAATAATTTATCAGGGGACTATAGTCCCCTGATAAATTATTAAGGTAGAACATTAAAATTCGAGAACAAGATTAAAGTGCGATTGCATTGTGTGACTCAGTCGGCATCTTCATAACGACGCTTTGTCCCCGTCGAGGCAACAAGTTGAGTCATGTGCTAGATTTGGCTGAAATAATTCGCAGGCAGCGGCGCGCGTCCGCCGGCGGCGGCGGCCGTATCGATTTTGCCTTGTTTCAGGCATTGCTTACATATAACCGACCTAACGTACTGACGCACTTGTAGCCTAGACTTGTACACCTATCATATAACACTACTGAAATAATCTGTCTCACTTTCGTCCTGATCGTTTAAAATTTTAATATTAAAAATAACTAATTGAGTCATACTTTTACTATAGATTTCGTTTACTGTCTAATCCAGTTTTTCTCGTGTTCTTTATTACAACATAATTGCCACCACCACACAACTATAACCCGCCATATCCGTTCCCTCTAGGAGCGAGGCCCGATCACAACACTGGGATGTTATGGACTTGCACATGGATATACATACAAGGGAAATCTCAGAATCCATTCCCAAAATAACCACAATTGTTCATTATCTTTGCAGGAAATGAATCCAGAATCACTTTGAAGTAATGCTTCAAAACTCGATCAGAAACGTTACTAAATATATTATCGAATCATTTCTAGAACGATCTACCTTCAGTTTTGCTTAGAAAACACCTGTGCAGTAGGTATTGTCTTGTTTAGAAATCGATAGTGCAATATTTGGCAATCAACACGAAACATGTTACTTCTATTAATTACAACTTAAAGTTGTTTTGTTTTTAAGTATTTGATTATTTAGAACAAAAATTTATTGAAAATGTTTTGTGAAATTATACTTTACTTCTAACAATCTTTTCACAAACATTCTAACAAATTTATCAGCCCATTTGAAAATAAACTTATGTAATGACTAATAGCTAATTGGGAAAAGCAATACAAAACGCATACGGATATAACTAAATCGACTTAAAAAACAGGAAAGATATTGAGTGTCAAATATGGACACCACGTACCAACCACAGCCAGTAATCCAAGTCCCACCAACTCTGCTCTTTCGCCTTAACTCCGAAAGCATTAATAATTCAACAGATTGCTTTAAAAAGAAAAAGTAAAGATTCGTTAGTTAGTTGTAAAATCTAATCGAAGAAGTTTTGATGCCTTTTTCCTAGATCATAACAAAACTTTCAGGGATATTTTTTATTTTCTACCACTAGATTTAAATGTTATGAGTAGGGACTTTCTATAGAGTAGATTGGTTATTGTGCCCTTTTTAGGGTGCTAGCTACCAGGGTGGCCCCACATAACCATCGCTGAGCACTACTTCGGCGACCCCGCCATTGTATAGGTAGATACCTCATGAGATTTTCTCAGATAAAAAATTATGGCAGTTACTCCCGTTATTTTACAGTGCCTTCGTGGTAATCATATTGCAATATGCACATTGTTTCTGGCTCTTGTACCCACTCGAAAAAAAGAGTCTAAAAGAGTTCTGCTCTGTGACCACACTCAACGGGCGACCCTGAGCTCTACCGTGTAAGCTTTGGATGTGACCACTTAGGTTATGATGATCACTCGTAAGTTTTCTCAGCTATTATTACTGAAGGCCGTAAATAGTTGTTTTAATAATGAATTCTATATTAGCACAGCTTTCTTATATTCCTGCATGGGTTCTAATAAATTCGTGACATTGTAATATTATCGGAATTCGACGCCAGATGGCCATTACTTAGCGGCGAACACGGCTCGGATCCGGCCCATCTGGGAGCGAACTTCGCAACTTTAACAGGGGAAATTCTCACTCGTTATTACTTTAATACAAATTTTGTTCCGAATCAATACGTTTATATGTATTATGAATAGATATTGTGTCGTATGGTAGCAGTGTGGACAAAGCCATTAATAAGAATAGGGCTGTACCCTGTCACGTTCCTGGAAAGTAGTAAAAGGCGATAAACGGATAACTGCTTTGGCTAATTTACAAAGGAAAGGCAAAGGAAGCACTAGTTGATTTCTATATTCTATATTCAGGTTTTAAGAGTCGAAAGAAAATGATCATATAAAAACATCAGCAATAGCTTTTTTAGCTCTATCTTGTACTCTTTTGGTCAAGAATGGGCAGAAAAAGTCACCAACAGGCTTCGATTATGTTATCCTTTTTTTGGTCTCGGGGAAAAACCCTCTCTTGACGGGTATATGTGGGACTCCGGGAAAGATGTTCGGCCATCCGACTATCCACTAAAAAACCCCGCTGTTCTCCTATCGCCTACGCCCGGGCCTACGGATATGTGGCCTGCCGATCTCGTGGCCCGGGCCGGCGAATATCCTGTGAAAATCCTCTTAAGAGTGCCATAGGCTGCAGTGATAGCTTTGGATGCATTCTAAAGAAACGCTTAGTGGAAGTTATTTTTTATATACGCGCATTTTATCGTACATTATAAAATTATTTAACATCTTTATTCATTAAGATCATGGCAGGCCACGAGTTAAACCACGTGGTTTAACTCTCCATAAGGCGTATAAAATTACATTTGTAAAAATGGCCCCTTTATGATGATGGCTAACGTATATCTTGAATAAGAGACGAGGGAACATCTGTCACTAAACATACAATCATTCATATAACTGTCATTTTTTAAAGCTACTATAAGATTACTTAGGTTGCCAATATATCAAAAACATATCCATAAAAGAGGGACATCTCGGCTGAGGGCGGCACATCAATTCCCCGAGTCCCCTCTAAATATTATAATGACCATACAATGTGTAACAGGCAAAAGTAAATCGAAAAAAAATGTGAAAGGGTCGAAGGTATATACAAAATAAATAGCCTGTAACCATCTACGAAAGATACCGGGTAATGGTAGTAGTCCCATCCCGATATGTTCAGTAGTTTTGTTGTGATGGTGCGTCAAAGGAATCCCATTTTCCTTATACCTAGTCAGGTCATAAGTATTGTCACACAGTAAAAACTTTTCTTTTAGAATGCTGGCCACGAAAAAGTTTATTGAATTCGAATCTCGAATTGTTCATGAAAATAAAAATGTATACTTTTAGAATTTTACTCATTTTTTAAATATGGAGTGGACGCTTAAAGAAGACCGTGTTGCAGTTATTGCGTTGCATTGTTGCGGTTACGCGCCAATTCAAATTTTTAACATACTGAAAAATTTGAATATAACCAAAAGATTCATTTATCGTACCATCAAACGATACAATGAAGACTCTAGTGTAGATGACAGGTCAAGAAGTGGTCGCCCTCGGTCTGTTAGGACTCCAGCAGTGATAAAAGCTGTGAAGGCACGAATTCAAAGAAATCCCAAACGTAAGCAGAAACTGTTGGCCCTTCAGATGGGGTTAAACAGAACCACGGTGAAAAGGGTGTTAAATGAAGACTTAGGGCTTCGGGCATATCGAAGAAAAACAGGACATCGTTTGAATGCTCGTCTAATGGACCTGAGACTGAAGAGATGCCGCGCTTTGTTGAAGCGGTACGCGGGAAAAAAATATCGGGAAATTCTTTTTTCGGATGAAAAAATGTTTACCGTAGAAGAGAGCTACAACAAACAAAATGATAAGGTGTACGCACACAGTAGTGAAGAAGCGAGCAACCGTATTCCGCGTGTCCAACGAGGTCATTTTCCATCCTCGCTCATGGTATGGTTGGGAGTTTCTTATTGGGGCTTAACAGAGGTACATTTTTGTGAGAAAGGTGTAAAAACGAATGCTGTTGTGTATCAAAATACAGTCCTGACGAACCTTGTGGAACCTGTTTCTCATACCATGTTCAATAACAGGCACTGGGTATTCCAACAAGATTCGGCGCCAGCTCATAGAGCGAAGAGCACACAAGACTGGCTGGCGGCGCGTGAAATCGACTTTATCCGGCACGAAGACTGGCCCTCCTCCAGTCCAGATTTGAATCCGTTAGATTACAAGATATGGCAACACTTGGAGGAAAAGGCGTGCTCAAAGCCTCATCCCAATTTGGAGTCACTCAAGACATCCTTGATTAAGGCAGCCGCCGATATTGACATGGACCTCGTTCGTGCTGCGATAGAGGACTGGCCGCGCAGATTGAAAGCTTGTATTCAAAATCACGGAGGTCATTTTGAATAAACTTTAATGTCATAAGAATCTATGTTTTGTTAAGTTCATTTTGGTATATAAATGGTTACATAATGAATAAACTTGTTACAATTATTTTACATTAAACATGTGACAGAATTTATGACCTGACTAGGTATATGTATAACATATTTTGTTTTGTAATACTATTCCGTGCTAATAATTTAACTCAGTTTATTTTAATCACAAAAAACGTTTATGTACTCTTCGGATATGGAATGAGCATCTGGTTGAGGTTTTCCCATCGCAGTACGCGAGGTTTTCAATAAAAGCTTTATAAAATTTCTTCGAGGCAGGCAGCAGGTTGGCAATGCCCCGGAGTTATAAATCCCTAGGTGATAGTAACCACCTGATATAATTTGGGCCGTTTGCCTGTCTGCTGAAATTTTGACAAAATAAAATCAACATTTCTAAACTATATACATATATATTTTTCACAAGCAAAATTTTCGAATCAATTTCAATTAAATTAGTGATGACTTAGCGAATTGGAACATAAGTTAGTTATGAACCGGATATGAAGTACCTAGTATATTGTATCCGTTAGATTAGTTGGAATTCAAAGCCGTGACCTCTATGTGGTCTTAAGGTATGATTCCGAACTACGCTGCACGCAGCAGTGCTGCCGCGACACTTACCGGTCCCCATACAATCTCTATAAGCTTATATGAGAGTACATTCCGAGCTAGGCAGCAATGACGCGGCAGCAATGCAGCGGCAGCAATGTAGCGGCAGCACTGCTGCGAGATAGAGTTTGTATGGGGACCGGTAGTGCCGCGGCAGCAGTGTCGCGGTAGCACTGCTGCGTGCAGCGTAGTTCGGAATCATACCTTAAGAGTATAATATATAGTCAATAAATTACGATGACCATTAAAAGTACGATTATTCGACGACGTCCTGGCGTAACCGCTAACGTACGTCGGTACGCTTGCGGAGGATACGGGTCCGATTCCCATCCAGCGTCTGTGTGTTTATGTACAATATGTATTTATTTACAAAATAAAAATTATATAAGTATAACAGTTATCTAGTACTCATAACACAGGTGCTATGCAACTTAGTTTGGCACTAGATGCGTTGTGTGTAATGTCCCTATACATTTATTATTATTTAAATCTGTCCGTAACTATGTTCGTCTGTAACTATGTTCTCTTTTCTAAAAATTATAGCTTTCCATCTAGATCTGCTTAGATACCTAAGCATAAAAAAGCATTTATCATGGAGCGACTTTTATTTCCGACAGCTGTCAGAACAAAATATCTTCTACGCGATTGAGCGTATCTTTTTTACCAATAAAATGACATGTAAAAGATTAATGACGTGTGTGATATCTAAAAAAAAGCTTTCAGCTACAGCGGAAATTTAAAAAATCTCAATGATATTTGTAACGAAACAGAAAATCCGAAATACCTTTTCGATAAAACCACAAAACTTAAAAAAGCAGTCGATGTCTATCATAAAAAACTTGTTATGAGAATTAAATGATACAGCTAACTTTTAGACTCAGATCACAGACATTCACATATAATAAAGGGGATGAATATACGACGTGGCAATGTATTTTCATTAGGGCTTCTCGTTTTCGTCGGAACGTCTAATACGTCTAGCCAACTAGATAACGCGAACATTATGAGTTTTTATCTAAGCTCTGTGCGAGCGACTCGTATATTGGAATTGTTTGACAAATTGTAGACATAGTTTTTTAAAATTTATTATCAAAAATAACCTGGCTAAGTTACCTTACTTACAGAGAATTGGGACAGCGAGATTGAGATCAAGACTCGCATTTAAATGGCACGCAGCGCCTTTGGAAAAATGAGAAAGGTCCTTTGTAGTCGTAGCTTAAAAATCCCACTCCGAGTACGTCTTCTTCAGTGCTACATCTGGCCTATCCTACTATACGGATGTGAGCCTTGGACTGTCAAAGAAGATCTCAGGAAACGTATAAAGCGTTTGAAATGTGGGCCTACAGAAGAATGATGGACTCAGAAAGTCACCAATGAGGAAGTCCTGCGGCGAGTTGGTCAAAAACGCAAGCTTTTGCAGACCATCAAACAGCGCAAAGTTGCGTACCTGGGTCACGTGCTTAGGCATGACCGCTACGAACTATTGCAGCTCATTATGATGGGAAAAGATGCCGGAAAAAGACGTCGAGGCCGCAGACGGAAATCCTGGTTGTGAAATATCCGGGAAAGGACTGGAATTGCAAATGCCGCCGATTTGTTTCGCCTTGCAAAGAATAAAAATAAGTGTGCAGAGCCAACCTTCACTAGTTGGAGAGACACTCTAAGAAGAAGAAGGCCAAAAATAACATAATAAGCAAACTAAATACCAAGCTAAGTATGTTTTGACGCCTTTCACGACAGGTCGCTTCCGCCCGCGGGGTCCAGTATTCTTACTGTGCCCCTTAACTAGGGTTGCCATTTGCCATCTCAAAAATCTGTCAACCAGGACACAAAAAACGCGAAATCCCCGGATTTCGGACCTTACAACCCGGACGTTCGAACAGTGTTTTTTTTTAAGTTATTCAGTAAACTAAAATATAGTTTTGATGGTCGTACATCAACTTTTATTTATTTTAATACAATTTTAAAATAAATTACATCTCAAAAATAAGAAACAAAACAGAATTTCCTTCAAGTTTTAAGGAACTATTAGCAGTTTTCTCACATTTCTTTAATAAATAAAACAAAATTAGACTTTTCTAACAAACAAATTATACTCTTTTGCGTCGAGTTGTGTTAAAATCTGTTTAACAAAAAGAACTACATCGAACATTTTTATTGTCTGTAAATAAAACAAAAAATTATACTCTTTAACTTCGAAAAAATCAACTTAAACTTTTCAATCTCATTTTTTTTTAAATAAAACAAATCTTCATAAAGTTCTAATTAACTATTAATAGTATTTATTTTTATCCTCCAAATTGCCTGTTTTCTTTTTCATGCTTTTGGTATTTTCCAGTCTTTCCAGATATTTCCAGATAGCCTTTAGAATATCTTCTTTGCTTATATTTGAATTAAACCCCGGACTACAAATAAAGACCCGCCCGGACGCTCCCCGGACGCCTTCTAAACCAGGACAAATCCGGGGAAACCCGGACGGATGGCAACCCTACCCTTAACGGGTAAAAACGAAATTAGAATTAATTATATTACAACTACCATAATATCATAAACTGAAATATTATACGGAGTTATTGGCGTCATAAGATTCCTTAGAATCCAGCTGAAATTTAGCAATTTATCTGCTAAGTTACATAAATAATTATTGTTTTTCTTGAAATAATTATTTTATATTTAAGTTTTTATGTATTTATTTAATAATGTATTTGATTTGTGTCGTTTCCTTTGGCAAATAAATATTTTTCTTTATTCATGTGAGACTTCGCAACAAAGGAACAACAAGTGAATTTAAAAGTTTTTGATTTAAACCCTTGTATTCTTCGCTCCAAACACACCACCTAAACTCATAAAAAGGGCTCAAGGCACGACCGTCTCCGTCGAAAGCCGTAAAGGGAATGGCAGTAATGGCACACGCACGCGGATCGATAAAGGCCAGACGGCATCGCCAACGTTTCCATGTACATGTTTATTTTAACATGTGTGTGGGTAGATCCACAGATTTATGAAAAACTAAAAGGAATAAGTTCTGATTAAAGGTGATATTATAGTCATATACGAATTAAATCGCTATTAAACACGCATAAACTAGAATAGTTACGTTTATTTATTTGTAGAAAATAGGTAGTTAATATGTTACAATTTTCATACATTATTTTAGTTACACGAAATTCTGACCTCTAAAGCGTGGAAAATTATACAAATTAAACATTATTTATTTACAATAATACATACATTTAAAGTTTAATTATATTTATTCATTAATAATGTTACTTTCATATTCAAAAAATCCATTCATTGGATTGAAACATTTGTTCAATTCAACCAACCATTCATTAATTTTAAATAAATCATTTAATCTTAGTTTTTATAATTAATAAACTAGAAGTCAAATAATTTAAAACCTGAATAATATAATACAATATCATGTGTTTTATATTCACTTTCTTCCAAACAACAGACTATCATAAGGTTCCTTCCTAAACACAGTAAGTACGGATGTCAGTTTCCATAAAAAATTAAGGCTTATGTCAAAAGAAAGTTCTCGAATAGTTTGTTAATGTTTGTTTACGAGTAACAATGCTTCATTATCTAAATTCGCTGAACATTGATAAACGATTGTCATTTTACTAATAAACTTGCAAAATGTGTAATGTTGAAGGTAGTTTATGTTTTCTTTTATAAATCCATAACTATCCTTATGTCTTGATTACAACTCTCCTCTATAAATCTCCATCATGGCGGTATAGATCCGTTACCACGACCTGCCGTGTGACCTCAGCCGGAAATTAGAATAGGGCTACCCGTCTACCTTACCTAGGAGTAGTTAAGAAGACTGATGGATTATAAATGCAGGCGGACAGTTCGAAGTGTCCTTTCAGGTTTCGCAAATTTAACAGTGAGCGATATGGCTTTATACTTAATTTTTTTATTGTACCCTCTTGGACAATAAACGGTAGTCATTGAGAAGTATAGACTAAAAAATGAATCCAACACAAACAATTACCCACATCGATCCTTACGTAAGGAATGCCTGACACCGCGCTATCTATTTCTTCTATGATCTGTGTGTATTCCCTTTATGTACTCGAAGTACGAACCTTTTCAATAATAATACCTTAATACTGAGCTAGGGTCATAAAATGTAAGTGTATGGTTGTGGACGTTGCAAACATTTCAGTGTTGCGGAGTTTTATCATTGGTCAAGTTGGTATTTATGTATACTGTTATATATAATTCTTATGTGCGTGTGTATGTCACTGAATTCCTCCTAAACGGCTGGACCGATTTTGTTGAAATTTTTTATGTGTGTTCAAGTGGATTCGAGAATGGTTTAGATTTGCAATTGGACCTGGTAGGTGGCGGTGCAATCGATTTCTGGGATTTTTATTTTTCGCATTTCATAACATAACACCAAAATTTTAAAAAGTTCATTTTCTTTTTCGTATGGCAGAACAACGTCTGCCAGGTCAGCTAGTACTGTTATAATAAATATAATAAGTATCTGTCAAGCCTTCTTGGCACGTCACCTACAGGGCCCAATTCAACCAACCAACTAAAATCATCTAAACAACCAAAATCATCGACGATCTACGTGTCACAATGGGTTTCGCTCGTCAAAACGCCTGCGGGGATCGCGGGTTCGATTTTCGTAGCGGTTAATGTAAAATATATCATAAAAATTAATAGTCATCAGCTTTCTAGTATTCTTCGAGACTAAATGGCCCTGTGTGAATTATCACAGTATATTTATTTATAATATAAATTTATTGAAAATAAATATAGATAAACTACATATAAATACTTCAATCAAGGTACAACATTCGTATTGGCCTGGACCACACGATCGGCGGACCAAGTTTATCCGTGCACCCAGACAGTAGGCGACAGAGGGACAGCCGGGTTTTTAGAGGGTAGTCGGACGTCGACCATCTTGACCGGAGTCCCACATACCCCCCGATCCCCCAGGGTCGGGGGTACTTTTCAAGTGCAGATTTTCCTCGAAAAAAGTACTCTTATAATAATAATTGATTATAAAAATATCATAGGAGAAATACGTAACTTTATAACACTATGGTTACTAATATTTATAGGGGGGGGGGGGCTTGTAACGATTAGTTAGCCACAGTGTACGGCTTCCTATCTAAAGTTACAGCATTCGCATTGTGGCTTTCGGCTTCGCGATCAATGCCGCGTTGTAGCTGTCCAACAGTCTCAAAATTGTATTATTCTTTTCAGTGGCTTAACACACATCTTATCATAGTTCAGTAGCGTTCTAAATTAGCCCTTCCGCTTTCAGTTGACTGCGTCACACGTGACTTTTAATCACGTCAGGCATTTTGGATTTACCTTTCTACCAGAGCCTAACAGAGACCCGATAGCATGGTTAGAATAAGGGTGTTTCTTGGCTTTTATGTTCTCTTCTCATTTTACTCTGTTTTTTAGGTAGAAATGCTTGACACACATTGCACTCCTTGATGGCTCGCGGTGGAGTGGAACTCCCGAACAATGCAAAACAAAGTATGCACTTTTCTGGTATACTCAATAAAACAACCCCAGTGGTCCTCTACAGTCCAACGCCTGGCTGAAAGGATACTTTCGCGGGTGCCTCCGACTCGGGCGGGATATTTTCTTCTCCTACTCTCAACTTTCAATAGTCAAACATTTCTTCTTCAAGATACGCAACATAGCAAATCATGAGTTACATAGTTTAAAAAAAACACTTTATTAAATAAATATACTGGCATAATTCATTTAACAGTATCTAGTCCCAAAGTAAGTAGCATAGATTTGTGTTATGGGTACTTAACAACTAATAAACTACATAAATATTTTTCTCTTGTAAATAAATACATATTATACCTAGTCAGGTCATAAATTCTGTCACATGTTTAATGTAAAATAATTGTAACAAGTTTATTAATTATGTAACCATTCATATACCAAAATGAACTTAACAAAACATAGATTCTTATGACATTAAAGTTTATTCAAAATGACCTCCGTGATTTTGAATACAAGCCTTCAATCTGCGCGGCCAGTTGTCTATCGCAGCACGAACGAGGTCCATGTCAATATCGGCGGCTGCCTTAATCAAGGATGTCTTGAGTGACTCCAAATTGGGATGAGGCTTTGAGCACGCCTTTTCCTCCAAGTGTTGCCATATCTTGTAATCTAACGGATTCAAATCTGGACTGGAGGAGGGCCAGTCTTCGTGCCGGATGAAGTCGATTTCACGCGCCGCCAGC
Organism: Malacosoma neustria; assembly: GCA_963693495.1. Classification (NCBI taxonomy): domain Eukaryota; kingdom Metazoa; phylum Arthropoda; class Insecta; order Lepidoptera; family Lasiocampidae; genus Malacosoma; species Malacosoma neustria. The sequence continues at coordinate 22,163,290 of OY856375.1, read as the reverse complement.
CAGTCTTGTGTGCTCTTCGCTCTATGAGCTGGCGCCGAATCTTGTTGGAATACCCAGTGCCTGTTATTGAACATGGTATGAGAAACAGGTTCCACAAGGTTCGTCAGGACTGTATTTTGATACACAACAGCATTCGTTTTTACACCTTTCTCACAAAAATGTACCTCTGTTAAGCCCCAATAAGAAACTCCCAACCATACCATGAGCGAGGATGGAAAATGACCTCGTTGGACACGCGGAATACGGTTGCTCGCTTCTTCACTACTGTGTGCGTACACCTTATCATTTTGTTTGTTGTAGCTCTCTTCTACGGTAAACATTTTTTCATCCGAAAAAAGAATTTCCCGATATTTTTTTCCCGCGTACCGCTTCAACAAAGCGCGGCATCTCTTCAGTCTCAGGTCCATTAGACGAGCATTCAAACGATGTCCTGTTTTTCTTCGATATGCCCGAAGCCCTAAGTCTTCATTTAACACCCTTTTCACCGTGGTTCTGCTTAACCCCATCTGAAGGGCCAACAGTTTCTGCTTACGTTTGGGATTTCTTTGAATTCGTGCCTTCACAGCTTTTATCACTGCTGGAGTCCTAACAGACCGAGGGCGACCACTTCTTGACCTGTCATCTACACTAGAGTCTTCATTGTATCGTTTGATGGTACGATAAACGAATCTTTTGGTAATATTCAAATTTTTCAGTATGTTAAAAATTTGAATTGGCGCGTAACCGCAACGATGTAACGCAATAACTGCAACACGGTCTTCTTTAAGCGTCCACTCCATATTTAAAAATAAGTAAAATTCTAAAAGTTATACATTTTTATTTTCATGAACAATTCGAAATTCTAATTCAATAAACTTTTTTGTGGCCAGCATTCTAAAAGAAAAGTTTTTACTGTGTGACAATACTTATGACCTGACTAGGTACTTAAACACTCAAATGCCAGACGGGAATCAAACCCTTGACCTCCGCAAGGACACCGAAATGCATTAGCCACTACGCCACGGAGGTCGTCAAACAGATAACATTTCACAGATGGCCTCTACAATTTTGATGGCTTATCTTTTCCATATGGGGTCTACTAATTGTTATAAGTCTATATCCCATCGTTTAGTCTCCTCATCGTTTCTTGCCATCACGTGGCATCCATTCGATTACTTGTGACCACTTCACATCTCTCCCTCACTGATAGATGTTCCATTAAGATACTCTATACTAAAATATTAAAGAAATCAAGCTGTCTAATTAATAAAATAATAAAAAATATGCAAATAGTCAGTACTATCGAATGCAACTGTTACGCTATGCACCTCTGGAATACGTACGTTTGAACGTACAAAGTTCAGCCTAAGCTAAACCCTATTTCATATGATTGATGACATAAATCTGAGGTTAACTTAAATTGGAATATAAAATTTCCGAAACTTATCATTTTTACTAAAAACTATTTTTTTTTTCTAAAATAAAAATAGCCTAAGTTACTCCTTGTTACATCAACTATCTGCCAGTGAAAGTCCCGTCAAAATCGGTGCAGACAGACAGACAAAAATTGAAAAAATGTTGTTTTGGTATATGTATACGTCTATGTATACGTATATACGTCCGAATGCACTTAGTAAAAAGCGGTTATTTTAATATTACAAACAGACCCTCCAATTTTATTTATTTGTATAGATAAAGGCTTGATAGTTTTCTTTTTTGTAACATTTAAACCGCGAATTTCATTACAGAGGTTCCAATCAAATATAGGGCAATAATGCGCGTGGATTGGCATTTACAGGCACTTCAATTCGCTAACCCCGATCAATCTTCATCCACACTCACTTTAAGAAGTATCTTTTATTCCACTGTTTTCGCGTGTGCTCCTATTGATTTTCCGCGTATCCTTGAGACAGGGTCTAGGGTCTCGACTGACTTGCGCACGTTGCGTATTTTTAATAAAGTCGCCGAAATGAAATTATTGGATATAACCGTGACAACTGAAAATAAGTAAATGTATACAAATGCCCTTAACACACTGTACGCATTACATCCTAACTAATATTATAAATGCAAAAGTTTATTTGTTACACTTTCACGCCTAAACTGCTGAACCAATTTTGATGAATTTCGGTGGTCATAGATTGGACCTTGGATAAGGACATATGCACCTTTTTTTAAAATTAATATGATAGAACAACGTTTGCCGGGTTAACTAGTTTCAAATACATTTACATAGATCTTAAAAATATCCACTTTACATACATAAATCGATAACATTACAAGGTACCTGAATGCTAAGTAGCATCTACTCCGAGTGTACGCAGTAAGTACACTCAGAGACCAATCTAGCAGTCTCGGGTTCGAATACCCTGTTGGGTAGTTTTTCTCGCCTAATGTGCATATGATAGCATAAATGCCATGTACCATCCTTCACATCGAGATCACCGTGATGTGTAACCCGCCAATTCGACTTCCACAATCGTGGAAGTATACTATTGATTCTCGCTAGGGAGGAGTATCAATCATGAGTTTATAACTTATTTTGTCACAACACAATATAATTTTAACGTAAGAAATACTTTTTATAACGAAGTTACATCGAGGGTTTATGCCAACGTGCTTTATCAAGGGATGAGTTTGTCATAAGCTCGTATATATTCGTCGCAAATCAGTCAAGACCGTTACGTGTACTTATGTACAAGTTTTCACCTTGAACACCGCCTGTATCTGAACGGTATTCAAGACATCGCTACAGGGGGATTTAGTTAAGGTATTGGCAGAAGCTTTGGGGACATCTAAAGTTACATTTTAAGATAAACAAACGAAAGCAAATACTTTTTTATTTATCGCTGTATTTTACCAGTGAGAGGAACTAACCGCCGGTCTAATAAGTTATTACAGTTGCCAATACACGCTTCGACCATAAAATTTTACATCAGTGGTCGGCAACTCGCGGCTTGCGAGCCAAAATGTTTGGTCCAGGCACGGAATATTACTCACAATCTACAATATTTCCGTAATTATGTCTCCTACAAAGCAAAGCATATGTTAAAAAATCTAGAACCTCTTAGAATAAGTTCCAATGTGTATTATTTTAATTTATATTTGGCTCACTTAGATGACAAGGGTGCCGACCAGTTTTACATCTTTGACTGCCCTCCGTCAAACATATAAAATTTTTATATTTTCAATACAAGCAGTACCTTTCTACACAATGTAATACACTTTGTTTGAATAGCAAATAAAATTACTCCTTTCTTAAGAGAAAATGTATGAATTTGTTTTTTTTTTCAGCGATTACCGACCATAACCAACAAAAGGAATAGCCGTGTAACATCCCTTGCTGTCAATGAGGTTGCAGAAAAAGAGTCAATTCATTACATTGTGCTATTCATTTAACGTGTAATTTGTTTTACAGATTTTAAGTACGTACAGAAAATGTTCATTAATGATGTTTCAACAGTCTTACTCATCAGAATCAGTAGAAAGAGATTTACTGCCTAGAATTTAAACTAAATACACAATAAGACGTACGAGTATCACAATAATTGATAATTATAATTGAAGAAATACAAGATTTATGACTTATTACAACACGATAACGCACTTTTATTATTGCAATGTTTTTATTATTCTCAGATCAAAATATATTATCTATCGGTCAATAAACCTCTGCTAAGCTGTATTTATCAACATATGAGTCAACGTGGGTACTAAATAAAGTGCTCTCCATATAATAAATACGTATTATAAAAACAAAAGTAACTTTGCTTGTCCATTAACTTAGTAGAATTTTCCTTAAAAGTTGGAATATTACACATGGCAACTCTTATTATTGAAGTTAGCTAAATTAGTGTGGTTCAGGGGGAGCCACCAAGACCTTCGAAATTCAAATCATCAGACAAAAGATTTAGTTTTCGCGGCCTGTGTTTACAAATTTTGTCAATTCTTTAATTTTTTGTAAGTTTCACGAATGGTAACCGACGTAGAGTAGTTTCACTCATATTAACCCTAGGATGGTCACGTGTATTGCAAGACGATTGGCGAGTAACATATTTATAATTATAGTTTATCGCTCGATAGACTGATATCCCTCGTATGGTTGCCGACACGGTCTGGATCCCTATCCAGGGGTTAGGTCCCAGAACATGTGAGTTGCAAACTCGAGAAAGCCTAGTAGTGTAAATGTACTGCAATATTTATAAAACTAGCTGTGCCCGCGACTCCATTCGCGTGGAATAGTGATTACGCCATGCGCCTCCGAAATACATGCGTTCGAACTTACATAGTCCAGCCTAAGCTGAACCCTATTTCATGTGACTGATGATATAAATCTGAGGTCAACTGAAATTGGAATATAAAATTTCCGAAACTTGTCATTTTTAACAAAAACAATTTTTTTTTCTAAAATAGAATTAGCCTAAGTTACTCCTTGATACATCAGCTATCTGCCAGTGAAAGTTCCGTCAAAATCGGTCCAGCCGTTTCAGAGATTAGCCGGAACAAACAGACAGACAGACAAAAATTGTAAAAAATGTTGTTGTGGTATATGTACCGTGTATATGTCCGAATGCACTTAGTAAAAAGCGGTTATTTTAATATTACAAACAGACCCTCCAATTTTATTTATTTGTATAGATGTATAGATAATAATAGATGACCAACCAAATATAAAAAAGTGAGCAATAGGAAAAATACATTAGCCACCAATGTTGTTATTACCGTATGCTTTTTTTTATACTGCAAGGATAGGTAGTGTCCGTACACCATTGTTTTAAAAATCGATATTGTTCTATTTTAAGTAATAATTTCAAATACCTACATTTCATGTACATCATGCTCTTTGTATAAATTGACTCAGTTTGTAGCTGCTCTTGCAAGCGAATATTGCAAATCCATTAGCGAAATTACTTTGGTAAGTAGTTTCGTACTGCAGCAGGTCTGGCATTTATTACGAACAAACGATGGTAACGGAGGTGAGTAGTGGACTACAGATGTCGCTAGTGCCATTAACTGTTATTCAATAATCGTTGAAGAAAGGAAAGTGTTATACAATAAGTTCATTGTATATTTAAACTGAGAAAGGCAATCAGAATTTACCGCTAAGAGGGTAATAATCACGCGTTTAATATGGATTAACTAAATATATACAGTACCTGCTTTCCGTGCAGGGGAGAAGTAAGGCGACAAAACTACCTTAGCTACGTGGTAGGACCCCAAGCTTGTCAGGATGGCAACCACTCTTGGTTTATAAAAAACCTTGTGTTGAGTTCCAGCATTAGTGACCTTATTATGGTCCTATCGTCGCTAACGTCCATAGGCAAACAGAAACTGCTTATTTTTCCTACTGTTCCTCAGCAATAAAAAATCAAATAAAACAGTCCATTATAATCAATAGACACTCGAGTGACAATTAGGCCCGGAATACACATGCTACGTAGTAGCACATAAGCATGCTAGTTTCAAGCAGATGCTACTTAATAGCTTACAATTAGCACGTGTATACGAAAAGAGCATGCTTGCGAACAAGCACTCTACTAAATCACAAGCCGTTCTATTTTTCGTGCTAGTTAGCACACGGTGTGAGGCGCGGGGGAGAAAGGAGCGGCTCCAAAGCAAGTCTGAACGTATAGTCTTTGCGAGCTTGCTACTTATTTGTTTATCACGATGGCTCGATGGGGCGATGACAAAACTTAAATTTTTTTATATTTCATTACCGAAATTATGAGTGTTTATGGAATGTACGCTGACCACAATACAAAAATAAATTTTGAGAGAAAATGCATACCAAAGTTTATATTTATGAAAGTAATAATATAACTGAATTTAATTCATTAACGTCCATTTTGAATGTTGATTATGAGCATGATGTGTATCTCACACGTGCTAGAAAGAAGCATGCTAGCAATAAGTATGCTTCTGAGGTATGTGCTATCATGAGCAAATGTATACACTTGGAGAGCATGTTACCTAGTGGCAAACAAGCATGCTTTTCTAGTCGCATGTGTATTCCAGGCCTTATGATAAATGCAAAACCAAGACGAGATTGTACATACACAAAGAAATTGTGTTATCAACGCAAATACTCGTACGTAATAAATGATTCACATCTACTTTCCGTTGTTCCATATTTTCATTGTTTTAAACATCATTTGCATAATTCATTGAATGCAAAAAAATCATTTTATTACATATTGCAGCAAATACTGAGAATATTGAAGGCTATTTGAAATGAACGCAATTCTAGAGCAGTTAAGAGCTAAAACAGTGTATAATGGAGAAAAAACTGGAAAGTCCAAACTTTGATACGGAAGGTTAGAATCCAACCGGCACAGAAGCGTGTCACAAAGCATTCATGTTGACCAATCCATACTAATATTATAAATGCGAAAGTAACTCTGTCTGTCTGTTCCTCTTTCACGCCTAAATGGCTGAACGGATTTTGATGAAATTTGGTATGGTGATAGATGATAACCTAGAAATGGTCATAGGCTATAAATAATCACGCCATCGTTCTTAGGGGGTAGGCAGTAGGCAGATAACTAAATTGAGTTAGTGATTTTTTGTGCTTATCCGGTATCTATGAGAATCGGCCAATATCTATTTTTCATCCCCCTAAATGTTAGGGGTGACCCACCCCCAAAAAATTTTTTTAATTTTTTGACATTTTAGTATTTATATGGCAGAACAACGTTTGCCGGGTCAGCTAGTTTAATTATAAAGTTGAAGACTTACCTGAAATTTATTTCTCGTTTAATATTTGTTATAATTTGCGTCTCACGGTTTTCGGATATTGAATATAAATATCCGGATGACCGAGCTTTGCTCGGTATTTTTTTTTTATAAATTGTGTTTTTTGGAAATTAACAATTGATTTTATTAGTCTAACCTCAAAGCAAACACTCATTCACTTCGTGTTACTTAACAACGCCATCTGCTGGAATAGCTTTAGTGTTGTTGTGTCGTTAAAGCAATTTAAAAAAAACAGTATTATTATTCGCCAATAGATGTCAGGAAGAGTCATTTTTCAGTTTAAATTGGGACTACTCAAACGCCAAATTTTGACATTTTCTAGAAATGATTCTAGCTAGATCGATTTATCGCCCGAGATTCCAAATATATATATATATATATATATATATATATATATATATATATATATATATATACAAGAATTGCTCGTTTAAAGATATAAAATATTAAAACGAATAAAGTACCGTTTGCGGGTCGACTAGCGGGCACCGGCTGACGGAATCGACAGCGACACGTGTATCGAGAGTTCGCATTGCGGATATAACTTAGCGTATTTTAACGGAAAATCTATGTTCATCCTAAGAGTAAAGTCCTTCAGAAAATACACTAAAAACCTAGTCTCCAAGCTCTAGCCTTCTGGGGGAGAGCACGAAATAAAACCACTAGTATCAAACAAGATGGGAAGCAGATTGAAAATCAAGACCGGAAGATCAGGGACAAATATGATATTTTATTGCTCCGACTGATTCATAACAGAACCATCTCGAATTAAATTTCATTCCTAAATCCGTCTGCACGCACGCACGCACGCGTTCTCACACAAACGCGCGTGCGCTTTTGCACACTCACATGACAGCTATCTGTATGTTTGTTTTATTTGCCAAATTAAATTGCACTTTTAAATATCTAGACGTCACCTCAAAATACAAGGTTTCCTTAGGTGGCAGTTGTACCAGATTGCGGCCCCTCGGGGGAGGATCCGCCGCCCGCAATATTGCCGCGAGGGAGAGGGCCGCGTGCTGTTCCGCAGCCCCCCTCAACTCCTTGAGTCAACACAGGAGAGCGCCGGGAGGACGAAACCCTGACCCCCTGGCGTCAACACTTTAGAAGAGGCACGCCTCAAGACAAAGGGCGGGCCGGCGCCGGCCCGGGCCACGAGATCGGCAGGCCACATTTCCGTAGGCCCGGGCGTAGGCGATAGAACAGCGTGGTTTTTTAGTGGGTAGTCGGATGGCCGCACATCTTTCCCGGAGTCCCACAAATCCCTCGGTCCCCACGGGCCGGGAGAACCCGTCAAGATATGGTAGATAAATCAATATCTGAAAAATTATGATACATATACGTGGCCTAATTACATAATTTCAAAACTACCTTCAGAATCCGTTCGAAAGACAGCATGATCATAAGTCAAAGATCATTAACCTCATAATCATTCGCTCCGGTCATGCGCAGTGAACCTTATCAATTTTTTGGATACCGTCCAAATTTTCCGGCTCACAGCCTACGAATACCAGACATATTGAATTGTTCCGGAACTACGGAGACATACATATCATAACACTCACAAAAAGCTATGGGGTAAAGAGTTTTATCGTTCGGCAGCCATTTGGTTTTTTGGCCGCCAAATATTATTCATACTTTTCTGACTACATGCTACGTAAGTTATATGAGTGTTGAAGTTTAAATAGTTAAATAATTCTCTATCCATACTATTATTATAAACATGAAAATAACTATTTGTTACGTTTTCATGCCTAAACTGCTGTACCAATTTTAATGAATTCCGGTATAGAGATAAATAGATTAGACCTTGGAGAAGGACATAGGCTACTATTTTTTTTGATTTATATGACAGAACAACGTTTGCCGGGTCAGCTAGTATGTATACAATATATTGACCGTGTCATTCCCGTCATCGAGAATATGGCCAATCTAATCAGATTTCTAGGGAGCCGTAAAAGACGATAAAGTATTCTCAATGTTATTAGTTCATAAGAAGCAAAAAAAATTATGTTCTAACTCTACATTCAGACGGCAGTCGCCAATCAAAATAAACCACAATCATTTCATTATGAAGTAAAAATACTTACTGAAATTTTATCTTATGAAAAAAATTACCTGAGGTCTGACTTCGTAATAAAACCATACTTAATTCACTAGACCAGTTCATCAAGTCGTTATCCTTTAATTCTTTAATCGTTCCAAAAGTACCTCCCAATGAAGTAATAATACTCCCAGAATGACCCAAGTTGAAGGGTATAAATTTTAAACTATACGCAGTAAAGCGAAACAGTTTAATAACCGCCGTACGGGGGCAGACTGCGAGACCCTAGTGAAGACAATAAAAACCCTACTAAAAACGCTACTAGATCGGATTTATGGCGGCCATAAAGCCTAAATTAATGATCGAGCTCCATATAGCGGAGAATGTCTAGGACACGGTTATGGTGTTCACAATTCACGGGTTTGGACTTAATACTGCTATAATACTTGTAAAGTACAAGTATTATAGCTGTATAAGCACTAAATAGGCACGAGTAGTTTCAATTTTTTTTTATTCTATTGACAGAGCTCCGTTTAGTTTCAAAGCAAGTAGCAAATCAGAAAGATAACTAACATATCACTTATATAATTATCATTTATATTATAAACTAGCTGACCCGGCAAACGTTGTTCTGCCATATAAATAATAAAATGTCAAAAAATTAAAAAAAATTTTTTGGGGGTGGGTCACCCCTAACATTTAGGGGGATGAAAAATAGATGTTGGCCGATTCTCATAGATACCGGATAAGCACAAAAAATCACTAACTCAATTTAGTTATCTGCCTACTGCCTACCCCCTAAGAACGATGGCGTGATTATTTATAGCCTATGACCATTTCTAGGTTATCATCTATCACCATACCAAATTTCATCAAAATCCGTTCAGCCGTTTAGGCGTGAAAGAGGAACAGACAGACAGACAGACAGACAGAGTTACTTTCGCATTTATAATATTAGTATGGATATAATCACCGAGACCTGTTAAGGAAAACGAACCCGCAAGCCCTGGAGGCATTCGACGTGCGAAAGCTTTTGCAACCATAGCGTAGCACCATAGGTTGTCAAGAACTAAATGTCATATATACTTACATTAAATTACTATTATTAATTGTTGAGGAATAGCAAACAGGCTGTTACCGTCGGCTATGCTATAACACGGTCACTAATGCCGGAACACAAAACAAGGTTATTATGGCGGCATACTTCTATATTAGGGGTATTCACCATCCAGACGGACTTGGGGCCCCGCCACCTGGCCTTTTACGACAGACCAATCCCGGCCGCAGCGGTCTGTATTAGACTAAAAATATATTATTATCACTTATATTTTCAGTCGAGACCTCGAGACCATAACACCAGCTTAGACGATGACATTGTTGCAAAGCGAAGCGGTTTTTACAGCTATAGTAAAAGTAAACAAAGGATCTAGAACGTTCCCTGAATCTATAATAAACAATTTAGATCCATCAGAGCTAATCAAACTCAATCAAGTTAAGAACAAAGCAATTTGCTTCCAAAATAAATTAGCAATCACGACAACGCAGATATCTCGGGAAGCCGTTAAGTTTCGCAATCACATACAACATGACTCATAGGCCATAGTGAAGACAACGTTATCGGACATAATGTTGATAACTGAAATTGAGTATTCTTATTGATTAATTTACTCTTACGAATGTTGTTCTTGAGGCACTTTTTTGCACTTGGTGAAAATGTACAATCACAGACGATTGACGAACGCATCCCGGTCTATCCCGGTATCCGGTAATCCCGGAACTATGTATTTGCATCACACAAATTGTTGACAATTGTTTATCCTAACTAATATTATAAATGCGAAAGTGAGTTTGTTTGTTACGCTTTCACGCCTAAACCGCTGAACCAATTTTGATGAATTTCGGTATTACGACAGTGCGAGTCGCCGTGTCCGCCTCGTCGTCCAATTTGGTGGCACCCCGACGTCGTCTCCCGCCCTATGCGACACAGGTACCTCTCGAAACAAATCGAGGCACCGAGAGGACCTGCGTCAGGGTGTAAACTACAACTAAAATGAGAGACGCTAACTACTTTTGAAAATATATAAAACAATTCTTAAATAAGCTTTTTGTAAAAATAAATTTAGGATTTTTTTTTATTTCTGAGGAACAGTTGACGATCCACTTAATAGTAAGCAGTTACCGTCGCCCATGGATGTTCGTGACGCTAGGGGCACTGTGAACACGCTGATGTCCGATAGGGGTAGGTACAGGAACCTGGGTCACTAATTTCGGAGCACAAGACAATGTTTTTATGGCGGCATACATATAGATCAAGAGTGGTTGCCATTCAAATGGGTTTAGGGCCTTAACACTTAGCCAGGGTTGTTTTAACGCTTTTCACGACAAGCCGACCCCGGCCGCAGGGTTATAGTATTCTTACTCCGCCCCTGGACGGAGAAAGTAATATAAGTAAAACGAGCAAAAAAAAAAAAGTAAACAATACTTAAAGGAGGCTAATCCACTAACTATGTCTGAAAATATGAGTTAATCAAATTTACTTTCGCCTCGGGTGGGGTGGGCCCGTAATCAAGTTTACCCCAACTAAAAGGGACCGCGAACAAACAGGCGATTCACGTGTTCTGAACTTACTTCATTTTGGGAAAAGAATTCGTTGCACTTATTTACAGCAAGCTTGCGACCTCTGTTCTGTTCGCATTTATTTTTTACTAGCTGTACCCGCGACTCCGTCCGCGTGGAAGTGACTTTGGGCAGCATATTTTGTATAAATCTTATGGTTTATTTTGGATTACAAACCTTATAAACCCTAAAATATAAATAAATGAAATATGCAAACAGTGTTATCGAATGCAACTGTTATACTAATCGTTATTACGCTGGATCCTGAGGGGGGCCCTCCTCCCCGGTGTCGGCGTCATCTGCTACGCCGACGACACGCTCGTCACAGCGCGCGGGAGGAACCCCCGCCAGGCGTGCCTTCTGGGCACGGCTGGGGTGGCGCACATAGTGTCAAGAATCCGGCGACTAGGCCTGGAGGTGGCCTTGAACAAGACGGAGGCCGTGATATTCTACGGGCCCCGTCAGAGGCCGCCACCAGGCCTGAGCATAACGGTAGGAGGCGTCCGCATCACCGTCGGGCCGTCCATAAATTATCTTGGACTGGTGTTCGACGGGCGATGGGATTTTGCGGCGCACTTCGAGCGCCTGGCGCCGAGGTTAGTTCCGGGCGCAGTGTGCCGCAGGCTCTTTGAGGGAGCCGTGCGGTCGAAGGCCCTTTACGGGGCCCCGATCAGGGCGGATGGCCTGACGGCCAAAACGACCGCTCTGCTTCGCAGGCCGCAGCGTGTTCTGGCCGTCAGGGCGATACGGGGATACCGCACGGTGTCCTTTGAAGCGGCCTCCCTGCTGGCCGGATCCCCACCATGGGACCTCGAGGCCCGAGTCCTGGCGCTGTTATACCAGTGGCGCCGGGACGCGGCCGAGCGTGGCTCTCGCCCTGCACCTCGCGAAGTTGAGGTAAAGCGGTCGGAGCTGCGCGATGAGGTGCTCATGGTGGAGTGGAAGGAGCGCCTCGCGCACCCCAGCGCGGGCCTCGCCACCATCGAAGCGGTGAGGCCCGTTCTGGCCGAATGGTTGGAAAGGCGCCACGGCGCCCTGACCTTCCGCCTGACACAGGTCCTCTCGGGGCACGGTTGCTTCGGGAGGTACTTGTGTCGCATAGGGCGGGAGATGACGTCGGGGTGCCACCACTGTGGCGCGGGCGACGAGGAGGACACGGTTGACCACACTGTCGCCGTGTGCCCTGCGTGGCGCGAGGAGCGCCGCGCCCTCGTCGCCCAAATCGGCGTGGACCTGTCGCTCCCGGCCTTGGTTCTGTCCATGGTCGGGGGCGATCCTGGATGAACGGCCGTCGCCTCCTTCTGCGAGGCAGTCATGTCCGCAAAGGAGGCGGCGGAGCGGGAGCGGGAGTCGACCACCACACTCCCCTCCCGCCAACGCAGGCCACGTCGGCGGCGCCGGAGGTCAAGTAACGACCTCCGGCCGCCGTAAAAAGCGGCCGCGGGCGGCCCCTCGGGGGAGAATCCGCCGCCCGCACTTATGCCGCGAGGGTGAGGGCTGCGTGCTGTTCCGCGGCCCCCCTCAACTCCTAGAGTTGTTAGGAGAGCGCCGGGGGGACGAAACCCTGACCCCCTGGCGCCAACACTTTAGAAGGGGCCCGCCTCAAGACAAAGGGCGGGCCGGCGCCGGCCCGGGCCACGAGATCGGCAGGCCATATATCCGTGGGCCCGGGCGTAGGCGATAGGAGAACAGCGGGGTTTTTAGTGGGTAGTCGGATGGCCAAACATCTTTCCCGGAGTCCCACATATCCCTCGGTCCCCCCGGGCCGGGGGAACCCGTCAAGAGAGGTTTTTCCCCGAGACCAATAAAAAAAAAAATGCGCCTCCGGAATACGTGCGTTCGAACCTACAAAGTACAGCCTAAGCTGAACCCTATTTCATATGATTGATGATATAAATCTGAGGTCAACTTAAATTGGAATATAAAATTTCCGAAACTTATCATTTTAAAAAAAAAATTTTTTTTCTAAAATAAAAATAGCCTAAGTTACTCCTTGTTACATCAGCTATCTACCAGTGAAAGTCTCGTCAAAATCGGTGGAGCCATTTCAGAGATTAGCCGGAACAAACAGACAAAATTTTTAAAAAATGTTGTTTTGGTATATGTACCGTGTATACGTCCGAATGCACTTAGTAAAAAGTGGTTATTTTAATATTACAAACAAACCCTTCAATTTTATTTATTTGTATATATAAGATATTCCTTGGCAACATGACCGATACTAGTATCTGGATGGTAGATTTTGGTAATCGCAATACAAAGTCTGTAGACTTTTTACCATAGACTTAGAAGAATTAATATCGTTGGTCTGTAATATAAAATTATGCTCGAATTTAGACAACTAGGCTTCTACTAGTTTAATTAACTTTAAGTTTTATACAAACAAACTGGGGTTCAGAGGTCATAAGGCTTCATCTAATCAGATTAAGACGTTACAATCACGACATAGGTTTCTATAAAATCATACCTAAACTTAACCTTTGGAAATAAAAGGAAATTGGCTAAATTTTAATATTAGTCACGAGGGTTAAAGTAATTCATATTCCGATCCATCACTCACCAACATCATCCAACATAAAGTAGTATGGTAATTTTCCAATTCTCTTTTAGCTGTATTATGCCTTTTCACAGACTGAATATTGTAGTGTATTCTAGTTTTATCATTATATATATTTAAAGCTAGTTCTATTATAAGTCTGATACAAATTAATATTTTAATAATAATATAATTAATAATAATTAAATTATATATATTTTTTAGCTTAGGAAAAGACCTCGATTGACGAACAGTGAATAAAATTATGCAACGCTTAAAACTTCTAACGAGCGTTTATTAAGCACATTCATTATCTTTGTTGCAGTTCTAACGGGATCAAGTAAACTTGAATTCCTCATAAATCTAACTTGAGATAAGTTCAAGGCAAAGTTAGCGTGTAATTATAGACACGTTAGGCCCGGCGACGCATTGCGAACCGTTGTGGATCGGTTTCGAGGACGCGAGTTTGATGACCCGAGCGCATTGTCTCGCGGGTAATCAGCACGAGGGTTGCCCGTCTTTGTTAAAAGACAACATTGAAAACTTAGGCGAATAAACTTGTGATGCCATCACTATTTGTCAACACGTCATTTTAGCCAAGTTCGAATTTCACTTTCCTGCTGATTGACAAGTCGTGCAAAGTTTACATTGGTTATTTTTTTGCAGAAATACGCCTGACGGCACATAAAATCTATACAATTATTAAAGCTATGGTCGCCGCATTAATACACTACGCCCAGTACAAACCATTTGCATGAAACAAATATTTTGTTTATTAGGGGATCGACAGAACACATAAATGTCTGTTGCTTTCATTGTTTTTAATAATAATATAAACCATTAATATAATGTTATAAGGGGTCGTAGCAACGAACCCACTGACAACTGTCCAGCCGTATCCCTTATATTGAATCCATTTATCGATACAAATAAATAAAATTGGAGGGTCTGTTTTAATATTAAAATAACCGCTTTTTACTAAGTGCATTCGAACGTATACACGGTACATATACCAAAACAACATTTTTTACAATTTTTGTCTATCTGTCTGTCTGTTTATTCCGGCTAATCTCTGAAATGGCTGCACCGATTTTGATGGGACTTTCACTGGCAGATGGCTGATGTAACAAGGCGTAACTTAGGCTATTTTTATTTAAGAAAAAAAATAGTTTTTGTTAAAAATTATCAGTTTGGGAAATTTTATATTCCAATTTAAGTTGACCTCAGATTTATATCATCAATCATATAAAATAGGGTTTAGCTTAGGCTGGACTTTGTGGGTTCGAACGCACGTATTCCGGAGGCGCATGTCGTAACAGTTGCATTTGATAACACTGTTTTCATATTTCATTTATTTATATTTTAGGGTTTATAGAGTTTGTAATCCAAAATAAACCATAAGATTTATCCAAAAAAATGCTGCCCAAAGTCACTATTCCACGCGGACGGAGTCGCGGGCACAGCTAGTTTAATATAAAGTTTTAAGAAACATCGATTTTTATAAGCACTACGTGTTCAGTGATGTGTGTTTTCTTGGCGCAGAGAAGTGGGTTAAGCAAGCGGTGTAGCGCGCATGCGTACGAAAACTTCTCATACTTTTTTCTATTATTCGATCAGTGAAGCGGGCGGAAACGGCTAGTTATATAATATAATGAATGGGACCTAAAAAATACAATCAAAGAGCATCTCGGAATTATTTTTTTGCTATAGGACAGCAGACAGGCTGACGGCCGGGCCCACATAGAATTTAGCAGTTACCGTCGCCTATTGGTGTTTACAACGCCAGTGTCATCGCGAACTCGCTGCTGTCCCATAAGGATACAGGAACTTGGGTCACTAATGCCGGAACACAACATACACAAAGTTATTATAGCTGCATACTTAAGACCAAAGGTGGGTGGGTGTTGTTTTGTCGCCTATTAGGACAGGCCGATCCAGACGCCAGACACAGGCGCATATGTTAGTATTCTTTCTCCGCCCCTGCACGGATGAACTAAATATAAATGACAGAATATTTTATACAATGCAATCCCAAAGTAGCCTATCACTCGTGTTATGAGTACTTGACAACTTTATAGGTTTCTTTTAACTTTTTAGTTTGATAAACTATAAAATATAATTTTAAATTAATGAATTTAACGCCTGAATCTTCCAGCGGTTTTTTTTAATTTAACGCCATCTTCGAGCAATTTTATTAATTAAACGCCAGATGGCGTTTAGGCATAAGGAAAAGAAAACGTTAGTCTTGATCATCCTGAGAAGGACTATGGGACAAAATTATTAAATTTGTGTATTGTCATCAGGTCAGCGACTCCTTGAGTGGAGACCGTGGGGGAATAAGCGCCCTCGAGGAAGACCGCGGATGCGCTGGAAGGACGATATAAAAAGGGTCGCTGGTTCAAATTCGATCCAGAAAGCTCAATGTTGCGAGGAGTGGACAAAGTTGGAGGAGGCCTACAACAAAATGGTTGAAGGAGGCTGAAAGAAGAAAGAAGAGAAGAAGTCATCAGGTCTTGACAAGTGAGGAAAATTTTGAATTATTGATTGTTCAAAGTGGGTAAAATCGAGTCGGAAAATTCCGTTGCATACATACAGGTCAAGTTAATACAAAGCGTATAAAAACCAGTAGGTTTGTCCAGTACAGATCGAGTTGCATCGGGATTTTGGGAGTAGCGCGCAAGTGTGGGCGAACCGCCCACCAGTCGCGCTTATATGGCCGTTGTACCGAGAAACAAGCTTTCATTAAATGCTTCCGACACACGGAATACATGTCATAAATCTGTAGAAAGTGATGTGGGTGTGCATTATGATTTCTATTATTCGCTGTTGACAGGAATAGTGTGAGAGTTAAAGTAGAATTACTACTTTAAATGATATCAAATATGTATGTGTTTGTTTTCTTTTATTAATGCAATAAAGTTTATTCATTCATTCAAAAAATACACAAATTTTAATATGCTACAACCATTCAATACCAACTGCTTCCGAATATTATGCTTTTAACGCATTAAGCGATCTTTCACGGCAGATGACTATTACTCTTAGCCAAAAAGTCAAAAGGAAATGAAGAATTTTTATCTGTGCACGGATAATCATATGGAAACCTGTCTTGAACAAGCTTGGCGGGTACGCTGTTCGATATCTGTATGGGGAGACTTGATCTCAGCTGAGGGATGTCAGGGGCTGTTATGATTATTAGCTAAACTATTAGGTTATCCGTTGCGAAATATACTTATTGAATATTTTAGAAGTGAAAACTTCTTTAGCAACGTTGCGTACATTTTTCGTGGTGGGTAAAAAATGTTAAGCTCGCGTCAGATCACGTGTCCTGATTGTAAGATTTCGTAAGACGGAGATTTGCTCCAGTAATATCAACCTTATTAATAATGACTTAAGATTTATTTTATAAGGTAACTTTTAAATGATTGCATTGCATTACTTATACATATCTATTCGAATTGCGACTTTACAATGAAATACAGTTGAGTTTTTTTGAAGTGAAAACTTTATTAGGCGCGTTGAGCACTTTTTGGATGAACAATTTTTGTTTTGTAAAGAAGTGTTAATGACCAATTAAAACTTTAATCCTTGATGATAAACACTTCTTTATTAACTGAATATAATAATCTAATAGCTCGACGATACAATTCACAAGTTACTTAGTTTTCACTTCTATCGGCAGTCCCCAAAATCTGTCCCGCGTGATTTTTTTATCGCTGTGGAACAATGGACAGACGATGATTGCGACGCTAGGGACACCGCTAACACGCTGCCATTCGCGTAAGGGAATTCGAACCTTATAGCGGAAAAATAACAAAAGATTATTGTGGCGGTAGGTGTTTGTCATCGAAACGCGCTTGGAACCATACTTAGCGAGGTATTAAGGCTGTTTTGTTGCTTTTTACGACAGGCCGTTCCCGGCCGCAGGGATCAATATTTTTACCCCGCCCTGCAGGGAAAAAATCTTTCGATTATAAGTATATTGTAATCCGGTATTAAAACGTAGTAGGTATATTACGTCACATTATAAATAATTTAGAGTAGGGATTGCAACCAAAGCCGTGTGTCTCATACCAAAAATGATTCATATGTAACATGTATCCCCAATGAAGACCCGAATCTAGAATTTGGGTCCGCGAGAAATTCATTACAAAAATAATTTATATAATTCAATAACGTAGGCGGACATGCGTGCTATGTGGAATTCGCAAAGCACTCAAGATCTTTGTAAAAATAATGATTAGACGAAGTAACTGTGAAAGTTAACAGCCGCGTCTCTTTTTTACAATCAACATGTTTGCCTCTTTAACACACGCGTGTTTAATATTGAGAAAGTACATATAAATTAATTATATGATATCGCGCGAAACTTAACCGATGTAAATTAGATGGTTACCCGCAAATTTCGTTCCGTACAGAGGCGGAGTAAGAATAGCTCTAAGGCCGAGGCCGGTTAGTCGTAAAAGGCGACAAAACAACCCTAGCTACATAGTAGGGCCCCAAGCATGTCTGGATGTCAACCATCCTTGATCTATAAGTATGCCACCATAATAACCTTGTGTTATGTTCCGGTATTAGTGACCCAGCTTCCTAACCTCCCCCCCCACCCCCCCCCACCCCCCCATGGGACAGCAGCGTATTCTTACGGCCCGGCCCGTACACGACCTTGCCGCTGTGAGCGGCCTCTAAGCGCGGGGCGGCGAGCGGTAATATCAAAAGTATTGTCTGCTTATTGCAAGAAGTCATTAAGTAACATTTTATTATTTTTGGAAAACAGCATTTTATTTGGAATTAGTTAGTGGTAATGTTGATTAGTCAAATACGTAACGGCTAAATTGGCCAGCTAGAAATTAGTGTGTTTTTGCATTTTGTTGAATATGTAAAATGCCCATTAAAGATAAAAACGTATGTAGTGATTTTTTGCAGTTGTGAGTTGAGTTCTTGCAATAAGCCGACGGTATAAAATGTTTGAGGCACGCCACAGGAGACGTCTTGGCGTTTTTCATACATTTGATATTACAGCTCGCCGCCCCGCGCTTAGCTGCCGCTCACAGCGGCAAGGTTGTGAACGGGCCATTACTATTAAGCGAGCCACCCATCTGCTGATCCTCAGAAATAGAAAAGGATATCCATTACGCATTTTTATGCCATTATCAGCACTCGAGATGGCAATCGAACCTACAAAATAAATTCCGACAATGACATTTAAGATCACTATGGAACCCAATATACGGCTTTAAATATTAACAGAGGATACATAGAATAAAATATTCTTTATTGCACACAGAAAATAATAAAATAAAATGAACATAGACTTAAACTAAACAAATGTACAATTGGCGGTCTTATCACTAATAGTGATTTCTTCCAGACAACCGTCATAATAACAATCAATATGATCTGGAATAGGTCGGTCATTGTGCGCATCACTATCATATAAAAAAAATACAATTGAATAAATAAAGGGATAATAAGTACATAAAATGGGAAATATATAAGAGAAAAATAAAATTACATATACATACATAAGATCAATTATAAATGAAGATAGTGTTCTTTTACCAGTGAGTTGAAGGAGGTAAGAGATTTGGCACTTCTGATTTTAAATGGCAATGCATTCCACAGTTTCACAGCCATAACTGTAAAGGATCTGCCATAAATTTGAGTGGTATGCATTACATACAGCTCGTCTACGATTCACTTTCTCGTAGTGGCAGTTTCTTTACTTGACTAAAAAGACAGAAAAATAGAGGTTGCTCAGCCCAGAAGGTACTCGTGTTATTTATTTGCTATCTGTACAATAGGGAAAATGCTCCTTTTCCTATCCGTCAATCAACTTTTACTATTTAACTGCGGTAAAATATGTATATATTTTTAAAACTGAAAATTAGTATTTATTAATCGATTGAAGATGTTAGCCGTTTCAAGCACGCGTTGCAATACCATGCAACGAAAAAACGAAAGACGCTTTATATCCTTGTGATCCTTGACACCCTACCCCAGTTTTATCATAGGCTGATCTATGGGTTGGTAATTCAAGTACAGAACAAATGCACGAACAGCTATACATATTAATTTATATGGACATGACTTATGACTAAACTTATTAACATTAACAAATACTCACATAAATTCAAAGTCAACCGACAAATTCGTATCCAAGTGAGCTAAACAACAAAAGAACGGTCAATATTGGCATCGCCCTTTGTTATGTAAACGCGTCGAACAACAAACATAGGGGCCCTGGACGTCCGATATTAAGACTCATGAGCTTTTCTTACAAATTAATAAAGTTCCGCATCGTAACGGCCCAATGGGCGCGAGCGGTACGCGAAATTGCGTCGGTGACGGGCCAAATTGAAGCACTTCTTCGTTTGTACGCGTTTAATCCCGATCGCATCGGAAGCCTGAAGAACGCAGTCTGAAGTATTGTCAGAGAGACAATACTTCAAAGTGCTTAATTTAACATTATACATTGATCGTTGTGATATAATACCAGCCTCACACCTGATTTACGTAATTACAGATCGCAAATTAGATAATGTGGGGTGTAGGAGGTCCTACCAAGACCTACGCGATCATAACTCAATTGCAAGCTGGTGTAATATATTAATCAACAGATTAATGTTTATCCAAGTATTTATCGAGACTATTCTCCAGACATATGTTTGGATTTCCCCTCTTTCGAATATTCTTTATTCTTCGCGTTGCAAATGTCATCAGGCGACTGCAACCGCTTTCCATAGTGGGGGCAGTCCCCCCTGCCTGCCGTATCGTTGAATTAAAAAGCGAATATTCCAGCAAGGAAGTTTGCACTTCCGCCAACCTATATTTTACCCTAAACGACTTACGAGGTTTTCTGTTTAAAGTCAGCAGCCATTATAGTTAAATTTACTAACATTTATAGATACCTGCTAGCTCAGTTATTATATATACTCTGAGAGCAAATAAGAGGTTCGAATTCCACGATATCATGCACCGCTCAGACAGTTTTTCTCGCGTAATGTACATATTTTTGCATCATTACCACGTACCGACGGTAAATGTAAGCAACGTGAAGACTACCTGTTTATTATTTATTTTGATTACATGGGTACATTGTCTATTCCCTGCATTTTTGCTCTAGAAATGGTCTACGTCCAAAAGTGGACTTCAATAGGCTGACGATGATGATGATTTAAATTAATTAAAGTTTAAATCTATAACCTTCACCGTTTTACTCTAATCAATGCCCTTGGAGGATACGATGACGCTCAGAGTTAATTTAATAAGGCTTTTAATCGAAAGTCAAATTTAAAACCAGTCGGGGTAGCTATTTTATGCGGGCCGTCATTAAGTAGGTTAATCGGATTTATTGACTGTATCGAATATTAACCATTGAATCGTATTGAAGACTTCAATATAACATATTTATCAAGTTTTTAATGAAACCCCAAAAACTGGCTTAAATTATAAAGGTGAACCTAATGTTCTATTAATTCGAAATATTACCACGTATTGATGATGAAGAAAAACATGGAGGAAAAACCATCATAACAAAAGCAAAATCACGGTGCGCGCGACCCGCTCATCCGCCTTGGACAAACGCAGCGGGTAAATTGTACATTTTTTTTATTGCTGTAGGACAGCAGACATGCTGACGGCCCGCTTAGAGTTTAGCAGTTAACGTCGCCTATGGGTATTTGTATCGCGAGTGGCATCGCGACCACGCTGTTGTCCCATAGGGTACAGGAACTTGGGTCACTAATGCCGGAACACAACACAAGGTTATTATGGCGACATACTTAAGACCAAAGGTGGTCGCCATGCAGACGGACTTTTACGACCGGCCGACCCCGGCCGCAGAGGTCAGTATTCTTTCTCCGCCCCTGCACGGATAGTACATTTCCTCTTCTAGGACAAAACCAACTTAACATGTCATTGTATCGAAACTGCATCTCCTGGTTCACGTTCCGAATGCAATTAATTACATTTAACTTCGACTACCACTGGTTTCTAAATTTGCCGACATAATAACGAATTCTGGGAATATCATGGACAGAATTTCGGACCAATGCCTCCATCCGTGAAGAACTCCGCATCAAGCAGCATCTGTCCGCCTTGGTGCAGTCACGTATTCTCAAATTTTTCGGCCACGTTTCAAGGCGAAACAATGACTCCATAGAGCGTCTCGTTGTCCGGGGCAAAGTGGAGGGAACCAGATCACGTGGAAGATCACCCATGCGATGGACCGACCAGATCAAATCGGCTGTGGGCGGACCTTTACATGAGTGCACCAGAATGTCTGTGAATCGCGAGAGTTGGCGTAAAATCATACAGCGAACAATATCTGCCTCTAACAGTACTACCAGTTGATCACGACCGCTTTGTAAAGAGTGAAACGACTAAGAAGAAGAATAACATTGTGTTGTGTTCCAGTATCCCTGCGGCGGATAGCAGCGTGTTAGCGATGCCCCTGACGTCACAAACATTCAAAGGCGATGGTAACCTTAAACTATAATAAGCCGTCAGCAATAAAAAAAATCTGTACACGGTCGTTGAATTGTTCACCGCCAACATTTACTCCCCCTTTTTCAGTCCCCACAATACAACCATGACCACAATAAAAGATCAATGATTTAAACTCATTTATCACGGAGAGCTTATACGAGTGAGGAGAATTGCCTCTCATTACAAACAAAACAGACAATGGCGGGATAAAATATATCATTTCTACAGGAAATTGGACGAAAACAATAGAGCTGGTAAACTAATGATCTTGCGCAGCTAAATCCAAGTTTTTGTCGATGAATCCATACTATAATATGTATTATAAATGTTATAAGTTATAACCCTGTATGTCTGTAAAATTCTGTCTGTCTGTTACATTTTCACGCTTAAACCGCCAAAGCAGTTTTGATGAATTTCAGTATAGAGATAGATTGGACCTTGTTTTTTTTTAAATATGGCTGAACAACGTTTACCGGGTAAGCTAATAAGTGAGGAAGCGGCGTTTGAAATGAAATACAACGGCATTTAAAGTTAAAACGATAATACTGAAAAATGTTTGACTATAAACATGTACTGTTATTTCAAATTTTTCTTAAATAATTATAATAATAGAATTAAATTTTATTATTGATTGAATTTAATTTATATCCGTGCAGAGGCGGAGAAACAAAACTGACCTCTGCGGCTGGGGTCGGCCTGTCGTCAAAGGCGACAATACAACCCACTCTAGCTATTAAACGTGGTAGGGCCCCAAGTCCGTCTGGATAGCGACCACCTTTGATCTTAAGTATGCCGCCATAACAACTTTGTGTTGCGTTCCGGCATTAGTGACCCAAGTTCCTGTGTACCCTTATGGGACAGCAGCGTGTTCGCGGTGCCACTGGCATTAGTGATAAAAACGTCAGAACGATTTTGAAATGGCGCTAGAAGAAAGCTATATACTTAATTCGTGAAGAAACAGTAAATTAATTGAAACAAATATTTCTATGCTATCTTTAACTAAACTAATGTCTAATTCAGTACCATGAATTAATTTTACTATTTGATATTTACGTCTGCACGGGTCACGGGTTCAATTCCCGTCCCGAGTTTGAGTATTTCTGTATATATGTATTTATTTACAAAAAAAAATAACAGGAGCGCTTTGTTGCTTATTTTGAGGCAAGTGGCGCCGTATCAATTGAATAACATGATCACGCGTTGGGGCATTCAATGCCCGGAGTCCGCTTTACGACTTTTTATTCTCTACTTCGCATGGTCTTCGGCATCCCTGTTAGTGAATGCAATTGCACGCACATTTTTACAACGTCAAGTATTGCTGGCTTGGCTTGGCTGGCTTTTTGGGTCTAACGGTCTAACCCTCCTGCCTGGCTAGACATTTGTTCCCCACGCAAGCATCATACACAAAAACGAATAAATAAAATCAAATATTCCATCGTTAATCCCTTCAATGTGAGGAAGTCTATATAAGGCATCGTCAAGTTCACGACGACCCGTTGGTGGGCACGGAAGAAATTCTAGCGATTACTCAGAGCAACGGCTGAAAATAGCCTCGACTGTTTATTTACATAAACAGATGCGTGTTGTATTGTTCAGTGCGCAACTATAAAAGGCTAGTTATTGATCATCATCGAAATCACAGAACATCTCGACGACCTCTTGGTGTAAATGCTAACCCGCGTTGGCACGCTTGCGGTATAATGTGTTTTATTTACAAAAGTATGTATAATATACATACTATATCAGTTGTCTAGTACTCTTAACACAAATGCTAAGCTACTTTGGGATTAGATGGCGCTGTGTGAATTTCCCCAGAATAAAAAAAAACTATTTCTACAAGAAAAATAAGTGGTACCTAGGCAGCATACGTATAAACCAAATGAAGACGATTAATCTTAGCGAAATAAAATAGAATTGCCTCGTCCCGTCGTTAGGCGAAATAAATTACATTACTCCAAAGATGTAGGCAGATAAATGTCAGGTGAGTCATCTCCAACGGCTGCCCTGTCCTTGCCAAAGTTCAAGCATGACACAAGAAGACAAACATTCAATGGCGGTTGAACATGTTTAACGGCTATCCGATGATTAAGGACAATGTATGACGACCTGGCTTTCTGTGAAATGATTTACGTTACTCCCACATATCTGATAAGCATTAACACTGGATTTATTTTAACGACAGTTTAGATCCCCGTCTAGCGTCTGTATAATATTTATATTTATTTACTAGCTGTGCCCGCGACTCAGTCCGCGTGGAATAGTAACTTTGGACAGAATTTTTTGGATATATCTTATGGTTTATTTTGGATTACAAACCCTATAAACCCTAAAATATAAATGAATTCTCTACCAAGAAAACCCCGTTCGTACCTGCGCCTGCGCCACAGTTTCAAGGAACCTCTCTTTCCATTGCAAGCAGTATTGGGATCCTTGGTGTCGACATCACGAATGATGTGCAGTTTAAGGGACAGTTGGAGGGTAAAGCTAAGCTTGCCTCCAAAAAGCTAGGTGTGCTAAACCGGTCCAAGCAGTACTTCAGTCCAAGGCAACGGCTTGTGCTATATAAAGCACAGATCAGACCGCATATGAAGTACTGCTCACATTTATGGGCTGAAGCACCCGCCTGTCAGCTCAATCCCCTAGACTCGATCCAACGGCGCGCAGTTCGTGTTGTCGACAATCCCATATTCACAGACGTTCTCGACACGCTTGGACTTCGGAGAGACGTCTCTTTACGTATTCTACCGTCTGTACAACGGGGAGTGTTCTGAAGAACTATTTAGAATGGTGTCCTCATCGTCTTTCTACCACCGCACTGCCCGCCATCGGCTGGATGTTCATCCCCATTTCTTGGAGCCTCACAAGTGCATGTAACTAGACGACATTTTTTTCGACCTCTCCAACGCAGCGGCTTTCACATGTCGAAACGCCTGCGATCACCAGAATCGATTTCCATCCCGAGTCCAGAATTAGAATCTCGCAATCAAACAATTTTAATAAACATCATTAGCGATTCTTGGTAGCAAAACTAAATGTAGGGCTTTATAATAAAATTGCAATGAAAGTACTAGCAATTCATTTGCGGCCGTGGTTGGTATACCTACATCTCACGACTAGTCAGTGACTTCGCAGGGGTACAGGAACCTGGGTCACTAATGTCGGAACGCAACACAAGGTAATTATGGCGGCATAACCAGGGGCGGTCGCCATCCAGACGGGCTTGGGGCCCTACCACGTAGCTAGGCACGTAGTGTTGTTTTCTCGCTTTTACGACAGGCTGACCCTGGCCGCAGAAGTTAGTATTCTTACTCCGCCCTTGCGTGAAGAAAAAAACCGCCTGCTTAGACGAAAAAACGAAAACGTCTCTACGATACTTCTTTTTAAGCAAAAATTTTTATACAAATGTAAAGAAAATCGCGTAATCCATGCCATAAGAATTTATAGATGTCACATTTGACAGTGACATCTAGGAGAACAATGAGATATTTATGAAAATAATACGTCAGTGTTTAATGTTATAATACGTTAATACAATTTATAACAAATAGAAACTGTGTTGTCCTCAGGATTCCAGATAACGTTAGCTTTCGAAACTCCCGCGTTTTAAATTACAGTTTATTTTATTACAACCTGTCACTTGTAACTCCGATACTGGCAAAATCGATGCTAGAGGCATTGGAGCCATAACCTTAAGAACTGAACTGAACTGAATGTTATAATACGAAATTGAAATTAATACGTTAAAGAAATATCTAAACCTGGAATAAAGGCTTTAAATGTTGTTTTTTTGTCTTTACAGGTGAGTAATTAAATTAAGTACGATAAAAATGGAAAAACTTTGTATAAAAAACTTTTTATTAATAAATTAAAATTTTGTCTTTACAGAAAAACGCAATTGTCTTTATTTCAATTATCAGAGTATAGCGTCATTATACAAATATTAAAAAGTTTACGGTTAAAATTACTCCCGATTATAGCTACTCTAAATTTTTGGACTAGAGAAAAAATATCGATCTAGCTAGGAATCATTTCTAGAAAATGTCATTTTATTCGCTTTTTTTTTTATTGGAAGAAAAATAACAAAAAGGTGACTCTTCCTGACATCTATCGGCGAATAATAATACTATTTTTTTTAAATTGCTTTAACGACACAACAACACTAAAGCTATTCCAGCAGATGGCGTTGTTAAGTAACACGAAGTCAATGAGTGTTTACTTTGAGGTTAGACTAAGAAAATCAATTGTTAATTTCCAAAAAACAATTTATAAAAAAAAAATACCGAGCAAAGCTCGGTCATTCGGATATTACATATTATACATAAACACCCAAACGCGAGACGGGAAACCCGCGACCTCCGCAAGCATGCCGAAGTGCGTTATCCGTTACGCCACAGAGGTCTTCAAATAATAACGTAATTATATCACGAATAGCAACATATCAGCGGCCAGCGGTGTCCTCATGGGGTCGCAAACATTAATAGGCAAACGGTATTTACTGGCCGGCCCTCAACCTGATGCACTATAGCTATTGCTATAAAATGTAAAGCCATCTATTTTATTAAAATGAAAGAAATAAACTAATTTTATTATGATAATCATGTTGAGCATTACGGTATCCTGTAGGATTCGAGTCAGAAAATAGCTTATAAAGGATGTCTAAGATCAAAGACCTAAAATAGCGTAAGTGGTTAATTCTAAACGGATGAGATTTATCTGCTCTACCGCAGGATATCCTGCAAATCATTTGAATAACCGTTGATTGTAATATGAAATTATTTTGAATGTTGTTTTTTTTAAACATAAATCATAAATGGCATCACTCGTCGGAAACTCCAGTTGTCAGTAATGTCCACGTGGCTTTCATACTGTGAGGGTTACAAAAGTGTGCGATTCAAGGCAGAAATTAAAATAGGATGAGGCGCCTTTTTTTTAAAGAGCCATGACACAGATCCATTTGCTAGTTAAATGACTGCAAAGGAGAAGTGTTCGTACCTACTGAGGTCGGGGGAGAGGGGGATCTGACGGCATTCACAGCTCCTTTTCCTGCCTTATCCTACAGTATACGAGGTCGGCACAACACGTTCCGTCATTCCACTCTTTCTTCCTCTGTTGGCCGTGTTTTTTTTTTTGGTAGCCTTTTCACCACATCATCTTTAACGCAATCCAACAATCTTTTCTTTGGTCTATACCTCTCCTTCTGTATCCATCTCCTCCCATTTCTATCATTTTCCCTAATATATGGCCCGGGGGGGCCGAGGGATATGTGGGACTCCGGGAAAGATATTCGAACATCCGACTACCCACTAAAAAACCCCGCTGTTCTCCTATCGCCTACACCCGGGCCTACGGATATATGGCCTGCCGATCTCGTGGCCCGGGACGTCCTTAATATATGGCATTCTAGCCTTCGCATTATAAGGCCACAATAGCACGCTAGTCTGTTGATGCTTTTAACATTTTCAACCACTTTTTACTTTTATTTTCTTCTTTTTCTTCTAATTTTGTCCATTTTTTATTGTTGTAGGACAACAGACAGGCTGACGGCCCGCTTAGAATTTAGCCGTTACCATCGCCTATGGGTATTTGCAACGCCAGTGGCATCTCGAACACGCTGCTCTCCCATAAGGGAACAGGAACTTGGATCACTAATGCCAGACATAACACAAGGTTATTAAGGAGACATATTTAAAACCAAAGGTGGTCGCCATCCAGACGGGTTTGAGGCCCTACCTACGTACCTACGTAGCTGGGGTGGATTGTTTTGTCACATTTTACGACAGGCCGACCCCGGCCGCAGAGGTTAGTATTCTTTCTCCGCCCCTGCACGGATAGAACCATTTTCGTCACACTACCCATTTCACACATACATTTCAGCATTCGCATGTCCACAGCATGATAACATCCTTTCATTCACTCCTCAAGCAAAAAGCTAATTTAACCACACCATATTCAATCTTTTATGGGAATGAAATAAATGTATTTGTAAATGGTAAATTGTCACTCATTGGTCAATAAAGAACGCAGCAAGTCGATGAAGTTCCACTCTATGCAAACACCCAACCGTGTATCTCTTGGATGCCATCGGTAGGAAACGCTAAGTGTTACAGTCGTATGCTTCTCAAGGCCAAGTGGCCTTGTATGTACACTGCCTATTTACAATTAAACATGTTTCTACTATTCAGTGGACGCAGATGTATAAAATTTACGAAATAAGATGCGCTCTAAAGTTCATAAGTTGACAAGAATTACAGTTATGTGGACATATTCATTTACGTGAATTGCGTGTCACGGAGATGAATATGCTGCGGTGGATGTGTAGAGTGACGCGGAAGGACCGCATTAGGAACTCCCGCAACCGCGGTACACATTATGTCCGCGACATCGCGGATAAATTGCAGGGGTATTGCCTTCGTTGGTACGGCCACGATTTGCGGAAGCCGGCTACTAACGTGTCTGGCCATGACGCCTGCGCCGGCCCCGGCAGGAGGGGTAGGTCCAAAAAGTGCTGGCTTGACGTCGTAGGGGGTGATATGCGTGCCAATGTACTGACTACGAAGGATGCTGAAGACCGTGCAAAGTGGGGAAAGATAAGTCGGAAAACGGACTCCGGACACCGAAGTGGAATTTTAAGGTGCAGGCGGGATTAAAAACGCTGGGATGATGATGTAGACAAAAATCCATGCCATGTTTATGAATTTTGATATCGAATTACCAGCACCACACTGGACTTCGGAGGGTAGCCAATGTGAATATGTCGGCCTCATTATTACGACCCCACAGCGACCGCCTTCGTGTTGCTGTCAGAATGTGACGGCCAGCGGCGAAGCTACGGCATAAACTAAAACCCCGGTCGCCAAGAATTTAAATATTATTGCTCTTCTACATTCTATTATTGTAATTTAAAAAAATACATTAATGCAACGTGTCCACGATAATGTAACGTGTAAGGTGAACATTTCAGGGATTCCCAGATTCTCAACGTTCGTGACCGTGAATGTGGTGGTACTAATGGCAATAGACGTGATAATGGAGAACTAACTCATATAATCATGGAACCTAAGCCGTGTCCCGTTAATAGTGTAGTCTAATTCTAAGTCTTATAAAACTTGTTAAATTATGCAGTAAGAAACAGAACCCTGGACTCCGAAGAAAGGTCACAATGCAATCTAGGATAAGCTAAAATAGCGATAAAGCAACGACTTAGCATACTAAGCCATGAGATGTTCTTTTACCCGTTTGGTAGGACTTTGTTTCGAAATAGGAATACCAACATTAAAACTGTCATAAATTTTTGTTGATTATTATGACAATGTGCGTGCGCCAATGCAATTATTTAACTAAAAATATATTGTTTAACTTCGTTAAAATTCTTGTTAGATTTACTTAATTTAAAAAAAAAACTTATTGAATTTTGAAAATTAAGTATAAAATTTATAATAAACTTAAAACATATTTAGATATATGTAATTAATAATCAAATAATGTTGTAGATCCCATAACACTGATTGAATAATTATTGCAAATTTTTCGTTTAGCTTTTATATATTACAGCTTGAATATATTTAAGAAATAGAGATATATAAAGTTAGTACTACAAACTACATACACTTTAGTATGCGTGCAGCCACCAATCCAAACAAAGGATTCTTAATACTTGTGATAACAAACTTCTTAGAAAGGCGTAATAATCTCATTACTAAATAATTCATAACAATATTTAATCCTTTTTTCTTCATAAAGCAAAATCGAAACTAGCAGTATATAAAGTAAACAATATATAAACTTCATTGTGTTATAAAAAGCTAAAGAAATCCGCATATTCTTCATATTCTCCAATTACACCAAACAAAATATATCAATAACAATACGTAAACAATCACGGAAAATAGATATTTTGGGAATAAATAAGAAATAAACTCACATTTGGTTTCAACTTCCATTGTAGCAAGCTGTTTTTAAAATCACCAAAAGCAATTAAATCTGTGCGTCCGCTGATCACTGCTGTTCAGCACGATATAAAATATAAAATAAAATGTCCCACAAAAGAAGCCTCGTTGTTTCACCGTTGAAACAGTTATTCAAATTGAATTCAAATTGAAAGGCAATTTCCTAAACGAAATAACGTTTTCTTTGTGATAAATTGAATGAGTGAAGTTTAATGCATAACCGAAACAAACTTTGACAAATGAATAAATGCAATCTTGTGATTGGTCGAAAACAAATTTCGCGCTTCTAATGGACTCATTGTTCGACCGATGATCCAGGACGCCAATATGAATTTAGTTGCAAGTGTGAAAATTAAAATATTCATACATAAAGTTGTATGTAATGGCAGCAGCCATTACATAGAACTTTTATATTAATTTAATTGATATATTTCATTCATTCATCATGAAAATGAAGTAGACGTTTTTTTAATGAAATATATTTTTCATAGTGTCATCTACCGTTTGATAAGAAAATTACTTAACTAATTATTAATAACTGCCATCTATCGTCCTTCGATAATACCGTCAAACGCACAATATGACGCGAACTTTTAAATTTATTGCCTTTGCTTAGATTAAAACTCTAAATGTTGGATGTTAGAGGAATAAAAAGCGATATACCATTGATATTTTTTATTGCGAACATTTTATAAATAACAATAGATATATGAAATTCTAATTATAGCACTTTCTATTAATTGATAAATAAGCCTACATACAAATCTAGTTTCAAATTTATCGATGTCTTTCAGTTTAGACTAAATATTTTATCACTATTAATAACACTAGCAAAATATTTTATCTTCAGAAAAGTAACAAACGTGTACAAAATTACAACACTTTTAGTTTTATACTTTGTCAAAACCTGTGATGATATTTATATACTTATTGTTAAACGGAGGCCATTAAAAGCCGCAGTCGAACTATTAACTGCTCCTTCTTCTTCCTGACCTTATCCCACATTATAGGGGGTCGACAGAATATGTTTTCTCAATCCACTCACTCCTGTTAGCCGTCATCTCAATATTCACATCCTTTTTTTGCCATAATATCACCTTTTACGCAATCCATCCATGTTTTTTTGATCTTTTTCGACTCCTGTATCCATTCACTCTCATTTATATCATTTTCCTTGTAATATGATATTCTTCCCTGCGGATTATATAGCCAAACCACGGTAGTCTGTTAGGTTTTTCTATTTCATCCCTCCCCTTTGTGGCCCGGAATTCTGATCCATACCATACGACAGGCATTACTAAGGATTTATAAAATTTACGTTTGAGTTACATTTATTTATTTCACCCACATCACACTACTGCTGTAAAGCCGTTTTTATTCGAAATTAAAAAATACGTAACTACCATCCTAGAGCGTTCTATCGCCATACAATAAAAATATAAGCGTTTATATTAATATAACATATGATTTTATTCCTTTAAACTAATCGTTACATTTTGCCAATGATTTAAAATTTTAATCACTTTTATTATACAGAATTTCGGTACATAAACTTATATAGTTATATATAATTAAGTACATAAAATTATATAAAGATTTTATACAGAAATATTGTATAATTCTTGAGTATCAACTTTCACTCTCAGCAAAATAGATAACTTGCTACTTCTTTATTTTGCCTTCCATCTAATCTAAATAAATATTAAAAAAAAAACAGATTGATAATCATCAATCCTTACATTTTTTTATTAGATCTTTTCATGGCTTGTCTTTCATGGCTGATTGGTTCCGTTCATAGAACAGATTCAATGAAACAAGTACGTAACACTCTTAATTAAACATAATTAAATGTTATTATACTTTTAATGTTTCTATATTTGCAACAAATTATACAGGATTTGTTTTATTAAACGGTGCCTTCACTATGTGAAAACCACACACAGCTTTTTAAAACATTTCCATAAAACTCAACTATTTTAATAAATATACAATTAAACTATTGACACAAAAAATAAATGATAATAAAGCAGTTTTTGTATATTGTTAAATTTATAAGAGGAAAACTTTGGAATTTACTATATTGTTTATTTCATAAATGGACATATTTGCCAATAACAAAAATTAAATTAGTCAATAAAAGGTCTAAAAAATTTCATAAATTTAATATACTAAACTAAATATTAAACTTTTCATACTCAGTTATATAAAAATTAAATCTAGTCAAATAAATAGTTAATAATATAAGGAATTAGGTACTTAGTAATATTCATCATTTATTACTTAATGTATGAATATACTGGTTAATAAAACTTGTCATATCGAAACTATTAAATATTAAGTTCATAACTTTGACAATTTCAAAATAGATTATACATAAAGGAATTACAGTTACTTATAAGGGCCTACGCAAACCGGGACAGCATGGCAAGGGATTTAATTTTTTACTAATGGACATTCAAACGTATAGATATAGAAATACTACATAAATTGCTATGCTTTAAAATGATGCCGTGGCATCGAAAGGGATTTCATTGCACGGCATTGAAAGACGCGCAACAGGCTCCCGCGGCGGGATGCCGTGGCGTGCTGCGGGTAGGCAACAGCATGCCAAGGCCTCCGGCGCTCGTTTCGACTTGATCAAACGCAACTGAATACTAAAAGTGTATCGGGCAGCAGGAGCTGCCGAGGGGTGCTTTGTCGCGCCGTGGCAAGGCGCTGGAATGCCGCGGTATCTAAGCGGCTAATGTGCGCTGACTGACGGCAAAATCCCTTGCCATGCCGTCCCAGTCTGCGTAGGCCCTAAGATACAATATCTGTTTTACAACCACAAACTGTCATTAATAAGTCAATAGTCATGTTAGCAAAATTTAACTCCAAGACTGTGTGATGATTGGCTACATCAACTATTATTAGTAAAATCATGTATAATACTTTTGGTTATCATGTCGTATTTTAAGTTTCCATAACCATCCAATCTCTAACAGCGACCTTGTTGCTTAAACTGCCTGAAGGGCATTTTACACTGCATTTAAAGAAATACAAGAAATGTTGAAATAAAAGTTAGACAATTGCAAAATCGGATGGCTTGAAGGTTACACAGAAATACAGAGTACAAAATATATTCTATAAATATGTAGAAAAATTATGGCATTTCACACACTGGTATTGGTGATGAACTTAGAAATTATATACTTCTGTATGCATAAGCAAGAAGAGAGCATTTCTCTGTCGAAATTAAATATAATTTTTAAAATTCAGTACAATTAAAATCTATAATTTAATAAATAATTTAAAATACAAGAATATGCATGTTGAAAATTAATAGTAACTTTATATAATGATGGAACATATGAATATTATATAAAATAACAACTACAAAAGTTACAAGAATTGGGCACATTAGATATAGGTAATATGTAATCATATCGTCGTAGTCGTAAAATAGTGACGGATCTGACATATATTAAACTTTACAGGACAGCTATTTTAAAAATACACAAGCGTCATTTTACTATGAGAGTCTATCATATCCATCACTTTACCGACTGCTTAATTTGAAATCTAAAATACATGTAATTTTCTTTTAATGTAGTAATAATATTTAGACAAAGTAGTATCCAAATATGGTAAAAAGTGAATTTTGGATTTTTTTCAAATCCGACATTACGGATCACGACGATATTATAATCTAATTATAGTCTAATTTTTTATATTTTGTACTAGTTAATATTTTTCAAAACACAGTCTTATATTTTATTTTCCGGTGTATTGTTTTCTATGCTTTGGAAAATATTAAATCACTATGATCATTAATTAGAAAATGATACACAAACTGGGCTTTCTTTTTATCTATGATTTGCTTATTTATTCGTGATTGGGGCTCTTGCACATTATTGGGATTGTCCCTTAGAAAAATGGCACCAAACAATGTTGAAAGGGTTTTTGCATCAAGTCCATTCTCCGCGCTGTGTTGCAATGCCTCTTGCAAAAATTCACTTAAATATAAAAATACATTCTTTCTAAACTCTGGTAATTCCATAATTAACTGTTTGCATTGTAAATAGTTTGCAGAAGCTCTCAAGCATGCAGACTGCATATTGTAAGGAATGATTGGATCAGCAGTGCTCTCCAATAAAAGCAACAAGGCTTCTGCCACTGAATGAATGCTGCCCGGAATAGGATCTATAGATCCAGTGTCTAACCAATCCCTTATTTGTAAGATCTCTGAATGGAAGCCTGGCTGCTCAAATAGATTTGGCTCCTTGAGCCCATGCAAATAGATATGGTCAACTAAGAACCATATCTCTTTTGGAATGGAATAAGCAGTTTGGTTTGAGACAGTTTGATCTCTCTTATTCTCTAACTCAATTAGTTTACCCACAGGCACTTCTCGTATTGGCATATTTAAATTAACTAAAACTTCTATAGAGCAACCAAAACAACTTCTTTGGTATGTTCCGTTAATAGTAATAAAGATATCCTTTCCACCGTACAAATGTAAGATGAGGATATCATACAATTTATCTGTCCCAGCATTCATTTTACATGCTGAGGTCTTATTTATTAATACTTTTAGTTGAATCTCACAAGATTCTTCTGCGCATATACACTTTTTGTATGGTTCCACTATGAGCCATTCCTTGCAGAAAGTAGTCTCGTCTAACTTCTTAATGAATTCAAACTCTACTGGAAGTTTACCAATATTTGTTATTGTAATAGTTTGTACTTGCAACTCCAAGTACCTTACTGTTCCAAAATCTACTTCGGTCACATCAACTTTGACTTGTGGAATGAGTTCATTTTCAATCTTGTCCAACTGTTTTATAACTTCCTCATAGACTTTCCGATATTTCTCCTCGTCTATCATTTTGATAGATGAAGTAAATATTGCAGATACTGGTTTATGATCGCTTATATTCAATGAAGGATGACTTCTGTATGCTAATTGTGTGATGTTGTCTCCTTTCCAAAATATTCTGTCACACCAAGCAGGTGCTCTATTCTTTTCACTTGAATCCCAATTATCCGTTCCAGGGTCATACTTATAAGTAGGCTTAAAAGTTATAGGTCCTTCTGTGTATCCAGAAAATACATTATTCAATTTATGCTGCTGCTTCAGCTGATCCCATTCTAATACTGCAGAAAAATTGTTTTCGCTAACCATCCTCTTCACTGTCATGGGGTCAAGTTCTGTGATACGATAATTTAAATCTCCCAGCCAATATATATGGTCATGATCTTTTATTGCTTTTGGCAGCTGATTTGGTTGCACAAAACGTGTTCTGTTACATATATCTCTAAAGTCTTGATTACGTCTTTCATATTCTTCCACATGTGCCGCTAAATGGGAGTTTACAAAACATAATGATGTACTATGTAAATCAAATCTAACGGAGACACCACCTTTATTTCCCATCTTCCCCATAATCCCTGTGCCTACTGTATCACAAACAACATTTCGTATGTGCGACATATGTTTTGCTTTAATCAAGACTATGAGCATCATTCCAACTAGTCTCACCTTTTCCACTTTCACATACTTGGCTCTGGGGTCTATATAATTAAGAACAGCACTGTACCACTCATCTTCTCTGATTGTTTGATCGAATAAGAATGTTTCTTTAGATAAGTCCAACTCTTGGAAACCAATTGCATAGATATCAGGTGGCTCTTTGTCTACATTCAACCAGCCCTTCAAGGGGATAACTGGCGGCTTGTCATTCACATTCCAAGTCCCACAAAATATGGTAAACCTTTTCGTAAAAGTATACTCAAGCTCTTTATCACACATCTTGTGTTTGATTAGGCTCTCCCTTATTGCAACAGGTGCTGCACTTTGAGCGTGAGCAACCCCGCTCCGAGGTACGACCAGTGTCTGGGTTAATATGTCTTGTTCAGTTTTTCCATTGTATTTTTTAAGCCACACAAATTCAGGCTGTGTAACAACCTTGTTAACAGCATCAATTCCTCGGAATAGGTCGTCGACGAAGTTGTCAACTCTCGGCGTCATTTGAATTTCAAATTTGTACTTATTATTACGAGATTGCAAATTCAGGTACAATACCGCCTCCGGATCTGAAGGTTTGTTGTCAATTTCACATTTAAAACTATTATCAATGGGTAGCACTATCTCTACAGACAAATCTGTAAAAGATTTAGGTGGGTAACAAGACGTAAACAAACAGAACACAGCCTTTTCATCACCAAATTCCACTATAGCCAGGAGTCGATCCCTCATCACCCGCTCTGGATACAGTACTTTTGCGTCGCACAGAAAAGCTGTAACGCGTTCACTAGATAGGAACTTTTCCTGTAAGACCCCTTTAATTTCCTCATGATTCATTTTTAGATTCAACAAGGATAAAATTGAATTAGATCACATAGGAAAACTCACAAACATCATTCATGTAAATTTGACTGAAAGTACTGAAACTGACAGACAATGACAGACAGTGTCAGTATCAGGCATGTCAGGTACCTAGAGTACCTACCATAGAGTTAGTATTAACTCTATGGTGAAGTCTCAATATGTTCAGTTGCTCTGGCTACAATGTCCTTCAAACTGGAACACAACAGTGCATATACATACTGCTATTTGGCGTGAGCATGGAATTAGTATCATAACTGGAGTGCTTACTTCGTTTGACATAAAAACTAAAAATATACTTTATGTCTGTAGTTTATAGTTTATTTTTAAATATCAATTTAAGTAAGGAAAAACGGTCTGCAAAGAGGATGACTATTAAACTTAGACTATATACCTATTAAGTATATATACTTAGACTATAGTCTAAGCTATTAAATGGTGGTGTCCCTCTCGCACAAATTACAAACAAAAGCAGTGTTGCTAACTTATTGGATTTTCCACAAAATCTGGTAATTTGGACCCCTGTCTAGTTGTCAAAAATGGCTTTTAGTGGTTAGTGGATTTTCTAGTAGTTTGGGAGTTGAAAATTATCAAAAAAATTAAAATCAATCCACTTTTGATTCTGATACATAATTGTTATATTTTTAGTTTAAAAGGATTTCATACATTTTATGACAATAATATATCTAAAAACATATTATAACGGCTATCTTATGAATACGATGTGACTTAAACTTAACTTGAAAATGTTGAGACAATTTCGAATTTCCATCAAACGTCAAAAATAAAATTGGTACAAAAGAAACAGAAAGGGCATAACTATTATTGATTGTATCACTACAGCTCTGATCTAGATCTGAAGGAAAATAGTATCACCGTGACTCGTCGCACAGGAACAATGTACCATAACTCGTTCTCAGTCACTCACAATACGGCATTTCACGGCAACCGGCAGCGAAGTTGAGCGTTACCGAAGCGCCCCGCCGCTGCACCGCCGCCGCCTTGGGTAATTTCGTCTTAAGTGTTCAAGAGTGACAGAAAGACAGTTAGTAGTGTTGGTACGTTCATTGTTCGTTGAAAGAACTTCGTTTGTACGTTGTCTACACAGAGTTAAAATGATACTATTTTCTAGAAATGACTGAAGAGAACAATCTGAAATCAAACTTTTTTTTTATGCTATGCTCTCTGCTATTTGATACTTAGTTGAGATAATTATTACATTATAACATAATCATTAACGATAGGTTAGGTATTTACGGACTGAGAGGGAATGTAGCTATCTATGTATGGAATTATTTCATTTTCATACTTAGCTGTTTACTATGAAAATAACGATTTTGATATGAATAATACCTAATATAAAGTGTATTATCTAAAAAGTGCAACAGCTTTTATTTTTAAATTGCAATTATGAAACAACCTAAAATGCTATGATAATAATTGTTTACCTACTGTAATTACGTTTTAAATATTTACTTACTATATTGTTTTTCTTTATTATCAAGCATGTTTGAAAGTGTGAAGATTATTTCGGATCATTCGAATTACGAAACCATTGTAGCATTTGTAACCATATCGTTTTTTGTGACGTTAGTGATTGACGTGACAAAATCACGATGATTTTTCACTGTGAATTTTTTGGAACTGGAACGACAGTCACGGTGAAACCAAAATAACGCTTTTTCCCACCTCTAGTGACTAATAGCGTCGCCCTTGCGACTTCGATACTGTTCAAACTCGTGCTATCAGTTCATACTCGCTAACGCGCGCTCTATAGCTTGCTTATATACTCTAAGATTTATTATGACATTTTTTGTTTTAAGTTCCACAAAAGCAAGCACAGTTAT
This sequence comes from Malacosoma neustria, assembly GCA_963693495.1. Taxonomy (NCBI): domain Eukaryota; kingdom Metazoa; phylum Arthropoda; class Insecta; order Lepidoptera; family Lasiocampidae; genus Malacosoma; species Malacosoma neustria. The sequence continues at coordinate 22,124,712 of OY856375.1, read as the reverse complement.
TGTAAAAATATTAAGTTACGGTAATAATTAACCTTTAGAACTTTATTGTAAGTATTTTGAATTAATCTGGTTTTATCATATTCATTATGGTAAGCAATGAAGTGTCGATGTCTGATCACAGACATATACACTTTAAATTTCTAGGCAACTTGGTCAGAGAAACCTGTGGTTACAGGGATCCGAAAGCTACGGCCTGGGACGTTTATCAAACGACACTAAGGCTCAAGCTGAAGGACTGTCCAAATAGCATTAGAACTGAAGAGGAGCTAAATCTAGCGGTGGATATAATGACTGAAGGCATATCATCTGCCTATGAGGAAAGCTGTCCACTTAAAGTCAGGCACTCTAATCGAAAGGTGCCCTGGTGGAGCTCTAAACTGGGGAAACTCAGGCAGAAAACGAGGGCACTTTTCAATAAAGCTAAGAAGACTCTGGAGTGGGACTCCTATCGCAAAGCCCTAACAGAGTACAATAATGAGATTAGGAAAGCCAAGCGAGCATCTTGGCGGAGGTTCTGTGAGGAGTTAAACAATACGCCTCAGAGGACCAGAATCCACAAAATGCTCGCAAAGGACAAACCTAATCAACTGGGACTACTTAAAAGACCAGACGGTTCCTTCTCAGTGGATGAGATGGAAACATTGGGTTTGCTTGTTGCTGCTCACTTCCCTGGGGCTCGGGTTTCCGACGCTGAATCCACTTCGCGCAGGCCTCAGAATGAGGACTGGCGCAGAGCGTCAAGGATCGTGAGACCCGGAGTGGTGAGGTGGGCGATCAAATCATTCAAACCTTACAAGTCTGGTGGTACTGACAATATCCTTCCAATCCTTCTTATAAAAGGTATGGAGGAACTTGTGCCACTCTTAGTTAAGATCTTCCGGGCGAGCCTCGCCTGGGGTCAAGTTCCAGAAAAATGGACTGTGGCTAAGGTTCTATTTATCCCTAAGGCAGGTCGGAAAGACTATTCACTTCCAAAGTCTTTCAGGCCAATATGCCTGACTTCTTTTCTTTTGAAGACGCTAGAGAAAATTCTAGACCGACACTTAAGAGAGGAAGTCTTAGCCCTTAAGCCTATTCATGAAACCCAACACGCCTACCGTAGAGGTAAATCTACGGAGACTGCTCTACTGCATCTAGTAGACAGAGTTGAAAAGGCGTTTGAGGACAAACAGGTAGCGCTTTGTGCGTTTCTAGATATAGAGGGCGCCTTTGACAACACCCCCATAACCACCCTGATCCGCGGTTTACAGCGGAAGGGAGTGGATGACACAGTTCTAAGATGGGTTCAGTCGCTGCTCTCTAACCGTAGAGCTAGGATCTCCTTACATGGGACCATGCTTGAGGTTACTACCACAAGAGGTTGCCCTCAGGGCGGAGTATTATCGCCACTGTTATGGACTCTTGTGGTGGATGAACTCTTGTATGAGATGGCAGACCTCAAAATTGACACTCTGGGCAATGCGGATGACCTAGTTGTGATCGTTAGAGGCTTCTGTCAGGATACCCTATCCACTCTTATACAAAAGGCACTCAACACCATATCACAATGGTGTACAGTAAACAACTTGTCGATTAATGCCGACAAGACTGTTATTGTTCCGTTTACTAAAAAGAAAAACCTAAGTAAGCTAAAACCCCCTAGCTTAAACGGAAAGGTAATACAGTTTTCCACGGAGGTAAAATACCTGGGGGTTACTATGGATCAAAAACTCACGTGGAATCAACATATGGAAAAGGCAGGTCAAAAGGCTAAAATAGCACTAGGAATCGGCCGTCGTCTGGTTGGGAGAAGGTGGGGATCACATCCTAAACTTCTCCTCTGGCTATACACTGCCATTGTCAGGCCGACAATTGCGTACGCCTCCGTTGTGTGGTGTAGAAAAGCCAACCAAAGGACAACTTCTGACAGGCTAAATAGTCTGCAACGTACGGCATGTATGGTGGTAACGGGGGCCATGAAAACAACTCCTGGAGCGGCTCTTGATGCATTGCTCAGCCTACCGCCTCTCCCGCTGTTTCTTCAGTATGAGGCGTTGGCCAGCATGCACAGGATAAATGCACAGGGGTCGAAAAACTGGCTCTCACATACGCTGAGGACTCTAAAAGACTCAGTAGTCACGCACTCCATCTTAGGCATGCCATTGGACAATATGCTTCCACAGTTTGTAGGATCGAGAAACTACATTGTGGAAATTACTTCCAGAGAGGACTGGGTGCTAAAGAAAATCTCTTGGAAGAGCGGTAGCCTTTTATGGTATACCGATGGTTCCAAAATTGGACATGATGTAGGCTGCGGTGTGTTTGGAGAGCGACCAAGCTTCAAGACCAGTCTGAGCCTGGGTAAATATGCCTCCATCTTCCAAGCAGAGGTCTACGCCATTTTAGAATGCGCGGAAGTGAATCTGCAAAAAGACTACATCAATCATGTGATATACATTCACTCTGACAGTCAAGCAGCACTTTTGGCGTTGTCTTCAGACTTCATAGCCTCGAAACTCGTCAAAAACTGCATGGACTACTTAAATACTTTAGGTGAGAAAAATAAAGTAATCCTTCGCTGGATCCCCGGGCATGCGGGCATCATAGGCAATGAAAAAGCCGATGAACTTGCCCGTATTGGGGCCAAGGGGTCGCAGTACGGACCTGAACCGTGCTGCGGCATACCCAAAAGCCTGATCCGGCTCACCCTCAGGGATCAATGTACCAGTGAATCTCTTAAGCGCTGGAATACAATTCCAGGCCTAAATCACTCCAAGGTGCTAGTTAAAGCCTACAACCGCAAACTTGCGCTTGAAGTACTAGCACTAAATAGGAATCAGCTATGCAACCTAACGAGGGCGCTTACCGGACACTGTTGCCTAAACAAGCACCTCAGTATCATAGGGATTAGGGATGGCAAAGCCTGCAGATTCTGTAATGAGGCGGATGAAACGCCTCTGCACCTGCTGTGCTACTGCTGTTCCCTGATGCATAAACGTAGTCTCATATTAGGAAAACACATGTTGGAACCGGATGAGATACGTGCAGCTCCTGCCAAAAAACTGCTTCGCTACTTCAACGAGGCAGGCTTTGCCAATGAGCTATAGTAAATGTGGCGATCACAATAGTTCATTAAATTGGACGCAGTGATACTAGGTTAGAACAGACTAGCATAGCCACCTTTCGAAATAATAATAATAATAATAATCATATTCATTTATTCTGGTATAGACTATTCGTCTGTAGATAAAACTAGTTAATTTTTCTTTCCCAGGCCATAAGACCTTAAAAAAGTAAGTTCGTTGTCTCTTATCTTAGCAGTGTTGGATTTCGTAGTATAATTATACTATTCGTACCATATTTTCGTGACATGTAGTATGTAGTCTCATAATGCAAGTATACTACGCGAAAATACCATTATTTTATGTTCAGGCCGACCGGACTCCTTTTTTTTGGTGGTGATTTTGCTTTTAAAAATGTACCCTACAATATAGGGATCTTCTGTACATATGGCAACATCAAATCAAGCAACGACAAGCACTGGGGATTTCCTCAACGTAATGTTTTACTATACCGGTCGTTCTGACGGAATAGGATAGATGTTTTTTATGCATGAGTGTGAGTGAGACGATGATATTACGACAAAATAATATTGTCCATTAGACTCATTCATAGATATAGAATTATCTATGGACTCATTAGTGTAAGTCGGCAGTCGACAGTGAATATTTGAATTTGAAGAAGCTAATTTTGGAGTATTTATACATTGTTTCTTGTGCATAAACACTCTTTCGAGCATACATTTTTTGCGATTGCAATTTGTAGTGATGAGTGAAAGCGAGGACGAAAAAAAGTATGGGGTTTCAACATCAAAGAAGAAACGTATTGAAAGAGGAGATGTAAAAGTTAAAGAAAAACACAGGCAACAAAAATACAGGGCTGAATGGGAGAGGGAGCCGAAATATTGTAATCCAATTGACGAATTGACTGAGATAGACATCCAGTTGCTTCAAATTGATTATTTTGTAAAAATTATTAGTACCTATTAACACAAAATCACACTAAAAAGCTACCTATTTTATTTCAATTCAAAACAAAATCTACGAAAACAAAAAAGTAGTATAATTTTAGTCAAGTAGTATATTTTTAATTTCCATAGACAATAATTTTCCAACGGTCCGAATCAACCCTGTCTCTCTACTGTACTCTATAGTGTCTATGTCTGTCTACCATCTTGGCAAATACGTACAAATACAAAATAATAACAAAAATATAATTAATTAATTTCATTAATTTCATAGATTGTATTGTAATATACGTATGATGTAATTTTACGAAATAATTTACATATTTCAACTTTGCTTTAGGTTATATATATCAGTGGAAGATCTATTAATTTTATTTATTGTACATTCTGTGATTAAACCTAAAATGGCTGTAACACAAACTGATTGGCAGACAGATTGCGTTGAATTAAAAGAACGAGGAGCATATATTCTGCAGTCGGGACAGTGGTCAGATTGTACCTTTTTAGTGGGTTCCCACCCCGACCAGGTTGTAGTAACCGGTCACAAATTGATTTTGGCCATGGCTTCACCAGTCTTCGAGGCTATGTTCTATGGTGGAATGGCTGAAAGAAATGATACAATAACTATATCTGATGTGCATCCTGATGCTTTTAAAGCAATGCTCAAGTGAGTGTAGTTCCTTTTTTTTTATTGCTATAGGGCAGCAGACACGCTGACGGCCCGCTTAGAATTTAGCAGTTACCGTCGCCTATGGGTGTTTGCAACGCCAGTGGAATCGCGAATACACTGCTGTCCTCATAAGGGCACAGGAACTTAGAATCACTAATGCCGGAACACATGGTTATTATGGCGGCATACTTAAGACTAAGTAAGTACTAAGGTGGTCAGACGAGCTTGAGGCCCTACAACGCAGCTAGGGTTGTTTTGTTACCTTTTACGACGGGCCGACCCCGGCCGCAAAGCTAGTATTTTTTCACTGCTCCTGCATGGATAGTTTTAAAGAATTTTATGTTAATTATCAGTGCAATAATGTAATATGAGTATTATATATGTAGTATAAATTTTAATTATTTAACTTGGAAGCACTTGTGTTTGTAGTGTCGAGTTTACAGTTAGATGCTTATACAGCTGTTTACCGTGAACACCTGTTTTTAATTTTTTAATATATAATAATTATAGAGACTTGCATTTAGATTTGGGTATGGCAGAAGAAACATGAAAGCAAAATTTAATGCAGCTGAGATGAGAGTGTTAAGAAGTATGATAGGAGTTAAACTGAGTGACAGGATAAGAAATAGTGAGATAAGGAAACGTTGTGGTGTGAAAGAAGATGTAGTGACAAAAATTGAGAAAGGTATGCTGACTTGGTTTGGCCATATCGAGAGAATAAATGAAGAATGATTGACGAAAAAAGTGCATAAGGCGAGTGTGAATGGAAGTGTTGGAAGGGGTAGACCTAGGCGGACGTTTCGAGACCAGATCAGGGACGTCTTGAAACAAGGCCAGGTCAAGAGTACCCTAAACCGAAGGGCATGTATGAAGGGAATAATGAAAGTGGACGAAGCATAACAAGTATGTAGCAAGTGGAAAGAAGTGGTCTCTGCCTAACCCTACGGGAAAGAGGCGTGATTATATGTATATATGTATGTATAGAGATTTGCAACAAATAGAACAAATTTTATTATACTAAACTTATATAGTGTAGCTTATAAGTATATATTTGCTGTGCAAAAGCAAATGGGCTGACTGCCCACTTATGGAAAAGTAGTTACTGTCCCCATGTTTGCGATGCTATTCTGACCTTGTTTTGTAGTGGTTTTTTACAACAAACAGGCCTAGGGCAGTCAATATTCTTACTTCGCTCCTGAATGGAGTAAAACAAGTGTTTAATTTAACTTTTTCATGTCACATTCTATATTAAATACCTATATTGAAGTGACACTCTGGCATGGGCTCTTTCTTCACAATGATGGCATAATAGCTGCGATCATAGACAGTTACCATTTCAAATGCTTAGAATCTCATGTGAATAATTTATGATTCCAGATACATATACACAGATAAACTCAATATCAATTCATTTGATGAAGCCTGTGAGCTGTGCTACACTGCCAACAAGTACATGCTGCCACACCTTGTCAAGGAATGCACCAAATACTTATGGCTTGACTTGTATCCAAAGAATGTCTGCAGGGCTTATGAATTTTCATGTCTTTTTGAAGAAACTGTACTTATGAATAAATGTATTCAGGTAATATTTACTAGCTTTTGAACTAAAAAAGTGTATCAAATCATCATTATTTGAAGATTAAGAGCTTTCATGGGGTTGAAGGAAACTATTTTTCTGTGCTGGGGTGAAGAAACAATAATGACCTTTGTGGCTGGGGTCGGTCTGTCATTGACAATAACAAGGAATGAAACTTTAGAATTGTTTTCATTTGTATAGTTATTTATAATTTATGAACTGAATCATGTTCAAACATAAAGAAAATGATGTATAAGTAATCTGAATTGATTTACTCTTGCCTATTTGTGAGAATAGTATTTACAAAATGTGGATACCATTAGTTATGAAATGGATGTACAATGCAGGTTTTGCAATGCATAACATTTTGAAGTGACGCTATTCAAACTGACGTAGAAAAATGGCAAATTAACTGAGTAGCTATGATGAAACCTTGGATTAAAGAGGTATAATAATAGCCTTTGACAAAAGAACTAATAAAGTAGGAACTTAAAAATTTAATGAATTGTCGTCGAATTTCAACCACTAGTTAAATAAAGTTTAGTAGGTCTCGCAATATTGTGTGTCATTGACATGACCACATAACAGAATTAGGTATTACATCATTGCTAGCTCTATGGAGTCCTACTATAAAAAAGAGCCAAGAAATGTGGGCTATCTTCACATAACCACAGGAGAAATTCATGCTAATTAACTTATTGGTGAGTGTGAAGATAGAGTGAAGTGGAGAATTATACACTACAGTTTTCAGTCTCTTAGGGCACTTTAAGCATCTTTATCCAAAATCACATGAATTAAAACTAAAGATAGAAAATGAAACAAAGAAATTACTTATAGATGCACTGTATCCTCAAGTTTTAAGAATAGAGAAAGGAAGACAGGCATCTACAGATAAGAGCAAAAATATATAAATTGTAAGAAACATGATAGCATTTGCAGTTGTCAGTTAGTTTTATGGGTCTGCAGTCTTTCATTGTGGTACTCAGTAAAATCTGCTGTGGCGAGGGATACGTGAGAGGGATACTCTGCTAGACAGCAGCGGGTGGCACCTGTGCCTAAAGCTACTCTCACAGCCATAATGATACAGGGTGTGAACGGATGCACAACAAAAATGAATACTCTTAATGATGAATTGCTTAAAATATATAAACTCCCTTAGTGGTGAAGTTCATAATTTTTTTTCAGATTATTAGCTCAAATACCAAAGAAGTATTAAATGATAGCAGTTTTAATGATATCAATATAAACACAGTCATTATGATGTTCTCTCTTGACCATTTGAATGTGGACAGTGAATTGGATCTATTTGATGCAGCGGAAAGGTATATTAAGGCGCAGGAGAAGAAGAATGCTGAAAGGGCCACCAGTCCATCAGTGGATAGCGAGCCAGCGGAAAAACGGCAGAAGAGTCCAGAACCGTCCACTTCTAAAGATAAGGTGAAACATTAAGATTATATTTCTTTGTATTCATTGAAACAAAAAAAATAGGCCAAAGACTTTTGAGATAAATAATAAAATTCATTTTTATTGCTGATTGAGGTTTTGCTATAAAACTTAGTTTAGCATTTCTTTTAGCAAAACCTTAGTGATTTTCCTTCTAAATGAGTTTTTATACTAACTACTGTATCGGAACGTTTCGGATATTCCAGTTTTTGTAGGTGGTTGTTGAATTTATCGGATTGATTTGTTCCTACCCTACGCGCCGATATCGAATAAGCGATCGATCGCCATCTTACGATAAACGAAGTCGGCTGCGTCACCCTTGGGGTAACCGTTTTTCAGTTTGTTATTGTCTAACTGATATTGTTTAATAGTTTATAGCAAATCCAATAGTGTACAGTACTTGTACACTGTAAATATTAAATTTAACAATTATAGTGATTTGTTTTTTCCGATTCGGGGACTAAGACCCGCTTAACAAGATGGTAGCGAAGACCTGAAGAGAGGACTACCACATTCACTAAACACTGCCTACTCTGCCTAGCGGAAATTGACTGAGGGAAGTGTGGTGAATCAGACTTCTGAGAGCAGAGCCTAGCCTAAGCGAACCTTTCTTTTTTTTACTACTTTCTTACTACTATTAATTTTACTTAATTTTCCTACTACTTTCTACACTTAGGAATAAATTTATAATCATTAATATAGAATATGTTTTTTTTTGTTTTGTTTTGTTCACATCTTCAATGTGACACTACTACCCAACAGACATTGCCCAGCCATATAAATATTAAAAAAGCACTATATAATGGATAGGATTTCTGGCTGGCTTGACGTCGTAAAGGGTGAATACGTGCCAATAGACTAACTACCAGGGATACCAGAGACCATGCATAGTGCACAAGAAAAAGTCGGAAAGGGGACCACAGGTACCGAAGCGAAAGTTTGGGTTGTGTTATGTACTAAAGTGTAGGTAGTTTAGAAAAGTTCACTTTAAACATACCAACGGACCGAGAGTGACCATGCTATTAAGTAATGTGCGTATATAATAGTTTGCAACCAGGATTTACCGCTAGGATGATGATGAAGATGTGTAGGATTTCCATAAAATACATACTTAGTTCTAGAGCATCTACGTTGTGTAATGAGTAACTGTGTTAAATTTCAAGTCAGTTTTAGCAATTTCGTGATGAGTGGTGTTTTATTATAATTTTATGTTGCAAATTGCAATCTGCATAATCAGTGCATACCATCCTGGCATTTAAACTAAAGACTACTAACTATATTGTTTTTAGAGTATATTATTTTTCAATTTATTTAACTTTTGTTGTTGGTACTATTGTATAAAAAGATATTTATACAATGGTATAGGACTATTAGTATGATAGGGCCATTTTAATCAGTACTTCTTATATATAAAATTCTCGTGTCACAATGTTCGTTCCCGTACTCCTCTGAAACGGCTTGACCGATTCTCATGAAATTTTGTGAGCATATTGAGTAGGTCTGAGAATCGGCCAACATCTCTTTTTCATACTCCTTAGTGATAAGGTCACTATTCCACGCGGACGGAGTCGCGGGCACAGCTAGTAACCTATAAAATTCATTACTTATAAACAGGGATCAGAAATGTTATATGAGAAAGAGCAGCAAAGAGGGGATACGTCTTGTGAGGAATCTGAGGCAGAGAAATCAGATGCTGCAGATGCAGAAGAAGTGAAAGAGTTGCTACAGGAACCTCAGGGGGATGAGAATAAAACTGATAAGGGTGGTGGTAAGTGATTTAAAAAGAAAATTAATATAACTGTTTTTCTTTTATTGTTGTGAAACACTAGACTGATGGCCCACTGAATAGAAGGCAGTACCGTCGCCTAAAGATGTTTCTGGCTCCAGGAGCATCGCTAACATGCACCTATGGCCGGAACATAACACAATATTACTATGGTGGCATATTTGGACAACAAGCGTGGTTATCATCCAGTGACCTACCACCTAGTTATGGTTGTTTTGTCTCCTTTTATGGCAGATCGCCCCCGGCCGTTGGGGTCAGTGTTCTTACTCCACCCGAAGGAAGAATTATTAGAGAAATATGCAACAGTGTTTGTAATCAAACTTCTCCAAAACCGTTTGACCGATTTATATGAAATTTTTTGTGTATATTCGGTAGTTCTGAGAATAGGTCGTAAACTATTTTTTTCATACCCCAAGTGATACGGGTGACTCACCCCATAATTTTCTTTTAACAATATATATTTTTATGTTTTTGGATTTAAAAAATATACAGGGTGACTGACAAACCCGTCCAAATTCACACAGAAGAATCTTTAGTAGAAGTTATGAGAAACATGTATTTTAGTTTTGTATCACATAGTACAAAAATGTTGAGTAATCAGCATCACAAAGTCATTCAAAGAACTCGCAATTTACATAATACGGCGCGGGAGTGTTAATGACCTCTCCATCTGACCTAGTAAAAGGCCGAGGACGGCGGCATTGCACCGGCGAGCGATTACGCACTACTCATTTACGCGGGAGAGACAGAGACAGGTAATAACAGGTTAACGTACGAAGGTTGCACCATAGGACTATCTGTACGATTGAATTAATGATCATATATGAAATATTTTATGGTGAAAATTTGACATACATTTTTTTTTTTGCAAAAATGGGTTCCTTAAATGATGTTTAGTGCGTAAACAAAATTTGGACGGTTTTGTCAAAGTCACCTGTATGTAACCCTTAATTTTCACCCTTCTACCACCAACCCCCATTTTTTTATGTATAAAATAATTTATATGGTAAAGCAACGTTCCTCGGGTCAGCTAGTGCTAATTAAAATTATAAATGCGAAAGTGAGTTTGTTTGTTTGTTACGCTTTCACACCTAAACCGCTGAACCAATTTTTTTTACGATTCGTTTGCCTGCTCAATTAGTAAATTATAAAAAGAAAAGGATCCATGCCTAACACTCGCGTCGCTAACACTGTAGGGAACTAAAATAAGGAAGATTCTCTATTATAATGTGTTTTGGAGTAAGTAGTTGGTGACATCATGCAAAAACCGACTAGCAAACTGAGCTAATATCACTGGATATCATATCCCTTCTCAAGACTTACAATCAGTAAACTGGCTAATATCAACTTTTAAATAAATGATTTTCACCAAATCATGCTTACTGGATCCAGCGGAGCTACATATATATATATATATATATATATATATATATATATATATATATATATATATATATATATATATATATTTTTTTTTTTTTTTTTTTTATTGATGAGGAACAGCAGATAGATTGATGGTATATATGGGGTATAGTAAGTATATACCATCATCGCTGGTGTCCACATAGAGATGGAAGACTGGAACCTAGGTCACTAGGGCCATAAGGTTATTATGGCGGCGTACTTGTATCACCTAGCAATATTTGAAACGCTGGCAATAAAATATATTTATGTTTATTTCATTACCAGAAGTTAAAGATAAACCGACAATTCGCAATGCGATAGAAAAGATCCGTTTCCTGACACTGACGCCGCAGCAGTTCGCTGAGGGTCCGGCCAAGTCGAACCTCCTCACCAAGTCGGAGGCTTTCGCGATACTCATGAACATAGTGTCCAGTGCGTCAGACGTGCCTATGCCAGCCGGCTTCTCCACCAGCAGGGTACCAAGGAAGCTGCTCATCGGAGGCAGACCTTCTTCTAATGTTAGTAGAAATTGTGATTATTTTCATTTTACTCCATAAAATATTTATTTTAGAACAATTCGGAAAATGTAATGATCGCAAGCCAGCCTTTCGCTTTAATGGTTGGAACTGAATTCGGCTCCCGGATGTTTCTTCTCCACTTCACATGGTCTTCGGCATCTCGTGTACATGTAATCTACAAATAAATAAAATTGGAGGGTCTGTTTGTAATATTAAAATAACCGCTTTTTACTAAGTGCATTCGAACGTATACACGATACATATACCAAAACAACATTTTTTACAATTTTTGTCTGTCTGTTTGTTCCGGCTAATCTCTGAAATGGCTGCATTGATTTTGACGGGACTTTCACTAACAGACAGCTGATGTAACAAAGAGTAACTTAGGCTATTTTTATTTTAGAAAAAAAAAAATAGTTTTTGTTAAAAATGATAAGTTTCGGAAATTTTATAATCCAATTTAAGTTGACCTCATATATCCAAAAAATGCTGCCCAAAGTCACTATTTCACGCGGACGGAGTCGCGGGTACAGCTATTATTAATTATTTTTGCTAATATCAATTTCTAAACTGACTGGCAAATATTGAAATTTGCCACAAATATTTACATCTGCGATCCGAAGCTGTACCACATATTGAATAACATATTTTATATAAATTTATAACTCTCATGTTAGTGAAATGTGTATATTTTGGCAACAGTATTAAGTCTTGCTTCTTCATGTTCAGGTGGCAACATTCATAGTAGACACCCCAAGTCCAGTGCTAGTGGAGCCTATGTTTGCATCCGAGGGTCCTCCCATACACACCTGCATGCCCTTATGTGGGCGCCCACCAAGGCAGGATGGTAAGAATGAAAATATTTTAATGATTACAACGATAAAAGTCTTTTACTCTCATTTTAGTCCCTTAAATTCCCTTTGAGAATAGTCTCTCTCTCTCTGACTCCATGGCCTATTTATATTTCACTTACACATTCTTCCTCGGGCCACTGGAGGAGGGGGGGGGGGGGGGGATCAGTAAGAATTACTTTTTTTATTGCTGTAGGACAGCAGACAGGCTGACGGCCTGCTTAGAATTTAGCAGTCACCGTCGCCTATGGGTGTTTGCAACGATAAGGTGGCGCCACATTAGCATCAGTAAATTTTATAGGAGAGCGCCAAAAGTTATTAGAGTAGGATAGACAATTTTTAACATAACATTTTAATTCGTCATCTACAGCTATATCAGCTATTTATATAAAGTCCGCACGCGGAGCAGGAAGAATTTCGTACGTTAACCTGTTATTACCTGTCTCTGTCACTCCCGCGTAAATATAATGAGTCCTCGCTCGCACAAAGCAATGACCGCCGTCCTCCGGGATTGTAAACAATTGTAAAGCAATTTTGAACACCGCCATTTTAGAGAGAATAAATGTTATAATAACTGGTTTGAGCGAATGGAAAAGTATATTAAGCTACGTGGTGAACACTTTTAAAAAACAATAAAAAGTAGGTTTTAGTTAATAAAAGGTTTTATTTGTGTTTTTTTCTTCAAACGACAAAACTTAAAAGGCATGCCTCCTAGTAATTGTAACTCGGTTTTTATAACTGTTATAATATAAAATCCAAATAAATAATTTATTATAGTAACAATAATTTAGTAAAATTTTTTCTACTTCAAACATTTTAGGTAAACCGCACTTAATACATAAAGGTTTGTGACCACTGTCAGCAGGTAAAGAGGTTATTGTACGAAATTCTTCCTGCACTGCGTCCGGACTTTAGCATACATTAGCCGCACTAGCGCCGCTCTCTGGCGGGTTTTCGAACTATAATTTACAGCATGCAGCTAGTCACTTACAACTACTCCCGCATATAAGACGATTCTCCTTATTACCCGCCATATTAGTGCCGAAATAAACACCATGAGACAAAGATGGGATAGATCTAGCAACATTTTTAAAGTGACCACATTAAACTATCTAATCCTGTAACGTAAATGGGAACACCTCCAAGTTGACATTATAATATCAAGGGATGAAGACTAATCGATTTAAGCGATTTTGGGCGATATTGAGTTATATACTCGTACTTTATAATCGTGTTCGCGATGCCACTGGCGTTGCAAACACCCATAGATGACGGTAACTGCTAAATTTTAAGCGGGCTGTCAACCTGTCTGCTGTCCTAAAGCAATTAAAAAAACATATTCGAAATCAGCGATTTTCTCTGCAAAACTTTAGATGGCTCTCGTGTAAAGTTTATAAAATGTCGCTTAAAACATTTACCAAGTTGGCCTTTTACCCATTGTTATCATTTTGTGGTCTGCTCGAAAAGAAAAAAGTGTCCAAGAATGCATTAGCACAAAGCGTGCAAAAGTTTAGCTATGTGATAGCATGAATGAAGAGGACTAAAATCAGAAAGAATAAAATTAGTAAATGCAACTGTGTGCTTAACTTCTTAGATTAGTAATCGTGTTATATTCATTTACATCGAAATTTCAACCATTAGGTGGATACCGAATGGCGTCGATGATGAACCCGTCGTTGAATTTCGGACCCGAGGAAAGGTTCGAGCCGCTGGAACGTCACGGTGTGGAGTTGGCCAAGATATACTGCCAACGGGCATTATTACAACACACGGACTGTCTCAACACAAGTGCGCTTGACTGCTCAGTCACGTTCATGGTGGACAAAAACATTTGTCTGCTAGGTGTTCAGGTAAGAAAATATATTTCATCCAAAACTTACTCTTTGAAGCAGGGCCTTCTGACACCTCATCACCGATTAATGTCTTTCTGTCGTTTGTAAAGTAGCATTTTGGCGCTAATTACCAAGTTGAATAAATTTAATGATTTCATCAAAAGAACATTTTGGCTAGATCCCCTGACTTTTTACAGGGTTGTATGAATCTCTTCTTCTATCTCTCTCCAAAACATTTCTTCCCATTGGCATCCAAAACTTCACATTACAGTCTCAAGAGTGCTTATGTCATCTAAAATTTAGAATGTATACAAGAAAATAATTGAAGTACTATATTTTTACGAATGCCCTTTTTTTGCCTGCCTTAGTCCATTTTTAGCATCGCCTATATACCCTTCTACTACATTTTTATCCGTGCAGGGGCTGAGAAAGAGTACTGACCTATGCGGCCAGGGTCGGCCTGTCGTAAAAGGCGACAAAACAACCCACCCTAGATTCGTGGTAGGGCCCCAAGCCCGTCTGGATGGCGACCACCTTTGGTCTTAAGTATGCCGCCATAAAACTTTGTGTTGTGTTTCGGAATTAGTGACCCAAGTTCCTGTACCTTTACGGTACAGCAGCGTGTTTGCGATGCCATTGGCGTTGCAAACACCCATAGGTGACGGCAACTGCTATATTCTAAGCAGACCGTTAGGCTGTTTGCTGTCCTACAGCAATAAAAAAACATTAGGGAATGTATCCCATGTAACCTAATTTTGTAAATTTTAAAAATTGAAGAATTGAAAATAACAAAAAAATAGATACAGATAGAATGTACATCACAATACGATCTATAAAACTAATGGCGTTTTCGGTTGTCGGTTATATGGTGGGCGCGCAGCCTTCCTTCTTGGCACTCTGTTAACGACTGCTGTAACGGGCGAATTCGAATAGAGATGTGTAACACTGCGCTGCGGTGGTTATGTTAACAACTCCTTCAAAATCCATTGGCGCACAGTGTAGAACCGGAAAATTCAAATAACATTTTTATAAACTGCAACTCCGTGAAATGTAAATGGAGTTATACCTAGTTAATCTTTATTTTCTAGATTTCACTTACTGGCCATAAGGTTTTATTTTGACAGACGGCTGAGTTGACAACTGTGTGTATAACAAATTACGGAAGTTTTTGTTGCGCCATGGCGCAATTTTGAATTAACACAATGGATGAGCCCGTACAGTTAATGGCGCCTGAGTTACTGAGTTAACGCAAGAATTTTCGCTGGGTTACTCATGTCTAAGTTCGAATGAGCTCCGCCAAACAGCAGAGGGTGGCGTCCGCGTCTAACGGTATTTTCCCGACTAAATGTGAGGGTGAGCGGTGTAAACCGATACGCGCCACATGTATATGAAACGACGTGATTGATTTAGACGTTGTTTTATGAAAAAGGTAAATATTCAAGATGTACTTTCCATGTACACAGGTGCCAACGCAAGCACCAAGCGAGGAGAGTGCGGCCTTTCATTCTACCCCGGGCTACTCTGAGCTCCTCTACGCTCATCTCCTGGACGCCGACGGAGCCAGGCTGACGTACACGCACTACACGAGCCGCGTGCCCTACCGACATCTCTTGGATATCATGTTCAACAGGCCTGTCTACATTCAAAAGAACAAGGTAAACATTTTGCCTGTACACGGGTAGTAAGAATATTAACGTCTGCAGCCGGAGTCGGCTTGTAAAAGGCGAAAAAACAAGTCTATGTACGTAGTAGGGTCCCAAGCCCGTCTGGATGGCAACTGCTCTTGGTCTATAATTATGCCGTCATAATAACCTTTTGTTGTGTTCTGGTACCCTTACACAGACAGCAGAGTGTTCGTGGTGCCGCGTCACAAACATCCATAGGCGATGGTGTGGGCTATTAAGTGGGCCGTTAGCCACGTTACCACGTAGCTAGGGTGGGTTGTTTTGTCGGCTTTTACAACAGGCCGACTCCGGCTGCAGAGGTTTACTAACCTAAACTAAAGACTACTGTCTTTCTCCGCCCCTGCACGGATGAAAATTTTAATTGATATCAAAGCAACAACAATAATAATGTCTGTTTATTAGATGGTAGCTGACACTTTCTTTTGCTTCTTTTAGATAGATAACTCTTTATTGTATACTCAATTTATCTACAAACATAAGTTCTTACAAATAATACACAATAGGCGGCCTTATCGCTTAAAGCGATCTCTTCCAGGCAACCTTTTATATACATCATCATCATCTCAGCGTTCATCCCGGTTTCCCGGTTCATCATATTATTTTATTATTATAAGGAGTCTGGTGATGTAGGTGTAGCGTTTTGAGTTGAGTATCCATGCTTATTTACTTCTTCACATAATTTGTATTATATACTAAAAATACATAATAATCATTACAATCAATATAAACAAAATGTTAGATCACGACACGTAGTTATTGAGCTTGAAATAGTGATTACGAAGTAACTTCCTAAAACTTGACAGTGATTTAGCTTGCCTAACATCGAGAGTCAAAGCATTCCAAAGTTGGACAGCTTGCACTGCAAAAGAATTTTTATAAAAATACGAAGTGTGTGCAGTCGTCTTGAGCTTACGATACGTACTAGTGCGCAAATTCAGGGCAGTAGACAGGCTTCTTTTAAGGAAGTATCATGAAATAAAACCAATCCAAATCACAGATAAGAAATTTATTAGTTTAGAATGTTAAATTATCCGTGCAGGGGCGGAGAAAGAATACTAACCTCTGTGGCCGGGGTCGGCCTGTCGTAAAAGGCGACAAAACAACCCACCTTAGCTACGTGGTAGGGCCTCAAGCCCGTCTGGATGGCGACCAGCTTTGGTCTTAAGTATGCCGCCATAATAACCTTGTGTTGTGTTCCGGCATTAGTGACCCAAGTTCCTGTACCCTTATGGGACAGCAGCGTGTTCGCGATGCCACTAGTGTTGCTAACACCTATAGGCGACAGTAACTGCTAAATTCTAAGCGGGCTGTCAGCTTGTCTGCTGTCCTACGCAATAAAAATAAATAAATAAATAAAACCACATGTGCAAATGGATTGAATTGCTTGTAAGATGTATCGTAAAGGCCTATATCCTGATGGACTGTCACATATTAGGAAATATACTGGTATAATTAACACATCACCATCTAGTTTCGAAATAAGTAGCGGAGTACTTGTGTTATGGGTAATAATAAACATATTTATTATAATATTATCTTTAAATACCCAGACTCAGGAATGGGAATCAAATGTGTAACCCTATATATTATGTATTAGTAATTGATTTATTAATATTTCAGGTGTACAAAGTGGGCATTGTCTTCAACAAGGTCGGCTGGTACCCGATGGGCAGGTGTACGCAGCAGGTGACAGCAGAGTCTGTGTTCTTCAACTTTGGCATCGGCCAGACCAGCGACACTGTCAGAGATGGCCTCATTCGGTCTATTATTTTTACCTATTAATATTAGAGATATTGCATTTTATTTGACACATTAACGAAAGAAAGAAAGAAAACATTTTATTTAGGACACCATCATACACATACATACATTAATAATCCACTTAGAAAACTGTCCTAAATTGGGACTAGCTCAGCATATGCTGATTTTAGATATAAAATCAGCGCTGGTCTTCCGCTAGCCCCGTGGAGTAATCATCATCATCATCATCTCAGCGTTCATCCCGGTTGCAACCCAAACTTCCGCTTCGGTGCCCGGGGTCCGCTTTCCGACTTTTTCTACTCCACTTCGCACGGTCTTCAGCATCCCTGGTAGTGAGCCCATTAGCACGCATGTCACCCCTTACGACGTCAAGCCAGCACTTTTTGGGTCTACCCCTCCTGCCGGGGCCCGGCGGAGGCGGCATGGCCAGACATTTGTTTCCCACGTAATCATCCGGTTGCCGGCCGTGTGACCCCGGCCAGTGAAAAGAATAGGGTCACCCCAGGTCATTCCAGGGGAGTCGTAAAAGGCGACGGATGGACTACTCCTTCGCCAGCTTACATGCGGCAAGGAAGTGCACATCTCGGTTTTTCCTCTTGGGGTTGGGAGGTCGGACGGCAGTCGCTCCCGTAAAAACCAAAACCAGCCAATAATTACAATGGTCAGAACAAGGAGTAATGTCACGAACAAACGTGAAACTTTTAAAAGTTCATTAACAAAATGGCATAGAAAAGTCAACATAACATATGATTAAACAGAAATAATATTATAGATATTAATTGCAGTTTAAACTTCACTCCAAAAATAATTATTGAAACATATTATATCTTGAAAAATTATAGTTAATAAAGAACTAAAAAAACATGCTTTTATAAAAAATCAAACTAAAAGGAAAAAATAATTTTCAATAAATTTAAATTAAGGATAGTGGGATTAACAAAAAAAAATGAATTTTATTGTAAAAAAGTGTGAGGTGCCAATTGCTATTTTGAAAATATATTAAAAATCGCCCCCAAAGGAATCGGTTAATAACAAATAATTACAAACATACAAGTGAAGCCAATATAAAGCGTGAAAAACACATATTTATATAAGATAAGAGATTCACTTAAAATTAATATAAAAAAAGAAAGTATATTATTATAGTATATAAAAAAAAATATATTTTAGATCAGATTTTAAAATAAACAAGAAAATACAATAATAAATATGCAAGCTTAAAAGGGAACAGTTTAGAAATCGTCTGGAACTGATATATTTATCTTTTAATTAATCCTTATGAACAATTTATTGTTTTAAAATAGATTGACTCAAAAACAACATATACTAAGTAATGTGTACATAAAAATGGTAAGTTATAAGTGGAAAAATAACATGCGTATAACATGCATATGTTCACATACGAGTATATCATACTCATTTATAAACACTTACACGCCTCTTTATGTAACTTACATATTTATAGAAATTTCATATGTACATACACATAAATTAATGTACATAAACGTATTTATAGTATATTATTCTACGAGTATATAAAGGACATTAAAAATAATTAAATCAATTATTAAAATCTCCAAAAACGCGTTTCAGTTCAGTTTCAGAACTTATAACGAAAGCCTCTTCTCCAACCCCTTGTCGCGTGAAAATATGTCCTTTCCTGGTCCAGACGTAGCGCCAGTTATGCTTCCTGCTAGCCTCGCGTAAGGCGCTCATTCAAAAAAATTCGTTGAGGCTGCCCCGCCAATCCCAAGTCCGACGTGTTCAATTGCGACGCAAGCGGACTGCCTGCAGCAAATCGTCACGCAGGCGACGACGCGCAAACCGCACAATGATCAACAAACTGTGGTGTACTTATTGTAGTCACACTGTCAAGGTGTGCGTGTTTAGGGGTGCCTGCTCCAAATGATTAACTTACCTTTCTTTAGTTGTTTATTAAGATAATGGTTAAACAAAATAGGTTAAATAAAGTAATTATTTTGTAGATTTATTTAATTTAATGATAACAAAAATGAAATGAAAATATAATAATACAGTAATTAATAGACCAAAAACCGTCTCTTTTTGTTTGTTTTTGGAATACTTTTCTCTTTGACTTTACTGCCTGAGCTACGTTATCTGATTTACAAATATGGTGACATCTTATTTGCAAATATTTTTCTATTATCAGTCTTAACAGGCTTGTTTGATGATGTTTACATAAATCACCGACATTTTTAAAATAAGAATGACAGACAAACTGACTAATTATTTTAAGACATATCTGGCCATAACCAGAGGACGATGTTACTAAATGACCCTGTTTTATAAAGTCTCTAATTACATATACAGAAGCCCTACAAATTTTGAATGCGTGCGGTTTCGTCATCGGCCACAATATTAAAATTGACAGATCTAGGAGGCACGTTTTTGCCACTATATTTATCACACTTCGATCTCGCAACGCCTGGTTGGCCGCATCCGTAACAACGTATCGGGTTAGGCCCGGTATTAGTGTTTCCACTGTCGGAAATCGCGGTGACAGATTGCGGTTTATTAGCTTTACTTTGTATGTTAAGGCAATCCGCTACACCGTGGCCGTAAAAATTACAAAACGAACAACGAACGCGACTACCACGTTTCGGATTTTCTTTCGAGTTGAAAGTGAGTTTTGAACCGATAGTACCGCGCGGACCCGTAGTAGTGCCGCGCTCAAATGGTTCGAGTTCGAATATACGCGAGGCGCGTACGTAAGACTATGACGATTCGCGAGTTGTCGCCTTTGCCAACGCTGACCCGTCCGGGCTCGCTGAGTAGATACACGCACTTAATTCGCAAATCGAGTCTTCGATAGCCCTCGCTTTCTCTACAAAACTGTCCATATCATTGATATTGTCTCTAGGTAGCCGTTTTCTAACGCGGCGATGCAACAGTCCGTATATCATGTCAATTTGCATGCACACTGGTATTGCGTAAAGCAAATTTACAATTAGAGAACGCACTTGACACATGAACACTTCCGCTCGTTCTGAATCTTTTTGTTTCGTGGCGAAAAATTCACGTAGCACTTTGTAGGCCGGCTGCGGTGCTCCATACATGGCGCGTAGGCGTGCCACGGCGTCCGTCGCCCTCCAGCAGCATGGGTAGGTCGCGTAGCGCGTGTTCGTCGCTCACCAGCGCGCATTCCTTGAATACTTGCACCGCGTCGATGAACGCCTCCAGCACCTCGGCGTCGCGCGCGCTACCGTTGAACCTCGCGGTGCACTTGGAGAAGTTACCTCCAGTGCCTGAGGATGAGTGCTCGCCGAGCGTGCGGGTGTCGGGCGTTGGCGTCGAAGCTGGCGAGTTCCAGGCGCCATTGAATGGGAGCCATCGTAGGGTTTCCACCGGGGTGCGGTTAGTCTCCGCTTGCATCCTGGTGAAGGACTCCATCACACCTGCGAGGAAGTTCTCGGTGTTAATACTCATATGAGCACCCGCGGCGTCCTGAGGCGGGGCGGCGGTAGCGGCGGCAGGTACGCCCGGGGCACGTGGCTCCAGCGCGCATCCGCTGTGGGTGTGTTCGCTTCCATCTGCGCTCACCTCGTCAATCACTTGTGTATTACGTGTGTTCCTCGGCATTGTGGGTTAATTCTCATTCGAACATGGGTTCGAGGCCACTAAGTTGGGCAGCCAGTGTAAACTTATAAACTACAAGCGTGGGCTAGCGAATCACTAAAAATGATTATAATGTGCTCATGACGCCTGCGGAGCGTGGAGTGACGCCGAGGCTTTACGATAGCGCGCAAGCGACCACGGCAATGCGATTCAACGGATCCGCGCGCTATAGCAGTGCTCATTTGTCTGTTTGATGGTAATTTCTAAAGCAGGGTACGGCACACAATGGTACCAGACATTTATCACACTGTATTTTGGAACGGCGATTGTTTTGTGCATTGCTACACAAACGACATGTTCTGTATGTGGCTATACTGGCCAATGTTGACCCACTTCAGCAAATCAAATTTCTTCTGTGACTGTGCAGACTTCCTTTTTTTGGAAGCGAACTTCGGCATGGAGGCAAAGGACCGTTTACGGAATGTTGTATTTGCTACTAGTTCTCGCGACAACGTCAGTCTAAATTCTTTTTGTGTCATAATCGAGTGGTTTCTTTTGTTTGAGTCATATAAAATATATGCATTTGTTATAGCGGCGTCAATGAGGAAATAAAATATGCGTTTGCCCCACTTAGAGCTCTTCCTTTCAATCGCATATGGGCTTCTTTTTTTGGTCAAAGCGGTCTACTCCACCCATACGTTTTGTATATTCTAAAATTGACAGTGGACAAGCAGATGCTTTTTTGAGCCATCACTCTGAGTTCTTCCACATGATGTCTTCTGCTTCGGATGGAATGCAGTGCTCAAAACACTTACCAATTTGTTATCTTTCCAAATAACAAACCCAACATTTTCTTTCATCCTCCATTTCCATTCTCCTCTTGTCAGCTTTTTTGTTTTTTTTTTGTTTGCATCTTTCACAGCCTTTGTTATTCTTTCGTCAGTTTTTTTGTTACCAGTCATTTTGGGCTTTTTCACTAGTAGTGGCATATCTTGGCGATCTTTTCGGACTGTGGCAGTGGCATATATACTATTATTATATAAGTTTTGTAGTAGTGCTGGACTGGAAAAAAAGTTGTCAAAAGCAATATGACCCATATAGTTTTTATTTATGAGTGACTGGCATAGTGTCATAACAACATTGCTGCCTAATCCTGATTCTACATTTTCTCTTTTCCCAGTGTATACTTCAAACTGATACAAATAGCCAGTGAGGCTATCGGCCTTGGCCCAAACTTTGAAACCTCGTTTTATAGGTTTCATTGGCATATATTGTTTGAGAGTCGACCTTCCTTTGAACTTTATCATACATTCATCAATCGACTGACTGCGTATTTTTTGCATTCGTTTGGCATTTCATATTTATGTGTTCAAGAAGTGGTCGTATTTTATATAATTTGTCATAGTTATCATCAATTCTGTTTGGCATCTTGGAATTATCATTGAGATGTAAATATTTCATAATTTTTTGAAACCTTTTCAAAGTCATTGTCTCTGCAAGCTCAATGACATGCAGCAATGGGTCACTGGACCAATAGTCTTCTACGCAGGGCAGTTTGTGGATACCCATTTGAATTAGCAATCCCAGCAATGCCTTTATTTCTGCTGCCGACATTGGTTCCCATTTCTGATCTTGACATTGAGATGGTTATAGGTTAGATTGGTCTACAATCATGGCAATGGCTTCTGTGTCAAAAAACATTTCAAAAAATACAAGTGGCCTCATCCTGTTCGCTATATTACGTACTGGTTCTAAAACGGACTGTTTTAGAACCAGTACGGCCACAGGCCACAGTTCTGTGGTCAGGCTACTTTTTTCCACGATTCTTCGTCTTCATCAGATTCATTAGAGTCCTCACTATCCGACGATTCCGAATCATGTACAGGTTGCTGGACAGTATTTTGATTTGAAGGCCCTGGTTGAGGTGATAATGGTTGCTGAACTGGTGACTGGACGAAGGTTTACATCTAGCATAATACTATCGTTTATTGGCTCATAGCTCTTATTTGAAGACTGAATAGTAGGCAAATCTTCAACGTCGGAATTTTCCTCTACATTTACAGATTCATTTCCGTCAGAAAAACCAAATAATTCTTCTAAAGCTACTTCTATTTCATCAGGTCTCAGACTTCATTTTTCTATAAAATAAGACCATATAATTATAATATATTTATTTTTATATAATATTATATTACATGATAATATTATATAAAAAGCTTATTTTACTACTAATAGTAGTGTGTACCCAGTACTAGTACTGGAGTATGTACTGGCAAACATTTTGCATCATGTACTCATACAGATAGCGGCATACATATTGCCGACATGATTTTTGAAAATTGCACGAAATATATTCAATATTATGCGAAAATATACACATCAAAAAAGTCTAAGCAACATGCTTGATATTACAAATTTACCATTTATACTAATTAATTTCTAAGTCTTTACTCAATCAAAGTGCGTAGGTATATAAACTTTTTTGTTATTGATGACATACTGGCTGGTTGTAAAAAAAAATTTCGATTAAAATGGTAGGTTAAATTGTAGTTTTATCAATGAATTTGTGAAAACAAAATATGACATGTTTGACTTCTTGTTAAATAATTGTGTAATTTAAGGTATAATTTGGTTTAAAATCAATACGTGTGGATAATGGAATACTGTTTTCAAGTTGTCAAAGTTACTGCGTGAGGTGTACTTGTTTTACTGAATGATTGGTCACTAAAACATTTTTTTTATTTAAAAGTTTTATTTATATTAACCCTTTTTATATATTTTTTTATTGCTGTACAACAGCAGACAGGCTGATGGTCCACTTGGAATTTAGTAGTTACCGTCGCCTATAGGTGTTTGCAACGCCAGTGGCATCGCGAACACGCTGCTGTCCCATAACCTGCTAGATAGACTATTATGATATTTTGTAAGACCAATTAACTTTGCCATTAAATGAAGAAATCTCTGGAATCATCGGTCAGCTCTGTATGCACAAAACGCGTCGTCCATCCATGATACATTCTACACATTGAGCTACGGCAGATACATAAACTTATTTGCATTTACGTTAGAAAATTGCATAATTTCATTTAAGATAGCAGTACTAAAGAGGACCCCCGAGTCCGCTTCCATCAAATTATTTGGGATGCAACCAGCATTTAACTGTAAGAGGAAAATATGCGATAAACACCTCAAAGAAAATATTACATCTGATGTGTGTTTGATTATAAATTGTGCAAGAAATATGTATAGGTAGATAAGTATTGGTGTATGTTTTATTGTATTGTATACTTTTAAAATATAAGTGAAATAAATTACTGATTTTATCATTTTTATTTATCCTTTTTATGGAAATAAAAACATTGCCTGCAATGGCTTGCACACAAAATGTGCTAATTCCCAAGCTATTGAAATAAAACTTTGAAGTAGATGAAACGACCCTAAGAAATAAAGAGTTTTGGCAAGATCAATTTATCAATAAACGAAGTAAAACCTAGTTAAACTTTGGTAACCGGCAGATGGATTTGTAACTGAGTGAAAGCGGACTCCCAGACTCCATCAACATCTAAGTACTTAACGGAATGAATTGAACAACTGCGTAGTCATAAGACAATCTAAAATTGTATATTGAGGCAAAAGTAATGCCAAACGAATTATATGGAGATATTTAAAGTACCAAGATAAGTTTGTGGTAGTAATAAAGTTCTTTATGATATGAAGGTCTTTTTTTTACATGCTTTTTAACTTGATTTGTATGTAACGGAATTTTCGTAATAGATTTTTACCCACTTTGAATGATTAACCGCTTTAAGAACGATTGATATCGAGCACCCCACGCTTTTTAGAACAGTGACATTAATTTTCACGTGAATAATTTTATTCTTGGAATTATTTTTTTTTGGTTGGCGCCTATCTCTTGGTTTGGAGACGCACGTAGCTGCTATACCCACTAAAACCAAACCAGAGTCTCTCCACTCTTGTGATATGATAGTTTGTCCACAATCTAGAAATTTCGTTTATGGTTCCTATAGTTTTAATGATATTGAATAGACAATGAATAGACAATTTTATCCGTGCAGGGGCGGAGAAAGAATACTAACCTCTGCGGCCGGGGTCGGCCTGTCGTAAAAGGCGACTAAACAACCCACCCTAGCTACGTGGTAGGGCTTCAAGCCCGTCTGGATGGCGACCACCTTTAGTCTTAAGTATGCCGCCATAATAACCTTGTGTTATGTTCCGGCACTGGTGACCTAAGTTCCAGTACCTTTATGGGACAGCAGCGTGTTCGCGATGCCACTGGTGTTGCAAACATCCATAGGCGATGGTAACTGCTAAATTCTAAGCGGGCCGTCAGCCTGTCTGCTGTCCTACAGCAATAAAAAAAAAAAAAAAAAAACATAGCTTCTAAATTTATACAGTCCGTAACACTTCTTTGTTACTACATGCCCTCGTTACATTCCGTGAACAGGCTATAGCCTTTATTTTTTACCATCAAATTTTAAAAGAAACGACTAAATTGACCCTAGGTACTAAATAAATAATCTGTTATTCGTAATTTGAATGTTTTTGTAAATCTATCACATATTCTCCCTACGAAATATGGAGTTTTTCAAAAAAGACGATAGCTACCTGCTCTCGTGGTCCGTATGGCCTGGCCGTCTACTTCTGTTGTCTCCAGCTATAAAAAATACGCTTCTATCAAGACAACTTTTGCTCCAGGAACAAGTGACATTTTTTAAGTGAAAAGTTTTTATGAGGTCAGTAAGTACTTGTTAAGATTTATTTTAGAATCGTCTTCTTCATATTGGAATAATAAAAACCTTTGTTACGACAGCTGTCATAATGATAGCTGTCATATCTGACGTTATTGACTTTTGTCATGTTGGAAGTAGCGATATCCGACAAAAGTTTTTCCTGAACATTTGAAGATTTTATTAAAATATCTGTGTTTTATCGGTTTACTTTATAAAAACGGACTAATGTGGCTATCCCTAGTGCCTAGATAGTGTTTTCTAAAACTGCCACTAGTGTAAAGTAAAAGAAAATTGATGTTATAGGTCACGATGTCGCGGAATAGATGCGACGGGCTACTTGCTAGGGTAGATTTTCCACTTTATGCACTTCAGACGCTCACCAATCGACACGTAATTGTGGCGGGTGGCGGTGGAGCGTCGAACACAGGCGTAGCGAATGGATTTGTGAGTACCAATGATTGTTATTCATAGAAACAACATATCAAGTGATCGCTCTCGTGTACGTGTCAGCTGTTAAAATTCAAGGATCTGAGACAGGTTTACTTAGACTATTTACTTATTCATCTGCATTGTCACGTCTGAATGATGACATTTGTGTTTTTTTTTAGGAAATATTTGAGTTATCTCACAATGGAAGTAGATTTGTTGCCGAAGAGGTGACGCGCCATGAGACTGGCCCCAATGTGGTGATGACATGTTCCGTGCGCGATATTCAGAACCGCACGTACTTGACGGCTGGCCAGGAGAGCCACTGCCAGTTGTATAAAGTAAACATAAGGATGGTGGATGCTGCTGAGATGTGTAGGGGCAGTTTTCGTGCTGAGAATGGACTGGTTAGGAGACGGCGACGTACCGTATCAGAGAACGACAATATATCTAAGAAAGACAACAACAGCAACACAACAGAGAAAAGAATATCATTTGAAATAAGGCCTAGTGATAGTGTGCAAACTGATTTTGGGTAAGTTCTGCATAAAAAAAATTAATATCAGCTTACAAAATTATTATTCTCATTTGGTTATTTAACTTGGCATAAATTTTTGTGCATTTAAATACTCATTTTACTGTACTTTCTATTTGGTGAATGTGTTTTAATTGAATAAGAAAATTAATGTTGTTACATGGCTTAGAAATGCAGTGTACTGTACTGTTAGTAACAGTCCAATTTTCACTTGCAAATATATTAATTTGTTTTTCCAATTTTCAATTGTTTTAGTCAATATTTAACCTGATTTGCGACATAGTTAATTTTGTAAATTACATAGATGTAATTCAAAAGTTTAACTGCTTTCAGTTATCTCTAAATTCCTAATTTCATAGTCTCTTGTTGTGGTTTCTTTCTATCTGTTATCAGTCAAATGTGCCCTATTTACAACAATCCTCTACTTGACCTGTATGCTCAATGATGCTTATCTAAAGTTTATCTTTATGATTATTTTTTCTCAATTTATTACAACAAAGGATGTTTATTTGTGAACCAGGCAAACTCAAGACAGAATATCACATAATTTTTGAGTGACCTTTTGTAATGAGCAAAAAAAATGTAGTTAATTATTTGAGCTTTTCTGAAAATATTGTAAAAGGGGTTGTAGATAGAAATAGAAGCAGCAAATAATGCTGTATTATATGTTCTACAAGTTAATATGTTCGCAAGGGCCCCGACTAATTTGTGTCAGGAGGACAAGAATATAAATAAATAAATAAAAAGGATGTTTGCCTAGGTAATAGGCATTACACTAAGTAAAACTTCATTAGCACCATTGTGACTTGAAAATTGGATGAAAAAAAAAACCGACATCAAAACAAGACATATTCATAAGTAGGATTTAGCCTCTGAGAGAATGAGATAAAATACAAGTATTCTATCTCATTCACTCCTATCCTATCTCATATTCCTATAATCTTAATTTCTTTCTTTCATGGCTTTCATAGCTTTTATACTATATATACATATATGAAAAATAAAAAAACTTTTCTAGTTTCCTTCCTGCCATTTGTAAATTGCACACATACACTTTTTTTTACCTAGCTCCTGTTATTATTGAGTAGCTTTAGCGTATAAATAAATTAGCTTCCAAATTGTAAGTGGGTTTTTGAAATTGGTAGAAAAATTTCATAGGTATGGTAGAATAATATAAGTTGTAAACTACTTCGTGAGGTGTACTTGTGTCACTGAATGATTTTTCACTAAAACATTGATTACTTTATTTATTATTATATAAAAGTTTTATTTACCCTTTCTATCTCTTTTTTATTGCTGTAGGACAGCAGACAGGCTGACAGCCCACTTAGAATTTAGCAGGTACTGTCGCCTATGGGTGTTTGTAAAGCCAGTGGCATAGTGAACAAGCTGCTGTCCCATAAGGGTACAGGGTTATTATGGCGGCATACATTAAGATTAACGGTGGTCGCTCTAGCCAGGTGGGTTGTTTTGTCACCTTTTACGACAGGCCGACCCCGTCCACAGAGGTCAGTATACTTTCTCCGCCCCTACACGGATGAAAATTTCGTAAATACTTTCTTTCCTCTAAAGTAAACATTAGTATGTTAAAAACTATTATTATCAACCGAGGTTGACTGTATTAGATTTAGTTTTATACCCAGTAAGGGTGCTCAGTCTATTTTAACACACTTTTAGTTTCAAGTGTATGTTTGTTTGTAATCTACTCCTTTGGACTTGATTTAGACCCACTTTAAATGGTCTTAATGGTCCCACTTTATTTTAAATTTCATTTAAATTTTGTAGACTTATCAAGGACTGATGACAATACAATAATTTCATAAAAATATCTCATTATCCTGATTATAGTAAATCAATTCTCCAAAGTAGGTTTAGTCCAAAAATGGTACGAAAGATAGCACAAAGCGCCCCATGCTTTTTTCACAATAATACTAATATTTTTTGTTCATTCCTATATTAAGAATTATTTTTGAGTTTTTAGTTTGAAAATATATCATTAAAACATGTTCTTTTAGTTTTTTATTGCTTATTGAGCTTAAGCTAAAACAATTACAAAATTTAATGAAAATGTGCAATTGAATATAATTTAGGCCAATTCCCAGACCACAGATCAGAGAAGATGTGAAAGAAATTGTTTTGAAATTTATGAGGAATCTTTAAAAGTCCACAATGATGTGACAGGGGAGTGTTTGTGGTTTAGGGTAACTAGCAACCGCTGTTGACTATCAAATTTAGCTAAATATATTTTGACTATTTACTCATGATAAGCTGCAATGATATTTAGACATAAGAAGAATAAATCTCACAGTTGGGTATCGACAAATGACATTTGCTAGAAAGTCATTTGTGTCAAAAAAAATGAAACCTTTGTGCAACAAGATTTAAGCATTTTGATGGCCGTATTCTGTTGATTATATTAAATGAAGCAAGGTTAGTTCTTTCAGGCCCCAAAAATATATTTATCTTCTAAGAGTTGTTTAGCCCCATATTTTATATTGTCATTGATTAAATAGAATCCAGTTGAGAATTAAAGTGATTTTTGCCAAAAATTGCATGATTACTAATAACAAATGGTTTTCTATTGAATTTTTCTTTAGTTTTTGTGAATGATGCATTAGAAAGAGAAGGTAATTTAATTCCGTGTAAACCCATTTTCAGCAATGACCCTCTCCAGCGAGTGGTTAGGATAAGTCACGATGGGAAGCTCATGGCCACAGGGGGCATCGATACCAAGGTTAGGGTGTGGAGGTTCCCTAAAATGGAATTGTTGTTTGAACTCGAGGGTCATACAAAAGAGGTGAGTTATTGAATGTAAACATTAACACTGCAGTCAAACTTGCTGACTACAAAGTGATGTACTAGGGGTGTTCAATAAAAAGTGATAATGAGTATGACGCAATTATCTTTTATTAAATGTTACTTTCCAAAGCTAAAATTCCCTTTTAAAAAATCTTCTTTCTGATCCCTTAAAAAATCGTGTACCGCGGCGACTACTGCGTCATCAACCTCAAATTTATGGCTCCTAAGATGTTCCTTTAACCGCAGAAATAGGTAAAAATTACTAGGAACTTGGTCCGGTGAACATGGAGGATGTTCCATCAATTCAAAGCCAGCGTCTTGAATGGCAGTCATTGCAACTCTGGACTTGTGAATTGTATCTTGTATCTTGGTGAAACAAAACAACTTTAGCGAGTTTCCCACGCCGTTGCTTGCGTATTTCCTCTCACGCTACTTTGTTATTTGTCCTGCATACAAAGTCCCCGTAATAGTGGCTCAATCATTAATGTATTCGATCATTACCATTCCTTGGTTATCTCAGGAAAAACAGCCCATGGTCTTACCGACGTTTGGAATCACTTTAAATTTCTTCAGAGTTGGAGATGACGGCCTCTTCCAAGTCATGGACTGTTTTTTCATTTCCGGGTCATAATGCTGTAACCATATTTCTTCCATAGTTATGAATCGAGCCAAAAATCCGCCAAGACAGTGTTTTCAACTTTTTTTAACATTTGTCCAGTCACTACCGATGTAGGGCGTCCCGTGCGGGGGTCGTCGTTAATGGAAGTTCTTCTTCGCTTGGACTCCGCACACCAACGTGCAACCGTAGAATATGGAGGAGCGTGAACCCCTAATGTTGCTCTCAAGTCTTGATTTACTTGAGATATATTTTACCGTGCGAACTTATCCATTTTTAACAACACAACATGTTCCGACACAACACAAACAAATAACTTCTATCTAAAAAAAAAACAAAAGAGATTTAATTGCTTTTATTATTATTGTCTCTAATGTCTGGGCTATGCCTACCAGTATTTTTTTTCTTTCCAAGGTAAATTTGTCACATTATCACTATTTATTGAACACCTCTCGTATAAAAAAATTTTTGTTTGAGACACATGCATTCAGTGAAAATCAGATATTTCAATTTTATTTACTTGTATAGTTTTAGGATTTCAATCATATTGCCGAAAAAAGATGAACCTGATAAGGATAGTGCTCAACCTGAAAAGTGCAAATGATTTGAATAATTTAATAGACATTGCCAAAAAACGTGTTAAATTTACAGATTTGTATTTAATAAACAAATTGTGATATATCACAATGACTGGTTGTTTTTTAAGTTCACGATAGTGATAGTTTGGATTATTTTCCATACCTTAGAAATTAGGAAAATGTTTGCTGCTGAAATAGCCCATTTAACGCCAAGAAAAAAGTAATGCTGTCCTGGCCAAGAACATGTCTTCATGAAGCCTGGTCTTACGACTAGAAAAAAATACGATAGTTTTATCCAATATTGACAGCACAACTATAGGATTAGCTATAAAAAAATTGTAAATAATATGGATATAATGTAACATGGAAGAAGAATAATATTTTTGGAAATGTTACTATAAAAAAAATATTACTGTTTGACGACCTCCGTGGCGTAGCGGCTAACGCTCGTCGGTACGCTTGCTGAGGTCACGGTAAGTAGTATATCAGTTGACTAGTACCCATAATACAAGTGCCAACTTAGTTTGGGACTAGATGGCGTTGTGTGAATGTCCTAATTTATTTATTGTATGTTGTATACATGTTTATTATTATCAATATGAATAATTTAGCTGTTTTGAAGTTGTTTAAGGTGGAGAATGTAACACGGTTATTTTTACAGTTAGATGATTTAGACTTCAGTCCCTGTGATGGGACATTGGTGAGCATTGCCAAAGACGGCTTCGCAAACATCTGGTCTACGGCGAGCAAACGCCCGCCACTTCTCAAAATCACTTGCCAGCCACCTAATGGAAACAAATACCTGTTTAGGCGGTGCAGGTATGTCTTTCAACACTTTTAAAAGAAATAATGCAAGGGTTTTTACAAATAATTCAGAACAATGCAACTGCAAATTCACCCTAAATTTTTGATTTTAATGTGAATGAACTCGCAAACTCTAGAGCCATCACAACTTTTTTTTATAGCTGTAGAGCAGACAGGCTGAAGGCCCATTTAGCAGTTACCGTCGCCTGTGGGTGTTTACACTGTCAGTGGCATCGCGAACACGCTGCTGTCCCATAAGGATACAGGAACTTGGGTCACTAATGCTGGAACAGAATACAAAGTTGTTATAGTGGCATACTTAGACCAAAGGTGGTCGCCATCCAGACGGGCTTGAGGCCCTACCACGTAGAAACTGCGCGCTTTAACTTTCATCTTGGTTATGGTGGCAGTCAAAATGCTCAGTCATTAACCTTTTTGACAGTGCCTCTCTGTCCTTTTCGACCTGCCATTAGGTTAGATTAAAGTGATATAATTTTACGAATACACTCTTCACTGTTAGAATGATCGTGAACCCCATTCCATTGTGATCGTTTAGATCCTAGATCTACCAAACTGATAATTGTGTGTCTATGATTATCTCTGTTGAACTCCTTTAAATATAGAAGATTCCGCACTATAACCAACAGCGTGATAGATTATTAACCGCGCGCACAAGTGGTTAATTTCTTGTTGGGCCGATTTTCTATGATCTACGATGAAACCAAATAATTTTTTTATATACAAGAGAAAATAGTTAGAATTTCAGAGCTAAATTTAGTTTCAAAGAGGTAACACCATAAGTATAAATTGAGTAGTTCTTGGTTAATAAAAATTATAAAGAATATATCTGGTGATCGTCTCTTTCTCTTCATTCTCTTCTACCTTATCCATGGTTGGAACCATAGCCAATGTTCTCTCTGTCCTTCATCCTTCATTTTAGATTACATATTATAAATATAAATCACGTATACTAGATTAGTTGATGTCAGGAATAATTTGCTAATAAAGCCATGACATGTTTTCTACCAATTGAACAATAAATATTGACGTTTTGGTTAGGTTTGGCCTGATAGAAGACCAGAAAGGTGCCTATCGGATGTTCACAATAGCAAACCCATTAACACGGTCTGGAAAACAGAAGGGCCTAATCCAGTTGTGGGATCCAAAGAATGGAGAGCTCAAGAAAACTGTGGTTGTGAACGAGTCACTGTCAGCCCTCGCTGTAAGGGATGATGGCAGATACGTTGGGGTCGGCACAATGTTTAGTGGGTCCGTGGACATCTATGTTGCGTTTAGTTTACAGGTAATGGTTTATCTTTTTGGCAAGAAAAACTGTTTAAAATCATAATTATTTTAACTATCATATAAAATATTTGGTAACTATGTTTACTTAGATATTTTATGAATACATTTTCCTGCACATAATTAATGGGAAATACACCTAAATCAGTGAATTTCTATTTTGTCCGCTATATGGACACTACCAAGGATCTCCTAGACCGTGCGATGTGGAGAAGAGAAAGTCGGAAAGTGGACCTCGGGCACAAAACGAGAGTTTTGGGTCGAAGAGACTGTTGTAAAACCATGTCACCAAATGTGGGCATATTTAGATGTGACATCCCCAACTATATTGCCACTATCGTGTTTGTATTGAGTAGATCCAACAGTCCAGTGCTCGATAAGAGTGTTTCCCAGTGTAACATCGTTGGACTTGCACCTTTGAACCAGCCGAAAACTGTACGACTAGCCTGTTGTTCATTTTTTATTGCTCAGGAATACAGAGACAGGTTAGCGGCCCATTTAGTAGTCAGTTACCGTCGTCTATGGATATTTGCGACGCTACAAACACCGCAAACACGCTGGTG
The DNA here is from genome assembly GCA_963693495.1 of Malacosoma neustria. Lineage (NCBI taxonomy): Eukaryota > Metazoa > Arthropoda > Insecta > Lepidoptera > Lasiocampidae > Malacosoma > Malacosoma neustria. The sequence goes on along the minus strand of OY856375.1, from coordinate 22,091,230 downwards.
TCCCATAGCGGTAGAGGAACGTAGGTCACTCATGCCGGAACACAAGGACGGTTGCCATCCAGACGGGGACCTTACCACGTAGCAAGGGTTGTTTTGCTGCCTTTTACGACAGGCCGACCCCAGCCACAGGGGTTTCTATTCTTACCCCGCCCCTGCACAGAGAGGGTTTCATTGCATACAGGCATTTCGCATACATATATGTAAGCTTTTGGTGGAATCTCCTCGCTAGCAGTGAGCGGCAAATAATGCACACCGAGCTAACAGGTGACAGAGACAACACTACACCCCTGACAAGGAAGCGGAAGTTTTGTATCCAATCCGGATCTCCCCCTCCTTAGTGCGTGGCGTAAATTTAGTTTAAGTTTACAAGAGATGGAAAGTGTGAGAGTGATATTGAAAGAAGAGTGAATGCAGGAAACATGCTGAATGGAGCTTTGCACTCCTTTATGAACAGTCGGAAGGTGTCTAACAAGGCTTGTCTGGCTGTGCATGAGGGGGTGTTGGTTCCGATACTCATGTACAGAAGTGAAAGTTGGGTATGACAGAAGAAACATGAAAGCAGAATAAATGCAGTTGAGATGAGAGCGTTAAGAAGTATGATAGGAGTTAAACTGAGTGACAGGATAAGAAATAGTGAGATAAGGAAACATTGTGGTCTGAAAGAAGATGTAGTGACAAAAATTGAGAAAGGTATGCTGAGATGGTTTGGCCATGTCGAGAGAATGAATGAAGAACGATTGACGAAAAAAGTGTATAAGGCGAGTGTGAATGGAAGTGTTGGAAGGGGTAGACCTAGGCGGACGTTTCGAGACCAGATCAGGGACGTCTTGAAAAAAGGCCAGGTCAAGAGTACCCTAAAGCGAAGGGCATGTATGAAGGGAATAATGAAAGTGGACGAAGCGAAACAAGTATGTGAGGATCGTAGCAAGTGGAAAGAAGTGGTCTCTGCCTACCCCTACGGTAAAGAGGCGTGATTATATGTATGTATGTATACAGCGAGTGCTGCACGTGAGCAATGCGCACATGATGTTCGTGACGGGGCTGGAGTTCCTGCCGGTGCGTGGGTACGGGCCGCCCGTGACGGCGCGCGGCGAGGCCGCCCTACTCTCCATCTCCGTCGACAACTGCCTCTGCGTGCACAGCCTGCCGTACAGGAGTGAGTATCCGCTGTTCAGTGTTTTCTCAGTTCGAACTGGATCTGCCCCTGTAACCTCATAAATTGCAGGAGTGTCGCTTCGCTGGGCCACGTTTTACGGCAGCCGGCTACTTATGTGGAGAATGAATTTATTATAGCCATGCCACCGTCGCCGGGCCCTAGCTGGAGGGGTAAACCCAAAAAGTGCTGGCTTGATTTGGCAAAGTGCAGAAGAAAAAGTCTGAAAGCGGACCTCGGGAACCGAAGTGGAAGTTTGGGCTGTAACCGGGATTTAACGTTAAGATAACGATGAATAATTTGGTCACGTTTGTTTCTGTGTTCAACTTAACGAGGTTACTGTGGAAAGTTTCATGGGAAGGCAATAACGTATATAGATGCGCAGGAGTTTGGTTCTATGACTAAACAACGCCCCATTGGCTTCAAAGTGTAATTGATTGATATATAATAATATGGCGTATAGACCATACTTAAAACCAAAGGTGGTCGCCATCCAGATGGGCTTGAGGCCCTGCCATGTAGCTAGGGTGGGTTGTTTTGTCGCCTTTTACGACAGGCCGACCCCGGCCGCAGAGTTTAGTATTCTTTCTCCGCCCCTGCACGGATAAAATTAGATGCACTGCTGCTAGAGGAAACGAGCAGTGCTCTATGCTTCTTCAAGACTGATTAGCGGGTTGCACATACCGGTGATTTGATGCAGGTTTTCTCACGTTTTCCTTTACCGTGGATACGTGACAATTATGTGATACATTAACTGAATAATGGCTAAGCCGTGTGTCAATTTTGAGATTAGAATCGGGGACCTCTAGATAAGTCTCCGACAGCACATGGCGGAAGCGTGTTTGCTAAAACATCCAGCGTGAATCCACTTACATGTTTTGGCAAAATATTTTTTGCCTAGAATCTTGTTCGTAGTAGTGATCACGCGATATCGAGTGATAGGCAATGAACGTGTTAGCGAGATTCCTGTGGTCCTGTGACCTGTGACGCAATGCTGGATAATGTTCTCATAATGTTTCTTTTTGCCCTTTCAAGGTACCGTACCTGCCTGGGTTGCCATCTTACTTATAATTTTCGTACTATTCTGTACATTCACGTTATGTTCGTATTTAGGGATTTAACATTGTTTATTGATATTATGTAATTTTATAGAGAAATATATTTCTGAATCTAAATTAAGTTCTGTGGGGTTAGAAATATTTATATTATTGTAATAAGTAAATATGGTCTGCTTACGACATTCGTTATATATATAGTTGTAATCGAATAAATGAAGTGCAACGTTGCAAATTTTTTATTGTTTCATTGAAATTTCATCCCTTTGTGAGGAAAGTCTCTTAACGAATCATCGTCATAAATATCACGATCGAAATGCGTAAAACAATGAAAAAAATAGATATAATGCGTAAATGAAATAGAAAAGATGATGTCGAGACGACAGCTAACAGAAGACATGTATTGTCTACCCCCATGTGGTTGAGAAAATAGTAAGTAGGAATATCATCTATCTATCTATCATACACCCAGACTCGGTTCGGGAATCGAACCGTGACCCGCGAACGTTCTAACTTATGACAGCCACGGAGGTCGTAAAACCTCACGTCGCATATAATATTTTTTGTGATTAAAAACCAATGCTGTGTTAAATAGAAGCATCCTGCGAATTTTTCACGCAGCTGATCGATAAACCCATTCATTATGAGCCAAACCTAGTGCTTCAACCACAGTCTATTAAATTTAATACCATGCGCACGCGCTGCCGTGTGGCGTGTAAATGATAACCGCTTGCCGATTACAAAATTGTGAGGAATCTATGCATCATCGTTTTATGACGTCAACATATAATCTATCCTATATCTTTAAACGAGTAATTCTTGTATATATATTTGCTCGGTTATCCAGCTGGTATATATAAAAGGAAAATAAGGTTCCGTTGATGCACCATCATATCAAAGGACCGTCATATGGAGACGGGGCTGCTTGACGCGGAATTTTTCGTGGATGGTTCTACTAGGTTACTTTGTGGATTCCACTGACCCTTTCTCATTTTTTTGCTCAACTTTTCTGTTATTCGCTCACTGGAGCGGTCGGGTACGGCTAGTATATTAAAGGAGTAAATAAAACGAATTTATATATTTTATATAACATTTAATGTATTACATCAAACAAATAACACACAGTTGATCAAAGCTCTTCCGGCAAGTTGCTGACATTTGGACCGACTAGGCTTGTCACCGCATTAGTGTTGCTAGTCTCACACCACGATTACGCATCGTGGCAACTAGCATCGTGTATTTGTGCAGTCTGTTATTTCATATAAATAGTACTAATTAGAAATATACAAAATATGTAAATATATATTTTCTCTATTTTATTTTGTAAATTCCGATATTTTTTGGATAATTTATTAATGAACTGTACAAACCAGTATATGTATACGATATATTAGATAAAAATATATATCAAAACTAAACATAAGAATGTGTGTTGTAAATATTTATTTATTTGCGTTCATGACAAACATGGAAGACAATCTTAACATAAATGTTCAAAATACCAAACAGGGTTAACTTCTGTCTCATTTACACACACGAAATATTAAATTGTGTAAATGAGACAGAAATCTCAATGTTATTTTGACATTGTAATTATGACTATCATAAAACTACAAGGGAACAAAATATTTTATAATCGTTACATACGTTTGATATGCTTTATTTGTGTGTATTTTATTTCGCATCAAGATCAAAAGATGTCTTTATTTATTAAATAAAGCTTTAAATGATTTTTTAATTTATTTTAACTATATGATGATAAAATACATAAATAAAATATCAAAATATAACAGTAATACAATATGACGGCTTTACTGAAGAGATTCAGTTTACTATCATTTTAACGCTTATAACAAAAGTGGGTCAGTAATAATAATTCAGTAATAATATGTAAGTAATCATAACTTTTCAATTAGGAGCCTAAAGTATTTCTATGCGACGTTTTGCGTCACTTTGTCTAATAATACCACAGAACTTTTCTATAGAATATGTCGGTACGAAGATGTGCCGACATATTCTATTGAAGAATGCGTCGGACTTTGTTAGTTAACCCTTTTTAAGAAGAAGCTTAAAAAAAATGTACATGACAACAGAAAATGAAATGTAAATACAACTAAATACAATAAACAGTAGTTTTAAACTGTCTAATGACACCACAGACGCAAAAGCTTTTGAAAAAAAAGTTTTAGTGGATGTACCAAGTATGTATATAAATATCGATAAGCGGTGTCCACATTTATATAGGCACCCAAATCTGGGACCTCAAGTGACCTCAAGGGATCACTCGACCATAGATCGTCAAAATTATATTTCTTAAACCACCTTCGTTAATGTTGTTGATATTTATGCCAGGATCATGTTATTGTCAAATTTAATTAACATGTACTTATAGAAACATACGACCCAAAGTTAGGCAAAACACGTATTAGCAATAGCGTTTATATTTTTTTAATAGTTTCTATATTCTGTTTTCTATTAGACAGACTTTTATAATGTTTTAAAAAATACCACATGAGTTGGACTACTCGTAAAAATCTTTAAAAGTCAGAACTGAATAATTATTACTGATATTTTTTTCACACAGTATCGGTCGCACCCACAGCTTCACAGCGAGTGACTGCCTCGCCTCGGTTGCAGTGATAATGCACCCCAAAATTGGCAAACAGTGGTACCTACCTACCCTTTACTACCCGAGAGCTCGCAACAGTATAGTCAAATTTGGTCCTTAGAGCACACCTTTCATTTTACGGCTATATATACAATTATATATTTCATTGAAATTACATTTCATTATTTAACTTGTTTATACTTTATGAAGTGCCAATATATGATTCAGTCAATTTTGTCAATATTTAAATAATAAACTTCTATATAAAAAATTGCATATGACTGTATGTAAAATGACGAGAAGGCACCTACCTGTATGTGTAAATGGCGGCCGTGTCCTCCACAATTTTTTATGTTATGCTTACATACAAGCTCCACGAAATATTATGAATATTACAGTATACAACAATTCTAAAATACATCCAGTACTTAAGCACCAAATAAAAATGTAAAATGTATGTACACGAAACTAATATTGACTTTACACCGCGTACAAATCTAAGTAATAAATGTCAAAATATCGAGTTACCTAATATATTTATAACACGGTAAATATGCTTCTATAACAGTTACCTAAATATTCGTTATATATGTATAAAATATAACATCTAGTAACTTAGATATTCAGTAAATGGCACAAACACTAGCATCTGTCCATAGAGAAAATTATCTGCCTTATATTTGATCTATCGAATAAAATATATGAAAATTACTATAAAATACTTATTTAACATAAGAAGAATATTTGTAAATATTTTTATATAAAATATTTGAGTCCATCACAATTGTACGAACTGACACGAAATGTGCCTTCGTCATTATTGAAATAGCTTCGATGTTTTATAGTCCACATTTAATTAATCATTCAAATAGTTTAGTTCATAGGGGCCAGTACAAAAGCGTGTTTGTTACACTGTAAACATCGCCACACTCATAATTGTACCAATCATTCACTCTCCTTACAGTTTCGTGCTAGAATATACTAAAAATTAAACTTCATCATTTGTATCGCATACAACGATATAACAGCACACATTACATCTACTTACATACGAAAATTCGAAACATGCACACAAGTAAAATTTTATGCATGTACAATGAAGTCTTATATATATTTGTATATAATAAAAATAAATCCATCTGTGTTGTAGTGGCGAGAATCGCTACAAATTATAATTTAACATATTTATTTGAAATGGGTAATGGAATTTTTAAAACCACATCCTATAGCGATTCCCTCACGTACAAATATGATAAATTCCATTTAGTTAGCCCTGTAATACTGACTCACATGATGAATTAATTGACTTACCACCCATTTGTCAAAGACACGAGAGAAATAAACATAATACAAATTAAATATTCAACGTGAGAATCGAAGATTAATAATGTTCAAACTTAAAAAAAAACAATAACATATCTCAAATCATACATGCATATACGAGATTATAATTCTCTAATTTTCTTAATATTAGAATAAACTAAATACACGTTGACATTCATTAAAAATTCACATAAAAACTGCTTTTTGAGCCCTTAGCACATATAAAAATGCATTAGTTTTTGTATAGGCGTAATAGAAACCAAGAATCCGTCCGAGTGCGCGAGGCCACGCGGAACCGAGTGCGCGAGGCCACGCGGAACCGAGTGCGGACGCGGCTCACTTATACTGCAAAACAAATTTACCATTAATCATCAAAACCAATCACCACTTTTTAGTTTAAACGCAGTATTTACAGAATCATTAATAAATGAATATTCATCGATTTATCTCTCACTATATTGTTCTCAATTTTTAACCAAAACTCTTAATTGCAACAAATATGACAAAAGTCATCAACACGAGTAAAATTATTTATTATCTACCAAATACCCTAACAATCCTATTATTTAGCCTAATCTTTGTTAGCACATTGTAGCTTCGTAAGATAGCTACTAATAAGAGAGAATTCTTTGTGCGTTTGTATTAAGGATAAAGCAGTTGCACGAGAACACCTGCATATGACCAGATATGAATTAATAGTACAAAGCTTAGTCAGTAACGTGCAAAAATCACATGCGTGGCGAATTAAAACAATCATAGAGGGTAGTTTAATAAATAAGCTTAACTAAATGTCGTGTTACACGCACTTGTTTGAGCACTGTCGCGAGTTATTGGCGTCACTGGATTTATAGCACTCAATATTTAATAGTTCACTTATGATTAATAACTATGTTCTTGTAAACGTATTTTGCTTTTCTATATTATTAAATATACTTTTTATGAGTTTATTTTTCCCACTAATATTATTAAAAATTAATATTCCAATATTGATTTTTATTAAACTAGATAGTTTTCCTAGTGAATTTTAATAATTCGGAGGAACAACAACTGCGACTACAGTAGAAAAGTATCTTTGTGTTAGGGGAGGTGGTGGGGGCCCTAATTGTAGTATATGTCCATGTACTCACCCTGATCGAAGGTGCTCGGATTGATGTAGGAAAGGAGATCCTGATCGCTCATGTCGGTGAGACCCTGCACGGGCGCAGTCATCTCCTGTGAAACGGCTTGCGAGACCGCTTGGGAGACTGCCTGAGAGACCGCTTGTGTGACGGCTTGCGACACGGCCTGTGACATGGCCGCTAGGGGCGCCTCCGACGGAGGTTCCGCGGGAGGCGCGCTGTCATCAGAGCTCGCACTCCCTACGCTCTCAGTGGTTAGGATATTCGCCGTGTTGATCGCCGACGTGACCAGGGCGTTCATCGTCGTGTCCGAGGTGAGTATCTCGGCGGCCGCGTTCAGGATCATGGACTTGACAGCCGCCGGCGGCGTCTTCACAGAGGTGAGCTGTACCTGGTCGCCGATCATCAAGAGGTCATCCTGCGTGGGTCCACCCGTCATCACGACACGCTGCCCGCTCTCGCAGAGCATGCTCGGCGACACCTGCGGATTGAGGATCACGTCCGGCGAGATCACCGAAGTGGACATAGGGGTCAGCAGGTCCGACGCCGAGCCCCGGCCCACGACGGCGGCGTTCGGGCTGAGCAGCACGTCGGAGGCGTGCGAGGCCGACGAGGGCGACGAGGACGCCGCTGACAGGTGGTCTTCCACGCGCGAATTAACCAGCTCGTCGAGCTTGGCGGCGTCCGCGGGAAGCATGGCGGCCGTTGCTTTCATGGCGTCCTGCACAAGCGCATCCATCTGCGCCGTCTGCTGAGCAAGCCGATGCTCGATTTGCGTTGTCTCCATCTCCAACTTGGTGATGGCCCCGAAGGGGTTGTAAGCCTCGTCGGACCCGTTCGGCCTCAACTGGTTATAAACTAGCAGTCTCTGCTTGTTGGTCGGCTGCATCACCGACGACTGCATCGTCGTGTCCGTGATCATCAGATCCGGGTTGAGCACCTTCATTTCCGACTGGAGCGAGTCGAGGTTAGCTTTCTCGGAGAGCAGCTGCCGCATGGGGTCCATGGCCGCCATGGGTAGCATCGGTGGGTAGATTTGGCTGGAGTTATCCTCCGAGTTGAATATGGCCGCAGTGACGGTCTCGACCATCTTATCCGTCTGGACCTGGTTCTGCATGGCTTGCAGCTGCTGCGTGAAGCTAACGATGGAAGAAGGGGCCTCGTTCTCCACCGGAGTCGGGGGTGACAGCTTCATCGGTTCGTACCCACCCACAAAGCCCACCTGCTAAACATTAAAACAAATAATGTAAGTCATGTCAAGCCCGAAATGAAAATAGCTTGTGATGCATTCAAAAGCACTTTCAGTTTGGGACGCTCAATTATAATATACTACTTGTCCGGGATGAAGAAATTTAGTTTTTAATAATTATATACAGATATTGCGAGACTTTGCTGCATTTCTGTGATCCGTTCTAGTGGCGCAATGTTTGATGTGTTTTTGATCTCAAGGGTGCACAAAATAATAGATTTTATACACGACCTTGGTGATGTGACGACAATTACGAACCAGTTTATGACGCGTGTAAAGTGACTTTGTCCAAGTATTTTTTATAAAATCACAATTTAAAACAAAAACAAGAAATCGATTTATTAAGTAAGCTATCTATTCCCATAATTAAAAAAGTGCGTGCGTACAAAGTACACATGTCAGAAGTGAAACTTCTTTGGCAAACTAATTTAGTGGACCCTAGACGGCCATGAATCGGCGCAATATAGATTTCTGCTGCCAGAGCTCAGCGGCGGTGACATAGCTGAATTTAGGCCCCCAAAGTGTATATTAATAAAATCTCGACGCTCTTCGAGTTAAATATAAGGTTGTACGGAAAGTAGTTTCGTTTTCCCCGACAGAGGGCTTTCACAGTTTTCTTCCAAACCCAACTTCACACTTGACCCCCATGATCTTCATTTGCAATAGCTGATATAGTAAGGCTTGCTTATTAAAAAGACTGATTGATTCCACGCAGTAGTTTTTGGTTGGTGCCCCTATAAATAAGGAGGGCGAAAAGCAGGTACCGAAAAGGTAAAAATGCTGATCAAGCAAGAAAAAAATTTGCCGATGTGTATACAGCAAATATATTGACAGCACGCCAGTGCCAAAACTGATTTTCAATATTTCTATCTGGCAACTTTGATGTTGATGATGCTCCACGTTCTGGAAGGCCAGTTCAAGGTGATAAAACACGATAAAGGCGATTAATTGGCGACTAACAGCTCGTGAGATCGCTGAGAGGTTGAATTTAACGAATTAAAGCGTTGAAAGGCTCGACATATTCTCACGGAGAGAAATCTGTGTCAGCGCGTTGACGTCTGTGATTTGCTTCTCAAATGAAACGAAGAATTTTATGAGCGTGGAATCATGCTACTGTCAGAAAGAGGACAGATGATATTGGACCAGAATGGACAATATATAATTAAATAAAATATGATATTTATCACATATACAAAAAGTCTTACATTTTCGCGAAAAGAAATGAAATTACTTTTCAATAAAAGCACACAATACATGTTCGCGTTTCGCAGAGACATGTAAACCGGCACCAACGTACATACTGACATGGAACATAACGTGTATTTAACAGAAGCAATTTTAGGATTGTCTGAAATCATTAACCTGTGCATCCCTCCCAATGGTCTCAGACTTGAGTCTGAGGTCAACGACTTTTAGTTCTTCGACCATGATGGCCGACTGCGCGTTCTCGGGCCCGTCGGCGCCGCACGACGCCTCGCCGTGCTCCAACGAGTGCTGACTCGAGTCGTCCGTTATCTACAAAAGGAATACAATTTTCCAATTTGCGAATGTGATGTGTTTTGTATAGCTGTTGTTATTTGTATAATGGTTTACTGGTTCGCCTATAGAGGCGCATGATAAAGCTCGTTTGCATTTGGGGCAAAGGTCAAGTGTTACCTTGCAACGCGGTAACAGCCGGATTTACCTCAATAATGGAGTGGCCCGTTTAATTCTCCGTGCAGGGGCGGAGTAACAATACTAACCTCTGCGGCCGGGGTCGGCCTGTCGTCAAAGGTGATAAAACAACCCTAGCTACGTGGCAGGGCTCCAAGTCCGTCTGGATGGCAACCACCTTTGGTCGATAAGCATGCCGTCCTAACTAATCTTGTGTTGTATTCTGACATTACCCAGGTTCCTGTACCCCTGTGGGACACCAGCGTGTTTGCCGTGCCCATTACATCATATCATGCTACAATGATTTTTAATATACTTTAAAATAACAAATAATAATTATAAATAAACAAATGGTAACTTACTTCACTCTTCAATCCCAATGGGGAATGAGGGTCTGGGACGATGATGGAAGGCCTCCTGACGGGCATCGAGGGCGGTGGCATCATGGAGCCCCACACAACAACTGGTCGGGGTTCGTCGCTACCTGAGGAAATAATGAAGATCCTTTTTAGTAAACGGCAAAGGGCCTGCCAAGGACCTAACTAAGTGCCTCTGCCTGTACCCTGTGCTGAGAGCGTATTTTCACTTTGCACAACTTACTTGTGGTGCTTGGATTACACATATTATATTTTGTAATAAAATTCCTACGCGATTGTTAATATTAAAGAAAAAAAATAGTAGCGATTCAATAATAACATACATTATTTATAAATAACAATTAAATTGGATACTAAAATATACTAAAATAATATTAACTAAACAACTAGTATTACGGTTGATAAAAATGTTCTTTATTTTTCAAAAATATTATAAGATTTATCTATATTTTTATTTTATTATACTCACAAAACTATTACAAATCAAATATTAGCGAAAATCAATTTTAATCACATAAAAATAAAAAAATGTATATATTAGTGTACTCGTAACTTTGTAATACTTGTCTCTGATATATATTGTTAAAATAAAATATTTAGCTAAAAAACATAATTCTTACAATATATTGAGAATGTAGATATAATTCAATAAATTACTTTGATCTTTTACTATAGAAATATGCCAAGTTAAGATTTAATTTGATAAATATTCATGAAATTATAATTCAGAAAATAATAATATTTCAGTATTATAATGGATAAGAAATAATTAGATTTACGTATATGTTATTCATACAAATATTTTTTGACTAAACAAAAAAAAAACGATAGAGAATTTAAAAAAAAATCGTGCGAACTGGAGATACGGCTCATCATCCACATGCGGGTGTTTTATTAACATAACAATTAATAGAGGCACGTTTGCAACTAGCTACGCACGTGGTGTTTGGGCGGGATTTTTGTGGAGTATGTAATGTACTTATAGACGATGTTTCATTGTGAGTTCGTGTGCAATGTGTGATTATTGGAGTGTGGCCTGCAGCAATTACTATCCCAGTCCATCACACCATAGAGAAAAATCATCAGTAAAATCTAAATTTTGTTTAATCTAATCCTACTAATAATAACTTCTTTACATATTCAAAAACGTATTTTTATTTAAATTATATTGAATAAAAAAATATATTAAATTTAATAAAAAAAAGTTGTGAATCGAGCGAATTATTTCTAACTCAGCTCAATTTATTTAAAAGGATTACATATGTATTCGTATTCAGATTATTGTTTTACTTTTAACTTATGCTGGTTATCAAATTTTAATTCACTTAAAACTTCTATCTGATCCCTGAATGAGGGGTACTGCGCTTTGTCTGACCAACATGAACCCACCGCTAATCCATTTTTGAGGGGTTGACAAAATTGCTATTGTTTATAACGTATTTCAGAAATATTTACGAGGGGTGTTGAATAAATAGTGATAATGCGATACATTTTCCTTGGAAATAAAAAAAAAAAATTATATACTGGCAGGCATTTTGTTTTTTAAAATTAGAAGTCATTTCTTTGCGTCGTGTCGGTACGTGTTCTTAAAAATGGATAAAACTGAAGTTCGTGGAGTAATAAAATATCTCTGCTTGAAACATTTTACTATGGAGCTGGTAAATCAAGACTTGAGAGCAACATTAGGGGTTCATGCTACTCCATATTCTACGGTTGCGCGTTGGTGTGCTGAGTCCAAGCGAGGAAGAACTTCCATTAACGACGACCCTGGCACGGGACGCCCTACATCGGTAGTGACTCAACAAATGATTAAAAAAGTTGAAATCATTGTCTTGGCGGATCATCATGTTACTGTTTTTTTATAGCAGTAGAAATGGAGATTTCTATAGGAAGTGTCCATAATATTATACACAACCATTTGGGCATGAAAAAAGTGTCAGCGCGTTGGGGGCCCAGAATGCTTTCTGACGTGCAGAAACAAACGAGACTGAGCATTTCACAAAGCTGTTTGGGTTTATTACAAGAAGATCTCGACCGATTTATGGCTCGATTCATAACTATGGACGAAACATGGCTTCACCATTATGACCTGGACACGAAAAAAATAGTCCCTGACTTGGAAGAAACCGTCATCACCAAATCCTAAGAAATTTAAGGTGATTGCATCCCCTGCGAAGATCATGAGCTGTTCTTTCTGGGACAGCCAAGGGGTGATAATGATCGAATACCTTAACCATGGAGCCACTATTATGGAGACTTAATAGGCAGGACAAATAACAAAGTTGTGTGAGGAAATACGCAAGCAACGGCGTGGAAAACTCGCTAAAGTTGTTTTGTTTCACTAAGATAACGCCCCCGCGCACAAGTCCAGAGTTGCGATGGCTGCTATTCAATATGTTGGCTTTGAATTGATGGAACAACCTCCATATTCATCGAACCTAATTCCTAGTGATTTCCGCGGTTAAAGGAACATCTCAGGGCCCATAAATATGAAGATGATGACGCAGTAGTCGCCGCGGTACACGATTTTTTAAGAAATCAGGAAAAAGACTTAAAAGGGAATTTTAGCTTTAGAAATAAGATATACAAAGTGTATGAACCTGAAAGGTGACTACGTCGAAAAGTAGAATAACATTTAATAAAAGATAATTGCGTCACACTCATTATCACTTTTTATTGAACATCCCTAGTAATTGCTACATTAGCACCCAAAACCAATGTTTGTGTGTGGTGTGGTATTCTTGAAAATAGTGTAAAATTGATATTGAGTCATTACTTTATGCACTGTTTTAAGCGATACACTTGTACTGTTGCAATAAATGCATTGCGATAAGTCATTCGCCATTTTATAGACATTAATTAGACAATTAAAGCTTGCAGAAGTAAAATATACAAACGATGTAGAGCGAATAGCGCATACAATGAACACATCATTATATCTCAAACTTATTTTTCGTGTTATCTAAAATTATTGTAATTTTAAATTTAATTCTACACCACAGGAAATAATATAATTTATGTTTGCACTTAATTAACATTCTAGTTGGAACTCCTGTGAAAAACTCTGATTGCTTCTTATAATCATTGCAATTCATCTAGCGGAGTGTGCATTTGTTCGTGTTAGTTAAATCTCGAGTAGGTGTGCTTCTCTGTTTGGTGCGTGTGTGTTGTGTGTGTGTGGCATTAGGTACCGTGGTGGCGCGGGTCAGCGGGCAGCGGCGGGCGGCGGCTGTGCTCGCTACCTAGACAGACCTAGCTTGAACAGAAGGGAAAAAAAGAAAGAGTACGCCATTTTCGCATCAGTCATTTCTTCCAAAAAAAAAAATATTGTTCAAATATAACTAAAAACATAAACCTAACTTATCTCGAAAATATTGTGCCGCATTAAAAAATTGCATGCATTCTAATTTGTTAAAAGCATTGCGCAGTGAGTGCGCAGTGTACATTTAAAGCAATTTCGTTTACATTTACAATGATGCACAATGAAATACGCATGTCACGAGCAGCACGATCGCATACATATCAATATGTCAATATACATATTCTAAATTAGTCAAAAGTAGAATACTACAGTGGCAATATATAATATCAATTCAAAAAATTACTACAATACTTATTTTTGCGATCGCACTGAATAAAGCACACATGGAGTTTAAAAAAAAATCAGACTATCTACATACTCTAGTAATAAAACGATTATTTAGAATTGTAATTTATTTTGTTGTAATTTATTTATATGTTCGTATAGTGTCATTTTAACAAAAGGGTTAAGAGAATAATTTAACTTATCACTATAATTGATATTATTAATAAATATTCGAGTAGGAAATCACAAATGCGAACACAGGTTGTATGCGTGCATATTTAGCTTATATATTAAATCTTAGGTAACGTGCATAATATGTGTTATTACAGAGCAATGACCGACGGTGGTCATTGCTCTATGCGAGCAAAGCGGCATTATATTTACGCGGGAATGACAGAGACAGATAATAACAGGTCAATGGACGAAATTCTTCCTGCTCGGCGTCTGGAGTATAGGGTTAATAAGATATATGCAATGATAACAGCAATTTTGAAGTGATCACCGTGAGAAGCGACACTAACAATTAAACAGTTTAGTATTAATTAATGTATCGATGAAATAAAAGTTAAGCGTACTTAGGATGACATATTTGTTTCTTCATTAACTACAACTTATTTTATATAAATATAAAACTATATAAAATGGTACTATATTATATATTAACCATTGTTTTATTTTCAAGTTTAATATAAAAAAATGATAACTTTTAAAAGTTAAATGAAACTTTAATATATGTACAGGATGACTTTGACAAAACCGTCCAAATTTTTTTACGCACTAAACATCATTTAAGGAACCCATATGTCAAATTTTCACCATAAAATATTTCATATATGATCATTAATTCAATCGTACAGAATAGTGCTACGGTGCAACCTTCGTACGTTAATCTGTTATTACCTGTCTCTCCCGCGTAAATGAGTAGTGCGTATTCGCTCGCCCGGTGCAATGCCGCCGTCCTCGGCCTTTTACTAGGTCAGATGGAGAGGTCATTGACACTCTAGCGCCGTATTATGTAAATTGCGAGTCCTTTGAATGACTTTGTGATGCTGATTACTCAACATTTTTGTACTATGTGATACAAAACTAAGATACATGTTTCTCATAACTTTTACTAAAGATTCTTCTGTGTGAATTTGGACGGGTTTGTCAAAGTCACCCTGTATATATTTTTAAGTTTTCACTACTTTAATCCGACTTGTAATATCATATGCACTATCATTAATTTGGATTTGTTTCAAAGCGTATATTATGTCATAAACGTTGATGAATAAGAAATGACGTACCACCCAAAAAGTGAACGATGATTAACTGTCAATTCATTTTCAGTCTTACAAATAAATATACGAACACAAAATAAAAATAATTTTATACTACATTTAAACTTTATAAATGCATACAATTTTGTTATAGATGACAAATAAAAGCGGGGCAAAATAATACGACCCCTACTTTTTTGTTAAACAACGACAAGGGTGTTTATAATTTTCTTTTGAAAATACATATATATTATACATAAACACCCAGACGCTGGATGGGAATCGAACTCGTGACCTCTGCAATCGTACCGACGTGCGTTAGCCGCTACGCCACGGAGGTCGTTGGTTGTATTTGGATTTGATATAGTTTAAGTGGAAAAGGACATTTAATTGAAATATGACTGAAATCTACCACATATTAAAAAAAAAGTTGGGTTATTAAAACACGATAATAATTTGACATGCCTGATTTTAAAAAAGGAACAAATATGGCTAATCTGATTGACAATTTGACATAGATTTTCGGAAAATAAATTGACAGCGGCGGATGATGGCAATGCAGTGTGGATGTCCGTGTGAGTAGGCAGTATGGGTGTTAGTTACCTTGGGAGTGGTGCGCGGTGCAGTGCATGGGCCCCGTGTCGAGATGCGGCGGCGTGTAGTAGAAGGCGTGCGGCTCGGACGCCTTGCCGGCCGACCGGACGAACACCTGTACGCACACGGTCTCCGTGATGTCGGTGCGCGCGTACGGCGGCACGCAACACACCAGGTGTGTCTACAAAAAAAAAAAAACAACAACAATTACAACGTAATCTCTATATAACTAACTTAACTATATAACTCCTGAAAACGTGGAAATCGCTAAGGATTCTTTGGTCTATATTATTATGCACAAGCGTAATCCATACTAATATTATAAATGCGAAAGTAACTCTGTCTGTCTGTCTGTCTGTTCCTCTTTCACGCCTAAACGGCTGAACGGATTTTGATGAAATTTGGTATGGTGATAGATGATAACCTAGAAATGGTCATAGGCTATAAATAATCACGCCATCGTTCTTAGGGGGTAGGCAGTAGGCAGATAACTAAATTGAGTTAGTGATTTTTTGTGCTTATCCGGTATCTATGAGAATCGGCCAACATCTATTTTTCATCCCCCTAAATGTTAGTCCACCCCTAAATTATTCAACGCCATCCAGACGGGCTTGAGGCCCTACCACGTAGCTAGGGTGGGTTGTTTTGTCGCCTTTTACGACAGGCCGACCCCGGCCACAGAGGTTAGTATTCTTTCTCCGCCCCTGCACGGATAAACGATTATAACAACGGTTATAACAAAATGAAAATGTACGTTTTCGTAAAAATAAATATGCATTTTCCACTTTCCGCTTAAGGAAACCTCTTTCTAACGCAATAGTAAAATACCCGATCCATTTAATATCAGTATATAGAGTATATATACATACATCAATATTTTTAAACAATCGTAGACGAGATGACAATTAATTTAGAAATAAAATGAATGTAAAAATATACCTGTTGTAAAAATTCTTTGTCAGGCGTGACTTCCTCCTCCCAAGTAGTTCTATTCTCAGTCCTGTGGCAGAATACCACTCTTGTCTCCTTCAGGAAATTCTTGCCCAGTAGATATAATTCCAGACCACCTGTGGCCGGACATGACACAAGCGATTTTCGACACACTTCTGGAACGCCAGGGGGTTGAGCTGGTGAAAGGAAAGATTTATTTATCACACAAAGCCAGCGTTACCTTAACTAGTATAAGAAAAAGCACCCTAGTTACGTGGTAGAGCTTCAAGCCCGTCTGCATGGCGACCACGTTTGGTCTTAAGCCTGCCGCCATAATAACTTTGTGTTGTGTTCGCGATGGCACTGGAGTTGCAAACACCCATAGACGATGGTAACTGCTAAATTCTAAGTGGGCCTTCAGCCTGTCTACTGTCCTACAGTAACTAAAAAAAATATTACGTTTTAAAACATTAACACATTAACCGTTTAAACTTTTGTTCAACTCCTTTCACAATGAGGCATTGTTTTCTTCATATTTATAAGTAATATTATCACATTAATAATAAAAAGAAATGATATTTAATTTATTTATTTCAGCAAGGCGTTCAAAATGTTACCGCCAATTTCCATGTCAAAAAATGTCGTCATACCCCTTGCAGTAGTGCTTCGTGTATGACGAAATATTTCGACGTACCCCATTAAAAGATTAAGCATTTCATACAATAACATTAAAAAATTAAATTGAAAGTATTTTCCTTAGTCGTTTCTAAGTTTCACTAGGAATTCACATTGAGCGATATTATTAGGCAAATTGATAATTAAGCCACACATTGAATATTCGTAAGAATTTGAAATCCTAAGTCTGTTAAGAATATTAGGAAATTAATTAAACGAAATGAGCGCTGTAAAAACTTGCTGATCTAAGTGAAACTTAGGACGTGTACATGGACCATTATAATGTATAAAATAATGGCCTAAATAATTTTTCTTTATTTATTTCATAAATTATTGAATTTTCCTATATGGGAAAATACGTATAAACATTCTAGCATTGATCACACTCATTTTTGGTATTCTATCAAAGTTTAAAAACAGTTTTCATGTGTATCTCAAATAAAGTATAAAAATAAATAAATACTCACTGCATATTATCTGTGTGGAGCAAACTTGCAGTGTCTCCGATTCGCCGTGTGCGTTTATTATGTCCGTCCTGAACACCATCCGGCATCGGGTGGACTTCTTCTTGCCCCTGGACACGTGAGCCCCTGATGAGGAGCCGGCGCCGCCGAGGGCCTCTCCAAACCTATGCTCCACGTCCACGTTGCGCTCCTGTTTAAATCAAACTCATTTGTTTTTGATAATTGACGACCTTTGTGGCTACCTATGTACATTTAATATTTTTTCAATTTTTTTTATTGCTGTAGGACAGCAGACAGGCTGACGGCCCACTTAGAATTTATTTATGCAGATGTTTGCATCGCCAGTGGCACCGCGAACACGCTGCTGTCCCATAAGGGTACAAGAACTTGGGTCACTAATACTGACTGGAACACAACATAAAGTTATTATAGCAGCATACTTAAGACCAATGGTGGTCGCCATTCAGACCGGCTTGGGGCTCTACCACGTAGCTAAGGTAGGTTGGTTTGTCGTCTTTTACATCAGACCGACCTAGGCGGCAGAGGTCAGTATTCTTTCTCCGCCCCTGCACGGATAAAAACCATTTCATACCTCAATCATGCCATACCCATCAATTATATATTTGTTTTTCATTAACAAAACATAGTACCAGAAATTTAACATAAAGCTTCAATGTGGAGTAGATCAGGCCAACATGGTTTAAAATGTTCTAGTTTATACGAGTATTAGAAAGTAACATGTAGCAACGAAAAAAAAATGATAAGAAATACATATATGAAAAAAATCTATATTGAGAACCTTTGTCTACAGAAAAATATTATAAATAGAAATGATTTCAAAAAATAAAATACGAAGAAAAAATTTAAATCAATTACAATAGAATCCCCTTGAAAATAAAACAATAGCATTATTAAAATAACATAAACAAGCAATAATGAGTGTTTGAAGTTTGAATGTTTTACCTTGAGTATGCCGACGCAGTCGCACGTGACCTGCCAGTTCTTCGCCGGCTCCAAGTCAATCTCAATAACGACGGTGCCGTCCTCCTTCCTCTCCTTGCACGGCGTCGAGTTCTTCCCTGAAACCCGACACGCCTGGTAGAACATGTGCGGCGCAACACGACCCGTGTCCGTTCCTATAAAAACCTACAAAAATTCAACCAATTACAAATATATTATATACACAACATTTTAGACATTATTATTATATAACGTAAAGAACATCAATATCACCTGTAGAACAGCTGGTTTGTCGTAGCCGACTAATTTGACCATTGGGAACCCATTTCCGGTGTTGTCTTTGACGGCCCCTCGGCTGCCTTCAGTCTGATATCTGCAAAACATCATATGATTTTAACTTTAATCACGCTATTTTTGTCGTCAGCCATTCATTGTCCACAGCTGGACACAGGCCTCCCCAGGTTGGCTTTTGACTTCACTTTTACCATCTAGTCCGCACCGGCAACGACACGTGACCGGGCTGGTCACGTCTGTCGTTGCCGGTGCGGCACTGCCACTTCAGTATGCATATTTTGCGAGCTATGTTGGTAACTTTAGTTCTCATACAGATTTATTTAGTACCAATTTTAGCTATAAGAAAAACAACCAACATAGTTCCCTTGAACTTGAAATTTGTGGACCAGCCCCGTCAGTGTCCATCTTCGGCTCCGATCTCGCTCACTGTCCTATAAATATCGTCTTTGCTATTGTGAATTATTCTTTTACTTATATTATGTTATTATATATGCATATATATATTATAAACCAACTGAAATGGGCAGGACACCTAACAAGAAGTAAGACAGAAAAGTGGACGAACGAAGTGACGGAATGGTGCCCTAGATATATAATGAGAAGTAAAGGCAGGCAGTACCGAAGATGGGAGGGTGATATCAAGGAGATGGCAGGACCATGTTGGATGACGATAACAAGGGATAGATCGTTGTGGAGAACACGTGGGGAGGCTTAGGCCAAAGAGCAAGACAATCACGGAAGCGATGTCTAATACAAATGATAACATTTAATTACGTTGCTTTTATAAACAACTATGTTTAATATTAGTAGTACACAAGTAGTTATAACATGGAATGTAACATATAACATTGTTAATAAAGGCGTTTATTATTATATTATTTCCCTTATTTGATCTGTATAAAGATTTTTTTTAGATTTTGCTTAAAATAATATGTTTTTTTTCAATACCGAGCGGTGACATTGAGGCGACAATGAAATGCAGAATTATACTGAAGATATAAGATAGCTCGCTAACACCCGCGACTTCGCCCGCGTTGCTTGATATATTAACAAAGTTTTCGTCATGAGGCAGAGGTAGAAGAGACTTCCCCTCTTCTTCTCTTCGCCTACACCGCTTGCCTCACTTCTCCGCGGCAAGTACATACTACATGACTGAACACGTAGTGCTTATAAAAATCATTGTTTCTTAAAACTTTAATAACTTTAATGAATATATCGCAATATTTATTTGGTCGCCATCCAGACGGGCTCGAGGCCCTACCACGTAGCTAGTATGGGTTGTTTTGTCGCCTTTTACGACAGGACGACCTCGGCCGTAGAGGTTAGTATTCCTTCTCCGCCCCTGCACGGATAAAATAGCTTATCTGAACTAATAAGAAAGGTTCTCATTTATCTTCGGCCAAACTTCATCCTCGTAGGACCCGAATTACCGTGATAACTTATTGTTACAATACAAAATGTCTTGTGGTTCTGTGGCAAGAAAACCATAAATGGGCATAGAGCCCACGGACTGACCTCGCTCTGTGTTGGGTCTCCGGCTGGCACAGTATCTGCAATTCCACGGTGCCATCCTTCGACCTGTTAGATAGTGGCGCCGCCAGGCCGGGAGTGCCGGACTGCGTCATCGCCGCCAATGCCCTTCTGCGCGCCATCGCTTGCGCTAACTTTCCACCATATTTGCCTCCCAGCTTGCCCCCAAGCTTCCCCCCGGGTCCGGCAAGTTTTCCGCCGCCGGGATACTTCGAAGCCAACTTTCCAGTGCTACCCAGTTTCCCGCAAGACCTATACGGGTCTGCGAACCTCTTGGCAGGCGGCTCCGCGATATTTGGACTAGATATACTGCAGCTCGCTCTGATTCTGTAACATAATTAATTTGAAATTAATACCACAATGAATTAACCTAGATGAAACATGTTTGATCATATTGTTTTTGTAAAAAAAACATATTTTGAATTATTTTAATAATTATATATTACATTGACTTAGTTTAGTGGACATCTTAAGGAAAGTAGCTTAAAAATCAATATAAATATATTATTTAAATTAGTTACAATTTTAATAGTTTAATGCAAACTCAATGACGGCTCGGAATATCGTACGTTACTTTGGGCAGTACACCATCGGGATTAGAGGGACAGAGGCGCAGGGAGGGGTGTAGGGCATTCTGTTCTACAATAGCTTAAGTTTTATTATAGGTAAGACATAAAAACTTTTTTCAAAGTGAAAAAATGAAAACTCAAATTTTATAATATGTTTAAAAAAATTACAATAAGGTGGATTGACGGTGAAACGACTACCCACGATATAAATACATTTAATTTTGAGGTGTAAAAACACCTTATTAATTACCTACTCAGCCTATGCATAAACATAACATAATTTTACCCTTAGATGAGCATACTGAGATGAATGCGTTTGTACAAAATTTTGTAGCTCTGTTTCTATCTTTATAATTACCCTTAAATAATTTATTTAAAAAAAATATATAATTGGGGCTTTCATTCGATTATTACTGACTAGATACAGAATCTAATACGTGCATGCAAACTTCCTTACAATATAATCAAGCAAGTGTAAAATGATCATTGAATATCAATACTGAGCTATCTGGGCTTCAATGCATAAAATTGTCTTGTAAAAATGATTAAATTCGTACGATGAACTTTTGTATACTTAAATTATCTTCGAGGATAAAATACACAGTGAAGTGAAATTATTAATAATGCGGTTAACTTAAAATGGGTAGCGTATAAAGACAATTTGTTATGAAATTTGGTTATTGTCAGTAAATATGAGATTGAAATGTATGGAAGTGAAGTACAATAAACGAATGATGTATCATCAAAGATAATATAACTTTACAAGACGATTTAAAAAATTCTACGCAAACCATGACGAATGATATTGTTAAAAGGTTAAATGAAGGAATTGGATGACGGATAGATGAATGTGGAGTGATAAAAGTAGAAACACCGACACACAAAAAATATAAAGTGGTTTGTACATTTGACGCCACCTATCTACATCTACCGACGTAAAGTATATTTGGACCATAAGCCGTTTTAAATATAAGTAAATTGTAAACAACAATGTTCACATGAAAATCAATGTAGGTTATTAGTTCAACAAAATTATTTTATAACCAAAACACTCAACTTTCGCTATTTATTAAGATTTTTTGCAAATTACTCGAGATTTTGAGGATGTACGGTCCACACTGACTCCAGATTCGGATAATTTTATTATGACTGATACGCAAATATAAAAAAATCCCGTTTGTGAAATAAGAAATTATCTATCTCCTTTTCTATTAAGTAAACCCACGAGACCAATTCTTGTGTCGGCATATCGACAGCATCAACCCGATACTCCCAGAGAAATCTGCTTACAGAATTAAGCTCCATTTCCTCAGTTTCTTTTCTTTTCTTTCCACTAAAATATTTGTCTATTTTTATTCTTTCGAGGCCCGAAACACAATGGCATTATTTTTGACCTGTATGCGACGATAAGCATATAGTATTAAGATAAATGAGCCTTCTGTCTGTTCAGAGCACCAGTTTTAGTTTATTTGTCGAACAGTAAGTAGTCATAGAACAAATTGTTTCGGAAATCAGTAATTGCGCAAAGAAAGCTCTATTTAATTTCGAAATAATTAAATGCAGCTATTAAATGGTTCCGGTCACCGAGGCGAAACTTTCGGACGCTCAGGCGACTATATTGGATAAACGTGTGCAATAGTTACCGCCAAATGTGTCATCAATAATGATAATAATGAAGATGCCAGAGATAAATCGGAAGAAGCGTTGAATGTAAATTATGTGGTTATTGTATTACTTAAGTAAATAATAAATTATGCATCACATAGTTTACCTCAAGGTTTTAAATATAACGTATTATGCTCTGTTGACACAATAGTCACGCGTAACAACTGCAATAATGCGATGAGCCAAATTATAAGCGAATGTGATAACACATTTGTTCAGAGTTTAGTTTTAGTTAATACAATTACAAGTGGCAACAATGCTATATACCCATTATGCCCAGTTGTTAGTTAGACCATAGCATCAAAACTTTTTAAACATTAGGTAATTTTAAAATATGAATACTACTAAAAGTTAAGAATTTATAACCCTACACAGTTTTATGTATGTCTAATTTAGTCGTATGCAGAGCAGAATGATATGAAATAAATTTAGTAATTTTCAGTGAACGAACGATATTGAGCGCTTGTCGTGATATTATATAGAGTGCGGAAATGGCAATTGAAAGCTATTTTGAGGGCTTGAAAAGTAAATCGGCTCTTTAAGTGAAATAAAAATGGCACACATACAAGGCAACGGGTACAGCGGGAGCGGGCAGTATCGAGGGCGCGTGTGCGGGTGCGTCCTGCACGGCGGAGGCGGGAACGGAAGCGGAAGCGGGAATCGGCACGGCCGGCGGCGGGAACGGGTACGCGTCGTTCGCGTCCTCGCATTCGATCTTAACCGAATCGCAGGCGCCGCCCAGGCACCGCCGTTTCGCGCCCTGCTGTTCCCACTCGTCCACAGTGTCCGATAATCTGTACATCACCATAACAACGATTCCATGTTTAAATTGCGTTATGGATTCCCGTATACAAATGCTTTGTTTCGTTTAGTAATGAACATTTTTTACACACATCCTTAAAGGCGCGGCAAATTTTGAAACATTTTTAGGTGTACAATAATTTTGGTACAACAAGACCCCAGGACGGCTTTCTCAAAGTTCGCCAATACGTCCACTATTATGTCAATACCTTAAATTAATACGGTTCCTTATTATTGAAATAAATAAATAAAATATTATTACGTTATAAGCGCACATAAAGTATTTATACTTTTCCGTATAACATACAGCGTATGAGATGCCAAATAATAGGAATTAGCACATGGGACATTGAGCTGCGTGTGCGCATTAGCGCGTGTTCGCCTAGATTTATTATTTGTACTAAACCAGTTTAAACATTTATAATAATTATACTATTCGTATCTGTAAAATTTTAGGTACTTCTTAATGCATATATTAAGAAAAAATCAATAATAATTAGGTAGATTTATAGAATAGAAAATTACATTCAAAATTATGCAAACACGTTTATAATTGATCTACATTAGTCTAACTAATACATAGTTTTATTTAACAGACCCATTATTGTGCCGTCCGTGAAATGACGAAACGAACGTAAAAGTCACGTGGCAGAACGCTTTCATTGAAAAACTCAATTGGCTATTTTTGTCAAACACGTCTCACGTTTATATCCACATGACAAAGAAAAAGTAGTTTCTTATCGGACTTTATTAACAGAATCGATAGATATTTGCGATTACTAGGCAATATCATTATTTAACAAAATGTGTGTTGAAATTTTTACTCAGCGCAATTTCTATTTAATAGTATTTAATTGAAATTCAACTAAATGGAAAACCGAAAAAAGATGAAACATTGAATTGAAGCGCTATATAGCTCTAGCTATCTTGTGTTTAAATTTAACTTCAGAAAATATTTTTAAATTATTTAAAATACAATTTATGAGAGTAAAAAAAATTAAATCTAAGGAAAGTGTAAATGAATTCATGCTTGATTTTCGTAGAGGCGACAACGAGCGTTGCGTCAGTGTTTGAACGCAGCCGCCGTCGCTACGCGTGCGGCAAGCCTCAGCAGCATCCTCCGCACTATCTTTGCTAGTATAGTCGCTATTTGAGATGTGCCCCTTAATTTATTATGTATTACGATACAGCTGTTATCAGTTAAGAATGCATAAATAGTTTTCAAGGCGCAAAAAATGACTTTTAACACTGATTACAAGCGGTTCGCATCCATAATAATTCTATATTAGGATACAAATTATATCATATTTAAAAATATGATAATATATTTTTCTAGTGACAATAATGATGTATAAATATATATGTCCGTAGGTATTTTTATATGTATTATACACAATTGAGTACATATAAAATCAATTAAACCCGCAAAAACTCACTAGTACATTCCTTTTTTTTGATAATAAAAGTGTAAGCCAGTAAAACTAGCAAGTTGCTAAGCATCTTTAAGTAAGAAAGCGGCTGATTAAATTAAAAAGCGTACAGCGTACATGTATGGTGAGGGGACTATACCTGTTGACAGGATCAGGCCCGAGGCCGCTATCGCTGCTGTTATTCTCGCAAAGATCGGGCGGCCGAAGCGCGTGCGTGTGAGCATAGTGCGCAAGTTTCCCAAACTTGCCCAGGTGCGCCAGTTTACCCGGGTGGTGGACCATTTTACCCGGATGGGTCATTTTGCCGGCATGTACCATCTTCCCGGCGATCGGGGTTTTACCTGGGTGGACTCTTTTATGTGGCGCGCGCATCACTTTCCTGTGCACGCGCGAACTCATTGTGGGTGTCGTGGACATAGTCATTTTCATGCCTATGGACAAAAAGAGAATAATTTATTGATGTTATCTGAGTATCATCTATATCCATATTTACTTCATTAAATTAATTGTATCGAACTCATAATGTATTTTACTTTGAAAACAATAAAATATATAGTTATATATCATATAATGTACACGTTAATTACATATATAAAGCCGTTACAGCATTATCCTTCAACGTACAAAGATGTTATAAAATATTGGATAAGTAATAATCAACAATGACATACAATAACCATCCTCTAATATGTAACCAAGAAACACTGCAAAAAACATAGTTTAATAAAAACAACATTAAAACTACGCATATATAAATCACTATTTGATAAAATTAAAATTATTCAAGCAGCAAATAATAAAAAGAAACATAGACCCTTAGCAAAGCATTGATATGCCTGACCAAAATTTAAATCTTAGATATGATACTGTCAAAGTATTTAGTTTTATTTATAACCATTCGTTTATAAGACAACACGTTAGTGATTTAACTAAAGAAATATGCTTAACAAAATGATTTATAACACCAAAGTCAACAATTAAAGATCCAAGTGGGTGCTAGAACATCTTGACTTTCAAAATGAATTCTCGAGCAAAGTGACATCAAAATCGCGATACAATCATAGAGCCCACTAACCTTGTCCGATAATTTATCGAATTTATTATTATTGGTGATAGAGACATAAAGCAACAGTTTATGTTACATGTCGTAAAGTATCGTTCGGGAGGAGGGCTAGCAGATTTATGCGATTCAGTAGTAAAGGGACAGTCATTATTTATTATTGCAATGTTTGTATGCCATTTGATCTTAAAAAATAGTGAGCTATCATAGAACAATAGAATGTTAAAGAATTAACTAAACATATCTGTATATTCTCGTTTTTAATTAAATTAAACATCAAAATTCAACAGGCTTTTTTTATAGCTAGGGTTCAGCAGACAGGCAAACGGCCCACCCTGGCAGGTGGTCACCGTCGCCTATGGACGTTTGCAACACCAGAAGCATATGCAACGCGCTGCCGGCCTCGAAGAAATTTTATAACGCTTTTTTTGAAGAACCCCATATCGTACTGCGGAAGCTCATTCCAGATCCTGAGAGTACGCAACATGAACGTTCTAGAGAACCGTTTAGTACAAGAAAGAAGAGGCTCCAAGAAATGGGGATGAACATCCAACCGATGGCGGGCAGAGCGGTGATAGAAAGACGACGATGGCACCATTCTAAACAGCTATCGGAATAACATAAAAACATTGAAATGTACTTTTCGAATTTGATTTGTTTTTATGGATTACGCGTCTGATTTAATGGCGTTATGTAATTAATTCATCTCGGTCGAGAGCTGTCAAGAATATTTTTGCATACAAACATCATTTTGTATTGATTACATTATCATATTTTTTAATATTGTGTTCTTTATAGAAGCTGCATTATGAATTGAAGAGAGATTCCGGGTTTCGGTGATGTTGAATTCGATCGCGACGGTTAGTGTTAGCTGACAGCCCTGGCCACGGAAGCTGTCGTAATTGTGATTCTGTAGCTAGACCGTATGAGTCAGTGAGCGAGCGTTTAGAGATCGCAATCTCTATTTTATAGTCCGAATGGCCATAACTTGGGCGATCGTAAACAGAGACGCGTCTTAGAATACATAAACATCGCATTGGAACGTTGGGTCTTCCTGCGAAATATATTTAACACTTGTTATTGATTTATATTAATTTAAAATAATTACAATCAATAATAAATTTATTTTGTTCAGTTTAACTTTGGTCTAGATCAAAAGTTTTAACACATTTAGCAAACGAGAATACTTTGTTAGATTTTATGTAAAACAAATGGTATGTATTGCAAGTTTAACAACAGATCTACCTTTAAAGCCCGGTTTATTGTTGGTTCTTAAAACAGTTTATTGTAATGCCCCACAAATTATGATAAATATACAACAATTTATCATACAAGTAATTAATATAAAATTTAAATATTCTTTGTTAATTTTGTCTATTGATAAAAGTCTTCCTCTATCTTTGACTGATGTACATTTTAGTTCACAAATAAACGATTGACGGCTGCATTTGATAAATTGATATCCAAGGTTGCTTTGAATTTGTAGCCGCACCACGATTTACTCTTCACTCTTACAAGCAAGCGAGACAAATGCGGCGAGCGCAGATTTTGTTTTTTGTGTAAGTGTAAAATTGTTATTGTCTCAGACGACAAGCAACAGCGACTCCGGACGGAAAAGGCATTCCGACCCCGTAGGAGCGGGGTCGATCAGCCGTGGCAGCGTGCTCGGGGTGCGTCTCCTGTGAGGCGCGCTCCCGGCTCGACCGCTGCATGAGGAGCAAGCGAAAACCAGCCACGAATGGCAAGAATAATTATTAATTGGAGACTATCGGCTCCACCGGTGAAGCCTATCCTATTCCTATGCTAATCTACTACCGTTTCGGAGTGCTTGTAGCTGGGGGAGAAGAAACGGCGAAAGAAACTGCTCCGCAACACGTCTAGCTACATTGTGTAGTGTAGTGGGAGTGGTAAATGTATGGGCTATGGGGGCGAAAGGCGTCCCTAAACCTATTACGTCGGGCTGGGTTAATGGGTTGGCTGGTTTCTGAGGATCTCCAGCAGCTGACCATGTTCCATGGCTAAGAACAGCTGGTCCTTGAGCGTCGTTGCTTGCCATAGCTTTTGGGCTAAGGTGCGTACTTCCTGGAGGTCGAAGGGGAGGGCTTCGCGAGCTTGGTCGCAAGCGCGAAGTCCTCCTCAACGGAGGGGGCGAGGTGATCGGTGCTGCGGAGGTCGTAACGGGGGCCGGTGTCGCTGGAGCGCCAGTTACGGAGAGCCTGGAACGTCGGGAAACCTGTCCAGGCGTTGAACTTCGGGGCCGGCGCCGGCACGTATGCCGGTTTGCGGGCGACAGCTTTATTGGCGGTGGGGTGTTTGCCCTTGGGCAACTCGGGAGCGAACGCAGAGAACCGCAACGTTTTATATTTACGGTGTGCGACACGATACGCAGATATCTTCCATTTCACTCACAAACTTGCATTTTATACTTGTATAAGTATATATTTTTTTTATTGCTGTAGGACAGCAGACAGGCTGGTGGCCCGCTTAGAATTTAGCAGTTACCGTCGTCTATGGGTGTTTGCAATGCCAGTGGCATCGCGAACACGCTGCTGTCCCATAAGGGCACAGGAACTTGGGTCACTAATGCCGGAACATAACACAAGGTTATTATGGCGGTATACTTAAAACCAAACATGGTCGCCATCTAGACAGGCTTGAGGCCCTATCACGCAGCAAGGGTCGGTTGTTAGTCGGCTTATACGACAGGCCGACCCCGGCCGCAGAGGTTAGTATTCTTTCTCCGCCCCTGCACGGATAGAACGGCATATTATATCGTTTTAATTTAGCATCTTTTATATTATATAGTTGTAACTTAGCATCTATTCACATACCGTATTTGTAAATATATACAGCGCATATTCTTAATAAATTAGGGAATCATGGAATCGTGAAAAGTATTTTATTGGAACACTCTCCTACGAAGAACTCTGCCTCAACAAATAAAGCTATTGGAGGCCAGGAACTCCTGTGCCTCCAAAAATGTATGGTACACATTTTAGTTATATGTTTATATTTGACTTGATTGTTTAGTTATATGTTTATTTAGTTATATGTTTATATTTGACTTGACTGATCAAAATAACATACAAAAAGCACTTTTTCGATTCTTTAATTAAATTTAATCTTAGTTAATTAACTTGTTATCACTGGTTTGTTGTTTTATTTATTCTAATGAGTTAATACATCTATTTTTATCAATAATATATCACATAAAAGTCTTAAACCCATAATCGTAACTGGTTTAAATATCTAACCTGCCAAATAAAATTACTATTTTGTGTCTAACCTAACCTAACCTTTCTATTTTCAGCGACCACTACAAGGGGCTAGAACATCGCCTACGCGGCTACAAACCTAACGGCACAAGTATGTATGAGAAAAAGTTCCGTTATTGTTGCGTTTGGGTCCTAAATTCTAGGTCCGTGAAAGTAGTTGGCAAAGTTAAAGTGTGAATCATTTACAGTATCTGTCATTTCTTTTTCAGTTTAGTTTTATTTCAGTTTCATTTAGTACCTACTTCTAATTCTATTTTAAGTTTTTTTTACAAACTTTCAATTAAGTATTATATATACACAGTTCTGTTATTGATTTAAAAGATAATATATTATAATTATGGTGTCATCTACAATTTACATTGGAATTCAGAAGCGTATGGCACAATTCATTGGGCATTATTAATAACATTACGTTATTAAATAAATTCACTTCATCCTTACGTTTCCATGTTGGACTGTTCGCTGTAATGAGACGCCATTGGGCGTAGTCGAGCGGTGTGTGCGCTCAGCATAGATAGCACCAGGGCATCTGTAGATCGAGCCGCTCATATAATATATTCTTTGAGAGCAGACAGGAAACTAATAAATTGCTTAGTAAAACTTGACCTTGCGGTATGACTACAATCTCGCAACTGACCACTCGTTTCGTATTCCTCTTGAATTTATAGTCAATCTGGATGAATATGTGATTTTTTTCTCCCGCCGCGCCGTGGAAAGGATCGCATACGCGCACTGTTTTATTTAAATTCGTTTACATTAACTTCATTTATCATACGATACGAACTGAGCAGTGACATAATCATATTTAAACGTTTCGTCGTGGTTGCATCCGACTTTACACCCTCACAGTGCCAAAATACTCTAAATAACTTATTCCTTTTCTCAATCAAAGGGGGGTAAGATTAAATCTAAGGTAATATGTGTCCAAATTTTGTTTTTTCATGTGCACTGATCTGACTTTACAGTGCCGAAAGGAAAAAACGAACGGCGCCTTTCTCTTGCTTTGTGTACACTAGTAAATAAAAATGAACGTACATCACAATTCTGACAGCGACATCTAGTCACAAAGTGAACAACACAATGGTTAAGTTAAAGGTAATAAACAAGTAATATATTATATAAAGCACTGAGCCTCGGGACGGAAATCTAACCGGTGACGTCAAAACATATAATTCATTAAACACCTTTCACGACTCCTCGGGGAACCATACGGCCTGTATTTCCATTCACATACTAATGATCAAATGGAACAAGGGAAGAACCATGTAGGAAAATGAACGCGACCTATATGCGCGGGCGCATGTTTATCTAGTCCATATAGTTACTTACATGCTAATGGTAGCTACATTAAAATTATGTGCATTTGAGATCGTTGTCACTGCCTTGTAAATTTACGTATTATTTACAATAATTGATCCTGTAACCATTTCATGTACTTATTGTCTTTTATGATGATATTTTTATCCGTCCAGGAGCGGAGAAAGTATACTGACCTCTGCGGCTGGGATCGGCCTGTCCATCCTACCCTAGCTTCGTGGTAGGGCCCCAAGCCCGTCTGGATGGCGACCACCTTTGGTCTTAAGTATGTCGCCATAGTAACTTTGTGTTGTGTTCCGGCATTAGTGACCCAAGTTCTTGACCCTTATAGGACAGCAGTGTGTTTGGGATGCCACTGGCGTTGCCAACACCCATAGGTGACGGTAAGTGCTAAATCCTAAGCAGGCCGTCCGACTGTTTGCTGTCCTACAGCAATAAAAAAATAAATGTACCTAGGTAGTGTGTAATCCATCGCACTTGCACGTAATTGTGACATATGAAGAAAAGTGGATGTTTCATCATCCACCATGAGCGAACAACACAATGGCTAACTCCGGGTGCAAGGCAATAAGCAATCACGCTCTAAAGCAAACTTTAGCACTAAAGTTATTATAATAATGCCGGGGCGTAATTTACTACATCTATCTTAGATCTAGTCAAATAACAACATGTGGCGGTACCAAGTTAATGCAATTATTCGTATACTTAAATAATATTATAACATTATTATATGGAAAACGTCGTTTGTTGTTGAATAGACTTCTCAGTAGGCAGAAATCTTTAAGAATGTTCTCTCTGTTGTCTCATATAATCTATAATTAAAGATTGAATATTAATCGGTCAACAGCTCTTGTGTTTCCTAAACGGATGTTTATTGATGTAAGACACAGTGTAATAGTGGGACAGTATGGGAACTTCGTGCAAAAGGTTTCTATTAGATGTGTATGTGTAGTTAACAACTCTTGACGTTGGATAATGTAGTCATTATCTATTTAGTTTTCCTTAATAAAATAACCATGTCTACACACTAAAGGGATTTTACTGTGGCACGTAATACAAAGTTTAACATTTTTTTGTTATGACGAGTGGAAAAACATTTGAAGTACAGTTAAGGGATCGTATTGGGTCAAGGATGGAAGGAATGAGGTTGGAATAGTAGGGGGACTCTCTCCAAGCTTCAAGTCGTGTGATATTTGTTTCTATATGGAGGATTGATTAAGGTGGGTTGCGTTGTGTTGGATCTGAACGTGGCCAATTCTGATCCTTCATGGCGTAGGTCGCTTGATCTATTTTATATCCTGTGATCCGTGATAATTTTAATGTGTTAAATTTCGTGGAACTCTGACGTAGGGTTTTATTAGAGTCAGTGTTGCTTCTTATTACACGATTTAATTTAATAATAATTCACGGATGTGCCTAGTTCTTTGCTTGTTACTTTCTCGAACTAGGATCCAATCGAGTCAGTGGTGTATTAGGGGTTAGCTATTACGCGATTAAGTCCAGATGGTTCAATTATTTCTAGGGTAAGGGTCAACACACTTGGTTCAACGTTTCTCCAACATCAGTATTCCTTCCCGGAAGTGAGAGTCTGGAAGGCTGTGAAAATATCCATCTACGGTCCTCTCAACTTCTTCATTGGACGCGAAGCGCTTCCCAAAAACAAATTTCTTCAATTTGGAAACAGATAGAAGTCTGAGGGTGTCAAATCAGGAGAATAAGGGGGATGGCCGAGCAAATCATACTCCAAATCTCGCAGTTTTCCCATTGCCAACGCACCTTTGTGAGCAGGTGCGTTGTCCTGGTGAAAAATGATTTTTTACTTCTTCAAGCCAGGCCTCTTCGCGAATTTTGGCATCCAGCTGGTCAAGAAGATTAGACTAATATTCGCCTGTAATTGTTTTGCCTTTTTCAAGATAATCAATTAACAGAATACTTTTCGCATCCCAATACACACTGGCCATGACCTTTCCGGCAGATGTGATCGACTTCACTTTCTTTGGCTCTGAACCACCGGCTTTTACCCACTGCTGTTTTGATTCTGTCATATAGTGGTGGACCTATGTCTCATCCATGATAATAAATCACCGCACAAAATCGGTCGGATCCCTATTGAATGGGTCCAAACATTGCTGCAAATATCGTTTGCGCATTAGCTGTAGATCGGCATTCAACAAATGCGGCACCCACCTTGCGCAGAGCTTTCACATCCCTAATTTTTTGTGCAAGATGTTCCGCAATCTTTCTTCCGATATTCCCACGGCTTCAGCTATCTCCCTCATATTAACACGCCTATCATCCAACACGATATTGTGCACCTTTTCTCTGGTTTCCGGTGTGATTGCGGTTTTTGGCCGTCATCTTCAAGGGACGTGCGACCACGTTTAAATTCAGCTGCCAACTTTTATAACGGTTGACACTGAAGAAGCAGAGTCCATCATGAAGCTCTTCGAGTGTTATCGACTCTCAGATTTGGCAGGAGTGCACTGTCTCGGGATGTCAGTATGGGTTTCGCCCTTGGTCATAGGACCATGTACCCTGTTTTTGCCCTAAGGATTGTCGCAGAGAAATATAGGACGCCTCTACATTGCCTGTTTCTTGACTTGCAGAAAGTCTACGACTGTATTCCTCGCGCGATAATCTGGTGGGCATTGCGATCTAAAAGAGTTTCAGAGTCCGATATTGACATCATCCGAGACATGTACCGCGATTCCGATTCCGTGGTTCGGACCGCTGTTGGCGAAATCAAATCCTTCCCCATCACTGTCGGAGTACACCAGGGGTCCGTCCTTAGACCGTTTCTGTTCAGCGTGGTATTAAACGTATTGTCAGACAGCATCAGAAACTCACATGAGCAGCCCCCGAGGTTGCTCATGTATGCTGATGATATCGCGCTGGCAGATTCGGACAGGGGTAGGCTGGTGCGACGCGTGCAGGCGTGGAAAGAGTCGCTTGAGAACGGTGGTCTGAAGCTCAATGTAGCGAAGACCGAGTACTTTGCCTGTAACTCCATCAGTCCCACACCCGTACGCATAGATGGCGACACGGTCGAGCGCACGGACCAAGTGAAATACCTGGGATCTGTATTTCACGCATCTGGTGACATCAATTGCGACGTCAAGGCACGCATTACTGTCGTGTGGGCCAAATGGCGTGAATTAACTGGTGTCAATGGTGACTCCAAGATGCCGGTAAAGTTGAAGGGACAGGTCTATCTATAAGACCATCACTAGGCCTGTTCTTTTATATGGCTGCTATTGTAATTTGGGTCGCACTATTATTCTTCTGGTATAAGTTTATAAAGTGACAATAGAGGAATTTCTATTTATCACTCCACTCTTAATTATCATAGCGAGATTGCATTAACGATCACTATCGAGAGTATTTCTAACCGCCTTATTATTGTCAAATAAAACTTGAAACAAACTTAAGTATTTAAGTAAATTATCAACAGAGCATTAAATGTAAAGATAATGTAAATTCACAATTTGAAAATAGGTTAAAAGAAAATAATATATAAAACAACAGCCACTGCCGGGTAACTCAAATCTACCTGATTAACGGGGTCATGTTTAATTGGCATATCGTACTATAAATATGTACACAGATCATGAAGAACGACACAATTGTAGAAGTGGCGTGAAACATGTAATGAGGGTTCGTTACCCGTGCCGCTGAGGCAGACGTCTTGACCCACGCTATCGGCGCAGCGGTTATCGGTCGATATACTGCGGCGAAAGTCCACCTGCCCGATTCCCCGTCTTGTTCGATTATGTGACATGTTTCAATATTATTTTATTTATATAATAACGATGTTATTTTTTTCGACCTTATCTTTCCTTATTTATTTCACATTTTTCACGTCTCTTCAACAAGACGGTCGGAGAGTCTATTTACCAAGCGCTTATGTCGCCTTAAATATTAATAATATCTCCAAAAATGTTTTTAACACGATTTCAACATCTAAAATACTTTCTACATCATTCGTAACCAGATCCGATTGCAGTCAAACGATATATATATTTATGATGTATATAATACTTAGGAAAATATGAATCACTGAATGCAGCAAGGAATGCGCTCCTCGACATAGTGAGAAAAACAAATGCGCGCGGAAATCGTTCGCAGCGAAAGTAGAAAACAGATTTTGCTACGTTTCAATTGCTCTTGCACGTTGCAGAATAAGCAGCCGGAGAGTGTATCGACACTGGAGACGCAATCTTCCTAAGCGACATTGAGTGAGCTTATCAGGAAAGTAATTTAGAGTTTAAATATTTAAAAAATAGTTATAACTAATCTACTTGTTGAATTCAAATGATTATCAATTTCTGTTGGATCATTGCAATCCAACAATTAGGTGAGTTATAATATTTTTTTCACCACTCCGAGTCCGAAAGTTCAAAATTCTTGACTATTTTACGGGAAGAAAGCGACACATTTCAGACGAATCAAAATTAATTTCAATTAGAAATACGTTTTTGCTTTCACTTTCTTCCCGTTGATTTGTCATTATTTATGTAACCTAGCAACTGTCAATCAACAAGGTCGAGTTCTGTCACATTGAATTTTTGTTTTACGTAATATTGTCAATATTAATGATTATTAAATAAAATTTTACTTAAGAAATTTGAGAAATTACATTCTAGAACAAATATATTTTTCTTTCATTATCTTCTTTACTCCGCTTTCATTACCTAGTATTTGACATAATTTAGATGATAATCGGTGTCGAGACCCTTGGTCCGTGGGGTCCTAGCGCTATAAGGCTTTTTAAGAAAATAGCAAAGAGGTTAGTCGACATCACAGGAGACCGAAGAGCTGGCAGCTACCTTGGACAAAGAATTAGTCTAGCTATTCAAAGGGGGAACTCTGCCAGTATCTTCGGAACCTTGCCTAAAGGGACTCCTTTTAATAATATATTTTAGTTATTTTATTATATTTTTTAAGGTTTTTAGTTTTAGGTTCATTGTACTAGTATATATTTCATATTATGTATATTTTATATTATTTGTAAAGGAAAATTTAGATGACTCAATTTATAACATATTTTAGATTATTAAACATTTCATAACCTGTCGCAATAATATTGTAAATGAATTACTTTAATTGAAATCAGCTACTTTCTTCCCTGGGTATGTAATGTACTTAATAATGTAATTTCTAAATATTTGAACTTCAAATCGCTTTCCTGGTAAATTCACTCAATATCGCTTAGTAAAGGTAGCCTTTCAAGCGTCGATATGAGTTAGGGTGGCAAATGATTATATCATACTTAATATTATAAATGTGAAAGTAAGTTTGTTTGTTACGTTTTCACGCGAAAACTACTTAACCGATCATCATGAAACTTTATACACATATTCTTGGAGGTATTAGAATTAACATAGGATATTTTTTATTGAAAAAAATTTAACTTTTACGAAAATACCCTTTCTCACATTTTTCGATTTAATGGCCTAGTATAAATTAAAAATATAGCTATTTATTTATGTGTATCAGTCGACTACTAGTGAAAACATTCGAAGTAACCAAAGACATTTTAGACGTACGAATTCATTGTTGCATGGACACTATGCGTATCCAATATAAAGATTGCGTAACACTCGAAAGCCGTACGTACAAGTTGATGTGTATTTTGTATATTCCCATAATTGATTTCATGTTGGCGCACGTGAGCTTATTTAACTCTCAAATTGTGTTACATCGACACAAGCAATGGCGACGAAAACCATATCAACGGAGCCACCGGTCACCTCGAATAACTTATGCGCTATCATTTCATCTATACCAATATATGAAACTGAAAGTACTGTTTGAAATATATGTATTTTTTTATTTATCAATCTATTTGTTTCTCCAAATAGAATGATGCGAATGCTGAGATGGATATGTGGAGTTATTAAGATCGATAAAATTAGAAATGAGTATATTAGAGGAAGTGTGAAAGTAGCACCAGTGGTTGAAAAACTTAAAAGTAACAGACTAGCGTGTTTGGCCATGTAAAGCGAAAGGACGAATGCCACATAACTAGGAAAATTATAGAAATGTGAGTGGATGGATACAGAAGGAGAGGTAGATGAAAACATGGATACATTGCGTAAATTCTCCCCCTACTGCCACTAAAGTTATGCTTGCACAATCTCTACTTCTCCCGATTCTTGATTATGCTGACGCCTGCTATCCAAATTTAACTGAAGATCAACTAAATAAGCTAGAACGTCTGCAAAATCTTTGTATCAGGTTTATATTTGGTTCGCGCAAATATGACCATGTCTCTGAATATCGGAAAAAGCTTAAATGGTTGCCTATCCACCTTCGCTGGAATGTTCACTTACTCTCACTTCTTCACAATATCCTTTTTAACTACCTTTCACCCCCTTACCTTAAGGACCAGTTTAGCTTTCTTCATTCCTCTCATTCTCGTGAATTGCGCTCTGGTGAAACTCTTATGTTAATGACACCTGTACATTCTTCTTCCTTTGTTGCCAATTCATTTCGTGTTCAGGCTGTCCACTTATGGAACTCGCTGCCTCTGACCAACAGACAAGTTAAATCGTTGGCTACTTTCAAAAAGAGGATCACTGACCATTAAGGTATGATTCCGAACTACGCTGCACGCAGCAGTGCTGCCGCGACACTGCTGCCGCGACACTACCGGTCCCCATACAATCTCTATAAGCTTATATGAGAGTACATTCCGAGCTAGGCAGCAATGACGCGGCAGCAATGCAGCGGCAGCAATGCAGCGGCAGCAATGCAGCGGCAGCAATGTAGCGGCAGCACTGCTGCGCGATAGTTTGTATGGGGACCGGTAGTGTCACGGCAGCATTGCTGTTGCTGCAGTGCCGCGGCAGCAGTGTTCGGCTCCCGGGGTCTGCTTTCCGACTTTTTCTTCTCCACTTCGCACGGTCTTCAGCATCCCTGGTAGTGAGCCCATTGGCACGCATATCACCCTTTACGACGTCAAGCCAGCACTTTTTGGGTCTACTCCTCCTGCCGGGGCCCGGCGGAGGAGGCATGGCCAGACATTTGTTTCCCACGTAAGCATCCGGTTGCCGTAAAACGTGGCCGTACCAACGGAGCCGACACTCCTGCAATTTATCTGCAATA
This sequence comes from Malacosoma neustria, assembly GCA_963693495.1. NCBI lineage: Eukaryota > Metazoa > Arthropoda > Insecta > Lepidoptera > Lasiocampidae > Malacosoma > Malacosoma neustria. The sequence continues at coordinate 22,053,178 of OY856375.1, read as the reverse complement.
TCACGGATATGAAAGCTGCCGCGAATGCGGGAGTTCCTAACGCGGTCCTTCCGCGTTACTCCACACATCCATCGCAGCATATTCATCTCCCACGCCATTTGACCCACGCGGCAGCAATGCGTGCCTTGACGTCGCAATCGATGTCACTAGACGCGTGAAATAAGAAAATAGGAGATATTTCTAATAAATAATTAAAAGTTGCTATGATATTTTTTATATCACGTTGATTATTGTAAAATCGACATCCAAAAAACCCTTTTTACGATTTGTTTACATTTTATTTTTGGTAAAACGGATAAGGTATAGGTTGACTTAACATTGGACTACTGCTGCCAATACCTACACGCATTTAAGGAGTCGAAATATACTATTTCTACATTACTCCTTTTGCTTGTTATAAATAGATACATATGTATACACTTTTTTTATAACAAGAAACTATATAACGAAAGTTCTGCGAATATAAAACTCTAATGAAATTTTCCGTGACATGTTCATTACAAAGATATCTTTTTTAATAAATTTAAATAGAAGCATTTTTGCATTGCACGTAACTTTAACTGCCCTTTGTGTTATCTAGTTTTATATAATTTTTTCATACCTGTTTTTCTTTTTTTAGTACAATAAAGAGTTTTCTATCTATCTATCTTTAATGTACGGAACTTGATACTGAATAAAAATGATTATTATAGCGAACACGTAAGCAGCCGACAATCCTTGACCTTCTGCTTAGAATCGAACTTAAAATTTACATAAACACCACTTTTTTGGTATCTTTCATATTATTATCTACATTTGGGTATAGATTTTTCTGACTTATCTATTATACGGTATTATACGGTAAATAGGTGGCACATTATTATTTGTTTATGTTTCTTTCTTACATACTTAATTTTATTCAAAGTATTAATATGTATATGCATTTGATTATTTTTCTAAAATATTAATTTGTTCAATCTAATTAAACAATTTCCAGATACACAAAATTAAAAAAAAACCTGTGCCAGGAGGACAGATAAACAAGCACGCTCGACTGTACCTGGTATGCGAACACAGCGACTGCAATATTTTTATACGTCGTTGTTATGCGAGCGGAGTGCTAATCCCAGTTTCAAATGCCTCTCATCTTGTGTGTAAACTTATTTCTGGCCGTATGGTCGCGATAACGAATAACAGGGCCAATCCTTTATGAGTCGTTAAGGACCACAAATTTATTCCACCTTTGATTTCAGGCCGTGACATGGAACCTGAAATAAAAGACCTTCGACCTCTAACGTACATGTAATTTATACTTTAAGAAACATATTTGTATACATACAGATAGTATTTTTTATCTTTGTGTCAGCGGTAAAACGTTTATTTATGTTATAAATAAATAATGCAATATTAATCGCACCTTTGCCAATATTCAATGGTACCACCTGGCCTTTGAAGCAATAGCTTTGTATGCAATTAGGTACCACACAAAGTAAATAAATAATTAAATCAAACATCATACCTTATTTAGTTATCACAATAGGCACCTCAATTTTCACTCTTACACGATTATTTAATTATATTTAAAACGGAGAGTACCCACAAGTTTTCAGCATTAATTTCAATTATATGACAGCGCAGGAATAAGAGAGCGTGGCTGCACGCCTTTCTGGACGTTGCTACTTAGGATTGGCTACTCAAATTAAAGTAACTTCGTAAGTGCCAAAGTAACACATATGTACGCTTATAAGTTTATAACAAGAAGGCGAGTTTTCGTTTTTCGCGATGACAATCCGAGTATGCAAAAGCGTGAAATGACAGCTTCAAAGCCTTTGGCCTGGAAAGGAAATATCGAAAAGAAAAAATAATAGTATCAAAATTTTTTAGAATAAGTATTTGATTTAGATCACTTCAAATGTTTAGGTGCCAAAACGTTATTTTCCCCGTAATCAATCAATCAAATGCTCACGCGAATTTCACACGCCCAGTCACTTTTGGCGCATTCACGTCGAATACCGAAACTTTCCCAATCGCGTACATTCTGAAATAAATAATTATGAAATATTTATGCACAAATTACTTCATATCAAAGTGATATATTAAGAGTTCAGGTTACTGACCGAACCGACGACGGCAAGATAAATAAACAGCGACGGGTTTCCGTTCCAATGAAAATATTATATGGAGAGGCTGCACTACTTGCAGCAAAGGGTGGGGGGCTTTATTTAGAGTAAAGATTTACTCTGTTAGAATATTTATAACTAGTATCCTCGAAAATAAAAAAAAAATAAATTTGGATTCACGGATTTTTTAAAATTATATTATAGAGAGCGCTCCTAGCGGTGTTGCAGTTAATTAAACTTCGTAAAGAAAATGTTATAGTTCGGAATAGTAAAATATTATCACCATGTACTATTAATAATAAAAACAATACTATAACAATTATATATCGACTGGCTCAGTAGCTGGACAACTACGGTACGGTACGGTCATGTTTGATTTCATCTTCACAGAGCGCAAAAAGTTCAAAATAAGTTATGTATGCGAGGCTTATTAAGTTATTGTTATTAATAATTCAGGTATGGGTTGTGAGAGATCCACAAATGGCGCACTTCGCCCACTTCTGCCAGTTGGTGCACACTTTTAAACTAACGAGGTCCTATGAAGTACTCCTCTCGGTTTTGAGTACCCCAAAGGCAGTAATCAAATTTGGCAAAATTCCATCTTTTTCTTCAGCTTCATCTCTGTGTCTTGTGTCTCTGTGTAGAGACACAAGAAAACAATAAGAGCACACAAACGGGGTGGACTATTTCCATCCGTATATAGTACTAATTAGTTGATTAACACTAGAATAAACCGGGATTCAAAAAGTATACCTAAGGATTGGAACCTATCTGAATTAAGTGATCGGATGACGATGATTAAGAAATCAAAATGAATTTCAAATACCTAGGTCTTGTAAATTAATAACAAATCATATATTTTGTATGCAAACAACCGGTGATTATAAAGTCCACTTGCAAGTGTATCGGCGTCTATTATTTACTAGGGTAGATAACAAAAGGCAAATATACTGTGTATGTACCGTTTATCCGTCGCTTTGTATATGTAAACATTATTAGGTGACTCGTTGGAACTGGGTCACGGAGAGAACAAGGTCCGGCGTGTGTCTGCTCGGCGTGCTCGGTAATTGAAAACGGCCCGGCCGCCGCGACGTGTCCGTCTTAACACCTACCGCTTCTTTTTGTATAGATAAGCTGAGAACACCATTCTCCGCGCTTTAATGTATTTGACGGTGTGACGCCGCTGACGCGGCCAACTCACGTGTATGTATGTATAATGGACAACAACACATTTTTTAAATGATTAGTAGAACGAATCTTCGAAGCTCAAGATTCAATTATTGGGCTAGGAGGGTAAGATGGCGACCTCATGTATGAAAATTAAATTATATTCACAGTTTTCAATATCTAATCAATTAATCTAGTTTCTAATACTGATTATAGCGCAAATGAATACAGATATTGCCCAACTTCCGAAGCCACTACTACACGCTACTACTCAAGCGGTGCCGTGTATTGTCGTGGTGCGTGTACAAACATGACAATAAGTAGGAATATATTCGTAGCTTCCAGCTTCAAGCTGTCCGTGTAGCATAAAAGTTTCTCTATATTTTTATTTACTAAAACAATTTCTACAACTAATACTTAATAAATACTTTTTCTTCTTTCTCCCCTTATCCCAGGTATGTGGGGGGCACAACATGTCTTCTTCTTCTATTCTCCTCTATAGATCGTCATTTGAACATTCACCTTTCTTGCCATATCATCTTTTACACAATTCGTCAATCTTTTCTTTGGTCTACCTCTCATTTTACATTCATCCACTCTCACTTCTAGCATTTACCTTGCTAAATGACAATCTTATTTTCACTGGCGCTACTTTCAAACTTCCTCTGATATATACTTTTCTAGTTTTATCCATTTTTGTAACTCCACTTATCCATCTTAACATTCTCATCTCTGCTGCATGCAATAACTTTTCATCCCTCCTCTTTGTGGTCCAGCATTCCGATCCATACAATATGACAGGTCTTATTACGGTCCTATATTATTTTATCTTTAAGCCTAAACAGCACTCGTGGATCGCAAATTGTCCTTGAGATCTGTCGCCATTTCAGCCATCCTGCATTCAGTGTATTTTTCACGTCTCGGCCTATCTCACCGTCATTCTGGATTAATGATCCGAGGTAGCAAAAGTTGGAGCAAGTTGGCAGAGACACGCCTCCTAAGGTAATCGGGGTGAAGTCGGAAGTTCTACCAAAGTCACAAAATAGATGTTCAGTTTTGGTTCTACTTATCTTCAACCCAACACCCTCCAATCTCTCCTGCCATTTAGCCAATCTGCTCTAGATCTAATGAGCATTTTTTCCAACCAGCACAATGTCATCGGCACAGAGCATACACCAAGGTGCCTCCTCCTGTATTTCTGATGTTACTGCATCTACCACCAGGAGAAACAGATACGGGCTAAGGGCCAATCCTTGATGTAAACCCACCGCGACACTGAACTTGTCTGTGACGCTAGCTAGAGACCGGACATGTGTACTTGCCTTATCATACATCACACGAATAAGATGCAAATACTTCACACGCACCCCTTTGGCTTTCATGGCCCACCATAAGACCTCTCGAGGAACCCAGTCATACGCCTTTTCAAGGTCAATGAATACCACGTGCAGGTTCTTATGTGCACTTCTGTATTTCTCGCATAGTTGGCGAAGTGCGAATATGGCATCTATTGTCCAGGCATGAGAAAATTGGTTCACGCCTATTTCGGCCTCCTCTCGTATTCGTCTTGCAATCACTTTCTTCCACATCTTCATGCTGTGCGACATGAGTTTTATTCCTCTATAATTGTTAGAAACCTGTACATCACCCTTGTTCTTAAATAAATTATATTTAAAAAAGCTGAAGACATGCTTTTATAATTAATCAAACTAAAAATTAAAAATTAATTCTTAATATAAGAATAAAATTACTGACGAGAAAATTAATGTCACTGCTCTAAAAAGCGTGGGGTGCTCCATATCAATCATTATAAAAAAATTTTTACAAGTTACATTGCGAAATGCTGTTTAAAAATATCGTACAAAGCACCCCACGATTTTAGAATAGTGACTTTAATTTTCTCGTCAGTAATTTTATTCTTTTGTTAAGATTTTATTTTTCTTTTTAGTTTGATTAACTATAAAATATAATTTATTTGTTGTTAATTCCCAATCGGTGTTTTTATTAATTTAACGCTATTTTCCAGCTGGTTTTTTAAAATTTAACACCATCTTCCGGCAGTTTTATTAATTAAGCGCCAGATGGCGTTTCGGGAGGAGGAAAAGAAAGCGTTAATCTTGATGATCCTGATAAGGACTATAGGACAAAATTATTAAATTTGTGTATTGTCATCAGGTATTGACAAGTGTGCAAGATTTTGAGTGTTTTTGATCGTTCAAAGTGGGTAAAAAATCACTATTGCTGAAAATCCTGGTAAGGATAATGATACAAACTATACAAATTATTGCATTGTCATCGGTTCTTGATAAGTGTGCAAAGTTTTAAATCAATCCGTCGTTTTGAAAGGGGTGAAAATGACGTTCATAGATTCCGTTATATAGATACATACCAAGCTAAAAAAGGGTATTAAAATGGGCAATAATGTACTAGAGCACCATTCATCTGGGATCGCCTCATCGTGCAACAATTTATTAAAGAACAAAATCAGCCACTTTCATTCATCTGCTTTCAAAAACTTCCATACTTCTACAAGTATTTCATCCGGCCCTACTAACTTACCATTTTTCATAGTATCCACTGCCAATCTAACCTTAGCGGTACTCCTCTCACAACGCCCATATTAACGAGTGCCTTCTCTAATACTCCACTCCAGACATTCTCTTCATTCATCAATTCAATTCGATAATCATTCAATAATTTATCCATCTGCTTTTTAATTCTTCATCATCTGTTAAGACCCTTTCACTATCATCTTTTATACATTTCATATGGGTTATATCCCTTGCATTATTTTCGCTATCATTAACCATTAATAAAGATGTTTCTGACCACCAGGACTTCTCAAAAACTCATACAGCTTGGCTTGTTCCCTGGCTTTACAGCTCTTTTTACATTTAAAATAATCTTTCCTCTTACTTTCCTTTATCAAAACTTCCTCTTCGTCCGCACTTTTCCATTTTTTTAAAGCATTTTTCTTTTCTTTCAGAATCTCCTGTATTTCTTCATTCCATCACACAGGATTCGCTCTCAATTTTGCATCTCCCTTTATTTCTCCAAAAACTTCTTTCGCTACAATTGTAAGGAATTCCGCTATTTCATTTCATTCATTTTCAGATTTTCCAAACATCATCCATCTCTACCAGTTTGTCTACCACTATTTGTTTAAATTTGCTCGCATACTCTTCCTTTTCCAAAAAGTGCCATTTAATTTTGGGGGTGTCCTTTTTGTGCTTTATTATTTTTTGTGAAATAGCTATGTCTAAAACTAGGAGTCGGTGTTGAGAAATCACGCTTTCATCATGGATCACTTTGCAATCTCTAGCTGATTTGATTCTGTTTCTTGATATGAAGAAGATATATATTATTATAATTGAATGTATAATATAAAAGAATTTATAAAAAAATTATGGGATGATATACTTATATATACTTTGCATACCAGAATTGGTGAAACATGCTTATACTCATGTTTTCTCCAAAGATCAATTTGACGCTAAGTTACATGCAAATAAAATTTGATTTACTATTTTGAATTAACCTAATTATTTTATTTTTAACATTAACCATGATCTCATCCAGCTTGCAATTACTCAGAGAATGCACTGAAGACAATACACGTCGATACCTTCAAATCTATTCTGAGATCCGCACTAAAAATAGACTGTTACGAGAAATAATTCGCACAAAAAAATATCAAAACAACTCTACATAATCAAAAAATAATTACACACGTAAAAAATTCGATGTTTACTATTTATTACAAGCGTAAATTCCGGACTTGGAAAAAATACCTTTAGCATTTAATAATGTTATTTTAAGAAAAAATATATTTGAATGGTATGTAAAAATTACAAAGGAAGTTATATATACACAAGCAATTAAACAAAGAAAAACTTAATTGTAGTATAATAATGTATTCACTCTGAAAGATAATTCTCGCTTCAAATAAAAGAAAATCCATATTAATATTACAAATGTGAAAGTAACTTTGTCTGTCTGTTATGTTTTCACGCCTAAGCCGCTGAACCAATTTTGATGAATTTCGGTATAGAGTTAGATCGCGAAAATGTTTTTTTTTTTTATAAATTTATAAGGCAGAACAACGTTTGCCGGATCAGCTATATTGAATTTGTTTATAGATATGTTTCCTGTACGTGATGGAGACATTTATTGCAAAATAATTCCATAAGCATGCAATTGTCGCGTTTTCAAATCGTACAAATAAATATAGATGTGTCCCGAAACTCAACGATAAGCTGCTGTATGCCCCATTATGAGACCATAAAAATCACAGAAATAGACATCCTGTACCACAGTTTTTGGTATAGTGACCAGAAATTTTTAGATCTCAGTTTTCATTTTTGTTACGTACTCCTGAATAACTCTGCTATTGATTGCAGGTGTAATCAACGAAAAACAAAACTTAGTTAAGAGATAGAAAAAATATGTTTATGTTTTTATATTAAAGCCAAAAAAATTTTCATAATCGGGCCTACATCTTGTACTCAGCTCATCAGTGAATTTTGGAACACCTATATACACTAGGACAATTCACACAGCGCCATTGGTCCCAAAATCAAGGGCCTGCCAACAGGGACTTCCGAACTTTGACAATTGATAACGGCCATCTTGTTGAAGCTACATCTGTCAAATTAGATGTCATTTATTCAGCCTGTTTTGCCAAATCACTCCATAGTGATATAGCATTCAGGTCCATACCAATATAGCATTCAACAACACGTGCAAATAATAAAATTATTTTATCAAAATGGGTGTTCTGTTCGGACAACGTACAGCTCATGCCACATTGGATATTCTGTACGAGCGATTTGAGGGCATGGTCATCTCACGTGGATGTGACGAGAACTGGCCACCAAGATCATGCGATTTGACCCTGTCAGATTTTTTTCTTGTGGGGTTTTCTTAAGTCGCTGGTGAATGTGAATAAGCCACAAACCACAGCGGTCCTCAATGCCAACATAACCCATGCCATCGGTCAAATTCAGCCTGATTTATGCGCCAGTCATGGAAAATTGGACATTACTGATGCGCTCCACACACACACGCACGCACGCACGCACGCACGCACGCACGCACGCACGCACGCACACACTTTGCTTTATTTAAATTTAAAGATAGGAAGCGCTTAATGAATAACCCGTTATGTAGCATACCACTTGTGTTATGTTAAAAATCTTGTCTTTTGTAGATAAATAAATATCATACATACCCAGACGCAGGACGGGAAAGGAACCCGCGATCTCCGCAAGCGTACCGACATGCGCTAGTCACTACGCCACAGAGGTCGTCATCATCAAATATTTTATTTCACGTGACTAGTAACTAACTAGCTTGCGATGGCAATTTCACTTACATAAAAAGTGTTTAGTGGTAACAGATACAGATACAAATATTGTTACTTATAAAAAACTTTTATTTATGAAAGCAAAAATAACAATGACTTAGCACATTTTAAAGTAAAGATAAATAATATTTAAGTCATGTCATAACATATACTTGGGGCGCCTTCAAATTAGCCGCAAAGTGTCGCGCTGCAGCAGCGCGGCTACAGCGCTGCGGCCGCGCTGTTTTCTAAATCCATATAAATAAAAAACGCGCGACTACAGCGCTGCAGCCGCGCTGCGGCCGCGCATCAGTTCATCGATAGACTAGTGACGGTACACACGTAATTTTTGTAACATGAACGAAAATCAGGTTGAAGAATTTTGTATTTTGTAATGTTGTATTTTGTTTTCCAATATATTGTTCAAAACAGAGAAGTAATTCGTAGAATTGCTTTCTTGATAATCTTAAGTAATTCTGAAACTTTTTATCACAGTAGTCCTTTACTTTATCAAATTCAGTTCGTTGATTTAAACAAAATAACGGCAAGGTTTTCTTTTCTTTGTTGAACCTCCTTTTTCGTTTTAATAGTAAAACTAAGAACAGTGTTTCTTCGTCAGAGTCCATCGTGAAAATAAATATAGGTATAACAATATGATACTCGAATCAAGCGACAGCAGCGCGGCCGCAGCGCTGCAGCCGCGCTGCTGCAGCGCGACACTTTGCGGCTAATTTGAAGGCGCCCTTACATATGTACAATTTCTAACGGATTTAAATTTTCTATTTCTATTATGCCAAAAAATTTGAATTTGTTTACTAAGCTTGTGGTCAATAATTTATAAACAGCTAAACTTTAAAAGACTTCGCAATCCAAGTAGTGGGCAGACGCTAGTTAAATATACGAATTATTTAACAATTAAATCAAAACTGTTCCATTGTGAATAACACAAGCCGTTAAATGTTATTTTAGAAGTTAAAAAGTTAAGTTTATACAAAATTTAAATTAAAACATAAAATGTATATAAATAGTTTTAAACCACTAATTTAAATTCATCGCTAAATTATGCAGAGTAACAATCATACAGATTATTAAATAAACCGCATTTTTATTATTTATTGCATTGTTTACAAAGTCCGAGGAGCTACAACGTTTATCCCGTGTTGCGTGAAGCGGTATTTATTTGAGATATTATAACCTCCTTTTATGAAGTCGGTTAAAAAACAAATCGCTATGCGTCGCCCGCTCACCTTAATCGAATAGGCACATAGTTATTCGGACACGCGGCCGCAACGTGCTCCGGGGTCGCTAAAATGTCGCTTTGTTATAATATATAAATCGTACGGAATATGCGGACTGTAACAAAACGTACTAAAGTCGCTTCTGCATCATCGTAAAAGTTGAGAACAGATTCTGTTTTCATTCAATTTGTATCAGAATGTATTGTAGATAAGAAAAAGGTAGGTTTTTAAACTATATATTTATAATTTAGTGCTATGTATACTGTAGTATTTAAACATATGACCACAATAGTTAAATTCCAACTGGTAATTGTTTTAGTTAAATGAAATCTTTTCCCATGGGATGATTTTGAAAATATATATTACAGTGTCTTAATAATTATTTTTTAAATATAGTAATTAAAATAAACAAGAAATTCATTGAGTTTTTACGTACATTAACTAGAAGTCTTAAACTCTGTATCATCTTTAAATTCTAGCTAATTTATCTGGATGTATCCATTCGTGGAAACTGTTACGATTTATTATTACATAACCCGTAATATGTGTAATATTTACAAATACTGCTAACTTATATAACAGACATGAATAAATTGACAAGTTTTGTTTAAATCAATCCATCGTCGTATCTAAAAATAAGCATTGACTATGAATTTGAATAAAATTTTAATAAAATGTTTATCGCTTATAAACAAATAATATAGTGCAACTTCACTTTAGGAGTGCAAAATTAAAGATATTTAAAATTGCACCAGTATATAATATATATTATCTTAGATGTGGTAACCTAAGTGAGAATTAAAACGATATATTAAAACTGGATTATGATGATGTGATGGACGATTCATGCAAAGCAACACAACACCCTTGTAAGCCGTGTCAGCCTCTTGTTAGCAGTGAATGTATGTGCTAAAGAACAAGGGAAGCCCCTGTTGCCAGCTTTTTTAAATTTCAGTTGTGAGGACAAGCGTCCTGATGATCATATTAGATAAGACGACACGACTATATTTCGCTCTATCGAGCTAGGCGAGTGCACCATTTTAGGCGCTCCGATGGGGCAGTCGGCAGGTATGTGCATATCGTTAACCCGAGCCGATTATTGTGCGATTAATGGATCGTTATACGGGCATTACTGATGCTGATAACGCTTGCACTATTAAAAAGGTATTAATTTATCGCCGCACTGACCGACACCCGAATGAAGTTTAACTTAAAAGTGTTAAAAGTTATACTCTCATTGTACTGAGTGTGGTGGGGGCCCGTATATTTACCATGGAAGTGTACGCCAACTTTTGTAACTTGTAATTTAAAATTTTACTATTTGTAACGATGATTTACATCGAAGTTGTTTTCGATGTAATATTTTAATTTCCAAATATTTTTATTTGTTCAATTGTTTGAACAAATAAAAATATTTGGTAACGACAAGAAGTAATGATTCACAATCATAATAGAAAAAAATGTGTAAAAACAGTATACAGTAAATTAATTAAATAAATAATTAATAAATATAATCACAGTAAGTCTATACACTATCAATTTATATATCGGAGACTTCACGCTACAATAGCGACTCAAGCGGAATATTTACACACGATAGGCGATTGTACATTCGTATACACCATAAACTAGACATTTTCAGTTAAGGGATTGTCCTCCAATTACACATAAAAAATCTTTATATCATTCCATATTGTTACAGATACATAAGCTTCTGAAGGTAAAATTAACGGCATTATTCCTACTTTACGGCACACGTTTCAATGGTTTTAACTGTCTTTAAGTACACTTCGTGCACAAATATCGAGTGAACAGAAGTATACCTCCTGTATGTGCGTAACACTTTATACCTACCGACGCTGGTAGTTCGCGCTAGGACTGTCAAATTGGGTTCAATTAAAATTATGTTATGTGGATAAATTCAATATGTGTCTATCTATTTATTTATTGTGTAATTACTTTTAACCATGTGTCCCTGTTGATGAAAAGTGTTTGATTGGCGTGATGCCATTGCCACTAATTTGATGAATTTTAGATGGCTATAATAAAACCAACAAACGTCATGACTCCCGGCGGTCAGTGATATCGTAAAAAGGCTTATCCACGAAAAATGTCGTTTTCGAAGTGAATCAAGAATTAAATAATTGAACCAATATGGTAATATTACTATAGAAGAGTTTATTGATGGAGACGCATTATTATTGCATGTGATAATGAGCTTTTAATTTAAATTCTCTAACTTTCTTCACTAATCCTACAAGCTTCAGAGACATTTTGGGACGGTGACCATACGTTACGTGATCATAAGTAGAGTTTAGTATATAGCTCTAAAGCTATTGCCTATTGTTATTATAGTTTAATCTCTGCATTTAACATATTTTGTGCATGGAGCTCATTAAAACAGTTGTAAAGTTAACGATACACTTTTATAATTTTTATGGTGTCGTTACGATACTGTATGTAAAGTAATGCTATATTCATTGTTAGGTTACGATCTTGCATATAACAATATTAAATGATCTGTTATAAAATCTTTGGCCGTGAAAAATTATTGTCTGTAGTTTTATACTTGTAGGTACATTGCACACGCTCAATTATAGGGTGATATAATGACCTAACAAGCGTTGTAAATGGAAATATTTTTATCCGTGCAGGGGCGGAGAAAGAATACTGACCTCTGCCGTCGAGGTCGCCCTGTCGTAAAAGGCGACATAACAACCCACCCTATAGCTACGTGGTAGGTCCCCAAGCCCGTCTGGATGGCTTCGGTTTTAAGTATGCCGCCATAATAACCTTGTGTTGTGTTCCGGCATTAGTGACCCAAGTTCCTGTACCCTTATGCGACACCAGCGTGTTCGCGATGCCAATGGCCTTGAAAACACCCATAGGCGACGGTAACTGCTAAATTCTAAATGGGCCGTCAGCCTGTCTGCTGTCCTACAGCAATAAAAAAAAAATACAACACGCCAAAGATTGGGCTAAGTGGCGTATCTTGGGAGAGGCTTATGTCGAGCAGTGAATTGATGATTTAATTCGATTTGAAGAGTTGTAAAATGCGACCGCTCAGGAACTTCTACTGCATGCGTTAGCTGCTAATGGTGCACGATCGCGCCGTCGTAACTTATATTTTTAATGGAATGAATTGCCTTATTTATTTCAGATCTTTTATTGTGCTTTCTTAGCTAAGAAGAAAAAGAAAGTCACCAAGAGGCATTGATTTTGTCACTTCATTTTAACAGTGGCCGCCGAGTTCAAGCGAAGCCGAGTTTTATACAGCAATCTCTAATTGCAGGACACTTACGACTCCTTCCAACAAAACCCATCTATCAATTGAATATATAATTTATAATTATAATATTCTCCGAGACAGCAAATATTTTTGCAGTGAATATCCTTGAGTATCTACGCAAGTTCCAAAGTCTAAATCTATTACTGCAATCTAAACAAACTTTATACAATTAATAGGCGTTGACAACAATAATCGCTCCTATAAATATTTATGCTTATTTTAACACAAAAAACAAATAAACAATAACCTATTATTTATTATACAAATTTCATTAATGCTCTCTATCGATCGTAAATCAAAGTAGCGTCATCTATGATGATCTATCGATACTAACAAATCGGTGTGTTGATATGGGAATAAAATGATATAACATTCAACACAGCGGTGCTCGTTTATAGTAGATTTCATTTTTAAATTCTAATATTCTTTATGTACATAAACACGCTGCATATTATTTATTTATTAATATAGACAAATAGAAGTAACTTAATTTTTTTTACATATATTAATATAAAAAAGACATATTTTTGACGATTTCAAAATCTAGAAATTTTTCCCTTTATTTGATGAATGTATGTCGAGTAAACAAACGTTCACAATAATTATTATAATATTAGGGAATAAAAACAACGTGCACAGATAAGCTCCGGCGCGTACACACATATAATAAACAGCTGATTGCTTATGTAAACACCAACGATTGGTTTTAGAACAAAGGAAATGCGATTACTCGTATTTCCTTCTAGATACTGCTCAACTTGCGATACAGAGAAACGTAGCGTTGGATCGTGTTTAACTACCGCGTATAGGGTTAAACAATTGTCTTTACCTTGACCACACTTTAAACGTGAACTTCTTACAATATTACTCATATAATTATGTTATTTGGTACACTATTCATTTGTTCATAAAACAACTAGGGGCGCTGTTTTCCGCCTGGAGGGAAATGCGCGCAAAAGCATATTATCCCTGGGGTTTTAGTGGGTATGCCAACGACGTGCGACCCCTTGTCCACTGTAGGGACCTACGGGTGCTTTGGTGTATGCGCATGATTCTCGCGTACCTCACCGCGAGCCCCCAAGCGGTGGGGTGTGCATCAAGCATTTTCACCTCAATAACAAAAAAGAAGGTGCTTTTTACTTTCGTAGGTCATTATCATTAGCAAATTTAGTTTAAATTTTTTTAGATTTAACCAAGCAAAACTTATCAGGCAAAGATATCCACAAAATAATACCATGAGAGTATTAGTCATGTTGACATGACAATCTACCTTTTCTACTGAGTTGTAAAAGGCGTTATTTATAATAGATAATTAATTATATTAGTTCACAGTAAGACTAAATTATTAAGCATATGATTATTTTTTTCAAAGGTATGTGGTTCAAAATGAAATCCCCACCCACTTAAAAAAAGGGGGGGGGGGGTCGATCATAAGAAAAAGTCATGCCTCAATCGTCACGAGGGTTGCTACCTCAATTAGAATACATGTGATTATTGAACTCTTGTTATTATTATGATATTGATAATAATTGCATTGCTGTCTTTATATGTGTAATAAATGAATAATCAATTTAAAAAAATGATATTAACGCATGTGTATCACGGAATGTGAATAAATATATTGCCAGCAATATGATTATCCATTTTGTTAATCTCAAAGATTTACCAAAATAAGATGATTAAAAAAAGGATAAAATAGTGTGTTAAAAAGGAGGATTTTTAAGCTATTGCATAGCTTTTATCGCGGGCTTTGAGCGCGGCGACCGAATCAAGAAATTCCGTAACGAAAAAACCTAACACCCCCCCCACTCCGCCTACCATGTAGCTCGGCCGAGCGTTCGCTTAGTTACATCAACGGTCCCGGCTGAATTTGCACTTCGAAAACATCGCCGGTTGTTACGACTATATTTCAGTGGTCCCTTCGATGTCGTTTTGAATGTAGTTGGAAAATCTAAATACTGGATTATTAATTTATATATAAATATTTAGTTTTAAGGTCATAAAATGTATATTTACGATCATTATTAATTTCCTAGACACTTATGAAGGACAAATAATTCGTCATCATTACTCCACAAAATTCGATCGGAATTAATCTTCAATATTAATGTAACATTTAATAGTCATAATTTTCACAAGAACACCGCATTCACATCTTATAATTTTGAACCCTGTTGTGATTAGCTTTGGGTTGAGAATGATTTGAGCGGTGCATTGACCGCTATACGAAGCCTGGACTGGCCCCGGTGAAAGGAGTACCTATGCTTCGTTTGATATGTGGGCTCTGAAACTATGTGTATTTTTATAAAGAAATTTACGGCCATAAAAATAAAGCCTCGTTTACATCTAAATATAGCTGCGTTTGTATGTATTCAAATGTACAATTTCAAGCGAAATGATTTTGCAAGTTTACATTGGTCTGTTGTGATCCGTGATATTGAAATTCGTGAGAAAATGATTAAAAAAATACTTTTTACATTTCAAATCAAATCACAAAAGAGCTTTGGTAAAAGTGTTCGAAACTAACTATATATGATATTTAAAAATAAATATTCATTACGACAACCTCCATTGCACAAAGGCTAAGCACATCGTAATGCCTGCTCAGATCGATTCCTGTTTCGCGTCTATGTATGTATGTATTTATTTACACCAAAATAGTATTTATGTACTATATTAGTTATCTAATATCCATAACACACGTGAGTTGTCCTAGTATAATTATTTATTTTAATAAAGAAAATCGTTTTTTGGCATAACTTTCATTATTATTTTTTATTGCTGTAGGACAGCAGACAGACTGACGGCCCGCTTAGAATTTAGCAGTTACCGTCGCCTCTGGGTGTTTGCAACACCAGTGGCATCCTGAACACGCTGCTGTCCCTTAAGAGTACAGGAACTTGGGTCACTAATGCCGGAACACAACACAAGGTTATTATGGCGGTATACTTAAGACCAAAGGTGGTCGCCATCCAGACGGACTTGAAGCCCTACCACGTAGCTAGGGGTTGTTTTGTCGCCTTTTACGACAGGCCCACCCCGGCCGCACAGGTTAGTATTCTTTCTCCGCCCCTGTACAGATAAAAATTTATTATTATTAAGGAGTAAATTTTAAGAGTAAAGGAGTAAAGTTATAAGGAGTAAATTACATTATTTTTGGATCAAAAATAAGTATATAACAATTTCGTCGCTTTAAGTAAACAGTGATCAAATTATATGCTCTATAATTAATGAGTTAGTATTCAAAATAAATACGTTGAACTAACTTCAGAGGATAACATTTATTTACTTCATGTAAACAAGAGCTAAGAGAAAGCATGACTTAAAAACTTATTCATCAAAAATACTTATTAAAACAGTCATGTAATTATTAATTAACTTCATTCATAACATTAAAGTAAGTGATATTTAAAAAAATACTTTATTTAAAAAAATATCAATTTTTTTAAATTTAGCTACATCTACTTTCTTGTTCCTTTTTGGAAAAAAAGGAAAAGTCGCGGCAGGGTATTACGTGGGGGTTTAGCAGAGCAAAGCCAAAAAGGCAATCCCGTGAAGCGTCCCTCTAAGGCCAAGAGTGACGACCGGGGTTTTTAGTGAACAGGACCGGGGGCAAAGATCATCGGTGTAGACCAAGGGGTGTAAACAATCCCTTGACAGAAACGTGTCGTAAACATCCATAGGCGACGGTAACTGATTATTATTAAATGGAATTATTGAAAACAAAAGTATGCTCACGACGCGTTTCTTCACTTTCTGTATTAGGCAATTATGTTTTATTATACACATTAGATTGCCGGTCCGGGCTAAATGGGAAGAACAAGGGACCGGGATGTGTGGTGCATACTTGGGGAGGCCTACGTCCAGCGGTGGACTACGATTGGCTGATGATGCACATTAGGGGAGAAAAATTGCCAAGCGATGCATACCGTCGTGGGCATCTATCACTTGTTTCCGCTAAGCCACCAGGAACCAGGCATATTTATATTCAAACCTATATAAAATAAGTAAGACACGAAATGCATCTAGAAATTAACACACAAATATGCGAATCTAGAACTATATATAATCTAGACATGTAATTGTAATGCGTGGTCGTGGAATGACGTAAAACGTACATTTCTAATGGATTCATAAATATAAACCAAGCATGCATAAAATGAAGATTTATAAAACACCAAAATGCATACACTGATCTATAATTAATTAATAACAATGTAATTAAAATAATATTAAGCAAATCAACAAGGATGTTGATATTTGGGACAACCCTATTTTCATAAATGTATCATTATTATCGCAACTGTATCTAAAGATTCCATTTGGAGCACGGATTCTATTATTTTTTAATTTTTGTATTGATAAGATGCTGTTTTTCTCAATGATGATATTAACCCTACTGTGTGGGATCGTACTACCCATGGTCGAGGGAGTTCATACATACGAGTACGACGCTGGCCAGCAACATATCCACATCGATTTCCTCGGAGCCGGGAACTGATAATCCGGTTTCCCCGGGATAGAAAAAGGAAAAATCGTACAGTTCGTAGCCGCGGGCTTGGGGAGATAACTCTTGTGATAATACATTGGCTTGACCGCTGCATGAGGAAAATATGAGAGAGCCATTAAGGCTGGAAGCGGGTTTCATATGTTCCATAATTTCACAACGTGTTGAGACAAAAGAAACTGCAAAATAAACTCTCCCGAAAACATGCCTAATTTAAGTGTGCTTAGTTGGTAATGGAGGAGTAAGGCGGCGCGGCGGTCGAAGATTGAGCCTTCGACTACGACTAGGCTATGCGGGCCCAAGGTCAAATGCTTGGATTAGGACGCAGTGATAAGGTCAGACTGTTGGCTGCTATATTTCCAGAGCGGTGGCACGTATGTATGTATATTGCATATAGAGTAATATGTATACATTATTTAGTTGACTACGCCATTAGAAAATGTAACATTTTATCATGTTATTATAATATTATGTAGGTCACATTCTAAATTTTAGTTATTAACCCCACTAACTAATTAAATGCAACGTTTGAGTTTATTTATTATGAGAACTTGACACTGTCAGACGCATCATCAGACATCCGTCGCCGAGAGAATTAATTAATTAGCACGAAATCCATACAAGTCGTGTTTACGGTTAGTTAAATTAAAACTGACACAGTAAATTATTTTGCAAACACTATTATTAATTCTGGGATTATCATTTGTTTCTCGAAAATGTGTGCCAAACAGGATAATGATTTTGCAAATTTTATCATCCTCGCGGCCTTGGCGTGCGGACTTCAGGAAACTAACGCTATCAACAAATGCTAGCAAATGCACCTTGTCATCCAAAAGAGCCAAATATAAACAAAAACAATTTAAATTTATTCAAAGAGACATTTTTTAACATAATACTACATATATGTAGCAGACATTATTGCGGAAGTATTTATAGATAATAAGTAATATACCGTGTCTGGAGTCATTAGACATTTTGCGGAAGAGCAGTAGTCGAGGGGTCCAAGAACCGGCTCGAGAGCCGCGGGTGTCCGACCACTGTCTTAGTGGTATACACAATGTCGCAGAGTAATCACCAAGTCGAACCTGCGATGTTACCACACATGGCTCTGGGTGGCAACCAGATTTTAGGCTATCACCCGCTTGCCAGGCCGGGGAACCGTAGTAAAATTAGGAGTTCCAAATTGGTACTGGTACATTGCAGTTTACTTGGTATAAAAAAGTAGTGTACACAAAGACATGTCAGTTGAACTTTAATCATAGACCCAACCATGAGGTAGGTCAACTTCAAGTCACCTGCCAGCTGGTACACCGTGGAAAGTAATGGATGAAGCTTTCAAGGTGAAAAGATCACACGGTATCCGACTCTTTAAATAAAACTAAGTCCTTCCTTATTTTCCTTATGAAGAAGGTACTGATAAAATTTGCATGAAGAGGCCGCTGCAAGTAGTGTAGAACACGCGTACCCCTAGCAAAATATAATAAAGCTATTTATCTGATTGGATAGCTACACAAATGTTTTACTTACTGATATTTATCGAATATACATATTATGTCTGTTGTAATCGAAAAAGAGTAACATTTCTGAAGTGTTTACCAACCTATCAGAATAAACGAAAATACCTCGGCAATATACAATCACAAACGTATCACACGAAACGTGGCTGAAACAACGATCGCCGAGGGAGCCGTCGCTCGCCACCGATGGGGAGAATTGAGTTTGTTTAGCCCGCCCCTTTCACCTGTTGCCGGGGCACGTGCCCGTCCCGGTCCCCTTGCTTTCAGTGTAGAAACGTTTTCTAAGTACATACGGAACTTTCAAAGGGAGTTTTGTTCCATGCAAGGCTACCAGGCCGCGCTGTACTTGCAGCTTTTACGAGTTTACATCTGTATTTTTTAGGTGAATGGTAGAAGTGCTTATATTGCGGTCTGGATATACTGGTAATATAGCGAACAAAGTGTTTGTATTAGTTGAAACCGAAATCATTTGTAATATAACGTCATTTCATATCAATTCAAAAGATAGAGCAATTTAAAAAGTATTTAACTAAATTTAGATTTCGAAGAAACTAGCAACCAGATTGAGTCGAATAAAATACAAGAATGTAAAGTCGTCCATAAATTCAACATTTTGAACACTTAACCACTTTGCTCTCGAGGCATGATGAAAGATTATTAAAAAATAAATTTAGGTCTATCTATGAATTATACCGTTTCACAACCTAGCGAAACGCGACAATGCGTGTCTTTTGCTGACGGCCCACTTAGAATTTAGCAGTTACCGTCACCTGTGAGTGTTGGCAATGTCAGTGGCATCGCGAATACGCTGCTATCCCATAAGGGTACAGGAACTTGGGTCACTGATGCTGGAACACAACACAAAGTTATTATGGCGGCATACTTAAGACCAAAGGTAGTCGCCATCCAGACGAGCTTGGGGCCCTACCACGTAGCTAGGGTGGGATGTTTTGTCGCATTTTATGATAGGTCGACCCCGGCTGCAGTGGGCAGTATTTTTTCTCCGCCCCTGCACGGATAAAAATGCTACATTTATTAAATAATTTTTAAACAATTTCTATGTCGCTAGATTGACGAATTGTTATGGAAGAGCGCACGAAAGAAACGGAAAGCTTTTCGAAAAAATATTTCAGTAAAGGAATTCTTAAAATGAGTATAAAATTCTATTAAAGACATTTTTTAAACTGTAAACATATAACTTGTATAATTTATCGTAGTACGAACCAATAAAATTAATTAACTAATTCTAATGCGAAGGTAGCGTGTAGAAAACCTGTTTCTAGATTTTCCAATGGATCCGGTTCTGATGTGGGGCTGTCACTTTTACCAGATGCATACATGCAATCAGTTTCCACTCATATATATAGTAATGTATTATGTTGAAGTACAAAGGTTTATTAATTTTCATCTCCATTCGTATTTTAACGTGTAAAATAATGCAAAAATTACGAAAATACAGTTTTCTATTTTTTTTTACGAGTTTTCACGAGCTTCTTGAATGGTAGTTATTGTGGTTTAAAAATTGTTGCAAG
Organism: Malacosoma neustria; assembly: GCA_963693495.1. Taxonomy (NCBI): domain Eukaryota; kingdom Metazoa; phylum Arthropoda; class Insecta; order Lepidoptera; family Lasiocampidae; genus Malacosoma; species Malacosoma neustria. Next base: position 22,032,485 of record OY856375.1, on the reverse strand, counting down.
ATAAAATATTTTTATAATTTTAAATGTGTACGATATCTCATAAATTCAAAACAAATTTTAGTAAAGCCATGGAATAATTATAAAGTACAACTAGATGGGCATCTGTATAAAATCTGTGCAAAATTAGCGACTAGGTGACCCGGCAGTAATCGTCGTTCCGCCATATAAATTAAAAACATTACATTTTGGACAGGATTTCGTAAAATCTGTTATTAGTTAACGACTACAGCGCGAAAAGCTCAACTATTTATCCGTGCAGGGGCGGAGAAAGAATACTAACCTCTACGGCCGGGATCGGCCTGTCGCAAAAGCCGACAAAACAACCCACCCTAGCTACGTGGTAGGGCCCCAAGCCCGTCTGGATAGCGACCACCTTTGGTCTTAAGTATGCCGCTATAATAAACCTTGTGTTGTGTTCCGGCATTACTGACCCAAGTTCCTGTACCCTTATGGGACAGCAGCGTGTTCGCGATGCCACTGGCGTTGCAAACACCCATAGGCAACGGTAACTGCTAAATTCTAAACGGGCCGCCAGGCTGTCCGCTGTTCTACAGCAATAAAAAAAAAACTATGCTCAATTTCAAGTCAATCGGGTGTATAGTTTTGAGATCTCGTGATGACGCTTATATGTATATAAAAGGTGATATTATTGTACATACACTGCAAGAGAACTCCATTCCTTAACATTTTTAGAGTATATAAAATGTTAATGTGCTATGAATTCTCTATGTTCTAAGCTTTTGAATTGTTGAACTAATGAAGCGTTTGTTATGCTAAGCTGTGCATTTTACGGCTATTTAACTCTGACGTCAAAGCGTCTCAAGACTAACCCCACCGACCCAGTAAAGAAATATAAAAAGCAATAGTGATGGGCACCGGCGAGGAGGCAAACAGTTGATAACATGCATCGATACTTGTTTATTTAATCGATTGGCGACATGTAACGAGTGCAATGAACTGCGTGACGTCCGAGCCGACGGCGCTGCGCCTCTCACTGCGTCACACCAACTCGTATATATTGACAATAAATATGTGTATTAACCTGGTAAAACCCAATTTATTTTTAACCAGTCTAAATTTAAAACTGATATTATTCATTTAATTATACCTACCTCCTTTTTGGAATTTATTATAATATGTAGCAACCTTGTGAGAATTTTTATACATTTTTAACAACACAATAATTATTTAACATGATTAACTTTAACATGTTTATATTAATGAAATGAAAGGACAATTACCGGGATGCAAGGACTTGTAAACGGATATGTTTTATTTATTTTTGGATTGAAATCGATAGCCTGTTTATGATATGCAGTATGCAGATCGGAGAAATCGGAGTCTACTTAATTGCTTCATTACTTTGATACGTTTTTAACAATGCCCTTAATCAGTTAATCTGGGAACTCGGCTGGTACATTACCTATATACATATATGTAAGTGATCTTATACTATTCTGGCTTTGGGTTTGACCTCCACGAAATGTAGGCTGCTTGTATTATTTTCAAAAAAGTATTTTGGTTTGGGACGCCGCCGCCCTCGAGATCGTGTTAGCAAATCGTGTTAGTGGCGGCGGGATGGAAAAGGGAACCTCCAGCCGGTTATTGGGCTCGCCCCTCACACCTTTGTAAAAGTCCAGAGGCGGCCGGGGTTAGCGAAATGCATTACAGAAGAGACAAACACATAGGAGATGCCAGTTTACGTCGCCACGGCCAGCCCAGCCTGCCCGGGTTGGAGGCAAAATCAACTCCCTTCATCCGGGCATCGGGCAATATGAGAACACTAGGAGGATTTTATATTTATAAAAAAAAAAACAAATTTTCACTAAATGCCTTAAAAACAATGTCTGATACAAATTGCAAAGAAAAATGCTCAAATTAAGGCCGTTTTATTAGTAAATTAAGTAATATTATAGTAATGTTTATACTATCAGATCTCTTTTTACCCTCTATTCGTCGTTTCAATCTTAACGCCTATCTCAACTATACCATTCCAAATTAAACCCATCCCTATACTACTCCCATTTCCTCTATCTAGATGTTCTTGGTGCCACACTTTCTATGCTCTGCGTTATTTACGTACGCCATTATTTGCAAAATACTGTTATCTAACTAACATTATCGAATTTTAAACACACAACTATAAATCGTTTATCTGCAAAACATACGATAATAAGGATCGAAACATTAGTTTTGACACGTAGTTTTACAAAGAGTATATCAATATACTAGATAGAACACCTATCTTATCGATGAATGCAGAAGATAAGTTTACAATTTAGAGGCGAGAATGGTATTTATAATAATTAAAGTATTTTAATATGTGTTAATTGTTTGATAAAGGTATATTGTATAGTTTTGCCTTAATATCAGTTTTTATCCGTACAGGGGCGGAGAAAGAATACTAACCTCTGTGGCCGGGGTCGGCCTGTCGTAAAAGGCGACAAAATAACCCATCCTAGCTACGTGTTAGGGCCTCAAGCCCGTTTGGATAGCGACCACCTTTGGTCTTAAGTATGTCGCCATAATAACCTTGCGTTGTGTTCCGGCATTAGTGACCCAAGTTCCTGTACCCTTATGGGACAGCAGCGTGTTCGCGATGCCACTGGCGTTGCAAACACCTATAGGCGACAGTAACTGCTAAATCCTAAGCGGGCCGTCAGCCTGTCTGCAGTCCTGCAGCAATAAAAAAAATATCAGTGTAGTCCGGTCAATTTAGACCAAAAAATGAGAGTGAAGGTGCATAAATTCCTAGAAGCTGAAAATCAGTAAAATTGTTCAAAACATAATTATAAATAATTAAATGTTCCCCATCATTCCCGTGTATGGAGTTTTTTTTTATTCAAGGTCAAAGATCAAGAAAATGAGTTTCGCGATATTCAGCAAAACGGTAAGTTTTATCATAAAAGTACCTTAGACAAAAATTGTAGATCATAAAATTATCTATAAAAATGTATCAACACTTTTTTCCTACGAGCCACCGTTTCTGAGATATAACGATTCAAAAAGTTATAAAAGTTGTAGAGTATCTATAGAGATGTATGTACAAGGTGGGCCAAAAGAAGTCATCCGAAGTTGTTTGGCTCTCATTTTTTTTCTAAATGACAAACTTCGATTCTGTTTTTTGATTATGTTTATTTGGACCTTTAGAATTTTATTGGTCTAGTCGAGAAGATGATATCGGCCAAATGGGCGCCGTTACAATTCATTGCTATACTATACGGGCTCGGTTTATGGCATTTTTCAACACTTCGGCGAGAACTTCGGGCGACAGTATATAAAGATAAGATTTTAAGACTAAGTGGCTGATGATTGGTTATAATTATCTGACAAATATTTGTACGCCTTTTGGGCAGAACAGCATAAGGATATTACCATTTATATGTGTGCATACATCTGTGCATTATTTTACTCTTGTTCAAACAAATAAATGAATTTGACAGATTCTCGCACTCGTGTCGATGTTGTCCTTGAGGGCTTCCAGGGTCTCGGGCTTGTTCACGTAAAAAAAAAAACAAAAAACCCCACGAAAAAGTCTGGAACGGTTAAATCGGGCGATCTTGCGGGCCAGTGTAAATCGCCAAAACGAGAGATGAGGCGACCCGATTACTCCTCCAGCGTGAACAGCGCACCATGCAGTCACTTTGAGCGGGTGTAATGGCTGCTCGTGCATCACTCGTGGATTTTCGATGCCCCAGAAGCGATAGTTTTGCTTGTTCACGTACCTGCTGAGGTGGAAATGAGCCTCATCGCTCATTATGATTTTGGTCGAAAAATCGTGCACTTCGTCCTCGAGATTGAGGATGGCTTGGGCGTAGGTTACACGCGTTTGGCGGTCGACAGGCAGCAGCTGATGCACGGACTGGACTTTGTACGGGAACATGCGCAGGTGTTTGACCAAAATCCGGCTTAGGAACGGCCGGCTGATGGCTAATTGCGAGGCACGGCGTCTGGTCGATGTTTCTGGCGAAAGCTAGACATCCTTGCCAACAGCGGCAATATTCTCGGCAGAACGGGCGTTCCGGGGCCGGCCACTCTTGGCAGCGTCTCGTGTGGTCCCATACTCTTCAAGGTTGGTGGCTAAACGGCGCAGTGTGTGCGCAGTCGGTGCCGGACGACCGGGGAATCGGCGACGGAATTCGCGCTGCGCCAACATCACAGACGAATTGTTACGCAAAAAAATAGACACGATTATTCCGCGTTCTTGGGGAGTGTATCGCTCCATAGCTTGGTCACTTGTATTCTACATCTGTCTAGTTCACAAATGTCAAAATAGATTTGACATTGGCCGCCATTTGCAAAAATAAGAGCATCTTCCAATAAGGTGATTTCTTTTGGCCCACCTAGTACGTGGCGTACTCACGCATATTTGACGATAACAACTTTTATAACTTTTTGAATCGTTATATCTCAGAAACGGTGGCTCGTAGGAAAAAGTATTGATACATTTTTTATAGATAATTTTATGATCTACAATTTTTGTCTAAGGTACTTTTATGATAAAACTTACCGTTTTGCTGAAAATCGCGAAAAATTCATTTTCTTGACCTTTGACCTTGAATAAAAAAATTCCATACATGGGAATGATGGGGAACTTTTAAATATTATTTATAATTATGTTTTGAACAATTTTACTGATTTTCAGCTTGTTGGGACTTTATGCACCTTCGAATGTCTAAATTGACCGGACTAGTGTACGTCTTTCTCACGCATCGAATAACGAAAACGACACGAATTAGTTTTGCGGGCCCGAAAACCTGCGGCTTTGGCTTTTACTTTTCAATATAAGGTTATAGGGGCATGTTTCTGTCTGGCCAGTCTCTGGTCCCTTACCACCAAACTTGGGAGTTGTTTTGCCACGTTTTACAACAGGCCGCCTCGCCGTAAGGGTTAGCGATCGCACTCCGCCCCTGCATGGAGAAAAAGATGTTAAATCAGCATTCTGCTGAAATAGTACTCCTTGTTAGTATGATTTTACCAAGATCAAGTTTTTGCAATTGCATTCTTTAGCGCAACTTTTTGCTTCTTTAATTTCGTTCCTTTTAATGAAAAAGCACTAGAAAATTCTGTGGTTTTCGGTTTTAACATATGTACTCGCCCTGTGATCTCTCAACTATTAAAGGAGAAATTAAACTGTGTCCATCCTTTGCTATATGCGAATTAACAAAAGTGATAAGAATGCACCAAACAATTTAACTACAAAGTAATTATGGATAAACAACTTTATAAACTTTGAGTAGAGTTAAAAATAAAAAAGAACGCGGAAATAAATTTTTATTCATGAATATGTAGGCGGTACGACGCACGGTGGCGAGACAAGAAATCGTAAAGTGTAAAGTTAAAAAAAATAGCAATCAATCTGGCACGTCACGAGAATATTCACAGATTTGCTCAAAATTGAAACACTAAAGTCATTTTACGAGACACAAAAATTTAAAAACACAAATATTTATTTGGTCAACGTGGTAGAACAACGCTGACGCTCTGATGCTTTTTGTTTTAGCAAAATAAAAGTATTAATGATGAATTAATATTTACTTTCGAAAAGATTCTGAATTATTTTTATTGCTGGGAAACATCGCTAACACGCTGCTGTCCGCGTTGGGGAATAGGAACCTGGCTCACTTATTGGTTGGGAACACAACACAAGCTTACTGTGACGGCAAATTTAGAAACCAGGGGTGGTTTCAATACAAACGGGTTTGGAGCCCTACCACCAGGTCTGTTTTGTCACCTTCCGCCTCCGGCCGCAAGGCTCAGTATTCTTACTCCACCCCTGCACCGAGAAAGATATATTCATCTTTAACCATATCGTCTTCTACGCAGCCTATTTGCTGAAGGCTTTTTTGTTTTAGCAAATTAAAGTATTTAACAAAAGTAGTTCAAAAAGTACACATATTTAGTTCAAAACAGATTCTGTAATTTAAAAGTGATTAATATCTAAAATTGTACATAATTACGCTCTGTAAACAACAAACCATTCGTATATTCAGTATTCAGTCATATTATCTTTGAATTTCACAACCATTTTAATATATATAAAACATAAACTTATTTTGTGTCTGAGAGAGCATTATTTAATTAATAGCGCGGAAATGTTAAGTAACTATGTGTGTAATATAACAATTAAGACGATATCACTGACCAAGACGAACATGACTAATCGCAAGTGCGTTTTTTTAATTCGCAACCGTCAAAACTTGACACAAACTTGAATAATAACAAATTATCATCGTTTGAAGAAGATTATTTATTACAAATGCTTGAGGCTTTGTTAGTGAATGCTGAAGCCATGTGCGTATTTTGGTCAGAGTTCATTATTTTTTTAAAAATCTAAAAATAGATTTCAACTTCTCACAATGCATGGTCATGATGGTTGTGTCTGATAAACGCTTCCGGATTCAATTTCAACCTTAAATACTTGTTATTAATTTCGAAAATCACTTTTTGCGCTTTTCAGTATTACGGGTTTCTCGATTGTTGATACGTCGAGATTAGAAACAACGTGGCCGGCCCGAAATAGAATCTCGGACGCGTATTTGCATTTATAAAAAATACAAACCAGTTGCGGGGATTTAGATTGTTTTCGTTTTATGTGGTCTTTGACACGACACGTTTAGCGTTGCGTGAAATTTGAGGAAGACTCTAATTTACAGACCGATTTTTTTTATATGTAAATACGTATTTATATATAAAAAATCATATATATCAATCATGTACGTACATGATTGATATACATGAGTATTAGTTAGGCTTATTTTATTGTCATACAAAAAATCTTCATGAACTACCTAACTTACTTAATTAGGACAAAATAATGCAAATAAATACGACATAGCGACATAGCCCGGATGATTGCAAAACTGAAGTGGCAGTGGGCTGGGCACATAGCGCGAAGGACAGATGGCCGTTGGGGCAGAAACAAGATGGACCGATGATCTGGCCAAGATCGCCGAGCCGAAATAGGTTGGATGAGGGCAGCTCAGGACCGATCGTCGTGGAGATATTTGGGGGAGGCCTTTGTCCAGCAGTGGGCGTCTTCCGGCTGAAATGGTGATGATGATGAATGCAAAAAATCCGTTCTCCAAATTATTTCAATAAAATAACTTTGGTTCTATGGAAGACCTTTTAAAATTAAAATTATAAGTAACGCTTGCGACAGTATTGGATATGATATTTTGATTGTAAAGTGTGAAAAAATATCGACAATTTTGGCATACCCTAAGGAGAATGGTTACTAAATTAAATGTTTATACAGCGAGCATACCAAATTCACATGCATAAATGATTTAGTGTCACTCATGTACAGTCAGTTTCGCCAATAACCTCGATTGGTAATGGTAATGGTAAATGGTAATAATGAATGATTATACAATAATCATGTACGACAAATCCTCTATCATAATTTTCTTCCAAGCGTTGCATTGCAGTGCTATTAACTTAAGCACATTATTTCTGTGAAATTTGTCTTATTTGCGCGAAAAGTGGTTGTTCCTTCTTCTTCCTACCCTCATCCCATGTGGGGTGGGCACAACATGTTCTCTTCTTCCACTCTCCTCTGTTAGCCGTCATCTCATCATTCACACTCTTTTTCACCGTTTCATTTTTACGCCACCCATATTTTCTTTGGTAAACCAAATTACCAGTACCACGCCGAACTGACAGGAAACCCGAGTAGCTATTAACCGTACAGCGGGCGCTTTTGTGCTGCTGAGCGTGTGATGGTCCGCGGTGGCCGCAATGACATCCAACCAAAACCCCGGTCGCCATCCAAAGCTTGAAGGCATTGCAAGATAGGCTTTAGGGCCTGATCGTCACAACTTTAGAAGATGAAAACTAAATGATCCTTACAATATGATTTTATTATTATATATTACACGGCATAATAAATACAATTAACAACAAAATACCTGGTATTTACAAATCCAGTTGAAAACTATATTCATTTCGACACGCGGGTAAAACCGATTTCTTAAATAATTCAGATCTCTATTAAGATTAACCGCAAAGGCTATCTTGTTTCACTATGACGTGTGTTCAATAATGTTATTCACTAAGATTTACAAACAATTCAAATACGTACTATAATTAAATTTTTAATAAAAAAAATGCATATTAAAATATGTATAAATACAAGGTTTTCATTTTTAAATATTTTAATTGTTTTATCAAAACTTGTTTCATAACATTGATTGATATGAATTGAGACTCATAGCAATTGATACGAGTTTTTTGGATATGTAATTTTTATTGGGATGTTTTTTATTATTAAGTATATTTGTTCATAAAATATAGGAACCAATTGTTTCGCATGTAGATTATGAAATAATGCTTTTTTTTTGGTCTCGGAGAAAAATCTCTCATGACGGGTTCCCCCGGCCCGGGGGGACCGAGGGATATGTGGGACTCCGGGATTTTTCCGATTACCCGCTAAAAAACCCCGCTGTTCTCCTATCGCCTACGCCCGGGCCCACAGATATATGGCCTGCCGATCTCGTGGCCCGGGCCGCCGCCGGCCCGCCCTTTGTCTTAAGGCGGGCCCCTTCTAAAGTGTTGGCGTCAGGGGGTCAGTGTTTCGTTCCCCCGGCGCTCTCCTGTAACAACTCTAGGAGTTGAGGGGGGCCGCGGAACAGCACGTAGCCCTCATCCTCGCGGCAATAGTGCGGGCGGCGGGTCCTCCCCCGAGGGGCAGAGATGAAATAATGCTACCTAAACTTATTTGAGATAAGTCTTCGTTAATCTAAGAGTAATCATTAATTTAGCTAAATTCAAAAGTTACAAAAGGTTTTTGTCTGATCATGGTTGTATTATTAGCAGTTGAAAGAACTGCTACAAAAAAGGTGGATGATTTAAATCTGGACTAACACGAGGGACAGGTGCTGGTGACAATAAAAAATTTTCAATGTTAGATATAAATACATAGATCTAATATACGGCTCCTATAGTTTTTAATGTTGTTAAATTGATAAATGTTAAGTTCACTTAAAAAGTTAATTAATTATTTATTACTTAAGTTATAATCGCTCTAAATAAATACCACAATTGCGCCATTCTAATGAAGGTGAATTATAGTCGCCTATTACTACGACAAATTCCTTAAAATCGTCAAGCTGAATGGCACATAAAAGATGATCAAAGTGGTAAACGTTGGAGTCTAAATTTGGTGGAATATAAACTGTTACAATGGTGCTGCAGCTGCCATTGCGTAGTTCGATGAGAAGTTGGTTAACAAGCGAGCAGTCGCACCAGGAAGAAGTGTGGGAGCGTGTGGCGGCGACAGCAGCGTCTGTGGGCGTATAGGGTGATGCTCCCAGGTCCCGTCGGACTTCAACCAACACGCCGCCGCCGTCGCGCCGCCCGCCACCCAGCCACCCAGCCACCCTTGTCTCGGTCGCGTCTAAAAACCCTATAACGGCCATCAATGAACTCACTGTCTGATATACTACCTTCATGCAACCAAGTTTCAGTCAAGACAATAACATCGTAATTGTGAGGTACAATACTCATATAGGCTGTATGTAACTTAGTTCTAATCCCTCTACAGTGTTGATTAATTTGCAGTTCTTTGTCCTTTTTTACATTTAATTATTTGTGAGATACGGGTATAATTTAAATGCAAATTTCGCGTATTTATTACGATATTTGTGTCTGAAATGGTTTCAGTCGGAAATAAATCAGGGCAGCTTAAGCTCCTTCTTTTTAGCGAATCGTACAAGGCATCTTATGACGCCTTTGAAAGTCAGGAAAAAATGTCACCGGAAGGCATCTTCGCTCAAAACGCGAGGAACTTTTGCCCTGCACGCACACAAGAGGGTTTAATCACTTCGATGCTAAGCTAAAGACGTAAAAAAACCTGGATCGTTTGTTTTTCTCTTATATTCAGTCGTGCGAACAGTTCTCTTTATTTATTTGATCTATACAAATAAATAAAATTGGAGGGTCTGTTTGTAATATTAAAAGAACCCCTTTTTACTAAGTTCAATCGGACGTATACATGGTACATATACCAAAACAACATTTTTAAAATTTTTGTCTGTCTGTCTGTCTGTTTGTTTGTTCCGGCTAATCTCTGAAACGGATGCACCGATTTCGTACGGGGCTTTCACTGGCAGATAGCTAATGTATCAAGGAGTAACATAGGCTATTTTTATTTTAGAAAAATAAAATAGTTTTTGTTAAAAATGATAAGTTTCGGAAATTGTATAGTCTAATTTAAGTTGACCTCAGATTTATATCATCAATCATATGAAATAGGGTTCAGCTCAGGCTGGACTTAGTAGGTTGAATTTTCAATTTAAGTTGATCTCATATATCCAAAAAATGCTGCCCAAAGTCACTATTCCACGCGGACGGAGTCGCGTCCACAGCTAGTTTGATATATACATAAAATCTTATAGACTTCCCATAATATTTTTTACGCTGACTCACCAATAATAGATTCGGGTATACTCCCGGTAGGTTGAATTCGGAAACGTATTGTTTTATAATTCTGGCCTAAGATTTAGCCGCAAAGATAAAACGTTGCACCCAGAACCAGGAACATAATGAACTTAGTTTGGCATTACACGATGTGCTGTGGTCGACCCCGATCGTTGCACTATACTTAGTCTATTTTTACTAAAATAATGATATTGTGTTAAAGTATTTCTTTAAAAGACATTATGTATCTCTCCATTACTTATACTCGATGGTATATTGTTTTTATTAATAATTAATCATCATAAACATTAGTAATCGTAAGGTCAATGCCCTAATCTATGTTTTTGTTTGTCCGTTAATTAAAATACTTCGTTCAATGACGCCATTGAAACAAATTGATCGCTTCCAAAAACACATACATGAATGGTCCAGTTTTACGGTGGTAGAATCCAAAGTTTTAAAAAAGACTTGTTTAATATAAAAATACGTACGACGTACGTAATAAATAAGTACGACTGGTTTGTGTGACGCAAATAAGATTTGATAATATGTAAAAAGGTACAAAATCAATGACTAATAACTTATTTTTAAATGACTGGTACAATTTCTTAATAAACTGAGGGTGGCTCACAGTGACGCAAATTCACCCTTGATCACCTTCGGGTCAGATGTGGAAAACCCATACAAAGTACAATGCAAAATCGATGTTCGAGTGGAATGTTTAAGATCTAGTTTCGAAATGGTACCTTTTAGAATGAATTTCTACAATTATACACAATTTGTTCCACATTTATTATCATTACATTCAACATTGATCTTTATGTTGCAGAGCTTAAATTGAAAAATAGTTTAAACATGGGATGAATTTTAAAACACAGTTGTAACACAAAATATCAGAGCGTATGTACAGAAGTGTGTAGAGCTTTATTTTATATCTACTCGGCGAATGAAAAGGACTGTTACGAATACATATTCGACTATAATTATTCATTGTTTATTTTTAAGTTTTTATCATTCATTTTTAAGTTTGAACTTTATTAGGGTTCTCTTGCGCCTCGCATGAGAAGCGCGGCAAATTCAAAACTGAGGAAAGTATATTTTCATTATATTTACACACACACACACACACACACACACACACACACACACACACACACACACACACACACACACACACACACACACACACACACACACACACACACACACACACACACACACACACACACACACACACACACACACACACACACACACACACACACACACACACACACACACACACACACACACACACACACACACACACACACACACACACACACACACACACACACACACACACACACACACACACACACACACACACACACACACACACACACACACACACACACACACACACACACACACACACACACACACACACACACACACACACACACACACACACACACACACACACACACACACACACACACACACACACACACACACACACACACACACACACACACACACACACACACACACACACACACACACACACACACACACACACACACACACACACACACACACACACACACACACACACACACACACACACACACACACACACACACACACACACACACACACACACACACACACACACACACACACACACACACACACACACACACACACACACACACACACACACACACACACACACACACACACACACACACACACACACACACACACACACACACACACACACACACACACACACACACACACACACACACACACACACACACACACACACACACACACACACACACACACACACACACACACACACACACACACACACACACACACACACACACACACACACACACACACACACACACACACACACACACACACACACACACACACACACACACACACACACACACACACACACACACACACACACACACACACACACACACACACACACACACACACACACACACACACACACACACACACACACACACACACACACACACACACACACACACACACACACACACACACACACACACACACACACACACACACACACACACACACACACACACACACACACACACACACACACACACACACACACACACACACACACACACACACACACACACACACACACACACACACACACACACACACACACACACACACACACACACACACACACACACACACACACACACACACACACACACACACACACACACACACACACACACACACACACACACACACACACACACACACACACACACACACACACACACACACACACACACCGACACACAGACACACAGACACACCGACACACCGAAAAAAGTAGCCTATGTCCTTCTCCGAGGTCCAATCTATGACTATTCCGAATTTCATCAAAATTGGTTTTAGGCGTGAAAGCATAACAAACAAACTCACTTTCGCATTTATAATATTTTTTTTTTCTCTTTTTTATCATACGACCAGTCATGTAGGCTATAAGTAAATGAGTTGAAAGCAAGTTGGTGTGTAGGGTGCTAGAGATGTATGAACGAAAAAATATAAAATTAAAATATAAAAATGAATAATTAATACATAGAATTCTATGTATCTTGATATTAGTAGACTTAGTAGTTGTATAGTTTACAATTCATCAAACATTTATAATGAACAGTATATTAATATATAGTAAAAAACACACATAGTAAAGTTAATATGCGAATAAAATAGAATATGCAGTTATCACGGATTAAACATATACAATTACAGATTACAAGAAATCGCTTTCAGCGATAAGACCGCCATTTGCACGTTTTATTTTTATCCATAATGAAATCTGTATCTGTTTTGTACAAGAATATTCTATTATATTTAACATATAATACAAGTTTAAGTTGTGCCAAATTAGGCACAACAAATTTCAGGTACAGTGTGCGCGAGGGGTCATCTGGGTAACGGCCAGCGAAGCGCTGATGGTAAAGCACGTGACAAAACTAAAATGCTGGATGATCTATAGTATTTTTTTTATTGTTATTCCATATCAATTATGCACAAATGTCAAAACGCCTTTTAAACTATTGCACGCAACGTGTCTACACTAGTGTTTTTCGATAGCGTAACGTACGGAGTATTACTTCTGTACCTTTGTTAGCGTTTGCGGTAGTGATGTACGTACTAAATATCGATGACTTGCACACTCATTGATGCTTTTTATCGACCTGTTATCGCCGGTTCCTGGTAGACACAATATTTATTAGGTAACCATTATCGCGATGATGTTTGTTAAATTATTGCTCATTATTAATTATACACGAAGTATTAGCTTTTATAAACGGACGATCATGATTCATATTTATTTTCTTGTTTACAAATGCATTTTTATTAAATTTTCAGAAGTTAATGTTGTTTTTTTTTAATTGGAATTTTAACAGTGCCGATGCTGCTACGATGTACAAATGTGTTTTTTATCTTGGTATCCAAGATATAAAACCTAAATATAAAAAATATAAAAGTCTGTGTGTATGGGATTGACAAGACGAACTACGCGCCGTTAGATGGAGTCCAGGGAATTTAGCTGACAGGCCGGTGCTCCAGCCCACAAATGTGAGCAGTACTCCATGTGTGGCCTGACCTGTGCTAGCACAAGCCGTTGCCTTGGGGTGAAATACTGCTTGGACCGGCTTAGCACACCCAGCTTTTTGGAGGCAAGCTTAGCTTTGCCCTCCAGTTGGCCCCTAAACTGGACATCGTTCGTGATGTCGACACCAAGGATCCTAAAACTCTCTGAGATGGTAAGAGGAGTTCCCTGAAACTGAGACGCAGGTGCGATTGTAAATTAAACGAACAAACGCAGGCGTCAATTACTCGACATACCAGACTATAATTATCTATGTATATAAATAAAATGATAGAGGTCTGCAGTTGTGCACGCATCACGGCAAAACTACTGTATAGATTTCAAATAAATTTTTTAAGTTTTATTTCTTAGATACTTGGCCCTTATCTAAAAAAGATCTTGCGATATCTTCATTTAATGTAAAGTTATTAAAGTTTAAAGAAACAACGATTATTATAAGCACTACGTGTTCAGTGATGTGTGTTTTCTTGCTGCGGATAAGTGGGACAAGCGTTGTAGCGTGCATGCGTAGAAGAGGGTCTCTTCTACCTCTGCCTCATGACGAAAACTTTCTTAATATATCAAGCAACGCGGACGAAGTCGCGGGTGTCAGCTAGTCATAACTGTTTTTCGTTACATTTTATAACACATGTCACGATTATTACTATTAATAACTCTGCATATTCTACATCTACATGTGTATTTCTAATTATAATTACGAACATACAATTGTATGTTAAACACACTTGCAATTCTTCAGAAAAATTCTCACAAAAAATGTGTTTCCCTAGCGCAATTAATTTTGCTATTATAATGATTTGTTCGATGAAGCGACGATACTTGGCGATTTGACGCGTTTTGAATATTCATAGTTGATCAGTGTCGATAAGATCTTTTAGTATGAAATGACACACCACTAATACTGACTGACACAAGTGGGGTGCGGTTCGACTGTTGGCGACATTTAATTAGTTTGTATTTCGCGTATTTTCGTGTATTACATTCTAGCGAGCTCTGCTCGCTTGGCTACGTTCTTGGTGTGGCTAGGCAACTGTTTCAACTTACCCTAATATGTATTATTTATGTTCAATGCTTATTTTATCCATACTAATATAATAAATGTGAAAGTCACTCAGTCTGTTTCGTTTTTCTGCCTAAACCGCAATTTCGATGAGATTCGGTATAGATATAGGATGGGCCTTGGATAAGGATATAAGCTACTTTTTGTCTGTGAAAATGAAACTTGAAGGAGGAAACGTAATTAAGTTATGTTTTTTTTTTAATTTATATGAGAGAACAACGTTTGTCGGGTCAGTAAATAACCATATTTATAAAAACACACACAAACAACACACAATCGCGTTGATAATCATATCGCAGCAGTCATACTAACTTAGGTATTCATTATCCTCATTAACACTTGGTTTTGGTTAGTACTTTTAGTTTTTTGATGGCGAATAGAATTTCATAAGATTTCTAAGAAAATCAAAATTGTTTTTTTAATATTTTCTTGGCCACCAGTCACATAGGATTTATTATATTGAGTTATATTGAATCTCATCATGGCTTGAAAAGTGCAACCGACGCACCTAGAATAACTGTTTCAATACTGATAAATTACTATCAAATTCTACAAATTATAATTTCCTTTCAACAATTAATCGAAACCAACAATCTTTGACAATCACTGTGAGTTCCGCACACCGGAACGCCTATGGGGGGTCACGAATTCGAGTCCCGGTTGCTTAGCATCTGTGCCACAGGCGCTCTGCAGTTTACATTGGGACTGGATTGCGCTGTGTAAATTAGTCCAGTATAATAATTTTTATAGTATACTAGCTGACCCGGCAAACGTTGTTCTGCCATATAAATAATAAAATGTCAAAAAATTAAAAAAAAAATTTGGGGGTGGGTCACCCCTAACATTTAGGGGGATGAAAAATAGATGTTGGCCGATTCTCAGACCTACTCAATATGCTCACAAAATTTCATGAGAATCGGTCAAGCCGTTTCTGAGGAGTATGGCAACGAAAACTGTGACACGAGAATTTTATATATTAGATTAAATCCTGTCAAATATTAACTTTTTGTAATAGTCGCATTTTGGACAAGATTAACTAACCGTACGCGATTCCGATATGTAGGCGGTGCATAACGTCAAACGGTTATTATCTATATGACGCATTATTAACTTAGAACGTCGGCTGGTGTTTTGATGAACACTCATATTTCATAACATATAAAATAGAAATAAACAAATTGTTAAGAACTATCGTACAATTGAAGAATCTGTTTGTTTTTTTATTGCTCTAGGACAGCAAACGGATTGACAGTCCACTTAGCATTTAGCAGTTACAGTGTTTGCAATGCTAGTGGCATCTCGAACAGGAACTCCGGTCACTAATGCCGGAACACAACAAAAAATTATTATGGCGGCATACTTAAGACCAAAGGTGGTCGCCATCCAGACGGGCTTGAGCTTGGCTTGATACCACATAGCTAGGGTGGGTTGTTTTGTCGCCTTTTACAACAAGGCGACCCGCAGAGGTCAGTATTCTTTTTCCGCCCCTGCACGGATATAAACTGAAGGAAACAAAGAAGAATGAAAAATCAAGTGTCTATGACTGGAAAAGATTTTGATGATGACAGGAAAAGGTTAATCTCGTTCTTGCAGAATTTTAGCTATGATCAAAACTTGAATCACCAGAAATCGCGTCCGCGAGTAGAAGTAGATAGTGTTTAATGGTATAGGAAGACTGTAAAAACAGTGCTTAACGTAGACCTTGGACTATGCGGGTACAAAAAAGGCCATCTTCTAAACCAGTGATTAAAATTGATGAGAGTAAAAAGATCGCGCCCATTACTATGATGGTACGTTAAAAACTAGCCTTGGAATATTCTGTTCACAAGTAAATTAAATGATCCGGAATATTTATATGAAAACGGTAGTTTCTTGAACTTTATTACTAATCTATACTACTTTACTACGTTACTTTGAGATGTGGTGCTGGAGAAGAATGCTCGGTATATCGTGGACGGAATTCCGAACCAACGAGTCTATTCTTCGAGAGCTGGGCATCAATCAGAGATTATCAAACACAGTGCAGGGTCGCATTCTCACTTTCTTTGGACATGTATCACGGCGCGGAGGCGAATCCATCGAATGCCTGGTAGTGCAGGGCAAGGTTGAGGGCGCCCGACCACGCGGGAGATCACCGATGAGGTGGACGGACCAAGTGAAAGGCGCCGTCGACGTTCCTCTGCACGAATGCACAAGGAGAGCGGCAATTCGCGAAGAGTGGCGTCGTATTGTAAAACAGGCTACAAAAACCTCAACGTGACGGCCACGACCACTCTGGCAAGTGTAACGCCAGAGAAGAAGACTACTTTAATTTTCCTTGACTTGCATATTTCTAATTCGATATTTAATCTAAATATATAGTCATTTAGAAATTTAACTATTTTATATTGCCGCCTTCGTTGCGACATAAACAAAATAGAGTTTAAAATGTTAATCGCGGGACAGGTTACCATCGGAAAAGGCCTGAAAAAAGATGGCGGTTCGGCGGTGGGCGAGGGTTTTATATGCCAGCGGTAAACTTACTTTAATTTGGAATCTTGAAGAAGTCGAATAAGTAAAAATTCAATAACAAGTCTGTTTAAGTTACTTTGTTAGTTAATAAGAATCTTGCATCTAATATATGCATACAAAAATACAACAATCTAGTGTATCAGCGAACATATATTTATAAAATAAGAAAAAAATTAAACATAATTTTTTTTTATATTTGGGCAATAAAATGATCAAAGCGATTAATATATTTAGTTTATATTTATACATATATTTCTTCTATCCGTGCAATGGCGGAGAAAGAATACTGACCTCTGCGGCCGGGGTTGGTCTGTCGTAAAAGGCGACAGAACAACCCACCCTAGCTACGCGGTAGGGTCCAAAGCCCGTCTGGATGGCGACCACCTTTAGTCCTAAGTATGCCGTCATAATAACTTTTTGTTGTATTCCGGCATTAGTGACCCAAGTTCCTGAAACCTTATGGAACAACAGCGTGTTCGCGATGCCACTGGCGTTGCAAACACTCATAGGCGACAGACAGTAATTGCGAAATTCTAAGTGGGCCGTCAGCCTGTCTGCTGTCCTACAGCAATAAAAAAATTTTTACGTGTGTATGTAATTAAAAGTATAAAAGTAGACTCGAGAATAGTTTAAATTCATAATTCAGTCTACTATAAAATATTCTTTTGCATTTGTATGCCAGAATAACAATTGCCGAGTCAGCTAGTTTACTTTAAAACTAAATTCAGTCACATACTTGTACTTGTTTGGCCGTGTAAAGCATATATTATAGCCATGTAACAATTCTCAATAGGTTACTTCAAGGTCTACTAAAGTCAAACCTTCGGATGCGATCGAGATGAAGCGTTTGTAAGAAGTATAAGACATTTGATATCTATAATTATTATCATTCCCCATATCACAAATACGCTGGATGTAACTGTATATTCCCATAAATAAGAATATGAAAATAACGTTTTTCCTGTTATACGGGAATTATTTGTTAATTAGACGAAAGAAAATATCCCAAATGAGTCATATAATTAGACAGTAAGTATAGCTAAGTTATCGCGTAATTCCCCCACGGGAATGGGGCATAATAATTAAACAAAATCTCTTTTGCTATCTGTCTGATAAAGGAGAAATAAATACATATAGGTACCTTTTTTATTGCTGTAGGACAGCAGACAGGCTGACGGCCCGCTTAGGATTTAGCAGTTACCGTCGCCTATAGGTGTATGCAACGCCAGTGGCATCGCGAATACGCTGCTGTCCCCTAAGGGTACAGGAACTTGGAACACAACACAAGGTTATTATGGCAGCATACTTAAGACCAAAGGTGGTCGCCATCCCGACGGGCTTGGGGCCCTACCACGTAGCTAGGGTGGGTTGTTTTGTCGCCTTTTACGACAGGCCGACCCCGGCCGCAGAGGTTAGTATTCTTTCTCCGCCCCTACACGGATAAAAACCTGAGTGGATAAAAAGCTGAGTGGTATTACATTCGGAGACCAATCTAGAGGTACAGGGTTCGAATCTCAGGATGACATGCACCGCTTAGGCAGTTTTCCCCGCCTATCATAGCATGTGTATGTGTATATCATAGCATAATTTCAATGTACCAACGGTGAAGAAAAAAATTGCGTGGAAACCTGCATACCCCATTTATCCTTCTCTAGGCTGGGGGACGTACGTCACTGGTATACCCGCTAAAAACACTTCGATGTTCTTTCACACGCCTTAAATGCCAAGACCGAACACTACGGTGGCTGAGGTCTGTTGCCAACCTACGGCGACGAGTGGACCTGCGTGAGCGGGAGGGAAGCTTAGCGCCTCCTTCGCGGACATGACTGCCTCGAAGAAAGAGTCGACAGCGTCCCATCCAGCTTGGCCCCCAACCATTGCTAGGATGATGGCCGGGAGTGAGAGGTCAAAACCAATGATGGCGACGAGGTATCGGCACTCCGAGCCCATGCGGGACACACTTCGAGGGTGTGGAGTGCCATGTCCTCGTCACCGGCGTTATAATGGTGGCACTCCGTCGTATGCTCTTTTTTGAGCGATGTGACACAGGTATCGTTCGAAGCAGCCGTGCCCCGAGAGTACCCGTGTCACCTGAAAGGACATGACACCTGTCAAGCCAGTTTTGGACCGCAACGCTACGATGGTGTTTTGTCCCGCACTGGGTTGCGCAAGTCTTTCCTTCCATACTGCCCGGAGATTTTCCCGGAGTTCCGTCCGCTTAGCCTCGATTTCACGAGGCGTGGGGCAATTGGCCGTCAGGTGCTCCTCCCAAGCAGGGGCCCCGTAAAGGGCCATTGACCGTACGGTTCCTTCGTATAGTTTCCGGCACACTGAGTTCGGTCCCCCGATGTTGGGGACCAATCGGCCGAGTGCCCCGTGAGTCGAGGGGCCAGCCGCTCAAAGTGTACCGAAAACTCCCATCGGCGGTCGAAGACAATACAATACAAGGCCCAGATACTTGAGAGTTATTCCGACGTCGAATCAAGTATGTTTAATATGTTACAAAAAATATTTTACGATGTTTGCAATTCAACTTAATTCGTTATAATTTAAATTAATATACCTTTTTTTAAATTAGATATACAGTGGAATCCGTTTATAATGAGTCTGAAGGGAAATGACAAACACGTCATACTAAACGGACATCATACTTCGTCGTAGTCGTAGAATAGTGACGGATCTGACATATATTAAACTTTACAGGACAACCATTTTAAAAATACACAAGCGTCATTTTACTATGAGAATCTATCATATGCGTCACTTTACCGACTGCTTAATTTGAAATCTAAAATACATGTAATTTTTTTTTAATGTAGCAATAATATTTGGACAATGTAGTATCCAAATATGGTAAAAAGTGAATTTATCCGTGCAGGGGCGGAGAAAGAATACTAACCTCTGTGGCCGGGGTCGGCCTGTCGTAAAAGGCGACAAAACAACCCACCCTAGCTACGTGGTAGGGCCTCAAGCCCGTCTGGATGGCGACCACCTTTGGTCTTAAGTATGCCGCCATAATAACCTTGTGTTGTGTTCCGGCATTAATGACCCAAGTTCCTGTACCCTTATGGGACAGCAGCGTGTTCGCGATGCGACTGGCGTTGCAAACACCTATAGGCGACGGTAACTGCTAAATTCTAAGCGGGCTGTCAGCCTGTCTGCTGTCCTACGCAATAAAAAAAAAAAAAAAAAAAATTTTGGATTTTTTTCAAATCCGACGTTATTCTACGATCACGACGACTTGTACAAAACATTTTGTAGAAAATAAACAACCTCTTGTTTTTTGTTAGGTGTATATATTTGTATGTATTTATCCTTAGTTATTATTTATCTGTACAGAAACAGATAATGACCTCTAAGAATACTGACCTCTGCGGCCGGGGTCGGACTGTCGTAAAAGACGACAGATCAACCCACCCTAGCTACGTGGTACTTTTTTTTTTTTTTTTTTTTTTTTTTTTTATACCGAGGAAAACTGTTACAGTTTCCACCAGCCTCCGGGGAAAGGCCGGTGGGGTATGTGGGATTACCTCCCGAGGGGGCTGCCTACTCCCCTCGGGCGGACCGGGGGCCAAGGCCGCCGGTCCTACCCACTAAAAACCCCGGTCGCCACTCTTGGCCTTAGAGGGGGCTTCGCAGGATCGCCTTTTGGCATTACTCTGCTAGGCCCCCAGCCAGACGTCTCCAATGAGGGTACCCCGAGTGACAGTTCCCGCTGCCGGCGGTCACACTAGACCTGCCGGTGACCAGACACAGAGTGTCCAGTCGGGGTAGGGCACCCTCCGTCTCATTGCCTTCGCCGGGAGCTTCCCCCGGAACTCCCGGCTGGCCGCTCTTACAAGAGAGCGACCGGCAACCCCTTCTCAGGGTGGGATGAGGTGCGCATAGCGTCTCCTTCCCCGATTCGTCCTACGCCGACGAATCGGTGGAGCCGCCGCGTCCTCCTCCCTCGCACGCTCGATGGCCTCCTTCTGCCGCATGACACTTTCAGCGAAGGAGACCACCGCGTTCCAGTTCCTCTCGCTGCGGAGCATTTGACCTACGATTGCCCGCAGCGAGAGGTCACCTCCCACCACACCCTGCAAATTAAACCGCTGGGGCCCCCAAGCGGCGCACTCGGACACCGTATGTTCTACGGTGTCTACTGGCGCGCCGCATTCCCAACAGGCCGGGTTCGGCTCCCGCCCCGCAATCTGGTGCAGGTACTTGCCGAAACAGCCATGGCCGGTCAGCACCTGCACCAGTCTGTATGTCAGGGTCCCGCTTGATCGCGAGACCCATTCCGACAAGTAGGGGCGGATTGCCTCAACAGTAACCCGGCCCGGCTCGGGAGGCCCCAGGATCCTTAACCAAGACTGGGTCAAGGCCTCCTGGGCGAGATCCCTGACCCGTCGCGACTCTTCCGGGCACAGCCGGAGTCCCCTCTCCCTGGCGTCGTGGCGCAGGCGGTACGTCTCTGAGAGGACAACCGCCTGCAGCTCCCAGGGCGGGTCGGCTGCCAGGAGTGCAGCCGCCCGCCAGGACACTGTACGGTACGCCCGAATGGCCCTCACGTCTATGACCCTCTGAGACCTTCTCAAGAGGGCCCTGCTACGAGACGTGAGGTGGTCTGCCCAGACAGGCGCACCATACATTGCCATGCTCCGCACGACGCCAGTGTACAATCTTCTCACGGCTGTGCCCGGCCCCCCCACATTGGGCAGGAGTCTGCCCAGGGCGGCAGCGGCCGAGACCAGCCTCGGGCACAATTGGGCAAGATGTGGCCCGAAGCTCCACCTAGGGTCTAGTGTGAGCCCCAGGTATTTCATCTGGGGCTTCACTTCGACCGCTGCGCCCCGGAGCACGATGCGTGCTTCTCGGGGTGGTCTTCTCCTGCGTCGTCCATGCAAAAAGAGGGCCTCCGTCTTTTCTACGGAGACCCTCAGACCGCACGACTCAATTCGGTCCACCACCAGCGAGGTGCTGATGGTGGATCTCCGGACTGCATCTTCGTAAGACTCACCCCGAGTTGCGACGAGGGTGTCATCCGCATAACACAACACCCTCGTATCGGGCGGGACTGGGCATCGTAGGACCCAGTCATACCCGATATTCCACAGAAGTGGTCCCAGTACCGACCCCTGCGGAACGCCGCACGCAACGCGCCTCCTTCGGACCCGACCGTAGCCATCCTCCCAGACTATGAAACGGTCCCGGAGATATGCCTCCAACAGCCTCCGCAGATACAGAGGCACTCCATGGAACCGGAGCGCCTCCAGTATCGTCTCGAACGGGAGGCTGTTAAAGGCGTTCGCTATATCAAGCGATACCGCCAGGACCACTTCTCCCTGACTCTCCGCCTCTTGTGATATGCCCTTCAGAGCGGTTAGCGCATCCAACGTGGAGCGCCCCGCCCTGAATCCGTACTGGGCGGCGGAGAGTCCCGGCTCTGCCGTGTCCAGGTGCTGGACGAGACGGCTCGCAACTACCCTCTCAAAGGTCTTCGCCGTCTCGTCCAATAGGACGATCGGGCGGTAGCCGGAGGGATCATCTGGGGAACGGCCCTCTTTGGGAATCAGGCAAAGCCTGCCCTCCCTCCACTGGGCCGGGAACTGTCCGGTGCTGAAGCACTTATCGAACAGCTCCCGAAGCCAGCCGCCAAGGTGAGTGGCGGCTTGGAGGAGCACTCTGCCCGGAATCCCGTCGGGTCCAGGTGCCTTTTTGGTGCCCTGAAGGTGTCGCAGGGCATCTTCTATTTCTTCCTCTGTTGTGGGGGGAGGATCAACGTTCTCCACTCTAAGCAGAGGGACGGCCATAGACGGGGGAGTGAATGCTCCCGGGCTCGGGAAGAGCCCCTCAATTATGCGATTGAGGGCCTCCTCCGATAGGGTCGCCGTTACCGGGGCTAGCTACGTGGTACTGCCCCAAGCCCAAGACCACCTTTGGTCTTGTGTTATGTTCCGGCATTAGTAACCGAAGCTCCCTGTACCTTTATGGGATAGCAGTGTGTTCGCGGTGCCCCTAGCATCTATCCATAGGCGACGGTAACTGCTTACTATAAGTGGACCCTCAGCCTGTCTGCTGTCCTACAGCAATAAAAAAAAAACAGTATGAAGAATGTGTCGGAATGATTGTATTTCACTAGATTTTAGCGACCATTGAAAGTAACCGATCCGTGATACGAATGTTGATGTATGTATATTTCTGGACACCAATAGATCTTTTCTATTTATTAAGTCCTTACACTAAGTGCTTATGGATGGGAATTATGATTAGATATATTTCAAAATATACTTTAATGGTGGAATGCCTATTTTGAGCACGTGTCGAGTTAATTTTGTATACACGTAACATTTATTACATTATTTATAACGAACTTTAATGATTTCCGGGATTTTATTGTATTTACTTCGTTTTAAAAATAAGCTATTTTAACATAAATTCAAATTATGTATTTGTCACAAATATATTACAAAAGGTGGCAGTAAGATGTTAACCAGTAGATAATGTTGAAAAATAAATAGATCTAATACTTAACGTGAATTTTATAAATTTAATGCTACTCCATGATCTCACTATCCGGTACGTCAAACACTAAATTACTATTTTACTTGTAACCGGGATTTAATACTAAAATTATGATATCAGTTTATTGACTATGAAGTGCCAGCCGATTTATGTTCCAAGGGCGTTACAAAAGGCGACAAATGTACTACTTCTATTAGCTCACAGACAGCAACGATAAGGTGCTATACTGTATTTTCTTCAGAGTTGGGGAGCAGCTGGCAGTGGGCGTGTTAAAAGCCCAATTTCGACACATCAGTTACCTCGTGTATCTTTAGAGAAGATGAAGGAGAAGTGTGATAGAAAGACACAGTCACTTCAAAAAATCGCACAGAATAGATGTCCTGTGATTTTAATAGAAGGGTTCAGCAAAAGCCCAGGATACGACCGAGATTAAACGCTTCCTAGAAGCAGATACAAATCAATCCTATCAAGATCATAATCTGGACACCATATTAATAATTCACCAGTAACGCGTACCCACATTGCGATTTACGAGTTTGTATACATAATACGCAAGCAATAAAATTACATACATAACTGACGCAAACAGTTTTCTGGGTGTACGGTTTCAGTGATAGCGATTTTATATGCGTAGCGTTTTGACAATATAAAAGTATTTTTGTTCAATATATGATCTAACTGATATAATGACAATAAAAATGTAATAAATATATACACATACAGTAAAGTATCTAAAAATCAAGAATTTTTTTTTGTGTCTATTCAATTATTCAAAAAACTTTAATTCCTACTTTGAAGTAAATAGTTTTTCAAATTCAAAATTTCAGAAGGCAAATAATTATCATGATCCAAATATATATAATGATGTCTAGACGAAAAAGTTGAATAATTTGTATTTCGACCATTAACATGAAACACCACGCAACGATTTAGCGTGCTTTAATATCATCACTTCAAGTCAAATCACTTCAAGGAATTGCCGCCCATATGCTTTCTAACAAGTCAACAAATTGTTATAGGACATCTATATTCGATAATGCTCTGTAATTTATAGCATAATTATATTATATTTACCAGTGAACATGTGCTGGTGGCACGAGCACGGTTCTCTCTTTAGTTTTTTTATATCAATTTTTTTACTCTATTGTCATAACGTTTGGAATTTGTTTTGTGTAATACTCTGAATTGAGACATACGTATGAGTAAATACAAGTTGAGGGTAATAAACATCGTACACATGAGCGAACAAAGGTCGAAATATGAAAACATATTTGGGGTTTCCCTGTCTAGTCATTTAATTGTATATAACTATAATCGTCCCGCTTATCATGGCGCCCCACAATATTTGTCCAATAGGAGCTCAGTGATTCACCTAGCAGCGTATGCGATTTTTCGCAAATTAATACTTAATTGTATATTAATTAAGATGATAATGCAATGCAGATGATGGCCTGGCCAAGGCTATGGTGTAAATAAATTGACGCGGCGCTACTTCCAGTGAAAATTAGTAATAGTTTTATCCTTGGACGTCATCGTGTATATGCGTCAAGGCTACAAAATATGCAAAACTAATGATGCTGACAAGATTTTTATTTCGAATGATATCAAAAAAAGCGATCCAAATCTTAGTTCAACTGATTCTAATTAATTAACAGTCAATTTAACATATACACGCCCTTTCATCTTTTATTTGGCAATGTAGAAACGACATTTCCTTCATTGCGCCGCATGGCCGCGCTCGGCCTTTCATTGTGTTTACTCATGGCAACGGCACGCGCTCCCTGTATACTGATATAAGCAGGGCAGCGCTGGTAAACTCCGTTAGAACTATCCTGATACTCCTTTCTCTCCGTATCTCCTTTTGTTAAATCAAAGGATTGATCAGGCCCCGGTGTCGTCACACCCACATGGGGTAAGGCTTAAGGTATCAATGCTCCCGACGGTGGTTTGTGTGTGACATCGAGCCTTTTTTGTGTGACTTTTTTTTAAAGGAAACTAAATTATTATCTCGCAGTGCTCTCTATAGGCAAGCCAACGAGTTTATGAAGGTTTCAGCGTTAGTACTGCGGCTACTCACTTGACTAACTAATAATGATAGCCAGTAATAGTAGCGGCACTTTTGTATAACCTGGTTGACTCATTTATATCGTTAGAATTCCCGATAAAATAGAATTCTCGACCGAATGAATTAATATGAATCACAAACAGCAATGAGAGTAAATGTTTATACTAACTTTTTGCATTATAAACAAATAGTAAATTAATTTATTTTTCAACATTGACCCAGTAAATGCAAATATATTTTTTTTATTATAATTCTTTATTTTGGACACAAACTTATTAGTGAATATAGTTTAATTGCATAAATTTGTATTATTTAATTAATGTTTTATAGATAAAATATGTTAATAAAATTGCAATAAATTGAGATATTTCGACCATTAATATTATTTGAAATTCAATTCTCAATACGAAGTTGTACAGTTGAAATTTGAAAAGAACGAATTAAGAATTATTAACATTTGATATTTGACCTCAGTAACACTGGCCGTTAATATTTGAACGTGTCAACTTAATGGGGGTTTAATCAAGTGTACACAAAACAAACTGTTATATTAGCCAATATTTATATTGATAACGAACCAAACGTGTAAACAGCAATTAATATCACTAATTGTCAAACATTGTACCATAACAATACAAGTAGGCAAACGTTGTTATTTATGAATTAATTACTTCAGAAAGAAAGGTAAATATGAAACATGCCTTAAACGGAAACAGCGAGTAATGTTAACATTTCATATTCTTACTATTTACTCCCGTAACTATTACTACATGGACAGAAAAAGACATTGTCAAACTAGCCCCGTCGCAAATCCCCATGCCGATGGATGTGCGTCAATCAATTCCAACTCAAGAACAAAAAGAAGGCACCATGTGCTTTCAAGAATCATCGTCAAACTAAAGGACTCTGGCGTAGGTATTCTCCTTTTTGAGCTTTTGCGGCTAATCAATCATCAATCACCCCCGTTAAATTTGTAGTGTAACATTAATGTATGTTAATTATATCTAATATTTTACAAATAGGTTTTACCAAATTTAGATATTATGAAAAAAAAATATTACTCGTTCGATTTGACGTACATTGTCATCTATAAGTCAAAATTATTTATTGCTTTAATTATTTAAAGTACCTGGATGACCGAGTTTTGCTCGGTATTTTTCGGCTTCGTGAGGTTAGATTGTTTATAAGTGAAGTTAGATTGTTTATAAGCGTTTTTTTCCAAGATCGTTTAGGCATTTTTAAGTGAACACGTGCATTAAGAAGACACAAATAATATAAATAAACAATTGATTTTCTTAGTCTAACCTCAAAGCAAACACTCATTGACTTCGTGTTACTTAACAACGCCAGCTGCTGGAATAGCTTTAGTGTTGTTGTGTCGTTAAAGCAATTTAAAAAAAATAGTATTATTATTCGCCGATAGATGTCAGGAAGAGTCATTTTTCAGTTTAAATTGGGACAACTCAAACGCCACCTTTTGTCATTTTCTAGAAATGATTCCTAGCTAGATCGATTTATCGCTCCCGAAACTCCCCGTATACTAAATTTCATGAAAATTGTTGGAGCCGATCCCGATATTCCAATTATATATATATACACAAGAATTGCTCGTTTAAAGATATAAGATATTTCTACATTTATTATAAATATAAAATGTACGAACTACTTAAGCGTTTATTTGAGCTATTAATCTACAAATTCATACAATTTATCGGTATTAAACCGATTGTTTACCAATACGATAAATATGTTGCGCCAGCCATAAACGGACTACGGAGAAGATTGTTAGTTTGAAAACAACTTTCTGAATGTGGAATTGCGGGCGAAGAGATGTGACAGCACAGGGAGGAAGTGCACGCTCTTCATCACGCAAAATGTGGAATAAGGACCAGAATATAAATATAAACACACTGGGACAATCCACACAGCGCTATCAAAGACCGGAAGAAAGTGATATGCATTGTGTTATGGGTACTAACTACACATATTTTTTTATCCGTGCAGGAGCGGAGAAAGAATACTAACCTCTGCGGCTGGGGTCGGCCTGTCGTAAAAGGCGATAAAATAACACTATTAGGTAGGGCCCCAAGCCCGTCTGGATGGCGACCACTTTTGGTCTTAATTATGCCGCCGTAATAACCTTGTGTTCCGGCATTAATGACCCAAGTTTCTGTACCCTTATGGGACAGCAGCGTGTTCGCGATGCTACTGGCGTTGCAAACACCGATAGGCGACGGTATCTGCTAAATTCTAAGCGGGCCGTCAGCCTGTCTGCTATCCTACAGCAAAATAATAAAAAAAATATATACTTTTCTTTAGTAAATAGGTACATATTGAGACGGGATTCGAACTAGTGACCGTGAGTGAGGCCGTCAAACAAAATAATGTCGATGACTAATAACAAAAAAAACAGTGTATAAATCAAAAACACTAAGGGTAATGACCATTCAGCTATTTTTAATCTTCTAAAGCGAATCCGCATGGTTCTTCGTCTGGTCCAAAAATAATTGCCATTCCGCAAAGTAGAAGCGCAGTGTAAACGTCTCTCAACAGTTATACTAGAGACACCACACCGATATTGCCAATTACAAATCTAGTAAATAACAATTATATGCTTCGGTAGAACTTCATTGACACATCTGACAAGTAATAATTGAAGCAAACATCTTATACTGGATTCGAAAAGGTAGTGTAATTTTTTTTTATTGCCGTCAGACAAGTTGACGGCCCATTTAATAGGAAACAGTTACCGCCTCCCTATAGCGGTATGTTTAGAAACCATGGGTGGTTGAAAAAATGACAAAAACTATACAGATCCTATTTATCTATGCGAAAAAAGGAGATCGCACCGGCACCCAGAGAGATTAGCTTAGGATGTAACTACGATTTACGTTTTAAGCGAAATCACGAAATCTGCAACCACACACACGATCGACTTAAAATATTTACTCATTACGATCACATAGAACGAATTTTACGTAAATCTTATCCAAAATGTAATTTCTTAAATTTTTATGGCAGAACAACGTTTGCCGAGTCAACTAGTTATATGTTATTGTTATATAAACACCTCTGATATGAGCTTGATTCCAGTTCAGATAAATTAGTAAACGAAAGTTGGAATATACTCGTATTTTATTTATTAGAGTACATTTATATTGTAATGTGAATAATGAATTGTAATGTTTGTAAAATAACTACTACCTACAAGCTATAATACATTAGAAATATTACTTTGATATAATTTGTAATCATATTCACTGCATCACGCGTCTTGGCAAGCCATCACAATCAAAACACGGCGAAATCGTTTGAAATTAACACTTTAAAAGACTCACCAATTATTATTTCCGATACAGCGGCACAGGATCATACGGCGCACAGTTCACATAACACCTCTGTTATCCGTAATAATATCGAGTAACAGGCTTGCACTTTAATGAGAACACTACCGCCCTCGTTGACAGCGTAACATAAACTAAGGCAAACGACTGAGGTAAACACTAAAAGCATTATATAAATTTAATTGAATACAATTACGCGAAAACCGCAAATGCGACGTCAGCGGTGCCATTATACGGCATTATTCGACGTTTTCTGAGAAAAGGATTGGGACGGAACATCTTACGGTGGGATTTGAATACAGCGTCCACGGCTTAATGATCGCATTTACTGTTCCTCTACTATCGACGAATCCAAATGTAGATATAAGTATATAAGTGTGCTAAGTAGATGGTTCACAAATAAGGCCTATATCTTTGAGGCCGATCTTTTCGTTTGACCTTTCATATAAACGCTTTAAATAAATTCAAATAATATATCAAGTAATATTTTCGCTATCTTTTTGTCCTAGACAGTCTGACAGCCCGCTTAGAATGTAGCAATTACCATCGCCTATGGGTGTTTGCAACGCCAGCGGCATCGCGAACACGCTGTTGTCCCATAAGGGTATAGGAACTTTGGTCACTAATGCCGGAACACAACACAAGGTTATTATGGCGGCATACTTAAGACCAAAGGTGTTCACCATCCAGACGGGCTTGGGACCGTACCATGTAGCTAGGATGGGTTGTTTTGTAGCCTTTTACGACAGGCCGACCCCGGCCGCAGTTACGGTTACTATTCTCTCCGCCCCTGTATGGATAGAAATAATCTACAGTATAATAAAATATATGTACAGTATAATGGTAACATATTGTCCCATTGTTGGGTTTTGGCGTCCGCCTAAGGGCAACGGACAGTATACCCGCCACACTTGTCCAAAGCGGATTAGCGGGTTACATATGGTATGACTAGGCAAAATTGTATAATGTAAATTATAAGTTTGAGCATGTAAGTGCATTGCGTGTCGTTGACAATACATTAATCAACGATACATGTATCAACGATACATTAATTATATTACGATGACGCGTCTCCAGAAAAAGAAAACCACAAGATTCATTAATAAAAAAATCACACACCAGTTCATTCAAAGACTGAATCGTAATCAAACATTAAGTTATAATTGCCCTGTTTATGGGACACACCGAATTGTAAGAGTCAGTTAATGTAAATTGAAACAAAACTCCAATAAGGATCCATTAGATCTGTTCTCTATCTAATTAAGTTTTTTTTTTTTATTGCTGAGGAACAGGAGGCAGGCTGACGGCCCGCTTAGTAAGAAGTTACCGTCGCCTACAGATGTTTGCGAAGCAAGAGTACGTACAGGGACCTAGGTCACTTATACCGGAACACAATACAAGGTTGTTATGGCGGCATACTTAAGACCAAGGGTGGTGGCCATTCAGACGGGCTTGAGGCCCTATAGCGTAGCTAGGGTTGTTTTGTCGTCATTTGACCACAGGCCGGCCTCGGCCTTAGAGCTTAGTATTCTTACTCCGCCTCTGCACGGAGATAAAAAATTAAAAATTTCGTTTATGTGGCTATTCTGGAAACAAGGTTTCAGATATACATAAAAAATATGTAAAAATTCGTCTTATCTCAGAATATCATGAATTTAAATTTTACATTATAATAATCTTATGTTATATAATATCGGAACTGGTTAAAAACAGATCACGTTGTTAAACATGATGTGTAAATGTAGTCACAACTTTTTTTATCTTTTTTTGTACTAAAATGACTAAACAAATGACAGAAGGCAAGATTGCTATATGTAAATGTGATTTGCTTGCGTGAATCCATACCATCTACACAAAGAGGGCTAGGTCTCCTAGTAAAATTAATTTCGTATTAATGTCGGCAATCTGATGGATGGATGAAAAAGCACTCGGGATATAACGGGCAAACTCGGAGAGTACATTCAATTGTTTTTACAATAAAAATATTTTTATATGCGATAATAAATAATTCGATTCGTAATAATATGCGATCGATAGGTAAAAAAAGTGGATGCGTCCAGAAATAACAATAATACTATACTATCATTTTTGAGAAATTCATAGCTCATTTTGCAAGATTACAGCGAGCAAAAGCAGAGCCTCCCCGGGTTCTAGCTGGAATATAAGATCAAAGAATGGCCTCTTTAAAAACTGAATTGCAATACACCATTCTATGTAGCTCTTTGCTGAGAAATAGGTGTACACGAAGTGCACGGACGTAGATATGCGCGCAGATGTCCGTTCGGAAATGTACCTGAGCTTAGGATGAAACCAGGAAAAGTGTTTATAAGAAAAATAATAATCTTCGAAATCAAAGCATACAACTACTAACAAGATCTATATTACATAACATTATTTAATAAATGTAGCATTTTTATCCGTGCAGGGGAGGAGAAAGAATACTGACCTCTGCTGCCAGGGTCGGCCTGTCGTAAAAGGCGACAAAACAACCCACCCTAGCTACGTGGTAGGGCCCCAAGTCCGCCTGGCGACCACCTTTGGTCTTAAGTATGCCGCCATAATAACCTTGTGATGTGTTCCGGCATTAGTGACCCAAGTTCCTGTACTCTTATGGGATAGCAGCGTGTTCGCGATGCCACTGGTGTTGCAAACACACATAGGCGGCGGTAACTGCTAAATTCTAAGCGGGCCGTCAGCCTGTCTGCAGTTGCACAGCAATAAAAAAAAACTATAATTTGGTATGCTAATAAGTTGATTTAAAAATTATTTTCGTAAAAATTTGACGCATTCCACCAAGCTGCAGAACGGGATCGATGGAGACAGCTAGTTGACGGAATCAAACGGAGTCACGATCCTCAGCAATGAGGGACCGATTGAAGAGAGAGAGAGAAAAATTATTTAACCATATGTGAAAATGGTTTTGGCCTAAAAAATCTGATAATCTATTCAATCCTAAAACAGTTACAAATGTTTTTAATATTTACAACTAAAAAGAACTATATTTTCTAGATTAAAAGCTATTTAACCAAAACAACCACGCAAAAACAAATGAATATTGAATAATAACAACAATTTGTATACTTTAAATCTAAAAAAATGAAACCACTCCCTTTTAATGAGAGTTTTGACCCTTCGGATGGATTGAAGAGGTAAATCTTCGAGGGATTTAAAGTGATTAAGGTTCATCTCCTTGACAACCTAAACGCTTGATTGAACTTTTCTCCGCTAAAAGTTAAATAAACTTCGAGAACCTTCCAAGGAATTCGACGTAATTTATCTTAAACCTCAATACCGTCGAGTCGTAAGGATAAACCATTTTGTAATTCGACTAAATTAAAGAAATCATTAACGAGAGATAAAAATAATAGAATCAAAGTGCTTCTTCAATTTATACTCGTTACGTTCCTTGACATGATGTGTCCAGCGCCACGCTTCATGGTCAATGAATTAATAACGTTGACCACAAGTTGTGGTACTAGGAATCGACGCATAATTAACAGTTAATCGTCCGTTTTAACAAGGTTCCGCCACGCACCAGTTTTTAATGTAACAGGTTGACCATGGCGCCCTCTGTCTAACCGATAAGGGATAGAAGAGAAAGCTTCCTATCTATAAGGGCTAAATAAATGTACACATTGTTATCAGTCTCAGTGTTTCGCTCTTGAAAACAATCATGTCATAGATAATGATTTCATTGCGCTAATCATTAGAAGGCAGCTCGTTTTCTATTTGTTTACATTAATCGCGTCACAATAGTGGGGCCCGTGTAACTGATACACTTGTATTAAATACCTACAATGTGCATTTGCCCTCGATTGACTCTTGTCTGTACTTTTGTTTTAAATACAAATTCTTCATGCACACATCGACGTTTGGAGGCTCGTGGCCGTATAGTATTGGACTCTTGTGCGCCCCCCATTGACAAAGGTACTCAATTCTCTGGTTTACCTACTAAAATTGTTTTCGCGTATCCTTCTGGTCTGGGCTGGCATCTCTTGTATGTCACATGGGATTTAGATGTCTTAACCCAGCTGCGTTCGGACTCCTACAGAAGTGAGAGGGGCGTGCAAAACTTTGCGGCAAACGGCACTCGTTTAAGTTTTTACAGGAGCGACTGCCGTCTGACTCCTGACACCCGAAAAGAGATACCTTTGTGTACTGTCTATAAACTAGTAAAAGAAGTTGTATGTTAGTGGCCTTTAACGAATTCTATTAGCTTCGTGTTATTTTAGTACCAATATTATATATTTTTTTATAACTGGAGTTAAGCAGACGGGTAAATGGAAGAAATTATTGGAAAAAACCTATATATAGATACGCGATGGGAAAACTTCAGCCAGAAACTCATTCCCGATCTGAGGAGTACGAGACTTGAAGGTGTACCATTGTTGACAATGGAGTGCAATTGAAAAAAAGCGGCAAATTCAATATTTGCTGCAGTAAATTCAAAATTAATATTGGATCAAACACAGGACACATTCAGACTTTGTAACTCGTGATTAACTGTCGAAAATGTCACGTGGCATCATTTGCTCGCGATGTTGCGACGGTTCCGCCTCGTGACACTTATTTTCTTGTCCAAAATTGCACAAGAGAATAAATAAAACAGATTGACTAAATTTTGTTTTTACGAAGGCGAATGCCACCTGTCTTCCAACCCCGAGTCTTATGAGCTAGCGAAAGAATCTATTGGTTAGGTTTTAGGACGAGAAGGGCGAATTTATTTTAAAATGGTCTTCTACTTTTCGGGTTCTTCAATATGCTTTATGCACACATCGACGTTTGGAGGCTAGTGGCCGTATAGTATGGGACTCTTGTGCGCCCCCCATTGACAAAGAGAAGCAATTCTCTGGTTTACCCACTAAAACCAGCCTTGTGTTTCTCTATTACTCGACGTCCGGGCGAAATGTGATGTTTTCGCGTATGCTCCCGGTCTGGGCGGGCTGGACCGGCCATGATGACTTAGGACGGCGTCTCTTGTATGTCAAATGGGGTTATCTGATGTCTTAACCCGGCTGCCTTCGGACTCCTACAGAAGTGAGAGTGGCGTGCGAAACTTTGTGGCAAAACTTCAGCACGTGTTTGGTTTAAACTAATTTCGATAGAATTAAACCTTGCATTTTGGAACCGGGCGTCCAAGGAGTACTGTTATAGGTCAAACATAGTGTACATCAATTGCATTGGAATGATGACCTGCCGACCCCGAAGGAAGACCTTGTCTCAGTACTTCGTCCGTTGTATGACAGGGTACACTTGCTTGACTTTAGTCCTAAGTCGTTGGTGGAAACCTTCACTCAAGGATAATTAAACATATTTAAACTAAAACACAATTCAAGATGTTTTTCCCGAACATTCACTTCGATACACTTAATAAACTCGTACGTAATAATCACAAGTTATATTTAATAGATCGTGTTTGTACAACGTGTTTCCTTCCACGCGTCGTGACACGAGTAGCGACAAAATTGTTTTATTAGCCAGCCTCTGTGTACTTGAAACGACGTTTCTTATTTATATGACACAATCTTTAGATTTTATTAGGATAATAATAGAAACAATAGCGTGAAATGCGACCGGTTTTTTATTGCTGTAGGACAGCAGACAGACCGACGGCCCACTTAATATTAAACAGTTACAATTGCCTATGGATGTTTGCGACACCAGGGGCACCGCGAACATGCTGCTGTCCCATAGGGAGTACAGGAACCTGGGTCACTAATGCCGGAACACAACACAAGGTAATAAATAATAATACGCCTGGTGTAAAAGTATGCCGCCTTAATAATGGCGGCATGCTTTTAGACCAGGCGTAGTTACCATCCAGATGGGCTTGGGGCTCTACCACGTAGATAGGTTGTTTTGTTTCGTTTTATGACAAGCCGACCCTGGTCGCAGAGGTTAGTTACCACACGGGGACAAATTAAGAAGTTGAGAATATTGTAAGTTTGCTGGGTTTGTTCAAAATTACCAATTAGTATGTGCTCAGTGTTTATAATTACATTAATATCGTTACAAAGATTAATTTAAGTTGAGATATTTTTATAGCTGTGGTTCAGTAGACAAGCAAAAGGCACCTATCAATTGTTCGCCTTCACCTATGTACGTTTGCAACTCCAGCGGCATAGCAAACGTGCTACCGGCTTTTAATAAACATTATAATGCCTTTTTTTGAAAAATCCATATTTGAATGCGGTGGAAAAACCAAAGACGGAAACTCGTTTAAGCAGTGCGTTATTATGCAATAGCTCAGTGGTCGACACCTTGTCATCCAAACGAGGCAAATATAGATAAGATACAAATGAAATTTATTCAAAGTGCCATTATTTTAACATATGCTTTGCTCTAGTACGGGACATTATTACGGAAATAATTATAGATAATAAGTAATGTACCGTGGCTGGACTAAACTTTCACGGAAGAGCTGTAGGCGAGGAGTCATAGGTCCGCGGGGTGCCGACCACTGGACTAGCTAATATCTTATTAGTCTTACCCGTGTAATTTTAAGCGTCCAGTCTAGACAATATTTTTTCTACGCATATTTGAACTGACAGGAATTTACGTGTACGATGGAATCTTTCATCAGTGTAAAAAATAATTGATTTTCAAATTTTCAAACACTGTTTTTACTGTAATACCTGTCTAAAAAATCCAATTTCTTCGAACTTGAGCATTTTCAAAGACTAAGTCAGATTTAGACTGATGCCATTTAATTAGAGCTTGAAATAATTTAGGCTCTTTTTTAATTAGTCTTTTGTTGTACATATTTCTTTCTTTGAAATACGATCAATTATTTATTGAAGTTTGGATAAGCCGTAAAGAGTTACCACAACAACAATTATAATTTTACAAAATTGAGTAAGTGTCTAAATTCTAATTAATATTAGGTCCTTACATATGAAATTAGCGTTTTGTCGTACTGACCACTTTGATCTGAAATATTTCCTCTTTGGTTAAGAATTCCAAATTCATTTAGCTTAGCTGGTACATTTGAGTTTTAAAAACAGTAATTCATTTGTTTTTTCCTAATTATTTTTTTCTTTGGCGTCGCTTATTCGGTAATAATGCGGTCACAATGGAAAACATGAAATATCGGTATATTTACGAGTACGAATTCTACCGTGGCACCAGTGCTGCAGAAACAGCTCGAAGGATTAATGAAGTGTATGGCGCTGGTGTCGCAAAAGTAAGCACGGTACGTTTTTGGTTTCAACGTTTTCGTTGTGGAAATTTCGACCTTCAGAACCAACCCCGTGGACGGCCGGAGACCAAAGTGGAAAATGAAGAATTGAAGGCTATTGTGGAAGCGGATCCATCACAAAGCACTTCAGAGATAGCTGCAGGCTTCGGGGTAAGTGATAAAACTGTATTAATCCACTTGAAGCAAATCTGGAAAGTAAAAAAAACTTGAACGATGGGTACCTCATGAATTGAGTGAATCGAACTTGCAAACAAGCGTCGACTGCTGTGTTACTTTGCTCAACCGACACAATAATGAGGGGCTTTTAAATCGAATCATTACTTATGATGAAAAGTGGATACTGTGCGATAATCGGAAGCGCTCGTCGCAATGGCTGAACCCTGGAGACCCAGCCAAATCCTGCTCTAAACGAAAATTGATTAAATGGGAGAGCGAGAGTGACAGAGATATCGACCTGTCTCTTTTACTACAATAATGCTTCCTTCAACATTTGATATGTTGAACGCCATGACGGACACCGTGTAACCGACAATATACTTCCCTACGTACCATTATATCAAGATCCGTCTAAAAATCGTTGCGGCCTTTTTGCATACATGATAGGAAAAGGCCTTTGCCGTAATAAAATCAGTCGAAGTCGGCCGCCTAGAGGATTCGGTACTGATAGAGTGTATGAGGGTACAAAATGTCCGTCGCGACCCATTGGGACACCGCTACAGCCCAATGGCTGTCGCACTCGTCGCATTTGTCATTCCCCGCGCACTCGCAGCCCGCCAGTTGAATCGAGTCGCCTACACGAAACAGATTCGTTTACGCTCCGCTCGAATGTCACAGCGTACATCGCTACAGGACTAATCCTGATTTCCAGTATAGCGTTCAACGTGTTAAATGATCAAAATAAGCCTGAGTACATTTCTTGCTGCTGCCATTTATTAGGCAGGCCCCAATCACCAGTAAAGTTATTTTGATCATAAATATTTCTGCTACATTGTTATCACTTTATTAAGCATACATATATACGAAACGGTAAATATCCAACATGGCCGTGCATTGAGTGACATGTTATCATTGCGCTACAATAATTTTATAGAATAAGGAAACCAGACCACAAGGTCGCCCCAACCGCGCCATAGTGCGCCGCACAGTCTATAAAAGCCATTCAAAATAAACTTCATTATAATTTATCTTCTGTTTTATTTTTACTCTAAATATTTCAAGTTCAAAGACCTTTAAATTGCAGTAAATATTTTTTTTGCGTATCAAATAAATGCTAAGAAAATATTTAAGATATAATTCAAAGGTGTGCGCGGTTTATCAATCCCGTCGCCTGGTATACGTTTAGTGTGTATCATATATATGTATATATAATATATGAAAATAAATCCTTATTTACCTTTGTCACAGCACCCCGCGTGAACGGCTGGACCAATTTCGCTATTTCTTTGTTTGTTGTGTTTGTTATTGTCAGGAAAAGGTTCATAAGAAATGAAAAATTAAGAAAGTTACGCGAAACATTAGAAAAACTTAATGACTACAAACTTGGCGCGATCTACAAATGCGCGCTATATCGTTTAAAACAGATGGAAATATATTAATAATTAATTTATCATTTGACACATATAGGGTTTGTTCTCGATTAATTTAAAGTTATAACATTATTTATTTGATATTACATAACGTAAATTACATGTTTGCATACAGTGTGTGACCAGTCATCTGCCTTGTGTTTATGCTAAACACAATAGTCAGGATATACGGCGCTCTCATAGGATAGGCTTCCTCTTCAAGTACCCGCCCTAAACCCCCACTTTATAAATTCAAAGACATCAGTATTCGTAATAAGACATGGTTCGCAAAAACGAAGCTCAAAGGAACAGGGTTCACCTTAACTGAGTTTCTCACCAAACAACTTCCCACTCTGTTCATGCTGGGTAGGCAACGTTTTGGGGTGATTGGATCCTGGACTCGAGACGGAACTATTTATGTGGTGGACTGTAATGGCCAACGGCATCGTATCAACCGCCAATCGGATATGGACAACGTCGACCTCACTTCTCGGCCAGAACAGCAGGTGACCGTTAAGCAACCCGCTAAAGAGCCTGTTGCTTCATCTAAATCCCGCCGTACAGCTTCAGTGGCAAGAAAATAACATGATGTTCAGAAATGTCGGATGAACTATTTCTCTATTTGTGGTATAATGTGATACAAGAGATAATGTTTTAAAAACTGTCCAATACTTCTTTCACCAATATTATTTTATCAAAACAAGTTAAGGACATATCTAATACATATAATGAATGAATATGTATCATGAACATATTACATATAATTCCTTAATGACATGTTAATCACTAATACGAGTACTGCTTTGCAATTTCTTTGTAAGTACAATCAATTTTAATTTTATTATATTCCTTAAATAATTTCCTTCTGGCTCATATAGTGTAATTAATAACATAAATTGTTGTAATTAAATTCATCATTCATTAATGATATATCACGGTTAAGAAAATTCTTTATTATAATGATTTTTATAAAC
Source organism: Malacosoma neustria (assembly GCA_963693495.1). Classification (NCBI taxonomy): domain Eukaryota; kingdom Metazoa; phylum Arthropoda; class Insecta; order Lepidoptera; family Lasiocampidae; genus Malacosoma; species Malacosoma neustria. The sequence continues at coordinate 21,993,166 of OY856375.1, read as the reverse complement.
AAGACTTCAATAAAGATGTAATGTATTTGTAGCCTGCAGATTTATGTATTTTTATTTTATTATTGTTTAGTGCATCTGTTTAATATGATTTTGTATAATTCTTTTATGGATAACTCTTGATCATTTTATACCCCTTTTGAGGTTATTTTGAAACTATTCAGCGGCAAATTTATATTGTTTGAATCAACTGACCGACTTTTAATTTTATATATTAAATTTGAAAAAAAAAAAACTATAATATAAAACGTCAGACTTATAAATCTTTTAAAATGTAAAATTTCGCATTTAATTAATAAGACGCTTCGACGTTTAGTACCTGGTGTCTATAAACAAACTTATATAGTTTTAACATTACTTTGGTGTCCGGATTTTAATATTTTTAATTTTAATATTTATAGTTAGTACAAGTGCGTAATATGCGTCCAAATTTAATACAAAAACAAAAATAACATTTTCACGTTGCAGTTACATGTGATCACGTCAACCACAAACTCGTGTGGCAACTATTAGATTGGTAAGTAACCTATTTATTTTATGCAGGCTGTACTGGTCCGATTAAATAGATTATGCACTTTTTTATTGCTGTAGGACAGCAGGGAGGCTAACGGCCCACTTAGAATTTAGCAGTTACCGTCGTCTATGGGTGTTTGCAACGCTGTTGTCCCATAAGGGTACAGGAACTTGGGTCACTAATGCCGGAACACAACACAAAGTTATTATAGAGGCATAGTTAAGACCAAAGGTGATCACCATCCAGACGGGCTAGGGCTTGGCTTGGCCCTACCACATAGCTAGGGTGGATTGTTTTGTCGCCTGTTACGACAGGCCGACCCCGACCGCAGAGGTCAGTATTCTTTCTCCGCCCCTGCACGGATAAAAACTACGGATTTCATAGAAATTAGAAATATGATCACAAATATTAGCAATATTTTCATTCTAATTTGTGTGTAATTTTGTAAGCAATAACTGTTATCGATGTCTCGATAGGCCAGCGTCTTAGAACAAAAATGATTTTATCTAATATATAAAATTCTCGTGTCACAGTTTTCGTTGCCATACTCCTCCGAAACGGCTTGACCGATTTTGATGAAATTTTTTGTGCTTATCCGGTATCTATGAGAATCGGTCAACATCTATTTTTCATCCCCCTAAATGTTAGGGGTGACCCACCCCCAAAATTTTTTTTTAAATTTTTTGACATTTTATTATTTATATGGCAGAACAACGTTTGCCGGGTCAGCTAGTACTATTATACTAATGATAGACTATTATACCATACTATACTGTTTATGTATTATATACTATGTTAATTGACACAGCGCTATTTAGTCGCAAAGTAGGCACCAGGGTACCTACCACCATCTCTTAAAGCAGTATTAAAATAGTCTTACTTTGCCTTTTCGTACCATGACCCCCTAAAAAATAACATTGAAACAATATTGTTTTCTTAGCAGTTTTGTGACGTCACCTTTAAATCGTTCATTCAATTCGTACCACGACGTGTTTTTTGACACAAGCAATATTGTTTTTATGTCAAATTTAGCAATAGTAAAAAAGTTGCTCAGACGAGACGGATATAATATTAATTTGTTTATTATAACATAAACACATATTTTAGTGATTAGTGAATTTGTCGAATGAATTGTGTATCTGGCGTTTTTAGCACCTTTATGAGTATTAATTTCTTATTTTTTCATATATATTATTATAAATAATAAATATTATATTATTTATATAGTAATCTTTCTGATTCTAGATGGCCAATGTCCCTGAAATTTTCGTATTCTTGGAAAGTGTTCATTAACTTTCAGTAGAAGATAACTATTTACAATAAAATTGAGCATAGGTAAAAATGAAAACTTTCTTTACAAATAGAGATAAATAAAAAAATTATAACTTCTTCAAAGAAAAAACACACATAAAATTCTTAAGTTTTTATTTATTAAAATAGTAACAAACATAACAAATCATAAAATTTGTTGATGAGATCCTTAAGTTATGCACATATAAGACAGTTTACAGTCTTTCCAGATACAGAATCATATTTTTTTTTCAGATTTGTGATGCAGACATGCAAATAATGAGTGTAGATGCAAGTTATGGTGGTGCAAGTCATGACTCTTTTATAAGGGCTACTCATCCTCTAAGAGCTCATTTGGAAGAACTAAGCAACAGAGAAGATACTTGGTTTCTTGGTATGCATTACTTGCTTTTGATTAATGTTAAATATTTTAAATATTTAACATTAAATAAATATAATTTGTACTTTTTAGTTCATAATAATTTAAATTAATTTATTATTAGGGGATTCCGGGTATCTTTTACTGTGCAACAGTTAAACAACGAAGAGGTGATTCGAGAAGTCCAATTACAGCCACAAGACAATGCGAGTGAACAGCCGCACAGCAGTAATGTCGCTCTGCAGCAGGATGTGGCTACTCGGAATCGTCTGGTTCAGCGACTGTAGGAGAGGCAACACATAAGAACCTAGAAAAACAAAATAAAATTATAAACGCTAAGATTATTTTATTGTAAACTCTGTCTGATAGTTGGAATTGTGTATCTTTAAAATGTATGGTTTTATGTTCTTATGACTGTGTATTCACAGTACATCTTTGAAAACCTAATGTATATACCCATAAGAATATACATAAGTTTAGTAAAAATAGTAACCTTCATAAATTAAATTAAAAAGTAATGAAAACAGGTTTCATAAAATAAGTTACTTTTGCAAGTCACTGTATATGTATGTACAATACACTGCCAATTAATTTGCATAGCTCCTCACAACATAAATTTAAAACTTTTATTACAAATTAATTATACCTAAAGGCTTACTGTAGTATTAAATATTTCTTGACTGACAAGGCTTCTTGGCAGTGATATGAATTGCTCAATTTGTATAATAATGTAAAAACTGAATGAAGTTAAAAAAGGCTGACTGAGTTTCTTGTGGCTTCTTCTCAGTTGTGTTGCCCTTTTGGAAGCCATGGTAAATTAAATTAGGATAGATAAAAATGAATTTAAATAAACTATTTTTCAACTGTTGTTTTTTTTATGACATAGTTTTTACCTTATAGATGTTGTAAAATAAAGATTATTCCATAAATTTAAAAATGAAATCATACACTTTTGGTTAGCACTTCTTAAATCCTCAAACTGCTAATCAAAAGACTATGATTTCTTTTTTACCTGTGTGTACCTCTCAATCCTCATTGCTGTTTTTTTGAAATTCTTTCAATATATCAACTCCTTTCTTTATGGCAATGGCAGTCTTTAAAGCAACCTCGGCATGCATTTGAGAGGAGCGAACAAGGGCACGTCTTGCAACCTCCTGCGACATCGGTAGCAATATCTCTATTATTATGTAAAAATTCCCAGAGTATCTCTAGCTGACGCAGGGAAACTCGGTGAATTCTTCGACTGTAAAACTAATAACAAATCACAATCAGTAATACGTAACTGTTTCAAACTAACTTCTACAAAGCATTTACAACAAATATTTATTGTAATGAATAGCAGTATTTATCCTTACCTTGATTCCATGTCGCCTTAGTCAGATCGTAACTGCATCCAAGATAAAAATTAGTTCAATCACTTATTTATCCACTTGAAAACTATTAGGATTCAAAATTTCGTACGCGCTACACAGCTGATAAAGTAAACAATGTAATATGTCAAAATTTGTTCCGTTATTTATTGCACGTCATACCGTCGCAGCTTATTATATATTTAAACAGTAAAATATTTCAACATAAACATGCATTTTATAGAAATTCCTCTAAAATTATATACAAACTTAGAAATTCTTACTTAAACACATTTTTTAAAGTTTATTATTATATATTTGGCTAATTAATACTTAATTTAGCTTCAAAATAGTAGACTTTGTAGTACAATTCGGAACACGCTTGTGGATAGAGATAACGCTATACAAGCTCATATAGCGTTGTTTCTTTTCTACTAAAGTAAGGAATAGACAATTTGTTCGTTCTTTCCAGTCACCAAGCATTCTTATAATAATATTGCTACTATATGTTCATGGTACGAAAATGAGTAATGTTAATTTAAGGTTGAAACAAAACTCTCTGGATATAAGATTGTTTTGTAAAAGATGGTGGTAGGGCCGCAGAACACTTGTGTTATGGGTACTAGACATCTGATATAGATTCGACCACCTAGATTCGAGACGGTTTCTGACGTGTGATAATCGTTTCGACATAGAAGTCGCCAATTTATGTCTACACAATAAACAATGGCGGGTATATTAAAAAACTTATTTAATAAATGATTTAAGATATGACGGTTCAACAGTTAGCGTGTAACAGAGTTCGTATTTTTGCGAGGAATTAATTATTATTTCACACTGGAAGCCGTCTCGCGCCGTTTTCTTTACAACAAAAGTGGGGACTTCGGGGAATTTGTGAATGTGTACGGTGATACATTAAAAGGTATATTTAGTAATTAATTCATATGGTTAAATTAAAGTAATTCTACTAAAATACAAAACATCCATACTAATGTAATTCTGTCTTATCAGGCCCAAGCCGCTATACTAATTTTGATAAATTTTGGTATTGAGATAAATTGAATCTTGAAGGCTATTTGCCGGGAAAATGAATTTTCAAGGGGGTGAAATAGGGTGAAAGTGATTCAGTTTTTTTTTAAATTATATGGCAGAACAACGTTTGCCGGATCAGCTAGTATAATTTATATTTTTAAAATAATGTATTTAATCCTGTACTTAATCGTTAGGTATAATCTAAATAGTAATTACAATAAATAATATAAAACATATAAAAAGAACAAAAATTCACCGTTACGCGATTTTCCTAGACGGTCACCCATCCAAGTACTGACCGCGCCTGACGCTCCTTCACTTTGGTGATCGGACGAGAACCGAAAATTCATTAATCCTGAGGATCCTGGTAAGGATAATGATACAAACTACACAGATTATTGCATTGTCATCGGCCCTCGATATATCTACAAAGTTTGAACGAAATCTGGGCGTTTAAAGTGGGCCAAAATCACCCCCAAAGGAGTCGGTTACAAACATACAAGTGAAGCTAATATAAAGCGTGTAAAAATATATTATTTTACTTTATCTAAAAAAGATTCACCAAAAAACTATTTGTTATAGACGCTAATGGCTGCTAACGCGCAACAGTGCACTTGCGAAGGTCACGGGTTCGGTTCCCGTCCAGCGTCTGGGTGTTTATGTATACATATGCATATTATAATATGGATTTATTTAAAAAAAATCATATACTATGTATGTAGTATATTAGCTGTCTAATACCCATAACACAAGTGCTATGCAACTTAGTTTGCGACTAGATGGCGCTGTGTTAATTGTGCCAGTATATTTATTTTATAATAGTGAATTGAAACTGGATGTTAACGGACGCGATAACTTAAGTACATCACTAGTGTAACGTATGTCATTAATAGTTATTATAGAATCGTAGTAATATAAAACATAGTGGATCGACACGTGTAAAACTAATTAGTCTTGATCCTTCCGTTTCAATACATGTAAAACATCGATTTCTATTAGTCATAAACTATATTCAACTAAAGGGCAGGAGAAAGAAGAAGATATCCTACTAAACGTCACTGTTTACAACAAGATTACATATTACTTAAATACTTACTGAGAACATAATACATATAAATAGTCTGGGTTCATTACCTGTAACAAAAAGAATATATTATTCATTTTAATACCTTGTAACATTTAATACGTCAAGCGAAAACTATACAGGCTGACTTTGACAAACCCGTCCAATTTTTATTTACGCACTAGACATCATTTAAGGAACCCATTTTTGCAAAAAAAATTGTATGTAAAATTTTCACCATAAAATATTTCATATATGATCATTAATTCAATCGTACAGAATAGTGCTATGATGCAACCTTCGTACGTTAACCTGTTATTACCTGTCTCTGTCTCTCCCCCGTAAATGAGTAGTGCTTATTCGCTCGCCGGGTGCAATGCCGCCGTCCTCGGCCTTTTACTAGGTCAGATGGAGAGGTCATTGAGACTCTAGCGCCGTATTATGTAAATTGCGAGTTCTTTGAATGACTTTATGATGCTGATTACTCGACATTTTTGTACTATGTGATACAAAACTCAAATACATGTTTCTCATAACTTTTACTAAAGATTCTTCTGTGTGAATTTGGACGGGTTTGTTAAAGTCACCCTGTATTTCGCCACTTTATACGAAAATTACGCGGAATGATAATGGACTACAATAGCGGCTCGCACATTAGTGCCGTGAAGCTCCGTAACAGGCGTGAACGTGAATGTGGACGGTTTTCGCGTAGTTCACGCGCGTTCGCGTCTGTTCCCAGATCAGTCGGTATTTTGTCCCGCGACAAAGGGTTCGCGCCCCCTTCGCGCGGCGTTCACGCGTACATATATCCACATTCACGGCCCCGTGCGTTTACTCCGGACTACAAACGGCGTACGGACGTGTACGCGCGTAAAATGGAGTCGAGCGTGAACGTTTGAAATAATGAAACTGAAATTCTCTTTTTAGAGCATTATCATTCTGAAAATGACAGCAAACAAAGTTATTGCAGCAGCAGCTTCTATGTCCATTTCGCGGCGGGTTTCACGAACGATTGTGAACATCCCGTGAATGTGGAGGTTACTGCTTGCGTCGTGAATTTGCGCGTGAATTCACGGCACTAATGTGGAGCCGCCGTAATAGCACAGTTAAATTTTCTATGGAGAAGAATAAAAACCTAATATTTTTTTTTTTGTTATAAAAACATTAAATTAATTACATTCCACATACACACTACATTATCTATAATATAATCGACCCAGGTTCCAGTTCCTGTATACGGACGGCCTCTCTTCATCCTATAAAGGCGACGGTAACTGCTTACTATTATGTGGGCTGTCAGCCAACTCTGCTCTTCCACAACATGTCACACGTTCGACACTGATATATCTAAACTGACAAGAGATTAACATTATTAGCCAAAAGTACATACGTCGCAAGTAGAATTCGATCATTCGACGGTTTGACATTTGATATCTATTAGACCTACAAATAAATAAAATTGGAGGGTCTGTTTGTAATATTAAAATAACCGCTTTTTACTAAGTGCATTCGGACGTATACACGGTACATATACCAAAACAACATTTTTTACAATTTATGTCTGTCTGTTTGTTTCGACTAATCTCTGAAATGGCTGGACCGATTTTGACGGGACTTTCACTGTCAGATAGCTTTTTTTTTGTCTCGGGGAAAAACCCTCTTTTGACGGGTTCCCCCAGTCCGGGGGGACCGAGGGATATGTGGGACTCCGGGAAAGATGTTCGGCCATCCGACTACCCACTAAAAAACCCCGCTGTTCTCCTATCGCATACACCCGGGCCTACGGATATATGGCCTGCCGATCTCGTGGCCCGGGCCGGCGCCGGCCCGCCCGTCTTAAGGCGGGTCCCTTCTAAATAGTTGGCGCCAGGGGGTCAGGATTTCGTCCCCCGGCGCTCTTCTGAATCAACATGAGTTGAGGGGGGCCGCGGAACAGCACGCGGCTCTCTCCCTAGCGGCAATAGTGCGGGCGGCGGATCCTCCCCCGAGGGCCCGCCCGCGGCCGCTTTTTACGGCGGCCGGAGGTCGCTACTTGCCCTCCGGCGCCGCCGGCGTTGGCGGGAGGGGTGTGGTAAACGACTCCCGCTCCCGCTCCGCCGCCTCCTTTGCGGACTTGACTGCCTCCAGCCTAAAGCTGGAGGATTCTGGACGGGGCGGGACTTGCATCTGCGCCACGTGCCAGTTAGGCGTGGGTACGACTACCAGACGACACCCCAGAAAACCAGGGAGTCGCCCAACGTCGTAGCCAACCCAGCCAGACCGACGGAGAGCGGAGATACCGTTCCCACCCCAGGAACACTCGTTGTGCAGGCGCAGTCGAAACGGGCATGGTTTCGACTACCAAATCAGGGCCCGGGACAGAACCCGGGACCCCAACCAGTACTCGCAACCATCCCACCGGGGACCGTGCCACGAACAGAGAGCGAAGTGGGAAAGGATGTGGGAGGTAGACGGGAAGAAAGGTGGGACTCCGCCGCCTCGGACGGGAAGGGGGAATGAGGTGGCGGATGCTCGGGCACCTCGGGTACGCACACCCGTGCACTCCTCGGACAGAGAAGCGCCCCTGAGGGGACTGTCAGATAGCTGATGTAACAAGGAGTAACTTAGGCTACTTTTATTTCAGAAAAAAAAAATGGTTTTAGTTAAAAGTGATCAGTTTCGGATTTTTTTAATCCAATTTAAATTGGCCTCAGATTTATATCATCAATCATATAAAATAGGGTTCAGCTTAGGCTGGACTTTGCAGGTTCGAACGCAGTTTGTATATTTCATTTATTTATATTTTAGGGTTTATAATCCAAAATAAACCATGATATATCCAAAAAATACTGCCTAGTCACTATTCCACGTGGACGGAGTCGCGGGCATAGCTAGTTTCCGAATATAACTGGTCTTGCCAGTAAGCGATTAAAAAGTTTTTATATAAGGTATCGATTACATAAACAATTTGAATTTAATTAAAATATTGTATTAAATAAGTTTGTCAGGTTGCAAAAGACAATTTGTTTTTTAATAAAAATATATAAAATGGTATTAAAAAAGGAAAAAAACATATTAAAAATAAGTAAAAAGGTATTTGGCAAGTAATAAATGCTTGTCAAAATTTGTAATTAAATAAATCATCTTTGACAATGGAACCTTACTAAACTTAAAGCATAAAACTTAAATGAATTTGAAATATAGTTGAATATTGACAACTAGGCGACTACCTAGTGTTATTAAATACTTTAAAGATGAAAAAAATGATATGGCATAGCTACATTTACATAAATCTTACAATAACATGAGTCAGTCAATATCTTCAAAAATCAAAGATTATCGCCTTATTTGTATCATTATAAATATAGAAATATTTCAATACTAGCAAATGACCCGGCAAATGTTGTTTTGCCATATGAATTTTAAAAAAATGTAGCCTATGTCCTTCTCCAAGGTCCGATCTATAAATATACCGAAATTCATTAAAATTGGTTCAGCGGTTTAGGCGTGAAAGCGTAACAAACATCCATACATACAAACTTTACCGCGTTTATAATTATTAGTAAAGATAAAACTATATTGAAGTAATTAAGGCACAAAGTATCATAAAAACCTCGGCGTACACAGTTATTGTCGGTTGAGAAGTGCGATCCCGTCACTTGTATGTGTAACCTTCGAATTGGACATAGATATAATCGATGCCAACCGGTTATACAACTCGCCACGTGTACTGGCGCACTGATGCAAGTAATGTAGCGCAGATGCGCCTACGCCGCGCGGCATTGCGCCCACTGTAAACAATGCAACAGGGCTGTCAGAGAAGAATGGGCACGTTTCGAACTTTACTTTACAATATCAATATTATTATTCATTGATATTTATTATATTGTATATATTAGTACTAGCTGACCCGGCAAACGTTGTTCTGCCATATAAATAATAAAATGTCAAAAAATTAAAAAAAATTTTTTGGGGGTGGGTCACCCCTAACATTTAGGGGGATGAAAAATAGATGTTGGCCGATTCTCATAGATACCGGATAAGCACAAAAAATCACTAACTCAATTTAGTTATCTGCCTACTGCCTACCCCTTAAGAACGATGGCGTGATTATTTATAGCCTATGACCATTTCTAGGTTATCATCTATCACCATACCAAATTTCATCAAAATTCGTTCAGCCGTTTAGGCGTGAAAGAGGAACAGACAGACAGACAGACAGACAGACAGAGTTACTTTCGCATTTATAATATTAGTATGGATGTACTTTCATTTTAAATAGAATACTAACTCCCGCAGCTGGGGGTGACAAGTCGTAAAAGGTGACAAAACAACCCTAGCTAGGTGGTAGAGCTCCAATTCCAAGTTGTGTAGATGGCGACCACCCCTAGTTTTAAAAAATCCCATCATAATGACCTTATGTTGTGTTCCGGCAACAGTAAAGCAGGTTTCAGTTTCTCTTCGAGCCTGACAGCACGTTGACAATGGCTGAAATAACACTTATACCATCGATGATACCAAACTCGACACATAGTGCAAAAATGTTTTAATGCTCAATAAAAGAACATATAGCACTTTCTAAAGTTCTACCTGTAAGTTGTGGTAAGAGTATCACTATTGAACTCTGGGGCAACACAAACAGGAACTGCGTGTTACGGAGATAAATATGCAGAGGTGGATGTGTGGAGTAACGCGAAAGGACCGCGTTAGGACCTCCTGCGTACGCAACAGTCTTCATGGCTTAATATTACAGATAAATTATAAAAGTGGCGCCTTCGCTAGTATGGCTACTTTTTACGGCAACGGACTAGTTACGTGAGGAAAAAATTTCTACTATGCCGCCTCCGCCAGGTCCCAGCAGGGAGGGGTATCCCCAAAAAGTGTTGATTTAACGTTGTAATTGGTGATATGCATGCCAATGGACTCGCTATCAGAGATGCCGAAGACCGTGCTAAGTTGAGAAGAAAACATTGGAAAGTGGAAGCCGAGCTGAAGTAAAGTTTCGGGTGTAACTGGGATTTAACACTTTTTATTGCAAGGTCAAATAATTTATAAGAAATATTTTTTTCTTTACATTATTGTTGTCTTACAAAAACATTTCATTTACGTCTTACCACTATAATCGCAGATGCCTCAAAACTAATATCTCTCAATATAAAATAATCATGATATTTGTCGCGACGGCAAATATTTTTGCATATCCTTGAGCACCGACGCAAGTTCCAAAGTCTAAATCTATGCAATCTAAATAAATTTTATACAATCAATAAACGTTGCATAACCATCTGAAAATCAGATATAACTTTGAATTATTCAGAACATCGGAATTGGATCGATAAATCGCCTTATACAATTTGGTTTGTAAATACTTACACACTCTACATACTCGTATGTATGTATGTGTCAAAACAACAAGGAACAAGGTTTTTTCATCTCTTAGATGTTTCAAACCAGATTAAATGGAAATAAGATGTTTTACGTATACAGTATGGACGATGATGTAGTAAACATATTCTGGGAATATAATTAATCAATTATTCGACATTATACGTGATTTTTTTTTTTATAAAAACGATATGAGACAACCCAGAGATAAAAGTAGTGGTATTGCATAATTTTTCCAGGACATTTGTTTATTGCGGTAGACAGCAGCCAGGAGACCTGTTTACTATTAAGTTATTCATCAGCGTCGCATGTATATGTTTGCAAAGCTAGGGCCACCGCAAACACACTGCCGTCTGCGCAAGGTTAATGGAACCTGGGTCACTTATGCCGAAACTTAACACTAGGCATGTTTTTTTATTCTGTAGTACAACAGACAGGCTGACAGCTCGCTTAGTATTTAGCAGTTACCGTCGCCTATGGGTGTTTGCAACGTCAGTGGCATCGCGAACACGCTGTCCCATAAGAGTACAAGAACTTGGGTCACTAATGCCAAGACACAACACAAGGTTATTATGGCGGCATACTTAAGACCAAAGGTGGTCGCCATCCAGACGGGCTAGAGGCCCTACCACGTAGAATGTTTAAAAACCAAGAGTGATTGCTATCTAGACGCCCTACCACCTAGCTAGGTAGGTTGTTTTGTATCCTTTTACGACATGCCGCCTCCGGCTTCAGGAGTCAGTATTCTAACTCCGCCCCTGCACGAAGAGAGCATAAAGGAGGAGGACAAATACTTAACTCCTTTTCTGTTCACACGACTATCGTTGCAACCCGAGATTACTAATTTGTCATGTAAATATAATATTTAGCGTATAGCTAACTGAATATATAAACATGTCAGCACTGGGAGTCGGTTGACACATTATTAACGACTTTGTCAATAGCATGACATTGTTAGAGACATAATTTTTAATATATTCTGTCTCTATACCTACATAGTTTGAACTCCTGAACTCCCCACCCGCTTTTATGTTCTAATATTAGCACCTACATATTATGCATAAAAGACCCTACGAAAGAATGGGGCCCCTGCTTTTCTCGTGGCTCCATCGGATGTCAATATATATTGAGAGAAACGGAGACTACTTCGGAAAACAATAAAAGTTTCTGATGTTGTCTGATAGTACGTCTAATACCACGCTGAACAGAAACGGACTAAGGACGGATCCCTAGTGTACTCCGACAGTGATGGAGAAGGATCTTGTGTCACCAACAGCGGTCCGAACTACGAAATCGGAATTCCTAAATATAATATACTATATATGTGTTATATTTCGATGGAAAAGAAAAAAATAATTTTATCTCGTTCTAGATAGAAGATTGCGTCGGAATTTAAAGTTCTAACATTATAAAGGTCGAAATATAGATTTTCCTGATTAATTTATCCTAAGCACCTGCTAGTATACGAAAACGAAAATTACAAATGTTTTACAAAACATATCAGTTATAACGTAAGCAAAGCCCGTAGCTGCTAAATGCAGAAGTTTATCAAGAATCAAAAAACCTACCACTGTATCAGATTCATCGTCTTAGCACAACTTCTTGCTCATGTCAAAGTACGGCCAAGAATTTAACTTTCCATTAATATTTAGATTGCAAAGCAGTTTACCTGAATTTAAAAGCATGCCACGTGACAGTGAACATGGCGAAACTTATAAATAAACCCAGATATCAGGAGTATTTGGGTTTATTACAACATTTAAGCGTTTAAAAACTATACAGGCAAGATGCAATATGTAGAAACGTTCTTAACTTTCGTTTGCATTAAGCGTGGCTGCCACATGACACTGCATTCGAAGTAAATCAAACAGTGTAAATTATCAGTACATTATCGGCCATTTCGTTGAGTCGGGTCGTTACTCTTGTAAATAACACAATAATTTCTGCGCAAGTCTTTTTGTTTATTCTACACGCTCTGTTAGCGCAATGATATAAGATCAACTGATTACGTGTGACAGTTGTATTTAGTTAAAATAACTTGTTAATAGATGAATTATTCGGAGAGACTTTGCGTCTCTTTGCGTATTCTACCGTCTGTACAACGGAGAGTGTTCTGAAGAACTATTCAGAATGGTGCCCTTGCCTCTTCTTTCTTGTACGAAACGGTTCTCTAGAACGTTCACGCTGCGTACACTCAGGATCTGGTATGAGCTTTCGACTGAGGTTTTCTCAGCGTGTTACGATATGGGGTTCTTCAAAATTATATTATAAAAGGCGTTATAAAATTTCTTCGAGGCCGGCAGCGCGTTGGTAATGCCTCTGGTGCTGCAATCGTCCATTGGCGACGCGCGAAGGTGATCACCTGCCAGGGTGGGCCGTCTGCCTGTATGCTGAACTGTAACTATAAAAAGAATATATTTTTAGGCTCCCGGTATTTATGACTTTCTAAGATACGTGGTATCACACTCGGAGCCGATCTTGAGGTCACATGTTCGAATCCCACGACGAAATGTATGGTACATTTATAATTTTTTATAATTATTTATAAGGCGAGAAAGACTATTTATAAGTAGTCTTTCTCGCCTTATATGTACATATTACAACATAATTGTCACGAGGAATGAAAACACTGTGAAAAAATGTCGAATCACTGTATACTGTATTGCCTCTAGGGGGAATCCAGTCCACCAGCGGGAGGTTATGTACTGTTATTATTCATGAAACAATCCTTTTCATCATTTGACATGACATTCTTAGTTTTAGAAGAGATTACAGTAAATGTATGCCAATATCAGCATGGTGATATAATACAATCGAGAAATTAGATTCTTCTAGCAGTGGGTGGTAGAGAACAATTTCTCTAATCCTTTTGCGATTGGTTGATGAATGTGGGATATGTTTACAAACAAATATTAAACTTTAATTGTTCCCAACAAGTGGAAAATGTTATAAAATGTCTATCTATATAATGTCTATCCTAACTAATATTATAAATGAAAACGTGAGTTTGTTTGTCAGACTCAATTTTGATGAATTTCGGTACAGTTATAGATTGGACGTTGGAGAAAGACTTAGGCTACTTTTTATAATTCATATGGCAGAACAACGTTTGCCAGGTCAACTAGAGTAGAATAGATTAATAACTCTTTTTCATTGCACTCATAAAATTTAAACAGATTATCTGTAAAAGCAGAATACAATACAAATTTGCTAACCTATATTCCATTCGGATAGTAGATAATAATTGAAGTGTCCAAAGTCTTAATTGATGTCCACATCTAAGCCGAACGTGACAAAAGTAGAACATAATATTATAAAAATAACACGGCAGGCGGGGCGTAGTTATCACAGCGGCGTGTTACGCAGAGACGAGCTCGTCAAGGCCTACCGATAAATTGCTGATTAGATAAACGAGAGATCGGAGACCTATTGATAACGGTGCACCGCAGCCGAGCTGAATGGCGCCCACACTCAATCTATTACGAATTTAAACGTATACGTGCGTGACAAATTAATGTTTTCACATTAATCCACGCTGCCCGTTGTGGGAAACAAATACACAAACAAACCACAAGATTTCACGTTCTTCAAAACGTGTCAATTGTTATCAGCCCAGAATAGATATTCTGTTATTTTTTATCGCTGGAGTACATCTGAAAGGCAAACGACCTACTAGGTTGTGAAGAACTGTTTACAATTGCTAAGGAGTGACGGTGTGGTGGCCAGTCTCCAAGTAATTTTAAATCTTCTCGATATTGAGCAAATATTCAGTACAAAAAACGGGTTTGACTTTTACTACTGCACGCACCGCTCTCTTGGTACCTGGTACTTATCATATAAAACGCTAATGAAGTAACCTGCGCACCGAGATTACCAGAACGGTAAACGAAGTCGCATTCATTAACCATTCTGCCTCAGGGAAGATTATAACTCACGATTGGAACGTTTGCCTCATATAAAGAAAAACTTAAACTAATCTAAGTTGAACTATTCAATGTTGAAATTGTTTAACTTGAGAAAAGCTTAGGTTATTACTTAAATTTTATGTATATTAATATGATAATGTAAGGAAATGTTATTTATTAATAAAACTAAAAATAATTCAAAAATAACTAAATTTTACGAATTTCTTATTTTTCCAAAAACTGTTTCAAAATTATATTAAATTATTCCCTAATGTAGATTCTTTAGAAAGAACAAAACTCAACTGTATTTCATTGTAATAAAGTCGCAATTCGAATATATCTAGCGCTGTAGGTTAGAGTGAGAGAGGAGGAGCCTGCCTACTGCTGCCATATGCGTGAGAGAAAGGGAAGCCAGACAGACTGGCGCCGTAACGCGTTACGTAACGAAGCGGTTCACCCTCCCATAAGAAGTTATCACTTCTAAAATAATACATATCACGTTTACTTGTAAGATAAGATATATTATATGACTATGAAGAAAAAAAATATAGTAAGCATATAGTTCTGTCGCAATCCATAGGTTTAGACTCCCGCTTTGTACTCTAGTTTGACATCCACGGAGCAATATTTAAGCAGCTTTTCTCATCAAATTTACATTTTTATTATATACTGAGCCAATTCACACGGCGCCATCTAGTCCCAAAGTAAATAGTGTATGTAGCACTTGTGTTATGGCTATTATATAACTAATATATTACAAATATACTTTTCTTTTGCAAATCAATAATTTTTTTTAATGCTGTAGAACAGCAGACAGGCTGACGGCCCGCTTAGAATTTAGCAGTTACCCTCGTCTATGGGTGTTTGCAACGCCAGTGGCATCGCGAACACGCTGCTGTCCCATAAGAGTACAGGAACTTTGATCACTAATGCCGAACACAACACAAGGTTATTATGGCGGCATACTTAAGACGGGCTTGGGGCCCTACCACGTAGCTAGGGTGGGTTGTTTTGCCGCCTTTTACGACAGGCCGACCCCGGCCTCAGAGGTTAGTATTCTTTCTCCGTCCTTGCACGGATAAATATACAATAAATACCCGGACCCAAGACGGGAATCGTACTTATGTTAACCTCCGCAAACGTACCGAAGTGTGTTACCGTTACGTTACGGAGGTCGTCGATATATTATAATAACACAATTTCTGATATTAAATCTGCACATTGAGTTGTGTATACAACCACAGTGTATTCGTTCTAGAACGACCCGAGCCCATTAAAGGGATTTCTCTCGTATATGTATATAGCCAATTACACAAAGAAATCTTCATTAGCTTGACCTTATCCCATACATTCGGGGTCGGCACCAATATGTCTTTTTCTTCCATTTTATTCTATACCGGCATCCTTTATTTGTCTCTTCACAAACCATCATCATATCATCAGACATTCCTTCAATCACTTTTTTGGTCTACATCAAACTTCTACTCATTTTCAGGTTCAATATTATTCTAGTATTTTACACAAAGAAATATACACTCTAAAACAATCTATACCAAATGTTAATAAGGTTTCATTAAAATTCTGTACCAACATCGCATTACTATGTTATATATTTAAAATGTAAATAATGTGATCAGACCTTTCTTTACATCTATACTACTATTATAAAGAGGAAAGATTTGATTGTTTGTTTGTTTGCTTTGAATAGGCTCCGAAACTACTGACCCGATTTAAAAAATTCTTTCACTGTTGGGAAGCTACACTATCCCCGGGTGACATAGGCTATAATATATTTTCAAAAAAATTAGGGATCCTTACTAAAACTCCAATAATGTAACCCAAAGTGTAAAATAATTACCTAAAATATTATTTAAATCGCGTGCGTTACGAAAACTATTGATGATAGAATAAAATAATGTACTACAACTTTGCAGAACACATCATAATTTACAAAAAGTGTCGCGACAGCATATGTCTAACTATTATAGTTATGCCACAATAAGTGTTTATTTATTTTAAAAATTTAATTGAAATGCCGCCCCTAGAAAAGGCTCTTTATTTGGATCTTGGTATTAATCCTTATCAAAATAAATTACTTCATATTCAAAACGGCTTCACTACCTTCATATAACTTTTTGATTTATTCAATTCGGATATTCCATTCGAAAGATATCACGAGTTTAAAAATGTAAGTATTAGAAAAATGTTGCGTGGCAGCCGCTCACCCTGTTCGGCTAGCTAGACAGCACCTTATGCAATGTAGGCGTGCGTCACTGGGGTTTTTACAAAAATTAGAATACTTATTAAAAAATAACGAAATATAAATAAAAAGTAATAACAAAAAAAAATCATTAAAATAAAAGCTCATAGAAATAATAATATTCAAACTTTCTTTATAATTTTATTTTTTTAGTAACCTGACGCAAATAGAAGGGTTTGCCCTCAGGGGCGCTCCTCTGTCCGAGGAGTGCACGGGTGTGCGTACCCGAGGTGCCCGAGCATCCGTCGCTTCACTCCCCTCTCCGTTCGAGGCGACAGAGTCCTCCTACCTTTCTTTCCGTCTACCTCTTACACCGTTTCCAACTTAGCTCTCTGTTCGTGGCGTGGTCCCCGGTGGGATGGTTGCGAATACTGATTGGGGTCCCGGGTTCTACCCTGGGACCTGATTTGGTAGTCGAAACCATTCCTATTTCGACTGCGCCTGCACAGAGAGTGTTCCCGGGGCGGGAATTGCATCCTCGCTGTCGGTTGGTCTTGCTGGGCCGGCTACGACGTCAGGCGACTCTGCTTTTTCTGGAGTGTCGTCTGGTAGTCGTACCCACGCCTGACTAGCACGCGATGGGGATGTGAGTCCCGTCCGGAATTGGCCGCGGACCTGTCGCTCCCGGCCCTGGTTCTGTCCATGGTCGGGGGCGATCCTGGATGGACGGCCGTCGCCTCCTTTTGCGAGGCAGTAGTGTCTGCAAGAGAGGCGGCGGAACGGGAGCGAGAGTCCGCCAGCGCACTCCCCTCCCGCCAACGTAGGCCGAGTCGTCGGCGCCGGAGGGCGGGCAACGATCTCCGGCCGCCGTAGAAAGCGGCCGAGGGCGGCCCCTCGGGGGAGGATCCGCCGCCCGCACTATTGCCGCGAGGGAGAAGGCCGCGTGCTGTTCCGCAGCCCCCCTCAACTCCTAGAGTTGTTACAAGAGAGCGCCGGGGGGACGAAACCCTGACCCCTTGGCGCCAGCACTTTAGAAGGGGCCCGCTTTAAGACAAAGCGTGGGACGGCGCCGGCCCGGGCCACGAGATCGGCAGGCCATATATCCGTGGGCCCGGGCGTAGGCGATAGGAGAACAGCGGGGTTTTTTAGTGGGTAGTCGGATGGTCGAACAACTTTTCCGGAGTCCCTTATATCCCTCGATCCCCCCGGGCCGGGGGAACCCGTCAAGAGAGGTTTTTCCCCGAGACCGAAAAAAATAGAAGGGTTTAATTTTTAATTTTTTGTTAAATACCCGTGCGAAGCTGGGACGGGCTGCTAGTAATTAATAAGATTATTTTTATATTCCAATGCACTTTCGGCTATTTTTACGACTGTAAATACCGTTAGTTTTATTTTTATACTCGTTTTCATATCCGAAATAGAGGGCATCGATACATATATTATAATTTTTTATTATATTTTTAACATTCATGTGAAATTAGCCGCATTCTTGGGGTACGCATAGATTTATGGTATGATCCGAGGCTGTAGATTCATTACGGATATTTTTATACTGAGAATTTCTTTATTACTTAACTAGCTGTGCCAGAGACTCCGTCCGCGTGGAATAATGACGTTGGCCAGCATTTTTGGATAAATCTTATAATTTAAATAAAAAGGGTTTTAACATCTAAATCTAAATTATAAGGGAAACTAACATCTTTATAGGGATAAATCCTAAAATATAAATAAATGAATTAAGCAAACAGTCAGTGTTATCGAATGCAACTGTTACGCCATGCGCCTCGGGAATACGTGCGTTCGAACCTACAATGTCCAGCCTAAGCTGAACCCTATGATTGTTGATATAAATCTGAGGTCAACTTAAATTAGAACATAAAATTTTCGAAACATCATTTTTAACAAAAACTATTTTTTTCTCTAAAATAAAAATAGCCTGAGTTACTCCTTGTTACATCAGCCATCTGCCAGTGAAAGTCCCGTCAAAATCGGTGCAGCTATTTCAGAGATTAGCCGGAACAAACAGACAGACAGACAAAAATTGTAAAAAATGTTGTTTTGGTATATGTATGTACCGTGTATACGTCCGAATGCACTTAGTAAAAAGCGGTTATTTTAGTATTACAAACAGACACTCCAATTTTATTTATTTGTATAGATGTTACTAATAAAACTTGCTGGTTTGCTTGCAACACGTATTAGCAACACATAGTACAGCTGCTACTACTACGGGATACGGGTCCAATCCAGATTTAAAATGCTTCTTCAACCGTTTTATAACTTCCTTCCTTCTAAAAGAGATCTGATGTTTGCGATTCCTCAATAACAATCGTTTGCAACACCAGAGGATACCGACGCGCCACGGGCTTCTAAGAAATTTAATAACGCCTTTTTTGAAAAATCCCATATCGCGCTGCGATGGGAATACCTTAGTCGGAAGTTAATTCCAGATCCGGAGAGTACGTAAAATCCGGCCCGGGCCACGAGATCGGCAGGCCATATATCCGTGGGTCCGGGCGTAGGCGATAGGAGAACAGCGGGGTTTTTAGTGGGTAGTCGGATGGCAGATCATCTTTCCCGGAGTCCCACATACCCCTCGATCCCCCCGGGCCGGGGGAACCCGTCAAGAGAGGTTTTCCCCGAGACCAAAAAAAAGGAGTACGCAACATGATCATTTTCGAGAACCGTTTTGTACAAAAAAGAAGAGGCTGCAGGAAATGGGGATGAACACCCAGCCGATGGCGGGCAGTGCGGTGGTAGAAAGACGAAGAAGTCACCATTCTAAACAGTTCCTCAGAACACTCCCCGTTGTACAGACGGTAGAATACACAGAGACGTAAAATCTCTCCGTGAGCCAAGCATTTGTGTATATACCTAGTCAGGTCATAAGTATTGTCACACAGTAAAAACTTTTCTTTTAGAATGCTGGCCACAAAAAAGTTTATTGAATTAGAATTTCGAATTGTTCATGAAAATAAAAATGTATAACTTTTAGAATTTTACTCATTTTTAAATATGGAGTGGACGCTTAAAGAAGACCGTGTTGCAGTTATTGCGTTGCATCGTTGCGGTTACACGCCAATTCAAATTTTTAACATACTGAAAAATTTGAATATTACCAAAAGATTCGTTTATCGTACCATCAAACGATACAATGAAGACTCTAGTGTAGATGACAGGTCAAGAAGTGGTCGCCCTCGGTCTGTTAGGACTCCAGCAGTGATAAAAGCTGTGAAGGCACGAATTCAAAGAAATCCCAAACGTAAGCAGAAACTGTTGGCCCTTCAGATGGGGTTAAGCAGAACCACGGTGAAAAGGGTGTTAAATGAAGACTTAGGGCTTCGGGCATATCGAAGAAAAACAGGACATCGTTTGAATGCTCGTCTAATGGACCTGAGACTGAAGAGATGCCGCGCTTTGTTGAAGCGGTACGCGGGAAAAAAATATCGGGAAATTCTTTTTTCGGATGAAAAAATGTTTACCGTAGAAGAGAGCTACAACAAACAAAATGATAAGGTGTACGCACACAGTAGTGAAGAAGCGAGCAACCGTATTCCGCGTGTCCAACGAGGTCATTTTCCATCCTCGCTCATGGTATGGTTGGGAGTTTCTTATTGGGGCTTAACAGAGGTACATTTTTGTGAGAAAGGTGTAAAAAGGAATGCTGTTGTGTATCAAAATACAGTCCTGACGAACCTTGTGGAACCTGTTTCTCATACCATGTTCAATAACAGGCACTGGGTATTCCAACAAGATTCGGCGCTAGCTCATAGAGCGAAGAGCACACAAGACTGGCTGGCGGCGCGTGAAATCGACTTCATCCGGCACGAAGACTGGCCCTCCTCCAGTCCAGATTTGAATCCGTTAGATTACAAGATATGGCAACACTTGGAGGAAAAGGCGTGCTCAAAGCCTCATCCCAATTTGGAGTCACTCAAGACATCCTTGATTAAGGCAGCCGCCGATATTGACATGGACCTCGTTCGTGCTGCGATAGACAACTGGCCGCGCAGATTGAAGGCTTGTATTCAAAATCACGGAGGTCATTTTGAATAAACTTTAATGTCATAAGAATCTATGTTTTGTTAAGTTCATTTTGGTATATGAATGGTTACATAATTAATAAACTTGTTACAATTATTTTACATTAAACATGTGACAGAATTTATGACCTGACTAGGTATATATGTGAATGAATAAATGAATGAAAACTCTTTATTGCATACAGATACTTAAAACTAACTTAAATAGGTATACAAAAATATAATGCTGTATGACAATGGGCGGCCTTATCGCTTAAAGCGATCTCTTCCAGGCAACCCGAACCGAAGTTGTGTGTGTATATTTGTGTATAAAAAGGCGCTTCATTACAGCAATTTATATATACGTAATGATCAACATGGTTACGCTGGTCGGGTGGTTCACAGTGAGCGTGTTGCCACAAACGCAATAAATGTCAAAGGTTAAGGATTCGAGTTCATCGCATCATTTGACAAACAAAAAGCAATACGGTAGTTAAAATATGATCGTTCACTTGTACTGTTCAACCGAGTCACAGTAAACTATGGGATACAGTATTTCATTCTCTGTCCTGTTTGAATTTTGTGAAAAAAATTACGTAAGGCCGCTCGTGGCATAAAATACTCTGAGTTGCCCACTGGTTGCCACACAATACTAAATAAACATCCATATTCAAATAGTCAATCATTGAAATGATTTTTTTTAATATAGTGTTTGTTGTTCTCCTTCCTAAAAATTTGCATATTAAAATTGACATCCGACAGTGATGATCGTTTAGCCCGTATACGATATCTTTGCTCATAGAAAAAAGACGTTCTACTGCAGCACTAGATGAGACAGCAGTGTTATATTCAATAAAAAGATTTATTAACACTGGTTCACCTAGAAAGACAGTATCCGTAAAAGATTCTTGTGACTTCGTGTCTAGCCAAGTTCTTATAAAATACTGAGCTTTGTTTTTCAGATATTCTTGGCTTCTAGACCTATTTTCTTCAGACTGAGTAACAGTAGTGTAAAAATCATCCCCTTCTTTATTATTGCTGCTTCTGCTAATACTAATATTATCCTTTTCGTTTGCTTCCCTTTCTTTAACTAGAGCATCTTCAACTTTTGTTTCAATAAGCTTCCTGACTGTTGACAATTTTCTGCCATCATACTTTTGCAGCCCGTGGCGTGGCGCGTAATTCAAACAAACAAAATGACAGCATATCAATAAATGACTAATTTAACGGACTAAAGTTAACGGAAGTTAACAAGAGTGTTAACATTTATTGAAGTTAACTTAAAAGTTAGATTAACTGGTTAGTGCCCACTTTTGGTTATGGCACGGCCAATAAGAGTTAGTAAGGAGTAACTGAAGCCAGTTGCGCACGCGCACGGCGCACGGCGCACGGCGCAGAGTTGTCTTCAGGGAGGTCGAACGTTGACCGTCCCGCGCGTTTATAGGCTAGATCAGATTAGATAGAGGATAGATCGAACAATAAGAATAAAAAAATTCGAAGAATATTCCGTGCCTGGACTAAACATTTCGCGGAAGAGCCGTAGCCGAGGAGTCAAAGAGCCGCCAGTTGCCGACCAATATGCTAGCATAAAATATGCTGAAATGCCAAATATTGTATAACATTACTTGTATACTTCCAACATAAAAAGAGAACCTATTTGCTAGTGTTTCTTCAATTGATCAATAAACATCACTAACATGCATTTTCCAAATACTTCAGATCATTTAATTACAAATTGATGACAAACAACACAAAAATGTAATTGAATTTCCTATTGACACGCGTTAAATTAATTTGAAAAATAATTATTATACAATTATGTATCTATTTGTTATTCTAAAATGGGGTCGAAAATATATATTTGAATATTAATTGCGTCGCAGTTATAAAACTATGTGGAATATTATACGTTTTAATTTAAACATATTCAATGCTTAAGATCATCATCATCATCTTAGCGTTGAATCCCGGTTGCAGCCCAAACTCGCTTCGGCATCCGGGGTCCGCTTTCCGACTTTTTCTACTCCACTTTGCACGGTCTTCAGCATCCCTGGCAGTGAGCCCATTGGCACGCATATCACTGAAATTTACTCAAAGAACGATTATTCTTTTATTTTATCCGTGCAGGGGCGGAGAAAGAATATTAACCTCTGCGGCCGGGGTCGTCCTGTCGTAAAAGGCGACAAAATAACCCACCCTAGCTACGTGGTAGGGCTCCAAGCCCGTCTGGACGGCGACTACCTTTGGTCTACTACGTCTACGACTACGTCTTAAGTATGTTGCCATAACAACCTTGTGTTGTGTTCCGGCATTAGTGGCCCTGGTTCCTGTACCCTTATAGTACAGCAGCGTGTTCGCGATGCCACTAGTTGCAAACACTGCTGTCCCACAGCAATAAAAAAAATTAAGGTTGTCAGCCTTTCTGGTGGGGTTGTACATGTGAGTTTCTGATGCTGCGTAATACGTCTAATACCGCGCTGAACAGAAACGGACTAAGGACGGATCCTTGGTGTATTCCGACAGTGATGGGGAAGGATTTTATGTCACTAACAGCGGTTCGAACCACGGAATCGGAATCGCGGTACATGTCTCGGTTCAATATTTAAGATAAGCATTATAATAATAAGTTATTCCACTTTATACCATACTAGCAGCCCGTCCCAGCTTCGCATGGGTATTTAACAAAAAATTAAAAATTAAACCCTTCTATTTTTTTTCGGTCTCGGGGAAAAACCTCTCTTGACGGGTTATCCCGGCCCGGGGGACCGAGGGATATAAGGGACTCCGGAAAAGATGTTCAACCCACTAAAAAACCCCGCTGTTCTCCTATCGTCTACGCCCGGGCCCACGGATATATGGCCTGCCGATCTCGTGGCCCGGGCCGGCGCCGGCCCACGCTTTGTCTTAAAGCGGGCCCCTTCTAAAGTGCTGGCGCCAGGGGATCAGGGTTTCGTCCCCCCGGCGCTCTCTTGTAACAACTCTAGGAGTTGAGGGGGTCTGTGGAACAGCACGCGGCCTTCTCCCTCGCGGCAATAGTGCGGGCGGCGGATCCTCCCCCGAGGGGCCGCCCGCGGCCGTTTCCTACGTCGGCCGGAGATCGTTGCCCGCCCTCCGGCGCCGACGACGTGGCCTACGTTGGCGGGAGGGGAGTGCGGTGGCGGACTCCCGCTCCTGTTCCGCCGCCTCCCTTGCAGACACTACTGCCTCGCAAAAGGAGGCGACGGCCGTCCATCCAGGATCGCCCCCGACCATGGACAGAACCAAGGCCGGGAGTGACAGGTCCGCGGCCAATTCCGGACGGGACTCGCATCCCCGTCGCGTGCTAGTCAGGCGTGGGTATGACTACCAGACGACCCTCCAGAAAAAGCAGAGTCGCCTGACGTCGTAGCCGGCCCAGCAAGACCAACCGACAGCGAGGATGCAATTCCCGCCCCATGAACACTCTGTGCAGGCGCAGTCGAAATAGGCATGGTTTCGACTACCAAATCAGGTCCCAGGGTAGAACCCGGGACCCCAATCAGTATTCGCAATTATCCCACCGGGGACCACGCCACGAACAGAGAGCTAAGTTGGAAGGGATGTAAGAGGTAGACGGAAAGAAAGGTAGGACTCTGTCGCCTCGAACGAAGAGGGGAGTGAAGCGACGGATGCTCGGGCACCTCGGGTACGCACACCCGTGCACTCCTCGGACAGAGGAGCGCCCCTGAGGGCAAACCCTTCTATTTGCGTCAGGTTACTAAAAAAATAAAATTATAAAGAAAGTTTGAATATTATTATTTCTATGAGCTTTTATTTTAATGATTTTTTTTGTTATTACTTTTTATTTATTTTTCGTTATTTTTTAATAAGTATTCTAATTTTTGTAAAAACCCCAGTGACGCACGCCCACATTGCATAAGGTGCTGCCTAGCTAGCCGAACAGGGTGAGCGGCTACCACGCAACATTTTTCTAATACTTACATTTTTAAACTCGTGATACCTTTCGAATGGAATATCCGAATTGAATAATTCAAAAAGTTATATAAAGGTATTGAAACAGTTTTGAATATGAAGTAATTTATTTTGATAAGGATTAATACCAAGATCCAAATAAAGAGTCTTTTCTAGGGGCGGCATTTTAATTAAATTTTTAAAATAAAAGAACACTTATTGTGGCATAACTATAATAGTTAGACATATGCTGTCGCGACACTTTTTGTAAATAATGATGTGTTCTGCAAAGTTGTAGTACATTATTTTAT
The DNA here is from genome assembly GCA_963693495.1 of Malacosoma neustria. NCBI lineage: Eukaryota > Metazoa > Arthropoda > Insecta > Lepidoptera > Lasiocampidae > Malacosoma > Malacosoma neustria. Next base: position 21,967,810 of record OY856375.1, on the reverse strand, counting down.
TCTATCATCAATAGTTTTCGCAACGCACGCGATTTAAATAATATTTTAGGTAATTTTTTTACACTTTGGGTTACATTATTGTAGTTTTAGTAAGGATCCCTAATTTTTTTGAAAATATAATATAGCCTATGTCACCCGGGGATAGTGTAGCTTCCCAACAATGAAAGAATTTTTTTAATAGGGTCAGTAGTTTCGGAGCCTATTCAAAGCAAACAAACAAACAAACAAACAAACAAACAAACAAACAAACAAACAATCAAATCTTTCCTCTTTATAATAGTAGTATAGACTAGTAAGCGTGAAAGCGTAGCATACAAACAAACAAACTCACTTTCGCATTTATATTATAATATTAACTAGGATGGGAAGCGCAATGTTTAGATTAGAGTAGAGATGACAAACTTCTCCAATGCAAGATAATCTCAAATACGAGATTGCACGTATGCTGATTATGCAAAATGAAAAACAAAGGTGCGTTGGCATAACCTATGCCCATTATTATTTAATTCACGCGTGCGCTGATAAAGTCGTATTCCATTTTCAGTCCCCCTTAGTCTTCGAACTCACACACCACACTATACACGTAGATAGATGTGTTGTAGGGGTTTTATTCGCCGTTACTTCTCTCTCAGCTGTATTCCGAAACGGTAGTAGATTAGAATAGGATCGAGTTCACCAGTGTCGACATGACCCCTATTTCTAGCCTTTCGTGGCTTGCTCTTGCTTGTTTCCTACGCAGCAGTAGAGCCGAGGACACACCTTAGAAGGCGCATCCTTAAGCACGCTGCCATAGCTGATCGACCCCGCTCCCACGGAGTAGGAATGCCTTTTCCCGCCCGAAGTCGCTGTTATGTCGAAACTAACATCTTTTAGGGAAAAACATACCAGCCTTCATTGTTTAGAAGAAAAAAATGTAATCGTTCTGTTTTTTAAATATGTACTATGTCTGTAGAATAAACATAGCCATACAAAAGACAGTTAATGTTGTGTGCCAGCAGAATCCGAAAATCATCTGAAGCGAAGAAAAAATCATACAATATTGAGCCTCATACCCCAAAAAAAATATCTGAAATAACAATCTAATAATTACCAAGTACAGTGTGCATGGTTGGAAAATCTAGACATCAGTTAAAGGTCTAAAGGCTCTCGAGGGTCGATTTTAATGGCCATTAATCCAGGAGCATTAGATTTAAAAATCAATTATTATGACCAGAAATAGAACGAAATATTTTAAATATAAAATCACCTATATATACTATTCCGTAGTATACATTGATCGAAAAAAAAAAACAAAGAATCATATAAAATTATGCTACATTATCTAGATCGAAGTCATAGTATTTAACGACACGTCAAAAGTGTGAGTATTGAACTGGTTGCACCTGAATTATAGCCTAAATACCAAGCGAAGGTGTCACGACGAAGCTGTCAATCTGCGCTTATTAATATACAAAGCGATTTGTTAAAAAAAAACTTAAAGAATGTACGGAGCCTAATTAAAACTTCTGTGACTCGTGTATAATAAATACATTGGTACGGGTAAGGCGAGTGGCAAAGACTAAATTATTATTAGTCCTTTTTGATCTCGAATTAGGTAACATTAACATATTTAATTAATTACTTTTATTCTAGTATTAAAACAACTAATTTGATTCATTTTTAGTAGATATATAAATATTTCTTAAGTTATATAAATTCAAATGCATTTTATAATGTTCATAAATATTACAATGTAATAATAGTTTTATACTCGTATACACAATTCCCATTTAGTTGATTATAAGTATCCTAAACAAACGTTTCGTAGTAAAATCATGTAGGATCTCATGAAATTGTGGTGTATGTACCTAGTTCTAAGACAAGACTTGACGAATAGTTATTCACCGGATTTCTTTAGGTAGGTCTTTTAGAGCAGTAATACCAAAGTATGTATTTGACGATTATTAAGTAGATAATCTTCTAACGATGTTCTACCAGGTTTAAAGCCATTATACATCGATATAATGGAATTCTGTGTAATTTACTCTACAGACATACCAAACACTCCTTACAGTTAAAGAATTTCTAAAGTTTTTACAACGTCTTCCCATGAAAAGAATATTCTTGGTTATTTATTGGGTATTATTATTTTGATGGTATAATTATAAGCTCCAAAATGTTATAATATATTCCCTCAGGAACTTTTAATATTCAAATTATTCTCTTTAAGTGTCTTCTGGTTGCATATACGCAAATATATCAATAATTGCATTAAATAATTATAAAAATAATGTAAAGCTTGTTTCTTTATCTTAGAATTTAATGCGTCTTAAATTATTACACGTGCCTAGAGTTTGGGATTATTTCAAGCAGCAACAGCATTTTTAGGGCAGGTGACACAGAATCCAAATACTGTAATGACACACCAGTGTCATGCTATTATAAGCTAAGTAGAGGGTGTCCGGTGGCAGATTTAGGTTTTAAATTTAAAGTTTCTCCCTAAAACACGATACACACCTTCATATCGTATCCGATTTGTCGGAAATCCTAAATCGGATTCATTCTTTATACACTTTCCGATGTGCTTCCTAAAATCAGATCGTTTTCTAGTGGTGACAGTGTGCAGTACAGTGCAGACGTGTTTCACATGGCTCCTACGTTGTTTAAACTACAGAAGATTGCAATAGGAGTAGCAATATCAAATATCTTTGTGGATACATGATAATGGAGGAAAAAGAGAAGCTGATGGGCTAAGAAATTTTTTATTTTTTCACGACAACATTTAGAGGAAATAATTAAAAAAAATATCCACACTTGTCTTCTTTATTTTATATTGAAATAAAAAAATTGAAATAAACTTAATACTCAATAGTAGTTATTTTTTAATTTAACTTTTAATTCCTAATTCTGCCACCGGACACCCTGTATAATATAGAAACTGCAGCTCCGGAAGAATACAATTATCGCATTCTTGGACTATAATATTAAATTCAAACGTCTTAATTAACATTTACAACCGTTATATGTTCGTAATACAGTATTTTAAATGAGCACATGACGGAAATGTGATACAACGCTCAAGAGTGTTATCGACATACTGCATGCAGTTGCAAATTTGTTTATTTTAGTCTATCTTGGAAAATGGGACTCCTTTGACATCACAACAAAACTACTGAACATATCGGGATGAAACTACTACCATTCGACACGGAATTTTTCGTAGATGATTATAGGCAATCTCTTTTTACACGCTTTATATTAGCTTCACCTGTATGTTTGTTTGTTTGTATGTTTGTAACCGACTCCTTTGGGTGCAATTTTGACCCACTTTAAACGGCCAGATTTCGTTCAAACTTTGTAGATAGATCGAGGACCGATGACAATGCAATAATCTCAATAGTTTGTATCATTATCTTTACCAGGATCCTCAGGATTAATGAATTTTTAGTTCTCGCCCGATCACCGTCACCGAAGTTAAGGAGCGTCGGGCGCGGTCAATACTTGGATGGGTGACCGCCTAGGAAAATCGCGTGACGGTGAATTTTTGTTCTTTTTTATATGCTTTTTTTATTATGACCTGTAAGTAATGGAATTTTTCGGAATTCGACTCGATTTTTACTTATTTTGAACAATAAAATCAAAATTCTGCCGAAACGCCATCTGGAGCATAATTAATAAGAAGATGGCGTTAAATTACCTACTTAGTTCCAAGATTATTAAACGATTTACCAACAAATATAAGAGATAATATAACCCAAAAAAATATTAAAGCCTCACTTAAAAAATACTTTTTAGAGAAATTGTAATCTAAATTTACTCAGTCATTTGAACGTGTGTAGACTTAAGTTTCGATGGCATTGTACAAACCTTAGTGGTTTTTTGTGCTATTATTTTATTAAGCCAATGTAATAACTGTGAATTTGATAAATAAATTTAAAAAAAAATTAATAAAAATATTTACCGATTGGAAATTGACAACAAATAAATTATATTATCACGCTTTTATTTTATAGTTAATGAAACTAAAAATTTAACATAAATTATAGTTAAAAAAACTAAAAACAAGCTTTTATAAAAAAATCAAACTAAAAGGTAAAAAAAAATTCAATAAATTTAAATTAAGGATAGTGGGATAAATAAAAAAATGAATTTTATTGTAAAAAAGCGTGGGGTGCTTTTTAAGATATTTTCAAAATAAAAAATGACAATAAGCACCCCACACTTTTTTTGCAATAAAATTCATTTTTTTGTTAATCCCACTATCCTTAATTTAAATTTATTGAAAATTATTTTTTACATTTTAGTTTGATTTTTTATAAAAGCGTATTTTTTAGTTTTTTTTAAACTATAATTTTATTCGATTTACTTTGGCCTGTTATTCGGCAACGGCAGCGGAGCGGGCGTGATCGGCTAATATGTATATAAATTCTATTATTATCTGACATGCCCTTTACCAAATTTAAGTATACGCTCAAAAATTTCTCATTAAAGAAGGGCTCTATTCTCTGAACTCTATTAATGAAATTTATTGAAGATAAAGCTGCTTTTACATAGCTGCACGCACTAGACATTTTTCATTAATGTTATATCTGTAAGCTTGGCTAATTGTGAGCTGTTTTGTAGATCATCTTGATTTGTTTGTGTAACAAATTATTTTCTTTTTTTTATGTATTCTGAGCTTAAGTACATTGTTATGAGAAATAAAATCATATGAAATAAAATATACATTACAATTAGACGTATAGCTGGAGAGTTTCTGGCCGCTTCTTCTCTTTGTAATAGCCAGACACGTTGCGAAGCGATGGTAACTACCTAGTCAGGTCATAAATTCTGTCACATGTTTAATGTAAAATAATTGTAACAAGTTTATTAATTATGTAACCATTCATATACCAAAATGAACTTAACAAAACATAGATTCTTATGACATTAAAGTTTATTCAAAATGACCTCCGTGATTTTGAATACAAGCCTTCAATCTGCGCGGCCAGTTGTCTATCGCAGCACGAACGAGGTCCATGTCAATATCGGCGGCTGCCTTAATCAAGGATGTCTTGAGTGACTCCAAATCGGGATGAGGCTTTGAGCACGCCTTTTCCTCCAAGTGTTGCCATATCTTGTAATCTAACGGATTCAAATCTGGACTGGAGGAGGGCAAGTCTTCGTGCCGGATGAAGTCGATTTCACGCGCCGCCAGCCAGTCTTGTGTGCTCTTCGCTCTATGAGCTGGCGCCGAATCTTGTTGGAATACCCAGTGCCTGTTATTGAACATGGTATGAGAAACAGGTTCCACAAGGTTCGTCAGGACTGTATTTTGATACACAACAGCATTCGTTTTTACACCTTTCTCACAAAAATGTACCTCTGTTAAGCCCCAATAAGAAACTCCCAACCATACCATGAGCGAGGATGGAAAATGACCTCGTTGGACACGCGGAATACGGTTGCTCGCTTCTTCACTACTGTGTGCGTATACCTTATCATTTTGCTTGTTGTAGCTCTCTTCTACGGTAAACATTTTTTCATCCGAAAAAAGAATTTCCCGATATTTTTTTCCCGCGTACCGCTTCAACAAAGCGCGGCATCTCTTCAGTCTCAGGTCCATTAGACGAGCATTCAAACGATGTCCTGTTTTTCTTCGACATGCCCGAAGTCCTAAGTCTTCATTTAACACCCTTTTCACCGTGGTTCTGCTTAACCCCATCTGAAGGGCCAACAGTTTCTGCTTACGTTTGGGATTTCTTTGAATTCGTGCCTTCACAGCTTTTATCACTGCTGGAGTCCTAACAGACCGAGGGCGACCACTTCTTGACCTGTCATCTACACTAGAGTCTTCATTGTATCGTTTGATGGTACGATAAACGAATCTTTTGGTAATATTCAAATTTTTCAGTATGTTAAAAATTTGAATTGGCGCGTAACCGCAACGATGCAACGCAATAACTGCAACACGGTCTTCTTTAAGCGTCCACTCCATATTTAAAAATGAGTAAAATTCTAAAAGTTATACATTTTTATTTTCATGAACAATTCGAAATTCGAATTCAATAAACTTTTTTGTGGCCAGCATTCTAAAAGAAAAGTTTTTACTGTGTGACAATACTTATGACCTGACTAGGTATTTCGATTAGTTATAAAATACATGTTTGACTCTCAAACATGTTTTAGATACTGATAGGGACTTATTTTGCATAAAAAATTGAGGTTGAGTTTATCTACCTATAAATTCTATTATAAATGTTATTAAATTGAAATTAATCGTGGATTTTTTTCATTCGGTAAGAATTTAAAGGGAAAAGTAGATACAGTTTAGGATTTCTTGCGAATCTAGGTCTGTAACTTTATGGATCAAAGTATTTTTATAGAATCAACACGTCCGAAAGTGGCTTCTACGAAAAAAATAAGACAAAAGGCCGTTTTCATTCTACTAGTAGTTAAGTACTAAAATAGTCAGCTGAGCTATTTGTTATGGTTACACAATCCAAATGTAGACCATGATGATAGAGACCAAAAAAACAATAATAGCACAGTAGCGGCTCGCGCACTATAAGATCTTACTTAGTCATTGTTTAAGTGGCATGAAGTAGAACAACTCTTACCCTAATTGACCAAAGCGAAATTCTCAATGCGTACACGTTTAAACTGTATCAATATTGCAAATTACTTAAGAATAAAGCTAACTCCATTCAAGGTCAAGGCTGATTAGACGTCTGCGCGTGCGCACGTTTACATAGTATGTAGCGGAAATATATTTGCCTCTTTCTTTCGTAGGTTTGTAATATCAATTAGCAAGAGACACAAGATGACTGGGCGAGGAAGATATAGCTAGTGTCGATGTAACACATCCATCACAAGACTTTAGCGGGCGTCCGCATTCCGTGGCTGAAAATAAATTATTAACAAAATTAAATTTTACTGAAGTAATACATCTTTTTGACAACCAACACAAGTTAGTAACTTGATATTAGAAAGTGCTTAATTCGTAATGAAGAAATTCTGTTATGCTTGTTAGATATAATATATCATTGTAATAATTACGAAAACAAAACATGTTATGAATTATTAAATAGCCTTAAATAAACGGATCGCGTTAAACGAAATTTGAAAATAAATATTATTTAATTTCTTAAGGGATGCATCTTGTTTTAATTAGTTCTGTTTAATGAAACACAAAAGACTGGTAATCGTGCAATTTGATATTAACTTCTCTTTCTCTAAGGTTGTAGCAGCAAAAAAAAAGCTTCAATTTAAATGCCCTTTTCCCTTTTCCTTTTTTTATTCCGTTCCGTAGGTAGGTTCCTTTTCTTGTTCATAGACAACAAAATAGGTGAACAATATCTGGTTTAATTTAGTTTTTAATGGATCTACTGCTGTTTTACTCTGTAACCTCTAATGATGCTTTTTTAAGTTACTTCTATATGTCATGCTTTGTTCCTTGGTAAAGTTGATCCTAGCTTTGGTCAAGACCAAAACAAAAATATTATCTTTTAATTGACAGACCATGTATCCATATTTTTGTGCAAAGTCTATCAAAAACTGAATTACTAATTTTATTAGTGCTATTGAGTTGTCAATTAGCGAGCATTAATCACTGGCCATTTTGAATCACATACAAATGATTGTGTAAGAGTTGCCACAAAAAGAGGAGCCAAGCGGGTTGGGACGCTGTCGCCTCCTTTTGCGAAACAGTTATGTGAGCGAAGAAGTCGGCGGAGAGCGAGAGGGAGCGCGCCAGGTTCCCCCTCACTTACACAGGGCCACTCGTCGCCGGAGGTTAGCGACAGACTTTCGGCCACCGTAGTCAACGGTCGCGGGCACGGCCCCTGGGCCCCCGCACACATGGCCGAGAACGGCGCGCGCGAGTGTTCCGAGCACCCAGCTCACCCCTGCGTGAGAAAGAAGATACCGGGGTTCAGCATACCCAGGCTTAGAAAAAGCACGTGAAAGTGGGCCAACACCAGCCGGGGCCACGGTCCGACTATTTCGTCGTGTCCCGCGGCCTCGGCACTCAATGTGCGCGAAGAAACACCGGGGTGGTTTTAGCGGGTATACCAGCGACGTGCGTCCCCCAGCGTAGAGGGCGTACGGGCACATTGGACGGGGAGTCCCACGCTACCCCGCCGCCCGTTCCCTAGCGGTGGGCTGATAATATTATATAATAATCAATAATAAAACAAAATTAATATTAATAAATTATAAAGATATAAAGTTAATATAAATTACATAATTACAAAATTATGTAATTGAGATGGGTTCGTTCATTACGTTAAGTTTGGAGTGGAAGGAGCGCCTCGCGCACCCCAGCGCGGGCCTCGCCACCATCGAAGCGGTGAGGCCCGTCCTGGCCGAATGGCTGGAAAGGCGCCACGGCGCCCTGACCTTCCGCCTGACGCAGGTCCTCTCGGGGCACGGTTGCTTCGGGAGGTACCTGTGTCGCATAGGGCGGGAGATGACGTCGGGGTGCCACAACTGTGGCGCGGGCGACGAGGAGGACACGGTGAACCACACTGTCGCCGTGTGCCCTGCGTGGCGCGAAGAGCGCCGCGCCCTCGTCGCCCAAATCGGCGTGGACCTGTCGCTCCCGGCCCTGGTTCTGTCCATGGTCGGGCGCGATCCTGGATGGACGGCCGTCGCCTCCTTCTGCGAGGCAGTCATGTCCGCAAAGGAGGCGGCGGAGCGGGAGCGGGAGTTGACCACCACACTCCCCTCCCGCCAACGCAGGCCACGCCGGTGGCGCCGGAGGGTCGGTAACGACCTCCGGCCGCCGTAAAAAGCGGCCGCGGGCGGCCCCTCGGGGGAGGACCCGCCGCCCGCACTAGTGCCGCGAGGGTGAGGGCTGCGTGCTGTTCCGCGGCCCCCCTCAACTCCTAGAGTTGTTAGGAGAGCGCCGGGGGGACGAAACCCTGACCCCCTGGCGCCAACACTTTAGAAGGGGCCCGCCTCAAGACAAAGGGCGGGCCGGCGCCGGCCCGGGCCACGAGATCGGCAGGCCATATATCCGTAGGCCCGGGCGTAGGCGATAGGAGAACAGCGGGGTTTTTTAGTGGGTAGTCGGATGGCCAATCATCTTTCCCGGAGTCCCACATATCCCTCGGTCCCCCTGGGCCGGGGGAACCCGTCAAGAGAGGTTTTTCCCCGAGACAAAAAAAAAAAAAAAAAAATTACGTTAAGTTAGAAATATCATGTAAGTATTTTTAATGTAATTGCTAGATAGTTGTAATTCAAGAAATGTTTGATGCAAGTGACTTCTATATAAAATCAGCACAATTTATAATATAAATTAAGTGGTATTCGAATAGGTAAAGGCTTGTACTGAAACCAAAGTTGGTCATATTGAGTAGATTTATCTTTTTGGTCAGAGTGAGAGAAGCATTATGATCTTTGGGATCCAAATCAATTTCACACGCTATTTGATTCACGTTATAAATTGAGAAGTTATCAAAAAAGTCAATGTAAACGTACGGCCTTCTAGATGTTTCTGTCCCACGTCTATAATTATCAGGAGGGAGATAACCCGTTCAACGCAAACTTGACCGACTGACATGGCAACACTATTATCATACCTATAAGGAAAAACGAGAGCCACTTTAATAATTTGGCGACAAATTGTTATTACGTAATTTACATGCCGTTATCTAGTTATTGATAAGATAAGGGCATTATTAAAAACTCGCTGCCCGAACTTCACATGTGTTTTATCCGTTGAGATTTGCTTGTTGCTATGCGAGTTCTTACAACCCCATGGGCAGCTGGCGACTTTCAGCCCCAAACCCGTCTGGATGGCAACCACCCCTGGTGTCGTATAACTTTGATGGTAACTGCTGACAGTTAAGTAGGTCGTCAGTCTGTATGCTTTGGCTCAGGAATAAAAAAAACTGTTTTAAGTTTTATACGAGTCTAAGTGCTTGGCCAGACTGCACAACGGGCGCGGGGCGGTCGCGGCGCAGCTACTTAAACATATGAAACCGCCCGCGTACCCACTACGGACACTCAAATAAAGTTTCATAATATGTTGAAGTATGCCGCGCCGCGACCACTCGCGCCCGTGTGTGCAGTCTGGCCAAGCACTTAGGCGAGTGCTTCCAGCCGGAAATAGTAATAGGCTTATAACAAATAAAAATAATAAATATACCTAGTCAGGTCATAAGTATTGTCACACAGTAAAACCTTTTCTTTTAGAATGCTGGCCACAAAAAAGTTTATTGAATTCGAATTTCGAATTGTTCATGAAAATAAAAATGTATAACTTTTAGAATTTTACTCATTTTTAAATATGGAGTGGACGCTTAAAGAAGACCGTGTTGCAGTTATTGCGTTGCATCGTTGCGGTTACGCGCCAATTCAAATTTTTAACATACTGAAAAATTTGAATATTACCAAAAGATTCGTTTATCGTACCATCAAACGATACAATGAAGACTCTAGTGTAGATGACAGGTCAAGAAGTGGTCGCCCTCGGTCTGTTAGGACTCCAGCAGTGATAAAAGCTGTGAAGGCACGAATTCAAAGAAATCCCAAACGTAAGCAGAAACTGTTGGCCCTTTCAGATGGGGTTAAGCAGAACCACGGTGAAAAGGGTGTTAAATGAAGACTTAGGGCTTCGGGCATATCGAAGAAAAACAGGACATCGTTTGAATGCTCGTCTAATGGACCTGAGACTGAAGAGATGCCGCGCTTTGTTGAAGCGGTACGCGGGAAAAAAATATCGGGAAATTCTTTTTTCGGATGAAAAAATGTTTACCGTAGAAGAGAGCTACAACAAACAAAATGATAAGGTGTACGCACACAGTAGTGAAGAAGTGAGCAACCGTATTCCGAGTGTCCAACGAGGTCATTTTCCATCCTCGCTCATGGTATGGTTGGGAGTTTCTTATTGGGGCTTAACAGAGGTACATTTTTGTGAGAAAGGTGTAAAAACGAATGCTGTTGTGTATCAAAATACAGTCCTGACGAACCTTGTGGAACCTGTTTCTCATACCATGTTCAATAACAGGCACTGGGTATTCCAACAAGATTCGGCGCCAGCTCATAGAGCGAAGAGCACACAAGACTGGCTGGCGGCGCGTGAAATCGACTTCATCCGGCACGAAGACTGGCCCTCCTCCAGTCCAGATTTGAATCCGTTAGATTACAAGATATGGCAACACTTGGAGGAAAAGGCGTGCTTAAAGCCTCATCCCAATTTGGAGTCACTCAAGACATCCTTGATTAAGGCAGCCGCCGATATTGACATGGACCTCGTTCGTGCTGCGATAGAGGACTGGCCGCGCAGATTGAAGGCTTGTATTCAAAATCACGGAGGTAATTTTGAATAAACTTTAATGTCATAAGAATCTATGTTTTGTTAAGTTCATTTTGGTATATGAATGGTTACATAATGAATAAACTTGTTACAATATTTTACTTTAAACATGTGACAGAATTTATGACCTGACTAGGTATGTATACTACAACAATTCACACAGCGCCATCTAGTCTCAAAGTAAGCAGCATAGCGCATATGTTATGGGTACTGGACAACTGATATGCTTTTGTAACTAAATACACATTATACATTAACAATGACTCGGGACGGGAATCAAGCCCGTGACCTCCGCAGTAACGTCCGCTATGTGTTAGCTATTGAGCTACGGATAGTCTTTTGTTTTTTTTAATCGACGAAAAAACAGAGGAGGTCGAATTAATAATTCGACGCATATATTTTTTCTTTTCTTTTTTATGTATGACCACGCATAACTTTTAACAGAATTGATTTATTTAAGCATGTAGTAATTAGTAGATTATAGCCACATAAAATTATGAAATAAAAACTTTTTAACAAAAAATTAAACCACTAATAAAACTGAAAAGCAAAAAATAATAAACCAATTTTTTTATTAACCTTAATAACTAAGTTCTTAAACTAATGTAAGTATACCTAAATAATTTTGAGTCGGCGCCAAACAAGCAAATTAATTAATTACGTAAAGCGTGATGTGCAGCGGCGGTGCAGCGTGACACGCCCCTTCGCCGGAAAATGCCGAGCGTTTACGAAGTTAATGTCAGCGAGACAGCAACCCAAACTGGCACACACGTGAGGGCACTGGCGCCAACACAAAATTGTTTAGATATTACTTACATTAGTTAAAGAACTTCATTATTAAGGTTAATAAAAATACGGTTTATATTTTTTTTGCTTTTCAGTTTTCTCGGCGGTTTAATTTATTGTTAAAAAGTTTTTTTAACATTTCCCTGTGCTGAGTGAGAAATGAGAACTTGTATCGCAATTTATAATATAATATGGGTGGGAAGTATACAGGGGAAGTTTAAAGTCCATGTCATGTAACAAGAAAAATGAAAAAGGAGGGGTAGACCAAAGAAAATATTGATGGATTGTGTAAAAGATGGCAAAAAAGGTGTGAATGTTGTGATGACGGCTAACAGAGGAGAGAACATGTTGTGCCGATCCCATATAATTTGGGATAAGGGTAGGAAGAAGTTTACCCACTCAGAAAAGACTATTTGCATAACAAATAAATAATGTGTCCTCCGTGGAAATTGAAGACGAATACGGCAGTACAAGGCCAAATACAGGCTACCTGTTTGGGTTCGAAAAGACTGACGGCACAGGAACAGTTGCTCTGTGAAAACGTTAAGCCGCGTTCATTTTAAGACATTTCCTTCGTTTCCACGTAGCATTGGTACGAATAAAAATCCCTACATAATCAGAACTGTGATAATATTCAATAATCTAGTTATTAGGAACTTCAATAAGTTCTAGCTGTTTCTTTAAAGATATAGAATGTTAATGCACTTCTTTGAAGCCAATTCCACGATATCTAGAATTACAAATATGAGAAATATTATTGTCGACCGATTGCCATGAAAATATTTTATCACGCATCCTAGTTTCAAACGGAGCAACTCAATTATATTATTTTCCTCGTTATTCATTATAATTGGAGGTCAACACCATAATAGGGCCTTTATTAATTCATAGCACGTGAATTTAAGGCTTCAAAGCCCTTACAATGGCTCCACTTGTAAGGGTTCTATAATTGTTGTTTTATAGAATAAATGCGTCACGAGACTCGTTTTTTTAAGGCGAACAACATCGGTTTAAGAGGACAAGTTCCAACTAATCTCTTCTTTAATCACGGACATCGGTAATAATTACACATCTTTCTATGTTATTTATACAGACTTTTTAAAATTCCTACCTATATTGTGATATCTACTACGTATTACTGAGGAGGTTGAATTTTGCATTGCGCCATATTCTAATTCATCTGAATGTACTGCTGAATATTTATTGTATTAAGAGACCATAACGTGTCACTGTCAGGCTGCTAAGGAGGTTCATTTTTTTATTGCTGTAGGATTTAGCAGTTACCGTCGCCTATCGATGTTTGCAACGCCAGTGGCATCGCGAACACGCTGCTGTCGCATAAGGATACAGGAACTTGGGTCACTAATGCCGGAACACAACACAAGGTTATTATGGCGGCATACTTAAGACCAAAGGTAGTCGCCATCCAGACGGGCTTAGGGCCCTACCACGTAACTAGGGTGGGTTGTGTTGTCGCCTTTTACGACAGGCTGACCCTGGCCACAGAGGTTAGTATTCTTTCTCCGCCTCTGCACGGATAAAGTTATGTTATTACTTCCGTTATGAAATGTATATTAGACGAATAAATAATAGTTAAAAGAAATTTAAAAAACACGCTTGAATAATTAATCAAACTAAAAAGAAAAAATAACTCTTAACATAAGAATAAAATTACTGACAAGAAAATTAATGTCACTGTTCTAAAAAGCGTGGGGTGCTATTGATATATTTCATCATTATATATATATTTTTACTAGTTTCATTCCGAAATACAGTTAGTTTAAAAATTCGTACAAAGTACCTCATGCTTTTAGAACAGTGACAAAAAAATTCTCGTCAGTAATTTTATTCTAATGTTAAGATTTTTTTTACTTTTTAGTTTGATTAATTATAATATATAATAAAATAATTTTTTTAACTTTATTAACTATGAAATATAATTTATTTGCTGTCAATTTCTAATCGGTAAATGTTTTTATTAATATAACGCCATCTTCCGGCAGTTTAGTAATTAACGCCAGATGTCGTTTCGGCAGAAGAAAAAGAAAGTTAATCCTGATAAGAACAAAATTATTAAATTTGTATATTGTCATCAGGTGTCATTTGTGTATTGTGCATGTGTGCAAAATGTAAAAAATTTTTGATCGTTCAAAGTGGATAAAAATTGAGTCCGAAAATTCCGTTACATGGATACGTAGACTATACAGGTCAAGTTAATAAAGCGTGTAAAAAAACTGTCAAAGCGATGCATGTCATTAATAATAATAATAATAATAATAATAATCATTTATTTCAGACATTTTTTTTTTTTATCCATAAGTTATTAGTGGGTTAGTTATTTAATAAAATTCTTAACAGTAAGTTAGAATTGTTATTGTTGTATGCGACTCGTGACCTTGGTCTCCGAGTATGTCAAGTCACCATTTGGCTATCACATACCTGATACGTATCTCTGATGTGAAAAGAAGCAAGAATGGCATAAATATGGCAAAATATCGTTTGATGGCGAATGGCATGGAAGTTAGGGGAGCCAGTTAGGGGAGTCGACTTTCACGGCGCCATACATATAGGAACGAGTTAATAACAGCCCACTAGCCACTGCTGAAAATTCAGAACAGTCCATTAGAATTTCAGACAAAAAATTTCAAGTACATCAGTTTCATATTTTTTGTCCGTTGTTCATTCACTCTTTGAGTAAAAACTTTTTTACGTCCTTACATTTCCTTATTACTTTGATGCCGCCTAGATGTTTACTTCTCTTTTTTTAAATGTACATCTTTTAAAAAATTAAGTGCAAGATAATTATTAAATAAGTAACATATTTTTTTTAAATTTGATAACTTATATTATAACAAGTTGAATTTTTTTAAATATAATTAACATTATAGAAAACTCTTATAAAAATATAATATAATAAAACACTATAAAACGTGTTATTCTTAAGTTATTTACGCCCGTCCGCATTGCACTATTTGCGAAGCGGCGGTCAAACGGGCGCGGTGTGCCGGGACCCTGCCGCGCAACGCAACGTGCAGCGCGAGGCCCATCCCACAAATCCCGAGAAGACAAAGAAAACTGATCTCCAGCCCCAGCAGCGGCTGCAAGAGTCGCAGCAGCCGCAGCAGTAGGGGTCGGGGACCAGACACCAGAAAGTCCTGGCCAAAAGGTCCAAAGCCAAAGAGGGGAGGAAGGTAGCCAAAGCTACGGCATCATCGGGGGCAGTCGCCACCCCCGACGGTGTTCCACAGGGGTCGGTGATAGGTACACTCCTGTGGCACATCACATTTGATTGCGTAATTCGAGGTAAGGTCCCGGCCGGTGTCGGTGTAATCTGTTACGCCGACGATACGCTGGTAACAGCGTGCAGCAGCAGGTGTGCACCTAAGGCGGAGTTGCGCAAGTTGTACACCGGAACCAGTGGATAGGCTTAGAGGTGGCCCTGCACAAGTCCGAGGCTCTAGTATTCTATAGCCAACGACGTGAGCCGCCTCAGGGCCCGCACATTACTGTGGGAGGTGTACGCATCGGCGTCGGGGCAACGCTCAAGTATCTGGGCCTTATCCTCGACCGCTGATGGGCACTTTTCGGCACACTGAGCGGTTGGCCCTTCGACTTACGGGAGCTCAGTGACCGTACTCTGTGCCGGAAACTATACGAAGTAACCGTACGGTCAATGGCCCTTTACGGGGCCCCCGTTTGGGCGGAGCACCTGACGGCCAAGAGCGTTGCGTTGCTGCGAAAACTTTCGAAGCGGCTTTCTTCGCTGGATCCATGCCGTGGGATCTTGAAGCTCGGCTCCTGGCGTCGCTGTATCGGTGGCGCCAGGAGACGCGTCCTCCAATCTAGAGAAGCGGATTCCCACATTACCCCACCGCCCATTCCCACGCAGCGGAGTGTGAGTCATGCATTTCCACCTCCCAAAAAAAAGGACTAGATATACATAGTCCTTACAAAAAAAGCCAGCGCTCCCTCGCTATTTGCCCAAAGTTAGAGCAGCAATAAAATTTTAGTTTTTCCTAAAATTGTGTAAAAAGTAAAATAGCAAAACTAGTGACAGAGCCCGATTCGTTGTACAGCAAGTGTTCCAAACGTTTGCCAACGTTTGCTATCTCACCAATTTTACTACTAGTAAAGACGATGGAATATGATATACATATTATATTAATACTCGTAAAACATATAAAGAATACCTAGCACATACTTGTATAATATTAATGATGGTAATAATTTCACACTTTTTGTACAAAACCACTGATATTATCGCTAATTTGATTAAATTAACGAATTAGTTATAATATATTTAGTCACGTACTTATATGCAATTCGTGACAAAATTTATATTTTAACATCTTTTACACATACATAAATGTAGATAGTAAGTAATAAACAGTCATAAAACATGGTTCAGATAAATATTTTTTTGTAAGTCGACACATGACGACATCGGGACGGGAGTTTGATTCCCGTATCGGGTTTGGGTATTTTTTTAAGTATAATATGTATTTATTTACAAAAAGTATATAAATAGTATTAGTTCTTTAGTACCCAAAACATTGAACGCTCGCTCTCTGCTTACTTTGAAACTAGATGGAGCTGTATGAATTGTCGCAATATATTTTACTTACTTATTATTATAGATACTCTATTGTAGAAAACGAGTTATCTATTCTATTAAGCTTATATTCCTATCATTAATAATCAACATCTTCTAGACGATTCTTCATGGCTGTAACCGAACCTTTTTCTTTTAGGTAAGCTGCTAAGAATGGCCACAGAGTAAAAATTCAAGTCGCTTTTTTGCACTGGTACCTTTCATTTGAGCCAAGAACCACAAAGAGAAAACATGGAATCGGTAGTGATGAGCAAAGCAAAAACAAGACCAAAACTAGGACAATCTTGGTATTGGTCCTGCTTGTTCGGTCTTGCTTAAATACTTCTAGTTTTTTTTTCTACAAGACCAAGACCAATCTTACTCATCACTAATTTGTAAAAATGATCAACGTAACGATCTTTGGATCGAATATTGAAATGTTAAAAGTAGGAAATGGAGTTAAATATGGATTTTAGACAGACGACGTTTGGCAACATTCTAGTAGATCCTATGTTTCATACAGTGGTAAAGTTTACTGTTTTTTATATTCAGTGTTAAAATCTAGTATTAATCTCATGTACGGAAGTGCAAGTTCGGTATGGCAGAAGAAACATGAAAGCAGAATAAATGCAGTTGAGTTGAGAGCGTTATGAAGTATGATAGGAGTTAAACTGACTGACAAGATAAGAAATAGTGAGATAAGGAAACGTTGTGGTGTGAAAGAAGATGTAGTGACAAAAATTGAGAAAGGTTGACGAAAAAAGTGTATAAGGCGAGTGTGAATGCAAGTGTTGGAAGGGGTAGACCTAGGCGGACGTTTCGAGACCAGATCAGGGACGTCTTGAAAAAAGGTCAGGTCAAGAGTACCCTAAACCGAAAGGGCATGTATGAAGGGAATAATGAAAGTGGACGAAGAGAAACAATTATGTAAGGATCGTAGCAAGTGGAAAGAAGTGGTCTCTGCCTACCCCTACGGGAAAGAGGCGTGATTATATGTATGTATGTATGAAGTCAATTGGAAATTACAAATGTAAAAAAATATTTTGTTTCCAGGAAAAAAGCATACTTAACTTATGTTTAATTTGTGATAAAAATTTTAACTCATAATTTCAAAGAAATTTACATTTTTTCGTTTAGTCTTGTACATTTGGTCTTGCATAATAGTTCTTGGTTTTGGTCTTGTTCATTCGGACTAAGAGACTTGCTCGTGTAAAGTTGGTCTTGCTTTTTTCGCAAGACCTAGATCAATTTTACTCATCACTCGGTCTGACACAAATGACTGACATCTGACCACAATACTGAAAGGATAAACCAAAAAAGAAAAACCTTCGTTTGTCTGTGTGCTAGAAAAAAATAACAGCCCATAATGTGACACTGCTAGGCTCTAATCTTCACTTAGAGAGGTCGGACAGCACAGCCGCCACGTTTGTCCGAGGGAGATTGATGGATTACTCATGTCGGTGATTTCGGTATGCAAGTTTTCTTGCGATATATTCCTTCAGCTTCGGTACGTGGCAATTATGTTATGAAAATTAGGCCAAAAAAACTGCCTAAATATGCTACCTCGGGATTAAAATATTGTCATCCAAAGAGATTACCGCTTATTAGTAAACTAAGTCAAAGGAAGTCAGACAAAAATACACCATGTAAAACACGATCTCAATGATTACTTTTATGCAAAGCTTCCTCATCCCCAAAGTAGCCATCGCCATTCTTTTCACTCCTTATAGGGCCCGTTACATCACCGTATTACTTCCGTAAAGCGCGTTCTCACTCCCGATAGCAACGCCCACAAAATTAGCGTTCACATACGAACAACGCATAACGATATTATCACTCAACATGTTTGCATACGCGTTAACCAAAACTAGTTATTTTACGTGGTTTCTGCTGTATTCGTGCGAAATCATAATATTTGACGCGAATACAACGCGGAAACAAAAGTTGATCAACGCGCGCTGTGTAAACTAAAGACTGAAATAGCGTCGAGCTATTTGTATTGAACTCATTGCCAGTGTTGCGATTAAATTATTTTAGTACAAATACTAAATATCGCTTTGTTTGTATTATCCATATAGATAGAGTAAGGTACTGGCAGGGTAGGTATCTATATCATCAACGTAGGTACCCTTGTCAACTGTGAGACGTACGGGAGCCCCAGAAACGGTGGCTTGTGCATTAAGAATTTCCACCTCATAACAAAACAAGGCCGTAAATAATTGACTATGTAGGTGAAGACGTCGCAAAAACAACAAGACGTTGCAGTCTTCGTATTCAGGAGTCCAGCATGGTTAGCGCCGTTATGGGTACCGTTAGTTAACACGCTACCGGGAACTGGATCCCGGGTATTCATTCAGCACTTTGAATATTAATCAAACTTAGTATTTGTTTGACAGATACAGCTTATTTTCAATATATAAAATGTTTTAATACTATGCTACCGGCACGCTATGATGGCCGTTTTGACGTTTGTCCACCCCATGAAGTTTCATATTAATTAGTAATTACATTTGAAGGAGCAAATTGCTGTTCTTTATTGTCAATAACTGCACGTCGATATTGACAATAGAGAACAGCAATTTGCTCCTTCAAATGATGGCCATCATAGCGTGCCGGTATAGTAAGTAGTATATTTATTATAATATTAACAGTAACTACTACTTAAACATAATTTACGAACTTTCATCGTGTGATAGCTGATTTCTGAGAACGTGTTTAACACGAGAATGTAAATGGGAATATAAATTCCCATTATATATAATATAATAATATTTTCAATTTTACATAAGTAATAAAGAAATTTGCCGTAACAGGAGAAGCTTACGAATAATATTGTTTTATTAGACAACGCAACAACATAATAGTATATTAATTAACATGTTAACCAGGGAATAAACTTTCGTTCAACACGTTTTACAATGGGGATTTTTTTCTTCTTAATTATAGGAAATATCATTACACCTCAAGTAATAAAAGGAAATGGTCTTTGAATTATTAATTTTATTATTTTTTTTATTTATAGGAATCGAACCCTTGACCTCCGCAAGCGTACCGAACTGCGTTATCCATTACGCCACAGAGATCGTCATTAACAGAAATAGATTGATGCGCCATCAATCATAATAATCTCCTACTTCCAAAAAATACCTGCTCTATTCAATATAACTAGTTGCGTAAAAAAAAACCTTTTTCATTACTATGTGTATTTTACGTCGGTCTGAGACGCAATCGGTGGCCCGTTTATCTGTGAACCAAGGCGGTAGACGATAAGAGAACAGCAGGCTTTTAGTAGGTAGTCGACCATCTTTCCCGGAGTCAATAGGAGTATATCTACGGATGCAAATAAAACGTGTGCTTCGGAGTTCACATTTTGTCTACGAGCATGACATCGTTGAATATTGTCACAGAACTTAAATTATGTGCGCCTATCCTCTTTTTTTTTGGTCTCAGGGAAAAACCTCTCTTGACGGGTTCCCCCGGCTCGGGGGGACCGAGGGATATGTGGGACTCCGGGAAAGATGTTCGACCATCCGACTACCCACTAAAAAAACCCCGCTGTTCTCCTATCACCTACGCCCGGACCCACGGATATATGGCCTGCCGATCTCGTGGCCCGGGCCGCCGCCGGCCCGCCCTTTGTCTTAAGGCGGGCCCCTTCTAAAGTGTTGGCGCCAGGGCGTCAGGGTTTCGTCCTCCCGGCACTATCCTGTAGCAACTCTAGGAGTTGAGGGGGGCCGCGGAACAGCACGCAGCCCTCAACCTCGCGGCAATAGTGCGGGCGGCGGGTCCTCCCCCGAGGGGCCGCCCGCGGCCGCTTTCTACGGCGGCCGGAGGTCGTTACTTGAAATTAGCCTTTCTTTTCGTAAACAGAAATACAAGAAAAAAAAGAAACATATGTGATTAAACTTATAAGGATTTTTTTTTATTGCTGAGTAACAACAGACAGGCTGAGTGTCTCTCAGTCCCACTTAATAGACACTTAACAGTTACAGTCGCCTATAGATGTTTGCGATGTCACGGGCACCGCGAACACGCTACTTTTCGGATATAGATACAGTAATCTGGGTCATAAATGCCGCACAAGAACTAGCACAACACAAGAGCGGTATCCTACCATTTTATATACTTAAAAATCATGCCATGTCGAGAGAATGAATGAAGAACGATTGACGAAAAATGTGTATAAGGCGAGTGTGAATGGCAGTGTTGGAAGGGGTAGACCTAGGCGGACGTTTCGAGACCAGATCAGGGACGTCTTGAAAAAAGGCCAGGTTAAGAGTACTCTAAACCGAAGGGCATGTATGAAGGGAATAATGAAAGTGGACGAAGCGAAACAAGTATGTAAGGATCGTAGCAAGTGGAAAGAAGTGATCTCTGCCTACCCCTACGGGAAAGAGGCGTGATTATATGTATTTATGTAAAAATCATGTTACCCTTTTCATTACAAATGCGACTGCTTGCTAGAAGACAACGAAGCTGCCAATAAAGCGTACTTAGCACAGCAATAAACTTGATGACGCCCCGAGGAGTTAACAAAGCGCAATATAAACACTTATCGACCCTTCCCATCGGTCAACGACACTCCATGTCAGTCCTAAATTGACTATCTTATCATTGGCTTCCCTTTCACACATTTAATTAGATGCAGCCACGATATCGCACTTGTGTCACTTTGCAATGATGGACTACACGATATTTGTAGCGATATATTTATCTTAATCTGTCATAATTATTATATATCAAATAATTTATGTGAGAATTGTCCGTGTGTCAGCAACGAAAAGGAAAAGGTTTTAAACTCTAACTCTAAATTTAACGATTTTTGCAGTGAATCGTCTTTAGCAGCTTAGCTTTGTTTTATCCGTACAGAGGCGGAGAAATAATACTGACCTCTGCGGCCGGGGGTCGGCCTGTCGTAAAAAGCGACAAAACAACCCACCCTAGCTACGTGGTAGGGCCCTAAGCTCATTTGGATGGCGACCATCTTTGGTATGCATAAGTATGCCGCCATAATAACTTTGTGTTGTGTTCTGGCATTAGTGACCTAAGTTAGCGTGTTCACGGTGCCACTAGAGTTGTAAACACCCATAGGCGACGGTAATTGCTAAATTATAAGTGGGCCGTCAGCCTGTCTGCTGACAGATATAAAAAAATACAGACAATTAATTAACAGAATCGAACTATTGTGATTTTGTTTTGTGATTTTAATATTCAGGAACAGACTATCCAGTCCATGTCAATGAACCGCCATTTAATAAATGAGGTGTTGGCGTAAACCAGTTCATTTGTCATATGATCGTCGCGTGCGCATATCTGCTAGTAAACAGTACTGAGTGCGCGGGCGCCGCTTCTGACCCACCATATCTGTTTGATAACACTGCAGATAGGTCGACCAGTAATGAGGACACATATGACCAACAATATAGAACTTTATTAGATACCAATTTATATTGGTCAGAACAAGCGATTCTTTAAATGTATCCAATTGAAAATGATACTCAATACAAAATGTTTTATATTGTAAATAAGTCTTTGTATATTGGCTGGTTGCTAGCTTCAATTATTGACTGGTTTAAATGTGTCATTTGTGAAACTGATTTTAGAGCAATATATCATGTTGAGGACCGCTACTAGTGTCCCACACGTTCATTTTATAGCCATATCTCAGAATTTATTGTATATTTTCGGTTAGGTTTAGTGAGCTTCTTTAAATTCTTTTTCGAGTGAAGTTATCTTATATAAACCATATTTTTCCGTGCAGGGGTGGAGTAAGAATACTGACCCCTAAGTCCGGGGCGGCCTGTTGTAAAAGTGGACAAAGGTAATTAATTGGTAGGGCTTCATTGGTAGGCCCCTCTGAATGGTATCCACCCCTATATGCTATTCACTTTACCAAAAAATAAAATGTAAACAAACAAACCAATGTTTCTCAAACAAAGCTAGAATAAAACAACATGGCGGGTATAATGAGTATAATCCGACCGTAATAATAAAACACTCCTTTCAATCGACAATAGTACGTTGAACAGTACACTTATAATTACCAGCATATAAAACCAGTAAGAGATTTGGAAACATTGTCTTTTTAGGTTCTTTATAATGTAAGTTAGTTATTACAATTAATGTTGTATAATAAATATGTAAATTTTATATGCATTAATATTTATCATTCATAATAATTGTAAAAATAAAATTATTTTGTTTTTTTCTAAAAGTAAGGAATACTAATATAAAAAAAAATAATATAGGAGATATTTCTAATAAATAATTAAAAGTTGTTCAAAGTTACAAAATGCAGTCTTTTACAAGTGCAACTAACCGCCTCCTCTAATTAATTAACGGTCCTTCGTGAAATTCCTGAATATAAAACCTGCTCTTAATTTCCGCGTAATCTGGTACTACCCGAGATGACTAAAAAGATTGAATTTCTCATAAAATTAAGTGGTTATATACAAAAGTAAACATTAAAAAACGAACGCTCACGATTGCCATTTAATTAAATTGATGTCTAAAAATAGCGCTGTCTTCCATTAAAATAATTGCCGCAGTTTAACTATTATTTAAGAATTAAATAAAACAATATTTTTATGGGGCATTACGAATCAAAAAAGATTATAAGCTGTCCGAACTCTCCAAAATTATTGGAAAACATTTTCTTATCCTTTCTTAGTAGTTATTATCATGAAAACAATTATTAAAAGTAATTATATTAAAAGTAACTAAGCACATTAAATCCTCTTTAAGATGAGCTTTGAAACTCGAGCACCTCCGAAAATGAAAAAAAGTATTGCTTTCAAGTTCCTACCTTAGTCCCTTTATTAGTCGAAATAATTACTGAGGCCCTATAAGCCTTTTCGGTAGATTTTTTTTCAAAACTTGAAAACATATAGTTGGATTTTAACCTCTAAAAGTCAAATCAAAATCTGCATAAGTCGAAATCTCTAAACTCGAATTCTTTCGAAATGTTCGACTTAGAGCAGTAGTGTGTAAACAGGGGTCGCGACCCCTGTATAGGTCGCCAGAAGATTATTGGGGGTCGCAAATATTTTAATTATTCGATAAGATTCAAAGCTTTTCCTGAAAAAGATCTTGGTTGGATTCGTGATCCATTTTCCTTTTTTTTTTGTCTCGGGGAAAAACCTCTCTTGGCGGGTTCCCCCGGCTCGGGGGGACCGAGGGATATGTGGGACTCCGGGAAAGATGTTCGACCATCCGACTACCCACCGAAAAACCCCGCTGTTCTCCTATCGCCTACGCCCGGACCCACGGATATATGGCCTGCCGATCTCGTGGCCCGGGCCGGCGCCGGCCCGCCCTTTGTCTTAAGGCGGGCCCCTTCTAAAGTGTTGGCGCCAGGGGGTCAGGGTCTCGTCCTCCCGGCACTATCCTGTAGCAACTCTAGGAGTTGAGGGGGGCTGCGGAACAGCACGCAGCCCTCAACCTCGCGGCAATAGTGCGGGCGGCGGGTCCTCCCCCGAGGGGCCGCCCGCGGCCGCTTTCTACGGCGGCCGGAGGTCGTTACTTGAAATTAGCCTTTTTTCTCGTAAACAGAAATACAAGAAAAAAAAAGAAACATGTGATTAAACTTATAAGGAATTTATTTTTATTGCTGAGTAACAGCAGACAGGCTGAGAGACATCCCACTTAATAGGCACTTAACAATTACCGTCGCCTATAGATGTTTGCGATGTCACGGGCACCGCGAACACGCTACTTTTCGGATATAGATACAGTAATCTGGGTCATAAATGCTGCACAAGAACTAACACAACACAAGAGTGGTATCCTACCATTTTATATACTTAAAAATCATGCCATGTCGAGAGAATGAATGAAGAACGATTGACGAAAAATGTGTATAAGGCGAGTGTGAATGGCAGTGTTGGAAGGGGTAGACCTAGGCAGACGTTTCGAGACCAAATCAGGGATGTCTTGAAAAAAGGCCAGGTCAAGAGTACTCTAAACCGAAGGGCATGTATGAAGGGAATAATGATAGTGGACGAAGCGAAACAAGTATGTAAGGATCGTAGCAAGTGGAAAAAAGTGGTCTCTGCCTACCCCTACGGGAAAGAGGCGTGATTATATGTATGTATGTAAAAATCATGTTACCCTTTTCCCGCAGAACAGCACGCGGCCTTCTCCCTCGGGCAAATAGTGCGGGCGGCGGATCCTCCCCCGAGGGGCCGCCCGCGGTCGCTTTTTACGGCGGCCGGAGGTCGTTACTTGAGTTATAGAGAAACTATATCGACCACTAAACATCATATGATAGCTCTGTACATCTCGCTGATTTTTTGTTTCTTTATTTTATTTAAGAAATATACTTTCTTTTTTCCTTTCTTCATTTCCTTTGATGTCCAATTGAAATCACGTGAAAGATTTTTATACTTTTTTTTTTTAATAATATATAATAATATAATCTTTATTTGTAAGAAACATGGTGAATACATAGGTGACTTGTTCAAATTTTATAAATGTACAACACGTTTCGCCATTTCTGGCATACAAATTTCTTTATAAACCTAAAAAATAAAAATCTTAACATTAAATTATTTTATATATGTTACATATTTTTGTTAATCTCTTTCCCTGTAATGTCCATAAAGATAATATAAAGTATGTCAGTATTATTTAAAAATAAATGTCATCGAATTAATTATTGTCATTGAATTATAATTGGATTAATTACATGTTCTTTGGTTACAATTATATATATATATCATGTCTATAATTAATTTTTCCATTTCAGTGTTCACAATACCTGAGTCCGCGTGATTTAAAGTAATTTTAAACAATTTATAAAAACACATAAAATAAAACATTATTGAAATAAGTCTGATAATTTATAAAAACACCTTTCAACCAGCCATATAAACATCTTTTCCTTAAACTGTTTAAGAGGCAACTGCCTTATCGAAGCGGGTATTCGATTGTACACTTTAATAGTTATAACAGGTATATTCTTATGTCCTAAAGCAGTGCCACGGATCGGCATCATTAGTCTTGTAGGATCTCTATTTTTTATTTTGGAATATTCGCAGTCACCGTATGCTGTAAAATAATGTTTGTGTTCTTTTACAAATACACATGATTGATAAATGTATAAACCAGCTAAGGTAAGTACTTTTTGGTCAACAAATAGGGACCGACAAGAAGTCATAGGACTCACTCCGCAAACAGCCCTCAGACACTTTTTTTGAACTACAAAAGCCCTACCTACGTCAGTTGAATTTCCCCATAGTATAAGGCCATAGCGTAGGACTGACATAACATATCCATGAAATGCTGTCAAAGCGGTATTTTGACCGGCTGTACAGCGTAATCGTTTTAAGGCAAATACGAATTTATTTAATTTTTTACATATAAGATCAATATGAGATTTCCAATTTAAATTTTTATCCAATATAATACCAAGAAATTTAATATCATTTACTTTCTCTATTTGTTCATTATTATATATGATACTATCATTTAATTGTTCATTAGTCTTATAATTCAAAAACTCCACATACTTCGTTTTACTTATATTAGCCTTAAGATTATTAGATTTTAGCCATCTCATAATTTTATCGATCTCTGAAATCATTGTGTGTTCAAAATAATTAGATCTATCCTCATAAGTAACTATAGTCGATACATCATCCGCGAATAAAATACACTTTTGATGCGTGACTACAGGCAAGTCATTTATGTACAAGAGAAAAAGTAAAGGGCCGAGAATACTCCCTTGTGGAACGCCAAATTTGTTTTGTTTAATTATAGATTGATACTCCATTTTCTCCATTTTATCATTTAATCTACTTATCTCAACATATTGCTTTCTATCCTCAAGGTAACTCCTCAACCATGATACTGCATGACCCCTTATACCGCAGTGTTCACATTTCTGAATTAATATGTCATGGTCAACAAAGTCAAAAGCTTTCGTCATATCATAAAAAATAACAGAAACTTGTATTTTATTAGTAACTTTTTCAATTACAGAATCAACGAGATCGAATGTCGCTAAAGTAGTCGACTTTTTCTTCTGAAAACCATTTTGCTCCTTCTGAATAATGTTAAATTTATCTAGAAATGCATATAATTGAAAATGCATAGCTTTTTCAAATATCTTGGCAAATATCGGTATGAGAGTTATAGGACGATAGTTATTCATATCTTGCTTATCACCTTTTTTATACAATGGTTTAACTACAGATATTTTAAGCCTCGATGGAAAAATCCCTTGTGACAGAGAAAGATTCACAAGGTAAAGTAAAATAGGACAAATTATATTTAGGCTTTCTTTTATTATATAAGTAGATACACCATCAAATCCCACTGATTTAGTATTATTAAGAGAAATAATTATGTTATAAAGTTCTGAGTAGGTAAGTGGTTTTATGAATATACTATGACTAGCTCTTAAAGATTCAGGTAAAGGATAAGCTTTTACTTTAGTACCTTTATTGGTTGTGTTAATAAAAAACTCATTAAAACAGTCAGCAACTTTTTCAGGTTCAGAGTGGTTATTTCCAAGATAGTTAATACTTTCAATTCCTTTTAATACTTGTGGTCTATTTATTTTATTTTTTATTACATTCCATGTTGCTTGGCATTTATTTTTTGCTTTAATTATAATATTATTATTACAAATTGCTCTACTCTTGACAATACATTTCCGCAAGATAGTGCTATAATTTTTGTATTCTACCTTAAATCTTGGTGAAGTACTTCTATAACAAAGAAATCTTAAACGTCTCTTCTCTTTAGTCGACCTTTTTATACCTTTTGTTATCCATCTAGGTGAATTCATATTACATTTTAATTTATATTTAGTTTTCTCGTTATCAAACATTTTTCTTCGTTACACAAGTAATTTTTTACATGTTTTATACATTTTCCCAAGTTAATATAATAATAATTGTTTATTAATTATTATATTATATTTATATATTTTTATTATATTAATAATATTTTTATTATTTTTTCAAATTAAGTTCTCATAGCAAAATGTTTATCAGTTATCAATAATCAAATCACTAATTGTTACTGTTTCATTAAATACTAAGTATTGGTATTTTCAAATCTTATTAATTAATACTTTGGTTTGTATTTGTACTTAGAAGAATCATCAATCTCTTTTAGGTACTTATACCTCTTATATAAAAATAATAATTACTAAAATTATTATTACACTCTTAGTTTCAGTCTCAACAAAGATAATCAAATCGCACATTTAGAATTAACAAAGATACCTAGATCACAATTAGTAGGACAGTCATACTTACATTTATTTAGTGTAGTAAATGTAAGTAACTCACTACTAAACTACAGTAAACATATAAATTGAAAACAGTTATAAAATCAAATAAAAAAAAACTTCTAAATATCTTATATTTAGGGTTACTTTTTTGGTTTTTCGTATTATTAATATTCATAATTAAAAAGTCTTATATTGTACACCAAGAAAAGCAGTTTGTCTACGTTTCCGCCACGTAAATTATTGTGACGATCCTAGTATATTTGGCCAGCAGCACTGAACAGCTGTTCACTCGGGACACTGGTAGGTGGAGCTGAAAATTATTTTAAAACTGCACTTCTCAATATAGGATATTGACTGCTGTTCCAATAACTGTATATGTCAGCATTGCGTTGTAATAATGACTCCGACAGGTAAGACTGAGTCTTGCGTCGGGCGATAACGCACTGACTAAATTGTGTTGCTATTTCCGAAATCAGTTTCGGTTTCGGCCAAAATTGGTCGAAACTGCCGCCGAAACTTGATTTTTGGTCGAAACTCGGCCGAAACCGAAACCGAACTTTCGGTCGGATACTAAAAAAACAAAAAAAAAAGTTTCTCTATAACTAGAACAAACGCATTTATTTATTAAATAAGCTCCTAGCTGAAAAATTTTTTTAAAAGTCAGATATATATTTTATATTAATTTATTAACTAGCGGCCCGCCCCAGCTTCGCACGGGTATTTAACAAAAAATTCAAAATTAAAAATTATATGCACACACATAAACCCTTCTATTTGCGTCAGGTTACTAAAAAAATAAAATTATAAAGAAAGTTTGAATATTATTATTTCTGTGAACTTTTATTTTAATGATTTTTATGTTATTATTTTTTTATTTATTTTTCGTTATTTTTTCGTTATTTTTTAATAAGATTTTTTTTCAAATTTTTGTAAAAACCCCAGTGACGCACGCCTACATTGCATAAGGTGCTGCCTAGCTAGTTAACCAGGGTGAGCGGCTACCACGCAACATTTTTCTAATACTTACATTTTTAAACTCGTGATATCTTTCGAATGGAATATCCGAATTGAATAATTCAAAAAATTATATAAAGGTATTGAAGCAGTTTTGAATATGAAGTAATTTATTTTGGTAAGTATTAATACCAAGATACAAATAAAGAGCCTTTTCTAGGGGCGGCATTTCAATAAAAATTTTAAAATAAAAGAACACTTATTGTGGCATAACTATAATAGTTAGACATATGCTGTCGCAACACTTTTTGTAAATAATGATGTGTTCTGCAAAGTCGTAGTACATTATTTTATTCTATCTTCAATAGTTTTCGCAGCGCACGCGATTTAAATAATATTTTAGGTAATTTTTTACACCTTGGTTTAAAGAGTTTTAGTAAGGATCTCTAATTTTTTTGAAAATATAATATAGCCTATGTCACCCGGGGATAGTGTAGCTTCCTAACAGTGAAATAATTTTTTAAATCGGGTCAGTAGTTTCGAAGCCAATGCAAACAAACAAATAAACAATCAAATCCTTCCTGTTTATAATAGTAGTTTAGATTATTTACAATATAAACTAACATTATTACCATTTTTTTTGGTTTCGGAGTAAAACTTTATTCTTGACGGGTCTCCCCGGCCCGCGGGACCGAGGGATATGTGGGTCTCACAAACAAGAGGATGCAGCAAGCAACTCTCCAGCAACACGTCTAATTTTAATAAATATATTTGTATTAATTTTATGTAAATTATTTTTAATTACAAAATAATGTTCAAGCCTCAACTCAGAAACACATACGAGAGTGTCTACTCTCGTATGTGTTTCTGAGTTGAGTATGTCTATACTGTATAATAAAATGTATGACACACTAGGGCCATAGCCAACATGCTGGTGGCCTCGCAGCAATATGCTTATTAAAAGATCCCATTACGTAAATATATTGGCTGGAAGCTCATTCTACGTCTTCTTTTGAGCGCAGGACCGTCAATAATATTTTACATAATATGAATTAAAAATAACAATTAATTGAGAGCTTTATTTAATTTAGTCCAACGTTTCAGAAATCGGAGTTTAGATTGAAATCGGTAGATTTTTCTTAATACGTATCGTTATTTTATAATATATCTATAAATTATTTTATAATAAGAAATAATAATAATATAGTGACAATTTGGTCAGCGTCGACTTGTGCTATGGGTACTAAATAACTGATATATCCCTTTATAAATACATTAGGTCTTCAAAACACCACGTTTGATCACAGGATGGGACGGTAGGTTTTCGTTACATAGTCAATATCCTCTAAGGGAAATCTCTGATATACCGATAAGTCAGATCATTTTTTGTGAACAAAAATATAAGACAATATCTTGAAATCATTTCGGAATTGCGAATTTTAAAAAAATGTTTTTTTTTTAAATTATTCGTTAAAACGCAATTGCGTTGCTCTTAAAATAAAGTTTTATTTTATAATTTACATAGTACACTATAATAAGAACGATTTGTTTAAACTTATATAATATTATCTACCTGAAAATAAAGAAACGAAAATTAAAATATTTTTTCAATTTGTTAATTCAATTCCATCTTCCTAAATTTCCAATTTTTATAATTAACTAAAAATACAAGTTTAAAATAAAAATCACGACATTTTTGATATTCAATTGACAACATAGCCTGCTTTACCGACATAAGCTGGTCGCCATTACTTGCTCGCCAGCACGAGATTAGACGCTCTTGAGTCGCCTTGGTTTTATTATTCAATAGTTTTTGTTATCAATGTCAACTTATCGTATAATATTATCGATCCTTGATACAAAGGTTACACTAATGAAAAAGAAATAAACCGGCATTTAAAATTATGCCGTCCAAACCGGAACTTGAGACTCCATTCATTGAAACATT
Organism: Malacosoma neustria; assembly: GCA_963693495.1. Taxonomy (NCBI): domain Eukaryota; kingdom Metazoa; phylum Arthropoda; class Insecta; order Lepidoptera; family Lasiocampidae; genus Malacosoma; species Malacosoma neustria. Next base: position 21,937,008 of record OY856375.1, on the reverse strand, counting down.
CCTTTGATGCCATCGTATCATAATATTGACGGATATAAAATCGTCCAATAAATAAATCATATGTTCCAGATTTATTGCGTCCATGCCTTTATAATTATACTGTTTGTTTGTTCAAGTAAATGGTACAGGCTAAAACGGGCATGGTTACATATTAAGAAACTTTGGCCCTGTTTCAGAGAATTATGCCTAAGTATTCTACAAATCGTGACAAAATGTGAAAGTTCCTATGTATCGACATTATATAAATATTTGTCTACAAGTATTATGTAAGAGTATAAAGCGATATGAATTTTAATCTTCTTAATTAGTTTTAATTATTGCCCTTCATGATGCCTTAAAGAAATTTATTAATTTTCACAAAAATAATGTTCAAGAGCAACGAACTATATTCACTTTACCAAAAAATAAAATGTAAACAAACAAACCAATGTTTCTCAAACAAAACTAGAATAAAACAACATGGCGGGTATAATCCAACCGTAATAATAAAACACTCCTTTCAATTGGCAATAGTACGTTGAACAGTACACTTATAATTACCAGCATATAAAACCAGTAAGAGATTTGGATAGATTGTCTTTTTAGGTTCTTTATAATGTAAGTTAGTATTACAATTAATGTTGTAAATATGTAAATTTTATATCCATTAATATTTATCATTCATAATAATTGTAAAAATAAAATTATTTTGTTTTTTTCTAAAAGTAAGGAATAGTAATATAAAAAATAAGAATATAGGAGATATTTCTAATAAATAATTAAAAGTTGTTATGATAATTTTTATATCATGTTGATTAATATTATAAAATCGACATCCAAAAAACCCTTTTACGATTTGTTTAAATTTTATTTTTTGGTAAAGTGAATAGCATATAGAAATATATTTGATGAAGTTGGGGTTTATATCAATGTATAGAAGTGTTTTGCATTTTCGATTTCCATAGGAATTCTCTGGTCAAATAATCATAAGAAAAAATTTGAAAACAAAAAAAGTCAGTCACGAAAAATACATTAATACGGCTATGTCACAGTATCTTTCGCGCTTGTTTGTTTTCATTGCGCAACTGATTTGATGAAAATCTAGATGTATAAAATAAAGATCTAGTTGGCTACGTAAAGCAGACAAAGATCGTTTGCTTACCGACTTTATTAAAATATTTTAATATTATGTCATCAGCCAATTATCACTCGTTGCTGTCCAAGTTTGCACTACACATCCCGGTCGAATGCTTTTCTCATTCAGCCCCGACCGGCAGCCTTGTGCAGGGGGTGTCCTACGCTACGTTTGCCGACATGCGGTCTTCTCTCCAGGACACGTTTGCTTCAACGCTTATTGGCACTGCGACAAACGTGACCGGCCCACTACCACTTCAGCTTGCATTTTCGCGAACTATATCTTTGATTCTCTTACGGATTTTCTCATTACGGAGTCTTTGAGAAAAACACACAACATGCAATAATATCAAATTCCATTCAACTATATTCATCTCAACGTTTATCAATTCAGATTATACGTGCGTGGGCGTATAATAAATTATGATAACAAATCATACTAGCATACGCTTACTTCCATTGTTATCACATATGCAATCACACACACATTTTCAGACAAGTCAGATTATTTGTTTACAATTTTTTTTTCGTAGCCTTCAATAACCTTCGCGATCATAATTATATTTAAATATATTTTTATCTTTAATATTTTACTATTTAATACTATAATGTGACGCAATGAAACGAAGGATTGCAAATAATGTCATGTCATATCGTAGTTGCTAATTTTTAATCTCAATAATAATAAAACTTACTTGCGACAAGAAATTTTGTTTTTCCTACTATAAACCTCGCGATAAATTGTACTCGTAACATTGGAGATTCAAATAATATAAAATAAACTGCGTGTTTACTGTTATAGTAAGAAAACTTTTTGTTTATATATTTTCATTTTCCTTCTGCTGAAACCGTCTACTACTACCGAATACAGCGTCAAACTTTTCGACTGCGACCGGTGGCGACCTGTCGTAAAAGGCGACAACACCACCTATTGCTGTGGTGACGGCCGACAGCAGACAGGCTGACGGCCCGCTTAGAATTTAGCAGTTACCGTCGCCTATGAGTGTTTACAACAACAGTGGCATCCCGAACACGCTGTTGTCCCATAAGGGTACAGGAACTTGGGTCACTAATGTCCTGAACACACAAGGTTATTATGGTGACATACTTAAGACCAAAGGCGGTCGCCATCCAGACGGGTTTTGAGGCCCTACCACGTGGCTAGGGTGGGTTGTTTTGTCGCCTTTTACGGCAGGCCGATCCCGGCCGCAGAGGTTAGTATTCTTACTCCGCCCCTGCACGGATATACGATAGCAGGATAGACGTTATAGCGTTGATGGCTTCCTGCGCCACTTTCTTATTCAAATAGGGCATAATATAATATTTTTATATATATATACAATAACAGCCCATAAACGTCCCACTGCTGGGATTGGGCCTGCTCCTAGAGAGAGAGAGCGTGGACGGTATACCCGCCTCGCTTGTCCAATGTGGATTGGCGGGTTACACATGCCGGTGAGTTACCACGTACCTTAAATAATTTATTTTCTATAATACAGGAATAATTTTTTAACGGTCCAACGCCCCAACCTGCGCTTTACCTGTAGATACCTAAATAATTGCTTATAATTATTTTGAAAATATCTTATCAACTATTTAAGGTTTACTTGTAATTCATTGTTTCAATTCTGATAGCGCTTAAAATAGTTTATAATGTTTACTCTAGGATTGCGTTAAATAAATTTTATCTGTCACATGCGAAACATTTACGAGGAGAATTACAGTTTTATTATAATATGACAAATATTGATATACAAGGAAATCCGGTGACTGGTACATTACTTCACAGTTAGCTTAGAATTTAGCAGTTACCGTCGCCTATGGGTGTTTGCAACCAGTGGCATCTCGAACACGCTGCTGTACCATAAGGGTACAGGAACCAGGGCCACTAATGCCAGAACACAACACAAGGTTATTATGGCGGCATACTTAAGACCAAAAGTGGTCGCCGTCCAGACGGGCTTGAGGCCCTACCACGTAGCTAGGGTGGATTGCTTAGAAGTTAGTATTCTTTCTCCGCCCCCGCACGGATAATTCAATCAAGCGATGTACCTACCAGTGGCGTAGCGTAGTAGGGGCGGCACTTTTTAAGGGAAACACAATAAATGATATGAATATTTTTATCCGTGCAGGGGCGGAGAAAGATTAATAACCTCTGCCGCCGCATATAATAAATAATATAATATATAAATCAAACTACTTCATTGCAGAATTTTTTTTATTATTTCGTAGTATATTCCAAATTTCCATGACGAAATATTTCGTTATACCAGGTTCATAGGTTAAGGGTGTTTGAGTCGAAGGAATAACTGATTGTATAACATATATATGCATATTCATAGGTAACTAACTCTTGATTACGATGAAAGACAACACCTACAGACTTCTGAATGTTGAATGCCGTAAGACAGGCTGAAACTAAACCGATTGGTGTCCTTTATGCTGATTAACGAATAGTAAAACGTAGTCTATTGCGTCTTTTACGAATTACCAAAGTAGAAAGGCCCTATTTTTATTCTTGATTGAAGCCACAAGGTTATTAATATGGCAGGAATACTGCAGGCAGTGGCGCACGCGAATGTGTATCAATAGAGTAACGCTGGGAAGAGTTCCTCACTAACCACCCCGCCGCGAGCGCCAAGCGGTATCAAGTATCATTTCCAACTCGAAACAAAAATGGGGAACTAAACAGTAAGGCGTGTAAAGTCATTTTTATTCATTTTATATAGGATTACGGATACACGAGTGTGGACAACGTCAGAACGGCTATTGATTCAACATACACCCCACTATTGGTGAAATCAAAGGGAACAGGCATGGCGATCAATTGAGAGGAGAGAGTGTAGAGTGGGGAGAAATTATATTTTTATTGAAATACCGTATTTAAAGTTGATAAAAGAGAGATTAATTTCAAATTATAAAGCTTCGACAGACTTTGATGTCATTAAGTTGGCATGCAATAAATTTCATTCATTCATTCTTTCAATAAAAACCATAAGGGATTCTTTTATATAAAAGAAAATACTCCTAAAATATTCATATGGACGCCTTCAAATTAAATTGCAAAACTAGCAACAGAGAATAATGTAAAAGACTACTTATACAAGGTAGAATACAAAAAAATGGACAATGTAAGAAAAATAATTGATAAATAATTGAAAGTGAAATTTATTTGTGGTGATTACCGTTCACGTTGGTTTTATTTTCTGACTTTATATAAGTAGACCTTGTTTTGTAATATTTTTCGTGCTTTATAATATTATTGATTATGTAAAACCGAGATAATATTAAAAACTCAATGTATAATATATTCATGAGGCCGCATGACCGCAAACGTGACTGCCGCTACTGAGCGTTTACCGTGATTAAAGTATTTAGAAACCATTTTTTTATTGCTGTAGGACAGCAGACAGGCTGACGGTCCGCTTAGAATTTAGCAGTTACCGTCGCCTATGAGTGTTTGCAACGCCAGTGGCATCGCGAACACGCTGCTGTCGCATAAGGGCATAATAATCTAGAATTATATTATAGAATAATGAAACAGATTTTATTTTCAACTAGCTGAAACGCATTTGTATTTTTTTTTAAATATCTAATACATTTACTAAAAGGTCTCTCCGTGCAGGAGTGGAATAAGAATACATATTAACATCTGCGGCCGGGTCGGCCTGTCGTAATAAGCGACAAAAAACCCTAGCTACGTGGTAGGGCCCCAAGTCCATCTGGATCGTAACCACCCTCGGTCTAAAAGTATGCCGCCAAAATAACCTTGTGTTGTGTTCTGGTATTAGTGACGAAGGTTTCTATACTCCTATGGGACAGCAGCGTGTTCACGGTGCCTCTAGCGGCGCAAACATCCATAGGAGACGGTAACTGCTTATTACTATTTAGTGAGCCGTCAGTCTGTTTGCTGATCTTTATTAATATTAAAATTTATAATTAGAATTAGTCTAAATCTATTTTCTTTTTTCAAATTTAGTGATATGTTACTATATTCACGATACAAACAAGCGTTCCAATTTTATTTATTAATCGACGAAAAAAACGGAGTATGTTCTTAAGTCGACGCGTATATATATTTTTTTCTTGTTTTTATGTATGATAACGCGTAATTTTTTACTGAGTAGTCCGATTTTAAAAATTTTTTTTTCGCTTTTCATATTCAGTATTTTGACAACCAAGCAAATTAATTAATTACGTAAAGCGTGATGCACCCCTTCTCCGGAAAATGTCAAGCGTTTACGAAGTTAATGTCAGCGAGACAACAACCCGAATGGGCACACACGTGAGGGCACTGGCGCCGACTTAAAATTACTTAGATATACTTACATTAGTTTAAGAACTTAGTTATTAAGGTTAATAAAAAAATTGGTTTATTATTTTTAGCTTTTCTGTTTTTTCGGCCGTTTTTTGTACAGTGGAATGATGCTATTATCTGTAATATAATTGATATAACTAAAATGTTTGCTTTGATATATGTTTTAGTAAATCCTAAAGGCTTGAATTTAAGTACAGGGGCATTATTAGGCGCTACGTTTACGACTGCTAGTTTATTACGCGGCGTAAAGAGCGACGAAACGAATGACGTTTGCCGTTGTATACAGGATAATAGGGGTGCGTTCAAGATTTCATTTGATTTATTGCCTGAGCAGGTCATAATATTCCGGAATCGGACCTCTCGAACCTTTTTTGCACATGAAAAGTATTTTTTTATTGCTGTAGGACTGCAGAGAGGCTGACGGCCCACTTAGAATTTAGCAGTTAACGTCGCCTATGGGTGTTTGCAACGCCAGTGGCATTTTGAACACGCTGCTGTCCCATAAGGGTACAGAAACTTGGGTCACTAATGCCGGAACACAACACAAAGTTATTATGGCGGCATACTTAAGACCAAAGGTGGTCGCTATCCAAACAGGCTTGGGGTCCTACCACGTAGCTAGGGTGGGTTGTTTTGTCGCCTTTTACAACAGGCCGATTCTTTCTCCGCCCCTACACGGATAAAAAGTATAATAAGTTGATTGAACTCTAGTATTTTTTTAAAACTTACGAGGCCACCAAAGTGATTTTTCTAAGATTTCTACGATCGTTCACGTCCTTACTTCTATGATAGTTCCTAACATAAGTATTACTACTGTTATTTCAGCAATCGCTCGTTTCGCGCTCCCATTGGCGTATATTCGATTCAATTCTTTCGATCGCCTCTCCGAACTGCCGTATGCCCGTCCGAGAATGAGCAACGACTTTCGCCCAAGTTCCAACGGGGTTTTAGATGTTGATTTTACTAAAACTGACACCACCTTCCAATTTAATAATGATCTCCGTGCAGGGGTGGAGTATATAATACTAACCCCTGCATTGGTCTATAAATATGCCGCCATAATAACCTTGTGTTGTGTTCCGGCATTAGTGACTCAGTTTCCTGTACCTCTATGAGATAACAGCGTGTTCGCGGTGCCCCTAGCGTCGCAAACATGCATAGGCAACGGTAACCGCTAACTATTAAGTGGGCCGTTAGAACCTTACAGCAGACAGATGCTGTTCCTCAGCAGTAAAAAAATATATATACGTTGGGGGTCGCTTGGCTGGAACATAGCCCATCGTGTGCTTTTTTTACCTCAGTGATCTGCAACCTTATCATTTAAAAGAGCAACAACTGAAATTTTACAATAATATTCTGTGCCTGGACTAAGCATTTCGAGGAAGAGTCGCAACCGAGGAGTCGATGAGCCGTGGGTTGCCGATCTCTAGTATAGACAATTCAGTATCTTATATTAGTTAATCAATTATAATAATTTTCAATATTTATTGTTGTAAGATATACCAACTAAGATAATTACGCGTAACTCACGACATTTTCGTGGAATTTCCATCAAAGCAAAATATATTAAAATTACAATGAAACCGTGTCATATACTCGTAAAAGGCTCGTTACTTCCGAACGAACGACAGACACTAGGTAGCGGATTTAAAAATCAAAGGAAAAATATAAGTAGACCGCGCACGGCGAAGAATGCTGCTCTTGTTGCGGGCGTTGGCAGAGATTCAGATGGACTGTTGCGAGAATGCATACTTAGTGTCTTGCATCTTGGGTACGTGTCCAAATGGTATCACACTGGCCGACCAACCTAGAAGCTCCGGGTTCGGGTACCGTTGTTCTTGCCTAATATAAAACAATTGTACGTACCAACGGCGTAAGAAGAGAAACATTGTACCGATCACGGGATGTGCAACTCGCAATCCCGTCTCGTATAAGCGTGAGGGTATACCATCCGTTCCCTCTACGGGAGGCCCAAGCCCAGCAGTGGGACGCTATGAGCTGTTGTTATTATTATATACATGGTTTTATCCGTGCAGGGGCGGAGAAAGAATACTAACCTCTGTGGCCGGGGTCGGCCCTAGCTACGTGGTAGGGCCTCCAAGCCCGTCTGGATGGCGACCACCTTTGGTCTTAAGTATGCCGCCATAATAACCTTGTGTTGTGTTCTGGCATTAGTGACCAAGTTCCTGTACCCTTATGGAACAGCAGCGCGTTCGCGATGGCACTTGCGTTGCAAACACCCATAGGCGACGGTAACTGCTAAATTCTAAGCGGGCCTTCAGCCAGTCTGCTGTACTACAGAATTAAAAAAATGTTGCTATAAGAGAATTTGTTGAATCAGCAGATCCGCGCACCTATATACCAGAGGCTCCCAATCTTTTTCGGTTTTAGGCTCCCTAAATAATCGGATTTTATCCGCGGCGCCCTTAATTCATCAATTTGTTTTCCTTAATTATTGACTTTCTAGAAAAATTGAAAACCTTTCCTCTTTATAAGCGATTACATTTTCCTCAAAAACATTTTTCCGGGATAATATAAAATATGTAATTACAACTTTCTGTAATATCCATATTGAGACTGCAATTTTTATTGTTTTGAATTGTTTAAAGTAAAATTTACATCCCTAACGTTGTAAATAAAGTCGCAAAAAGTTAAAAATAGAACACCATTCTCTTCCCGCCAGCGAACTGTTACAATCAGCTGATACCTTTCAAAAGTAGCCTCACGCGACAGAATGACGGCGAGTTTTGTTAACACATATGAATAGTAAATAATACAAGAAAGGCGCCGGACCTTACCTCTCGCACCGCCGCCGTGGCTCACCGGTGTCCCGTTTACTTTGATCGGCCTCCCGTCTGCGGTACATTTTAATAGCATATTTTAAACTAATTCACTTAGGATCCATCGAACATTTCACGAATGCAAACAAAAACAATGTTTCACAAAATCAAAACATGCAATTCGGTTTTAGGCCCGACGGATTGACTATCGCGTGACGTCAAGTCAATTTCAAACCACTCAAGTGGACACCAAAAGAAACTTATCTTTTTACGATATAAGCACGCAACAAAATAGTTCACATAACACAATTAACGCACTTTTAAGAGAACTTCTTTACGGCAAGTACAACACACAAATATTCCAACAACTCGTAAACCGTACATTTGTTTATTATACACATCAAGCGCAACAGGTTAAGTTGCTAGTTAAATAAAAAAAGAAAATTATTGCGATTCGAGATGCGGTCTCGTCGCTGTGTTTTGATTGATACGGGCGCACGAGATATTATAAAAAAAAGAATGAAACACGCCTGAAGTTGGTAACAAGACTTATATTTTGTCTCGCTCTATCCGTAATGGGTAATCAACGTTTATTTGTTTCCAAAAAAATAAGATATGCTTACTTTTTGTTAACAATATCTATCCAAATATTAATAAATTTAAATTGCACATGTGGATTATGCACACCAAAAACCATATTCTAAAATTTTAATGTCTGCGTCTGAAAAGGATGGAAAATATATTAATTTTCGCTCATTGGAATACAAGGACAAGTGTGGACCTTATTCAAATTTGATTGTGCAACAATACTGACAAATTAAATGTTTTATGTGCCTTCAAAACAAAACATTTATTTATTATTTTAAAATAGGGCACTGTCGAAGTATCATTCATAAATAAAACATCTAGGTGTTTTAAACTTCATTATTGTGTTGGTTTGTAAAAACAATTAGAGGATTATTTTCACAATGACTAACAGATTTTAAATTTTTTAAAATGATGACACGCTTGATGTTATGATGCGCTAATCTTGTATAATCATGGCATATATCTCTATTTGAAATTCTTTTTCTACTAAATTCCTCTAGTATAAAATATAGGTAATAATTATAAAAACAAGTAAAGAATATGTTACCCAAATATATAGGTATTAAGTAAATAGTAGGCTACTTTAAATCAAGTTGGGGATGCTTTTTCATTTGTGGAAATCTATGTAAGTGTTTATTTTTAAGTGTTTGTTTCTAAATATTGGTGACTACAAAAATTTTCTGTTGGCAGCACTGGAAGCTCGCCATCTTCACATTGAAGAAGATTCAATGGTCGCCATTGGTCGCCATTTTGTTTTTCAGTGACGCTTCGCTTTTTGTTATACTTTATAAACTAATTTTTAAAGAATTGTCAGTTTTTAATACATATTAAAATGGGAAAAAAGGATAAAAAGGGAGAAACAACCGATGGCTCCTCTGAGGAAGAATACGTTGTCGAAAAAGTGTTGGACAAGAGGACAGTGAAAGGAAAGGTTTGTAACTTTGTTTTTGGATTTTATTATTCTTGTGCAAAATCTGTGCAGTACCATTTAGATTCAACTAGATGGAATCAATACAACACTTATAATTCTGACTTTTAATATACATGAGTATATGTTTTTTCGACAAATATTCATAACCTCCATATTCTGCCGCCAAATACATATTATGTATATTCAATTATCATAAAGTACGCTTTAAAAGCCGGTAGAAATATCTAAAAATGCTTATATCCTTTTGAAGACAATTTAGTTCAAATAACAATAGCAACTAGTACTTACATACGACGATTATTTTGTTTGCCTAGATTGCCACTCTGTCTTTAAACATATAAATGCTGGGTCTGCCAGAACTTAATAACTGATTTAGCCTCTGCCACCTGTTGTAAAGCAACTATTAACTCGAATAGATTTCAGAGGCGACATAGGTTTTATACTTGTTGCCTTTGAAATCTCGGCCAGAGGTACCTCATGGCACTGGGTATGGACTATCGCTTTTGCTGCAAAGCAACAAATGATGCTAATAACTGGGATTCTTTATCTTCCTTGTGGGATTTGGTAAAAATTGGTGTAATCATCATTTTTTACAGATAAGGGATTTTTATATTTAAATAGGATTTTGGATATATAGGGTTATAATTCGAGTCAAAGGTTAGGATTTATTCTAATTTTGAGATCAGAGGTGAAATAAATAAAAATCCTAGTTATTAGAAACAATGAAAATACAATATATTCTTAGTCAGTTTTCAAATAATCCAGTTGTAAAATGAAACATTGTTATGTTCAAGATACACAGGTCCAATTTATTTTTTCAAGTTAAAAGAGAGAAATAGGGATGTTCGATATTCATCGATGTTGAATAAACATCGATGTTTAGCTGGAAAATATAGATGTTTTGGTTTCGATAACATTGACACATCGCTGTTAAGAGAACAAAATATCCAATTATCGAAACATCGAAAAGATGGTTGGCAAGTACCTCAAGTTTGGGGCCCAATAATCAAAACTATTAAGTCTCAAGCCTAGTAAACAATAGGTACCAGACCGAGATACATCATGAGTGCCTTCTGCGTGAGCCAGAACACACCGTAGTTTTTTCCTTTTCATTTTAATAGATTTTCCTTTCACTTAATATTTTGATCCCTCTCTTGACATTATATGAAGTATTAGCTTAGGGACCGTGTAGTGTAGATTTTCTGCCAGTCTTTTTCTCCACATCATACAAATATACGGTTTGAGGATGGCTATATAATTGACTAGGTCCCCATAGAGTTAATTGTAAACATAAACAAAATACATTAAAATAGCAATGAAATGAGTTGAGGGTAGATGTAAACATCAATGTTTTTAGACATAGATGTTTTGCTATTTATCGTACATCGATACTTTTAAATCGATGTTAACATCGATGTTTTTCTAATATCGATCATCCCTAGAGAGAAATAATGATTTTGCTTATAGGGGTGCACTAGTTATTTCAACTTATACAGGGTTCAGATTTTGAGTCATGTTGATTTAGGGGGTTGAAGCGGGGATCTCGAAGCTTGGCTTTTGGCGTCGCTGTATTGGTGGCGTCAGGAGGCCATAGCCTGGGGTTATCGCCCTTCACCTTGTGAAATTGAAATTAAACGGATGGAGTTCCAGGAAGACCAACATTTTTTTTTGAGGAGTTATGGAGGTTTTTGAGTTATGAAGTTCTACTGTGTAAAAATTTTCATTGTCATGGGCTGGCAGCCCATTAGCAATGCTTCTGGTGTTCCATAGAAATCCATAGCCGATGGTAACCTGCTATAGGGTGGGTGGTTTGCCTGTCTGCTTATTTCCAGCTATGAAAGAAGTGGTTTATCAAAGTCCAGTCTGCTCTTGAGGATATTATCATAGAAAAATCTTTACACTTATTAGTAACTATCACAATTGGTAATTATATATATTTATAATTGCTTTGTAATCTTAAATTATCTGATTATAGAGAAAAAATGTAGAAAGATAAAAAAACTGTGTGTGTCAGCTGACGTACGACTGGAGTTTACTACCTAAGTACCTAAGAGTTTATTTAGCTGAAATAAGATTAATACCATATGAAAGGGTAAATTAACAAATTAATGAAAATAATATACATATATAAAAACTATTATTGTGTTGATTATATAAAAATAAGAAAATCGTTTCTTAGGGAGTAAACTCCAAATATTATACCAATAAGAAGACACAAGGTCGTTCGAGCGTGCCTCTGTGTCATCTTGATACAAAAAGTTTTAAAACAGTTCAACCTAATTAGAACTATGGCACCTAGTAATAAAGTCACAAATCTCCAAAACATTATCTAATACTTATGATCATTCATCATATAAAATGAGCAAAGCATAAATTACTCGTCACTTATAAATGAAAAGACATTATGTTAAACAACATTTAACGTGAAATCAACTTTAAGTTATAACAAATAAAGTAATTTTTGCCTTGCGCACCAAAAAGGTAAGGAGGTCATTTATTAGTAGATTTTACTCTCACATTTTTCCTCATACCAGGCGCCTTATATATGAAAATCGATTCTTAAGGAGTAATCTCCAATAAAACAAAAAGAAGTAAAAGTAATATATAATATATATAAAATTCTCGTATCACAGTTTTCGTTGCCATACTCCTCCGAAACGGCTTGACCGATTTTGATGAAATTTTTTGTGCTTATCCGGTATCTATGAGAATCGGCCAACATCTATTTTTCATCCCCCTAAATGTTAGGGGTACTCCACCCCTAATTTTTTTTTTATTTTTTGATATTTTATTATTTATATGGCAGAACAACGTTTGCTGGGTCAGCTAGTATAATATATATTTTTATCTGTACAGGGGCGGAGAAAGAATACTAACCTCTGCGGCCGGCGTCGGCCTGTCGTAAAAGGCGACAAAACAACCCACCCTAGCTACGTGGTAGGGCCTTAAGCCCGTCTGGATGCCGACCACCTTTGGTCTTAAGTATGCCGCCAGAATAACCTTGTGTTGTGTTCCGGCATTAGTAACCCAAGTTCATGTACCCTTATGGGACAGCAGAGTGTTGGCAATGCCATTGGTGTTGCAAACACCTATAGGTGACGGTAACTGCTAAATTCTAAGCAGGCCGTCAGCCTGTCTGCTGTCCTACAGCAATAAAAAAAAATATATATAAGTCAACTCAGTTATCCTGTCATTTCAGATCCAGTATTTATTGAAATGGAAGGGATATAAAGAAGAGGAAAGCACATGGGAACCAGTTGAAAATTTGGACTGTGAAGAGTTGATAAAGACTTTTGAGGATAGCAGGAAAGATGTATATATAACTAATTTAATTTTTAAGCTAAATATTGAAAATAGTGACTACAGTAATTTAAAAAAAATAAAAGATTACAGTAATCTTGATAGGAGTACCCTCTAGTCCAACAATGATGATATGTTTAAAATTAATACTCTTATATATACATTGACTAGCTGTGCCCGTGACTCCGTCCGTGTAATAGTGATGGCAGAATTTTTACTTTTTTCAGAATTGTATACGTCCGAATGCACTTAGTAAAAAGTGGTTATTTTAATATTACAAACAGACCTACCAATTTTATTTATTTGTATAGATTATTTAATCTTCTTTATGGTAGACTATAGAATTAAATTCATTTTTCAGCCAAAGCCAAAGAAACCTGAGGAAAGGGGCAAGAAGCGTGTACGTGATTCAAATGAAGACCAGAGCTTAAGCCGTAAGGCGCGTGCCACCAGTGTGTCTTCGTTTGATGATCAAAAAGAGAACAAACGTGAAAGAAAAGAGGAAAAAAATAAATCTGGTTTTGACAAGGGATTCAAAGCTGAGAAGATTATAGGTATTATACAGAAGAAGTACAATTTTTATTTATTTGTGATTTTATAACTAACTTTGTGGAAAGTGCAATAATTATTTGTCTTGTGATATAGGCAATTTCCTAGATAGGGAATCACTAAACTATTACTACTAGGAGAAATCATTAGCCAGACTTGACCCTGTAACAAAACAGTAAAAGAGCCTGCACACCACCATACAAGTTGCATCCAAGCAACTGAAAATCCTGGCTATCCTTTGCTAGTCGTCTCCTCATGTTGCTAGTCTGCGCCCTATCAAAGACACATAGTGACATTTGTGGTGTGTTTTAATGTTTTCAGGTGCATCGGATGCAACTGGAGAGTTGATGTTCTTAATAAAATGGGCAAATTCTGACGAGGCAGAGTTGGTTCCCGCCAAGGTTGCAAACGTTAAATGTCCACAGCAGGTTAGTGGGAAGTTACACCTAATTATCAATATGCTGATGCCTAGGACGGAAACCACGATGAAAACTTAACATCCATTGTATGTAGATAATGATATTGTTTGCTAAAGTATCCAGATGCAAGTTTGTTTTGTTTGCATTTTCAAAATATAATAAGCCTTTATTCTGAGTTATGTAATTACCTCCTGTAACTGAGATTTTGCCTGTCCCCTGTTTGATTTTCTAGGCTGCCAATGTGTCACCAGTTGGTTCCATTTATGGGTATCTTTTTGTGACAAAATATCTCGTAAGCTTAGTTTTAGTATGTTTCCAATAAAGCTTATTGCTCAGAAATAGACCATTTTACCTGTCTGTTTTTGACTTGGTGTCTTCAAATTGAAACCTGTGAAGGTTGCATACTCTGTCATCATCGGCTTCATCTTGACTTAACACTAGACAAACTTATTTAATTCTTAAAGGGTTACTAGAAAAAAAAGTTTCAAATATGAGAATATATATCATTATTGTAATTACCTTTCCAGGTGATAGCATTCTATGAGGAAAGACTGACGTGGCATACTCCGGCAGAGTCTGAATGATCTAGACTTCAGAATAAAACTAGGCTAATATTAAGATAAATTAAGAATCTAATGACGGTATGTCCTTACAAAACGCTGTTTGCTCACACATTTGTTTAAGTTTTTTCTACACAATTATTTGATTGGAGTTATTTTGTGCAATTTATTAATAATTTTATGTTTCTTTCTATTATATAAACATAATCTGATAGAAAATAACTAAGAAACTATGTAGATACTTTATTATGTAATTAATTATCAGAAGTTGTATTTTTTTTTTGTTGAAGGGCCATTTTTTTATTTCACTTGGAGCACTTTGACTGTGCTCCAAGTCCGAATGATTTGTAGCGGGTGAAATATATTATTCATTAGATTGGAAGAGCCTGAGAGGCAATACCAACGCACTGCCGGCCTCGAAGAAATTTTATAACGCCTTTTTTGAAGAACCCCATATCGTACCGCGCTGAGAAAACCTCAGCCGGAAGCTCATTCCAAATCCTGAGTACGTAGCATGAACGTTCTAGAGAAACGTTTCATACAAGAAAGAAGAGACTTCAAGAAATGGAGATGAACACCCAGCCGATGGCGGGCAATGCGGTGGTAGAAAGATGACGAGGGCACCATTCTGAATAGTTCTTCAGAACACTCCCCGTTGTACAGACGGTAGAATACGCAAAGAGACGCAAAGTCTCTCCCAAGTCCAAGCGTGTCTAGACCGTCTGTGAGTATGGGATCGTCGACAACACGAACTGCGCGCCGTTGGATCGAATCTAGGGGATTGAGCTGACAGGCGGGTGCTCCAGCCCATAAATGTGAGCAGTACTCCATATACGGTCTGACCTGTGCTTTGTATAGCACAAGCCGTTGCCTTGGGCTGAAGTACTGTTTGGACCGGTTTAGCACACCTAGCTTTTTGGAGGCAAGCTTCGCTTTACCTTCCAGTTATCCCCTAAACTGCACATCATTCGTGATGTCGACACCAAGGATCAACTGTATGAGTAATGGAAAAAAATCAAGTTGAACTGGTCCCAGTCATCTCAACCAAAAAAAAAAAAAAAAAAAAAATAATAATAATTCAAGAATGAAAGAAAATAAGAATATGATTTCCTAATCTTTTTGTAAACTATAAAAATAAACGTATTATTGTAAGTAAATATATCTTCGGCTTAATTATCAGAATAACTCCATAGTTTTGTGAAGTTACGCATTCTGATAATTAGCCGACAGATACAGAAAAATATATCATCATCAGACCCTTAAGTCCACCGCTGGACATAGCTCGCCCTTTAAATTCTAGCATTTAAATAACAACTCGGTGTATGTGTGAGTGAACAGAATGTAAACATTAGGTTTCTATGTTGTAAGTCGGGGGAATATCCTCATTTAATTTTTAAATATATTAAATGAATAATGTCTAAATCAAATTGTTTTTTTTCTTTCTTCCTACATGAACTACAAGAGGTTTTGATAGCGGTGGTATCCCAGTTGCAGCCTGGTTTCGAAGTCTTGAGAACATAGTATTCTTAGGCTAAGAACTCACAACGATTTTCACGCGCGTCCGCCGCGGTTGCGGGCCCGCAGTAGGGATGATCGATATACATCGATGTTGAATAAACATCGATGTTTTGTTTTCGATAATATCGACACATCGATGTTTTGGTTTCGATAACATCGACACATGGATTTTATCAGAACAAATTATCGAAACGTCCATATATCTTTTAGGGCCATCTAACAGTGGATGTACTTTCTAGCTATTGAGTCCCTAGGTAGTACAACTATTTTTAACTAGATGACACTGATTAACGTAATCAAAGTAAGCCGTACTACATAACCGCAAATCCTCGCGAAAGAGAATCGTTTCACACTAAAAAGATTACGCGAGGCTATTGAAATCAGAAAATACCCAAATTTAAATAGAGAAGATGGTTGGCAAGTACCTCAAGTTTGGGGCCCCATAATCCCATAATCAAAATTATTAAGTCTCAAGCCTAGCGAACAATAGGTACCAGACCGAGAGACATCGTGAGTACCTTCTGCGTGAGCCGGAACACATCTTAGTTTTTTCCTTTTCATTTTAATAGTTATTCCTTTCACTTAATATTTTGATCCCTCTCTTGACATTATACAGGCTGACTTTGATAAACCCGTCCAAATTTTTTTCACGCACTACATCATTTAAGGAACCCATTTTTGCAAAAAAAATTTATGTAAAATTTTCAAAATAAAATTTCATTCCAAGGAAAATATGATCACTAATTCAATCGTACAGAATAGTCATATGATGCAAACTCCGTGCATTAACCTGTTATTACCTGTCTCTGTCGCTCCCGCGTAAATGAGTAGTGCGTATTCGCTCACCCGGTGCAATGACTGCCGTCCTCGGCTGCTTAATAAGTTATTGCCAGTTTTTTGTTGTACCGATAGAGAGGTTATTGACACTCTCGCGCTGTAATACGTAAATTGCGAGTTCTTTGAATGACTTTGTGATGCTGATTACTCAACATTTTTGTACTATGCGATACTAAACTAAAATACATGTTTCTCATAACTCTTACTAAAGATTCTTCTGTGTGAATTTGGTCGGATTTGTCAAAGTCACCCTGTATAAAGTATTAGCTTAGGGACCGTGTAGTGGAGATTCTCTGCCAGTCTTTTTCTCCACATCATACAAATATACGGTATGAGGATGGCTTTAAAATCGACTAGGTCCCCATAGAGTTAATTGTAACCGTAAACAAAATAAATTAAAATAGCAATTAAATAAGTTGAGGGTAGATGTAATTGTAATGTTCTTCTTGACATTTGTAATCTGAGTTTTTTCGTGAATATACTGCTGAAAACCAACCGAAATGTCGGAGTCAAGTCCAATAATTAAACGCCCGCTTATAATCCTTAAAGCGCAGTTTAAATTAATAAACACGCATAATAAATAAAATAGACAGTTTTATTTCTTACCAAAAACATCGATGTTTTTAAACATCGATGTTTTGTTATCGATGTTTATCGTACATCGATACTTTGAAGTCGATGTTTACATCGATGTTTTTCTAATATCGATCATCCCTAGCCCGCAGCTGCTGTAGAATGCAAATTTATACGTAAAAAAAGCACAACTCACGACGCGTTGTACGGTCGCGGTCGCCCGCATCCTCGGCGGGTTACGACCGCGCGCTTGGCGGGCGACCGCAGGGGAATTGAATTGACTTGAATTAGTTAATAGTGGATGCACCCAAAACCTTTTGGGCCTTCTATTTTAATTCTTCCGTGAAGTAAATATAACGCAACAGCTCGTTTCTGGTGTGTGTCCATGGCGGTCTGAACCTCAACTGAACGTTACCACCCATCTTGCAACCGCCTGTCTTGCGATCATCGCCCACAAACGTGGCGGGCAATGATCGCAACCGCAACGGCTGCGTAACCGCGCAAATAACCGGTTTCGTCAGTTTAGAAATAAAACCGCAGTTCCACCCCCGCAGCGGACACGGGTGAAAATCGCTCCGTGAGTTCTTAGCCTCAGAGCTTAGTACATGCGCGCCCTTTTTTATATTTCGCGCAATTAGTATAATTTTAATAATAATAAAATATAAATATTAATTTATAGTAAGCAAAAAATAATCTAATAACTTGTTTGTTTCGATGAAAAACCCTATTCTTAACGGGTCCCCAGGCCCGGGGGGACCGAGGGATATATGGGACTCCGGGAACAATGGTTGACTATCCACTAAAAAAAGTGCGTGCGTACAAAGTACACATGTCAGAAGAGAAACTTCTTTGGAAAACTAATTTTTAAATCTGTGTATACTAATCTAAAGCTTTAGATTTCCGAGACTTAGAGGGAGGGAAAAAGGAAGATATGTTAGCCAATTTAATAATAAAATTATAAAACCAAGATCTTAGGAGCATATTTAATAACGTCATTATGGCGGTATACTTATTGACCATGGGTAGTTTCCATCCAGACTTGAGGCCCTGCCACCTAGTTTGTTTTACGTCAGACTGACCCCAGCCGCAGAGGTCAGTAACCACTCAGACAAAACCCTGGTTGTCGCCTTTTAAGACAGGCCGGTATCAACCGCAGTTTACTTTTACTCCGTCTTTGTACGGAGTAAAACTAGTAGTTCCGTCACCGTTTCCAAAAAACAGTAATAATTTTTGATTCCCGTTACCAGATATAGCCTGCTGATTTTCAATAAGTGAAGCGTATCACGAATACCTACATACCAAAACTGCGACAAAAAGCTTACTACCTACTTCAAAAAACATACTTCTTACGTATGAACGATGCGGATCAATGTTCAAACGCTACATTTGTCAACTTTTTTAGTATTTATAGTAATATGTACACAAATATAAAGACCAAATGTCTGAAACATCCGAAGCTGGGTGCGATTAGTGTATAGAAAATAATATTTTACTCAGGTATAAATAAGATACAACTAGTTTATTTGAATAATTTTTATAATTGTGAATTTAATAAACTTATGAGTAATGGATAATTATTGCTAGAAACATCTAGAATACACATTGCACTTATGAGATAAATACTGAAATGAAAATACACGTGGCTACTAGCTTACGTACACCAAAGGGAATTCACCATTCATTTTTCCTGTCCGGGTTGGGTGTATAGACGGCCAAAATCAAATATAACTATGTCGGTTCCTTCTAGATCAAGAAAATGCAAAACATTGCGGCACTTCGAATATAATGGAATGACAGACGCAAGAGTGGAGTCTAGACCTTCCCTAACTAGAAAGAAATAATTAAACGGGGCTGTTATGGTGCTAGTAAACGCCTTTATCTGTGTGAATGAGTCGCCTTTCATGACACTCTGAAAATGATAGGCGGTGGTCTTGTTTTCTTGAAATAATCTCAAAACAGCATCATTTCCGTTGATGGATAGATGGCCGACACGACCCTAAATAATACTCTAACATTTTTATATATGCAACAGTATTTATAAATGTAGCGTACGCGATTTAGTCTATGGTTATCCATTTAGAGCATACCTATGCTGTCTAGTGTGTCTATGGATAATTGTCAAGATGTCACTGTCTAAACAAAAGAATCACTCCAGAGTAATATACGGATTGGTGAGCCAGTCAGACACCTGTAGGTACACTTTAACAGGGATACAATTTAATATAAATTCGACTGATTCCCCCCACTTAGAAAACTTTGCATCCACAATTATAATCTTAACAGTATATTTAAAAATTATATTATTTATTATACACAAATATTTAAACCACAATTTGCGATTATGAAGATAAATCACAGTTAAATTGTAAATAATTGAGGCGTGTAGTTGCAAAACCAACTGAAACATTTTTCGACAAAATGACAATATATCGTTAGAAAACACTCTAACTTGTAGATAACATAGATATCAATTTTTTATTGCACAAATGCCTCTATATTGCAATATTATATTCCATATTTTATTTTACAAATCAAATCCCACTAAATCAGCGTAGGTTTAGTTTTCAGCTAACGAGTTAAAAAAATGTTAGAGCGGGTTTTGCAACTATGGTACCCGCCTCAATTATAAAAATAGGTTTGGTATTTTTTTTCTTTTTCAAATTATTTTGTATTACATTTGAATTGATAAAAAACGTAGGTTCGTGCTATCACAGAAATGGGTGCAAATGATATAAATGTGTAATTATAATATAAAAATAGACGGTGTACATAGTTGAGACGGTGGTTTGGTTTCGCAGCTGTGCCGCGCTTCAAGCCGGGTGCTTGTACTCGTGCTTGCTCAGGCCATTGCTGAAACAATAGTTATAATTCAGTCAATGTTGAATATATGCATTTTTGGAATTACATATTCTGGCGCGTTCGGATAGAAGTATTATAGAAAAACGATGCATCATGAAGTGAGCTGATAACTATATCTGATGTTTCCGTGAACACTTGTAACTATATTCACAGTGGTTCTTTAAATATTCATAATACAACACGTATTTTATATCAGTGGATATAAAAATATATATACAGGGTGACTTTGACAAACCCGTCCAAATTCACACAAAAGAATCTTTAGTAAAAGTTATGAGAAACATGTATTTTAGTTTTGTATTACATAGTACAAAAATGTTGAGTAATCAGCATCACAAAGTCATAAAAAGAACTCGCAATTTACGTGATACGGCGCGAGAGTGCAATGACCTCTCCATCTGACCTAGTAAAAGGCAGAGGACGGCGGCATTGAACCGGGCGAGCGAATACGCACTACTCATTTACGTGGGTGTGACAGAGACAGGTAATAACAGGTTAACGTACGCTGTTTGCACCATATGCTTATTCTGTACGATTGAATTAATTATCCTATATGAAATATTTTATGGTGAAAATTTGACATATAATTTTTTTACAAAAATGGGTTCCTTAAATGATGTTTAGTGCGTAAAAAAAATTTGGACGGGTTTGTCAAAGTCAAAGTTTTGGTGATGATGGAATTACAGCCGAGCTTCTGAGAGCTGGTGGTACTCCTGTGCTTAAAATCCTCCAGAAGCTATTTAATTCCGTCATCCTCGATGGCAAAACGCCGCAGGCCTGGCACGGAAGTATAGTGGTGCTGTTCTTCAAAAAGGGCGACAAAACCCTTTTGAAGAACTTTAGACCGATATCACTTCTGAGCCATGTTTACAAGCTGTTTTCAAGGGTCATCACGAATCGTCTCGCGCGCAGATTTGACGACTTCCAACCTCCCGAACAAGCCGGATTCCGAAAAGGTTTTAGCACCATAGACCACATACATACGCTGCGGCAGGTTATACAGAAGACGGAGGAGTATAACCAGCCACTATGCTTGGCGTTCGTGGACTATGAGAAAGCCTTTGATTCGATCGAGACCTGGGCGGTGCTTCAGTCTCTCCAGAGGTGCCACATTGATTATCGATACATCAAAGCGTTGAAGTGTTTGTATGAAAACGCCACCATGTCAGTCCGTCTCCAGGATCAGAACTCGAAGCCTATCCGACTGCAGCGGGGAGTCAGACAAGGCGATGTCATATCGCCGATGCTGTTCACTGCTGCGTTGGAAGATGTCTTCAAGCTTCTGGACTGGAACGGACTGGGCATCAACATTAACGGTGAGTACATCACTCACCTTAGATTCGCAGATGATATCGTAATCATGGCTGAAACCATGGAAGACTTAAGCCATATGCTTGATGGCCTCAATACAGCTTCCCAAGGAGTAGGTCTCAAAATGAACATGGACAAGACGAAGATCATGTCTAATGTCCATGTCGCACCTACCTCCGTAACAGTTGGGAACTGTACTTTCGAAATTGTTGACGAATACGTCTACTTGGGTCAAACGATCCAGTTAGGCAGGTCCAATTTCGCGAAAGAGGTCACTCGTCGAATCCAACTCGGATGGGCAGCGTTCGGGAAGCTCCGTAAAATCTTTTCGTCCCAAATACCGCAGTGTCTCAAGACGAAGGTTTTTAACCAATGTGTGTTGCCAGTGATGACATACGGAACGCAGACGTGGTCGCTAACTATGGGCCTTATGAGAAAGCTCATGGTCGCTCAGAGAGCAATGGAGAGGGCTATGCTCGGAGTTTCCCTGCGAGATCGAATTAGAAATGAGGAGATTCGCAGGAGAACCAAAGTAACCGACATAGCCCGGATGATTGCAAAACTGAAGTGGCAGTGGGCTGGGCACATAGCTCGAAGGACTGATGGCCGTTGGGGCAGAAAAGTCCTCGAATGGCGACCGCGTACCGGAAGACGCAGTGTTGGTAGGCCCCCCACAAGATGGACCGATGATCTGGTCAAGATCGCCGGGATAGGTTGGATGAGGGCAGCGCAGGACCGATCATCGTGGAGATCTTTGGGGGAGGCCTTTGTCCAGCAGTGGGCGTCTTCCGGCTGAAATGATGATGATGTCAAAGTCATCCTGTATATATACATAAATATATACGTGTGTACGTGATATGTAGATATGGTGGTAAATGATAGGGCATTGTAAAATGGCCGGTATGTAATGTTTTTATTTTATTAATTTGTCATTCTTTTTACAGAAGGTAAAAAGTACAGCTACTGAGGTGCGTACATAAGTACACACAACCTCGTCTACACGTTCGTGTACTCTGTGGGTTCGCACCTGAGCTGCGTGACGTGGCCCGGCGTGTGTTGGATGAGGGGCGCCAGCCTCTCAGTGAACCGCTGCAGGTTCCTCTCCAGCTCCCGCTGGTACTCGCGTTGGTCGCTGCCGATTAGGTTCTTGTTTTTTTTCAACGCGTCATGGCATCTGTAATCATTGTTTTCTTTTATAATTGTAAAACTAACATTAAAGATTAATGTTGCAATTTTATTTTATTAAATTTTATAGAGAAGGGCTAGCAATAAGTCACAAAAATCATCGAAACATTTATAGGTGGGTTAAAACGTCAGAGCAGATCAATGACGTAAAACTATTCGGTCTGAACTTAATAGAAGATATAATAATTGACTAAAACTTATCAAGTCACAATTGATACATATATTAGAAAAATAATTGTATAGAAAATAAAATAAATACGTAATTGAAATTTAGACAAATAATTATCATATTATATTACGTAAACGTTTATGATGAAACGCGTTATATTCGTTTTAGTTCAGTGTAATATTAAACGTCCTGTCAAACAGCATCAGAGATGCACATGAGCGGCCTCCATGGTTGTTCATGTATGCTGACGATCGCGCTGGCGGATGCGGACAGGGGTAAGCTGGTGTGACGCGTGGAAAGGAGTCGCTTGAGAACGGTGGTCTGAAGCTCAATGTGGCGAAGACCGAGTACTTGGCCTGTAACTCCACAGATCCCACACCCGTGCGCATAGGCGGCGACACGGTTGAGCGCACGGACCAAGTGAAATACTTGGGATCTGATTTGACGCGTCTGGTGACATCGCTTGCGCGTCAAGGCACGCATTGCTGTCGCGTGGGCCAAATGGCGTGCAGAAACTGGTGTCATTTGTGACCCTCAGTTGCCGGTAAAGTTGAAGGGACATGTCTACAAGACCATCATTAGGCCTGTCCTTTTATACGGCTGTGAAGCATGGCCTGTGTTAGAACGACACAAGCAAGAACTGTGTGTCACGGAGATAAATATGCTGCGGTGCTGCTGCGGACTTCGTCAGGAACTCCCGCATTCGCAGCAGTCTTTATGTCCATGACATTGCGGTTAAATTGCAGGAGCATCTACTACTGTAATGAAACTGTAAATTGTAGTTGTAAGAAATAAAATAATGACAACTATATGTTTACTAAAACTATATTTTTTTTTATTGCTGTTGGACAGCAGACAGGCTGACGGCCCGCTTAGAGTTTAGCAGTTACCGTCGCCTATGGGTGTTTGCAACGCCAGTGGCATCGCGAACACGCTGCTGTCGCATAAGAGTACAGGAACTTGGGTCACTAAAGCCGGAACACAACACGAGGTTATTATGGCGGCATACTTAAGACCAAAGGTGGTGGCCATCCAGATGAGCTTGGCCGTACCACGTAGCTAGGGTGGGTTGTTTTGTCGCCTTTTACGACAGGCCGACCCCGGCCGCAGAGGTTAGTATTCATTCTCCGCCTCTGCACAGATATATGAAGAGTATTTATTATACATTATCTTATAAAAATAAAATCCAAACGATATAACATACTTCTTGGAGAAGTCCTTGAAGGCCAGCCGCAGTTTGTTGGTGAGCCTGGTGGGCGGCTGGCTCCCGTCCGCCACCGGCGCCAGGAACACCTTAGCCAACAACACTTGGTCATTCACCAATCTATATTTACTGCGTTTTCATACGCTGAGGTTTTTTTTTTATATATAATACAGGGTTCTTTACGTATGTATGTTTCATCAGCGGACATCTATACTCAGGACAGATCAATCTACACATTAAAATATTTAAAATCTGTTTGTTACATTAATACTAGCACCTAAATAACGTTAACATTTTATACATTCAAAGAACCCAATAAAACTTAAGTTTTTTCTTTTTTATACATACATATAATCACGCCTCTTTCCCGTAGGGGTAGGCAGAGACCACTTCTTTCCACTTGCTACGATCCTTACATATTTGTTTCGCTTCGTCCACTTACATTATTCCATTCATACATGTTCTTCGATTTAGGGTACTCTTGACCTGGCCTTTTTTCAAGACGTCCCTGATCTGGTCTCGAAATGTCCGCCTAGGTCTACCCCTTCCAACACTTCCATTCACACTCGCCTTATACACTTTTTTCGTCAATCGTTCTTCATTCATTCTCTCAACATGGCCAAACCATCTCAGCATACCTTTCTCAATCTTTGTCACTACATCTTCTTTCAGACCACAACGTTTCCTTATCTCACTATTACTTATCCTGTTACTCAGTTTAACTCCTATCATACTTCTTAACGCTTCTTTTTTTATAATCACCCTAACAATATAATAAGAAACACACACACACATCCTAACATTTAATAAGAACAATTTAATAACAATTAAACAAGAAAAAAAATCAAGTTTACAAATCTAACTGGTTTCAGATATAACGTCATAAGTGTACCTGGGCAAGTTCAAGGGGCCCCTGGTTGACGGTGGTGCCGATGCAGCCCTGCACCACCATTTGCAGCATCTTGGGGTCCGCCGGCTCCTGGCTCGTGGCCGCTGCCAGCTCATTGATCTACAAAAACCGTGCCATTATTAAAAAAAAAAGAATAATTATTTGATAGTTTTCGATTCAAACAGTTATCGCTACCTTCTTTTGAATATCCTCGATGGCGACCTCTATGGGTGACAGGATTATCTGCATTTTGTGGACTACCTGCAAATAGAAATAATAAAAAAATAAATACAAGAAGAAACACCGCAAAACAAGATATATGCAAAGCTCATTACGAATTTCATCACAACACATATCTGATTCAGTGATTGAGGTTCACTCATCGATTTTTTGTTGAGTAACAACAGACAGGCTAGGGGCCCACTGCACGTTTGTAAAGTTAGGGGAACTCGCTGGCACTTCAGTCACCAACCCACATGTCAAGTGACAACTAATGGTACTGCACCTGTATGCGGGTCTTGAGGTATGGGAAGTGGTGTGCAGTGGTGAGGATGGTCTTGCGCTTGCACTGCTCCGCCAGGTCACCGTGCGCGCGTCCCTCCACCGTGAACGGGGTTGCGTACATGAAGCGCTCTGAAAACAACGTCTCTCATATTGTTTCGACGATAAAATCCAATGTTGTTTACATATTACTAATCCATGTACGGCGTAGCCATATATAAATAGGAAACTCTTTATTGTAAAATGATGGAAACTAATTAAAAATAAATTAATAAGCGGTCCAGATAATCTAATTAGGATCACGTTAAGGAATATCCAGTCTGAGCCACAGTATCGGCTAGCCCAGACACTAGGCCATAAAAGAACAGCGAGGTTTCTTAGTGGGTGGTATCATGGAGTCCCATATAACCCCCGAGTGTCCCGCGGTAGGTAGGTCTCGGAAATGAGTTTTTCATCGATTAAGGATCGATTGGAATAATGGCGGTGCACATTAATAATATAACAATGTATATATACAAAAAAGGCAAATCAAGTAATGCCATATAACATTGTGGCATTTTTCACTCAAGCTATAGCCACGCTTCACGTAATTACTTTCTTTTTCACATGAAAGTTACACGAATATTTTGACGACAATAGTCCGATCAAATTAGACCGAAAAATTGGGGTGAGGTTACAAAAATTCACACTCGGCTGAAAGTTAGTAGGATTGTTCAAAACACAAAAACGATAACTCTTAGAAAAAAAGTATTTAGACATTTTTTTATAGATAATTATCTGATCTACAATTTTTGTCTGGGCTAATTTTATGATAAAACTTATTGTTTTGCTGAAAATCGCGAAAAACACGTTTTTGTGACCTTTGACCCCGAGTAAATTTGTACCTAATTCTAAGCTGTTTTTTGTATTGTTTCATTAATTATATTGTACAATAAAGTATATTCTATTCTAAATTTTTTTGCACATGACCGGATCGATGAGGACTTTTCAAGTTTCATTTATAATAGTGTTTTGAACAATCCTACCAATTTTGAACTAAGTGTAAATTTTTGTAACCTTGGACTGACCATCTGGTGGTGTCCTCTACTCTCTTTTAACACTGGACTAGCCAAACAATACATACCATGTACGTACTTAGTTTACATTAATTTGCTTTCATTTTATAAAAGTAGTCAAATTTTCAACTCATTAGTAAAAAGTTGTTATGTATCAATAATGTAAATTAAATTTCACATTTTAAAATGAATACAAAGCATGTCACGGAGCACTCTCTTCGGATCTGGCAAGTGAATTGCATTTTATCCACTCATGCACAGTCTGTGCAAGGAGATGCAACTGTGTCGCCGAGCCACACTCGCTATATTATATTAATTATTATTGTTTGTTATTTACAACTAATCAATATGTTTAATGCTAATCGATACTATAACTAGATACTGCATTTTTTTACTTATTAGACGAACCCCCCATCCTACCGAAGCCCTATGCCGAGTATCCGTATAAAAGCAGGGCATCTGGTGATGCTATGCCAATCTAAGTACAAAAAATACACGTAGAATAGATGTGATGCGGGGAGTTTCTTTCGCAGTTTCTTCTCCCCCAGCTATAACCACTCCGAAACGGTAGTAGATTAGAATAGGATCGGCTTCACGGGTGAAGCCGATAGTTCCCAATTTGATAATATTCTTGCAATTCGTTGCAGTTCTCAACTGTCCCCATGCAGCGGTCGAGCCGGAAGCGCACCTCACAGAAGGCGCGTCTCCGACCTCGCTCCCACGGGGTTGGAATGGTTTTTGGAATGTTATTCTGTTGTGTTGTGGAGTATTATTTGCCAAGTGTTAAACCAAGTGTAAACTACTCTAATCTTACTGGTAAATTATTATTTTTGTATAATTATAGAATCAACTCACTTATATTATAATTCCTCTCGTAATGCGTGATCCTCTTGCGCAGCTCGTGGGGCTCGAAGTAGGGCTCCACGTACGTGATCTGAATGTACGCCTTGTCCGGGTCCAGAGTGGACACGTCCACCGTGTTCGAGTCCTTTATTATCACCACGTTCTCGGATCCGAACCGCTGCCCGTAGAAATTCTAAACAGACAGCACTGATGACATTAAAAAAAAATAATAGTGATATGACATCAGACCCTGTGGCACAGCTTTCGCACATCGAACCGCCAAGGGAATCATGGGTTCGTTTCCTATCACAAGTCTGGATGTCTATGTATAATAATATGTATTTATTAACAAAGTTTTAGTACTATTTTTCTAGTTTGGTACTGATTTTCATATAACAAGGTGTCTAACAAGGCTCGTCTGGCTGGGCATGAGGGGGTGTTGGTTACGACACTCATGTACGGAAGTGAAAGTTGGGTATGGCAGAAGAAACATGAAAGCAGAATAAATGCAGTTGAGATGAGAGCGTTAAGAAGTATGATAGGAGTTAAACTGAGTGACAGGATAAGAAATAGTGAGATAAGGAAACGTTGTGGTCTGAAAGAAGATGTAGTGACAAAAATTGAGAAAGGTATGCTGAGATGGTTTAGCCATGTCGAGAGAATGAATGAAGAACGATTGACGAAAAAAGTGTATAAGGCGAGTGTGAATGGAAGTGTTGGAAGGGGTAGACCTAGGCGGACGTTTCGAGACCAGATCAGGGACGTCTTGAAAAAAGGCCAGGTCAAGAGTACCCTAAATCGAAGAACATGTATGAAGGGAATAATGAAAGTGGACGAAGCGAAACAAATATGTAAGGATCGTAGCAAGTGGAAAGAAGTGGTTTCTGCCTAGCCCTACGGGAAAGAGGCGTGATTATATGTATGTATGTACTGATTTTCATATAGATTATATGTGTGATAATGTCGCGTAATAAGAAAAAAAAACTTATTTTCGCCTACTATTTGTACAAGAAGAAAGAAAAATGAAAACGTAAAAGGTCATTGTGGGTGCATCTATATTATTGGAAAGGGAAAAATATGGTGCATTTCATACTCTTTTTGCAAAGTTGAAAGAAGACGAAATAAAATATTACAGATTTTTCCCCAAAAAGGGGTTAACGTCAGGCAGGCGGCCGATTGTAATAATTAAGCCACAACTATTACAATATGTAACATGTTGTGCCGAGTGGGATATCAGTTGTCCAGTATACGTAACACAAGCGTCTTGCTGTTTGCTTTGGGCTTAGTTGGCGCAATCCAAAATGCAACAATAATTCTATTTCTAGATTTATATAAATTTATGTAAGTAAATAGAAAGAAAACGCTAAGCCGCCATTTGCCGGAAATTCGCGGTTATACTAATAAGCAGGAAATAGACGCAACAAGTCAACGATTGGGCCAACATCAGTAGCCTTATTGCTGATGAGGTAAACGAGATAGAATAGGGTATATACCTCGAGCCGGCTGAATATTTCCGGGAGCTTGGTGAGCGCGTGCTCCTTGTAGACGAACTGCTCGCCGTGCAGGTCCCCGAAGCGGGCGCCGTAGAAGGACACGCGGAAGTAGGTGCCGAACACGCGCTTGCCGTGCAGCTGCTCGATGCGAGTGAACGCCTCGTTCAGTTTGCTGCGTCAAACAAACAATTGCTTGCAACCATGTAATCGGTGTGGATATTACACTCGAAAACCAATCTAAAGGTCCCGGCTTCGAATCCCACGGTGGCATGCACCGTTTAGGCAGTACAATTGCCATGTGCCGATGGCAAAGGAAAACATTGTGATGAAACCTGCATACCGAACTCACCGGTACGTGTAACCCGCCAATACGCTTCGGACAAGCGTGGTGGGTATACGGTGCGTTCCCGCTAAGGGGAGCCTCGAGCCCAGCCGTGAGAGGTTATTAGCTGTTGGCTATTATTATGTTATAATCATAATAGTTCATAGCGTCTATGGACTTAGCTGCTCCTGTAAACCTGCCACGCTTGTCCAAGGTGATATCGGTATACATCCTCACGATGTCTTTCTTCGCCGTCAGTACACAGCTGTTGTATGTGCTGGTCTTCTCCTTCTCGCTCCCGCACTCTGCGCCTACACCCCGCTTACCATATTATCGATGCCTTACCGACACACCCACTACGATAGGGACGGATCCATGCCACTGGCGTGGAACACGGCCCGGCTCTCGAGGTGATCGTTCCCTAAAAAGGGTGAGTAAGATCCCGTAGTGCCCGCTCCCCCATTGGCGAGTGAGTATTCCTTTAATCTCCCGTTGAACCAGCTGTTATAACGAGTATGTTGGACAAGAAAATCTACCGAAACATGCTATCTAGTTAGATGTATTAAATATTTAGCTTCGCCAACTCACCTGTGTATATTGGCTAGTTTCTTGTAGTCTCTGTGCTCCTCGGCGATGGGGATCAGCACCTTGTACACCTCATTCACCGTTTCGTACATTCCCGCGCTCATCAGCTCACTCGCCGCGTGCTCCAATAGAGCCTGAAACACATTCAAATGCCCAATATAGACGAAAATATTAGGGCATGCGTGCGATTTAGTCTATGGTATGCATGCATATCTACACTATCTCGTATCTCTTTTTTTTATTGCTGTAGGACAGCAGACAGACTGAAGGCCCGCTTAGAATTTAGCAGTTACCGTCGCCTATGGGTGTTTGCAACGCCAGTGGCATCGCGAACACGCTGCTTGTCCCATGAGGGTACAGGAACTTGGGTCACTAATGCCGGAACACAACACAAGGTTATTATGGCGGCACACTTAAGACCAAAGGTGGTCGCCATCCAGACGGGCTTGAGGCCCTACCACGTAGTTGGGGTGGGTTGTTTTGTCGGCTTTTACGACAGGCCGACCCTGGCCGCAGAGGTTAGAATTCTTTCTCCGCCCCTGCATGGATAACTTTATGGTTAAATGTCTAGATGTCAAATCAAGTAGCTACGGGCGAATGTGAAGGACAATAAGATACGAAACATGCCAGAAAAGGGATGGCAAAATAGAAATAGCCAGGTGTAAACAGTAAACCTAACTCGCTAGTTGAACGGATTGAAAAGTGGGCGGGCTAGCACACACTCCTTCCTCCAGGGCATAACATAGGATAGTGATATATTTGGACATTGACAAGCCTTCGAAGCAGCCATAGACTCGTTTATTCTAAATACTGGAGAGAACAATGTCATACAACAAAACTAGTAGATTTCCTTTTCTGACCAAGAAAGTACAAAAAGACTGGTATCGATGTGGCTTTGGTTTTTGCATGAGTGAGTTCCGTCTGACTCCTTGTCTCTGAAAGGAAGCCTACGAAATAATAAATTGAAAATATTTCAAATACTCTCTTAAAAGTGATAGGGTAACCCCAATCTATATTATGTGCGCGTGAGTATACCTGCAACTCGTGCTGTGTGAGGTGGTGGTGCAGTGCGTCGGCGCAGCTCTCGTCGAGGGCGTTGTGCGTGACGCGTTCGAGCAGCGCAGCGCCCCTGCCCCCCGCGCAGATCTGCTCGGCCACCAGCGCCGCCCCGTGCACCAGGCACATCCCAGCTTCCGCGTGGTTTGATCTCTGTTTAAAAAATAGGAAATATTCTGTAAAATGTTTGACAAATGGTTGTAGCCAAAATGAATGAAAGCCAAAAGACAGACACAATGCCTCCTTCCCTCGTTAGGGTGCCTATATCTCTTTTGGTATTTCTTCAAATACTTATGTTTTATACAACCTTTCAAATTTGATACGGATGTTATGAAAATATTTCCAACTGATTAATACCTCCATATGCTTCTGTGCCATGTTGTTAAGCCACGTGAGCCTCAAGTCGGGGCTGTGCTGGTAGCCCCTGGCAATACGATGCATCAGATCCAGCAGCATCTCGGGGTCCTCCTGGAACTCCTTCATTTTCACCGTGTCAGACAGTATCATGTGCAGGTTGAACACCAAATCTTTTACCTAGAACAAAATTATAATTGTTTCAATATATCAAATAAATCGAGTGTTTAGGCACAAAAAGATATTTCGCCCAAGTACTTCTATAGGAGAAGTAAATCAGACTGGCGAATGACTCACCAGATAGTAGATGGAAACATACCAGAAAAGGGATGGCAAAATAGAAATAGATAAGGACAAGTGTGAACAGTGAACCTAACTCGCTATAGTATGTGCGCTGTAGCATGGTGCGGGTGACAGTTTCAGTAACGTTTCGTTTCACTCTTGAAAGTTGCCGCGATTTACAAATTATGACTTAATATTTCAGCTGTACCACATTCGTAATATATTATATCATTAATGATTGTAGTAACTTAAATTTAACCCAGCCATAATGTTCTAGTCTACAAATAAAATCAAATTGAAAGAAAAATTAAGCACTGTTATGCGTATAACGTAACGCCATAGATGTATTTAGTGATGGGATGGAGATACTGCTACAATGGATAGTCGATGTTTTTTATAATAAAAGTGCGTAGTTCAATTTATATTGTTAAAAAGTCTTGCCGCAACGAAGTAACACCTCCCTTAAACAAGTCCGCTCCTTTCAATGATTTTAGAAGCTTGAGCAATGTGGGCAGCTCCATTCCTCTATAATCATAAATATGATTTCTAATAGCATCCTTAGCAAAATCATCTAAATCTGTGATTGGCTTCACTTTGGTCCGTTTTTTGTTGGGTGTCGATAGTTTATTTTCAGACATCCCTTCTTGGCCAATTTTCTCACGTGTTATACGCGAAACAGTATTGCGGCCAATATCAAGAGCTTCGGCTACTCGTTCACCAATTCTATTCAATGGTAACAAAGGTCCATTATTTTGTAGTTCTCTTTCAAAGTAGTCTCGGAGGCGAACAACAAGCTCCCTGGCCTGACTACCCAAAACAGTTTTTTTTTTATATGCTTTAGGCATGGTAACAACAACAAACTTTAACAAATAAAATAACAAACTCAACAAACTATAACAATTTAACGAAAATGAAAAGGAACAATGAAATCGAAATACGTGTCACATACAAGGCGCTAGCACTCGTACTGACAGCATCTCACGCACAGGTAAACAAAATGGCCGCCGCGCTGATGCGCCATAGAGTAAAAATGTTGTCAAGAAAAAAAATTCATAAACACGATTTTGATAACTTTATACAAGTACAAAGATAATATTTATATTGACAAGTTTATACACGTTATTTATTTATTTATTTTATTTAAATTCTATCTATTAGACAATATTATAAGTAGATTTAAAATATCGCATAGACCATTATCGATATATGTTTAATCCCTAGAAAATACGCATTAGTACATCAGCGACAACGGAGTCTCCTCATAAATACCAATTAAATAATAATTTGCTTTTTAAACTAATGTTCATAACAACATTAAAGAGAACTAGATTTATGCTGCGGGTATCGTCAGCGATAAAAATGATTTTTGCTAAACGTCACATCCCTAGTCATGTGGTACTGACAGATGTCAACGTTATACAGGCAACTGTCACCCGCACCATGCTACAGCGCACATAGTATAGTTGAACGGAACAACCTATTTAAAAATGGGCAAGGCTAGCACAAGCTCCTCCCTGTAGGACAGGAGGGAGATGGTCACGCCCCCGCATTCTCCAATAAATATCACATCAATTAACAGTTAGAGCGAACACAAGCTTTGGCTGTAACCACTTATTATATGTCACTATTATAACAATAACTTAATTAGAATTCAATAGGATATTATAGATGGACACACCTGCTCTGGGAAGTTTGTATCCTGCAAATCGTGATCATGTTCAGCATACACCAGGATAGTCTTGAGAGCTCTTCGGAGGGACTCCTCGCTGAAGGTGGTCGAGGTGCCCACCAGCGACGAGAGAGACATTGTCACTTGCATCTTCACACGGCTGAAGTTCTATAGAAAATACTTTATTAATGCAAACTATAAAATGCAAGCGCCATCTAGCTTTAAAGTAAGCAGAAGAATGTTTATGTTAAGGGTACTAGACAACTGATATTAAACAGCCAGACTAGAGACGGAAATGGAATCCACTATCCCCGCAGGCGTTCCGACGTGCGAAGCCACGGAACTCATTAGATAAGAAAGTTAGCAAATGTCTGTTGTACTTCCTAACTGTAGTATATTTTGGATCCAAGCTATCATATAGCTTCCTGGCTAGAATCATATTCTAGCCAGGAACAAAATTAGGGCCACGCTACTACTTTTCTACTGGGTCGCCGAATGTAATAAATGTAGTACTTCTTTTGATATCTCACAGAAAGCTTTTTGCAGAGGAGAGGATATGACATTTTATTTAAAGTATTTACAGTGAACACGCTTTATCAGACTGATATAATTTCAAAACTATGTATTTGAAAGATTAAAACAAACTCACATTGCCAAGCTGGTAGTGTTGGCGCATAAGCGCGTACAATGTGGCGGAAGCGTGCGCCCGCGCAAGCGACGACAGCGACGCGCAATGGCGCAACAGCACGCGGCAAATGCCAGACTCCTCGCCGCAGCACGACCAACCCAACTGAAATTAACAAGAGATTTAATAAAATAACATAATATGTAGTTTGAAATGAAAGTCGTAAATCAGACAATGAAGCTTTCTTTGTTTCTTTCTCAAATCGATTATGGATACAGTACAAAAAAGCGATGTTTGAAAGAAATATTAATTAAAACACTATGCGTCTCTTTTAGCATAATAATAAAAAAGTAGCAGCCTATAACGTCCTACCGTTAGCATCTATCTTCTCTGAAGAGTACCACGCTTATACAAGATTACCTATCGATTTAATTACGATGATTTAGACATAAATATTGCCGATACCTTGACAATAAGCGCTCGCACAGAGGCAAACATGTGCTGGAGAACTGTGACGCTCTGGTTCCGCTGCAGCGCGCGGAGCAGCACTTGCAGCGCAGCGCTGCACACGCTTTGGCCACACTCTAAATTACTGCAGGACTGTTTCAAAACGAAATAGTATCCGTTAGTTTTCCGAAAATATTTCACTTTTAATAGATTACAACCATATAATATCTATAATCTTTTTTTGAAGTGAAAACTTCTTTATCATCGTTGTGATCTGAATCTCGGTGAAACTAAAAAGTGACAGTATTTTTTTTGCTCCAGTAATACCAACCTTACTAATAATGGCTTAAGGCTTATTCTATAATGTAATTAAAAAATACATGATTGCATTACATTATTTATACATATCTATTCGAATTGCTACTTTATTACAACGAAATACAGTTGAATTTTTTTCTTTATAAAGAAACTACTTTGGGGAGTAATTTAATATAATTTTGAAACAGTTTTTGGAAAGAACTGAAATTCGTAAGCTTTAACACTAATTATTCCACCCCAAAACATCATATAGTTTGGGTCTCTGGGTTTTGGAAAGATTTGTAAACATCAATAACTTGGATAATTACAACGCGGATTATAGCTCTAAGACTTGGTCATTGGGTATCATTGTCTTTTTTCTTTTTTATTGAAGTTTACATTTATCAAAGTTTCACTTCCATCACGTGTGAACTGCAAGCACATGTTTTCCTTTTTATATAAATTTTACGTCCATACTAATATTATAAATATGAAAATAACTCTGTCTTTTACGTTTTCACGCTTCAACTGGTGAACCAATTTTGATGAATTTCGGTATAGATTGGACCTTTTCCACCACAGCTTAGCCTATTATTAAAATTATTCACAATGTAGACTAGATTATAGTGAAATATAGCAAAAGGTTTTTAATTCAAATAATAAAATATTTAATAAAAAAATCGTCGTAATCATTATTTATTGCTCTTCAGCTACAACAGATTATAAAACGGGGTAGACTTTTGACCTAACAATGTAGAAATCTTCCAAACCAATGCATTTTCTCTTTATCTGTATTCTTTAAAATAATTTTTTTTTTGAGGGTAGACCAAAATAAGTTTTATCTGTTACCTTAAGCTACTTTTTGACGTCGGATAAAAAAGAAAACATGCAAAGAATATAAACTAATATTTTGAGGAATGCAGAACAGTGAACAGTAAATGTATGAACGTCTCTAGACCTGTACGATGGTTTCGAGGGCGTGCAGCAGGGTGAGCGCGACCTCTGCGGCGAGTGCCGCGGACAGATCGGGGTGCGGGTGGGCGGGCGACACGGGGTGCTCGCGGTACGCGTTCCCGCGCACCCACTCCTTGCGCCACCGTTCGCGTTTGCACCCAGATGAATTGCCACCTGCGACAGATTTATCTATGATGATGGTGAGATGGATGTATGGAATTACGAAAATGAATAAAATTAGAAATGAGTATATTAGAGAAGTGTGAAAGTAGCGCCAGTTATTGAAAAACTTTAAAGTAATAGGCTAAAGGTATGATTCCGAACTACGCTGCACGCAGCAGTGCTGCCGCGACACTGCTGCCGCTGCATTGCTACCGCGTCATTGCTGCCTAGCTCGGAATGTACTCTCATATAAGCTTATACAGATTGTATGGGGACCGGTAGTGTCGCGGCAGCACTGCTGCGTGCAGCGTAGTTCGGAATCATACCTTAACGTGGTTTGGACATGTAATGCACAGGGAAGAATGCCATATAACAAGGAAAATTATAGAAATAAGAGTGGATGGATACAGAAGTAGAAGTAGACCAAAAAAAGATGGATGGATTGAGTAAAAGATGATATGGCAAAAAAGGGTGTGAATGTTGGGATAACGACTAACAGATGAGATTGGAAGGAGAGAACATGTTGTGCCGACCCAATATAATGTGGGATAAGGGTAGGAGGAAGGAAGGTTGAGATTTATCTACAATGAATAAAACCTACATGTACATACGAGTATAACTTCTTTACAATTTTTTTAATTATTTTTTCCTGCATAACAGCATTATTTATATACATACAACATATGAGCCGTGTATTTGCAAACCCGCTAAAACGTTTTTGGGAAAAATGACCATATAGCGTTTTAAAACACTATAAACTATCTACATAGCTATCAACTTTTTATTGCCCGAATGTCTCTATATTCTATATATTCCAATATTATATTCAACCATTTATTTTGTGTTTCGAATCAAATGCCACTAAATCAGCATGGGTTTAGTTCAATTTAAGAGTTTAAAAAACATATTGCTACAGCAGGTTTTGCAACTACACGCCTCATATAACAGATTGAAGTAAAGAGTATCAAGTAGTATATTATATAGTATACAAATTAAGAGTACAAAATGTACAACTTTATTAGTTATAAAAATTTTGTGACCTAAACTAAGCCGAGTCTGTATCGTAACTGAGTTACCTTCCTTATGTGATGAAAAAACAGTTTTTGTGTGAGGGTAGTTAGTAAATTGAGCTTGTTTACGAACTCTAACTTGTTAGACACAATAATATGGAAACATGTAAATTTTTTAAAATTTATATTTGTTTATATTTTTTTAATTAATTTTTATCCATGCAGAGGCGGAGAAAGAATACTAACCTCTGCGACCGGGGTCGGCCTATCGTAAAAGGCGACAAAACAACCCATCCTAGCTACGTGGTAGGGCCTCAAGCCCATCTGGGTGGCGACCACCTTAGGTTTTAAGTATGCCGCCATAATAACCTTGTGTTGTGTTTCGGCATTAGTGACACAAGTTCATGTACTTTTATGGAACAGCAGCGTGTTCGCGATGCCACTGGCGTTGCAAACACCTATAGGTGATGGTAACTGCTAAATTCTCAGCGGGCCATCAGCCTGTCTGCTGTCCTACAGCAATAAAAAAAGAATATAAAATCTTTACTTCAAACTACGGCCTTAAATTAAAAAAAATTTGGCTCTTTAATTAAAAAAAATTCTTCTTTTTTCCTTCAAAAAAGATATGGAGGGAATATTTGAATATGTTTTAGTAATATATTATTCTTATTATTATTCAAGACAGTTCGTTGAATTCTGTATTGCAATGTTTTTTTTAAATTAATTATAAATGACGAACACGTACTTTCAAATCAGACACGTCACATTTTAGTCATGAAACATTCACACAGTAACAAGGAGAAGGCCTCACTCACCCTTTCGCCGCATTATGAAGTCGGACCTAGCCGACCCCTGTCCCAATATGACATCTTCGAGTTTCGCCTTTATGTCCGTAGTTTTGCGGACATTCTGTTGCGCGCATTTCATTATTTCCTTCCTTCCCTATTAAACAATAAGTATTATTATCAACGAGCATATTATATTTAATTATCAGAATTTTAACAAAGAAGAAAATAAAATATATTAATTAAAATTTTATCATTTCTCAATTCGTAAAATTTTTACTATCGTAACCATTGTCATAATCTTAATCCATTAAACGGCAAATACAAACGTATCAATGTAAAATAACCAGAGAAAAAAAAATAAAGAAATAAATATAAATAACCTCATTTTAAGAATAATACAATAAATAAAAAAATATATTTTTCACAGATGGTCGGAGATCATTGTTATATTATAAAAAAAAATTATTAAACGCAAAAAATCTACTAAACGATATGACGTTTGGTTGGTGGCAATTTCCGTAAGTAGACTAAAGGAAATTAAGAAAATAAAATTAAACATTTTCAATGGCTGCGAGTTTCAATGCTTGGCAGTGAACGAATTATATGTATAAACTTTAATAAAACGCCAAAAAAAGAAAAAATTAAAGCTGAATTGTTTTATTTATCTTCGACAAGAGACAACATACCTTATACTCTTGACACTTGAAACACAGATCAATCAAAGCCAAGAGCGAATGGAGCCTGGCCGCAGGCAGGTCTGCCAGGCAGGCCTGCAACGCTGCGCGATCGGCCCACTTGAGCACCCACACCAAACACATCAGCAGGTTACGAGATGTCTCGCTATTGAATGGCGGACGCCCGTTCTACGAAAAGAAATTATAGCTGGATATATTGAATGTAAAATGCGAGGACCCGATAATTTATTAACCCGATCAATTATGAATGCAAAGTTGAAGGGACAGGTCTATAAGACCATCATTAGGCCTGTCCTTTTATACGGCTGTGAAGCGTGGCCGGTGTTGGAGCGACACAAGCAAGAACTGCGTGTCACGGAGATGAATATGCTGCGGTGGATGTGTGGAGTGACGCGGAAGGACCACGTTAGGAACTCCCGCATTCGCGGTAGTCTTCATGTCCGTGACATTGCAGATAAATTGCAGGAGTGTCGGCTCCGTTGGTATGGCCATGCTTTACGGCAACCGGATGCTTAAGTGGGAAACAAATGTCTGGCCATGCCGCCTCCGCCGGGCCCCGGCAGGAGGGGTAGACCCAAAAAGTGCTGGCTTGACGTCGTAAAGGGTGATATGTGTGCCAATGGGCTCACTACCAGGGGTGCTGAAGATCGCGCGAAGTGGAGTAGAAAAAGTCGGAAAGCGGACCCCGGGCACCGAAACGAAAGTTTGGGTGGCAACCGGGACTAACGCTAGGATGATGATGATGATTTAAGTTGTTTTATGTGTGTATGTATAGTTGTCAAAATATCACTGTCAAATGATAGTGGCTTCACATACACGAGAGCCCCGTGCGAGTATGAGCGACATACAGATGACATTGGATAGCGATCTACTTGGACACTGGCCAGCAAGTTAGCCCTAGCTATGTAGTAGGGCGCCAAGCCCGTCTGGATGGCAACCACCCTTGGTCTTATGCCGCCATAATAACCTTGTATTAAATTCCAGCATTAGTGACCCTATATCCATATGGGACAGCAGCGTGTTTGCGGTGTCCTCATCGTCGAAAACATCGATAGGCGACGGTAACTGCTTATTATTAAGTGGGCTGTTATCTTGTCTTTTTTTCCTTAGCAATAAAAAAAGCAAATGAGGGCTCCTAAAGAAACTCTATATATACCACCTCTACTATGAGCTATTAAGTTCGGTTGAAAGCCTTAATGAGGTTCTTAATAGCCTTAATGTTAAATTATACTACAAGTGTTACTTTTGTAATTATAGTACATCACAAGGGCCACGAAAATCCGGCTCGTGAAAACCCTTATATTCCTCATATTTTTATACGCTACAGAGACGTGGACGCTTCGAGACATCGAGAAGAAAAAGATAGATGCTTTAGAAATGTGGTGTTGGAGACGAATGCTGGGAATATCATGGACAGAATTTCGGACCAATGCCTCCATCCGTGAAGAACTCCGCATCAAGCAGCATCTGTCCGCTTTGGCCCAGTCACGTATTCTCAAATTTTTCGGCCACGTTTCAAGGCGAAACAATGACTCCATAGAGCGTCTCGTTGTCCAGGGCAAAGTGGAGGGGACCAGATCACGTGGAAGATCACCCATGCGATGGACCGACCAGATCAAATCGGCTGTGGGCGGGCCTTTGCATGAGTGCACCAGAATGTCTGTGAATCGCGAGAAATGGCGTAAAATCATACAGCGAACAATATCTGCCTCTAATAGTACTACCAGTTGATCACGACCGCTCTGTAAAGAGTGAAACGACTAAGAAGAAGAAGTTACTTTTGTTTGTATTATTGGCTAGCAGGTACGACTGCAGTCTGATCCCCCTCAACCGACAGGAAAACTTGAAGTCAACGCTTCGACTATTTAACAGGGTGCATCAGTTTGTAGATGAGGTTAACTCCAAACCTTTTTTAATTCTATTAGTTTCAAACATGAGAGCACATTTAAAATTAGCAGA
This sequence comes from Malacosoma neustria, assembly GCA_963693495.1. Classification (NCBI taxonomy): domain Eukaryota; kingdom Metazoa; phylum Arthropoda; class Insecta; order Lepidoptera; family Lasiocampidae; genus Malacosoma; species Malacosoma neustria. The sequence continues at coordinate 21,896,808 of OY856375.1, read as the reverse complement.
TATTTTTACCTGTTTAAAGTCTTCGGGTGACGGTGGGTGGTAGAAGCTGCTGAATTGTCCAATTTCGCTATCCAATTGAAGTATTTCTGGACAAAAAGAAAATAAATAATATATTTATTTAGAAAATATCAAAAAAGTCTTCTTCGGTTCTGAAAGATTGTATAAGTGTAAACAATGAAATTCTCCAACAAATATGTTGGAATTATGATATTTCGAATTAAAATTTTCATTTCTACCTTCAAGATTACCTTTGTTAATTGAAAATCCTCTATAAAGCTGTGGTTGGGCGTCCAAGACTATGCCCAGCAGTGGTAAGTACAACGCGGCGACTCTAGCCTTGATTTCGGGCGGAGACAATCGCGGATCCGCGTCATGGGCGGTCAGAAGGGACAGGACTGCGTTCACTGCAGCACACTGGAGCACGGGACTCCTACATACACAAATTATTTTATTTCGTATTTGGCCTATATTATTAGCATCATTACAATAGTTTATTTTTATTCGAGCATAAGCATCAATCAATCATACCTGCAATACAGGTTTTCACTTAGTCCATGTTTTAACTTTATATACTTGATATTTTGACAAAAATATATTAAAAAAAAATTTAAAATAGAGTAGTAAAATACCTTACATTTTATTTAGTTATCAATAGCAATAACATTTAAAATAAATAAGATGTGCAAAGATACAAATTAAATTGTTGCAAAACCATAATTTCCGTTATTATTTAATGTAGGTGAGTTATATGAATTAAGAAAACTTACTGTAAATCCAAAGCGTTCGTAAGATCCGTTAGTAACAGACCGGCCAAATAGTGGCGCGATCTGAACTCGTGCGTGAGGTGGTGCTGCGTGGGCGCAGAGGAGTGAGAGGCAACCGAGTGGGACGAGGGCGCGGGGGAGGCGGACCCGCTCCCTGACCCCACCCCGCCAAGGAGCGGGGGCAGATTCAGAGACACGTAGTGCTCGTGGGAGCAGACGATGCGTAGAAACGCCAACTGGAGGATTTTTACAATGCAGAGTAACATCAAAATGTTTACCGCTTGTGTGAGATTTGAAACATTAATAAATGTAAATCATCTGAGGCCTGATTATATTATATTTGACACTGTTAGAGCATGGTTCTTTAGGAGGGACGTTAGAAAATATGTTTTTAAGACTGGAAAATGTCGCCATAGATTTAATTTGACGTCACCAAGCATATGACAGTGCAGATGAAGCCAATCAGCCGTCTTTCTTTTTCCCAATATTTAAATATATCCAAAGGGGTATGCCCATTTTTGGCCAAGAAATGCCCAACAATATGGTTTTGTTAAAAAAAAACATCATGTTTCATGATAATTAATCGCGGTGTTCATTTATCCAAAAAATATTGCAACATATTATGTGCAAAAAAAAGTACTTAATGATAAAAATTAAATTAAGGAAATCCGTAATTCATTAGATAAAATATGCACTAAGCAGTGTTGCCAATTATGTACTAATTTCGTCAAAAATATAATCGATACTGTTTATGTTGTTCGATTTATAAGATGTAATTAATATAATTAATTCCAATATTATTCGTTGTTTATTCGATACTTATTATGATTTTAAGTTGATTGAACAAGCAATTTATTATCCCTAGATTAACCATGACTTCTAATATAAAAAATCATAATAAATAAAGCTACTGCATAATTTAACTGTTATTCTTATCTTTATTTAAAAATACATAGAAAAAGAAATGAAAAATTAAAATAATCAACTTTAGATAATTTTTGAAGCGCTTTAATTAATTCGCTCTTTAATAAATTAATGATGAATTATAATACGACTTAAAATCGATATTGATCTATTGATTTTATGTTTATTAAGCAGCAACATCGAAACTGACATAATGACAGCTAGGCGGCTGGCGACTGTCACAAGTCGATACTGTTTGCATTTTTATTACAACTTTGCTTATTTTCTTGTGGAATTGGGTATTTGAACAAAAATTTTTTTTCTAATAAATGAAAAGATCATATATAAGTTTCATACAAAACTATTTTTATTTTATTTTTTTTCGCAATAATTCCAAAGTTATTTCAAAATAAAAATTAATTTTTGAATCCAGTACCGAAGACACGCCGACAACTCCCGAAAAAATTCGAGCGCGTGTGACGTCATAATGTTAGTTTTCACTCATTGCAGTTGATAGAAAAATAATAAGAGTGCCCAACATATTCATACTATGAAAAAATTACACAATATTTGTTAAAAAAAATTCAAACTGTTAACTAATGATTTAAAGATGGGAATAATTATATTTAATTAAAAAGTACTCAAACGATTGCGAACATTGCGAAGTTTGAAAAACAATAATGCAACACGGGCTTGCCCTTTAAAAATAATTAATCAATAAATCGATTAATCTTAACCTTAATCGATCAATTAGGTATCGTGTGTCATCTTATTATTTTTAGTACTATTGATCACTTCATTCAACTAATGAACGAATATGATTTGTTATTGTTCATCTTAGTTTTCAACAAAAAATGTATGTAAAAATTGCGTAAAATGAATATCGCGTAACGCTCGGTATTAATATTGTATACGCCTCAGTAAACGCAATAAACTTATTATACCTATAGCTTATATTGCAATCGAATCTAATCTAAGGGTCACTCAGAAAAGCAGGTATTATTGAAATATATTTGACGAATAAAGGTCCGTTTATATCTACAGACATTGAGCGTGTCAGACACGTGCCGTGGCAGACAAAATAATATTCTTATAAACGGTGTCTATTAACGTATTTATTTCTATCGTTACACGACCGCGCAGACACCAACAGACACGGGCCGGGCGCGGCCAGTATTCGCGGCAAGAATATTTTGTCTGTACGGTTCAAGTCTGTACGTGTCTGTGGCTACCTGCCGGGTAGTGTGAACATAGCATCGGAACCGTGCAGACGTCTTTATTAGACTCATTCTAATGGTCTTTTATTGAGCATAGGATGTACGGCCATGGGTTTTGCTCTTTTTTTTTGTTTTACTCTGCTCTTCCTCTTCTAGCAACAACGCAATTAAGAATAAATCTTCCACAGAGAAGTGTCTGAACATTGTGAAAGCTGTTCATAAACTGCTTGTTAGAGCGGCCCCGACGCTGACAACGGAGCCTGTCAGTGTCTGCCCCGGCACGTGTCTGGCACGCTCAGATGTAAATAAACACGGTGTCTGTCCCGGAACGTGTCTGACACGCTCAATGTCTGTAGATATAAATGGACCTTAAGCGGTGTGTCCTCCAAAAAGATGAATGAGGGACACTGGCACAGACACTGGTCACAGCGCTTATAGGTTATCGAAAGACATAAATATAAACAAAAATTATGGCAAAATAAATGATACATTTAATTATCCAGTTTAGAATCTAAGCTACGATAGTATTAAATAATAATCGATCCGAGGGGGACTTAAATAAAAACTGTCATAACACCCGTATTAATATCAATTACTATAAGATAGCCTCATCGCAACAGATCGTATGACATCGAATGAGTCAGATATCAATTTTATTATACTATCTTGAGTCAATTTTATATCATTTCTAAAGATTTAAATCAATTTTTTAAAATAACCTAACAGTTGCTATCTGATATACAAATCGTTGACTATCACCGATTTAAACAGTGAAATAATAATCTTACAATCGATTACAATGATAGGTTAATCAACTTAATTATTTACGAAATGGCAACACTACAAAAAAATACAGTTGACAGTTCATTGTTGTTGTTTTTCAAACTTCGCGATGTTCGCAATCGTTTGAGTACTTTTTATTTAAATATAATTATTCCCATCTTTAAATCATTAGTTAACAGTTTGAAATTTTTTTAACAAATATATCATTTTTTCATACTATGAATATGTTGGGCACTCTTGGGTTCTAATTTACTATGGCGACCTGGCATTCCCTTAAAATGTCGAACTTAAAAAGTTATCGTTCTTGTTTTGTACCATTATGTACAAATACTACAAAAAAAAAAAAAAAACTCCTGACAAAATGTTTTTAAATGTTCCCCAAGATGACAAATGTCGAAATAAATGGTTTCGAGCAGTGCACCGTGATAATCCCAAAACAAAATCAATTTTTTTTTGTTGTGAAGATCATTTCGATGTAAGTATTTCTTAATACCATTGTTATTAATTATTATTTATCTAAATATACAAATAAATTTTCAATGTTATTATCTAATCACGTATATTAAATAGCCTCTATCTCTGTACTGTTATTTAATAGCTATAACATTACGACGTCACAACTATGGTGACCAATAACGGCGCGTTTATAGTCACGTGATTTTTATTTAAATTTCATCAATTTTTAATTGTTTATAATTAATTGAAAAATAACTTTTTTAAATTTTTTGCATTAAATATCAATATTATTAATAATAAAGTTTTAAAATACATTAAAATAATCAATAATATTTTTTTTTCAAATACTCAATTGGGTATTTGAAAAAAAAAATATTGATTTTTTTTTTATGTATTTTAAAACTTTATTATTAATAATATTGATATTTAATGCAAAAACTTTAAAAAAGTTTTTTTCAATTAATTATAAACAATTAAAAATTGATGAAATTTAAATAAAAATCACGTGACTATAAACGCGCCATGATTGGTCAACATAATTGTGACGTCATAATGTAATAGCTGTTAGTGATGTGAACCGATTACGATTTTCAACACCGGTATATATTTGAAAACTAAACCGGTTTTTAAGTTTTTTTTTTAAACAAAAAATACACTAAAATAATATTAATAATCATAAGGATGTTGTTTATTTTTCTTAAAATAATCGCATTAATTGTACATAAGAAATAATCATCAAACGGACACAATATGTAACCATAAAAATCTATTTTTATTTTGCATCTTTTGCTAATAAATCATAATTCTGATTTACAAAACAAATTTAGTCAACAGCATCTGCTTGTATCCTGCTCTTTCTAGATGATATTACATATCCAGTTTTGGAAAACATTCTCTCTGAAGGTACCGATGTCGCTGATATAGCCAAATACTTTAGCGTTATTATATTTAATGGTGCTAAATGTTTGTTGGTGAACCAAAAGCACCCGCACTTCGCAACGAAGGAAAGCAGTTATGCTTTTGTGATATCTGCTTCTTCCTCTTGTGGATTTGTCTCAATATACATACGTAATATATTAACTGCAGAAGCAGTTGGATTCGTAAAGGGGCTTCTTTGTTTTAAAAAATCTAGCAATTCCGATTTTTTCTCTTCAATTGTTCCGTCACTTCTTGCTTGTTCTGAAGTAGACGTTAGAAACCTGTCAGAATCTTTAATGTTATGGGCTAATTCTTTTCTTACTAGCTCTTTTGCAGACTGCATGTTTTCCGGGTGACGAAATGCAGTTCTTAATGAGGGATGTAAGAATGTAGATATTTGGGACACAGTTCTTGTCTCATATGAGAGAAGTCTACTAGTCATATTTTACCTCACTGATGAGTGAAACATCTTGCCTATATCTGTTGCCAGGGAAATTTCAGTAACATTCAGCTTTTCAAATAATCCACATATTATAGGAATGACTAATGAACTAGTCGGATACTGAGCAGCGTTAGTAAGTTTTGTAGTTTCCTAAAATATTTCCAAAATTTTAATAATTTCTAAACCGGCTTCTTCTTCGGGGGCAGATAAGTAGTCAGGTGCAGGCTGAGCTAATTTCCTGCATACCAATGCAAGAATGTCAGATAACTGTAGTAATCTTTCCATCATGTAGAACGTACTATTCCACCGTGTAGATATCTCTTGTATTAATCTCAATGGTGTAGAATCGGGATTTCTTTCTTTCTGAGCTATTTTAAGAGCTTACCATCCCGCTGTAGATTTTTTGAAAAATTTCACAATAACTTTACATTTGTTAATTATGCCCTCCACCAAAGGAAGCTTCAAAGAATCGTCTAAAGTTAAATTAAGAGAATGGGCGAAACACGGCATGTGCCGTATTCCCAGCAAGTTACACATGATTACCGTGTTGCTGCCATTATCAAAAAATATGACGAGAAAAATCCACACAATAAACAAAAAGCAAGCAAAACTGAAATGTTTTGGTAACGTGAAGTTAGTCAAGTATCAAAGCGAGATATTCGGAGATTCCTCCTACCAAAGACACTAGACAACACTAGTGACGCCCATGTTCGAACACATAAATGCTCGAAAATTTATTTTGGGATCGTAATCGGTTTCCTAAATAAAAAACCGATATTTATCGGTTTCTATAAAAACCGGTTTATTTTAGGTTTTTAAAAAACCGGTTCACACCACTAATAGCTATTCAATAACGTCAATAACAGTACAGCATTAAATGCGACCATATTATTGAAAATAAAATTTATTGCTAAAATACGAGTTGTTAGTTCCGATTAGCTATGTGTGATAAAGGATTTATTAAGCAAAGTCTGATAATATTCCTGATGTTGATATATTTATTACCAATTAATAAAAAAATGACGTTCGGTTTAATTCTGCTGAAGTTCGAGGTGCCAAGGTAAGTCTGTTATAAAATAATGTAATAAATGAAAATATTAAAGTATTTATTATATTATTTTGTTTTGGGATTATCACAGTGCACTGCTTGAAACCATTTATTTCGACATTAATTGTCATCTTGGGGAACATTTAAAAAGATTTTGTCAGGAGTTGATTTTGTAGTATTCGTACATAATGGTACCAAACAAGAACGATAACTTTTTAGGTTCGACATTTTTAATATAAATTTAAATATTTAACAATGACAACAAAATTAAATGGATCAAAACGCTGTATTTATTATTTTTCTATCAACTGCGATGAGTGAAAACATTGTGACGTCACACGCGCTCGGGTTTGTTCGGGAGTTGTCGGCGTGTCTTCGGTATTTCTGGGACTAAATTCAAAAATTAATTTTTATTTTGAAATAACTTTGGAATTATTGCGAAAAAAAATAAAATAAAAATAGTTTTGCTATAAAACTTATATATGATCTTTTCATTTATCACAAAAAAAAAATTTGTTCAAATACCCAATTGCCCTCTAGCTTACATGCAGCAAACGAAGGGCATAATTTTTTTTTACTCACGGTTGAAGAGGCTACAATTTAATTTAACAGTTCCTTTTATAGTTTACTTTTAAGCCACACAAATTTAATTTATCCCTGTGGGACAGCAGCGTGTTCGCGATGCCCCTAGCGTTGCAAACATCCATAGACAACTGTTTACTATTTAATAAGCCGTCAGCCAGTCTGCTGTTCTTCAGCAATAAAAAGAAAACTTTATATATTACATATGAGACAAGAACTGTGTCCCAAATATCTACATTCTTACATCCCTCATTAAGAACTGCATTTCGTCACCCGGAAAACATGCAGTCTGCAAAAGAGCTAGTAAGAAAAGAATTAGCCCATAACATTAAAGATTCTGACAGGTTTCTAACGTCTACTTCAGAACAAGCAAGTAACACGTCAAGTGACGGAACAATTGAAGAGAAAAAATCGGAATTGCTAGATTTTTTAAAACAAAGAAGCCCCTTTACGAATCCAACTGCTTCTGCAGTTAATATATTACGTATGTATATTGAGACAAATCCACAAGAGGAAGAAGCAGATATCACAAAAGCATAACTGCTTTCCTTCGTTGCGAAGTGCGGGTGCTTTTGGTTCACCAACAAACATTTAGCACCATTAAATATAATAACGCTAAAGTATTTGGCTATATCAGCGACATCGGTACCTTCAGAGAGAATGTTTTCCAAAACTGGATATGTAATATCATCTAGAAAGAGCAGGATACAAGCAGATGCTGTTGACTAAATTTGTTTTGTATATCAGAATTATGATTTATTAGCAAAAGATGCAAAATAAAAATAGCTTTTTATAGTTGCATATTGTGTCCGTTTGATGATTATTTCTTATGTACAATTAATGCGATTATTTTAAGAAAAATAAACAACATCCTTATGATTATTAATATTATTTTAGTGTATTTTTTGTTTAAAAAAAAAACTTAAAAACCGGTTTAGTTTTCAAATATATACCGGTGTTGAAAATCGTAATCGGTTCACATCACTAACAGCTATTACATTATGACGTCACAATTATGTTGACCAATCATGGCGCGTTTATAGTCACGTGATTTTTATTTAAATTTCATCAATTTTTAATTGTTTATAATGAATTGAAAAAAACTTTTTTTAAAGTTTTTGCATTAAATATCAATATTATTAATAATAAAGTTTTAAAATACATAAAAAAAAAATCAATATTTTTTTTTTCAAATACCCAATTGATTCGGCACCTTTTACGACTTCTGAAGGATGTCAGCATATTATATTATAACTACATTAATTGATATTTATATTGATTATATTTCTTTAGTTTCTACTATTTAAACGTTCATATAATATAAAATTAGTGAGAATCACAAAGTAAATCGTACCTTATAATGCACCAAGGGCACCGCGTCCGGCAGGGAGGCGATCTTGGCGCACATCTGCTTGTAATAGGCGCGGATCAGGTTAAACACGTAGCCACGGTCCATTATATTCAACAGGTCGAACAGGAAGAAGGCCAAACTGTTGTTCAGGCTTTGGGTCAACCGGCTGTCCTTGCCGTATCTGGAAAAATACAACGGCATGTATAGATCGTATTTTTACGTAAGTAAACATAATAAGCAAAACATATAATTTTTTTTGCTTAATCTAGTCATAACAATTTGAGGTAAGCACAATATTTTGCAGCCGGGGTCAATCTGTCATAAAAGGCAAAACAGCTTTAGGTAGGTAGGTAGGGATGGCAACCACCTCTGGTTTATATATAGGGTGACTTTGACAAACCCGTCCAAATTTTTTTTACGCACTAAATAAACATCATATATGGAACCCATTTTTGCAAAAAAAAAATTGTATGTCAAATTTTCATCATAAAATATTTCATATAGGATCATTAATTCAATCGTACAGAATAATCATATGGTGCAAACAGCGTACCTGTTATTACCTGTCTCTGTCACACCCGCGTAAATGAGTAGTGCGTATTCGCTCGCCCGGTTCAATGCCGCCGTCCTCGGCCTTTTACTAGGTCAGATGGAGAGGTCATTGACACTCTAGCGCCGTATTATGTAAATTGCGAGTTCTTTGAATGACTTTGTGATGCTGATTACTCAACATTTTTGTACTATGTGATACAAAACTAAAATACATGTTTCTCATAACTTTTACTAAAGATTATTCTGTGTGAATTTGGACGGGTTCGTCAAAGTCACCCTGTATATGCTGTCATAACTTGTGTTGTGTACCGCCATTAGTGAGTCAGGTTCCTGTACATACAGACAGTCGCAAACATCTATTGGCAATAATAACCCCTTACTATTAAATGGGTTATCAGCCAGTTTGCTGTTCTTCAACAATAAAAAAATAAAACAATATAACGCATTTTCTGATATTTTCTGAATTTATTTATAATAACTTGGACACGTGTCAAGGATCGATGGCAATGCAATTATTTCCCAACTTTAAGCCAATATCAAATTATATTTTTTTGTGTCAAAACACGGTAGTATAAAGTTGTTAGAAACACAGTGCAACATGTTTTATGCTTCTATGGCGTAATCCGTGTATCCGTGTAATTTATACGTTGTCTCGTCTCTGCAGTTAATGATTTTATTAATAACTAAATAATGCTATAATTTTATTTCGATGTAATCATGATTTATTGTTTGACTATCTATTGCTGGAACGTAAAGTCTTCAAAACAATTTTTTTTTATTTGTGCATGTGTATACTATAATTTAATATAATAAAAAAATTTTAAGAACAAATACAATGAGCCACATACCTGGAAATAATCTCGGAAGTGACATTATTAACAAGAGTGGTGAGGTCATCGGTGAACTGGTCAGGGAAGCGAGCCTTGCGCGGCGCCTCGTGGGCCCCGCTCCAGAAGAGGTACTCGCCCATCGACTTTACCATGAGTTCGAACAGAGCCCTACCAAAAATTACGTACTAGTCTCATTAAATGTTCGTTTTAGTTAAAAAGCTTGGGCGGTTTTTTTTGTTTATAAAAGATAAATGCTATTTTGATGAATCCGCTGCTTTTTGAAATCTATATCTATAAAAATGAATGTTTGTCTGTATGTCCTTTATAGAATCGTAAACTATGCATTTGATCATTTGATGATCTTCAGCAAAGTGTTGTGCATGAGCCCACAAAGGTTTCTGGTACGACCAATCTTTGATAGATGGCGCCACTACCATTCCAATGAATTTCATTTATTGCTGTGACAGTTGAACGTAAGAATTTATGTAAATTGTGAAATAATAATTCATGTTTTAATATTATGGATGTATCGAAAAAGTTTTGCATCTTTGCATAAAAACTCTTTTCTTTATATTATGTAGATATATCATAGCCAGCTTGATTCGATAATAAAATATTAGTGAAGACATACTATTGCCACGTATCCCAATGATCCCGACAGATATGCCATTCGAATTCAAACGTTTGCGGGTCCCGGTGCAACTCGCTTTCGCAATAACTATCAACAAAGCACAAGGACAATCGTTGCAAGTCTGTGGATTAAATTTGGAGAATCCATACTTCTTACATGGGCAGCTCTATGTGGCCTGCTCACGCGTCGGACAACCTTCTGATTTATTCGTTTACGCACCAGATGGAAAAACAAGAAATATTGTGTATCCCACAGCACTTCAATAAATATCGAATTGAAACGAAACGCTGTAATGTCACAATTTTTTCGACATGAACATAATCAATAAAATGACTCGAAATAAATTCAATATTTGTGTAATGTCTTTCCTTCAAATTTGTTTTAGAAAGTAGCGTAGCAACACGCGCAGGGTACACATAGTTAATAAATAAATAAATAAATAAGAGTCATCCGATAAGAACGAAATCTTTTTTATAATAAAATAGTACAAAATTTTATATTTTTACAAAAATACACATAAAGGTTAAAAGTTAGTACACACATGATAATTTTTATTGATATTTAAAAATATGCGCCGATTTTACTATGGAATTATTTACTAAAAGAATAAAAACGCTTCTAATAAGAGAACGCACTAGTAAACTTTCTTCTATAATAATTCCAAAAATATAAATATTTGGACAATACACACAGCTCCATCTAGTCCCTAAGTAAGTAACATAGCACTCGGGTTGCCTGGAAGAGATCGCTTTAAGCGATAAGGCCGCCCTTTGTCATACAGCATTATATTTTTGTATACATATTTTATGATAGTTTTAAGTATCTGTATGCAATAAAGAGTTTTTCATTCATTCATTCATTCACTCGTGTTATGGGTACTAAATAACTAATATATTACATATGTATACTTTTATATAATAAATAAATATTATATATAACCCAGACGAGAGAAAATTGAATCCGCGATCTTCACAAGCGTACCGAGGTGCGTTAAAATACTTACCACGAGTTCTGCATGGCTAGATCGCGGGTGGTCCCACTTGCCACCACCCATTGCAACGCTAACTCCTCATGGAGTATCTTGCACGAGCCATCGGTCATCACTAAAAAAAACATAAATACAATTTTAAAAACAACTTTAATCTTGAAAGTATACTAGTAAAATTTTTAATTTTCACTTATATTGTAATTAATAGCATATTGTACAGCTTAGGGGGGCCGTAATTAAAGCCGTTATTGCTTGTAATTAAAATTTAATCAATAATACAAGGGTGGAATAGCTTTTTTTTATTGCTGTAGGACAGCAGACAGGCTGACGGCCCGCTTAGAATTAAGTAGTTACCGTCGCCTATCGGTTTGCAACGCCAGTGGCATCGCAAACACGCTGCTGTACCATAAGGGTACAGGATCTTGGGTCACTAATGTCGGAACACAAGGTTACTATGGCGGCATACTTAAGACCAAAGGTGGTCGCCATCCAGACGGGCTTGGGGTCCTACCACGCAGCTAGGATGGGTTGTTTTGTCGCCTTTTACGACAGGCCGACCTCGGCCGCACAGGTTAGTATTCTTTCACCGCCCCTACACGGATAAAACTTATGCCGGAATACATCACAAGGCCATTGGCAGCATACTTAGAGAATAGGGGTGGGTGCCAACCACAACCTAGCTAGGTTTGTTTTGTCAGACAGTAGTAGAGTACAGCCAGAGTAGACTTACGAACGTGCGTCGATCGACACACGCGCGAATCTATATTCTAAACTAGCTGACCCGGCAAACGTTGTTCTGCCATAAAATAAAATAAAATAAAATGTCAAAAAATTAAAAAAAAATTTTTGGGGGTGGGTCACCCCTAACATTTAGGGGGATGAAAAATAGATGTTGGCCGATTCTCATAGATACCGGATAAGCACAAAAAATCACTAACTCAATTTAGTTATCTGCCTACTGCCTACCCCCTAAGAACGATGGCGTAATTATTTATAGCCTATGACCATTTCTAGGTTATCATCTATCACCATACCAAATTTCATCAAAATCCGTTCAGCCGTTTAGGCGTGAAAGAGGAACAGACAGACAGACAGACAGACAGACAGTTACTTTCGCATTTATAATATTAGTATTATACTAACACCCCTGTGATGGGCGGTTTCCACGCCGTGCATTAGGGAGGTGCATACTCCGAACTACGCGCTATAATTGTACATACAGTATTTGTACTGAAACAAAAAAATAAAATAAATGTCATATACCAGCAGGCGGCAAAGGTAGTCCGATATCCCGATCCGTCAACGAAGGTCTGGGTATAGTGCATTGGTACTGAATGTAGGACGTAATTAGGCTACTGCGACCGTGAGCGTCGCATGTGGCGCCCTCATTCATGTTCTGGGGAAGGAATGTTAGAGATTAAAAAAAAATCTTGCAAATTTTTTTAAGTAAAACACACTGAATACAAAATATAATGATACCATATTTATTATTAGAATACATTTACATATGAGATGATGTTAAGATATTAGATCTGATATTTGTAAAATATTGACAAGAATTTTTTTATTGCTGTAGGACAGCAGACAGGCTGAATATGATTTTATTAGATTTTTTACATCATTTTCCCATTACCCACCAAAATAGGCATAATTTAAAAGGTATAATGACTTGTAATGTTAAAATTATTAATTATTAGAGATGTTACTAAGAAGATATTTATTTTCAGCCAACGTCGGAGTTGATATCTTTCGTCTCGGATAAGTACAAAGCATTCAGATTTTAATATGTTAGATTAATAAGGAGCCATTAACATTAAAAACACTTACAGTGATATCAGCGAATAGCTGCGCCAAGCAAGTGAAGACATCTTGAGCTATATTCAGTATTTGAGAAGCCAAAGTAGGGGGCGCGACTAGCAGGTGGAGCAGTTTATCCAATACCACCGGAAGGTATCTTGCTAATACTTCCACATTGGCTGTTGGAAGCTCAGATATGCTAAAACAGATATATTGTACAAGAAAATGGACAGACTATTTGAATGCAGACATGTAATAACTACCGCAACACTGTAGAAGTTCTTACTTTGGAGTCAAGAATTTGCTATTGTCTATTCGCGTTAAGAAAATAGTGAGTCATCGTGGTCCGCCGGCCAATCAGGTTACAAGATTGGTCAGGGGGCGGGGCTAGGCATGCAGGGCAAAACCGTGGGCCGAGAGATATCTTTACACAATAATCTCAGGAATATTTGTCAAACAAGTCTAAATATAACTGTAAAAGAATGAAAGTCCCGAGCGTAAGGAGTAATCTAGACACAACTTTTTAGAAGTATTCAGGTTGCAGTGTAGTATACGTGATTTAGTACATGGTATGCACTTACAAAATACTTTCACTCTACGTCTATGTCAAGATGTCACTGCCAGGACACATGAGCCATGGGTGACATATGAGGCACCCATAGAAACACTAGGCGCTATCCTTATTTCTGTTGTCGATGCAACAGTTGTTTAAGAGTGTATAATTAAGTTAAGTGTCCCAATAGTAAATACCTTGCTCGTAGCTCCGATTCCATATTTGCTAATCCAATCCTGGGGGGAATGTTTCCTTCTTGGACTGCTTCACAAGCCATCGCGAATCTTTCAATATAACCGTCCTAAACAATTACAGTCTACATGAAAAAATGCAGCGACTTATCATATGATCAATAAATACTACTACTATTCAGGGTATAGTCTTAGAGCATATAAATAAATAATGAATGAGAGAGTAATTTATCAATTATCCTCTTGATTTTCTTTTCTCTTCCCTCGTCTAAGCCCGTATAAAAGTAATTCTAAGTTCTATATTTTTTATACAATAAATTCAACCCATATAATAAAAAAAACCTGTGTGTGCATAAGTATGCACGGACGTAAGAATTCAATTCCCAAACCTTTACATATTAAGGCATTAAAAATAAATCCTACATGCAAATTTCAAAGCATGTAAAAGACGTTCAATTTTAAATTATTTTGAGGCCCTACCACGTGTAGCTTGGGTCCGGCGGCAGAGGTTAGTATTCTGTCTCCGCCTCTGTACGGATATATTTGTTTTAGAGAATACAACTCACCAAAGGATGTACAGTAGTGTATGCGTCGAGAACAATACTAAATATAGGTTTGTGGTTATCAATCCACCTGGTCCCCGGCAGCAGCACGTCGGGGAATATGAACGAGTAGTTTGGCGGCGGCTCCTCCATCATCACGGGAAGGTTGTACTCCCCGCAGGTTAGTTTACCGTTACGGCATAAGGGAAGCCACTGTATATAATACGTCAATGTTATTACAAATCGCTTCTCGAATGTTCTTCATATGAGGTATGGAGGACTGTGTCATATGGGGGAGAAGTTGAAAGTGTCCAGCTCTATGGTGTAAATTAGTTCTAAAACCCGCTAGAATACGGCGGTAGTGAAGCTTCAGTGTATGTTATGAATGTAGCTGTAAATGACGACTTGAAATATACCACGTGACTCCAAGGTGGTACCGGGTTAAATATAGGGGTCATCTGGTAAAACAGGTTTCTACGTGATGTTGTTCATCAACGTCAATTGGTCCCCTAGTAGGAATCAAACTCGGGCCTTTTTGGTTGAAACTAAAGCATGAATTCACAAGAACATTATATAGTATACAACTTAGCTTGAAACTTGGTTTACTTATACAAATCTCAATAAACACATTATATAGCGCTCAAATTGATTAAATATGTTGTTTCATTGTGTTGATTAATGTAAAATATTTCTCACTATTTTGACTATAACTTGTTTTGTGTATTAAATAAATAAATACTATAGTCCATTCGCGTTAAGAAAATAATTAGTCATCGTTGTCCGCCGGCTTAGCCCCGCCCCCCAACCAATCAGGTCATAATTTCCGAACGATGACCTGCCGTCAACTGATCACTGTGAACATAGTTTTTTAATTTGTTGTAACCTGATTGGTCGGGTGCCGGGGCTAAGCCGGCGGACAACGATGACCACTATTTTCTTAACCCGAATGGACTATAACCAGGTCTTTAACATTGCTTACACAGATTTCGAAATAAGCGTAGATGAAAGTACAGAAAGACCGCACCATTGTTGATGCTTGCTGCTTGGTTCGAATCGAAGTGTTATTCCAAAATAAACGTAGTCGAATTATTACAAATAACATGACTTTTGTAGGAGGAAGGGCGCCCCCGGATCTTGTTAGACAGGCAAATTAATGAACTTAATCCTGAGTGAGAGTCGCGTTTAAATCAGTTCAGTTGTTTCGAAGATAAGCTGAAATGAATGTTTGATCCAGAAAAATAGCCTTTATAAATTATAATTTACACATTTTGCATTTTCGTATATGTAGTTTCGTATATTTAAATAACTCACGGAGTATCCCACAGGAGTTTCGACATTCTTCTCCTGCTCAGGCGCCACCGGTTTCCTCTGGCAAGACACGTGTAAGAAAGTGAAGAGGAGATGATGTTGGTCACCGAGGTCTGCGGGTAGTTTGATTTTGATCTCATCATACAGGGACGGATTCCTGAATGTGCAGTTCGTGATTAGCAAAATCAGTACAGAAACACAGACCATATGGTACTCGTCAGAAACACGAAAAGAGCTGCTCCCCTCCATAAAAAGAAAGCAACGGACGTAAAATAGTCCCCCGATTATTACAATAATTTAGTAGAGGGTTGTCCAAGAAATACAAGTAAAAGTTTATATTGTCTACATTACTGTATATTACGGAGCTATCAAGTCTGTGGTACAAGCGAAATTGCTGCGTCCACACAATGTAAGCTTATCGCGCAGCTGTTGCACTCCTTTCAACAACTTGGTTGGCAGTTACTTCATAAATCGATTTTTAGCGACATCTATTGATATCATCACGAAAACGCAAAGGAAAAACCTCGGTAATTTAACCTCGTGGGTCTTAGTTAGCGTATATCGCAGTGCAACTTTGGGATGCAAGTGATATGAAACGTTTGTAAGAAGAAAACAAAGACGGCACTCGTTACTTACTTATTATGATATAACACCGTAGTATAAGCTTCCGACGTGTACTCGGGGCACGAGCTGCGCCCGAATATCGCCGGCAAGGCCGACACTTCATTCTCGCCAGACATCAACTGGATTCTCACCTAATCCATAGACAAGGGCAGTCATGGTTATAAAAGTAACCAATTGAAATAATTCTTTGGAAAAAAAATAGAATGATGTTTTCTTTATAATTATTTTTCTCATTTAAAGATTGATTAAAAGCAATACCAATATTGAAAATGTTCTCATTGAAGTTGTTGTATGAATTTTATTTAAGAATCAAAAATATATTTGGGCTGGAAGAACGATACGAGAGATTGAAAATACGTAAATGCCCTTGGTTCAACGTGATGAATTATTTAAGGCTATAAGGATATAAAATAAATCATACTACTCTTAAACAATTTTAATCACTTCATGTGCACATTATGAAATAATTCCAATAAATGAACACGGCCTTATGAAACCTGCATACGATACTGTAACTCCATTTTGAATATACATGATAGATATACTGTACAAATTCTCTAGGGGTTCCAATGCTCAGTATTAAACGAAAGCATGATAAGCTACCTGTAATCCATCGGAACTGTAATCTTCAACTTTTCATAAGTTAACAGAAGTTTACTTAAAGCAGAAACTTTTCTATACGTACGAGAGACACCCTCGTAGAAGCCAAAAGGTTATGAAGACTATTAATGACCCGAGGACTCTTGATTGTGAGCACGCTTAAATTTAATCAAAATTCACTGCCAGACAGTTAACTTACAGCAATATTCCTGGCCGATCCACTTCGGGATGTATAAGCGTTGAGATTTATCTCTCTCACACTCAAGTAGAGCAGATTCCTGTACTGGTGGTGGGGCACTGCAGGTATGTGTAGGGGGAACGGCAGGATCTCCTTGCACGGACGGACGTTCTCTTCTGTCGAATTGCGTATTTATTACTAGATGCATTTCTATAGATTACCTTTTTTGCTAGGTTGTTTGAGCGTTGTCTGTTCTGAATCAATGCAAACTTTTTTTTAATATACTGGGAAAATTCACACAGTGCCATGTATCCCTAAAGTAACAGCAGTAGTAGGAGCAGCGGAGTGCTTGTTTTATGGCTACTAATGATTTGATATATTGCTTAAACGCTTTTATTTCTTGTGACCTCGCAGGCTTTACGACGTCCGAAAGCCGTTGAGCCGCTGTGGTCGTTCGGTTTTCAGTTTCGTACCAGTAAATACAAAATTATTATGGCGACATTTTTATAGACCAAGGGTGGTCGCCATCCAGACGGGCTTGGGGCCACGTAGCTAGGGAAGTATTATCGGCTTTTATGACAGTTTGCTTGTTTAGAAGTACCCTCAAAATAATTACTTACCCCCGTAAGGATTCAATTTGGCCAACTCGGGTGTCAAACCATTTTTAATTTCCTCCGGGCAAGGTGACACTTCAAGTTTCAATGTTCCAGGAATGCATTTCAGCTTCTTCGGGGCCGAACTGGGTCTTTTTATTTCCGCTAGGAACTTGTACAAATCTTCGTCGCGAAGTTTGTCAGTTTCCTAAAAGGATATATTTAACCTATCAAAGTCACAACAAACAAATTTTTTTTAAATGTGTAGGAGCTCCCATGGAGCTTTCATATCATCGCTCGATTTGGAGCCCCAAGACCTCTTCGGTACTAATGCTGAGAGGAAAATGATGAAAACCCCCACTCTTTGAGTACTCGCGGTGGGTTTGTGTGGCTTCAAGTGCAATACGTCCCCACAGTTGATAAGAGAACACACCTCGCTGGTATATCCACTAAAACCACCCCAGAATTCATCTACTACCCAGGCAGAGGGATTTGCTTTCGCGTACGCCATCTTTACAATTTCTTTTATTGCTTGTGACATATCAGACAGACTGACGAGCTGCTTAATAGTAAACAGTTACCGCTGCCTATAGATTTTTGCGACGCCAGGGGCAGCGCTGACACGCTGCCATTCACGGGACCTGGAAGCAGGATCACTTATGCCGGAGCATAACACAAGTTATTATGGCGACATATTAGAGACCAGGATACGTTGCCATCCAGACGGACTTGGGGTTCTACCAGCTAGATACGATAGTTATGTCGCCTTTTACGACAGGCCGCCTCCGGCCACAGGGGTCGGTAATCTTACTCCTCTCCTGCATGAAGAATTTATATTGATTTTTCATACATTATTTAGATTGGGAAAATTTCAATCATGTTATTTACCTGTTTAAAAAAACTAGTAACAGTAATCACGATCGGTTTAAAGGTATCGAGATGAGAGGCCACTTCGTCCGCCTGGTGAGGAGGCATCGCCCGTCTCTCAATGGAGCCTTTCCGCGTCAGGGATCCGCCCACTTCCCCCGCACGACGCCGGAGCTGCTCCAAGCTGCTGGTAGACGCTTTGCGATCTGGTTAAAAATAAGTACTCTATCAGTAACATTACAAAGGGAATGGAATCCCTCTATCAAAGGACGCGAACCGTTTGGTGTTTCTTTTGAGGTTGGGGCATCAGACCGCATTCGTCATTATTTTTTTAGGATATGTTAAGCTTAGTCGTCTGGTACATTCATGTCTGTGAGTTCCAACCCCATGGAGGACAAGATATTTGTATGATGCAAACAGTTTGTTTTGAGCTTTTTACTTCTCTACTTCGCACGGTCTTCAATGTCCAGATAGTCCATGTGCAAGCTGTGTCTACTTTTTCACAGAAAAAAGTTATCTAAAGCGAACTCTACACTTCGGAGAATACTTGAGTTTAATGAAATATATTTGTGATATAAAGCAAGAAACGATATGACACCTTTATCATGCTTTTATTGTTTATTTATTTGTGAGCTTGTTTACAAATAAAGATTTTTATGTACCCAAAAAAAGATTTCTATTAATTAATCCTTTGAATTTTGTATAAAACACAGGAAAACTGAACCTCACCTAAGCTGTTGGTGTTGGGGCACGCCGATAAACTGTCCTTGTCTTGGTCCCGCTCCAAACTGTTGGATCCATTGAGAATGTTGATGAGCGAGACCGCGCTCCACGCCAGCGGCATCCGATATTTGCCGAGGCGTGTACACGCCGCTTGGGCTCCGGCGCGAACTTTTTCGCGATTCTACAAGAAAATGCGGATATAATTAAAAAAAGTGGATTAATGCCAATGGTACCGGAGATGGCAAAATTTTTTTATTTTAATGAATAATCATCATTCAAGTGGTGAATCCCGGATGCATAATAAGCCCTAACTCGAGGAATATACTGTTTTTCTCATCATGTTTTAACCATTTAAGGGAATATTATTTTAAATAAATCATTGGTACGACCAGATGGCGCTGTATACTCGACCAAAACTACTAGTTCTTTCTGAATCTTTTTGTTTTAATTTCTGTAGGACAGCAGGCAGGCTGACGGCCCGCTTAAAATTTAGCAGTTACCGTTAGGCAACGGTAGGCAACCCATAGGCATGGGTGTTTGCAATACCAGTGGCATCGCGAACACGTTGCTATCGCATAAGAGTACAGGAACTTGGGTCACTAACGCCGGAACACAACACAAGCTTATTACGGCGGCAAACTTAAGATCAAAGGTGGTCGCCATCCAGACGGGCTTGGGGCCCTACTACTTTTCTCGCCTTTTACGACAGGCCGACCCCGGCCGCAGAGGTTAGTATTCTTTCTCTGCCTCTGCACGGATAAAAAAATCTTGTAGTAAGTACATTATAATTAATATTTGCCAGAGTTCATTTTTAACAACTTGATACCCCATGTTTACCACAAATAAATATTAATTTGACAATGCCAACCCACCTTATCATCTTTGATATATGGCTCCACACACTCATTGACGTCTCCTTGAAGCACCTTCTCAACTCGAACCACTAGGAATATATCTGGGGAGGGGTTGAGGACATCGAAGACAGCACTCCGGCTCAGCGTGGACACGTCGGCGTGAGGAATGTGAGCTGATAGCATCTGCTTTGTCATTTCCGAGTTGAGATTGAAGTAGAAGTTTTCCGATAGCTTCTTCTTTTCTTTTGCATCATATAACGCCATGGACGCAAACAACGGTTCAACATCCAGTTCTAGTCTGAAAGATCAATGTAATAGAGAAAAATAAAATGAGAGAGGTCTGCAGCTCTGCGCACATCACGGCTAAACTACTGGATATATTTCACTTGAACTTATCTAAAAACAATTAATAATAATATTATAAAGCTAGAGTTTGTTTGTTTGTTTGAATGCGCTAATCTCAGGAACTACTGGTCTGATTCGAAAAATTCTTTCAGTGTTAGATAACATTCATTGAGGAAGGCTATTTAACATCAAGCTAAGAGCCATACGAGAGGAGCACCAATAAAGAATATTTCATAATCGGGGTTTTTTTCCTTTTGAGAACTTCCGCTGTGTGCGCTGCGGAAACGGTTAGTTTTGCTAAAAAAAAATGTATGACAGAATTGTTCTGCTTTAAAAGTTCTAAAAAAACTCCACGACAGTATATGTCTATCTTTTAAGGTTGACTCACTATAACCTTTTTTATGCTAACCAAATTTGTTCTAAAATAAAGCATTATATTTGTGAAGGTGTTTTTTATAAAGATATTAATCCTTATAAATACGTTATTCATTACAAGTATTTAATTTAAAAGAAATTTGCCCTTTACATAATTTGATTTCAATGAGTATCTTAGAAGATATCGCAGTTTTAAAATAACATCGCAGCAAAATAATGATCAAGCACGCAATAATGATGTACGAGGCGCCGGCCGGTCGGTGCGCGGCGTCACAGAATAATACATAGATAAAAAAATGGTGGTCGAATTGATAAATTCCTCTTTTGAAGTTGGTTAAAATGCGTGATTTTGGTACCTAAAATAGCTCCTTAACATTCTATTATTCAAAAATATTTTCACCTTCTACGCAAATGATGTCGCGGGCAAAATTTAGCGCTATCCCAAAGTAACTATTCCACGCGGACGAAGTCGCGGGCAAAAGCTAGTTTAATATAAAGTTTTAAGAAACAACGATTTCTATAAGTGCTACGTATTCAGTGATGCGTGTTTTCTTGCCGCAGAGAAGTGGGGCAAGCGATGTAGTGCGCATGCCTAGGAGAGATTAAGTCTTTTATACCTCTGCCTCACGACGACAATATTGTTAATATATCAAGC
Source organism: Malacosoma neustria (assembly GCA_963693495.1). Classification (NCBI taxonomy): domain Eukaryota; kingdom Metazoa; phylum Arthropoda; class Insecta; order Lepidoptera; family Lasiocampidae; genus Malacosoma; species Malacosoma neustria. Next base: position 21,875,138 of record OY856375.1, on the reverse strand, counting down.
ACCGCGGACGAAGTCGCAGGTGGCAGCTAGTAGAGAATATAAAATGTTATTATGACGTCAAATTAGGAAAGAGTTGCTCACCAGTTGGCGCCATTTGTACTAACCAAATAAAATTTTAAAGTATTGTGACAAACATGTTTGTAAATATTAACACAAACACTTAATTTAGCACCGTTTTTTTTGTAAGATTTTCTTTTAAAATTACGATTTATTGACGCTAAGTTACTTAAATCTTGAGTAATTAGTAAATATAAAAAATACGAAATGTCTACAGCAGTATGTTCGCTGCAATTATTTACTGTTTTTAGATACATACATGCTTGAGCTTCAGACATATTAATAATAATAATGTAAGAGAGGAACTTTGTATTTGACATAATTCTACATGCAGAGATGGAGTAAGAATACTGATCCTGCGACAAAACAACTGACAGCCGGCTGTTTCAAAACAAGAAAAAAAACTTCATTTTTAAACAATAATATTTCCTCACTTGAGCTGATGGCAGACGACCAAAATTCGGTGTCCCATTACTTCACAGGGCATTTCTGCTGCTAGTCTCCTTTCAACTGCCTCCTCTTCGTCAAGGTACGGAGTGTACAGACCGAGGAGGTCTGCTTGGCGATTTTCTAACCTACATTTAAAATTTTATAAAATTATCATGATCGAATAATAAAATTTTTATTTTAATCAAGAAAAGTTCTTCTTATTCATTTTATTATTCTATCTTCACCATATATATTTGATTAAATTATTCTTTATTCAAAATAATAAATGCCAATAAAATGAATATTTGATTTTCACACAATTTAATTTAATAATAATTTTATTTCCTACGTGGTAGGGAGGGCCCCAAGCGCGTCGGGATGGCAACCACCCTCGGTCTAAAGTATGCCATAACCTTGTGTCGTGTTCCGGCATTAGTGACTCAGGTTCCTGTACCTCTATGAGACAGCAGCGTGTTCGCGGTACCCCTTGCAATGGCAACTGCTTATTATCAAGTGGGCCATCAGCCTGTCTGCTGTTTCTAAGAAAAAAAAAGTATTAGAGTCAGGTGTACTATCATCTCAGCCCGATCTACTATCATCATTTTCATCTTGTCTCTGTTGATAGCAAGTCCCAATTTGAGGTTGGTAGTTTCTAGATGATAAAATAGAAATTCCATATCTACTCTGTGCGAGAAGGGTAGTTAGTATATATAGTAAATATATATGTATGTAGTCATAATAAATATGTATAATAAAATCTTTGTGAAACCTAAAATATTATAAGCACTTGAGGATATGTATTTGCTCGCGTACCTTCTAGCTTCATTGAGAGCATCCAGCTGTTCAGGTGGCTTCCTCTCAAACAGGTCGGGCAATAGGGGATCTGATGAGGAACTTCGTAAATCCAGACTTGCCCACGATCCTCGCGGCGTCAACGTCTCGTTGCACGACGACGATGAAGTTAACGATGCCACTGATTGCCGTCCACTTGATGGTTGAGATTCAAACTATAAATATAACCATTCCTTGTAATAATAAATTTCGAGGATTATTATATTTGTAATATAGTATGTTTTCCAATTAGCACTAGAGCGCATTATGCGACATAATGATTAACGTTGATGTTTCAACTACAGCAACGCTTCGCACAATCGAGCACTCTCAAAAGTGATGTGTGCAATCGAATACCAACTCAATGACAGACAATTAACAAGTGTTTTTTCTTTAAGTTGGCATTGATCGAAATTTTATTTATATATTATCGTTAGTAATATTGTTTATTGTTGAAAAAAACTTTAAAGCTTTCGTTTCTTTGTAGTTTGTTGGAAATAATCAAAGTGAATTGAAACTGTGTTAAAAAAATAAATATAACTATGGATGGTGCACTCTGCTGGTGCATTTGAAAACTAATTCACGTTCCAATTAAACATAAGCATAATTCGGCATTGTGCGGCACTGAGTCGCATTATGCTCTGTAATAGGAAAACTACCATAATAATTTCTTGGAGTCACTTCTTAATTATGTGTTATATATACTATTATAATATATATTACAACAGAACACAAAGGGGGTTCTTCGTGCAGGAGCAAAGTTCTTAGAGTAATCCCTGCAGCCGGGATAAGCCTGTCGTAAAAGGCGACATAACAACCCTAGCTACCGTGGTAGGACCTCAAGCCCATCTGAATGGCAACTACCCTTGGTCTTAAGTATGCTGCCATAATAACCTTGTATTGTATGTTCTGATATTAATGACCAAGGTTCCTACCCCTATGGGACGGCAGCGTATTCGTGGTGTCCCTAGCGTCGCAAACATCTATAGTCTGTTTCTAAGAAATTAAAATAATGTTAAATATACATAAAAAAAAAGTATTAGTCAGGTGTAACTCTCTCTGGGCAATGCGATACGTTCGCGATCAGCCGCGGCAGCCGTAGTGCTCGAACACAATTGAAAACATTTCCTTTTCATGTTCATAGTTTAAAAATTCAACCTTTTTATAGTTACAGTTCCACAGACAGACAAACGGCCCATCTAATAGCAGTTGGTCACCATCGCATATGGACGTTTGCAACACTAGAGGCATTGCCAACATGCTGCCAGCAACCGGAAGTACATTTCAAATCCAAATATTCACTACATGAATGTTCTTGAGAAACGCCTTGTATAAGAAGCGGCTGCTGGAAATGGGAATGAATGCCGGCAGGTGATGTCGGGCATAACGGTGGTAAAAAGATGATGAAGGCTTATAAACTTATGACATTCTTCAAATAAGAAGTTGCCAAAGAGATTCTAACTGTAGAATATTTCTTCTACAACTGTGTATGTTGGGTCTAAAGAAATAATAAGTATAATTATGATGATAGCTGATTAAAGTATTACCTGCTGCAAAGCCAACTCTTCAGTAGAGACCGCATGTGTTTCACTGTCCACTTCGTAGAGGTGCCGTGGTCCTAAATGCAATTTATCGATTCTCTCGACAAGTCTTTCCCGTCCGCAAGAGGAACCGGAATACACGCGATGCTTGCACTCCACCATGGTGTAATCTGATGTGTAGCAGCGGAGGCATTCACGGACGAACATGGGTGCCTTTGTACTGTACAATGGAAAATTCAACATTTTTTTTATTGCTGTAGGATATCAGACAGGCTGACGGCTCACTTAGAATTTAGCAGTTACCGTCGCCTATGGATGTTTACAACGCTAACATTAAGTTATTATAGCGGCATACTTATGACCAAAGGTGGTCGCAGTCCAGACATATATCTGGGGTGAGTTGTTTAGTCGATTTTATGCCCCTGCACAGATAGTTTTATAAGTCAGACCTTCAGGTAAGGGAACATTCACATACTATGTGACATATTTTTGCCAATTTTCACCTCTCGCCCCCCTTTGGTGACCATCCATAGTATATAAGAAGACCTCCCCTCTAGTTTTCATGTAGTAGATTATAAATAAGGTTCTCAATAACATTTAGCAAGCAGAAAGTTAAAAAATAATAATAATATTGCTCATCTTTGTTTTTAATAATATAGCTCTTGCCATGTGACGACATAAGTGCATGCATACTTTTAAGCATAAACTAAACGAGGCATATTTGAATAAAGCTCAAAAAAGAGATTTGTTCTCTACAGGATATTAACGATGTGACGAAAGCCTAAGTAAGTAAAAGGCAAGAAACAGTAACTTCTGTTGTTAACTAAGTTGTTCTTGTAAGTTTGTACTGTCAGGCTGGGGTCACTGCCATAAATATAAATTCCTAGGGTATCTGCCTCCATGATAAGGAAACATCATTGAAATGCACTAATCTAAATTGGCAAACAGCATACTCTCACTAAACAGCTGAGCTTGTAATTTAATATATAACCAGGACAAAAACTCTTAATAAGTGTGAAGTAGGTAAATAGGAAACTATGAAGACAACTTACAGATCTTCATCAGGCAGAACATGTTGTATTGTCCTGATTCGACGTGGCACTGCAACCAGCTCAGTGTCAACAGGTGGGTAGGCCAATGGGTCTCTAGGAGCCATCAGCCTGTCACATACCTCTTCATAGTCCGGTGGCTCAATCATGTCGCACAGAGATATCTATAGAAGATGATCATATTATATAAGAAATACATAAAAATCTATAATATTATTTGAGAATAATGACAGATAGCTGAATACAATATTAAGCATATAATAACAGCTTGGGCCTCCCCCGAGAGGCAATGCATAGCATACTCACCACACTTGTTTGAAGTGGATTAATGTGTTACATATACCAGCTATCTCAATATGCAGGTGTTTCCTCACAATGTATTCCTTCACTGTGGGCACATGAAAATTATTCTAGACTATCTCTAGACTTTAGATGAGAAAATCTCATCATAGTCGTAGAATAGTGACAGATCTGAGATATATTACCCTTTACAGGGCAGTCATTTCAAAAATATACAAGCCCCATTTTACTATGAGCGCCTATCAAATCCCTCATTTTACTGGCTGATCAATTTTAAATCCAAACTACATCTAATTTTCTCTTTGATGTAGCAATAATATTTAGACTATGTAGGATCCAAGTATGATGAAAATGAAATGATTAGTTTTTTCAAAACCAACATTATTCTATGATCATGACCAACTGCTTAGGCAGTTAGGCAGTTAGCACAATGGGATTCGCACCCAGGACCTCTAGATTTATCTCTGAGTGTAATACAAATGAGTACCTCAGACAGATAAGAGAGATGGAAATTAAGAGTATTGACAACAAAAAATTGTTTACTATTGTGTAAGGTACTCTAGAAAATATTAAATATTCCCACTCATCACATTATAAACAAATTGCCATAGCACAAATAAAGGAGTACAATGTATGAGAGCCCCATACAGGTATAATCAGGAAATGCAGGTTTCCGATTACCAGTTTAAGTATCCCACCTGTACACTCTAAACAAACAGTTGGTATACTGTCTATATCTTATAATACAAGGCCTAAGCTGTGAAAAGTAATGGTGTGTTATTATTATCCATGTATGTAGTGCATTCATAATGGACATGATTCCAGACAATGAGAAGACAGTTACATTCCTAGAGCATGATAAAAGGTGACAATTGAAATACTGCTCTTATTAAGTTACAGAAAGCAAAGGAAATAATGGATCACAAAATTCTCCAAAACACAATTAGCTTTAAAATGACTGTTTCTCTCCAAAGAAATTAGTTTAGGACGATTTTGTATTAGATAGAATACTTGTACAAAAATATTGTATTTAAATTTTTTTACCTAAAGTATGTAAAAATATTTTAACAATTAATATCATTGACTTTGCCATTGCTGGTATAGTTTAAGAGAATTATGCACTAAAACTTATGTTGTATGAATCATTCTACAGTATACACAGTATGGATCTACAGTAATTACAATAAATTAAATTGCCCAATTTTTATTATTTTCTCGATAAATATGGATAAGCTAAATTATAAGTAAGTACCATTATAATCAGGAACCCAAGCTCTACCAGCTGTGACCACTAATAACCCAAAACAAACGATTCCTTTCACTACAGTGGAGCCGATCAACGATATAAGAAACTAGATTAATAGACGTTTTGCAAGATATTAATAAATTATTCAAAACATGCGCGAAGGAAAGGCAGTGAATCATTCTCCTTAAATGAAAATATTTAAAAGGCTAACTTACAGAAGACGCGCAACCAGATAGAGACCCGACCTTTGACTGTCCCTTGCGAATATCCCCAGCATTCCTATAAATATCCAGAAAATCAATCCTGTATTTATATACAAGCCCCCTTACAATCTGCATGCATCGATGCCACTGCCAACCCTTACAAGGACAATAAAACCATTTACCCGTAAGATTGCTGATATTTACGGCCGAGAGTCATCTAAAATCGGGTATATACTTTATATTCCAAGTAATATACACCTTTTATTGATTATTTTCACACAAAAATACGTTAGAAAACAAATCTAATCGAAACTTTCTGTTTATATCTATTCAATTGACATTTAGAATAGTTTGACATTTGTGACTGACATTGAGTTTCAGGGTAATAGTCCGTGATTAAAAATATTTCGCTGGCTTCAATCTTTGGTACCTACATTTGGTGATTTAAATAGATTTAATCTCAATGGAAATTAAATGTGTAGTTAAATGGGGATAATTACATACAGGTAGTGTTCTTAGTTTTTTCCATTTTCTATTCATCATTAAGGGTTTGCATTGTCTTTATATGTGCTGGTTTATATATTTATTAAGTATATAATAGCGTCTACAGTGGGAGAAAATGTCCCCTATGATAGAGGGAGACATTCTCTCGATGTAGAAATGGGTGATATCTCTACTTCATGTAACCCTGTTATTGAAAGTGCTTCTAAATATTCTATATAAATGTCTCACGATATTCATTCTAAACGCAATACTCCCTGCAAAAGCATCGGTAAAACATATCTACTTCCACCCGGGGTTCGAATTATCCTCACATCTCAAATACTCTGATTCTGATCTCTTCCTTATCCACGTATCTTGTATTTGCATACAACAATGTTCCCGGAATTAATGAAAGTTGCAATATTAGTCGTAACAAAATGTTAGTATCATCAATCATTTTCTGACACTATAGGTCTACCAGGATCTGATGGCAAAAAGGGAAAAAAGAAATTGACGCTAGCAATACTGGGGAAATTGGAGTAAAACGTTTTGATACTTATATTTCCTTAAAGCGGCTGATTCTGTGTGTGATACATGCAAATATAAAAATTTATCCAATGATCAAGGATAATTTTTGAAAATCTTACTGTGGTGAATGTGAGGTTCAAAATTTAGATGAAAACTCAAATTACTCTGTTCATGAGTTTATTGATTAATTATAAGCTATCAAAACTTGAAAATGGTTCCAAATACTGAACATCCATAAAAAAGTCTTCATCGGAAGAGGAAGACGATGAAGACGCAGTATTTATGATAAACCTTTCCTCCTGCATCTCAATTAATCGATCTTGTTCTATGAACTGATTTTCAATTTTTATGACATGTTCACAAGATTTTCGCCATTCATCGATCCCTATTTGAGAGAAATCTTCTTCTGTTAAAGATTTTATATCACTTGCAGGTCTATTGACGTTTTTACCCGCAACTTTTTGTTTCATTATTCCCCAGATTAATTCTATGGGGTTTAACGTACAATGATATGGTGGGAGCCTCAAGACTTCGTGGCCGTGTGATTTTAAAATCTCATCTATGTGATATTTAGGTTCAGACTTATGATTTTTCACTGCTTCCAGTAATTGACATTTACGCCAATTATCGTCGTAAGGGATATTGTTTGATTGAAGCCATTCTTTTATAACAGCAATACGGTCGGCTTGTGTAGGCGGTTTGTTTAATTGTATAGAATGGTACTAGGCGTTGTCCATGACAATTAGAGAAGGTTTTGTAAGGTTGGGAATCAACTTCTCCGTAACCCATTTTGTAAAGTTATCTTTATTCATATCATGGTGGTACTCTTCGATCTATACACCAAACAACAGTTTGGCACAAAACCATTTTCTCCACCAGCATGTACAATGATCCATCTAGGCCCTACCGAAATATTTTTAAATGGTCCTCGAATATCTTTATTTTGCCAGCATTTGTTCACTGAACATGAACCGTGTATGTAGGTTTCATCTAAATAAACCACATCTAGCTTATCATCGGCTTCTCGATTCTTTTGCATACGTTCCAAATACTTAAATCTGTGTATCTTTATGTCATGTCGCTCCATTAAAATAGTCCTTTTTGATTGGCACTTCACGAATTCGAATCCGATGTCTTTCAAAATAAGTCTGAAGACAAAAGGAAATTGTTATTTTTAGATTACTATGTTTTTAGATTATATTCAAACTGAAAGAAAATGAAATTCATTTTTGTTACCTTAATGATTCTCTTCCTCCATTGAAATTGATTTCCTCCCGAAGAATTTGTAGCAATTTCATGACAGTAGGTATTTCTTTTCGTACAGTGTAAAACTCATTTATCTTGTTTCTGATCAATTCTAAATCAAAACTATCCAAATTAATTTTTTTTTGCCACCTTTCCTCCTTTTATCAGGCGTACTAAATACGCCTCTGTTAGATCTGCCTTCAGCAACAATTCGTCTTATGGTGGTATTAGAAACCCCTGAAATAAACCAAAGTTTAGTATACATAATATAATACGAAAATGCAATAAACCAAAGTATCAAGACGTGTCATTCCTACTAACCAGTCAACACTTGCACATGGCTCAATATCGATGATTGTGTTTGTTCTGCACCTTGTTCATCAAGTATTCTTTGATAAACATTGAAAACAATATTTCTTGCTTGCGATCGAAGAGGTTTCTTCGACATTTTCACTACTTTTTAAAGGAAATTTGAAACCAAACCAAAAACAATTCCTCGAAATTTAAGTTGACAGTTGACATTTTTTTTTGTTGCCATATGAAAATCGCTATTTTTAAAATTTTTTTTTTGCCATCAGATCCTGGTAGACCTATAACTCCTTCCTATCCTGTCTCCTTATCACACAATACAACTTGTCTGCTACTATACCTCGATACTATTACCCAGTTCGTATCCCTCTTGATTGGACTCTGGAAGAGTTGGTAAACTTAACCGAATGCCGTCAAGTATCCCAATAAATTATAAAGGCCAAATATTTGAACAGAAACAAAATTGTGGATGCTAAACCTCAATGGGCACCAACAGATACTATTGTTCTCATCTTTCTAGGTCGAATTCTCCCTGAATTTGTGTATTGCTGTAACGTGTCCCTACCAGTAGAAGTACTACTACTCGTATACAGTGTCATCGATGCTGTCGTTATGGTCATGTGAAAGAACAATATCGTTCCAATGCACGTTGTGCACGATGTGCTGGCTCACACGATATCCTCTCTTGCAATTCTCTCGAAAATCATTTAATCTGTCTATTTTGCTCCGGCAACACCACATGCCCAGAATTCTCAAGACAGAAGTCTAATAAAATCGCCATGTCATAAGAAAATTTTAATTATTGCGAAGCTATCTATAGATTTCGCTCTGTTCGTACACCTTATTGAGACGTTGTGGACATGACTCATCCTTCTAAACCCGTTTACCTAAATAAGCCGCCATGCCCTATTACATCCCATTCTTCTTCAAACCACTATCAACCTTCTGCAATTTCCTATAAAAAAACAGTTCTTATTGAACGTCGTGCAAGACCAGCTCCTGGAAAGTCCTATGACCACCACGGCACCAAGGCTCACGCAAATATTGTATCTTTCTCACCTCCTTTTCTTCCAAATGGCTGTGTCTATGGCAATTCTTCAGAAACTAACCCATCTCCAAACGGTAACTTAGCTCAGCTCATGTCTACGCTCTTAGTCTTCATTTTCAATAAATTCAGCGAAGTCCTACCGTACAAGGTTCTAGAAACTCTTCAATCTCTCTTTTATTCTTGGTCGAATTCTTCATTACTTAAGGTCATGTCCTTGAAAATCAACCGTGGTCTGTCTCGTAAGCTGTTTCTACTTCGTCCGGTCCTCATAGCTTCTCAAATAGCGGTTGCTATTGGGAATCCAGTGAGGGTGGTTACCTGGTCACACCAGCGGCTAGGTAATCGGCCACGGGGTCACTTTTCTTCCACCTTGCCCGTCACAATCAGCTTATCCAAGTTATCCGGCTGTCGTCGGACAATGTGACCAAAGTACTCAAGAATCTTCCGATAACGGATTGTTGAGAGCCTGACTTTATTACGAAGCTCGTCTGGAATAGATTTATTTGTTCTCTTGGCCGTCCAAGGTATACGGAGCATTCAATCAACAAGCGGAACATTCAGAGCAATTCAAATCTCCAATACCACATTTCAAGTGCATCTATTATCTTGCGGTCTGATGTCCTAACTGTCCATAATTCTACCCCGTAGAGAAAAATTGAAAAGACCAATGTTCGGACTAGTCTCATTTTGGTCACGTTGGAGACCTTGACATTATGTGTGTCAGCTTGGTCATTGCAGTTATGGCCATTTGTGCTTTTCTTTTGATTTCTAATATACTTCCTCCTTGGTCAGTCAATACGGATCCGAGGTTAACAAACTCGCTGACAAATTCTAAGTCCAAGAGTTCTCCAGTTCTAGAGAGTTGACCAAATATCTACTTCAATTTACCGTTATTAATTTAATCAATTGCCTCCAAAATGGCGACCTTTCTTCACTAACTAAATGAATTTTTAAATTTGAATTTGGAATTATTAACCAAAGAGGAGATATTTCAAAACAAAGTGATTAGTACGACAAAACGTTGATTTCATATGTAAGAACCTAATATATATTTCAATACGGCCCAAAAGAAGTATAAATTCAAAAAGTCATGTTTGTACAACAGCCTGAAATCAGCTACAACCTTACCTCGCACGTTTATGCTACATCGCCTCGTATTTAAAATTGGAATGCAAAAAAACGTTGTATTTATGGAATACCACGTGATATTTAAAAAAGTTTATGGAATATTAATTAGGGATGTGCGTTGAAATCGCGAGCAGCTGGTCTCGTGCTTAGGAAGCCGCCGACACGCGAGCCCCGATCCAATTAGGAGAGTAAAACGTGCCTTGAAACTTGCAAACGGATTGTACAATACGCAGTTCATTCTGATTTATAAACACTTACGATAATGTTGCTCACGTTTTTACAAAGTAATTTATACAATGGAGTAGTTCCGGGCAGGATGAATAATTATAATAAATATAAGTTACCTTAACTTACTTGAGAAGTTGGTTACCATGTCAAAGAAAGGTTCGCTTTCCAAACAAAGCGAACCTCAATCCCTCGTGAAAATCAAACGTAACCATTTCATATGTTGTTTTTTCTTCTGCTACTTTACGCCCAGGCTTATCGCTATGACAATACTAACAGCGTATTATCTACAACCTCATATGTAGTTAAAGCTCTTATGGCTATCCTCCGACATCAGGGAAAAATATTACCCAAGTATCCCAAGCGTCGATCTAAAATCCTGAAATTCCGTCCTAATAAAGTGCACCATCATCATAACCTTAAACCAAACCATTATAATAAGACAATACAAGCCTATAAAACTGGAGTATTTATTTCAATACTTTGTGTAATCCACTGCTTTGGGCTAGTGTTACCTAAACTACGAAAAATAAATTATTAAGCAACTATTTTCTATACATACATAATGGAGGTATATAAATTTAACTATTAACGAGAGATTAAAAAAGTTCAAGACGTCCAATGTCATGACTGTGCAGCTTCATCAAGTAACAAACACTTTAATAAAAACATAAGTTGTTTAATATTATAGACAATAATAAACTATACATCTCTATACAATAAAAATAAATAAAATTGGAGTGTCTGTTTGTAATATTAAAATAACTGCTTTTTACTAAGTGCATTCGGACGTATACACGGTACATATACCAAAACATTTTGTTTACAATTTTTGTCTGTCTGTTTGTTCCGGCTAATCTCTGAAATGGCTGCACTGATTTTGACGGGACTCTCACTGGCATATTGCTGATGTATCAAGGAATATCTTATCTTAACTTATTTTGGGGCCGAGAACTATCTCCGACACTTCGACCCAATGGGATCTTTTGTGTTCCCCTAGATAGCAATCACTCCTCTCCAATCTCATTGAAGATTTTCTTCATGTGCCTAACAATGAGGTATGGACATAGGAGCCTGTAGTCTTCCGGTGTCGGATATCCTACCCCCAAAAGATTCATTCGCCTCCTGGCCAATGCATCGCATGTACACAGTAAGTGTTCCATGCGTTCTGTATGTTCCCCACACAACCTGCACATGGGTGTCGCGGTTAGACCCATCTTCATGAGCATGTTATTGTTTCCAAAGTGCCCAGTAAAGGCTCCAAGCAAGTAGCGTATTTGCCCCCTGCTCATGTTCCAGATGGATCCTCGTGCTTTGTACGTGGATTCCAAAAATTTTTTGGAGTAACTTAGGCTATTTTTAGAAAAAAGAAATAGATTTTGTTAAAAACGATAAGTTTCGGAAATTTTATTTTCCAGTTTAAGTTAACCTCAGATTTACATCATAAATCATATGAAATAGGGTTCAGCTTAGGCTGGACTATGTAAGTTGGAACGCACGTATTCCGGAGGCTCATGGCGTAGTTGCATTCGATAACACTGACTGTTTGCATATTTCATTTATTTATATTTTGGGGTTTATAGGGTTTGTACTCCAAAATAAACCATCAGATATATCCACAAAAATGCTGCCCAAAGTCACTATCCCACGCGGACGGAGTCGCGGGCACAGCTAGTCTTTTATATATTTATATTTGATGGTGGTTGCAAACATGCATTAGCATTACTTATGTAGACTCATCGGAAAAGTGAAGATCCAAGACCTGCTGAAGTTGCGTGCTATTGGAAAAAGTCTCGATTATCAGGCGTTGGTACTATTATAAAATATATTATCGAAGCTGAAAAACTGACAAAAAAAATCTCTTCAGTCTCAAATGAAAACTTGCCAGATAAGTAGGACGTTTTTACAAGAAGTGATTTAATTTGCAAAAAATGAGTTTTGTGAATATGGTAGAAATGTAGCCGCAGGTGGTCCAACGGGACCAGCAAAATTTTGAAAGTGGTCTATGAGGAAAAACGTCTGGGAATCTCTGCACTAAACGAAAGGTATCTTTTCAAAAATGTACCGAAATCTGTTCTGCCAATTTTTTTTTGTACGTACCATTTTAATTAAGTAAAGATAGAGTATACGGATGGTACTCTATAGTGGACCCCGGGCTCCACAGTACAAGCTTTGTATACTTGCGGTATTATGGGGATGAGTGGAATTCCTAGAATTGTATCCCTATCATTTGAGATCGGCACGGTATATTATTTTTATTTTATTCTATCCTCATAATCTTCATCTGTCACTTCGCCAACCCTCGTTTAGTGAATCACACATTCATTCCATAGCTTTTTAGCTCTAGCCCTGCTCTTTTACCTATCTACTTTCAAGTTCAGCATTCAGTGGTTTGCATCCATTCTCATTAAATGCCCATATCATGCCAGTCTCCTTCCTCTCAATTTATTATAGTTGCTACTTTCAGAGATCTCCTTACTTGTTTCTTGCCTTATCTATTCTTATCTTGTGATAGGATCCATCTCAACATTCCAAGAATTGTATCATTACTCATAATAACACGAGTAAACTTTCTGCAAAACAAAAAAGAAAACTACGAGTAAATAGTTATTGTATTTTTCTGTCCATTTTTATATAGCGAAATTAATCTGACAGGCAGTGAGTTACATTTTGAATTGTAAATGGATTACAATTCCCCAGTGGCTATATCGGCCCAGTTCGAGGGCATGCCGCCCTTCAGTGGCTATCGTGCTAGCCCGACGTAAACTTGCGTCTAAAGCCTGAAAATTGTATTTATTTTAATAATACTCGCATTTTTGTCAATAATTATAAAAAGTTAATATAATATCTGTAAATGTAAACTTAACATTACTCCTCATAACATATTTTTTGTAGATTTATTATATTTTACTCAATAGAGTATAAGGAGTAAGCAAAACAGTGCGATAAGTGAAAGATTCAACAAAAGTGAATATGCTTTTATACGACGTGAGTTGAACATAATTCCTTTTTTATAAGATAGTTGTAGATGATCTATTTCAATAAGTCTCTAATCCCGCAAACATGTGTTTTCTTCTTCTTCTTAGTCGATTCACTCTTTACAGAGCGGTCGTGATCAACTGGTAGTACTATTAGAGGCAGATATTGTTCGCTGTATGATTTTACGCCATTTCTCGCGATTCAGAGACATTCTCGTGCACTCATGCAAAGGCCCGCCCACAGCCGATTTGATCCGGTCGGTCCATCGCATGGGTGATCTTCCACGGGATCTGGTCCCCTCCACCTTGCCCTGGACAACGAGACGCTCTATGGAGTCATTGTTTCGCCTTGAAACGTGGCCGAAAAATTTGAGAATACGTGACTGGACCAAAGCGGAGAGATGCTGCTTAATGCGGAGTTCTTCACGGATGGAGGCATTGGTCCGAAATTCTGTCCATGATATTCCCAGCATTCGTCTCCAACACCACATTTCTACTGCAAACACTTTCACTTTCTGCAAACATGTGTTATTCCTACATAAAAGGCTGATAAATCTATAGATAATATTTATGGCCATGAATTAACGCTTGTTAAACTATGTTATAAACTTTATAATAAAATTATAATATTGATACAAATATTAATTATGTAGGAATATAATTGTTGAAAGGCATGGCCAACGAGACGTTATTTTATAGGGAATTGTTTAAATAATAACAAATTTTCAGGGAGTCCTATTGAGCAAGAAGAATTGAACAGCAACAAGACTGACTCAAGGTTTCACAGCCTGAGTGGAAGTCAGCAAAGAGTGTAAAGTCCAAATTTAGCCAAACCTCTTGTAGTTATAATATCGCCTTCTTTTCGTCTTAATTTAAATATTATCCTTAAACAAATATTGAAATATTTGATTTACTTTATTATTTATGTCATCAAAATATTGCTAGTTGTCTTTGAATGACAACTGAACAATTTCAAAGTGCAATTTTTCAGATGTGTCAAGATGACCATTATTGTTCAAAGTCTTTTAAAGATGAATTAAAAAGATAAAATTATGTATTCGTTGCAAATCAACGCAAATAAGTGCGTCAAAATTTATACATATCCAGCTACTTGTTAGCAGTATTACTAGAGACGATAACTACTCACTATTAAGGCTGTCAGCTATATTATCTACTTTGTGCTGTCAGCCTTTCTGCTGTCCCACAGCAATAAAATTTACTAAAATTTGTATGAATTAAATTTTTTTTATTATCTTTTTCTTCCTGCCCTTATCCCACATTATGTGCGGTGGGTACAACATGTTCTCACCTTCCACTTGCTCCTATTAGCCGTCATCTGAACATTCACACCTTTTTTTTAAACCATCTTTTACACTATCCATTCATCTCTTTAGTCTACCTCTACTCTTATGTCCATCCATTCCCATTTCTAGCATCCTCTTTATTACATGACGCTTCTCTCCTCGCATTATATGGCCATACCCATACTCAATCACTGGCGCTACTTTCAGACATCTAATTCTATCCATTTTTGTAACTTCGCTCATCCATCTCAACTTTTGCATCTCTGCTGCATACATAACCTTTCATTTTTTTTTTGAGGTCCAGAATTCTGATCTATACAATATGACAGGTCTTATTACGGTTTTATAAATTTTTCTTTAAGTCTAAACGGTACTTATGGATCGCAAATTGTTCCTGAGACCTGTCGCCATTTCATACATCCTGCATTCACTTTGTTTTTCACATCTTGGCCTATCGCACTGTCGTTCTAGATTAATGATTAATAATGATTTTTTATTAAGCTATATATTCATAAATATCCAAATCAAGCTTAACTACCAATTAGAGTATCTGACATAGCTCTAATGGAAGGTTTATGTTTTGGGTTTGGTTGGGGAGACAGACATATTAAGTCTTATTTCTCCGATCTATTTTTATGCCAATTATCACATATTCAATAGCACAAGAAGTGTTGCGGATAGTCAACGTTAACGACGCGTACTTGTTTTGCAACGTGTCTATATTCAACACGTGTACGATCAAGTAGAGGACTTCGGGTTTCAAAATGAGAACATTGTATGATACCGGGATTATTTTGTATTATACCACTTGGGTAATGAGTTTTGTGTATGTCAATTAAGCCATATTATTAGATCCCAGGCCGCTGTCAATCACCATGTCTCTCTTGCACTGCGATTTCTGAAGGTCGATTTATTTCAATCAAAATTAAACCTCACATCACATCTGTAAGAGTTCATTTCATATGCATTCATTTTGAATAGCTTTTATTTAAATAATACTGAGAACAATAAGTATAAATGAAAATAAACACTACTATGATGAAGTTTAGACTTGTATTTGTGTGGTATTCTAAGATAGAGGTGCAAGGAATGGGACAGACGGCGCGCGCATCATCACTCGAATAGTGTTGTACCACTATTATCGACCATTTCAAATATATAATATGAACTTTTGGAGGTGGAACCGCCTGGCCTTCAATAGATTTCTTGTTGTGTGAAGATAGAGTTCTTCCTCAGATCACTTCTTATTGCATGTGCTCACAGTAAAAGACATGTTCTGTTGTTGGTATATTCCAGGATTCCATGTTTTTGTTGGGCAAAATGCAGTGTATATTAAAAAATGGTACATAGAAGATGCTATGAAAATACGATAAATAGATGTAAAAGTGTGAGCGAGCCAGAAGATATGTGTTTCTCGTCGTGACCCAATTGTATTGGATGTGTGAAATAAGATTTAATTTTTTCTGTACGAAAAATCTTTAATTAGTCAAACATCTTCCATTCTGTTCTTTTTTTTATTGCTGTAGGACAGCAGACAGGCTGACAGCCCGCTTAGAATTTAGCAGTTACTGTCGCCTATGGGTGTTTGCAACGCCAGTGGTATCATGAACATGTTGCTGTCGTATAAGAGTACAGGAACTTGGGTCACTAATACCGGAACACAATACAAAATTATTATGGCGGCATACTTAAGACCAAAGGTGGTCGCCATCCAGACGGGCTCGAGGCCCTACCACGTAGCTAGGGTGGCTTGTTTTGTCGCCTGAGGTTAGTATTCTTTCTCCGCTTCTACACGGATAAAATGTTCGATGACTTTTTGGCATCTTTCTGGTAAATTTATGATTCCGCGCCCATTTAATTTTTGGTCCTTAACAGCTCAACCAAATCGATTTGAGGTCATCGTTATAACTGAATTATTTACAGTTTAAAAAGTTTTGTAAACTTCGAAATAAATGGTAACCCGATGGTGCAAGGTCAGGACTGTATGGGGGATGGCAAAGCAACATCACTTCCCTTTCAAGCTCCAATAGTTTCGTACATGTTTTGACTCCTTTGCGATTTGCCAATTCTGGCCTTTTCTCTTTGTTTGCTCCCTCCAATTTCATGAGTTGTTGGCAGTAAACATCTGAGTTGATCGTTTGATTGTTTAGAAGCAGTTCAAAATACACAACACCTTTGTATACCCACCAAATTAACAGCATTATTTTTTTAATGTAAGTCAGCTTTTGATATGGTTTGTGCTAGTTCATCATGCTTAGACCATGATCTTTTTCAATTAACATTATTGTAGACAATTCGTTTTTTATTGCCAGTGATCATCCGTTTTATAAAAGGGTCGGTTACAATACGTTTAAAATGCGTATCACATATATTAATTCGTTATGATAAGTAATTTCTTTCGTGCGGAATCCGAATAGCGAGCTTCTTAACAAGTCCAGGACGTCTTATGTGATTTTTATTTCTGACACGTGCGTTCTGTTAAAGAGCAAGATGTACTATATCTATATATAAATATATACAACTTAAATATTTGTAAAAATAGAAACCCTATTTTGTTTATGTCGCGAAGAAGGCCACGACAAGAGATTATTCCTCTATATCATTAAATATTTAGAATTTATACCGAGTAGCAAGTCTCGCAGCCTTGGAACTCCACATATGTTAACTCGACGAGCAGAAAAAAGGTTTTTGTAGCAGGCATCTGAGAGGGACTTCAATAACTTGATGAAAAATGTGATATAGCTGTAGAGAAAAAGATACTTTTGGGTTCAATTGAATACTAGATCCACATTAATATGAATTGAGTACGACATAAGCGTGTGGAAATTGAGCTTATTTAGATTTCAGAATTTGTAAGTTTATTTATTTATTTTAATTAAAAAAAAAAGTTTTGAAAAAAGGCCAGGTCAAGAGTACCCTAAACTGAAGGGCATGTATGAAGGGAATAATGAAAGTGGACGAAGCGAAACAAGTATGTACGGATCGTAGCAAGTGGCAAGAAGTGGTCTCTGCCTACCTCTACGGGAAAGAGGCGTGATTATATGTATGTATGTATTTATTTATTTACTAGCTGTGCCCGCGACTCCGTCCGCGTGGAATAGTGACTGGGCAGCATTTTTTTAGATATATCTTATGATTTATTTTAGATTACAAACCCTAAAATATAAATAAATGAAATATACAAACTCCGTACGAACCTATAAGGTTCAGCCTAAGCTGAACCCTATTTTATATGCTTGTTGATATAAATCTGAGGTCAACTTAAATTGGAATAATATTTTGGAAACTTGTCATTTTTAACAAAATACTATTTTTATTTTGTAAAATAAAAGTAGCCTAAGTTACTCCTTGTTACACCAGCTATCTGCCAGTGAAAGTCCCGTCAAAATCGGTGCAGCCATTTCAGAGATTAGCCGGAACAAACAGACAGACAGACAGACAAAAATTGTAAAAAATGTTGTTTTGTTATATGTACCGTGTATACATCCATATGAATTTAGTAAAAAGCGGTTATTTTAATATTACAAACAGACCCTCCAATTTTATTTATTTGTATAGATTGTTAGTACTGTGTACGTGTGTATGGTATAAATTGGTTAGTATGTAACCCGTATAGTACATATAGTTCCAGATGCAATTTGGACTTCATCTTCTTCCTGCTCTTATCCCACATCATACGGGTTCGACACAATATGTTCTCTTCTTCACCTCTTCTCTCTTCCGCCATGTCATCTTTCACGCAATCCATCCATCTTTTCTTTGATCTACCTCCGATTTCTATAATTTTTCTAGTTATATGGCATTCTTCCCTTCCCATTATATGGCAAAACAGATGGAATTTGGATAATCTGCTTAAAATGAAGAGAAGGATAAAAGTTATGAACTATGTCCGTTAGAATAATATTAGATGACTATACCAAAAACTACTACCATAAAATTTTCCATTCATGTTTAAAAATATAAATTTAATTCATCCCTTAAAAACATCGACACTCCCCTCCCTCGGCCACCCTGACCCAGTCAGTTGCCCACCACCCTGCGATGACGGCAAACGTGCCGCATAATACCGTATAAAACACTGCAAAACATATTTATCACATAAAAGTCACATTAAATAATAAATATGAATAAAATTTAATTGAATATGTACATAGTGTGAGCGTACAATGGGAGTGGACAGTCTACCTCCGAAAAGGCCTAGCGTGAGTATATTTTATAAATTATTTGTGATATTTTAGAGATAATGGTTGCTCGTTGATAAGATGAATTATCGATCGATCTCTTTATTTAAATAAATATTTTAAACATTTCTTACAGTACTGTATTTTAAAGTACGAATATTTCAAGTCCAATAAGTACTGTACTAAGAATAAATCATGAACAGTCAGTATTTTAGCTTTATGATATCAGAGATGAGGTTTTTAGTATTTTATGTATACACAGAAGAGATAGATATGTGGTAATTAAGTTCTACTACACTCGGAGATCAACGGATGTTCACGGATTAGAATCCCACGATGATGTACACTGCTAAAGCTATTTTCGTAGTGTGACATTATTACTATGTACCGACGATGAAAGAAATGCATAGTGAGCAGGTTGCATACCGAGGTTACCCGCCAATCCGCTTTGGACAAGCGTGACGGGTATACGCGTGCCTTAGCTCCCCCTAGAGCGGGAGCTCCGAGCCCAGCTGTGAAACGTTATGGGCTATTATTGTTATAGAAAAGGGTGTATTACCGATGTATAATACTAGTTGATCGGCATACATTGTTCTGCCATATGAAATAAAAAAAAATAGCCTATGTCCTCCAAGGTCCAATCTATGACTATACCGAAATTCATCAAAATTGCTTCAGCGGCTAAGGCGTGAAAGCGTAACTAACAAACAAACTCACTTCCGCATTTGTAATATTAGTTAGGATATTTCTAATTAAATTTTATATGAATTTGTCAATATTCTAATATTATATTATTTAATCTTGTGACAATTAAATCATGTTCCATCCGAATAGTTTCCAGTAAAAAAAACATGAATGGGACGGGTAGCTACAATAACATTATTTTTGTTATTGTATATCTTCACTCATATCTTCCTCTCATAACAGTTAGGTTTGAGTCTCCCCTTAAAGTGAAAGGACAGAATACCCGCATCGATTGTTCAAGCAATGGTAGACCATAGATCGCTACAGTTCAAGATTGCAGGTTTCTTCATGATTTTCCCTTACAATCTTCACGTAGCAACTATATACGTGTATTGGAGAAAAACTGTCCACACGGTGCATACCATTGTGGGAACACTGGCGAATAGATCGGACCAGGGAACAGAGTCTGGAGTACAGGAAATGATAGTTTGTAGTTTTAGTTTTTTTACCCCAGGGAAATCTGAATCTTATCAGCGTCACGTTGGAACTTCGAGAGAAAGCCATCGTGGACATGTGAGGTTCTCCGGACTCCCTTACTGCGGCCACCCGCCTGGTTAGTAAATAACCAGTGGTGGTCGCGGCATGTCCTCTAAAACCCCTGGTTGTTGCCTGAGCCTTTGTAGGACTCGACGTTGCCCTAACACAAGCTTAATAAAAATAATATAGTTCCAAAGTAAGCAACAGGGCGATATTGCAATGGGTATAAGACAACAGATATATTTCATCCTTTTCTATACTTTAATATATATATTAAACATGAACACCCACTCAGTACGAGAATCAAACTCTTGACCCAGCAAGCGTTCCAACTTGCGAATCCGTTGCACCACAAAAGTTTTAAAGATATTTGGCAAACATAATCTACATTTTACCCTATACGAACCGGATATATATTTTTTTATTGCGTACTTGAACTTTCCCACTATTTAAATAACATTTCATTTAATATTATAGTTTGCAACAAACCGTATTGATTACTGGCACGTTTCCACATGAAAAAAACTGGAGCTTTCTATTTGTGATCGAAGAGCTTTAAGTTGAAAAGAGTGAATGCATTAAAATATTCTACAAAACTGAAAACCATTGATGGAGTTTTAAAATGAATTAGGCAGCTTTTAACGACGACTCTCACCATCATCCATTTTTTTTGTTTTTGATGTGGAAATGATTGAGGCACACTCCCTCGCTTAAGGATCTGTGGCGGGGTGGTGTGGCACCCCCGCGCAGTACGTCCATATGCCTCCTACGGTTGACAACTCTCCGTGCAGGGGTGGAGTTAGAATACAGACAACTGCGGCCGGAGTTAGGAGTTAGAGGACCCCAAGCCTGTTTGGATGTCAACCACCCCTGATCTATAAGTATGCCGAAATTTGCGTTACCTTTAGAGTCGCAAACGTCCATATGCGTTGGTTCCTCAGGAATAAAATAAACAAGAGAGACGTATGTCCCTGGTATACTCAATAAAACCACTCAAGTGTTTCTCTATTACCCAATGATCGGGAAGGAAGGATGCTTTTGCGTGCGCCTTCAAACTGGGTAGACCATTGTCCACTAAAAGACGAGAATTAACTAAAAATGTTACTGCTTCATCATCTTTATCTTAGCATTGAAAATGTATCAACATTACCAACAATTACTACACTTACTCCTGGGTTCACTCATTCCTCTATACAAAAGTAATAGTTTACTCAACGATTGATGGTACACCTAAATTGAATACGTAGGTTAAATTCGCTCGGGATCTTGGTCCATAGATTGCTGCATACATTGCTATGCAATGAGTACACCACCACTACTTACGTAGCGCTTGTATTATATACAACATGAATAAAAAAACTGCCCAAGACATGCCATCGTCCCTCACGTCCGGCCAACGGATCACCGCGTCATTTGGCTAGCGACCTTCAGAGACTTTAATAATACGCTCGTCGGACCTGGAGGATGAGCGAGATCGTAAAATTACCAAGCCAGAGACATGCTAACAGAAGCCACTGAGAGTCAAAAATGGTCAAGATTGGTCCACCAAGCCAATGGCGAATTTATGCCGGAGTAAGAGTAGCAAAGAAGACACAAGTGTGTAAACAACTGTGTCCTGTAAAAACCTAACTTTTTAATTTTATAAAAAAAGGGAAAAGTAGCGCGCAAAGATTTTTTCCCTTGACAATACTACAAAAGAAATACAACTTATAATATTAGATATTCACCATAGCATGGTTTCTTCTGATCGACAAGTGTTTAAGGAATTACTGGGTAACGTTATAAATTGAAACAAATCGCATTTGGGTATTACGCACGAACGAATTGAGATAAACTGCTATTCGTTGTTATTAGATCTTATATTATTAGATCAATGTCATCGTATTTAAATGTATAGGAAAATGTGTGCGCGGGGCGCGTAAAATAAAATTCAAATAAGCATTTCAATATTCATCATAATATATATTTTTAATTAATGTAAAAGTCTTAGCTTTATGTATTATTGCTTAGAAATTTCGACATAATTGGTATAGTACATGTACTATTCGATATCCACATTAGTTGTGGTCTCGGTGTACATGACTGTTAAATATAAATATTATAAAACCTGACATGTTTTTATCTAGAGCAATTCAGAGCAGTATTTAAAAAAGTAAGCTTATAAACTGACAAGAAAATATTTCCGTGATGATTACCTAATTTCGTTGCTCTCAGTAGAAAAAAATTAGTGTACATTTCCAAGAGGTTGTATTTCAATTGGCTGTTCTATAAAGAAGCGAGTTTTCGACCCTACTGAGCTACACGCTCTCGTAGCGTTGTAGGGCGCTACGAGTGTCTACGAACCTCGTAGGTTTGCTCGTATATACGTAATAAGGTCATGGTAAACTTTATAATTGAAATTAATAACTACAATAACGAGTTAGATAATACTGAAACAAATTAATACTTAAAATATAATGATTGTTATTGTTAAATTCAAGTGAAAATTATTATTTGAATTAAAAGCTTGTACATCAGATTTTAATTTATCTATGACTATTATTGTACAGAAATAAAGACTTATAAAATTAACTTTGTACTCGTCAATAAATCTTAGACCTCAAAGTGTAAGTTTCTGATGCAAACTGTATAGAATACAATCAATGAATACATAAAAAAGAAACAATTTTGTTTTAATAAAATTAATTAACGCGACATAGTTGAGTTTATAAATCATATTTTTTTTTTCTATTTCACCTTTCTGCGTCATGGCAATCTGTTTTAATAAACAATAAGCCTTGCATTTGTCCGATTTAGATATCTGAGGTGATTTCAGTCTCAGTCAGCCTTCACTAAATGGTAGGGGCTTTCATTTTGTCTGTTTAAATCAAATAATAAATAATTTTCAGTTACAGTTAAAAATTAGAATGAAAAAATAATGTTTAACCCTTTAAAGTAAATTCGCCGTCTATTTATGACTCTTTTAAAGAAAAAAATTAGTTCATTTACAGACAAATGTAAAAACTAAAAATGACATAATTCAGATTTATATTTCAAGCTTTCAAATTTTGAACTATTTTCATAGTATAAAACAATCCGTAATTATATGCTAAGTCAAATTTTAAATACTTTTGTAAAGAAAAAGCTTTGAAAGCTAAAATAAATGCGAAGTAGCATCAAAGAAGCAACTTCAAAGGAAAATTTAAATGTTTTTCGTTCAAATATTTCAACTCCTATATTAGAATTTTTCGTTGGATATTATTAAAAATTTATAGAGTTCAGTTTTAAAATAAACTTAAAATTGACAATTTAATTCTAATTTATTTTTCATTTTTAGTTGTTATCAGAATAAGTAATATATACATACTAATGGAATGAAAAGGAATGTTTGGTTTTTAATAAGTTTCTACCCGAGTAAAACTCGGCTAGTAAACAGTATAGTAAAAATTGTGATATAGTTATATGGTCCCATTCCAAACTTTTAATTTATACAAAAAAACATATAAGCACATTGAACAATGATCAGGACAGTCACAGGTGAAAACTTAGGCGCAACATTTTGATTCGTCGCCCCTCCAGGACACATCTTTTGATAGGGGCCCAAGAAATTATACTGGATAGAAGTGGTAATTCATTATGGAATGACTGACTTTAGACTTCATCACTTAAAGAGCAATCTTATTCTGTGTTTAAAAATATTTACTTTATGTAATTGAACTAAATCTTCTTCCAGCCCTTATCTCACATTATATGGGGTCGGCAAAATATGTTATCTTCTTCCACTCATCTCCGTTAGCCGTCGTCTCAATATTCAAACCCTTTTTAGCTATATCATATTTTACTCAATCCATCCATCATCCATTAAATGAAAGTTTAAAAGTTTCTGCTGCTTAATAAATTTAAAAAATCTCACAGCTTTTGTGTAATAAGATAGGCTGTAAAAACGAGTCAAAACTTCAAAATTTAAAACGCTTCGGAATCAGAGAGAAGATATTAGGATATTCTTGTTAATTATGAGTATAATAAAGCACTCTATAGCGAAGAGAAGACAATCGGACTAATTGTACTGCGACAGACAATAGTACTCAAATGAAACAAACAAAGCACTCGACTTTAATTACCTTGGAGACTGCAGGAAAGTTAATTTTGTAAGTACATTTTATATAATTAAAAGAAAATTAAGTATAAAAATGTACTTGACATGAGTAGCGTTGCATGCCACACGGTCGATATGTCTGCTAAAAGCGAAAAAAAGGAATTCAACTATTGATTGTACCAAGTAGAACTCAAGGTTACAAAATTACCGAAACAAGAAATCTATATCTATATCTATATCTATACTACTATTATAAAGAGGAAAGATTTGATTGTTTGTTTGTTTGTTTGTTTGTTTGTTTGTTTGTTTGTTTGTTTGTTTGCTTTGAATAGGCTCCGAAACTACTGACCCGATTTAAAAAATTCTTTCATTGTTGGGAAGCTACACTATCCCCGGGTGACATAGGCTATATTATATTTTCAAAAAAATTAGGGATCCTTACTAAAACTCGAATAATGTAACCCAAAGTGTAAAAAAATTACCTAAAATATTATTTAAATCGCGTGCGTTGCGAAAACTATTGATGATAGAATAAAATAATGTACTACGACTTTGCAGAACACATCATTATTTACAAAAAGTGTCGCGACAGCATATGTCTAACTATTATAGTTATGCCACAATAAGTGTTCTTTTATTTTAAAAATTTAATTGAAATGCCGCCCCTAGAAAAGGCTCTTTATTTGGATCTTGGTATTAATCCTTATCAAAATAAATTACTTCATATTCAAAACTGTTTCAATACCTTTATATAACTTTTTGAATTATTCAATTCGGATATTCCATTCGAAAGATATCACGAGTTTAAAAATGTAAGTATTAGAAAAATGTTGCGTGGTAGCCGCTCACCCTGTTCGGCTAGCTAGGCAGCACCTTATGCAATGTAGGCGTGCGTCACTGGGGTTTTTACAAAAATTAGAATACTTATTAAAAAATAACGAAAAATAAATAAAAAGTAATAACAAAAAAAAATCATTAAAATAAAAGCTCATAGAAATAATAATATTCAAACTTTCTTTATAATTTTATTTTTTTAGTAACCTGACGCAAATAGAAGGGTTTGCCCTCAGGGGCGCTCCTCTGTCCGAGGAGTGCACGGGTGTGCGTACCCGAGGTGCCCGAGCATCCGTCGCTTCACTCCCCTCTTCGTTCGAGGCGACAGAGTCCTACCTTTCTTTCCGTCTACCTCTTACATCCTTTCCAACTTAGCTCTCTGTTCGTGGCGTGGTCCCCGGTGGGATGATTGCGAATACTGATTGGGGTCCCGGGTTCTACCCTGGGACCTGATTTGTTAGTCGAAACCATGCCTATTTCGACTGCGCCTGCACAGAGTGTTCATGGGGCGGGAATTGCATCCTCGCTGTCGGTTGGTCTTGCTGGGCCGGCTACGACGTCAGGCGACTCTGCTTTTTCTGGAGTGTCGTCTGGTAGTCGTACCCACGCCTGACTAGCACGCGACGGGGATGCGAGTCCCGTCCGGAATTGACCGCGGACCTGTCACTCCCGGCCCTGGTTCTGTCCATGGTCGGGGGCGATCCTGGATGGACGGCCGTCGCCTCCTTTTGCGAGGCAGTAGTGTCTGCAAGGGAGGCGGCGGAACGGGAGCGGGAGTCCGCCACCGCACTCCCCTCCCGCCAACGTAGGCCGCGTCGTCGGCGCCGGAGGGCGGGCAACGATCTCCGGCCGACGTAGAAAACGGCCGCGGGCGGCCCCTCGGGGGAGGATCCGCCGCCCGCACTATTGCCGCGAGGGAGAAGGCCGCGTGCTGTTCCACAGCCCCCCTCAACTCCTAGAGTTGTTACAAGAGAGCGCCGGGGGGACGAAACCCTGACCCCCTGGCGCCAGCACTTTAGAAGGGGCCCGCTTTAAGGCAAAGCGTGGGCCGGCGCCGGCCCGGGCCACGAGATCGGCAAGCCATATATCCGTGGGCCCGGGCGTAGACGATAGGAGAACAGCGGGGTTTTTTAGTGGGTAGTCGGATGGCCAAACATCTTTCCCGGAGTCCCACATATCCCTCGGTCCCCCCGGGCCGGGATAACCCGTCAAGAGAGGTTTTTCCCCTAGACCGAAAAAAAATAGAAGGGTTTAATTTTTAATTTTTTGTTAAATACCCATGCGAAGCTGGGACGGGCTGCTAGTACAATTATAAAATAGTGAAGAATAAATATAGCAACATGCACTTATGAATTATGTTTTAATAATTCAGTAGAACTGGAAATAGAGAGACAATGTTAATAAGATACAAAGCAACAAAGATAAAGAAAGAATAAATAAATGAAATATAAAAAAGTGTGAGCGTCTCGGGACGCCCGACAGAAGTAATAACTTATCTAAGTTGAACTATTTAATAATGAAATTGTTTAACTTGAGAAAAGCTTAGGTTATTACTTGAATTTTATGATATGAAATTTTAATTAATATGATAATGCAATGAAAGGTTATATATTAATAAAACCAAAAATAATTCAAAAATAACTAAAGTTTATGAATTTCCAAAAAACTGTTTCAAAATTATATTAAATTATTTCCTAATGTAGATTCTTTATAAAGAAAAAAAACTCAACTGTATTTCATTGTAATAAAGTCGCAATTCAAATAGATCTAGCGCTGTGGGTTATAGTGAGAGAGGAGGAGCTTGTCTACCGCTGCCGTATACGAGAGAGAAAGGGAAACCAGACAGACAGGCGCCGTAACGCGTTACGCAACGAAGTGGTTTACCCTCCCATAAGAAGTTATCAGTTCAATAAAATAAATAGGATATATGAAGCTACAGATTAAATTATGGCATGGCTTAATAGCTAAAAAAATAGTCCCTTAAAATACAAATGTACCGGATAAACTAGTAGTCTAAGCAGCCCAATTTGAAAAAAATTGCGAAGTTGATGCTAGAGAGGGTAAAATTATATTTTGGTCTAAGCGTTTTGCTAATGGCTGCAAAGAATTTACTTGCATATCATATAAGCACAGATATACGAACAAAATAGAGGAGATATAGCCTTTCAATGGCTTCTTTGGTGGTTTAGAATGGTCGGATCTGTGAGTTCAATTCACACGGGGCGATTAAAGTTGTTTTATTTTTATTGTTGAGGTACCGGCAGGCAGACCGACCCACATAATAGTGAGGCGTAAGGCAAGGTTATGATGTCGGCATACTTATAGATTAGCAGTGGTTGCTATCAAAACGGGTTTGGAACTCTACCACATATCTCGGGTTGTTTGGTCGCCTTTTACGACAGGCCGACCCCGGACGCAAGGGTCAGTATGCTTACTCCACCCCTGCACAGAGAACTATTTGTTCTTATTTAAGTTTATGTCTAATAAAGTCTTGCGATACAGTTTTTATATAGGGTAGGTCTTAAAAACCTTAGTTTGAGGATATATGATCGTGTGGCGATTGTTTATCATATATAAATTTAATCAAAATCAATGCTTAGTTTTGAGTAAAAAATTCAGCCGTACTTGTAGTTGTTAATCTATACAAATAAATAAAATTGGAGGGTCTGTTTGTAATATTAAAATATTCGCTTTTTACTAAGTGCATTCGGACGTATACACGCTAAATATACCAAAACAACATTTTTTACAATTTTTGTCTGTCTGTTTGTTCCGGCTAATCTCTGAAATGGCTGCACCGATTTTGACGGGACTTTCACTGGCAGATAGCTGATATATCAGGGAGTAACTAAGGCTATTTTTATTTTAGAAAAAAAAATGGTTTTAGTTAAAAGTGATCAGTTTCGGATTTTATTAATTCAATTTAAGTTGACCTCGGATTTATATCATCAGTCATATAAAATTGGGTTCAGCTTAGGCTGGACTTGCAGGTTCGAACGCAATTTTATATTAATTTATATTTTAGGGTTTATAGGGTTTGTAATCCAAAACAAACCATAAGATATATCCAAAAAAATGCTGCCCAAAGTCACTATTCCACGCGTACGGAGTCGCGGGCACAGCTAGTACAAGATAAAGTGTTGTGGACAGTGACTAAGTCAACTTGTCAGAATATTCAATAAACCCATAGCTTTACAGTAAAAGCTTCGAAAGCTGCTGTCAAATAGTGTGGGGATTCCCGGATTAATTACGCTCTGCCAGATATAACATGGTATTTTCCTATACCGAGCGACTATGCCATTTAAATTAAAGGTTACAGGATAAATAATTAAAATCTTTAATCCTACTAGAGGTATTCAATAAAAAGTGATTATGAGTATGACGCAATTATTTTTTATTAAATGTTATTATATTTTTCGACGTTGTCACCATGTTTATACACTTCGTATATCTTTTTTCTAAAATTAAAAATCCCTTTTTAAAAAAATCTTCTTCCATCATCCGTCATTATCTTCAAATTTATGGCCCTTGGGATGTTCCTTTAATTACTGAAATAGTGAGAAACCACTAGGAGCTAATTGGAAGCCAGCTTGTTGAATGGCACCCTTTTTTTTTTTTTTTTTTTTTTTTTTTTTTTTTTTTTTTTTTTTTTACGGGGTGGGGAAATCCTCATGGACTACCTCCGCCTGGGGAAAGGCGGAGGGGCATGCCGGACTCCTACCGGCTAAAACCACCACCCCGGTGTCTCCTCACACGTGCGCGCGGGGCCGCGGGAATCCAGATTCTTCCGCAGCCCCACACTAGTGCTGGCCCGGTCTGTCCGGGCCTCGTCTCGTGCACGGGGTAGTGAGGTGTTTAACTACCCCGTGCATCGCCTCAGAGGCGCGCGCCGACACCCGCACGCGCCTCCGCCTCGGGTCCATCGAATAGGGGGCGGGGACTTCCCCAAGTCCCTCGCCCCTGGACCCATTCATGGGGGCCGGAAAAGGGCATTATCCGCCCTTCCCCTGCGCCCGGTGCGCCTTCTGCGGCCGGGGAAGGGAGTCGAGATCTCCCTCTCCCGTTCCGCAGTTTCCTTCTGCGACATCACGTCCTCGCAGAAGGACACCACTGCGTCCCACGACTCTGCGCTACCGACCATCCTCCGCACTACGGCCGGCAGCGACAGATCTCCTCCTACTTCATTTGTGAGGACACGGCGCTGCTCCTCCCAAGCTACACACTCGGCGAGTGTGTGTTGCGCCGTGTCCTCCCCGCCGTGGACGCAGTGATGGCACCGAGCGTCCGGCTCCCTGTCTATGCGGCACAGGTACTTGCCGAAGCAGCCGTGCCCCGACAGCACCTGCGTCACCCTAAACGACAGGGAGCCGTGCCTTCTCCCGAGCCAGTCGTCGAGTACTGGCCGGATCGCCTCGACGGTAGCGAGGCCGGCGGTAGGGCGCAGAAGCCTTTGCCGCCATTCCGCCACCAAGACCTGACGGAGCTCCTCTCGGCGCAGCGCGATCTGGCGCTGCGCCGGCCTCGAGCCCCGTGCCCGCTCTTCCTCGCGCCATCGATATAATGACGCGAGTACTTTCGCCTCTAGGTCCCAGGGCGGGGATCCGGCCAGGACGCAAGCCGCCTCGTAGGAAATCGTGCGATACCCGCGGACGACTCTGACGGCCATCACCCTCTGCGGCTTGCGCAGAATGGCGAGAGTGCTGGCCGTCATGTCCAACGCCCAAACAGGGGCCCCGTACAGGGCCATGGACCGCACGATTCCCACGTACAACCGCCTACAGGCGGCGCTCGGGCCCCCCAAGTTGGGAAGCAACGTCGAAAGCGCGCCCGCTGCACCCATCAGCTTGGGCGCCAGCCGCCGGAAGTGGGGCCCAAATTCCCATCGGCTGTCGAGCACCAATCCCAGATACTTCATGGTGGACTCGACAGCTATCCGGGCCCCACTGACCACAATGTGTGATCCCGGCGCCGGCGCACGTCGGGGGCCATGAAACACCATGGCCTCCGACTTGTTAAGGGCCACCTTCAGGCCCAGGCGCCGGATGCGGTTCACCACCTGTGACACCGCAGCCGTGGCTATCAACGTCGCCTCCCTGTGCGAGCTCCCCCGGGCAGTGACAAGCGTGTCGTCCGCGTAACACGTCAAGTCGGCGCCCAACGGGAGCTCGCCTCTCAGCACCCAGTCGTAGCCGATGTTCCACAGGAGCGGTCCCAAAACCGATCCCTGCGGAACACCGCACGACATGAGGTGCCGACCGGCACCGTCACGTCCCTGATAAGTGACGCATCTACCCTCCAGATAAGCCCCTACCATACGGCGGAGGTAGGGAGGCACGCGATGATATTTCAGAGCCTCCCGAATACAACTCCAGGGTAGGGTGTTGAATGCGTTGGAGATGTCTAAAGACACCGCCAGCACCACCCCACCCCGGGACACCGTCTCCTCCGCCAGGGCCCTCACGCGCATGATGGCGTCTATGGTGGAGCGCCCCCGACGAAAACCAAATTGGTTGTTGTCCAGGTCCGGCCCCTCTTTGCACAAGTGGCTGACGAGGCGATCTGCGATAATGCGCTCAAAAAGTTTGCCCGCCTCGTCGAGCAGCACTATGGGCCGATACGCGGACGGCGAGTCCGCGGGGCGCCCCTCCTTCCTGAGCAGGACCAGCCTCCCCTCCTTCCACACACTGGGAAACTGACCCTGCTTGAGACATGCCGCGAAGAGCCCCCTCAGCTGGGGCTCTAGCTCCTTCAGAGCCAGGACGAGAGCTCGACCAGGAACTCCGTCGGGTCCGGGCGCTGTGTTCTTAGCCCGGAGTCGCGACACGGCCGCTCTCGTCTCTGCTTGCGTCACCTCGGGGACATCGGTGCTCTCCTCCTCTGGAGAGTCTGTGGCTGAGGGCGAAGCCATCGCTGGGGGAACGTGTCCCGTTCGCTCAGGGAAGAGGGCCGATACCACCGCGTCTAGCAACTGGGGTTGCATGCTTTGCGCCAGTGGAGGCGCCCAGGGACGTAACTTGCCCCGTGCCCAACGGTAGGGGCGCCCCCACGGATCCCGATCTAGGGACCCCAGCAGCTCTTCCCTGGCACGCGACTTAGAGTCGCCGATGGCCAGCCGCAGAGTCTCCTTGGACGCGCGGTACACCTCATACAGCGCGTCTTCCTCGACGGGATCCCGTCGACGTCGTCTCCGGTATCGCGTGTACTGACGGCGAGCCGCAACGCACGCAACGCGCAGCCGCGCGATCTCGTCGTTCCACCAGTACACCTGGCGCCTTGCGGACTGTTGGCGGACACGGGGCATGGACGCATCGCAGATCCGCGTCATCGCCCCGCGAAACCACAGCGCCACCGCTTCGACGTCGACGGGGCCGTCCGTCGTCGACTCCCAAATCCAGGACTGGACTAAAGCAGCTTCCTCGAGTAGTTCCTTGTCAATGCGCTTAAGCGCCCAACGCGGGCCGTCGTTAATCGGGGTTGTTGGATGGCGGCCGCTCGCAGTCTGGGTAGAGACGTCGAACCGGATATACCGATGGTCCGACAGCGTCTCCACCCCCACGGCGACACGCCAGTCGCGGACTCGGCTGGCGACAGAGGGGCTAGCGAACGAGACGTCCACTATCGACCCGCCCCGCTGCCGCACGCACGTGTATTCCGAACCCCGATTCAGGACGACCAGACCAGTCGTCACCGCCCACTCTTCCAGCACCTCGCCCCGAGGATCAGTGACCGGAGATCCCCACGCCGATGACTTGGCGTTGAGATCCCCGAGCACCAGAACGGGACGAGGGTGATAGCGGCCTACAACGGCGCCCAACTCGACAAGGAAACCCTCAAAGTCGGCGAGATTCTTGTTGGGGGAGAAATACGCCCCCACGATGACGATGCCGCCCGAGACCGCAGCAACCCAGCCGCGGCCCCGAGACGGGTCGATCAGAGTCTCGCCAATAATGGCCACCAAGCCGTCAACGCACCCCAGCCAGTTGTCACGGGGTTGAATGGCACCCATCGCAACTCTGGACTTGTGCGCGGGGGTGTTATCTTGGTGAAACAAACAACTTTAGCGAGTTTGTCACGCCGTTGCTTGCGTATTTCCTCACGAAACTTTGTTATTTGTCCTGCTTACTAAGTCCCTATAATAGTGGCTTCATGGTTAAGGTATTCGATTATTACCACCCCTTGGCTGTCTCAGAAAAAACAGCCCATGATCTTACTGGCGGAACAACCTTAAACTTCGGAGTTGGAGATGACGATCTCTTCCAAGTCATGGACTGCTTTTTCGTTTCCGGGTCGTAACAGTGAAGCCATGTTTCGTCCATAGTTATGAATCAAGCTAAAAATCGGTCAAGATCTTGCTGTAACAAACCCAAACAGCTTTATGAAATTTTCAGTCTCGTTTGTTTCTGCGCGTCAGAAAGCATTTTGGGCACCCAGCGCGCTGATACTTTTTTCATACCCAAATGGTTGTCTATTCCAAATGGTTGTATATTATGGACACTTCCTATAGAAATCTTCATTTCTTCTGCTATAAATTATACAAACTGTACTGACAACACGACGATCCGCCAAGACAATGAATTTAATTTTTTTATCATTTGTTCAGTCACTACCGATGTAGGGCGTCCCGTGCGGGGGTCGTCGTTAATGGAAGTTCTTCTTCGCTTGGACTCCGCACACCAACGCGCAACCGTAGAATATGGAGGAAGATGAATCCCTAATGTTGCTTTCAATTATTGATTTACCAGCTCCGTAGTAAAAATTTTCAAGTAGAGACATTTTATTACCGCGGCAGCTTCAATCTATTTCTAAGTACATGTTCCGGCACGACACAAACGACTTCTATTTTTAAAAAACAAAAGAGAATTAATTGCTTTTATTATATGTAATGTCTGGGCTATGCCTGTCAGTATATTTTTTTTCTTTCCAAGGAAAAAGTATCGCATTATTACTATTTATTGATTTATTGAACACCTCTCGTACGAAAAAGGAACTGAATATTCGGCGTGGGTGGATTTAATAAGGCTACATTGACGTGGGAATAATCTCGCAGACACGATATTTAACACCATTCAATTTAGAAAAGGTGTCAAATAAGACGATTTATTTCTAGAATATTCCATGATAGGTAATATCTGTTTTTTATTGGACCAGTTGTTGTTTTGTCCGGTTATGTGAGGAATGGAGAATGGAGGCAATAAATGAAAATCAGTATGTCCTGTCAGACGGTAGCCGTTTCTGTAAAAACAATTTACCTATATAATCTCCGTCGGTCCAGTCGGGGGCCGCCTGTCGTAAAAGGCAACAAAACACCTAGCTAGGTGGCAGGGCCCAAAACCGCCTGGATGTCTAAATATGCCACCATAGTAACCTTGTGCTGTTTTCCAGCATAAGTGACTCAGGATCGAGTCCCCTACGCGGACGGCAGCGTGTTAGTGGTGCCCCTGGCACTGCTAACATTCATAGGCGACGGAAACTGCTTACTTAAGTGGGCAGTCGGCCTGTCTGGTGTCAGCAGCAATAATAAAATATCAATCTCTAAACGTATATATCACCGGAGATGGGGGTTTGAATTCTCCAGTTGCCGATCGAGGTGATCATTCCTTTAAGTTTAAATAATTTCAAACTCAACAACAACGAATCGTTAATTCGATTATTATTATTATTACATTTATGAAATTTTAAAAAGTACTGTATAAATTCCTGAAAATATAATATGGATAATCTCAGCTGAAACAATCTGAAATATTGGTTTCGAATTTACTCTGCCGAGAAATTAACATAAAACCTTTTGGTTTGGTTGAAGAGAATGCCAATCGACTAGAGGTTCTTTATCTACTTACATGATGGCCTAAGGTATTTTTAATAGAAATATAAAATGAATAGTCACCGTTCAGTTATTAATAAATACTGTGTTTCGTATAATAATGAAGTCGTGTTTTTGTTCACATTTTTTCTTTAAGCGACGGCACTAATGTTATTTTGATTACAATTTGTAACCATTCCTAAGGCTAATCTATTTTGGTTTTACACAGTTATTAATTTATTACAGGCTTCTATTGTATTATATATTACATTAAATACCATTTATTACAAAAAAACTATAGATAAGATATTGATTTCAAATCGCTTTCGGCCGGAAACGATACCCAAACGTTGGCTGCATTACGGCGTTGGATATCAACACTTATCCTTTGCCCTAAATACAACCCAGCTTGCTTCCGTGAAACCTCTATCAAGCGTTTTGACAGGCTTCAATATAATCTTGTGGAACCCACGGCCTCTAAGTCTTAACATCGAAAATTGAAAATATGAATCCGCTGAAAATGGATGAATATTTGCGGCGCTTCAGGATCTCTTGTTATGCAGCAGCAACACCGGCTACCAGAGCTCTATTATCACATAAATGATATAGTGTTAAAATGTTTGAAAGTTAAGATGATAGCTAAAAGAGAAAACTGGAAAGACAAAACACGCTATGCCGACCCCAAATAATGTGGGATAAGGCAGAAAGATGAAGATTCAATACCATCATAATTAAAAAAGTGTTAACAATACTCACAAACTGTCTTTGGATTTCATCTGCATCGTCTCTGCACTTCCTACTGTCTTCTAAGTGAAGGAATTTCGAGGAAGTGTCTAGAATAGTGTCTTCCTCATCATCATTCATCGTCATTTCTAGACACGCACGCTCAGGTTTTCTGGAAATTTACTTTGCGTGCCATTCAGAATTGGATTGTGCTTTCAGCTAAAATTTCCAAGTTCTTCGAGGTCTGCAGTGCAGTGTGCCTGCTTATACTTAAGCAACGACAGTATTCCTGTTAGCATCTTTAACTCTATTGATAGTCTGCATTAATTATCTTCTTAGGTAGATGGATTATCTTCTTAGGTACTTATCTTAGGCACAGAAACTGCTGTGTAACTAACTTGCATTATGATGCGTTTATAATCTTTATAAGAACTGAATTCAAATCATGCACTACTTATATATCAATAGGTTTGTTTACTTGTTTATAGCATAGTACGGTATTTTTGATAATATGTTAGCCTTTCTCTAATCGTTGTATCTGAAAAGATGCAAATAATAGCTGATGAAAAATTTTAATGTCGCGTCTAGTAGGCGACATTTAAAATAAGCACTAGAATTGATCCAGGCTCAGGCACTAGGCACTAGGCGATAGGAGAATAGCAGGGTTTATAAGTGGGTAGTCTCACGGAATTTCACATATCTTCCGACTGCCCCGAGATCAAGGAAATTTTCTTTTAATATTTTATACAATGTCATACGTAAAACCCGCTCCCCACATGCTCGGTATTCGGCACAAACATCAGAATCACCAAAAACGTGTCAAACACCGACCACAATCATCCAACACAAACACTGCATCCCCAGGCTTGGTGAACATGTTAGTATATTCCGATTGATTTGAACCGAACCCTTTGAATTGTGCACAAAAACCAACACCGATGCCGATAACTGGGAAACACAAACAAAAACAGGCAAACACTCATCCACACGTTCGTGTTTGTTGTTTGATATACGCTGTTTACCAAGCATGTGGAGCCTTAGGGCCTACGCAGACCGGGACGGCATGGCAAAGGATTTTGCCGTCAGTCAGCGCACATTAGCCGCTTAGATACCGCGGCATTCCAGCGCCTTGCCACGGCATGCCACAGCGCGACAAAGCACGCCTCGGCAGCTCCTGCTGCCCGATACACTTTTAGTCTTCAGTTGCGTTTGATCAAGTCAAAACGAGCGCCGGAGGCCTTGGCATGCTGTTGCCTACCCGCAGCACGCCACGGCATCCCGCCGCGGGAGCCTGTGGCGCGTCTTTCAATGCCGTGCAATGAAATCCCTTTCGATGCCACGGCATCATTTTAAAGCATAGCAATTTATGTAGTATTTCTATATCGATACGTTTGAATGTCCTTTAGTGTTATGTTTGTGTATGAGCGCGTGCGTAATGAAACACGGTTGTTAGCACCCTGGTTTAATTATGACGTTTGACATAACATTTCCTCCCCTTAGTTTATAACAATTTAAACAATATGAAGAATACAAATTAATCACTTACAATCTAACATTTTTATTTACAAGTTCATAGAAAAGAAGGGCTTATAATTAACCCTGGGAAGATCTCGTAATGATTTCGCCTGGTTATTGGCCCGAGATTGTGTTTCTTCTGGCCGACCCACAATCTCTACTGCTTGGTGTTGTATAAGGAGAAAGAAATAGAGAAGATGATAGCCAATTGCGAAATATGCATCCAGCTAAGGCCAGTTCCGTCACGCACAGCCCTGGCAGTTTGGCCTTTTCCCCCAGAACCGTTTTATCCCATCCTCGTCGCCACCGTTATGTTTGTGTATGAGCGCGTGTGTAATGAAACACGGTTGTTAGCACACTGGTTTAATTATGACATTTGACATAACAATTAGTAAAAAATTAAATCCCTTGCCATGCCGTCCCGGTCTGCGTAGGCCCTTAAAATAAAATTTCATTTCATTTCGAAAAACAAGGTCTCGTCCATTAATTTCGTATTCTCAGTATTTTTCCTACCCATTGACGTTTCGTCTCCAATTCGACCATATTTCTCGTAAAACAAATAACTGATGGAGTAAAGGAGTCGCTAAGGGGAGAAAGTCTTGATACTGCCCCACCACAGAACTGGCTGTGAGGGGGGCAACCACTTGCAAGGTTTTGTGGCAAGTCAAAGGAGATACTTCAATTGGCGGATGATGATATCATATCATCTGTCATAGTTTTTTTATATACGAGTATTGGGACATTTCACACAACACCATCTAGTCCCAAACTAAGTTGCATAACACTTGTGTTATGGGTACTACTGATATACTAGATATATACTTTTACGTCAGAAGGTAGTCAGTCAGTCGAGAAAAAGTGCCTATATTTTTTTTGTTTTTTACATTCCGTCTTAATTCTACAAGTACACAAGCTGGAAGTTTGTTTTTGTATAAAAACGGAAGCCTTATATTAATGTGTCGAAAGTCATTTACTATGAAAATCTAAACATTTATTCTTAATAAATTCTCAAATTTAAGGCAAACTCCCAAACAAGAATGCTTTTAAACGAACAAAGGCATCCGATCCGGGGTTGAGCCTTTTCTATATAGGTCACTCCTAACTAGGGTTGCCACATTTTTTGTTTTGTTTTGGTAGGTGGATATGCATATCGCTCACCCCGCCATGTGAACGGACGGCGGGGTAGTGTGTGACTCCCCGTGCAATGAGTCCGTACATCCTCCTCTCTACGCTGGGGGACGCACGTCACCTGTATACCCACTATAACCACCCCGGAGTTCCTTCGCTCGCCTTGAGTGCCGAGGCCGCGAGACGCGACAAATCAATCAGACCGTGGCCCCGACTGGTGTTGGCCCACTTTCACGGGCCTCTCCAAAGCCGGAGTATGCTGAACCTGGGCATCTTCTTTCTCATGCAGGGGTGAGGTGGACGCGCGGTACACCCACGCGCACCCCTTTCTCGGCCATATGTGCGGCCTGCAGCCCTTTCCTAGGGGACATCCCATCCCGCTTGGCTCCCGACCATCGCTAGGATAATAGCCGGGAGCGAGTGGGCGGATCCAGTGGTGGCGAGGAGATCTCGGCGTTTCAATGCCTATGCGGGGCAAACTTTGAGGGTGTGCAACGCCGTGTCCTCGTTGCCGGCATCACAGGACACTCTGTTGTTTGCTCTTTCTGAGCGATGCGGCACAGGTACCGCTCGATGCAGCCGTGCTCCGAGCGTACCCGTGTCACGTGAAACGACAGAGTGCAATGACGCCTGTCAAGCCATTGTTGGAGGGCGGGCCGCACTGCTGAAACATTGTTTTGGCCCGCACTGAGTTGCGCAAGTCTTTCTTTCTAAATGGCCGTGAGATTGTCCCGGAGCTCCACCCGCTTTACCTCGGTTTCAAGAAGCGCGGGGCGAGAACCCCGGGCGACGGCTTCCTGGTGCCACCGGTACAGCGACACCAAGAGGCGAGCTTCGAGATCCCACGACATGGATCCGGCGAGGAGAGACGGCCGCCCCGAAGGACACCGTGCGGTATCCCCTGATGGCCCTAACGGCCAGCGTGTGCTGCAGTTTTCACAGCAACACAGTGCTTTTGTCCGTCAGGTGCTCTGCCCAAACGGGGGCCCTGTAAAGGGCCCTTGACCGTACGGTCTCTGCATATAGTTTTCAGCACACTGGGTTCGGTCCCCCGATCTTGGGGAGTAGTTGGGTGAGTGCCCCGGTTGCCCTTGTAAGTTGAGGAGCTAGCTGCTCAAAGTGTGCCGAAAAGTCTCATTGGCGGTCGAGGACAAGTCCCAGATACTTGAGCTTTGTCCCGACGGCGATGCGAACGCTTCCCACCGTGATGTGCAGACATTTACTTTATATTATATATTTTAACTAACGTCAACTATGATGACGTCAAAGTAGCCATGTCAAAATACATTTATGTTTTTGCAAAACCAGCAATATTTTATGATTTTAACGAGTTGAAATAATTAATAAAATATATAACACGAAGTTTGTAACTATTTTTGTTATATGAATATTTAAGTAATAAATAATCGTTAATAATTCCTTGTATCACTAACAAAAAAAGTCAAAAGGCCTTCAAAATTACCATCAAAACATTATTTTAAATATATTTTAACCACTTTGCTCTAAAGCATTTAACAACTGACAACCCTACAGACTCGGTAATGACGTCACTGCTCCCTGAAGGCTCACGTTTCTTTCTCGTCTTGTACACGTGTTTGCAGACATTGATTGGTTGGTCAGATAAAGTTTGTTTTCAAATGAAAACATATTATTGAAACCTTTAACATATCTACTACACGTATCAGCTGGATAGACTGAAGCCTCGGAAGGCCTTCCTGAGAATTGGGCTCATAATCCCTACGTGAGGGATAAGATACTGGGGGACTATATAGTGTGCCTAGGCACACTATATAGTCCCCCTATTATATATTCTACAAGCTCTAGAGCTAGCTCGGTAATCACCACTTATCTTCCTCGCCGCTGTATATTTCTACATTCGAGACAGCGTAGGTATTCTATAGATGCACATACATATATATAATCACGCCTCTTTCCCGTAGGGGTAGGCAGAGACCACTTCTTTCCACTTGCTACGATCCTTACATACTTGTTTCGCTTCGTCCACTTTCATTATTCCCTTGATTATATAGATGCACACATTGCACACCATAGACTAAATTGTATTTGGTTTTACAAAGGCGCCAATTAGAAATCATCGCCAGTTAGACACACAACAGGTCCCGCAACTCTGGCGCTCCAGGCATACGAAGGAAAACCAGGGTAGTTTTATTAGGTATACCAGCGACGTGGGTCCCCTTGCATATAAACCCCTGTGGGGACCGCACGGGTACAAAAGTCCAACAATAATATTAGAAAAAAAATCTATCTTTAAAAAAAGTCTCGAAGATTCCTCTCGAATTTAAACTTGTGTTATTTATTGAAATAAAATTATAATTACCATATTTCGACAATTAATTTTATTATTATACTAACCGTATGACATGTATTGTTTGATTTAAATAAAATTATTATTATTATTGGCAATAAGCAAAATGATGGCAACAACCTTCAAAGCATGACTCGTGATAGCTGTCTTTAAATCTACTGAGCCTGTTGAATATTAGGAAAATTGTTTTCATATGTGTTTCCCTCTAATCACGCCAAAGAAGGCTTCGTTTATAATTATGACTGCTTTCATATTTGAATCTCTATTAGGTTCCGAGTATCTTGTTACGATGGATACAAATTATGCTTTATTCTAACAAAATAATATAGAAATAATAGTGGGATTCAACTATGTAGTCTCGTCTAGCTCCGGATTTTGATCAGGTCTATATACCCGGGTATTATCTGATAACGGATAGGAATAATGGCAAGACTTAATGGCAAGTGTAGAGTGACAGAGCATCTCGCGCACCCTAGTACTGGCCCCGGCCACCACGGCGTCATGATTTTCCTCCTGACGCAGGTCCTCTCAGGGCATAGTTGCATCGGGAGATACCTGTATCGAATAGGGCGGGAGTCAACGTCAGTGTGCGACTATTGTGGTGCGGGTGACGAGGAGGTCTCGATGTACCACACGGTCAAGAGTGAGGGTCGTGTGCTGTTGCGCACGCCCCCCTCAATCCTGAATTTATGCAGGAGAGCGCCAGGAGGGTAAAATCCTGACACCTTGATAACAACCTTGGAAGAGGCCTGCCATCATACACAAGGCACAGGTGGAACAAAGGGGTTTTTTGTGTAGACGGATGTCGGCTATCTCCCCCAGTTTTATCGTGGCGTCGTTCGTACGGGGGCACTCGTCAATCGGAGTATTTTCTCGAAAAAAAAAAGACTTAATGGAAAAAGGTCACTGACTACTGAAGTTTGTAATGCCTGGGCATTATAAATATTCTAGGCGAAAGGATTTGATAAAAAAAATATTGGTAGAGTGACAAATTGGGGTATGCCGTGAAAAAATGGGATTGGAATCGGAGCGAGAGGTGGTACGAAATATAAAATATTTTTGTTATGGGCGAACATTATTTTCGAACATTTTTCACTGACTCAATCGATAGTCTTTGAATTAGTAGTTTTATATTTAGACATCAAAAAAGTTGTTTACTCAAGTTCTATGCGAAAAGTGCTCAGTTATATCCTCTGTTCTTATACCATACAAAAGGTATCGAGTACAAATATTAACTACATTAATACACGTTCCAGACGATCTGAGAAAAACACAGGAATTATTTAGATCTTTTATGGTTTTTTATAAATATATGTATAAAATATATGAATGAGACATTGGGAAAATTTTTTGCCGAGAGCAAAATCTAAAATATCTATTGTAATCTAAAATATACATTCTATATACGATATCCTTGTTTTATCTTTTATATATTTGTGATGATTTAGGTTTTATGTGTAAAGAAGAAATCTCAAATATAATGAAAAAATATACATACTATCAACACTATACAAATATTAGAGAATGATTAAGCAAAACCCTCTGCTTATTGCGGTTTTATCCCGGTTGCATCTGTAGCCTATTTTTACGAGCTTGAGGTATGTTAGTACAGTCACAGGGCTACATTTCTACCTTCTGAGACTTTTGTGAGAAGTGGCTGATATGTTACTTAGGTCATAATAATTTTTTAAGACAACAATTTACTGCACTACGTGAAAACTTATATCGCAGGGCTAATATAAACATATATAATACACT
Source organism: Malacosoma neustria (assembly GCA_963693495.1). Taxonomy (NCBI): domain Eukaryota; kingdom Metazoa; phylum Arthropoda; class Insecta; order Lepidoptera; family Lasiocampidae; genus Malacosoma; species Malacosoma neustria. The sequence continues at coordinate 21,833,673 of OY856375.1, read as the reverse complement.
TCCAGACTAGAAAAAACTAATTTCACCAGGAAACTAATGTCCTCCGTGGGGATAGACCCTAAAGAAACTATTCAATTTACGAAGCCATCGAAAGTGGTGTGTCGTCTAATATTTCAAATATCTCTTCACGAATATGTATATTTCCGTATCAAATTTTAACAGCTAATTGTTTTATCCATTCAGCAATGTGAATAGTTATTACATTGCATTTAAATGTCACTGTCAAACTGACACTACACGCGCACAGCGCTAAGTAAAAGGATTATTGAAAAGCGTTTTATATCGAAAATATAAAATGCAGTTGAGCCATTTTCAAATAGTATTGAATACGAACTGTGTTAATAATTGTGTAACTTAAAAAGAAAAAATATACTTACATTTGGCGCATGTTACTTATTAAGGCTCAGTGGTGCACTGGCTTTCGAACGTCAGAACGGCTGCGGGGATCACAGGTTCGAATCATAAGTCTGATTGTTTAAATATAATATTTATTATTTATTTACAAGAAATATAGAATGCTAGTTCACTTGGAAAAAATTATTCTGTCTATGAAAAAAAAACAGAACTACCGTCACCCCTATTTCATCTACTTCAAGATTCATTTTTGCGACAAAAATAGTAGCCTTCTCCAAAGTCTAAACTATCTTTAGACCGAAATTTATCAAAATTAGTTCAGCGATTAAGACGTGAAAATGTTGCAGCCAGACAGAGTTTCTTTCACATTTATAATATTAGTAAGGATCAATTAAGAAGTATGATAGGACTTAAACTGAGTGACAGGATAAGAAATAGTCAGATAAGGAAACGTTGTGGTCTGAAAGAAGATGTAGTGACAAACATTGAGAAAGGTATACTGAGATGGTTTGGCCATGTCGAGAGAATGAATGAAGAACGATTGACGAAAAAAGTGTATAAGGCGAGTGTGAATGGAAGTGTTGGAAGGGGTAGACCTAAGCGGATGTTACGAGACCAAATCAGGGACGTCTTGAAAAAAGGCCAGGTCAAGAGTACCCTAAACCAAAGGGCATGTATGAAGGGAATAATTAAAGTGGACGAAGCGAAACACGTATGTAAGGATCGTAGCAAGTGGAAAGAAGTGGTCTCTGGCCTACCCCTAAGGGAAAGAGACGTGACCGCGTGATTATATGTATGTATGTATTAGTTGTCTAGTACCGATAACACAAGCATTCTTGTTATTTATAATTTTTATTATAATTTAAGCATGAGATTATTTTCATTAATATTTCAAAGAAATGCCCTAATATTATATGTACAAAGTTTCATAAGAATCTTTTGAATGTTGAAGAGCTAACTCAGAAATTCTTACAATATTTAATTATATATTAAAAAGAAAATCAACCATCAGCGTAGTTAAATATTATAAGAGGTTATGTCCGTTTTATCATGAAACACTAATTGGGTGTTCTCAGCTCATAAGTACGGCTATATTTTACAAAATGGAGGCTTTATGTCAACGCCAATAGATAGTAAGTACACGCAACCGCTCGCTCATTAAAAATGGCCAAATGAAAGCACGCGACCTAAGAATTTATATCTAATTAATTATAATTCTTGATCGAAATATTTGGTGGCTGACTATTACTAACTTGCTCACTATGTATAAAATAGATGAAGGAATGAAGATATGATAGTACTTAGCATCATCAGTAGTGAATAACTCGGATGCAGCCAGTATACATGTGTTACAATAAAGATTTATTATGATTATTGAACGCTAAGAAGACGATACTTAAACGCTATTGTTTGGGCTTGACTTGTCTATTTGTTTAATGCCATAAAAAGGAACCTATTTTTACAATTAAATGATTAATTTTGTATATATTTAAATTATTATATTTTTTCCAAGAAAAACTCATTGGCGTGTCCACCTACACCCTCGTGGCACGTTGGACTCCGTGATACTACTCGTAAGATACCCATTGTCTTTGTACTCACAAAAAAACCGCCAGTCGCCAGGTCGCCTCTTAGTCAGAGTAGGCATATTTCATAGTATGAGCATGACGACATTCTGACGCTTTCCTGTGACAATACGGGATTGATGGGGACACTGGGAGCCGTACGCTTGTTATTACACTCGCGGCGTAGTTGCAGGCAGCGGAATCTCCTTCTAGTGGGCACCTGCACCGCAGTAAACCCTTCCCCCCCCCCCCTTCTGACGACGTGGTCTACTCTTGCATCCTCCTTCACGGACATACCGTCTCGCAGAAGGAGGCGATGGTGGTCCATCCCGACTTGATTCCAATCATGGCCATTACTAAGGCTGGCAGTGAAGGTCGTTGGCCTTTCGCCGCTGTAGTCTCTAGTCATGCGTTGGCGTGAAGAGATATAGTCTCTGTTCTAAAGTTATTGAAGATTACTTTTTATTTTTCGTTTGCATTTCCATTTAAGTACGTTTATTAGTTTTTTTAACGAGTATTAATATACTCGTGGCATCTAAATCTCAAGAAAAATAAACAACTAAAATGTGAAATATATGTACGAAATAAAAAAGAATTTGTATCCTTTAATATCTTTTACTTGTTTGATAAAACTGTCAGAATGATGACAGTTGTAATAATAAGTTTCTTGAGTTCGTTTTTTTTTCAAAGCGAGATTTAATATTATCAGTTTCATCCGTGCAGGGGCGGAGAGAGAATACTAACCTCTGCGGCCGGGGTCAGCCTGTCGTAAAAGGCGACAAAATAACCCACCCTAGCTACGTGGTATGGCCTCAAGCCCGTCTGGGTGGCGAACACGTTTGGTCTTAAGTATGTCGCCATATAACCTTGTGTTGTGTTCCGGCATTAGTGACCCTAGTTCCTGTACTCTTATGGGACAGCAGCGTGTTCGTCATGTCACTGGCGTTGCAAACACCCATAGGCGACGGTTACTGCTAAATTCTAAGCGGGCCGTCAGCCTGTCTGCTGTCCTACAACAATAAAAAAAATCAGTATGTTCTGATCTTCTGACCTAAATACTAGTTATAATATAATAACTGCGAGCTTTGAGCTTGTAGGAAACGAATAGTAAGCTCGCCGCGGTTGTCTGAGGAGGATTGGTGGGTTACATTCACGTATACCGGTGATCTAGATGCATACAGTGTCTCCTCGCGATGCTCATTCACCCTACTAGGCGATTATGTTATATTATACAAATAAGGTTAGAAATTCTCTAGTAGGGGTGAATCTCACAATAACATATATTGTGGGATCCAAACCCGTAACCAAACTAGAAGTAGTTTGGTCTCAAAGTGTGATACCATTAAAGGAGCTTTAATATGTGTATTGCTCATTTTAAAATATCATCACGAACAACTAGTTATTGCATAATACTCGTAATAATGCTTAAATAATCCACATATCCCTTTCAGCTGCAAATCGAGGCCGCTGGCGAAGGTCCAGGTCCTCCGGGCAACAACAACTCCGAAGGTGCGGTGGCAAGTCCTCCCCGAGATGACAACCACAATCCACCCCAGCAATCCATATCACCCCGTGCCACACCCCTCACCTCTGCAGGTAGGTGGTTTTTCTCAGCTAAATTTAATATTAATAACTTAATTCAAATTCTAATATAATGTATATAATAACGGCCCATAAGCGTCCCACAGCTTGGCGCCTCCCTGGGAAAGTATTTGTCTTGACATCTAAGATGTTCGCACCCCGGCTCGTAAATTGTTCATCGTTAGTGACGTTAGTCAGGATCTGTGTACAGTCGTGGAACATGGTCAACTAGTGGAGATTATAAAGCGCTCTACTGTTCAAATCGTTATCACAATACATACATACTCGCACAACTGACGACACACACCTTACGCGTACCGACTAGAGTTGATTCATGAGTTCCTGAATATTGAAACAATTCACTCTACAACGTAAACATTCTACTAACAAAAGAGACTTTCTTGAACTTAACCGTTAGAAATTATAAGATAGCTAACTACAACATTATTAGGCACGATTAGGTGAACCTCTGTTAAGCCAGACACACTTATTACATATCTCCGCATTCCTCCTCTATTAATACCGTAGTGCATTCGATTTAGTTTATGGCATTTTCTTCAGCATACCTAAACCGTCTCGTGTGTAGTTGTTAAGATGTCACTGTCACTGTAAAGACACGAGAGCCACGGGCGGACGGGCGTGTGTGGGCGACATACATGTATACATCAGCGAGTGATATACGTCACATACATTTGACACTGAACGAGAATAATATGGATCTTCAGACATATGTCCCGTCAGACATATGCAGTTCATATATTACAGTGTTTACTTATATATCCTGTATGTACATATATAAAAAAAGATTATGTCCATAATATAATATCTACTACCATTTAGAAAACCATACTGCCATACAATATCGCACAACGCCATCTCTTGGCGGCAAATCAAAAACTTACTACCGTTATGCAAGTAAAGATAATTTAAATTGAATTATGATAATGATGAAACCAAGCTCGTAGATGAAGTTATGAAAAAAATTAACGTACCAGGTGAAAGCCCTGTGTACCCTTTCACAATTTACGTGGACATTGCTAATGCAGTGAGTAGTGAGGCATCCATAAGATTACTATTGATAGTTAGAACCTTTAGGAGCTTCCGTATACAGGCCAGTAATACTGATTATGCAGCAAACTGTTTATATGTGCAATTGGCATGTCTCATCCTTCTACAATCGCTCGAAAGGGAAGCTTGGTGGACTCTTAGCGTACACAACTGGAATTAAACGCTTGGAAACTTATATTTATTATTGTTTATTTAATTTAATATTGTTTAAATACTATCCTGTGAGTACAAATACGCGATATGCAACATATATCGCTTAATAAGTTAAAAACTATAATTTCGCAACGTGAAAATTGTTTTTGTTAAAAATGATAAGTTTCGGAAATTTTACCTAGTCAGGTCATAAATTCTGTCACATGTTTAATGTAAAATAATTGTAACAAGTTTATTAATTATGTAACCATTCATATACCAAAATGAACTTAACAAAACATAGATTCTTATGACATTAAAGTTTATTCAAAATGACCTCCGTGATTTTGAATACAAGCCTTCAATCTGCGCGGCCAGTTGTCTATCGCAGCACGAACGAGGTCCATGTCAATATCGGCGGCTGCCTTAATCAAGGATGTCTTGAGTGACTCCAAATTGGGATGAGGCTTTGAGCACGCCTTTTCCTCCAAGTGTTGCCATATCTTGTAATCTAACGGATTCAAATCTGGACTGGAGGAGGGCCAGTCTTCGTGCCGGATGAAGTCGATTTCACGCGCCGCCAGCCAGTCTTGTGTGCTCTTCGCTCTATGAGCTGGCGCCGAATCTTGTTGGAATACCCAGTGCCTGTTATTGAACATGGTATGAGAAACAGGTTCCACAAGGTTCGTCAGGACTGTATTTTGATACACAACAGCATTAGTTTTTACACCTTTCTCACAAAAATGTACCTCTGTTAAGCCCCAATAAGAAACTCCCAACCATACCATGAGCGAGGATGGAAAATGACCTCGTTGGACACGCGGAATACGGTTGCTCGCTTCTTCACTACTGTGTGCGTACACCTTATCATTTTGTTTGTTGTAGCTCTCTTCTACGGTAAACATTTTTTCATCCGAAAAAAGAATTTCCCGATATTTTTTTCCCGCGTACTGCTTCAACAAAGCGCGGCATCTCTTCAGTCTCAGGTCCATTAGACGAGCATTCAAACGATGTCCTGTTTTTCTTCGATATGCCCGAAGCCCTAAGTCTTCATTTAACACCCTTTTCACCGTCGTTCTGCTTAACCCCATCTGAAGGGCCAACAGTTTCTGCTTACGTTTGGGATTTCTTTGAATTCGTGCCTTCACAGCTTTTATCACTGCTGGAGTCCTAACAGACCGAGGGCGACCACTTCTTGACCTGTCATCTACACTAGAGTCTTCATTGTATCGTTTGATGGTACGATAAACGAATCTTTTGGTTATATTCAAATTTTTCAGTATGTTAAAAATTTGAATTGGCGCGTAACTGTAACGATGCAACGCAATAACTGCAACACGGTCTTCTTTAAGCGTCCACTCCATATTTAAAAATGAGTAAAATTCTAAAAGTTATACATTTTTATTTTCATGAACAATTCGAGATTCGAATTCAATAAACTTTTTTGTGGCCAGCATTCTAAAATAAAAGTTTTTACTGTGTGACAATACTTATGACCTGACTAGGTATATTCCAATTTAAATGTATTACAACTAACTTATTAATAATTACATTTAGATTAAATCTATACAAATAAATAAAATATACATAATATGAAATTTAAACTAAGTAGTACAATGAACCTAAAAAAATTTTAAAACGTGAAATTGTTTGTACTAGTAAATCTAAACCATAATATATTCAATTCAAATACAATAACAATATCATCCTCGCTTGCAAAAGTGTCGCCAGATGTTAAAATAGCGTAAGCCGATACGTTAGAGCTATCTTTTCCTCGTCTGCAAACAATTTTTATGGTGATTGTGTGTGTATTGGGCCAAAGATACACAAATAACAGCACAATTATTAGCTTCGCTTTAGACGCCATTCGAGAGAACAAATATTGGCGTGTTGTTCTTGTTCTTCGTTTGTTCATTCTTCTTCGACTTTCAAACTTGTATTGATGATATTATGATATGTTCATTTTCTGACAGTATCACCTTTGAGTAAAATCACAGTTGTATCTTAAAAATAAGAATTGCTATCTGGATTGATTATATGATTGGTTTGGAGAGCCTCCTTTCCTTTTGCTTCACTATAAGTCTTTGACGTTGAATGGCTCCTTTAATGACGTTAAGTTAGAATTTTTAGTGTTTTAATGATTGATTGATGATTTATTGCATGAAACAACCAATAAATTGAGTATCACATATTTTGTCAACATATGGTATACAATTTTACGAGTATAATCCTATTAATAATTAATATATAGACTATACTACTAATTACAATTGAAATTCATTTGACTGACGACATCCCTGGCGTAATGGCTAACGCACTTCGGTACGCTCGCGGAGGTCATGGGTTCGATTCCCGTCTCGCGTCTGGGTGTTTATGTATAACATGTATTTATTTACAAAAAAAGTATATATTTAGTATATCAGTTGTCTAGTACCCATAAGTGCTATGCAACTTAGTTTGGGACTAGGTGGCGCTGTGTGAATTATGCCAGTATATTTTTATATTATTTAGTCAAAATAAATCATACAAAGACATTTAAATAGATATAAATATAATAAATAAAAAAGTCACGCGCTTGAAAACTAGACAGACAACCTATTGTCTATAAAGATAATATATGTTAATTTTTATTTAAGTCTCATAATAAATAGTAAAGTCTTCCATCATAGCATCCATAAAATTCTCACGTTAAAAAGTGTTTGACAGAATAGAATCTCTCTTCCATTAATAAATTAAATTTTATCCGTGCAGGGGCGGAGAAAGAATACTAACCTCTGTGGCCGGGGTCGGCCTGTCGTAAAAGGCGACAAAACAACCCACCTTAGCTACGTGGTAGGGCCTCAAGCCCGTCTGGATGGCGACCACATTTGGTCTTAAGTATGTCCATAATAACCTTGTGTTGTGTTCCGGCATTGGTGACCCAAGTTCCTGTACCCTTATGGGACAGCAGCGTGTTCGCGATGCCACTGGCGTTGCAAACACCTATAGGCGACGGTGACTGCTAAATCCTAAGCAGGTCGTTAGCCTGTCTGCTGTCCTACAGCAATAAAAAAAAAAAAACTTGTTTAGAGGTTCTCTAATTGATTTTGGAATTTTGTTGAAGACATTTATCGTCATACGATGACAATTTCTCTTAAGGCAGCATTTGGTCTCGAGATTTGCAGCCTTCTGGGATCCCTATATTTGACCCTGGAATTAATATCACATAATTGAAATCTATATATTTAAGCGAAATACCACTCATCACAAAATCTCTATAGACCCAATTGATTTGAAAAATTGAATCTGTGATACAAATGCTCAATTACATCAGATTTTGCGGAAATTTTATTCAAAACGTACTTTTTAAATTTATATGGCAAAACAACGTTTGCCGAGTCAACTAGTACACATAAAAAGTTGATTACAATGAAAATAATTATGTTTTTGGTTATTACATAACGCATTAGTATTCTGTTATATTAACTATTCTATTATTATAAATATTTTTAGGAAACATTTTTATGCGTTAACTTTGAAACTTGAGCCTTGTAAAATATTTCTGTATACAATAGAATTTCATTTCATTTCAACTATATTCTATGTTTGTGAATAAAACCATGCGATACACAATTTTATCAAGTGCAGGGAAATTTGGTCTCGTCTATTTCAGTTGTTTTCTTATGGATCTTTGCTCGCCATAGGCCGAGTTTTCATTCTCATTCCCTGGAGGTTCTTAGTTCCTTTAAGCAACGGTTCTCTATAACGTTCATATTGCGTACGCATCTGATTTGAAATGAGCTTGCGGCTGAGGTTTTGAAATATTTTTTGTTGTGAGCTTACGCAAAATTGTGAAATGTTTTTGAAGGTTTTAAAGGCTGTATTTTAAAGATCTACTATCGCCTTCATAAATCACTCAATGGGTTAACAGATTGCAAGATTTCCAAGTGTTATTGTACATTCAAATCTTTCAAGCGCGAATTCTATGGGGCATCACTATAAATCTAAGCCAAGAAAAAAGTGGTGGGCGTGTGAATAAATTAGTTTTCATATTATTTTAAAATTATTTTTCACTCATTTTATTCTTGTTTTATTTTATTATTGCTGATCAGCAGCAGACAGGCTGAAGGTCCACTCAATAGTAAGCAGTTACCGTCGCCTATGGACGGACGAAAGGGGCACCGCGAACACGCCGCTATTCGCATACAGGAACCTGGGTTACTAATGCTGGAACACAACGCAATGTTATTATGGCGGCACTCATACACCAGAGGTGGTTGCCATCCAGACGGGCGTCGCCTTTTACGACAGACAGACCCTGGCCGCAGGGGTTAGTATTCTTACTCCACCCCTGCACGGAGAAAGAATACTGGTAATCATTTATGTAATAGTAGTGTGTATACGAATGCCTGATGGTTACTATAGTGGGCCACGTGAACGCAACGTCTCGAATATACCCCTGTATCATAGAGGAGGTAAGAAGAATGATCTAATATAGGGCAGAAGTTGAAAGTGTCCAGCAGTACGCTGTAAACTGTACTGTGTCCTTGACAATGTGGCGACTAAGTAATCCAATTGTCGTTTTAGTCTTTGCTAAAATGGGTTGGCACTGAAAACCTGAACTGTGTCAAAATAAATTCGATGCTGAGTTGCCAACCTCGTTTGTCAACGTTACGTAATATTAGTTCTTACATGTTTGTTAATTTGTAAGGTTTATGTAATCAATGTATTGACGTTATGTGTAATTTTCTCTAGTAAATATATACTAATAGTATAAATATGAAAGTAACTGTCTATCTGATTCGTTTTCACACCTAAATCAACGAACTAATTTTGATGAATTTCGGTATAGAGATAATTGGACTTTGGAGAAGGACATAGGCCACTTGTCACGAAAATGAAACTTAAAGGGGGTGAATGTAATTAAGTACTGTGTTTTTATAATTTATATTGCAGAACAACGTTTGCCGGGCCAGCTATTATATATTCTTTCTTTTCTAAAAATGTGAAAGGAGTCTCCCCATATCTCTTTCTTTTTTATTTTCAACAAGGGCTACACGGCTAGATTTAATTAAACAAGGTTGGCTTCTAACGATCTAAAGCAGTGGTGCGTGAATTTTTTTGCATATGACCCCTTCAGTAGAAAGAAAAGTTTTGGCGACCCATAGATTAATGCCATTAAATAAACATCATTATATCCAACACATATTAATTTCATTTATGATTTCAAGAAAATCATTTTTATATAACATAAAAATCAGTAAAATTGCCCTTTAATGAAATGTATGAAGCTACGACTTTCTATTTCATCACTGTTCGGATTGTTGGTTTTTGCAAGTCACATATCATCTATCAAGGTTTAACGCGAGCGGTATTTAGTTCTTATTGCAACTAGTTTGCTAAATCCAGTTTCACATGACATGAATTTTAAGAAGACTGAGTCTTGAATTGATTTTGAAGAGTACCATCGTTAATAAAATCTGTTAATTGCTCTTTCTCAATAACCTGAATAGTTGAACTGCATACGTCGTAGGTAAATCGATCACGAATCCAACCAAGATCGTTTTCAGGAAATTTTTTGAATCTTATTGAAAAATTTAAAATTTGGCAACCCCCACAGGTGTCACGACCCCTAGTTTGCGCACCACTGATCTAAGGGATAGTTGGTTTCAACTAAAAGTGTTGGTACAAAACGTTGTATACGAAAATGTCTATTAATAACTTTGAGTTGATAAAGCCCAGTGTACCAACCACATTGTTGAAAACCTCATTAAAAACATCATTAGTTCTGGCTAATTGCGAACATGTCCTTACGTAATCCATCACGCAATCACTTTGTTACACCGCTTTTGGGAAAGAAAATCCTTGTATACGAATCGCCTTGTCCATTCAGAAAATAGATTGAATTTTTTTATAAATACATTTTGTACGCTAGATAAACCTATTTAAAAAAATATCGATAGAAATTTCCTCCGTGGGACAATCTCACAGGTGGACATGTGATATCAATAACTTGCAGACATGGTGATGAATACATGACGACCTCCGCGGCGTAACGACTAACGCACTTCGGTATGCTTGCGGAAGTCGCGGTTTCGATTCCCGTCTCGTGTCTAGGTGTTTATGTATAATATATATTTATTTATAAAATAAAAGTATACATACTCATCAGTATGGTTAAATTATAAATAATAAATGACAATTTTAGCCATTAACCTTTGGATTAATTTTACCAAGTCGGTTGTGGGATACACATGACTCTGGTTGACGAGGATTAGATATTAGAAGCTTTAAATATCATCGGTAGCCAACACCGATCATCGTATGCTAGCAGCGAAACAGCAAGACCCTATTTAACCTCAACTTCTCCCGTCATGCCTGTTACCGCATTGAATTCGTGTCAACATTAACGTTTCATTTCCTTTCGCATTCTCATTTACTTCAATTGGTTGCGAAGTGGCTAATACGGATGCACTGAGAAAATGACTTCCTAACTTTACTTGAACGAGGCCATCCCGGCCTTCCTGCAACATCGAAGTAATTTATTTATAGGTGTTCCCATCAGTGATTACAATATCAACCTTTATTTATCTCGGTGGCATTGAAAGTTTTTAAAAGCGGCCAGTTAGAAACATTGTCGATGAAAACTTTATAAATCTTAATTATAGAACTCTTTGGTAGTCTAATGTAATATAGATTGATAGATAACGCTTTATATATCACCAAAATTGCAAACTACAGAAAAAGTATACAATAAATTGATGAAATAAAAAAAATGTTCGAGAGCAACGTCGTCAAAGCACCGTTCTGTCCTTCACCGTTCTGTCCGTGCAGGGGCGGAGAAAGAATACTAACCTCTGCGGCCGGGATTAGCCTGTGGTAAAAGGCGACAAAACAACACACCCTAGCTACGTGGTAGAGCCTCAAGTCCGTCTGGATGGCGACCACCTTTGGTCTTAAGTATGCCGCCATAATAACCTTGTGTTGTGTTCCGGCATTAGTGACCCAAGTTCCTGTACCCTTATGGGACAGCAGTGTGTTCGCGATGCCACTGGCGTTACAAACACCCGTAGGCGACGGACGGCCTGTCTGCTGTCCTGGTAATAAAAAAAAACACTACTACGCTTCAGCGAACTCCGTAGAACGAACAATTGAATATTTAACTATGGCAGGTGTCCAGATAATGAGTCATCCGTCGTGAGTCTTCTCAAGAAGAAATTAAAGATAAACTTCAAGGTATTCGCTTTACGAGTCATGAAGATGCGATGAGTGCGTTCTAAAATGCCATAGAAGAGACCCCTATGGAAGAATGGGCTCACTGCTTTTCTCAGTGGTTCCATCGAATGCGAAGATGTATAGAGAGGAACGAAGACTACTTCGAAAAAAAAGTATCGGAAACTTTCTACATTGAGGCGTTTTTTCTAAAGGCGTTTTTAATTTTCTAAAGACTTTCAACGTGACCCACGTACAATTGAAATTTTTTTTAAATTTTGCTTTTAAGCATCAAGCACTGACCATTATGAAATTTTCTTCACATATAGTCAGTACATGAATAAAAAAGAAAGAGTTAAGAGTACAGGCTTGACTCGAAGCTTTTTTGTAGACAATGTAATGCTGAAGAAGAACCAATAATTATTTAACTGAAAATAAACATTCTACATTGTATGCAGGCAAAACAAAGTTTAGAAATCTATTTTACTATGTTAAATCAATGGAAAAAAATTCGATGGTGGAACTTTTAACCTTAATATTATTAAGGACTCAAATTTTCATACAATTTTTCTTTTAACATAAATAACAAGAATTTCATAGGAAAAAAAGGTTTATATTGAAACACCCTAATAGTCAGGGTTACATACATACATACATACATACATATAATCACGCCTCTTTCCCGTAGGGGTAGGCAGAAACCACTTTTTTCCACTTGCTACGATCCTTACATACTTGTTTCGCTTCGTCCACTTTCATTATTCCCTTTATACATGCCCTTCGGTTTAGGGTACTCTTGACCTGGCTTTTTTTCAAGACGTCCCTGATCTGGTCTCGAAACGTCCGCCTAGGGTAGACCTAGGCGGACGGGGTTGTTGGGTTGTTGGAAGGGATAGCCCTTCCAACACTTCCAATTACACTCACCTTATACACTTTTTTCGTCAATCGTTCTTCATTCATTCTCTCAACATGGCCAAACCATCTCAGCATACCTTTCTCAATTTTTGTCACTACATCTTCTTTCAGACCACAACGTTTCCTTATCTCACTATTTCTTAGGGTTACATCTCTAATGTAAAAAGTTTGTGGTATGTCGTACTCGTAAATATCATTGTCAATATCTCAATAAAAGCACTCCTTTGTCCTGTGTGATATGCAAAATCTAATAATGATGCGGCATTGATCACTTTGATGGAAGCAGAAAACTGGCAAAAAGCTATACTAAAAGTCTAGCATAAAGTTTGAACATATGGTCTGAAACAGGTGAAAGATATACAGCCTCCATCTTAAAACAGAAGTTGGGAATATTGTTTCTGAAACGGAATCTTTAGCCTAGTAAACCAACCTTAAACCGTGCTTTATGTCAGGGTACTAAGGTTTAATTTAATGTGTTTTTTCTCGTTGAATAAACGAGTGACCCAGTGACCCTGCGGACTACCCTTGACTGTCCGCAACGAAGCCCTTCAAGGTATAAGAGAGGCGCTTAACTCGTATGGACGGTCGATAAATGAAGATTATCGGAAGCTATAATGATACATAGTTGCAGTATGTTTGTAAAAGAGTCGTATAAAAACTTTCTATGTCAACCTTATTAATCTGTGAATCCTACTGAAGAATGGATGAAGTCCTGCCGCATTCTTCTCGGGGTTAGACGGTGAGACTCAGAAAGAATTCTTTCTTTCTGAGTCTCATAACACAAATTACAGTTACATTGTCCTAAATAGAATCTAACTCATCATGAGGCTGGTTCTTAAAAATCAACGTCGTGGATATTAACATAAACAGGCAGAAACTTATGTACTAACAATTATTAAAAAAAATTAAATAAAACAGCACATCAAGTAAAAAATCACAACATTTGAAAAAACTCAGTGCTGTAATGATACTGACGACAAGATCGATTACAAATCAGAGCTTGAAAATGTAATACGTTAAAAACAATAATAACATGAATCTAATAATATTTGAGAGGTTAGAGATTATTTTAGAGAGAAACAAGCAGGAGAAAGGATTTTAGGTTAAAACCTAAATTTAACGCTAAAATCACCCTGTTTTTTTACTATTTTTATACCTGAAATCATCAGACAGGCAAATCGGCTCACCAAATAGTTCGTGGTCACTTTCGAAAAGGAACTGAATCCAGGTTTACTAGTGCCGGAACACAACACAAGGTTATATTATATTCTAACGGCATTTTTTAAAACAGGGGTGGTTTCCGAATGTCAAACTGTCGTAAATTGAATAATTTAGGATATCAGTACTTTTAACACGGGAAAAAACTGCTACTTCAAACAGATAGTAAACCAATTTGATAAAAGCCGCTTAGAAGATTGTTTACATCCATTCAAAGTCGTAGCAAAAGGTAAACAAAGGTATCAGTCGCCCACACAATACAATAAAGCCTAAGCATGCCTTTGGAGGATGATGTGGGCAGCGTTTAATTTCAAGTGGGCACCAAACTTTAGTTGGCTAATCCGCCCACAATTACCTTTTTTCCATTGCCCACAATACCTCTATTATTATACAAAATAATGCGTAGGGTTGTTCTGTAATATTGTTATAGACGAAAATTAATTGAAAACACTAAAATTAAATATTTCGTTCTTAAATGACGAATATTTATACTTTTGGTACATTATTTGTATATTTTTAATGCGATGCTGTAAATCTGATGACTTTATCTTGACAATAAAGTAGAACAACCACTGATTAGGGGATAGGATGACTTTTATAATACTTTGTATCTTCTACTGCAGATGGGAATTGGAAGGAAAGATTGTTATGTGCCCAAGACCTGACTGAGTTTTAAATCAAGTGTGGCAACAATAAGCTGATAACGATGACTAATTTACGTATCTGTAAACTTGTCTAAAATCGTGTATATTTTAAGAATCGCTGTAATTAAATCTAAATAAGTGTCAAAGTTGTTGCTTTGCTAGTTTAAAATAAATAATTTTTAATTTAATTTTTATTTACACTAACATTAAAGAGTTGCAATTGACCCATCAAACTACGCAGCAGTTTGTCGGTGGGAACAAGCGCCAGTAATCAATGTCTTTAATAATTTGTCAGCCATGTGACCAACGTAGCGGTATGCGGTGTTTCCTCGGCCAGGGCCAGGATCCTGGCGGCCAGCCGGTAGGCAATAGGAGAACAGCTTGCTTTTTGTGGGTAGTCTGATGTCGACTATCTTTTCCGGAATCCCACACACTCAGATTCGTCAACCAACAGAGTTTTTCCTCGAAAAATAATACGGGTGTTTCCTATATGAAAGAGTTGAGGTTATCAGTGAAATAGCATGAGCTTTTGCTTTATAAATGAAGTTTTATACCCGTTTCTGAATTTAATGGCCAGCCCTAATAAAGGTTCACTTACACTCGAGGGAAATTAAATCTCTTTAGCCATTCACATTTTAGTTCAATGGAGTTATTTTTAAAATTGTTTATTATTAATAGCTACATTTTGAAATGTCATCATCCAATCATGGTTCACTGTTGGACGTAGGCCTAAGTTTGCGCTACAAATTCTGGTCCCTTTCTTTGCCCAACCAGCCCCTCCGGCAACCTTGACGTCGCTCCATCGGGTTGGGGGGTGTCTTACGCTACGTTTGCCTAGACGCGGTCTCCACTCCACAGGTATGCTCCAACGCCCACCGGTCTTGCAATAAACGTGACCGACCCATTGCCACTTCAGCTTGCATATTTTACGAGCTATATGAATTACTTAGTTTCTCCTACAGATTTTGTCCACAAGAGAAACACCTAACATAGCCCGCTGAGTATCCACGTCTTGGTTCCAATATTGACCAACGGAGCCGAAACGTGGACATTTTGAATACAATACGTAAATTATTATTTTATGCCATCTGTTTAAACTTGGTCGCATCTACGACTAACACTTCGAATTTCTCTATTGAGAATACAAGACCAAGCTTTTCCTGAACAAAGATCCTCTCAACGTGACCTAATTTAGTTTCTACCAGATGTCTTTTGTTTGATATACCCAACCCCCACCATAAAAGTTCTTTTGCTGCTGATCTAAGAAAAGAAGTAAGTCATTTATCGTTTTTTACAACTCTATATAAAGTGAACGGGTAGAATTGTGCTTATTTCTGTCACATGACCAAAGCATTTTTGGAAATTAAACGGAAAAAGATTCATAGTCAACCCTTATTTTAAAGGGGATATGTTCTTTTCCTTTTTTATATTGTAGATTTACCATTAGTTTGACCTCCTTCACAGTACAGAAATTTATTTTAGAATGATTAATTTGAAAGAGTACAATATTTTCAGCGGTCCGTGCTCCGCTACCGCAAAATGAAAAACCGAGTGATTTCCTCACTTCGAGTTCTATGAAAAGAAATCGTTAAAATAAAGAACATCACTGTCAAATATTATGATGTATAAAACGATATTAATCAGTAAATAAAAAAGATAATGTTATCCTAGCCCCACAGAATGTTCTAATAATAGGAAGGTAATGATATATTTAAAGTGAAAAATTTGTGTGGCGGTGAGATCTTGCACGTTGCAGATATTTATCACGAGAGCCTGTCCGTATGTAGGTCAACGGAATTCCCAATTGGGGCGAAGACAAACCTTCTGTCTCGCGTTTCTACGTGTTCTAAAGTAACATCAATATTTTCGCTTAAACTAAAGTTTGCTATTAACTTATTTAAGGCGTTTTCAATATATCGAGCAAGTTGTGAATTTTATATGGTAACTTGTTTTATGGTTTTATATCAGTTGTTTTTTGAAGTCTCAGGGCTTAATTAGGCTTTTGAGTCCTGTGTGATTTTTTGTGGTGGCTCTTTTTCGCGTAGCTTTCTTTACCTGTATGCTGGACCACTATTTCGTTCCTGATATGCGATGAAAAGCGAAACTTTTTCTACTAGCTTACATTCAAAAAGAAGGGCGCTGTAATAAGAAATATATCTTTCTGTAACATATTTCTACACTGGCTTATGCCTACATTACATTTAAGATAAATAATAAATCTTTATTTTACGTCTATTATACAAACTACTTTTTTGTTTTTTCTTTCTCAGCTTGAAAGTCAGACCGCCGTCGTCTTTAAATACATCAAATCAGGACAATTATCACAACAATAGGTCGTGTCATAAAACGACATCTACGCGCAAAGGCGCCAAGTTTTTCTATAAGTACTTTACAATACTCCATAGAGACTTTAGGCTTCGAAAAGATATGTTAGCGATCATTAAATAGAAACAAAAAGATAACCTATTCGATATCCAAGCCTCCAACTTACATTAAAGCTATATCATCAATTAAAAAACGTAGGTCCAATATTGATGAAAGTAATTTCAAAAATAATTCACAGAACGCAAAGTTATTGTGGTAAATACTGCGATTTAATACTAAAATTATTTGAACAATAGGAAATTCACGCCATTGTTCGCGTTCGAATTGGATTGAACAGGTTTTGGTACAGTACAGATGAAACAGTACTCATAAAAAATTTAGTTTTTTTAAGTTGAAGATTAAAGTTTTATTTACTTTTTTGAATGGACAATTGTACTCTAAGAGATGACAGAAACATACAAAGTATCATATATACGTATTCGGGTCGAAATTACTTATAGACTATACAGGCTACATATATTTGTAATGGATGGTGCTCCATTTTTTTTGTTGCTGTGGGACAGCAGACAGGCTGACGTCCAACTTAGAATTTAGCAGCTATCGTCGCCTATGGGTGTTTGCAACGCCAGTGGCATCGCGAATACGCTGGTGTCCCATAAGTGTACAGGAACTTGGGTCACTAATGCCGGAGCCCAACACAAAGTTACTATGGCGGCATACTTAGGACTAAAGGTGGTCGCTATCCAGACGGGATGGGTTGCTTTGTCGCCTTTTACGACAGGCCTACCCCGGTCGCAGAGATCAGTATTCTTTCTCCGCCCCTGCACGTATAAAATCTTCCAATAATCACGGATTAAATCCATTACAAATATACCCACAGACTCGAACGTGTAAAATCATAAACCCAGACGAAGATAGTTTATCTTTCAGATAATTCTTTCTTCTTTGATTAATTTCTAAAGACATTTAATGATGATATAAGCGACTAATTTCATTCTAGGGCTTACTTAAATAAAGTAGCAAAAATACTTCTCTTAGAAAGGGAGTACCTCTATTGTTCACCAATTAAAGTAATATTTATTACATTAGAAAAAAAAATATACGTAATATATCAATAATCGGCGATTTCTTCCAGGCAACCGTTTAACCCAGGAGAAATAAACATATATTACAAAAAAAAAAAGAAATTAGCGGTGGTGTTACATAGAAATTAAATTGTTATACAGGGTAACTTTGACAAACCCGTCCAAATTCACACAGAAGAATCTTTAGTAAAAGTTATGAGAAACGTGTATTTTAGTTTAGTATCGCATAGTACAAAAATGTTGAGTAATCAGCATCACAAAGTCATTCAAAGAACTTGCAATTTACTTATTACGGCGCGAGAGTGTCAATGACCTCTCCATCGGTACAGCAAAAAACTGGCAATGACCTAGTAAGCGGGCGAGGACGGCGGTCATTGCACCGGGCGAGCGAATACGCACTACTCATTTACGCGGGAGAGACAGAGACTGGTAATAACAGGTTAACGTATGGCGTTTGCACCATATGACTATTCTGTATTTTTGAATTGAATTAATGATCATATTTTCCTTGGAATGAAATATTTTTTTGACATACATTTTTTTTTGCAAAAATAGGTTCCTTAAATGATGTTTAGTGCATAAAAAAAATTCGGACGGGTGTGTCAAAGTCAGCCTGTATATTATTATTTTTGTTAGACTGCAATTAAAGGTAATGTTAAGGTTTCTTACAGAATGAGTGGGTCAGGCGGCAGTCACTTCTTGAAATGTATCAGCCATATCTATTTCATATTTTTTTCTTGGTTAACTTGGTTCACTCTATAGTGAACCCTAAGTTCCAAAATGCAGACTTTAGAAATAACCGGTACTAAACACCTCGATGATGATATCTTAGTTCAAGTCAAGCAAGTCTACATACCTATTGAATCGCATAAATCGGTTAGAAGCCCGTTTATACACCAACTAATAATACTGAAAATTTACTGTACCCGTGTAACAAGTCGAAAGGGGGCGGGGGAGGGATTAGAGTGAATTGTTATTCAGCACGTCAATTTCAATAGATCAGGTGAATTGACAGCTTTTCGCGTATCCTTTTTGAATGTCTATTCAGGGCTTTTGGAGGTAATAGAAACTTGGGCTTATATTGATAGCGAGAGTTTGACATATTTATTTTTCATTCAAATTCAACTTGGATTACTTCGGAAAGGAATAGTGATATATTATTGACAAGCTCGCTTTGGTTTAACGATAGACCGGGTCGCTATTACCGGGTTTCGCGGCTCTTATTCTACTTTCATACGGTGGTTTAGGTGAGTGTACCACGTGTGTCTTCCAGCCAAGATGGCGGATAAGGGCATATTGTTCGGGGAATCCCGCACTCCGCTGTGCATCTCCCAAACGTCGTGCGTAGACCCGAATCCCATGAAATAATAATAATAATAAATATTTATTAAACTTTGTTTACAATAAGAATACATGGGTGGTGGGAACCTTTTAGTAAGTATATAATACCTGTGTCAAAAGGTTCCGCTCTTCACTAGACTTTACAAATAACAAAGATATGATTTACAAATAATAAAGGATTGATAGGTTTACGTGTGTATGTGGTATATGCATGTATGTGGGTGTGTGTGTATTTTATAGTTGTGCAAATATCGAATTTATTTGTTTTACATAATTAAAGTATTCCTGTACTTGCACCAGTTACCGATTCTAAGTTTGTCTTTTAAAGACTTCTATTTCATCGTATGTTTTATTTTTTAACCAATTTAATACTTTAATTTTTCAGTTATTTTTATTCATGGGATATATATCAAGTATTTCATTGATTTTATTATATACATTGGCTCCCTGTTTTACACATTGTCGAAAATGTATACAATATCTTGGTAAATAAATTAATATTCACTGCATAAGTGTTTTTGTGCGTGCGGTAATCTACACTAATATTATAAAGAGGAAATATTTGTATTTTTGTATGTTTGTAACGAATAAATTTAAAAACTACCAGATCGATTTCAAAATCTTTCACCGAGTTGGAAATGCATGACGCACACCCCGCCGCGTGGGAACGGATGGCAGGGTAATGTGGTACACCCCGTGTAATGCGCCCGTACGTCCCCTTCTCTAGCCTGAGGTCACAATTAGAATGCTACGTTATCCGTGATATATATACATATTTGTTACTAGAAAAATTTAGGGACTAAAACTGTAATAAAAAAACTACTAATATCCTGCATAAAGATATATTTAGATACTCTACGTATATCCCAAAATGTTTAAAAAAAGTCCAACCGTGCGAAGTTCACAATAAAAGGGCACTCCTTCTTCCTGCGCTAATCTCACTTTATATGGGATCGGTACAGCGTGTTACATGTTGTAATAGTTGTGGCTTAGTTTTTACAACTGGCCGCCTGCCTGACGTTAACTCCTTTTTGGGGAAAAATCTGTCATTCCGTATCTGTATCCGTGCAGGGGCGGAGAAAGAATACTAACCTCTGCGGCCGGGGTCGGCCTGTCGTAAAAGCCGATAAAACAACCCACCCTAGCTACGTGGTAGGGCCTCAAGCCCGTCTGGATGGCGACCACTTTTGGTCTTAAGTATGCCGCCATAATAACCTTGTGTTGTGTTCCGGCTTTAGTGACCCAAGTTCCTGTACCCTTATGGGACAGCAGCGTGTTCGCAAAGCCACTGGCGTTGCAAACACCCGTAGGCGACGGTAACTGCTAAATTCTAAGCGGGCCGTCAGTCTGTCTGCTGTCCTAAAGCAATAAAAAAATTCTTTTTATTTAAATTATTTTTCTCGTTTCACGTTGAAAGTAGGACACGAAATTTCGTTGCCAATCATCTAATATATTCTCAAGCGACACTTTTATTGGTTTCTTCTTGAGTAAACAACATCCGAGTGTTGGTTTGGGTGTGTAGGATGGCACTTTTGCCGGGTCGCCGACTTTTACGAGGTCCGTGCACAATTCACATTCAACAACTACGTCACGAGGGCTTCTAAATAAGAAATTCGCAGTGCCGAGCGACTAGAATGCTCTTGGACCTGCATTCCGCTGCGCTTGAATGCAGACACAAGCAGCTTGCACGCAATGCCAGTGCCCTACCAGGCTGCTGGACTAGATATCTTGTAAACTCTGCATACCACGAATAAAGTTTTGGGTGTGTCTGGAAGTCCTTTACTTTCTATTTTAGATTTATTTTCACAGTCGTGTCTGGCATTACCCGCCTTGCCGCTGAGTATACTACGTTACCAAGATACGAGGACCCGATAATTTATTAACCCGATCAATTATGAATGCAAAGTTGAAGGGACAGGTCTATAAGACGATCATTAGGCCTGTCCTTTTATACGGCTGTGAAGCGTGGCCAGTGTTAGAGCGACACAAGCAAGAACTGCGTGTCACGGAGATAAATATGCTGCGGTGGATGTGTGGAGTGACGCGGAAGGACCGCGTTAGGAACTCCCGCATTCTCGGAAGCCTTCATGTCCGTGCCATTGCGGATAAATTGCAAGAGTGTCGGCTCCGATGGTACGGCCACGTTTTACGGCAACCGGATGCTTACGTGGGAAACAAATGTCTGGCCATGCCGCCTCCGCCGGGCCCCGGCAGGAGGGGTAGACCCAAAAAATGCTGGCTTGACGTCGTAAAGGGTGATATGCGTGCCAATGGGCTCACTACCAGGGATGCTGAAGACCATGCGAAGTGGAGAAGAAAAAGTCGGAAAGCAGACCCTGGGTGCCGAAGCGAGAGTTTGGGCTGCAACCGGGATTCATCGCTAAGATGATGATGATGATGAATTATGAATGCAATAACATTTAATTAACGTTTAGAAATTCATAAAATATTTTTATAAAGAAGCAGCGAGTTTCAAGGTCTCTAGATTGCTAAGAGGAAGATTGCTGGGAGCCACCACCAAAATATATGAAGATGGACGCTTCACTGGTATAACAATTAAAAGATTATACATCAAATCATAACGTCATTAAACCCTGTTTCTGTGACCTAACATTATCCCCGAAAATAGCTCAATTTAGCCGGATGCACGGTTCGCTGACAGTGACCTATTTTGCCATGCTCATCGCAATTTGACGACATCAGGTGGCGTATGTGTTGACACCTATAATGTTGTAGTTTGAATGTATTGAGAAACATTTTATCGGATAAAGAAAGTGACTTGTAATGAAATATTATTTATTGTTTCCAGCTGTGCAAGTTTATAAGAGGTGCTTTTTTAAGCGTTTGGTTTTTAATTTTAAAAAAATAAAAACTGAAAATTGTAAATAAGTATAAAATATTTATTGGGGATTAAAAATCAATTCTTGCCATTTACTTTTTAAAGATTATTTCTTGGGTATGGCAGAAGAAACATGAAAGCAGAATAAATGCAGTTGAGATGAGAGCGTTAAGAAGTATGATAGGTGGTAAACTGAGTGACAGGATAAGAAATAGTGAGATAAGGAATCGTTGTGGTCTGAAAGAAGATGTAGTGACAAAAATTGGGAAAGGTATGCTGAGATGGTTTGGCCATATTGAGAGAATGAATGAAGAACGATTGACGAAAAAAGTGTATAAGGCGAGTGTGAATGTAAGTGTTGGAAGGGGTAGACCTAGGCGGACGTTTCGAGACCAGATCAGGGACGTCTTGAAAAAAGGCCAGGTCAAGAGTACCCTAAACCGAAGGGCATGTATGAAGGGAATAATGAAAGTGGACGAAGCGAAACACGTATGTAAGGATCGTAGCAAGTGGAAAGAAGTGGTCTCTGCCTACCCCTACGGGAAAGAGGCGTGATTATATGATAGATAGATAGATAGATACACTGAAGGAAAGCATATGTGCGAACCCATATAATGACAGAAGACATAAATAGAAATAAGAAGGACAAAAATAAGACGATGATAACTGCATTGTCTTTTATCTTATAAATGTTATTTTAAAAGGGAATAAACACCAGTGTGTTAGAATCGTTTTTTGTTCTTTAATTAGTAAAAGTAAGAGGAGTCTGGGTCTATATTTGTAAAGGTTTAATGAGAGGTCCTCTGTTGGACTTACTTTGATTATAAGATGAAAATAAAGTTTGTGATTTCTTAGGATTATGTCGTTGTTTGTTATAAGACATTGTGTAATTAGTTTGCTAAAGTTACAAATTGTTTACTGAAATACGAGCTTAGTGAAATGTTTATTCAAGATAACCTATTATTATTTGGTACAATTCACTTTAATAGTAAATATGTTCGTTCAATACTGATCTATTTTGTTTACCATACATAGTTATGTATACTATAGCTCAGTGGTAAAACCGTTCATGCAGTTTCAAGGTATACCCTGTTTATAAGATATTGCGTTTCTGCACATAAAGAGATCACTAGAGGCGCAGAGCTGATTCTTCGGCCTATAAATTTTACTGTTCTTAATCTTTACAGTATTGACGAGTTATTTAGGTAGCAACTCAGCGCCCTCTCCAGACGCAACCTGGTTCCTATTTAGTGATCGAGCATCCATCGAAAACTTACAATTGTCCCAAAGTGGGATAGCACCTGTGTTATGGGTTCCAGACAACTAATAAACTTTCAGACAGATTATCCGTGTAGGGACGGAGAAAGAATACTGACCTCTGCGGCCCAGGTCAGCCTGTCGTAAAAGTCGACAAAACAACCCACTCTAGCTACGTGGTTGGGCCCCAAGCCCGGCTGAAAGGCGACCACCGTCATAATAACTTTGTGTTGTGTTCCGGCATTAGTGACCCAAGTTCATGTACCCTTATGGGACAGCAGCGTGTTTGCCATGCCACTGGCGTTGCAAACACGTACAGCAATAAAAAAAACACCATAAAAATCATAAAATTACTTGTTTCTATCACGGGGAACTGAATAACCAGTATTACCCAAGATCCGGGGTATTCATCGTTTAACTGCGGTTAGCGAATACAACCAGTAGTGTCAAACAACATAACCAAAATTAGAACAATGCCGAAGCTCCGGTTTGCAACCATGTCTATATAGCTTCACAAGATTAATGTTTTTCCTTTATTTAACTAACTAGCTTACAGAATAATCGAGGATAGGCAAAGGCTTGCAAAAACACTGAAAACTATAAAACAAATTGGATATGATTTCAATGGTTTCGAATTAAAAATGGCTACTATAATAGAGTTCACGCTATAACCAGCTAATATCAACGTAATCAGTTTATTTTTTATTGCAGTGCTAATAGTAAGCAGTTCCGTTGCCTACGGATGTTTGCGTCGCCAGGAGCATCGCGTATACGTTGTAGTATTTTTAGTATGTATTTTCAGTATTCTTACTCCGCTTTGGCGCGGAGAAAAGGTCATTTGGAGGTGCAGGGGTTCCTGGCCTCCAATAGGTTTACTGTTGAGGCAGAGTTCTTCTTCGGAGGTCTTCGTAGGAGTAGTGTTCCAAATAAAAGTTACTTCCAGGATTCCATAATTTAATAATAAAATGCATTGTATATATTTACAAATATAGTGTGTGAATAGCTGCTAAGTTATACCGATACAATACTAAATATGCTAAGCTATCACGAAACAATATGCAAGTATAAAAAGTAACCGTGTGAGCGAGACGGAAGATAGCTGCGTATCGTGTCGCACACCGTAAATATAAAACGTTGCGGTTTTCTGCGCATTTGTCTCGCTTGCTCGTAAGAGTGCAGAGCAAATCGTGGTGCTGCTACAGTCATTCAGATCATCAAACATGAGCATTAATTAACAATAACATAAATATTTGTTTCAGAAGCCTTAAAGCTGTACGGCGACAGACTGTCAGAGTGGGAGAGAAACGAGATCCGGAAATACCCACAGGTGTGGTTCCTGGGCCTCGAAGCGGACAAGATCCAAGCGAAGACTAACCTGCCGAACAACTGCGGATTCGATGACAAAAATGGTAGTTATAATAAGGTCAGCTTTATTCATTATTTACTAATTTAGCTATTAGGTACAGTCTCCAACGCTCAGGTGGGTGGAGCATGCATATGCAAAGCATATCCCTCCTCCACGGTCGAGGAACACGGGTGGTTTTAGTGGGTATACCAGCGACGTGCTTCCCGTTGTCAACTGACGGATTGCACGGGGATCGCATACTACTCTGCCACGAGCCCGTAAACAGTTAATCATTCCATTCCATGAAGCATTTCCACCTCCAGAAGAGAAAAACGTATGTTCTCCAACGGATTTACATTATAAAAATCACAAAGATAAAAACTAGATTTACACCATTTTTTAATGCTTTAGGACAGCAGATAGGCTGACGGCCCGCTTAGAATTTAGCAGTTACCGTTCGCCTATGGGTGTTTGCAACGCCAGTGGCATCGCGAACACGCTGCTGTCCCATAAGGGTACAGGAACTTGGGTCACTAATGCCGGAACATAGCACAAGGTTATTATAGCGGCATACTAAAACCAAAGGTGGTTGCCATCCAGAGGGGCTTGAGGCCCTACCACGTAGGCCGACCGACAGGCCGACCCCGGCCGCAGAGTTAGTATTCTTTCCCGGCCCCTGCACGGATAAAAAATCGATATAGGAGATGCTATATGCAAATTATTTAACAACGTACATGTATTAGTACATGAATAATGATGGTAGATACATGGAAATAAACCAATATATTTATATAATATATGACTAAATACTCATATTGCGGATAGTGAGATTAATTACTCGTACGAAGAGGTTTCCGACAAGAATTAAAAATACGATTGCCCCATTATTTTCTTCTTTGCCTTTGAAATTGAAACATGTAAAGGCGTTCGAAATGTGAGCGTGCAGAAGGATGCTCGCCATTAGTTGGACTCAAAAAGTAATCAATGAGGAGGTTCTCCGACGAGTAAAGCAGAAACGTGAACTTTTGCAAACCGTCAAACGCGGAAAAGTTGCTCACCTAGGACATGTATTGAGACATGATAGGTACGAACTGCTGCAATTAATCATGATGGGAAAAATCGCAGGCAAGAGACGTGTCGGTTGGAGAAAGAAATCTTGGTTGCGTAACATTCGAAAGTGGACGGGGATAACGAGTGCAGCCGAACTATTTCGCCTCGCTAAATACACAGAGGAATATACGAAACTGACCGCCACCCTTCGCAAGTCAGAGAGGCACCTCAAGAAGAAGAAGAAGCTTTTTTTGATGCAATAGCAGGAAATGAAGGACATCAAGAGGCAGTCGCCTCTATAGAAGCCAATTTTACCTGCATTTTTGAACCCTATTAGTGTTGCGTAAAAATTTCTTGGGAAGTCATCGCGGATATCTAGGTTTCTCCGCCCTGCTATTGCACCTGAACTAGTTAACCAAAGATATTTAGGTGGTGGCAGGGTATACTTATTAAAAATCCAGTTGTCTTTGTGAATAGCAGGATTGTCTTTGGCATCGCCAAAGGATCGAATTTTGGGCATTGGTCACCTACATAATTTAAAATTGATAATAATGAAATTTTACTTCATCTATTATTTTAGCTCCTTGTATAAAAAAATAATATCCGGATGACCGAGCTTTGCTTGGTATTTTTTTTTATAAATAGTGTTTTTTGGAAATTAACAATTGATTTTCTTAGTCTAACCTCAAAGCAAACTTTAGCAAACACTCATTGACTTCTTGTTACTTAACAACGCCATCTGCTGGAATAGCTTTAGTGTTGTGTCGTTAAAGCAATTTTAAAAAAATAGTATTATTATTCGCGAATAGATGTCAGGAAGAGTCACATTTTTGTTATTTTTCTTCCAATAAAAAAAAGCGAATAAAATGACATTTTCTAGAAATGATTCCTAGCTAGATCAATTTATCGCCCCCGAAACCCCCCGTATACTAAATTTCATGAAAATATAATATATACACACACACACACACATATATATATATATATATATATATATATATATATATATATATATATATATATATATATATATATATATATATATATATATATATATATATATATATATATATATATATACATACCTAGTCAGGTCAGAAGTATTGTCACACAGTAAAAACTTTTCTTTTAGAATGCTGGCCACAAAAAAGTTTATTGAATTAGAATTTCGAATTGTTCATGAAAATAAAAATGTATAACTTTTAGAATTTTACTCATTTTTAAATATGGAGTGGACGCTTAAAGAAGACCATGTTGCAGTTATTGCGTTGTATCGTTGCGGTTACGCGCCAATTTAAATTTTTAACATACTGAAAAATTTGAATATTACCAAAAGATTCGTTTATCGTACCATCAAACGATACAATGAAGACTCTAGTGTACTAGTGTGACTCTACTCTTGATGACAGGTCAAGAAGTGGTCGCCCTCGGTCTGTTAGGACTCCAGCAGTGATAAAAGCTGTGAAGGCACGAATTCAAAGAAATCCCAAACGTAAGCAGAAACTGTTGGCCCTTCAGATGGGGTTAAGCAGAACCACGGTGAAAAGGGTGTTAAATGAAGACTTAGGGCTTCGGGCATATCGAAGAAAAACAGGACATCGTTTGAATGCTCGTCTAATGGACCTGAGACTGAAGAGATGCCGCGCTTTGTTGAAGCGGTACGCGGGAAAAAAATATCGGGAAATTCTTTTTTCGGATGAAAAAATATTTACCGTAGAAGAGAGCTACAACAAACAAAATGATAAGGTGTACGCACACAGTAGTGAAGAAGCGAGCAACCGTATTCCGCGTGTCCAACGAGGTCATTTTCCATCCTCGCTCATGGTATGGTTGGGAGTTTCTTATTGGGGCTTAACAGAGGTACATTTTTGTGAGAAAGGTGTAAAAACGAATACTGTTGTGTATCAAAATACAGTCCTGACGAACCTTGTGGAACCTGTTTCTCATACCATGTTCAATAACAGGCACTGGGTATTCCAACAAGATTCGGCGCCAGCTCATAGAGCGAAGAGCACACATGACTGGCTGGCGGCGCGTGAAATCGACTTCATCCGGCACGAAGACTGGCCCTCCTCCAGTCCAGATTTGAATCCGTTAGATTACAAGATATGGCAACACTTGGAGGAAAAGGCGTGCTCAAAGCCTCATCCCAATTTGGAGTCACTCAAGACATCCTTGATTAAGGCAGCCGCCGATATTGACATGGACCTCGTTCGTGCTGCGATAGACGACTGGCCGCGCAGATTGAAGGCTTGTATTCAAAATCACGGAGGTCATTTTGAATAAACTTTAATGTCATAAGAATCTATGTTTTGTTAAGTTCATTTTGGTATATGAATGGTTACATAATTAATAAACTTGTTACAATTATTTTACATTAAACATGTGACAGAATTTATGACCTGACTAGGTATATATATATATATATATATATATATATATATATATATATATATATATATATATATATATATATATATATATATATATATCTATATATATATATATATATATATATATATATATATATATATATATATATATATATATATATATATATATATATATATATATATATATCTATATATATATATATATATATATATACCTAGTCAGGTCATAAATTCTGTCACATGTTTAATGTAAAATAATTGTAACAAGTTTATTAATTATGTAACCATATATATCTATATATATATATATATATATATATATATATATATATATATATATATATATATATATATATATATATATATATATATATATATATATATATATATATATCTATATATATATATATATATATATATATATATATATACCTAGTCAGGTCATAAATTCTGTCACATGTTTAATGTAAAATAATTGTAACAAGTTTATTCATTATGTAACCATTCATATACCAAAATGAACTTAACAAAACATAGATTCTTATGACATTAAAGTTTATTCAAAATGACCTCCGTGATTTTGAATACAAGCCTTCAATCTGCGCGGCCAGTTGTCTATCGCAGCACGAACGAGGTCCATGTCAATATCGGCGGCTGCCTTAATCAAGGATGTCTTGAGTGACTCCAAATTGGGATGAGGCTTTGAGCACGCCTTTTCCTCCAAGTGTTGCCATATCTTGTAATCTAACGGATTCAAATCTGGACTGGAGGAGGGCCAGTCTTCGTGCCGGATGAAGTCGATTTCACGCGCCGCCAGCCAGTCTTGTGTGCTCTTCGCTCTATGAGCTGGCGCCGAATCTTGTTGGAATACCCAGTGCCTGTTATTGAACATGGTATGAGAAACAGGTTCCACAAGGTTCGTCAGGACTGTATTTTGATACACAACAGTATTCGTTTTTACACCTTTCTCACAAAAATGTACCTCTGTTAAGCCTCAATAAGAAACTCCCAACCATACTATGAGCGAGGATGGAAAATGACCTCGTTGGACACGCGGAATACGGTTGCTCGCTTCTTCACTACTGTGTGCGTACACCTTATCATTTTGTTTGTTGTAGCTCTCTTCTACGGTAAACATTTTTTCATCCGAAAAAAGAATTTCCCGATATTTTTTTCCCGCGTACCGCTTCAACAAAGCGCGGCATCTCTTCAGTCTCAGGTCCATTAGACGAGCATTCAAACGATGTCCTGTTTTTCTTCGATATGCCCGAAGCCCTAAGTCTTCATTTAACACCCTTTTCACCGTGGTTCTGCTTAACCCCACCTGAAGGGCCAACAGTTTCTGCTTACGTTTGGGATTTCTTTGAATTCGTGCCTTCACAGCTTTTATCATTGCTGGAGTCCTAACAGACCGAAGGCGACCACTTCTTGACCTGTCATCTACACTAGAGTCTTCATTGTATCGTTTGATGGTACGATAAACGAATCTTTTGGTAATATTCAAATTTTTCAGTATGTTAAAAATTTGAATTGGCGCGTAACCGCAACGATGCAACGCAATAACTACAACATGGTCTTCTTTAAGCGTCCACTCCATATTTAAAAATGAGTAAAATTCTAAAAGTTATACATTTTTATTTTCATGAACAATTCGAAATTCTAATTCAATAAACTTTTTTGTGGCCAGCATTCTAAAAGAAAAGTTTTTACTGTGTGACAATACTTATGACCTGACTAGGTATGTATATATATATATATATATATATATATATATATATATATATATATATATATATATATATATATATATATATATATATATATATATGTACAAGAATTGCTCGTTTAAAGATATAAGAAAATATAGTATCTTCACATCGTTCCTCAGATTCTAAATTTTTTCCTGATGCAAAAGACTTGAAATACTTATAATAATAAATTAGATATTAATAATCAGTTTATAAAAATATTTTTGAATAGATTATGCTTATCTAAGTTTGAACAAAGGAAACACTATTCAGAAACCCTTTTCTAACTATATAATGAACAACTCTCAAAGGGTGGAAACTGAAAATATTTTATTGTATAGGTAGCCTTTAAAAGTAAATGCTAAAATACAGTTTCTATTAACGGTGTTTAACTTGCGCTGTTCGTTTTTGCTTTTTCCTTCAGTCGGGGTCGAGTCACAAGGAAAATTTTTGCACGCCTTTTTAAGTCAGCAACCTTTCACGACTCTTTTCTAATGCAAAGCGGTACAGGAAAAGATGGCCGAGGTATTAAATTAGTATTTCCGACCACAAATAGGAAAAATGTTTGTTTTTTTAAGTAACTCAGTTGCTTTTTACAATAATCTAGAGACGATTGAAAGTTTATTGATTTTCCGAGATATCCTAATACCAAAAAAGCTGTTTGAATTATTTTGACGGTCATCCAGCATGTACCTGAGGCTCACAGTTACTTGAGGCTTAACATCGCTTAGAACATTTTTATGAGTTGCATAAATAAATTTTTTATTCCAACAATGAAAAGAAATTCCATAAACTCAAGTCGAGTCTTAATACGAGAGTTCGAAACGTGACAACTTAGTTAGGTTTCTTTTTCGTACTTCCACTTCATCGGGACAAATTGGACTTTGGTTTTAACAGCACGTGTTCTCGGCTTTGATTATTCTTTTTTTTTTTATTGCTATAGAACAGCAGACAGGCTGACGGCCCGCTTAGGATTTAGCAGTTACCGTCGCCTATAGGTGTATGCAACGCCAGTGGCATCGCGAACACGCTGCTGTCCCATAAAGGTACAGGAACTTAAGTCACTAATGCCGGAACACAACACAAGGTTATTATGGCGGCATACTTAAGACCAAAGGTGGTCGCCATCCAGATGGGCTTGAGGCCCTACCACGTAGCTAGGGTGGGTTGTTTTGTCGCCTTTTACGACAGGCCGACCCCGGCCACAGAGGTTAGTATTCTTTCTCCGCCCCTGCACGGATAGATTTTAGGATTCTTTAGGTTTCCAGAGTTTCTTATTACAAAAGGGCGGAAGACATAGACAATGCGCTTCGATCCACCGATTATAACGACGTCGGCTGCTGTTCTTGATAGATGAGTGATCGGAAAGGGAGTAAAAATTGATGTGTGTCAGCTCCGACGCACGACTGGATACTCCTTAAGAACTATTATTGTGTAGATTATGTAAAAAGAGGGTAAATGAAAGCACTTTAAAATAATATCATTCCAATTAAATATATTACATCATCCGTACAGGGGCCGTTTTATCCGTGCAGGGGTGGAGAAAGAATACTAACCTCAGCGGCCGGGGTTCGCCTGTCATAAAAGGCGACAAACACCCAAGCTACGTGGTAGGGCCTCAAGCCCGTCTGGATGGCGACCACCTTTGGTTTTATGTATGCCGCCATAATAACCTTGTAGTGTGTTCCGGCATTAGTGACCCAAGTTCCTGTACCATTATGGGACAGCAGCGTGTTCGCGATGCCCCTGGCGTCCCAAATACCCATAGGCGACGGTAACTGCTAAGTTCTAAACGGGCCGTCAGCCTGTCTGCTGTCCTACAGCAATAAAAAAAAATTATGGCAGAATGATGGTGGTAAAAAATCATCCCAAAAGAGTTCGTTTTTTATTTACAGTTAATATTAGCATCATTCGTAATTATCCATGTAAACGGAATATTATAACGTAATTTTCGCCCACTTATAAACGTTAAAATAAATGGAAACTTTTCGTATCTAACAAAACAATAAATATAACTGAGGTTTTTGAAATTGTTCACTACTTATCCAAGTATTGTGTCCATCAAGTCTAGATGCGGAGTAAGAATACTATCCCTGCGGCCGGGGTCGGCTTGGCGTAAAAGGCGACAATACAACCCTAGCTAGGTGGTAGGGCCCCAAGCCCGGTTGGATGGCAAATACCCCTGGTGTATTAGTTTGCCGCCATAATAACCTTGCATTGTGTTCCGGAATTACTGACCCAGTACCTATACTCGTATGTGGATAGCAACGTGTTCCCCTGGCGTCACATACAGGGTGACTTTGACAAACCCGTCCAAATTTTTTTAAGCACTAAACATCATTTAAGGATAAGGATAAAATGGGTATTTTTGCAAAAAAAATTGTGTGCCAAAAAAATATTTCATTCCAAGGAAAATATGATCATTAATTCAATCGTACAGAATAGTCATATGGTGCAAGCTCCGTACGTTAACCTGTTATTACCTGTCTCTGTCACTCCCGCGTAAATGAGTAGTGCGTATTCGCTCGCTCGGTGCTATGACCGCCGTCCTCGCCCGCTTACTAGGTCATTGCCAGTTTTTTGCTGTACCGATGGAGAGGTCATTGACACTCTCGCGCCATATTATGTAAATTGCGAGTTCTTTGAATGACTTTGTGATGCTGATTACTCAACATTTTTGTACTATGCGATACTAAACTAAAATACATGTTTCTCATAACTTTTACTAAAGATTCTTCTGTGTGATTTTGGACGGTTTTGTCAAAGTCACCCTGTATATCCGTAGGCGACGGTTACTGTTTACTATTAAGTAGGGTGTCATCAGCCTATCTGCTGATGCCCTATAAAAATAAAAAATTGTGATTCCTGTATTAGTTTGTAATGGAAAGTTATTTTCAACTTTTAAGACTATGTTATCGAAGTAGCAATATTTTAAAAGGATTTCATAATGTAAAACACTGTCACATTTAACTTCAAACACCCTAAATTATTTCAAAGGCTTGATTAGTAATTTTATTTAAATATAATGAATCGAAAGCTCAAAATAGCAAGACAGATTAGTCTTCCTAGCAGTCTTCCCTTGTTAAGTTATTGGCTTCTTATATTTTAGTATCAAAAATAATACAATCAATACAACTTTAAGAATTTACTTCCACAGCAAATACACGACCATATCGCGTACAGATACGAAATTCTCGAAGTCATAGGCAAGGGCTCCTACGGTCAGGTTATAAAGGCCAACGACCACCGAACAGGCACCCAAGTGGCGATCAAGATCATCAGAAACAAAAAGAGGTTCCATCATCAGGCGTTGGTCGAAGTGAGTGTACTGGACCACCTCCGACGGAAAGACAAGGATCAATCGCATAACGTGATCCACATGCTGGACTATTTCTACTTCAGGAATCACCTGTGCATCAGTTTTGAGCTGATGAGGTAAGAGACGTTACAATATTTCAATTCAGGTTTTCCTTTTGAATCTACTTTGATCTACTAAATCTCTACCTTCCAGTTGGTTAGTTTTACTTCTGTCACAGTTAATTTTCATGTTCATTCCAGCCCATCTCTTTCTCATAGGTTTGTAAAAGGCGAGAAATACTTTGGAGAAATTCACCGATTAAATTAATCACGGATTCCAATACTGCGATGTCATGCATCGCTTTTGCAGTTTTTTAATCTAATGTACATACAACGTCATAAGGAAGCAGGCATACCGCGGTCACTGGTCCAGCTGTGGGACTTTGTGAGCTGTAATTACATTATTGAGAAAGTTTCATATTTGTCTTTGTTCTAGCATAAATCTGTATGAATTGATCAAGAAGAATAATTACCAAGGATTCAGCTTGAGCTTGATAAGGAGGTTTGCGAGTTCGCTCCTCAAGTGCCTCAGGTTATTGGAAGCGGAAAATATTATACATTGCGATTTGAAACCTGTAAGTTTTAAATATAACGGTTTTTTTATAAATAAATGTACTGTGACTATTCACATAAAGCTCTTACGTTATGGGTACTAGACAACTTATGCTCGGGAAGGGAATCGAAACCGACAGAGACGTCTGTTTTCAAAATACAGTCATTATTAAAAAAAAAACTGTAAAGCGTAACTTTTTACTAATATACTATTAACAACCAGACTGGATAAAACTATTATAAAGCTGAATTGCGGAATCAGCTACTGAACTAGCCATCTCGTAAATATTAAGATTTCAATTTTCGACATCTTTGTTTGGCAAATATGTTCCGTTGGATGATTCGGCAATAGATATACCTGTTTTGTCGCATATAAGAAATCTGATGATAATTGATGTTTATCACATCATAATTTAAGTGATCTTATTCACATTCAAAGCTTTTAATACTGAGATGATCAGATTATAAAAATAAGTTTGTATAAATTAATTTTAAAGGTAAAATTATATATGGCGTACGTACATAGCATATGGAATATGAAGGGAATTGCTGGTGTGTTTCAAAATTCAGGTAGCGCCATAATAGTACCAGTGTAAATTTTAGAGGGAAGCGCCAAAATCGATGATAGATAATTTTTAACTCGGAATACTATATACGTCTACAGCAACTATATTCATATCATACACAGTATCTACATTGGCGCCATTCTGGCTGGTTTTTGAACTATAATTTACAGCGTACACCTGGATGACTTGTTAAACTTTTCTCCCATATGGTTTCCCTCACCTCTGACCTCTTTTTTTGAGAGGCTTAAAACTACTTTTGGCAAAGAGCTGTCATTCTCAGATGACAGTTTTATATAACTGCTACTGTAAAGTGTAGCTTACTGTATTTTGTATAGAAGAAAGAATTGATGGCCATTTTATCGGCCTGAAGACTAAGAATGAGGTTGTCGATGTGAAATAATTATAATATTTAAAACATTATAATAATAACTATCATATGTTGATAATATTCCAGGAAAACATCCTTCTAAAAGCAAGAGGTAGCTCATCAATCAAGGTAATAGATTTCGGCAGCTCATGCTATACCGATTCCCGTGTCTACACGTACATACAGTCAAGGTTCTACAGGAGTCCTGAAGTTATACTCGGCTTGCAGTACGGCCCGCCCATAGATATGTGGAGCATGGGTGAGTTTATGCTCTCCTGCTAAATTAACAGTCTTTCGAAGTCACAACCTTCTACTCCACTTATATCCGGTACCTCAATCATCCTACCGAGTTACGTCTTTCTAAGTGTAGTCTGATAGTAGAAAAATGGAGTAAGGGATTTTTTTTAATATCGCGACAATAGTTGCGGTTAGGAGGTAGTATTCGATTTGACATTTGTGAAGTGTCATTATATAATTTATGGCTTGGCATATATGAAAATAAATACTTCTTCTTTTTAATAGAATAATATTTTTGTATAAACAAATCAAGACGATACTTTTTAAAGATTAAAAACTTATCTATAACATACAACGTTTTATAATAAAGTTAAAGAAATGTCAACTAAATTGAATGATATCACGTTCACTGATAGCCGGGTATTGCGTCACATTGTAGAAAGTGTTGTGGTTCGAGAAAGGCCGCGTCTCCGCAAATATCGAAACTTGTAAAGAATCTTGTTCCTTACGCAATGCGTGATGGATGGAACTCTAGGGCTGACATGAAAAATGAGATCATTTTTGTAACTGTTTTTTTGCTGTAGGACAGCAAATAGGCTGACGGCCCACTTAGAATTTACCAGTTACCATCGCGTATGGATGTTTGCAATGCCAGTGGCACGCTCCTGTCCCATAGGGGTACAGGAAATTGGGTCAATGCTGGAACACAACACAATGTTATTATGGAGGCATAATTAAGACCATCGTCATGGCGCCATAGTGGTCGCAATCTAGACAGACTTTAGGCCCTACCATGTAGCTAGGGTGGGTTGTTTTTTGTCGTCTTTTACGACAGGCCGGTTCCGGCCGCAGAGGTCAGTATTCTTTCTCCGCCCCTGCACAGAGAACTATTTGTACTTATCTAGCTTTATGTCTAATAAAGTCTTGCGATACAGTTTTTATATAGGGTAGGTCTTAAAAACCTGAAACGGAGAAAGAAACTCTAATAGAATAAGTTTAATAATGTATTTAACTATTAACATATTTAATAATTATATAACAAATCTTTCTCAGTAGTGGGTTCTTGATCGTATTTATTCAAATACTCGTCCAATAAGCTTATGCTTAAATTACACGTGTAACATTTTTAATTAATTGCACCGAATATTTACCGCGAATGCGGGAGTTCCTAACGCGGTCCTTCCGCGTTACTCCACACATCCATCGCTGCATATTCATCTCCGTGACACGTAGTTCTTGCTTGTGTCGCTCTAACACCGGCCACGCTTCACAGCCGTATAAAAGGACAGGTCTAAAGATGGTCTTTATACCTGTCCCTTCAACTTTACCGGCATCTTGCACATATGACACCAGTTATTTCACGCCATTTGGCCCACGCGGCAGCAATGTGTGCCTTGACGTCGCAATCGATGTCACCAGACGCGTGAAATACCAGCGATAGGACGTGAAATCATATTATTCTATCTTTTTCAGACTAAACGTGTGCAGAAAATACAATCCCAATACACTTTTCTGCTCTATTTTGCAAGGTCTTTAGCCATGCATATCACGATTTAGGCAGTCATAACTATAACCGTTCTTTTCTTATCTTTTTTTAATTTTCTAGACTATTTATGAAATTAATTTCTTTCTTAAAATATAAAAAAAAACACTCGAGTCATTTGGATGTTACACTACATCAAAATGATATATATTATTAATATTTATTACCTAGATATTTCACGGATGTCCGGTCAACCCTAGCTCGCGATAACTTGTTGAGTCCATAAGCTTTGAGGTTCAATGATTTTGATGGATCACATCCAATCTGTTTTAGAGCTATTTCTAAGCGGAAACTTGAAGCTAACACAAAGCTTATTGATATTGCAACATCGTCATTCTGGAATAAATGATCGATATTTTACTATGGCTAGTATATATGTGGTAAATTGTTGAAAAAATAATTGAAATAACATCCGAGGCATGTTTTGAAGGCTAAGATTGGCAAAAACCAAGCCTAATTGCATCTTTACTCCTCAGATACAATTGCCTTTTCTTAATAAAGTGACGACAAAATAGATGTGTCCATTATAGTTTTTACAGAGGCGATTGCAATCTCACTTTCTATTCCGCATCAAAACTTTTAAGGGAATCTAAATTATTATACACTGTGAGAATAGAATGGGAAACAAAGACTCTTTAAAATTTAGATTATAACCTTTGGGCAAAAATTCTGCACAATTCAATATACTATTTGTAATAACATTTAGAAATAGGTTAAAATATACGAACAATAATTTAGATTTTTTTCAACCCTGCCTTGAAATTTGAACCAATTCAATTTTATTAAATGAAATAGTAATTCACCTTGATCTAATGCTGCCCGTATACCTATTTATATAACATTATATATTTTATTTTAACGGCATCTTTTCTAAATTAATTAAAATGTTCTGGTCTTAGGTTGTATCCTTGCGGAACTCCACACGGGATATCCCTTGTTTCCCGGAGAAAATGAAGCAGAACAACTTGCATGTATTATGGAGGTGCTGGGGCCACCACCAACAGATATACTTCATCATGCTACTCGGAATAGTCGTTTCTTTGGTTAGTATCATGCCTTATTTAGCTAAGACCTTCGATTGCTCCTATATAAACAAGGATTGGTTAAGTGCCAAAATATACAGTTTAAAAAAATGTGATATAAACTAATACATACTCTATAGCTAGATATAACAGCAGACCTTTTATGCTAAACGATTGCCTTTTGGTTGGCAGATTGGAAAGGCTCACCGCGCACGGTGACCAACTCAAAAGGACGCAAGCGCAGACCTGGTTCCAGGACTCTCGCCCAAGTTGTTCGGACAGATGATCCCGCATTCCTGCATTTCCTACATAGATGTCTCGAGTGAGTATTTTACTTATTTATTTTATAGTCGAGGAACAGCAGACAGGCTAACGGCCACTTAATATTAAACAGTTAACATCGCCTATGGATGTTTGCGACGCTGGAGGCACAGCGAATACGCTGCTGTCTTATAGGCGTACTCTGGAATCTGAGTCACTAATGCCGGAATATAATACGAGGTTATTACGGCCGTATATTTATAGATCAACGATGGTTGACATTTATGTGGGCTTAGGGCTCTACCACCTTTTTTTTTTTTTTTTTTTTTTTGGTATCGGGTTGGAAAATCCTCATGGAGGCCCTCCGCCCTCGGGGAAGGGCGAAGGGGACTGTCAGACTCTTACTGACTAAAAACCAACCCGTGTTCCTCATGTACCCGTGTGTCGGAGGGGCGGGTATCGCCGAAGCATTCGTCGCCACCCCCAGACGGGTATTGGCCCGCCAGATGGTCAGGCGGGCCCCGTCACCCACTGCGGCCGTCACCCCGGCCGCAGGACTCCACTATGAGGCGCGCGCGGAACAACACGCCGCCGCCTCGAGGCCTGCCGCTGATCGGACGACAAGACGCCCCGAGTCTGCCGTCCGCAGGCCGCGCCCTACGGTGGCCGGAAGTCAGCCACCCTACGGCGCCCAGTGCGTCTGCTGCGAGAGGGGAGAGAGGAGGCAGTTTCTCTCTCCCTTTCCGCCGCCTCCTTTGCGAGCATCACGGCCTCGCAAAAGGTGGCGACGGCACTCCACCCTGACTCGCTCCCGACCATGGTAGACACAACAGCCGGAAGCGAGAGGTTTCCCGCAGCTCCAACGGCCGCAACCAAGTCTCGGCGCTGCTCGGCCCAAGCTGGGCACTCCGCCAACGTATGCAGCGCCGTATCGTCGCGGCAATCACCACAATGGTGGCACTGGGACGTCGGCTCCCGGCCTATGTGACACAGGTATTTCCCGAAACACCCATGTCCGGTAAGCACCTGCGTCAGCCAGAAGCCGAGGGCGCCGTGGCTCCTATTGAGCCACTCCTCTAGAATGGGCCTTACCGCCGCTACGGCGGCGTGCCCCGCCGTGGGTTGCGCTAAGCGCGTCTGCCACTCCGCCACTAGGACCTGGCGAAGCTCTGCCCTGTGTGCCTTAATCTGTCGCGGCACCAGGCGCTCGCCCAGCTCGACCGCCTCCGCGCGCCACCAATAGAGCGACGCGAGGAGCTTTGCGTCGAGGTCCCAGGGCGGGGATCCGGCTAGGACGCTCGCTGCCTCAAAGGAGATCGTACGGTATCCCCTTATGATCCTGACGGCCATCGCGCGCTGCGGCCTTCGAAGCGCGGCGACGTTGCGGGCCGTCAGGGCGTCCGCCCACACTGGCGCGGCATATAGCGCCATCGACCGTACGACCCCCATGTAGAGCCTCCGGCAGGAGGAGTCGGGCCCTCCCAGGTTGGGCAGCAAGCGCGAGAGCGCAGAAGCGGCGCCCAACAACCGGGGGGTGAGCCGTGTAAAGTGCGGCCCGAAGTTCCACCGACTGTCGAGGACGAGTCCAAGGTACTTCATCGTCGACTCGACAGCGATGGCGACCCCTCCTACTATGATGCTGGACCCCGGAGGCGGCTTCATCCTGGGCCCATGAAAACACAGGGTCTCAGACTTGTGCAATGCCACCTCTAAGCCCAGCCGCCGGATCCTACCCACGACGTGCGCGACACCAGCAGTCGCGCGTATGGCCGCCTGCCGGTACGACTTCCCACGCGCTGTAACTAGCGTATCGTCGGCGTAACATATGACGCCGACACCGTGGAGAAGCGCACCGCGCAGAGCCCAGTCGTACCCTACGTTCCACAGGAGCGGTCCCAACACCGAACCCTGAGGAACGCCGCACGACGTCTCTCGCCAACCCCATCCTTCTCGACCCGGGTACACCACCGATCTTTCCGACAAATAGGCCCCGACAAAGCGTTGGAGGTAGCGCGGCACCCCGTGGTACCGGAGTGCCTCTCGGATAGTACTCCAGGGCAAGGTGTTGAAAGCGTTGGCGATGTCGAGCGACACCGCCAAGACCACCTCACCCCGGGCGACTGCCTCCTCCGCGAGGACCCTCACGCGCATGATCGCATCTACCGTGGAGCGCCCCTGGCGGAAACCAAATTGGTTGTCCGCCAAATCCGGCCCAACCTCAGTCATGTGCTGGACGAGGCGACTGGCGATGATTCGCTCAAAGATCTTACACACCTCGTCCAGCAACACAATTGGCCTGTACGCAGATGGTGAGTCTGCGGGGCGCCCCTCCTTCTTGAGCAGGACCAGCTTTCCGGTCTTCCACCGGCTTGGAAACTGGCCCCGCTCCAAACATGCGCTTAAGATCCCCGCTAGTCGGGGCCCGAGAGCCTTCATAGCCAGGACCCCTAGGGCTCTACCACCTAGCTAGGGTTGTTTTGTATCGTCTTATGACAGGCTGACTGCGGCCGCAAGGGTTAGTATTCTTATTCCGCCCCTGCACGGAGAATAATAATAATTTATTTATTTGTCGAACAACATGGTCCATTATAATACTACTCCTTTTTAAATTAATTTTAAGGGAGAATTAATTATAAACAAAAATAATTTTTGTAATGCTCATATTGTCGAAATCATCATCGTTTTTTTTTCTCTTCATATTAATTTCTCTTTATATTTTATATTTGTCTTGTATGTGTGTATTACTTTTAACAATGCACACAAACACTTCAATTACATTTAATGATTATGAGCCGTTTAAGTAAATGCAATTAATTAAAATTGATAAGATTGTAACACGATGCGGCTTTAAAGTTGTTACGTGTCATGGGAAATCTGAGATGAATCGCAGTGACGCAACACACACCATAACCCGGTTAAACCTATTGAAATTTATTTCAACAAGAAAACAATAAATGGCAATATTATATTCTTTGGTCATCATATTCTCATGTGTTCAATAAATATTATTTATTCCACTTATAGAGGTACTGGTTCAAGCATGGGTAGCAGATTTAGTGATTATGTGGGTTTTGTCTTCAAACGAGATTTTAGTATGGATTACAAATAGTTTGTTCTAGCCTGAGTGTCCGTGTTTCTCTGTTTGATATATTCCTCACACAGTCTAACAAAACCCATTGATAATGATTTTCATCTAGTACATGGACACAACACATTGTTTTTAAAACAGGATCCTCATAGAGGAATAAATACTATGCGACATTATGCGTCAACAGATTTGAGAATTATTGCAAATTTTGCATCTGTGCCTAATAATTATTGTTATGTAGCGACTGGTGTTTGACCCTATACAATTTAGAACTCTGGGAGGTAAACATTTTGAATTTTAGATGGTTTAAACAAAAATAAACCTTAGCTTTGGGAGTCTTTGATTCCTTTTTAACTGGACTGACATCGGATGACTCTTAATCTTTTTTACAGCTAGGTATAAATGAATAACAAACAAAGAAAATTGAGATTATATTAGTACTTACAAGAGGAATACCACGAAGTGGTATTAACGCGAAATGACTCAGCAGAATCGCTGTAACAATGCTGAATAACGGATCCCAAGCTTGAAATTTTAAGCTTACGACACAACACGATTGAAAGTGTAATAATATCCACTTTTCTAGATATAAACATAAAGATTCCTAAATTGACAGGATAATCATGTTAACTCTCTCCACTTACAAAGTCAAGGGATTCAAGCGGTTGAATAACATTTAAACATCTAATAAATAATGCAAATGACATCGAATACGCGTTTCCTACTGAGCGCTGCGAGTGATTTACGTTTTCTAATTTATATAACACATCTCGTTTATGTTGTCTAGGTATATTCGTTGGTGAGGTGTGGTCTAAGAATTTGCGAATAATCATTGACCGGGTTTCCAATCTTGTTTTAATATGAACCTATTAGATTTGTTTTTGTAATTTCTTGACAATTATGTTTTTCAATGGTATAATTCTACAAAAATCACTAGTTTTTCCTTTTGTTGTTACATAAGTTTGTTAAGTCCTTCTCTTCGAAAGGACACCGAATTTATTGGTCTCTTATTTTTTTTTATTACTGAGGAACAGGGCTGACAGACCACCCCTGCAGGGAGAAAAACTGCAGGTGGGTTAACAGAAGTAATAATATATTTGTGAACTCTTAGAAATCTATGTTACTTCTTGTCATAGACGCGTCAAATAACTCTTAATACTACTACTATTATTTTGAAAACTATTCCACAATTGTTGACTTAAGTAGTTGGTATTGTCTTGCAAATTTTGGGTGAAGTTGATAATAAAAAAAAACTTTCACTGAAAGTTCACACCTTTTTTGTCATTTAATTGCCTCGTATGAATGGGTCGCTCGCTCAGTAATGCTACCATCAAAGATTTTAACTATTATCATAGTTTCTGTTTATTTAAATGTTTCTTTTATTACATAATTTTTTCTGGAATACTATTTTTAAAGTTTTTTTTCTGATTTTGTCTTTGTTTAAGTGGTGAACAATAAACAATTTCATTCATTCATTCATAAGTTGGAACTATACTCTCTTGACTTAATTAAATCCGTGCAAGGGCGGAGAAAGAATAACCCGTGTTATGTATGTTTGTTACTCTTTCATACAAAAACTACTGAATGGATTTTAATGAAACTTTACAATAATATAGCTATAACTATATGGCTAATATAGCCATCAGAATAAGAAATGGGAAATTTATAAAGATATTGTGTGAATTGTCCAAAATATAATGATAAATGTCAAGTAAGTAGGAAAAAAATTTGTCATATGCGAACTATTCTGACGTGCGCTGCAAAAACCTTGTCTTAAACCTCACCGTGTATCACCAAGAGGGAGGGGGGGTTAAAAAATTCCAAAAAAAACATCACGTGATTAATGGACGGTCCCTATTATAAATATGAATGTAACTCGCTGTCTGTTACGTTTTCATTTTGATCAATTTCGGTAATACAGATAGATTAGACCTTGGAGAAGAATATAGGTTTTTTTTTATTTATATGGCAGAACAAAGTTTGACGGGTCAGCTAGTATGTATAAAAAAGTTCTCTTGATTAAAGAATGCATACTAGACGAGAAGAAAAGTAATTATATAATTAAAATAATTGATATTGACATAATAAAAATTAACGTAAGTCGGATCTTTTGGCGACCGTTCTGAATGAAAGCCGAGAATAGAATGACTCATTAAAGGAAAATAATTAAAAGGTGCATGTGGACTGCTGAGCTAGTTCAGCTATCTAAGCATTATTATAAGCAAATACGGAATATAACAGATCGATAGAACTGCACTATTTGAACTCGTTATGTCCAATCTACGAATGAGAATTAGGGATGGTATACTTCTTCTTTTAATTATTTGGCCCCACCACTTTTAGCATGGATTTTGCCAGTGTCGTAGTGTGTGAGGTATACTTTAAAGATTAGTTGACGGTTATACTATGACATAAAGAAGAAAGTTAATGACATAATTACTGACCCTGGCGGTGCTTTTGCTTTCACGCCCGCTGTCATTCACAAAGGTCACAACGTAAATATTGTTTCCACTACGTGTCTCATTTACGGCTCCGTGTATACTTAGTGTACCCGTGGCGCAACGCTCATAAAAACGACTGTGGGGGTCACAGGTTTGACTATTACCCCGAGTCTGGGTATTAATGTGTTTACAAA
The DNA here is from genome assembly GCA_963693495.1 of Malacosoma neustria. Lineage (NCBI taxonomy): Eukaryota > Metazoa > Arthropoda > Insecta > Lepidoptera > Lasiocampidae > Malacosoma > Malacosoma neustria. The sequence goes on along the minus strand of OY856375.1, from coordinate 21,789,994 downwards.
AAAAGTATATAGTTAGTATATCAGATGTCTAGCACCCATGATATAAGCGCTCTACTGCTTTGGGAATAGATGGTGCTATGTGGATTGCCATAGGTGTATTCACTTATTTATGTTGCGATGAGCTGTTGGAGGACAGTGGAACGTGGAGCACATCATATCTAATCTCTGTCTGATATGGAATTAAGTGTCAAAAAGTGTATTTATGATAAAACAATATACCCAGTGAAAGTTTTGAATGCAATGGAAAATAATTTGATGACTATGACGAATCATTGAAAAACTTTCAAGATTCACTTTACACTTTTATCGACTCACTCAACCCTTCAATTTCACGCATTATTCCAACAAGGGTCGTAAAGTCGTGCGTACATGAATCAAATTTCATAGATGCGCCACGCTTTTTGTATTCGACTCGCTTGAACTGGGTTAAGTCGCATTTTTCCCACAATGTTACCGCGAATTTGTTTCGTGTCACTTACAACATGTGTTGCCAGAAATAACCAAAATCTACAAACTCTACTACATTACTCGAAAAAAGTTGTTTCTTTTTCTTTATCATTTTTCTTCTTTATCCATATTTTTGCTGCATCTTCTGGTCTCTGACATTCTTTCGTCAAAACTTTTCTTTTTTTGGGTGTAAACCTCCTGCCGGAGTCCGGCGGATGCCTGTTAAATATTTACATCCCTGTATACCATTTAAGTAGATTGTAGCTGTTTGCCATTAAAAGTCCATGTCAACTATGATAACTTTCTTGCGGTTTGTCCACAATATCACAGATATGAAGGCAGCCGTGGGCAACGGAGCTCGATATTTTTTTTATTAATTTTAGACAGGTATTGTTTAGTACGTACTCGTACAAGAGAAATCAATGTAAAAATGTGACAATAGTATCAATTATGACACTATTATTTATGACATAGTTATTAAAATTATTTCCTCCTTTTACAATTGATATATTTATGTACATCTTTAGCTATCTGTAATAAAATTTTACTCTAGTACTTTGGAGATTTATATTGATTTATATCAGTACCTATATATTTTCAAGGAATAAAAAATAAATTAATTTACATTTAATTCATAACCAATGTAACAAGTATGGTATTTTATGGTTCATATTATGGTAACCGGATTAACTTGCGCGTACGCATCTCACAGCGTGCCATCACTATAGTGAAAGGTTCGGTGACGTAACGAGATGCCACTGCCGGTGAACTTCGACTCGGCACTAAATAAATATTTATTAGAATTTATGAAAAAAATACATTCGTTTATAATTAAACGAATCTTATCGAAACATACCAATTTAACATCTATAAAAAAGATACCGTATTATCGTATATTTCATAATGCCAAGTCATTTTCAGCTTTGTTTCTTTCAAATAGTAGAATTGGTCTACATACGAGTAGTTTCAACATGTGTACGAGATCAGCACCGCGAACACGCTGCTGTCCGCAGGGGTATCAAGAAACTTTTCAGATCCAGCGAGAGTAAAAGAGATTCAGTATAGTATCAGAGACCTGCGTTAAAGGCTTGCGAGTGTCATTCTGTCATTACACGCGGCACATGAGGGTTCGCCATATGTTTTCGACTTATCATGATTTCCTGGCGCTATAAAAATAAATTTATGAATTTGAGAATGGTTGTCACCAAAATATTTCAGTCGTTTTTTTATTAAAAAAATAAAATTATTACCTGAAGCGAGATGACAGCGTGGCTATGCCTACGGTTACTTACAAAACTAGTCTGTTTTGGGTAATACATGAGCTGCATAAATATCTAACCAAATAGCGCATGGTTTTTCCTCTTATTATTGAAATTATCAGTCATTAGTGCCATCGATAGGATGACAAATGTAGGAATTATATTTAACGGAGATGAATATGTTGCGGTGGTCACTGATGGTGCAGAACCACATAATGAGAAGAACTGTTGAGCGATACAGCCTTCATGACCATGACATTGAAGACAAACTGATTATGTTAGTATACAGTGGAGAGCAAATATTTAACTATGCTACCTCGTCATACAGGTTCCCATTAACAGAAGCGAAAGTTTGAATTGCAACCGGGTATTGAGTATTGGTTGAGTTTTCGACCTAGTTCAATTAAACGTCTTCGATTTCCATTGCCCTCAATTATTTAAGATAGTCAATCAAGGCACGTGTATCAAAAGCGCTTGGATGTCGTAATATGAACAATTTGCATTCATCTCTAGTTTTTCGTATAATGCCTAAACATGTGTTCAAAGAGTCAATGCATTCGACGTTTTTACGTAATGTGAAAGTTTACACTCATCGCCTATTTGTAGTCATTGTCACTGGCAATATACTTTCTTGGTGCAGGCGAGGGATACTAAACGGTTTTTGTTGCTGATGGTGCTAATTGTTATACGAGAAATCCACAATTCCCGAATATCACCGACGATGTACGGAACTAACGATTTTGTCACATTTATACTTTTTCTATTTGACCATGTTGTACGAATATCATCGACATACATTCATTGTTGCAACCTAAATTTTCAATAAGCCTTTCATAAGCAGCAAAAGCCTTAAAGGGCAATAAATACATAGATTAACACTTTTTCTAGCTCGTTGCTACAAGGGATCAGTTAATGATAAGTTTCTGTTTAGAAATCTCCAAGATCTGGCGGCAGTCGCTCTGTTAAGACCTGAAATTTAACTCACTCGACGACCAATACCGCTTAGACATTTTTGTTGCGTAATTTGCATACTATACCATAATTGCCACGTACCAACGGTAAAAGAAAACATGTTATCCGCCAAAGTTAGCATGTATACTATCCGTATACAGTGGGACGTCAGGGACTGTTATTATTTTTTTATTTCATAAAAAAATATGCGCAAATCTATCTTTTTAGTGATGTTTAACAGTAGGTCACGTGTACTAATAAAAATAAATTTCGGGTAACTGAAACGAAACGCTTGACAGGAGATGTTCTTTATAACATAATCTTTCTCCACATGTTTGTGCCATACATCCGTGCCCTTTCCGTCCATTTCCGAACGACAATATTACACAGGTCTTACACTACGGGACGGTGTCCACTCCTGCGACAGACGTGACCGTCACTATTTTAGCTTGAATATTTAGAAATATCTGATTGCTCAAAAACATCGCAGGATTAGAAATATAATTGCAACATGTATTTGAGTGCACTTAGCGATATCACTGGCATCCATGCAAGATGTATTATTTATAGATATGCCGAACAAAAGTGATAGTTCAGGTTACCTTGGACCAGATAGCAGTGGACACTTGAGGGTGAACAGACCATCTGGCCGTATGGCGAAACAAGCTCCTGAATCGTTTAACTTAGCTTGATTGCATTTATAAATTACCTAGGTCATTAGGTACTGAGATTCTACATTCACCAGCTTACGACTTTACATATTGCGATTATCTTGATGATAGTTTCTGTTGCACGTGAATTTAGTTAGAACTAGAATGTACAGTTTGGTAATAATTTATGGTACAGACTATCGGGTATGGTAGTTATGAAGTAAGGAATAAACAGCGCTATTCAACCTTTCTTAGGTTGATTCATTAAAAAAGAAAGAAAGAAAGTTTTATATATTTATTTTTAATTTATTTATGCATAATTTTAAAAAGAGGTAAGAGTAGTCCCAGACTCTGCCAAATGTTCTTCTTCTTGAGGTGCCTCTCCGACTAGCGAAGGTTGGGGGTCAGTTTCGCATACTTCTCTCTGTCTTTAGCGAGGCGAAATAGTTCGGCTGCACTCGCTATCCCCGTCCACTCTCGAATATTACGCAACCAAGATTTCTTTCTCCGACCGACACGTCTCCTGCCCACGATCTCTTCCATCAAGATTAATTGTAGCAGTTCGTACCTTTCATGTCCCAATACATATCCTAGGTAAGCCACTTTTTTGCGTTTGACTGTTTGCAAAAGTTCACGTTTCTGCTTTACTCGTCGAAGAACCTCCTCATTGGTTGCTTCTTGAGTCCAACTAATGGCAAGCATCCTTCTGTACGCCCACATCTCGAACGCCTCTATACATTTCCTGAAGTTTTCTTTGATTGTCCAAGCCTCACATCCGTATAGTAGAATGGGTCAGATGTAGCAACGGAGCATTCTGATGCGCAAAGACAGCTTTAGGTTGCGATTGCAGAGAGTACGCTTCATCTTATTGAAGGAGCTGTGGGCTATTTATTACGGCCAAATGGTAAATATTTATCAAATTATCCATTACCATTGACTTGATCCTAACCCTAAAAAGCAAAAAAAAAAAAATGTGAAAGCTAGAGAGGTCTATATTTACGATCCTTTTTGTAGGTTACTCGTATCTAGTTCTTTACTTCTGATAATACGGACAATCTGGTAAATTATTTTATTGTTCAAATAAGCAAAGAACTTCTGGCGGAAACTATAATATAATAATAATAATAATAATAATAATCATTTATTTCAGACATTTTTTTTTTTTATCCATAAGTTATTAGTGGGTTAGTTATTTAATAAAATTCTTAACAGTAAGTTAATATAATGTAGTTATAGTAAGTTAATATATTAATATAATGGATATAGGAAAGCTTTTTTACCTTAGCCAAATATGTATTTTGTTTATTCTGGTCTCGACGTAAGGATAGACCATTCAAATGACTAGCGAATGATAGCGGCTTACCTTCCACAAATTTCGGTCGTCACCTAGATTCGTTGTGAGGATCGCAGGATCGAATTGTATTGTTTTGGGACGCCCCCGGCTCACGCGTCCACCTATGGGGACGTCGGGAGGTAACAACCACGCACTGCTTCCTTCGTCGCATAGGCCCCTCGGTTTCTTAGATCCTGATTTTAGAGTCTTTGGCACTCTCTACTACCTAAGTCTTCCTCCTATTTGAGATTTGATATTATGACCTTTATAGAAATATTCCATATTTCAAGTAGGTAACAGGTATAAATAAATTGTTAAGCAAGTGTTATTAACGATTACAACATAGACATATTCTAGATTTCTTGAATAGGAATGTAGCTTAAAGTTATTCGAAGTTGACTTGGCCCGTTCTAAGTTATTTTGTAAACATTTGACCGCCTCGATAAATATTAAAGTCATATTTTCCAGATAGTAGGTTGTGCGTATTAGTCAAGTAGTACATTCACTGGCCTTTGTTGTGGTTGCTATTTCAGCGCATCGAAGTTATTATCGTGTATAAGCAACGATATATTCCAACCAAATATTTGCTATAAGGGACGACATACACATATTCCAATAAAATATGTGTTGTTTGATTGGAACATGTACATATTTTAATATATCACTTCTGGATATGTTTTAAAAGGAAATTGTAGATATTTAAATGAATTCAAATCAGTGATAAAAATGACATTTATCGAAGTTATATTAATTTGACCTACTCATTTAATTGAATGGTTTTCATAACCACGTTTCACATAATCAAAAACTTATAAATTTTCAAAACATCTATGATTGTTGTATAATACAATGACCTTTTATTTGTTTGTGGAGCTATCATAGATATTTTATTAAATTTTAATATAAAAATCGTAGAGTGGTAAAGGTGCGAAGACCTTATGGGGTTCTTTATGTGAAGTATATCAAATTACACGCCAGCAACAAATGAACACATAACTAGGTTTTTATTTTGTGATCGACAGGTAAGAAGAGATAAAACCTTGTGAGTCTATTTCCATGGGCATTTTTCCACCAGAAAATGAACTCTATATATTGTATAAAATTAGTGCGGCTGAATTGATTTTTAAAGTGAAACTTCTTTGGGCGCATGAGGGTACGGAGTACGGTTACGGATGAAACGGAAATTAGCGTCACGAAGATGGAAGATGTGAAACGTTTTTTCTAATACTTATATTTTTAAACTCGTGATATCTTTCGAACGGAATGTCCGAATTGAATAATTCAAACGGTTATACTATAAAGGTACTAGCTGTACCCTGCTACGCTTCGCTGTGACAAATTGTGATTGAATGGTTGAGAAATGAGAAACAAAAAAATAGATAAAAAAAAATAGATAAAAACAATCCTTGATGCGGATTATATATCATGCTAAAATTTCAGCTCGATCGGTGCAAAACTTTTTGAGTTTTTGAAGCGTACACAAACTAACATAACGTTTTTTTAAATAGAGATTGAAACAGTCTTGAATATGAAGAATTATAATTTATTTTGATAAGGATTAATACCAAGATACAAATAAAGAGCCTTTTCTAGCGGCGGCATTTCAATTAAATTTTTAAAATAAAAAGTCTTATTGTCCCATAACTATAATAGTTAGACATATGCTGTCTAATAAGTTATGGTAATTTTTAATTTTTTTTTAAATATAATATAGCCTATGTCGCCCGGGGTTAATGTAGCTTCCCAACAGTGAAAGAAATTTTCAAATCGGTTCTGTAGTTTCGAAGTCTATTCAATGCAAACAAACAAACAATCAAATCCTTCCTCTTTATAATATTAATTATACCAAACATTTCCGTTCGAAGCGCAGTCCTAAACTTGGATTATAGAAATCTATAAGGCGCCGATTCATGGCCGTCTAGAGTTCACTAAATTAGTTTGCCAAAGAAGTTTCACTTCTGACATGTGTACTTTGTACGCACGCACTTTTTTACATAGGTTGTCTGATTTTCTAATCTTTGCCATTTGAGAAGTAGCGACAGAAGTAATTTATATCTTTTCCCTGAATAAGGGATGTGCTACGTATATTTCTTCCAAGAACGACGCGGCAATCTTGTTTTCTATTTTTGATTAGCGTGAAATTATGAATCGGCTGTTACATAACATTGCGAACGGCAATATTGCGGGTCGCGACACCGATTGTATCGGAAGTTAATTTCCATATTGTTTAACATAAACAAGGTTGAATAAATACGATTTAAATTTACGATAATTTAAAGCGATATAAATAAAACAAACGTTTTTTGTCGCCATTAAAATAAATAAATTTTTGTTATTGTGTGAGATATGTATATTTTTATCGTTACCGTATAAGCTGTTAGTTCCACATTTGTATCATGAGCTTAATTTTAGAATCCAGAGTCCATTATAGCCTATTAATTATCGCCTGCATCATTTTTAATCTGTGACGATCCCTTCTTTTATCACAAATATAATATAATTTATTAGACTTGTGTTCGTGTTAAAGGAGTGAAAGCGGTTTATATCTCCCTAGCTAAAGCTACCCCCCCCCCTTACTTGTAGGTTAAGCTGACTTGGGGCCCGAACTTTAGGTGGCCATGAGAACATGTCCACCCTCTCATTCATCCATCTTCTTCATTTTTATCAACACCATTTTCTTACTTTTAAATACTGTTTGCAACTCTTATAAACTGAAGATCTTAGAGCCAAAGCAGATCACTTCTATAGAGAAATGATCTGCTTTACCTACGCAATCTGGCCTGGAGGTAAATGCAGATTATTAGTTAAAATATCAATTGGGGTAAAGTCTTGGCTATAATTAAAAATACACCATCACTGTCAAAGACAGGCGATGAATAATTAATTTCTTCTTTTGCTAGATCACAGAGCAGAAAAAAACGTTACTATTATCCTTCTAGATTGGGAAGGACAGACGATAGCCCTCCGCTAAAGGCAATTAATTATAAGCACATATATTGTACCTTTTCTTGTGCCTTTTTAGTGAGTTAAATAAGTTATGAAGAAGCTCTAACGCATAAAGGTTGGCTAAAAATTTTGAATAATTTAAAAGAAATGAAATTTTGATTCGTAGTTGATTTCAAACTTTTAAATGGGTTAAGTGGATACCAGTGCAATCTTTATCATCATTACATTTTAATGTATAGTTATTAGTTGGTATTGTATAGTTGTTAGACCGTTTATAGAATATTTTCACAATACCGGATGAACTTTAGATCCCAAAATTAGACGTAAGTGAAAGGTGTTGGCAAATTCGAATATTCTAGTAATCGAAAGGGCATTAAGTTGACCAACAGCACCGTCGCACGGTCACTATTGGGTCGATTTGCAAAATAACTAAATACATTTTTTTTACAACTGGCACTAAAATGGCGAAGACAAAATGGGCAAAAGATCTAATCAGTTTGTTTAGAATTTAAACATTATTCACTTAAATATTGTGTAAATTTCTCTAATTTTGAATCTTTGTATATTACGTCTCTTCCAGATGGGATCCAAAACGAAGAATCACGCCTACAGAAGCCTCGAGACATGAATTCATCACCGGATGCGCTCTCGGAACAACACCGGCTGGAGATCTAGCCCTCCCTAGGCTAGCTCCTCCTCGATCCACACGTGGAGCTCTCCTCCACTCCCAGTCTGCTGGCGATGTTGCCGGAATGCTAGGACGAACATCATCCAAAAATACCTGAACCAGGGTCAGCTCTGTAAACCTACCTTAGAAACTGTAGGTTGAGTTTTATTTTACAGTTGTAGAATTTAGGTTTCACGATAATCATTTGCAGTAGTTATCAAGACTGATGGCAATGGAACGATGGACTACTTTCAGAAGTTGTTTATTGTAGTGACTCCCAAAAAAGGTTGAAAATTAATTTTTAATGTTACTTAGATGTAAATGTCATCTGTTATTAGGTTTTCCTAAAAGTCCTCGCTGTAGAAGTTCAATGATGGGTTCATATTAAATATGTAGTCGTTTCTAGTTACTTACGCTCTGTTGATACTTTAAATTCAAGTCAAATATCGGTTCTCTCGAGCACAATATTGCAGGATGATTGTAGCCATCAAATTTAAAAAAAGCGATTTGACTTTAATTATTTTCATAAAATGTCAGAAACATAAATAGCTAATAATTTGTTTCAATTGAATAGTGCAACCACAAAATATATAAATATAAATTTTGTCTTAAAATGATAAGCATTTCTTCTTAAATAAAATCTGATCTTTAAACTCGAGTGACGATCTTTGATATCCATGAGATAGCAAAAGGAAGCTGTTGTTGGATGAGATGGATGTATTCTTTCTAAAAACTTGTGTAGGGCCAAAGCAAAATAACGATTAAAAGCAATAGTTGTTTTGAGTGTCTTGACTCAGAATAACTAATGTTAATTTGTTAGAACATATAAAACCTCATTAATTGTATTACCTGTAGCATAATTTGTAGATAATTTTAGCTCACAAGCTAGAAGCTATAAGGCGCCTTTTAAGACTCTTTAGGAACTACATGAAGTGGCCCTAATCTTTTTGTGGGTCGGGACCACATGGCCTAGAAACTTAAAACTTTAGGAAATATAACGAAGTTATATAAATATCATTGTAAGGAATTGGGAAAAAATATTATGACGTACATTTAGTCATTCAACTGTAGTGTTAGATTAGGTTCCTAAATGTTTATACATGTCTAATTGTTAGAAAGTAGAATTTTGTAAAAATCTAAAATGGAGTATATATCTAGAATACTTGAAAAATCTAATATAATAGATAATCTAAGAAAATTGTAACTTTTCTACGATACTAAAATCGCCTTTCTCGCCAATAATTTGAAATGTAAAATGGATATATTAATTTATTTTAAGGATAAAGATAAGTTTAAAAATTTATCTTTAATCATAGACAGCACTATTATATTTAAACCTGTAATGTGATAGAAGTTTTCTTCTGACTCAAAAGTTTATGTAATCAAGCCATAAAATAATATTGTTGTTATTTTAAAATATATTTAATTTGAACATATTGAAGGTAGAGGCAAGGAGAACCATGTCATATGGGGGAAAAGTTGAAAAAGTATACAGCTGTAAATTACTGTTCGAAAACTCGCCAAAATGGCGCTAGTACAGATATAGTGTACGATATGAATGTAGCTGTTGTATACAAATTAACTTAGTGCTTTCCATTAAAAATTACACTGATGCTATTATGGCGCCACGATAATTTAAATTTTCATAGATACAGTTCTAAACTCTAGCCTCCATATTTGAACAGGCCTTTATTAATGACGAGGCTGTATGGCCTATTGTCTTTGCCTGTTCCTCATGGAGGACGAAAAGACTACTATTTGAAAAGGCCTATAAAAGGAAATAAATTTAAAAGCATCGAATGTGAAGTGTAGGAATTTTAGTAATTGTAAAAAACAATCCTGAAATGTATTAAAAATTAGAATGGGCTAAAAACGGGAAGTATTGAACGAGTTTTGAGGCATGTTTTATTAAAATTTAAATTGTATTTATATCTCGGTCTATTAGTTTAGAATCATTTGAATGTATATTAGTTTAGAATAAAAAAAATTGTCTATTAGTTTAGAATTAATTGATCATCTGAATGTTCTATGAAAGTAATTGAAAAAAACAGGAATTTGTGTATGTTTGTTATGTATCAATACGAAATTGATTTATAAATGCAATAATGCCTAAAATATCAATTTTTCCTAGTGCCGCCGTCATATAGTTAATTCAGATTAGTTTACTTTTATTTTTTTCTCGTAGAGAATAAAGATTTATCAAATAGTTGTTTGTTGTAACGTTAGCTTTAGAAACTAATGTAATTTATAGAAAGTGTACATAATTTATATTATAGTTAAATAATGCGATCCAAATTCAAAAAGGGGATATGTAATTTTTTTCTTAAAGCCGTTTCTTAAGATATACGCCATTTTAGCGTTAGTTATTTTTTTTTTCAAGATCATTGATAAATTCTAATTTAAATGTAAAAATAATATATAGATCTGCCCTTTTGGAACAAGCGCCTAGCTGCTGCAATATGCCTTTCTTGTATTTGGGACGCGATAAGGCCATGCCAAATGTCTAAAAATTAATATAGGTACATGTTATCGGAATTTTTATGCACTCTCCTTACGAACTTTGGATCACGTTGGTTACGGTTTTACTCAGGAGCCGTGAGATACTTTAAACTAAGTACCTACTGTGAGATTTCTACATTTTTTATATCTCATAAGCAAAGAGGCTCAACAAATCAGAATTTAGTTTTTAACAAGGGCAACTGTGGTCTGGCGCTTCATCCTCGCACTGAATGACACCTTTTCTTGCTTTCTGTAACTACCAGAAAGAACTATTTACGATATCGTAAGAGTGGTCGTGCTGGCCGTTTTTTTAGGACAACTGCGGGTCGTGTCTGGACGGAAATGTTTATAATATCTATACGTTCATAATTCAATTCTTTCAAAATCATCGATTTAATTATTGCAGAAAATTATTACAAATATTTATATTATATAAAAATTCGAAATTTAAATTTTCACCTGTTTTCTATGTAATGATTAAAAAATACAAAAATATTTTTTGTATTCACCATTATTGTTAGTTTAAACATACACAATCTGGCTTTCTCCTTTGAACTCACAGTGCATAAAACTTAACGATATCAGTTACAAAAATTAAAAAATGATAATTTAGAAAATGAATTGTTAGTTATTTTCATAAACTTAGTTTCAATAATAGTTGTTGTATATGGATATTAGTATGTATGTATTGTATTCTCTACGTGTATCTATAGATATTTGTTCGAATTAAAGTTCTTCCATGTGACAACAATAATTATTTATTCAAAACCTTGAGTTTTGCATTCAGAACATCAGCATTGTACATTCACTACAGCACGTGTATTTGCTTCTAGGAAAAGAATCGTTCATCTCTTCTAACGGCTTGGATGAAGAAAAAAGTAGAAAACAAAAAGATTTTTAAGCAATTTAACCAAATTTAATCTTAATGTATATCCCAAAACATCCCTCAGCTGTCACACCAATCTCATGCGGATTGCGCGTTACACATGCTGTTGATATCTATATAAACGATGATTTCCTTCACCGTTAGTACAGTTAGTGCACATTAGACAAGAAAAACTATCTAAGTGATGCATTTCAACATCTCTGTATATGATACCACTCAACAACCATGAACTCGCAATCTTCGATTTAATAATTTGATGCAATATTAGAAATAAATTCGTTATAATTAGGGATTGCAAAGCGATTTTCTGCTGTGGAAACAAATCCAGACTTTTTAATTTATATAGGTTGACTAATTCTGACTTTCAAGAAATTTACTTGAAAAGTTTAATAGTATATTTTAATTTACTAAGATTTTACAAAAAATAAACTACTGAATGTCTTTTTCTTTAAAATAAAAAACCAAGCGTTCCGTCTCGATTATATCCGAAACGAAGCCCTTGGAATCCGAGTGCTGCTGGCTATTTTCCCTACTTCCTGAGCAAATATTTATATATGCGACAATATTTGGTCTTGCAGGGGTACTACCGAGTAATCCGAGCGGACGGGAAGACGTAGTGTCCATTCTATACGAAATGTTCTGTTCTGGGTAGCTTGTTTTTATTTTTGACCAGAATTACACGGCCTAATTAAAGTAATGTAAATTGTTATAATTGAAACGTTATGTACTGTCACAAGTTACGCGAGTTGTACACGGAACCGCTCGTATGTCTAAACGGGTACTTAAAACCTGGTAATTAGTTACCACATATAACGCACTCGTAACACTTCCTACATTAAATGAGGCTTTACATTCGCTACAATGGCGCGATCATATCGTCTCTTATTCAACAGGATAGATGCTATCTTTTTTTTATAGACAATGGCAGGGTAACTTTCGGATTTACCCTCGTTTCTTCACAAAAGCGACGCATAAAGGCATGTAGAAGAAGCCCTCTAATTAATGTAACCCGATAAGACTAACTTAAATTCTAAACTTTTTTTATAGCTTAAGTTCTGCAGATAGACTTACCACCCCACAGTAGGTGGTTCGTCGCCTATGGACGTTTGCAACACTAGAGATATTACCATTGTGGTGCCCTCTTCATAGGGAAACTGGAATCTGGTTTACTAATGGCGGAATTCAACACAAAGGCATTATAGCGGCATTTCTATCCGTGCAGGGGCGGAGAAAGAATACTAACCTCTGTGGCCGGGGTCGGCCTGTCGTAAAAGGCGACAAAACAACCCACTCTAGCTACGTGGTAGGGCCTCAAGCCCGTCTGGATGGCCTTTGGTCTTAAGTATGCCGCACTAATAACCTTGTTTTGTGTTCCGGCATTAGTGACCCAAGTTCCTGTACCCTTATGGGACAGCAGCGAGTACGCGATACCAATGGCGTTGCAAACACCTATAGGCGATGGTAACTACTAAATTCTAAGTGGGCCGTCGGCCTGTCTGCTGTTCTACAGCATTAAAAAAATATGATATTTAGTGACCTAGGGGTGGTTGCTAGCCAGTCGGGCTTGGAGCCCTACCACCTAACTAGGGTTTTGTCGCCTTTTGCGATAGGCAGCTATCAGCCGCAGGAAAACTTTTCCGCGTTACGTGATGTATTTTTTTAGTAACACCTGCTCAAACCACATTAAACTACTTATTTAAAGACACAGCCGTGTAATAATAATAATAATTTACTAGTATTTTGGAAAATGTCTTCCATAAAATTTTAGTGGGTTAGTTAAAGAGTTTTTACAACAGATTAGAATTTTTAGTAATTGGAAATTACATTTTTTGCCAGTCCTTAGACAATTCACTGTCGGTGTGTGGTCGGTAGGATAGTCAAGCAATAATGCCACTTTATTGCCCTTTCTAAGTTAACATTTACTTTTCTCTCCACTACACAAGCCATGTTGTCAATTACAGATGTCGGTGCACTAGATTCATTTGTTAGTAGGATGAGTTACTATACTGACTTATTTTAACTCATATCATAATAATATATATGTGAAAGTAACTTTGTCTGTCTGTTACGTTTTTACACCTAAACCGCTGTATCAATACTGATGAATTTCGATATAGATTGGACCTTGGAGAAGGACATAGGTTACTCTTTGGCGCAAAAATGAATCTTGAAGGGGTGAATCTAATTAAGTTCTGTTTTATTTTTTAATTTATAAGGCATTTTTTATCTATATGTTTGCCGGGTCAGCTAGTATAAAATCATATAAATTATATTGAAAGTGAAGATGCTACTATTATTCCAACACAAAATGCTAGAGAAGACTTTTTACTGAGAAGAAATAACAAAACAAATATGAGCGAAGTTTAGAGGTAGAATAAATTGCAAGAAAATAATAAATGTTATGTAAATTATTATGATATCTCATAGACAGAAATGAGAATCCATTTTTTTACTTTAATTTATAAAATGATATATTATTATATTAATAAACGTAAATAACTAGAAAAGAAAATAAATAAAGAGAAATTATAATCAATATACTATGGTCACCGAAATATATTTATTTGCTTTATTAACCAGTTTGATATAATAATGGACTAGCTAATTTCAATAATATAAATTAATAATATAATACAAAGTACTAATAAAAATATCCGACTTATTCATAAGATATATAGTGCATGTATGTATGCATCTGATACAGAACAGATGGATGATAGCAGAGATAATTAGAAAGTAAAAATGTCATGAAGCGAAACTATAAAGAACACTATAAAAAAATGGCACAAAAAAGGTCACAAATGGCTAAGGAATGCATACGAATCAGCGCGTTCCGTACTATACTCGTAGTATAAATCTGACAGAAAATGAAGATGGCGCCATTTCGGATGTACAAAATATTTCCAAATAGGTATCACTTATATGAAAACAGAATGTCATCCATATGAAATCTTCTAACCAGATAATTGCGACACGTTACTCGTAACAAGCAATTGGTATATTTTATTGATGTAATAATAAAATTATTCGTGACTCAATGGCAACTGAACTTATGAAATATTAAGCAAATTATATTATACAATGGAGTGATAAATCGAAACTTATCGCTTAAGTTGCTTTGAAATAATCTTTCTACGCATCAGTGTAAAGGGCACCACTCTTTTCATCTCAACTTTTTGAACGTGAATTACAGAGTTTTTCACTCACACAACTCTCGTATCGATAAAAATGTGAAAAAGGCTGAGATTTTTTCATTGCGTCAAAGATTAAGAACGTTAAAGAGCAAAAAGTATGATCGTTTATTTTTCTTTTTCAAAAAGATAAAACAAAGAAACAGCTAGATGGATTAAATTGAAACCATTTGGAGATTTTTTAAAGTATATTGAACTGTGAAAGTCACACCAGACATACATGGTTTTCTCCATATTTTTGATTCAGGGCTTAAATTTCCGAAAACTAACCAAAAGCCATTTTTGTCATGATTTTTCATATTCAAGTAGAGTACGAAAGAAAACATTCATTCGAAAAAAAATTTGCCCAACCCAGCCTTGAATTTTCTGTGTAATCGTTACTTGCTGAGAATGATCGTTTTCCATTCAAACTCCGATATTTCAGCAAACAGTGGTCTTATCAAAATCTAGAGCTGTATAAACAAGTCATTTGGTGCATATGGTTAAGTCAGAATTATGTTTTCCAAGCCCATGGACCAAAACAAAAATACGTTTTTGTTAACGTATTCGTTAGAATTGAGCGTTGCACGTTCCTTTGATTTATCTAAAAATCTCAAAATTAGAAACTTCAATCTTTAATTGTTTTTTTCTTCTTTTTCCTGCTCTCATCCCAAACTATGGGGGGTCGGTACAACACGTTCTCTCCTTCCACTTTCCTCTATTAGCCGTCATCTGAACATTCACACCTTTTTTAACCATATCATCTTTTACACAAGCTATCCATTTTTTTCTTTGGTCTACCTCTCCTCTTGTATCCATCACTCTCATTTCTAGCATCCTCCTTGTTACACGACACTCCTCTTTTCACATTATATGACCATACCAGGCTAACCTATGAAACTTTTCAGCTTCTCAATCACTAGCGCTACTTTCAAACTTCCCCTAATATACTCATTTTTAATTTTATCTATTTTTGTAACTCCGCTCATCCATCTCAACATTCGCATCTCTGCTGCAAGCAATAACCTTTCATCTTTCCCTTTTGTAGTCCAGCACTCTAATCCATACAATATGACAGGTCTTATAACGAACTTATAAATTGCTTTTTCATACGACTATAAATTCACAAGACTCCAATGTGACCATCTTAAACGAAGATACAGCTATTCAATAAATCACTAAAATTTAACTTTTTTTAAACCTTTAACTTTTTCCGTTAACTGTGACACACAAGATTAATTAATTATTTGTAAGATTTCATTAAAGTAATTAAAATAAGAATCATAATGACGTCACTAATATAAAAATATAGAATGCAACATGCATATATCGTAACAACATATTATAAAATAGGTTTATCTATTCTGTCTTCCAATTAAAATAATCATTAATATTATAAAAGCATTTCTCAAATAGTGAAGCATTTAATTTTATTCTGAATAAATTAAGATTAATATTTATTAAATCAGGACGCATTATATACTTTGATACCCATATAATTGGCATGTTTTCGCAATGATAAGCTGCATTACGGGTAGAGAATAAGATTCTTTGTGGTACTTCATAATAATCTTCTACTTGTTTCTCCATGCGCTTGGAAAAATTCGTGATTTTGTTTAACAAAAATAACTGTATTTTTGATATACAGTGATGCAACAGTAAGAATCTTATCTTATTTTTGTTATAAGGGGTTTACAAGAGTCTAAAAATCCAAGACCGAATACAGCACGTAAACATTTGATCAAAAGAGCTATATCTCTTTTCTTTTCAGTGTACGATTAGAGAATGCGAAAAATGGATAAAAAGATACAAATCTGCTAGGATTGTGATGGATGATGATATGAAAGAGTGGGTCACTTGTGATAATAATGATCAAGGCTTTCAGATTATGTCAGATGACGAAATCGTAGAAAACATATTGCAGATAAATGAACAGCAAGAAATGCAAGAAAATGAAACAGATGAAAATATAAACGTGGAAAATGATGCAGGACCATCTCATGATGAAGCACTTTATGCCCTGGAAACAGCTCTCAAGTGGTTTGAAAAACAAACAGAGAGTGATACTGTGAGCTTATTACAACTGAAACGAATTCGTGATATAGCAGCAATGAAAAGAAAAAGTGGCTCACTTCAAATGACAATTACCAAATATTTTAAACCAAATTAAAATTATATACCAAATACATATTGTTAACAAATTATACGTACATAAATATTTAATTTCATGATTATGGTAAGATTATTTTAGTATGTACATACAATATATGTAATCTAAGAAAATATGTATGTACATATATAAATAAGTGCATACATCGATTGCTGGAAAATGTATCTCTTAATAATTTCTTAATAAACATTGATTTTCGTTAATATGTATTTGTTATTTTTAATAAACACATAACATTATGTACTACATAACATGCAAAAAACTCGCTTTTGTTTATTAAAACATTCGATTATCCGGATTTTCAATTATCCGAATGCCTAACGATTACAATTAGTCCGGTTAATCGAGTTTCTACTGTAGTAACTGTACCATTATACAATGGCAGCTGTCGACGTGCCTTGACTAGCTATCCTTGTCGCACATACGGCTGCGCGTAAGACTTTTTTATCGCACTTATTTACAAACTTTATTAACGTCTGGGAATTGTTTATAACCGGCAAAACCGTCTGGCGATTTGCAGGTATTATTGAAATTACTTAATAAATATGTGATATAAATTTCATTTGCCTAAAGAATTTTTTTTGGTAATATAAAAAATTAAATTTTGTAGTCGTCTGGCAATACTTAATAACCGACAAAAACGTCTGGGATATTTTATTTTGAATTCTAGAAATAGTAAATTAAAAGATAAAAAACAATTCAAGTTGCCTAAAACATTTTTTTAATTTATTTTTTGCAAATGTTATATACTGCGCAGTAGCGAAATAACCGTTAACTCGCTAAAAGACTTTCAGGACTGTATTCGCCAATTGACGAAATTGTAATTTTTCGCAATTACAGACTGCCTAAAGAATTTTCCCAAATTAGTCATCAACTCTCGGGCTATTAGTAAAATCGTCAAAGTTTAGTCACAATTTTTGAGTGTGTCAAACAGTTACATAATATCAGTGTAGGGGAGTCGAATCGTTGTGCAATGGTGCCCTGGATGATGTTGGTACCGCCCCGCACTCGGTGCAGCAATGAGGCAGCTCTTTTTCTCATTATAGCGTGGAAATCGTCAACACGCGCTTCCGCGAACATTCCCGATGCGCTGCAGAAGCGAGGCAGCCCCATCAACATCCTGAACCCATTGTTGTATTGGACTCGCAGAGCACTGACGGCTCCTTGTGTGTAGTCAGTCCAAAGATTGCACGTGTAGAAAACCTGGCAAAAGGACTTAAACAATGTGATCTTAATTTCATCACCACAACGTGCAAACCTTCGAATCAGCATATTACACCGTACCGCCAGGGCTCTGCGCTCCCTTTCAATGTCAGCGTTAATGAAAGACCCATTATTATAATGATGCCCCACTAAACTTATTATTATTAAATAATAACATTATAATTCATAATAAAAGTAGTTCAAATGATCATTTAATGTGTTGTATAATGGTGATTTGTAATTTTATTTGGCATTTAGTGCAATCCTATTATGATATTTACAAAAGTTGCCAAATACTTTGAAATGTTAAATAATATAAAAGAACCGTTTGACGCCCGATGTAATGATCAGTTTTCAAGTATTGTTGCCCAAATATGTCACTTGATGGTGTAGAAATATAAAATTTTATGAATACTATACTATACCATATGTTACAACAAGCAACGGATCGATGACATTTATTCGTCGATGCATATCTGTCATATCGGATAGCTGTTTGAGGAGTGCGCAACGGAACTGTTACGTGACTGCTGACCCCTGTCTTAAAAGGCGATAAAGACCCTGGCTAAATGATAGGGCTTTAAACCCTTCTGAATGGCATTCATCCCTAGTCTCTAAATATGAGGCTGGGGTCGACCTGTCGTAAAAGGTGACAAAACAACCCACGCTAGCTACCAGTTAGGGCCCCAAACCCGTCTGGGTGGCGACCACCTTTGGTCTTAAGTATGCCGTCATAATAAATTTGTGTTGTGTTCCAGCATTAGTGACCCGAGCTCCTGTACCCTTATGCGATGTCACTGGCGTATCAAACACCCATAGGCAACAGTAACTGCTAAAGTCGAAGCGGGCGATGGCCCGTCTGCTGGCCTACAGCAATAAAATACCTTTGATAATTATCACCACCGGAGTGAAGGTAAATCCAATCCGGCTTGTTCAAACACAGTGGGTTGACTATCCGTTCTCTCTATGGGGAGGCCCACGCCCAACAGTAGAATGTGATGGGCTATTATTATTTATTATTAATTTTTGTGCAACTGTAAAATGTTTAGAGCAATAAATCACAGTGGTGATCAAATTAACACATAAAATGTATGAGATTAGGTAAGCCGTTACTTCATTCGAAAAAGCTAGCCGAAGTTGTTTTATTAGACTTTATTTAAGTTATTTGAATCGTGACGAGTCGATAACTGTAAAGAATTTTCTGTTTCGAAAAATATATTTTGTAATATGTGTTAAGAAGTAATTAAACTTTCTAATACGAGTAGTTTAGTAAAACAATTTAATGGCGTATGGTTTCAGCAAGGAATAAGAATATTGCCCCACCCTCCTCTCCGTTTTAGAATTTAAGAGATAACGAATTGATTACTCCTATTGTTAATTCATAGGTAGATTTGGTTTACAGACCTAAGTAAAGGGCTGGAGCACCCGCTTGTCAGCTCAATCCCCTAGATTCGATCCAACAGCACGCAGTTCGTGTTGGTGACGATTCCATACTCACAGACGGTCTAGACACGCTTGGACTCCGGAGAGACTTTGCGTCTCTTTGCGTATTCTATCGTCTGTACAACGGGGAGTGTTCTGAGGAGCTATTTAGACTGGCGCTCTCTTCGTCTTTCTACCACCGCACTGCCCGCCATCGGCTGGATGTTCATCCCAATTTCTTGGAGCCTCTCTTTCTTGTACGAAACGATTCTCAAGAACCTTCATGTTGCGTACTCTCAGGATCTGGAATGAGCTTCCGGCTGAGGTTTTCTCAGCGTGGTACGATATGGGGTTCTTCAAAAAAGGCGTTATAAAATTTCTTCGAGGCCGGCAGCACGTTGGTAATACCTCTGGTGTTGCAGATGTCCATTGGCGACGGTGACCACCTGCCAGGGTGGGCCATTTGCCTGTCTGCTGAACTCTCGCTATATAAAAAAAAGTGTCGAACCTGGAATTTCGGCTTCAAGTATTATATATTGTTCGTTCCTTCTAAGGGGAGAGCTCAACCCAATAGACGCTAAGTGCTATTATTATTCAAATAAATAAATCCAAAAAATAATACTACATATTTACTCATTTTTAATTATCCTTATCAATCTTACGTTAACATACATTTGCTGAAAAAAGGGAGCCGAGCGTTTAGATAAAAGTTCTTTCCAAAGCTAAAATGTCCTATTTACTAGCTAAAGACCTCTATATAGCGCTAATAAAAAGATAAAGGAGCTTAAATTACCACAAATATATACTAAAAAAACAGAGGAATTATAAATAGAATAATACGTTCCAGATCGTCCTCGACCAGAAACGTTCCCGCTGGCAAAACGCTGGCAGCATTACTGCATTGAATAGCAAAATTTATCCGTTTTCCCAAATACAATCTACTTATGGATCCTGTGGTCTCAATAAAGGCGATAGGGGTCTGGATACCATGGCCCCAAAGTCTCAACACTGAAAACTACAAATATAAATCCGTATGTAACTCAAGAAACTAAAAATTAAGAAGCAAGTCATTCCGATCTCAGAATTCAAGATGGTTGAAAACATCTCACATTCTAGGAAGCTGTAACTCTATTACTTTGATACCATGTCGAAATGTGGATAAATTGATGTAACGAATCTTACGACATTTCACGCTGCAAGTAACTAGTTATTAAAATATATACTCAAGCAATCGTGACAATAAAGATGCAAATATTTTGAGCTTTCGAGAATTTTCTACGTAATTTCTGAATGAATTGATATGATTTATGTGAATTAATTTATATATTTAATATCGATATATGCTACACTATCTGTTTATTATGGGCGGAACTTTCCGTCTGCTTCTATGCTGCGGTAATAATAAATAATATATGAGATGTTCCCAAGGTAAACAAAATATGGTGCAAAGATTAAATAAATAAATATATTTACACAAAACATCATCTAGTCCCAAAGTAGTAGTATCGCACTTGTGTTATGGGTACTAGACACCTAATAAACTACATATACTTTTATTTTGTAAATAAATAAATATTATACATAAACACCCAGACGCGGGATGGGAAACGAACCTGTCTAGTTCATAGTAAATACGCTCACTGATGCGACTTCGAGTCAGTCTTAATAAACTATTAGTAAGAACAGACGTTTGTTTTTCTACAAAATTACACATCGATCCATTCACATACAAATTGAACCTCAACATCATAAACATATGGTCCTTCGAGCCGGATTAAATAGTGAATAGATCGACACACGGAGCTCGGCCGCGCGAATACAATAGAAACCGATTCTTAGAAATTGAACTCGTAAACAAACTCATTAGTGAAAAGATTTTATAACAAATAAAACTAAGTGAATAAAGTGATTGAAAACTTATAACGGACTGTGTTTGTGTATATATTTGGATACTTTAATTATTCAAAATGTCATCGCCTACTGCGGAACAATCAAAATATTTAACTATGCTTGAAGATATCGCCGGTATGTTACAAAAGGCACAAGTAAACATAAAAAAGGCTCCGAAGCAAAGATTAACTGAAGGTTACATCAAAGCAAGATTAAAATGTATAGAGGAGTATTGGGACACATTCAAACAAGCGAATACAAATCTTCTGAAGTGTACGCCACGTGAACAACGAGGAATATTGCCTTATTTTCTCAATGAAGAATATTATACGTTTGAAGACCTGTATCTTTGCTTACGCGGAGACTTAACCGATCTCTTGGCGAAACTAGAATCAGAAAATAGAACATCTGCTATTTCTAATACATCAAACTCGTCGCAGAATGGGCAGACACCTTTCGCTAAGTTACCGAGAATACAGTTACCTACGTTTTCGGGTAACTATGAGGATTGGCCCACCTACCAAGATTTATTTACGGCTCTTGTTCATGATACTTCAACAAGTGATGTACAAAAATTACATTATTTAAAAACGAGCGTTTCCGGAGAGGCAGAAGTTTTATTACGGCAAATCAAAATAACAGAATGCAATTATACACAAGCATGGCAGTTACTTAAAGGGCGATTCGGTAACAAGAAAATGATAGTGACCAGTGTATTGAAAAGGCTATTTAGTCAAAAGAAATTAGCAAGTCAAACTGCCACTCAGATAAAAGCTTTATTAGATACAACAACGGAATGTATTAATAGCTTAAACAACTATAACATAAGTACCGATTCTTGGGATCCTATAATAGTATTTCTGATCGCGCAGAAGTTGGACCCAGAGTCACTGAAGGAGTGGGAGGAACATGCCTACAAGCAAAACAGCGAAGAGTTATCATCATGGAACGAGTTGAAGGGTTTTCTAGAAGCAAAATTCCGTACCTTGGA
The DNA here is from genome assembly GCA_963693495.1 of Malacosoma neustria. NCBI lineage: Eukaryota > Metazoa > Arthropoda > Insecta > Lepidoptera > Lasiocampidae > Malacosoma > Malacosoma neustria. The sequence goes on along the minus strand of OY856375.1, from coordinate 21,767,510 downwards.
ATTAACAACCCCGATGATGTCGTCAGCTGTTACAAAGGAGAAGGCACGAGGTCACAGGTCATTTCATGTCGTAGCTGAGGCGAAAGAGGATGAAACATCTTCATCTACAAAACACAGCAATATAAGCTCACGTTCTTCTTGCACGTATTGTAAAGGTGAACATTACATATTTAATTGTAAAGAATTTGCAAAACAAACTACAGAAGAACGACATGACTTTGCAACCAAGAATCGATTATGTTTTAACTGCCTTATACCGAATCACAATGTATACAATTGTAAGAGTAAAGCGAGGTGCCGAGTCTGTAAAAGAAGACATCATTCTCTGTTACACAGAGTCGAAGAAACAAACGAGAAGAAGGATCATCAACCACAACCGGAACAAGAAATTACTAGCGCACACTTCTCTAAAGAACAACCTGATAATCAAGTGTTATTAGCAACAGCACAAGTGCAAGTCAGAGCAAGTGATGGAGTTATACACACACTTCGTGCTTTGATTGATCAGGGCTCAGAGGCTTCATTGATCTCTTCAAGAGTAATCGAACTCTTGGGACTAAAGAAAACTTGTATCAACGGTGTAGTCTCTGGTGTAGGAGAAGGAACACAAGTGAACATCAAACATGTAGTAAACCTCTCAGTTACATCGCGATTCGATACTACAGAAGTCATCCATGTGAAGGCGTACGTTTTGAAAACCTTATCAACAATCTTACCTTCCAAGTATATCCCGATGAACTGGCCACAGCTAAAAACATTATCGCTTGCTGATCCGATGTATAACAAACCCGGTAAGATAGACCTCTTACTCGGAGCCGACGTCTACAGTAAAATAATAAACGTTGGATTGATTAAAACGCCATACGGTATAGTGGCGCAGAAAACAAGCTTGGGATGGATACTATCGGGTCAAAGAGAAAACAAATCACTTGGCGAAGAACACAAAATAATTACACTACATGTTAGAAGAATGGTTTCAGAAGACAACGACATGTTGAAGAAGTTCTGGGAAATAGAGACTGATTCATACAAGAAAAGAAAACTATTGACTCGAGAAGAAGAAATGTGCGAAGAGATTTACAAAAATACAACCAAGAGAATAAAAGGCGGGAAATACACAGTACACTTACCATTGAAACAAAGTATTGAAGAAACAATAAGGTTATGTGGAAATACAAGGGAACAAGCAATAAACAGATTACGACAATTAGAGAAGAAATTTATGAAGTCACCGAAGTTGAAAACAGAGTACACCAAGGTCATTCACGAGTATATAGCGATGGGTCATATGAAGAGGGCTGTTGATGACAGAGACGCAATATATCTTCCTCATCATCCTGTGATACGCGAAGATAAAGAGACAACGAAGGTTCGTGTGGTTTTTGACGCGTCGGCAAAGGGTTCTAATGACCATTCTCTTAATGAAATGATGATGATTGGACCAGTTTTACAGTCAGATTTACGAAGTCTCATTATTAGTTGGCGGATACATAGAATATGTGTGGTTGGAGACATCGTCAAAATGTATAGGATGATCAATATGACAGAGGCGCACACAAATTTACAAAGTATAGTCTGGCGAGATAACCCTGAAGATGAAATCGAGAGTTACAACTTGACAACTGTTACTTTTGGTACAGCAGCCGCCCCATTTTTGGCTGTTCGAACATTAAATCAACTGGCTGATGATGAAGCTCAGCAGTACCCAGATTCATCTTCTGTAATTAAAAATTCATTCTATATGGATGATTTGATGGCGGGTAATGAAACTGTAGAAAAAACTAAGAAAATGTGTCAAGAAATCAAATAAATATTAAGAAAGGGAGGTTTTGAAATGCAAAAATGGTCTAGTAACTCTGAAGAAATAATTAACTATCTACAAGAAGAAAAATCTACTAATGACAAAATTGAAATAAAATTAGATCAAGTAATAAAAATTCTTGGATTAACGTGGAATAGAAAGGATGATACTTTCAAAATTAGTGTAAACTTACCTTTTATAGGATGTAAAATTACAAAGAGATCCGTTCTTTCTGATGTTGCTCGTCTCTTCGATCCATTTGGATGGTTATCACCAGTAGTTATCACTGCTAAGATATTGATACAAAAATTGTGGCTACTTACTTTAGATTGGGATGATGAACTGCCATCACATATCAAAGAAGATTGGATGAGTTATAGAGATGAGCTAAGGTATTTACAATCCCTGGAATTACCCAGATGGTTTAGAACGACATCAAACAATTATAAAGACATAGAGTTGCACGGGTTTGCAGATGCATCTAGTCACGCATATGCCGCTGTAACTTACCTCAGAGTAATTGACACTGATGACATATATGTGTCAGTTATTGCGTCGCGCACAAAGGTTGCTCCACTGAAACAACTATCAATTCCAAGATTGGAATTATGCGCTGCAGCACTACTAGCAGAATTAGTGGATGATGTGACACAAATCTTGAACATACCTAAAGATAAGATCTATGCATGGACTGATTCGACGGTTGTTTTATCGTGGCTGCAATCTCAACCTAGTCGATGGCGTACATTTGTTGCAAATAGAGTCGCAGATATTACTCGTGTAATAAACAACGATCGATGGTATCACGTACAGTCTGCTGAAAATCCAGCAGATATTGCAACCCGAGGTGTTAAATCAATTGAATTGGCTTCACTAGACTTATGGTGGACTGGACCTATTTGGTTAAAGGAATACAAAATAGAATTGAACAGATGTGATGTTCCACACGTAACATTAGAAGAAAGGAGGACATTTCATGCAACTACAGAAGAGAAACCGATTTGGGAGAGATTTTCAACAATTTCAAGGATGAAGAGAGTGTTAGCATATTGTAAGAGGTTTTTAAAGAGAAGCAATTCTAAACCCATAGAAAAAAGTTACATAACAGTAAAGGAACTTAATGAAATATTAGAAGATTGCATAAGATATTATCAAAATTTGGTTTACGGAAGAGAAATTGAAGAATTAAAGAAAACTGCGAAAGTAAAGAAGAAAAGTTCTCTCATCACCTTGTCGCCATTCCTTGGCGAAAACGAAATAATGAGAGTAGGAGGGCGATTACAAAGTGCATATATACCAGAGGCCACTAAACACCCTATTATTATACCTGCGAATCAGCATATCACAAAATTATTGGTCAACGAAGCACATATCAGAACGATGCATGGTGGCATCTAAGCGATGATGGCGTTTCTGCGAAGTACCTATTGGATAATAGGTTTAAAATCTGCCGTGAAGAAATGTATCCATCAATGTAAAATCTGTATTATAGACAAAGCCAAAGTGAGAAACCAATTTATGGGTCAATTGCCGACTGCACGAGTTACCCAGCACCGGCCATTTAAGAACAGTGGGGTTGATTACGCTGGACCTGTTTTTATTCGAACTTCGAAAGGACGTGGACACCATGCGACTAAAGGGTACGTCTGCTTATTCGTGTGTATGGCAACTCGAGCAATCCACTTGGAGGCAGTTACAGACTTAACGACACAAGCTTTTATCGCCGCTTTTCGGAGATTTGTAGCAAGAAGAGGCCATTGTTCTAACCTATGGAGTGATAACGGCACAAATTTTGTTGGCGCTGCTAAAGAGTTGAAGGAAATGTTTCAGGCAGGAAAGAATAACATAGCTAAAGAAGCAGCAGAACTTTTAGCAAATGATGGCACAACATGGCACTTTATTCCACCAAGAATGCCAACATGTGGAGGCTTATGGGAAGCTGGCGTTCAATCAGCCAAAAGACATTTATCTCGAATAAACAAGGATACCAAATTAACCTACGAGGAGATGGTTACTCTTTTAGCTCAGATTGAAGCGATTCTCAACTCTCGTCCTATGTGTCTCATTGACAATACCACAGAAGCACCGTTAACCCCAGGTCATTTTTTAATAGGAGAGCCGCTTGTTAGCGTTCCTGATACTAATTACGAAGACAAGAAAACCAGTCTCTTAACAAGGTGGCAAATGATCCAAAGGATGACACAACATTTTTGGAAACGATGGCAAACCGAATATCTTCACACCTTACAACAAAGATTTAAATGGCAAACTAAGGTGCCATCGCCTGGAATTGGAGATATTGTTGTGGTCAAAGAGGAAAATTTACCTTCAACTAAATGGCTACTAGGAAAAATTGTACAATTACATCCCGGAATAGACAACATGGTCAGAGTGGTAACCATACAAACCGCAAGCAATAGTCAGTTGAAAAGGCCACTGAATAAACTGATCCTGCTGCCGAAGCAAGTAGATAATGAGTGAGAATGGTGGGCGGCTACGATGTACCAGTGATGAATGATTACTATTATTATGTCAAATTTATTTTATAATTTATCAGTATGTATACCAATATCTGTGATCAACTACAGTCCACTTAGAGCTAGTATACATAATTATACAAATTTGCTTAAAAACTATTGTTTTTGGTGGGCGGTATGTCTAGTTCATAGTAAATACGCTCACTGATGCGACTTCGAGTCAGTCTTAATAAACTATTAGTAAGAACAGACGTTTGTTTTTCTACAAAATTACACATCGATCCATTCACATACAAATTGAACCTCAACATCATAAACAGAACCCGTGCCCTTCGCAAGCGTACCGACATGCGTTAACCGTTACCCGACGGAGGTCATCAAAAATATTGTTGTAAATTCAAAAACACAGCTTTCATAACTACGAAATTTTATCTATAGATTTTTTTTTTTATTGCGTAGGACAGCAGACAGGTTGACGGCCCGCTTAGGATTTAGCAGTTACCATCGCCTATAGGTGTTTGCAACGCCAGTTGCATCGCAAACACGCTGCTGTCCCATAAGGGTACAGGAACTTTGGTCACTAATGCCGAAACACAACACAAGGTTATTATGGCGGCATACTTAAGACCAAAGGTGGTCGCCATCCAGACGGGCTTGAGGCCCTACCACGTAGCTTGGGTGGGTTGTTTTGTCGCCTTTTACGACAGGCTGACCCCGGCCACAGAGGTTAGTATTCTTTCTCCGCCCCTGCACGGATAAAAAGATGGAACTAGTTTCTTCTAGATGTAAAACTCAGTCAGTTTGTAAAAAAAACCCTTGCAATATAGGTTTTACTAGAGGAATAGTGTTGTAAAAGCTCACAAATATATATTTCCTACAAACGTACCTTCTTTTTCTAGTCAATACAAGAAATATTAGGCTCTCTTCCATTTTTCAAGGTTTGAAGTTCAGACCACAAGTCGTTTTGATTAAGTTAAAATCTAATTTCAACTTCTAATAATATTTAATTAGAAATGTCGAAGTCCAAAATTAAAGTTACAGATGAAACCGACATAAAAATCTTATTTTTATTTAATATACCTATACTATATAGTATTTATTCTCCGTGCAGGGGCGGAGTAAGAATACTAACCCCTGCGGCCGGGGTCGCCCTGTCATAAAAGGCGACAAAACAACCCTAGCTACTTTCTAGGGCCCCAATGCTGTCTAGCTGGCAACCACCCTTGGTCTATAAGTATATCACCATAATAAACGTGTGTTGTGTTCCAGTAGTGACCCAGGTTCCTTTAGCCCTGTGGAATAGCAGCGTTTTTGCGGTGCCCTCTATTGTCGCAAACATCCATAGGCGACGGTAACTGCTAACTATTAAGTGGGTCGTCAGCCTGACCACTGTTCTACACTAACAAAAAAAAAATGTACGCAATCATTATTTAAGAATCGTATCAGAATATATAGATTTGAAAACATGAAACAAGTCATCCACCCCCTCAGGGGCGCTCCTCTGTCCGAGGAGTGCACGGGTGTGCATAACCGAGGTGCCCGAGCATCCGTCGCCTCACTCCCCTCTCCGTCCGAAGCGACAAAGTCCTACCTTTCTTCCCGTCTACCTCCTACATCTTTTCCAACTTAGCTCTTTGTTCGTGGCGTGGGCCGTGGGAACCCGTCAAGAGAGGTTTTTCCCCGAGACCAAAAAAAGTCATCCACAAAGATTATGCATTAAGTTTATATATATATATATATATATATATATATATATATATATATATATATATATATATATATATATATATATATATATATATTATATTATTCCAAGCTATAAAATGATAAAACATAGTAAAAACATCGCAACTGCATCAAGTCATTTTAAACAAAAAATAACCAAAAACACGTCAATCTTACATAATCTATGGTATGACATTGCCGATTTAAGATGGCAGCACCTGCTGAAATGCAGCACGATGACACGGGGTCATTCAAAATAGCTGGTTAATCAACTTTCACAATGCAAGGCCACAGTGAGAAAGTGGTGACGACGGCTTTGAAATTTATTTATTATGTCTACTTCAGCGAAACTTATGGGAATAGCGGCATTGCTGAAAATTAAGAATACAAGACGTTGTCTTACATTGGAAATAAATAGCGTTTTTTTTTTTAAATATAATATCAGTTACAAGCTTGTTGATTGTGCCGCTCCTGCTGCCGGGGTCAGCTTGTCATAAAAGGCGAGAGAACAACCCTGACTAGGTGGTAGGGCCCCAAGCCCGTGGTGTATAGGTATGCAGCCATAATAATCGTGTGTTGCGTTCTGGCATTAGTGACCCAGGTTTCAGTACCCCTATACGGACAGGGGCGTGTTCGTAATGACCCTAGCGTCGCAAGCATCCATAGACGACGGTAACTACACATTATTAAATATTTCGTCGGCTTCTTTGCTGTTCCTCAGCTATAAAAACAACCCTGAAGTATGTCGCGAAGAATTTTTATAGCGCACGAAGGTGAAGCCAACGTATTAGAAAAACTGTAAATGTATCGGGTTATTTCATAATAGCTAGTTTCCGTTTCGGATCGAAGTTCGATCAGATCATCACAACATTGCCTAAAATCTTCGGCATGTCAATAAACAACAACAAGCCGACAAAACAACCCACCCTAGCTACGTGGTAGGGCCTCAAGCCCGTCTGGATGGCGACCACCTTCGGTCTTAAGTATGCCGCCATAATAACCTTGTGTTGTGTTCCGGCATTAGTGACCCAAGTTCCTGTACCCTTATAGGACAGCAGCGTGTACGCGATGCCACTGGCGTTGCAAACACCCATAGGCGACGGTAACTGCTAAATTCTAAGCGGGCCGTCAGCCTGTCTGCTGTTCTACAGCAATAAAAAAAAAAAAAAACAAAATAGTTCGCCTTCTTTTTCTTCTCATATTCCCTCTGTTCCTCTCCTGCTGTGTATACGGTGTGTATGTGCGGTGTGTATACTATAATATAATATATATCATATGTGGTCTACCCCTCATATTGTATATTATTGTTGAGGAAGACCGGCTGACATAATAAGCAGTTACCGTTGTCTATGAATATTAGCGACGTATCGCGCTGCTAACATACTGCTAAAATACTTTTTATTTGCACATAATTTACGAAATATATATTGACACATGGAGGCATAATTACAATAAGCCACTAATTAGGCACTTCTTAGTTAAGCAATGTATTACCGAAGTTGAAGTAACATTGTATGAAGTAACTTTGCATGTTAACTATCCATCTCGGCTTCTATTATAGACCTAAATAAGATATTTTAATAACCAACAATCCATCATTAAATCCTATACATATATGGCCTAGTAGTATAGCAACTTAAGTGACAAATATCGTAATTTGAATTTGACATTTCATGTAAATGATATTTTTGTTGCGGCTTTATCTATGGTCAATAAAAGGAAGAATGACCAGGAGACAACGCTAAAAGCAGGTTACTTTAGCAGTGACTGTACTTAACAGTGGACCCAGGGTTTCCTAAGTGCAAACTTTAGGTTCAAATAGGATGAAGATCGGGTAGTTTTGTAAATAACATCTTATATGCTTCTTAAAACAATAACAGCCCAATAAGCTGTGCTGGAGCCTACTCCTAGACAGTATGGTCAGTATACCCGTTTGAACAAGGCAGATTGCCAGGTTAATTACACAGGTAATAACGTTATGCAAATTACTTCACGATGTTATCCATTGATGTCGGTGCATGGAAATTTTAACATGAAAATTAAGCGAGAAAAACGGTCTATGGTAACCTGTAAATTTTTTACCCCAACTTGGTGGCCATCCATAGTATATTAGAAAACACCCTCTAGTTTTTGCGTAGTAATTGTTAAATATAGTTTGCACAATTTTTTTTTGCAAACAGTAAGTTAAAATGCAAAAGGGCATGCGAACGCGGGATTTGAATAAGTGACTTTTACACTGATCTCCGGGTGTCATACTACTAAACTGCCACTTACTTTTTTTTATTTTCTTAAATAACAACCAATGAAGTACTATCCTAATTAATATTCTAAATGCGAAAGCGAGTTTGTTTGTTACACTTTCACGCCTAAACCAATTTTGATGAATTTTGGTATAGTCATAGATTGAAGCTTGGAGAAGGACATAGGCTACTTTTTTTAAATTCATATGGCAGAACGACGTTTGCCGGGTCAACTAGTTTATAAAAATTGTAAACAAATTCTGTTAACAAATAGGTGTTTGTTCTGCGGGAACTTGTGCTGGGTCCATATCATTACGCGTAATTACTAACAGGGCTGGCAGAATACACTGTCGTATGTCGCAAGACGTTGCAGCAGCTGTTGTGTTGTATAATGAATTTAGTAGGTAAATAACTTTGTTACCACAGTTTACAAGGAAATGTAATCCTTTTTTTGTTAGTAAGTAATAAATAGATTGTCTAAATTTATTGAAATTTAGGAAATCTATTGTATTTATGATCATTATATCGTTAAATCGTGGTTACCACACAACCTCCCTAAATATAACATGAAAAATAGCAGTATCTTAACACAATAAAGTAGTGGCATATAATCATCAACCTAGCGTTATTAATCCCGGTTGCAACCCAAGCTTCCGCTACGGTGCTTGGGGTCCGCTAAGTAGAGGTATATTCTATTCTATTTACATAAATATTTGTAAACACAATTTCAATTTTGGCTAGTTCTTTTGAAATTTGTAAATTTTAAATGTAAGATGCTAAAAGTGTAGAAGTAGAAAGTTTAATACTACATGTGTTAAATATACTTGTTTAAAGATAATAGAACCATAAAACTTTACAATACGTACTTCAGAGAGGATAGGCATTAAGTCAAAAAGAGCTCCGACGATCATCGGAGGGAGAAGATTCAGGTTTAATAAGAAAACATAATATATCACTTCGATGTGCAGGGGTAGCTTTCCGAATTGTTGGTTATTTCGTAAGGTCATCGGTGTGAGTACCATCAATGATTATTAAGACTACACGGATTTCAAAAGCGTGTTGTCATAATAAAGATGGTCGAGGTTTTGAAAAAAGTTGTCAGATTAATTACAAGATAAACACATGAAAGTAAACTTAAGTGAAATTAAAATATGAATCTTGTCACGTTTTGCTTGTTAGCCAAAAAGTAAAATACTAAAAATGAACTCCATTCACTTTTAGTAACTAAATATTATATGCTTAAGCCTGAACCTTTCCTTCATTTAGCCTTTTATCCGATTACCATAAAACCCTTACACTCGGCCAGAAAATAAAAAAAAAGAAATTGACAGTAAATCAAAATTAAAAAAAAATCTTTCTGCCGGAAACCGTACAATGCGTACGTTTTCTCTGTTAAACATAAATTCATAAACACGTCGAAAGCGGAATCAAGAGCAAGGCGACGGCAGCAAAGAACAAAAAGACAAGTGCATTTTTGCGAAATTCTCTTTTTTGCAGAATACATTATTCTGTCTAGTGATATTTTTTTTTTCATGAAAAATATCATTTATTACTAATATTAGTACTTTTCGGTTGGGTTAGGTTAGCTCTTCCGCGGCCCCCCTCAACTCCTAGAGTTATTACAGGAGAGCACCGGGGGGACGAAAGCCTGACCCCCTGGCGCCAACACTTTAGAAGGGGCCCGCCTTACGACAAAGGGCGGGCTAGCGCCGGCCCGAGCCACGAGATCGGCATGCCATATATCCGTGGACCCGGGCGTAGGCGATAGGAGAACAGCGGGGTTTTTTTAGTGGGTAGTCGGAAAAATCCCGGAGTCCCACATATTTTTTTGCTCCCTATTAATTCATAATTGTTTATATTTTATTTTTATTAAAATTATACTAATTGCGCAAATAGCCACAGTGATACGTCATAAAAACTGTAACCTACAAGTAGCCTATGTCAGAACGCACGGAAGCCCGTTTCCGTACATTTCAATCCCAAGAACGGTTTCCTGGCAACTAGATTTCGTAGATAGCCGTTTGTTCTTTGCTGCCGTCGAAGGATTAAATGCCAGGTAAGATCTTTTCTTTCCTTGTCCTCAACCAATATAATTATCTTATATGTTTATCATTATATTTCAGTTCCACTAATTTATGTTCGTAATTAATCAGCTCTGCTCGCTTCACATTTTAACACCTCGAGCACGAAACTAGGTCTGAAACATCTTGTCCATATTTTGCTTACATCGCGACTAAAAATAATAATAATTCATTTTATATAATAACTAGCTGACCCGGCAAACGTTGTTCTGCCATATAAATAATTAACGCCCCCGCAACCCCTTTCAGGGGTGGAATTTCGTAAAATCCGTTCTTAGCTGACCTCTGCTCGGTGAAAAGAATCTTTAGCTCTAATTGTTCCAGAGATATCGTGATGACTATATACGTGGAAATCTCTTATATATATATATATATATATATATATATATATATATATATATATATATATATATATATATATATATATATATATATATATATATAAAACGGTTATAAAAATAAAACGGTATATTTGCTAGAACAGGATTTGAGTTTCTAAAACGTTACAAAATTTGATACTTTTTGATATGATAGTTTTACACGTATAACCATGTTTAAAACGCCTTGTGCCGCAGGAATAAAAAGAATAACAAACCAGCCTCTTTGAACGTCTTAAAATTTAACAACATCTTCCTGCTCTTGTCCCACATTAACGAGTTCAGATTGGTATTATACGAGTACAACAAGTGAGAGTACTCTATTATCTTAGCCGTCAATTCAACATTCACTACTTTTTTCACGAATAATTTATATATATATATATATATATATATATATATATATATATATATATATATATATATATATATATATATATATATATATATATATATATATATATATATATATATATATATATGTAAAGAGAATATCATCTCTTTAATGTTATTGTATTATGGTTAGGTTGTGTAACCAGGACATAATCCCTTTTGATTTAACGCGCTTAATGTCATGTGTCATAGAAGTGTGACACATGACATTTGCCTACAAAAAAGTAAACAATATTTACGTTATTACGTTACAGATTTGATTTAAATAATTTAATTAATAGATAGAAAAGCAAGAGTTATGAGAGAGGAGTAATCAACTTTAATTGTCGTTTCTGTTATTTTTACAGAAACCAATTTGTTTGATTTATTCGGACCATCCAGACTGAAACAAATAAATAATATTATAAAACAACAATTTTCGTCACAAAATGAAATTGCAATTCGAGTTCAGAGCTGTGGCTTCTCCAAAGGACTGTAAAACTACAGTAGTAGCTGTAACCTCAATTGTCACAGAACAAGGGGAAAAATATGTTATACCAGATGACCTCATGTATGCAGATTATCATGAAGAGTTGACAAAGACGGAGACTTTCAAAAAGGTAAAAAATTCATTAGGAAAAAGGCATGATGAGTTAAAAATATGGATAAAAATTTCAAAAGAATTAGAAAAGATATATTTAGATGATGAAGGAAATATCCAGTTTGGAGGGAAATATTTAAAACAAACACTTCAAGAGAATATTAAAGAAAACTCGAGCTTGGAAAAAATATTAGAAAAATTAATTGAAAAATCAGAAAAACACGAAGAAGAAAAAAACTTAAAACATATTGTAGATAAATTTGTATTAGAAAAATTTAATTATAAAACATCTAATGTTAGACAATGGTTACATATATTCGAAAAAGAGTGTGGAAGATTTAAAATAGAAAAAGATAAAACTAAAATAGAATTATTAAGAATATTTTTAGATGCAACTTGCCAAGATTGGTATACTTCTACTGTAATAAAAGGAGAACATGAAAACAATTGGAATACGTGGAAACAGATATTAATAGAAACCTTTTCAGGTAAGGGATGGAGTAGCAGGACATATGCTCATTATTTTAAATACAAAGAAGGTTCAATAGTACAATATGCAATAAAGAAAGAACGATTATTATTAGAAATAAATAAGGACATGGACGCTGATACAATGATAGATAGAATTGCATTTGGGTTGCCAGAATTTATTAGAGAGAAGATCGCCAGAGATGAAAAAGAAAATACAAAAGATTTAATAAATGAATTACAGAAGCTTGAAGGGATAATAAATAAAAAGAAAACATTTAAAAAAGAAGGTAAACCAGAACATAAATTCAGAAATGAAGAAAAGAAACCATGTATGACATGTGAAAACATGGGTAAAGGTATAAGATATCATCCAGAAGAAAAATGCTGGTTTAAACTAGAGAAAAAAGAGAAACCTAAAGCTATAGGAAGCAATTCAGTAATAGAAGTAAATTTAAATACAGAGAAAAAAAACTAATAGTCACACCATTGATCAGACTTAAGCTACTAGTTGAGAATCAGATAGAGATAATGGGAACATATGATCCAGGTTCTCAAGTATCCTTGATAAACTCGAAATGGATAAAAATAAAAGAGAATAGAGAAGATTTAAACAAGATATTCTTGAGGTCTGTCAATGGTGTGAATCAGACAAATGGATTGGTAAGAATAAGAATAAAAATATTTGATATAGAAAAAATAGTAGATATATATGTAGTTGAAAGAGAGGATTTTGAAGATTTTATAATAGGATTAGACTTAATTCCTATGTTTAAGTTGAGGTTGAATGAAAATTTAGAAATCTCACAGAAAATAGAGAAAAAGTTAGAAAAACCAGAGATAACATTAAGTGAAGTTACAAATTGTTCAATTAATTTTAATGAACACGTGGAAACAGAAGAATTTCAAACAAATATAGAACATTTAGATAAAGATAAAAAAATGAAGATAGAAAAATTGATAGATAAAAACAAATCAGTGTTTGCGAAAGACAAGTATGATATTGGGACTGTTAACGAATATGAAGCTAGAATTGACTTAATAGTGGAGAAATACTGCAGTAAAAGACCCTATAGATGTAATATAAAAGACAAAAAAGAAATAGAGAAACAAATAGCCAACTTACTAGAGAAGAATTTAATCGAAGAATCTTATAGTCCTTTTGCTGCACCCGTCACACTAGCATATAAGAAAAATGAAGGAAAGACACGTCTGTGCATAGACTTTAGAGATTTAAATAAAAACATTGTCCCTCAGGCACAACCATTCCCTTTAATAGATGATATAATAATAAGAGCCAGAAATTGTAAATACTTTACGACACTGGACATTAACTCAGCTTTTTGGTCAATACCACTAAGAATTGAGGATAGGAGGAAGACGGGATTTGTAACACAAGATGGTCACTATCAATGGACATGTCTACCGTTTGGCTTAAAAACGTCTCCAGCTATATTTCAACGAATTCTGAGTAGCATATTAAGAAAATATGGACTAACTGAATTTTCAGTGAACTATATAGACGATATCTTAATACACTCACCGACGTTTGAAGAACATCTAAATCATATTGAAAAATTATTAAATGCAATAAAAAAAGAAGGACTCAGGTTAAAATTTAAAAAGTGTACATTCGCTGCTAGTTCGGTTAGATATTTAGGACATGTAATAGGAGAAAATACGGTTAAACCGTTGAAAGACAACATAACGTCAATAAAAAATTTCCCAATTCCTACTACACAAAAGCAAATTAGACAATTTCTGGGGAAAATAAATTTTTACCATGAATATATAGAAAAGAGCTCAATATTACTAGATCCATTACATCAACTATTAAAAAAAAATGTAAAATTTATATGGACAGAGGATTGTGAAAAATCTTTCAGAAAGATAAAAGAAATGCTATGTTCCCAACCAGTGTTGGAGATATTCGACAAAGACCTTCCAATCAAGATATATACAGATGCATCACTTGAAGGTATAGGCGCAATACTAAAACAAACACAAGAGGATGGAAAAGAAAAACCTGTGGCCTACTTCTCAAAGAAACTTAATGAAACGCAAAAAAGAAAAAAAGCTATTTATCTTGAATGCTTAGCTATAAAAGAGGCAATAAAGTACTGGCAACACTGGCTGATAGGGAGATACTTCGAAATATACTCTGACCACAAACCACTGGAAAATATGAATATAAAAGCACGAACAGACGAAGAATTGGGCGATCTAAGTCACTATCTATCTCAATACGATTTTAAAATTAGATACGTCCCAGGTAAAGATAATAAAGAAGCGGACTGCTTGAGTAGAAACCCTGTTCTAGAATCAAATACAGAAGAAGAGGATTTATTAAAAACGGTAAATTTTATTGAAATAGATGAAATAAAATTAGATCAGATGAATAATATACTATTACAGAATAAAAAAGAAAAATTAATAGAGAAAAACGGAATATATTATAAAAAAGTGAAGAAAAGAGAGAAAATCATATTATCAGAAAAATTCAGTATTGATTTAATTAATAAAATACACAAGGAATGGTGTCACACAGGAATAACACAAACACAAATGAAAATATGTCCATATTATACTGCTAAAAATTTAGTGAAGAATATAAAAAAAATTTGTAAAGAATGTTATATATGTATTAAGAATAAGTCAAGAGGGCAACATAAATTCGGCTCAATGTCACAATTAGGACCAGCGACCAAAGCTTTCGAAATTATGTCCATAGATACAATTGGAGGATTTGGAAGCACTAGATCAACAAAAAAATATATTCATTTACTTGTTGATCATTTCACGAGATATGCGTTCATTTCAACATCAAGAACTCAAAACGCCGCTGATTTTATAAAACTAATTCAAACTGTGTTAGACATAGAAAACATCGGAACAATCTTAACGGACCAATATCCTGGAATAAATTCGAAAGAATTTAAAGATTATTTAAAAAATAAAGGAGTGCAATTAATTTTTACTGCAATAAATGCACCATTTTCTAATGGTCTGAATGAAAGACTGAATCAGACATTAGTAAATAAAATAAGATGTAAAATAAACGAAGAGAAAAAGAATAGAGCATGGACATCGATAGCGAGAGAATGTGTGAATAAGTATAATATACTAGAACATACAATAACGGGATTTACACCAGAGTATCTATTATATGGCACAGACACCAGTAACATACCAGAAGAGTTAAAAAGAAAGAAAAACGGAGAAGACTGGATAAGAGATAAGAAATTAGCATTAGAAAGAACACAGAGATCACATAAGTATAACGAAAGTTTATTTAATAGAAACAGAAGACACCATGAATTCAACGAAGGAGATATGGTATTCATAGAGAATGGAAACAAACTCAATAGGAAAAAGCTAGAAGAACTAAGAATCGGCCCATATATAATAGAAGAAAAAATTTCAAACTCAATTTATAAAATAAAAACTGCAAAAAGAAATCAAGACACGAGTCTATTCCACGTGACAAAACTAATTCCAATGTTTGAAGTTGAAGCTGATTGAAAAATTATGCAATTTTCATATCGTGGAGGGGAGATGTAAAGAGAATATCATCTCTTTAATGTTATTGTATTATGGTTAGGTTGTGTAACCAGGACATAATCCCTTTTGATTTAACGCGCTTAATGTCATGTGTCATAGAAGTGTGACACATGACATTTGCCTACAAAAAAGTAAACAATATTTACGTTATTACGTTACAGATTTGATTTAAATAATTTAATTAATAGATAGAAAAGCAAGAGTTATGAGAGACGAGTAATCAACTTTAATTGTCGTTTCTGTTATTTTTACAGAAACAAATTTGTTTGATTTATTCGGACCATCCAGACTGAAACAAATAAATAATATTATATATATATATATATATATATATATATATATATATATATATATATATATATATATATATATATATATATATATATATATATATATATATATATATATATATATATATGTAAAGAGAATATCATCTCTTTAATGTTATTGTATTATGGTTAGGTTGTGTAACCAGGACATAATCCCTTTTGATTTAACGCGCTTAATGTCATGTGTCATAGAAGTGTGACACATGACATTTGCCTACAAAAAAGTAAACAATATTTACGTTATTACGTTACAGATTTGATTTAAATAATTTAATTAATAGATAGAAAAGCAAGAGTTATGAGAGACGAGTAATCAACTTTAATTGTCGTTTCTGTTATTTTTACAGAAACAAATTTGTTTGATTTATTCGGACCATCCAGACTGAAACAAATAAATAATATTATAAAACGACAATTTTCGTCACAAAATGAAATTGCAATTCGAGTTCAGAGCTGTGGCTTCTCCAAAGGACTGTAAAACTACAGTAGTAGCTGTAACCTCAATTGTCACAGAACAAGGGGAAAAATATGTTATACCAGATGACCTCATATATGCAGATTATCATGAAGAGTTGACAAAGACGGAGACTTTCAAAAAGGTAAAAAATTCATTAGGAAAAAGGCATGATGAGTTAAAAATATGGATAAAAATTTCAAAAGAATTAGAAAAGATATATTTAGATGATGAAGGAAATATCCAGTTTGGAGGGAAATATTTAAAACAAACACTTCAAGAGAATATTAAAGAAAACTCGAGCTTGGAAAAAATATTAGAAAAATTAATTGAAAAATCAGAAAAACACGAAGAAGAAAAAAACTTAAAACATATTGTAGATAAATTTGTATTAGAAAAATTTAATTATAAAACATCTAATGTTAGACAATAGTTACATATATTCGAAAAAGAGTGTGGAAGATTTAAAATAGAAAAAGATAAAACTAAAATAGAATTATTAAGAATATTTTTAGATGCAACTTGCCAAGATTGGTATACTTCTACTGTAATAAAAGGAGAACATGAAAACAATTGGAATACGTGGAAACAGATATTAATAGAAACCTTTTCAGGTAAGGGATGGAGTAGCAGGACATATGCTCATTATTTTAAATACAAAGAAGGTTCAATAGTACAATATGCAATAAAGAAAGAACGATTATTATTAGAAATAAATAAGGACATGGACGCTGATACAATGATAGATAGAATTGCATTTGGGTTGCCAGAATTTATTAGAGAGAAGATCGCCAGAGATGAAATAGAAAATACAAAAGATTTAATAAATGAATTACAGAAGCTTGAAGGGATAATAAATAAAAAGAAAACATTTAAAAAAGAAGGTAAACCAGAACATAAATTCAGAAATGAAGAAAAGAAACCATGTATGACATGTGAAAACATGGGTAAAGGTATAAGATATCATCCAGAAGAAAAATGCTGGTTTAAACTAGAGAAAAAAGAGAAACCTAAAGCTATAGGAAGCAATTCAGTAATAGAAGTAAATTTAAATACAGAGAAAAAAAACTAATAGTCACACCATTGATCAGACTTAAGCTACTAGTTGAGAATCAGATAGAGATAATGGGAACATATGATCCAGGTTCTCAAGTATCCTTGATAAACTCGAAATGGATAAAAATAAAAGAGAATAGAGAAGATTTAAACAAGATATTCTTGAGGTCTGTCAATGGTGTGAATCAGACAAATGGATTGGTAAGAATAAGAATAAAAATATTTGATATAGAAAAAATAGTAGATATATATGTAGTTGAAAGAGAGGATTTTGAAGATTTTATAATAGGATTAGACTTAATTCCTATGTTTAAGTTGAGGTTGAATGAAAATTTAGAAATCTCACAGAAAATAGAGAAAAAGTTAGAAAAACCAGAGATAACATTAAGTGAAGTTACAAATTGTTCAATTAATTTTAATGAACACGTGGAAACAGAAGAATTTCAAACAAATATAGAACATTTAGATAAAGATAAAAAAATGAAGATAGAAAAATTGATAGATAAAAACAAATCAGTGTTTGCGAAAGACAAGTATGATATTGGGACTGTTAACGAATATGAAGCTAGAATTGACTTAATAGTGGAGAAATACTGCAGTAAAAGACCCTATAGATGTAATATAAAAGACAAAAAAGAAATAGAGAAACAAATAGCCAACTTACTAGAGAAGAATTTAATCGAAGAATCTTATAGTCCTTTTGCTGCACCCGTCACACTAGCATATAAGAAAAATGAAGGAAAGACACGTCTGTGCATAGACTTTAGAGATTTAAATAAAAACATTGTCCCTCAGGCACAACCATTCCCTTTAATAGATGATATAATAATAAGAGCCAGAAATTGTAAATACTTTACGACACTGGACATTAACTCAGCTTTTTGGTCAATACCACTAAGAATTGAGGATAGGAGGAAGACGGGATTTGTAACACAAGATGGTCACTATCAATGGACATGTCTACCGTTTGGCTTAAAAACGTCTCCAGCTATATTTCAACGAATTCTGAGTAGCATATTAAGAAAATATGGACTAACTGAATTTTCAGTGAACTATATAGACGATATCTTAATACACTCACCGACGTTTGAAGAACATCTAAATCATATTGAAAAATTATTAAATGCAATAAAAAAAGAAGGACTCAGGTTAAAATTTAAAAAGTGTACATTCGCTGCTAGTTCGGTTAGATATTTAGGACATGTAATAGGAGAAAATACGGTTAAACCGTTGAAAGACAACATAACGTCAATAAAAAATTTCCCAATTCCTACTACACAAAAGCAAATTAGACAATTTCTGGGGAAAATAAATTTTTACCATGAATATATAGAAAAGAGCTCAATATTACTAGATCCATTACATCAACTATTAAAAAAAATGTAAAATTTATATGGACAGAGGATTGTGAAAAATCTTTCAGAAAGATAAAAGAAATGCTATGTTCCCAACCAGTGTTGGAGATATTCGACAAAGACCTTCCAATCAAGATATATACAGATGCATCACTTGAAGGTATAGGCGCAATACTAAAACAAACACAAGAGGATGGAAAAGAAAAACCTGTGGCCTACTTCTCAAAGAAACTTAATGAAACGCAAAAAAGAAAAAAAGCTATTTATCTTGAATGCTTAGCTATAAAAGAGGCAATAAAGTACTGGCAACACTGGCTGATAGGAAGATACTTCGAAATATACTCTGACCACAAACCACTGGAAAATATGAATATAAAAGCACGAACAGACGAAGAATTGGGCGATCTAAGTCACTATCTATCTCAATACGATTTTAAAATTATATACGTCCCAGGTAAAGATAATAAAGAAGCGGACTGCTTGAGTAGAAACCCTGTTCTAGAATCAAATACAGAAGAAGAGGATTTATTAAAAACGGTAAATTTTATTGAAATAGATGAAATAAAATTAGATCAGATGAATAATATACTATTACAGAATAAAAAAGAAAAATTAATAGAGAAAAACGGAATATATTATAAAAAAGTGAAGAAAAGAGAGAAAATCATATTATCAGAAAAATTCAGTATTGATTTAATTAATAAAATACACAAGGAATGGTGTCACACAGGAATAACACAAACACAAATGAAAATATGTCCATATTATACTGCTAAAAATTTAGTGAAGAATATAAAAAAAATTTGTAAAGAATGTTATATATGTATTAAGAATAAGTCAAGAGGGCAACATAAATTCGGCTCAATGTCACAATTAGGACCAGCGACCAAAGCTTTCGAAATTATGTCCATAGATACAATTGGAGGATTTGGAAGCACTAGATCAACAAAAAAATATATTCATTTACTTGTTGATCATTTCACGAGATATGCGTTCATTTCAACATCAAGAACTCAAAACGCCGCTGATTTTATAAAACTAATTCAAACTGTGTTAGACATAGAAAACATCGGAACAATCTTAACGGACCAATATCCTGGAATAAATTCGAAAGAATTTAAAGATTATTTAAAAAATAAAGGAGTGCAATTAATTTTTACTGCAATAAATGCACCATTTTCTAATGGTCTGAATGAAAGACTGAATCAGACATTAGTAAATAAAATAAGATGTAAAATAAACGAAGAGAAAAAGAATAGAGCATGGACATCGATAGCGAGAGAATGTGTGAATAAGTATAATATACTAGAACATACAATAACGGGATTTACACCAGAGTATCTATTATATGGCACAGACACCAGTAACATACCAGAAGAGTTAAAAAGAAAGAAAAACGGAGAAGACTGGATAAGAGATAAGAAATTAGCATTAGAAAGAACACAGAGATCACATAAGTATAACGAAAGTTTATTTAATAGAAACAGAAGACACCATGAATTCAACGAAGGAGATATGGTATTCATAGAGAATGGAAACAAACTCAATAGGAAAAAGCTAGAAGAACTAAGAATCGGCCCATATATAATAGAAGAAAAAATTTCAAACTCAATTTATAAAATAAAAACTGGAAAAAGAAATCAAGACACGAGTCTATTCCACGTGACAAAACTAATTCCAATGTTTGAAGTTGAAGCTGATTGAAAAATTATGCAATTTTCATATCGTGGAGGGGAGATGTAAAGAGAATATCATCTCTTTAATGTTATTGTATTATGGTTAGGTTGTGTAACCAGGACATAATCCCTTTTGATTTAACGCGCTTAATGTCATGTGTCATAGAAGTGTGACACATGACATTTGCCTACAAAAAAGTAAACAATATTTACGTTATTACGTTACAGATTTGATTTAAATAATTTAATTAATAGATAGAAAAGCAAGAGTTATGAGAGACGAGTAATCAACTTTAATTGTCGTTTCTGTTATTTTTACAGAAACAAATTTGTTTGATTTATTCGGACCATCCAGACTGAAACAAATAAATAATATTATATATATATATATATATATATATATATATATATATATATATATATATATATATATATATATATATATATATATATATATATATATATATATATATATATATATATATACCTAGTCAGGTCATAAGTATTGTCACACAGTAAAAACTTTTCTTTTAGAATGCTGGCCACAAAAAAGTTTATTGAATTCGAATTTCGAATTGTTCATGAAAATAAAAATGAAGAACTTTTAGAATTTTACTCATTTTTAAATATGGAGTGGACGCTTAAAGAAGACCGTGTTGCAGTTATTGCGTTGCATCGTTGCAGTTACGCGCCAATTCAAATTTTTAACATACTGAAAAATTTGAATATAACCAAAAGATTCGTTTATCGTACCATCAAACGATACAATGAAGACTCTAGTGTAGATGACAGGTCAAGAAGTGGTCGCCCTCGGTCTGTTAGGACTCCAGCAGTGATAAAAGCTGTGAAGGCACGAATTCAAAGAAATCCCAAACGTAAGCAGAAACTGTTGGCCCTTCAGATGGGGTTAAGCAGAACCACGGTGAAAAGGGTGTTAAATGAAGACTTGGGCTTCGGGCATATCGAAAAAAAAACAGGACATCGTTTGAATGCTCGTCTAATGGACCTGAGACTGAAGAGATGCCGCGCTTTGTTGAAGCGGTACGCGGGAAAAAAATATCGGGAAATTCTTTTTTCGGATGAAAAAATGTTTACCGTAGAAGAGAGCTACAACAAACAAAATGATAAGGTGTACGCACACAGTAGTGAAGAAGCGAGCAACCGTATTCCGCGTGTCCAACGAGGTCATTTTCCATCCTCGCTCATGGTATGGTTGGGAGTTTCTTATTGGGGCTTAACAGAGGTACATTTTTGTGAGAAAGGTGTAAAAACGAATGCTGTTGTGTATCAAAATACAGTCCTGACGAACCTTGTGGAACCTGTTTCTCATACCATGTTCAATAACAGGCACTGGGTATTCCAACAAGATTCGGCGCCAGCTCATAGAGCAAAGAGCACACAAGACTGGCTGGCGGCGCGTGAAATCGACTTCATCCGGCACGAAGACTGGCCCTCCTCCAGTCCAGATTTGAATCCGTTAGATTACAAGATATGGCAACACTTGGAGGAAAAGGCGTGCTCAAAGCCTCATCCCAATTTGGAGTCACTCAAGACATCCTTGATTAAGGCAGCCGCCGATATTGACATGGACCTCGTTCGTGCTGCGATAGACGACTGGCCGCGCAGATTGAAGGCCTGTATTCAAAATCACGGAGGTCATTTTGAATAAACTTTAATGTCATAAGAATCTATGTTTTGTTAAGTTCATTTTGGTATATGAATGGTTACATAATGAATAAACTTGTTACAATTATTTTACATTAAACATGTGACAGAATTTATGACCTGACTAGGTATATATATATATATATATATATATATATATATATATATATATATATATATATATATATATATATATATATATATATATATATATATATATATATATATATATATATATATATATATATATATATATATATTGTATATATAATATATTTGACGACCTCGGTGGCGTAACGGATAACGCACGTCGGTACGCTCGCGGAGGTCACGGGTTCGATTCCCGTCTCGCGTCTGGGTGTTTATGTATAGTATGTATAATATGTATTTATTTACAAAAAAAAGTATATAAGTAGTATATCAGTTGTCTAGGGCCCATAACACAAGTTCTACTTAGTTTGGGACTAGATAACGCTGTGTGAATTGTCAAAAAAAAAAAAAAAAAAAAAAAAATATATATATATATATATATATATATATATATATATATATATATATATATATATATATATATATATATTGTATATATAATATATTTGACGACCTCGGTGGCGTAACGGATAACGCACGTCGGTACGCTCGCGGAGGTCACGGGTTCGATTCCCGTCTCGCGTCTGGGTGTTTATGTATAGTATGTATAATATGTATTTATTTACAAAAAAAAGTATATAAGTAGTATATCAGTTGTCTAGGGCCCATAACACAAGTTCTACTTAGTTTGGGACTAGATAACGCTGTGTGAATTGTCAAAAAAAAAAAAAAAAAAAAAAAAATATATATATATATATATATATATATATATATATATATATATATATATATATATATATATATATATATATATATATATATATTATATTTATACTTCGAACAACATGTAAGCCATTCTAGATAATCGGTTGAGTGATTTAGGCGCATGCGTAATTATAATATGAAATTAAATCATCGTATTATTGGATAATGCTTTTTTGATGGTTGTACATATTGGATTTGGAGGGGGGGGGGGAGCTTGTAATACAAAATTATGAATTAGAGGAAGTCGCAGGTGCCGAAACAATGACAGATTGTCTCGTCACGCCGTCTTGAATGACATCATATAGAAGGCGCTTTAGACAGATGTTATGACCGGTTCTACAAGAACAGAACAATATTGTATTCGGCGATGATAAAAGTTTCTTGTAAAGGCTTTATGCATATTTCGCATAGAAACTTGTAGCAAGTTAGTGTGGGACTCTACATGCAATGCGCCCGTGTGAACTGCCTCTGGTTAGGAGACGCACGATGTTGGTATATACACAAAAACCACCTTAGTGTTGCAAATAAATATATGGCTGTTAGATTGATTTCAATCACAAAAGTATTCTTAAATATACCTAGAGAAGTTAACTATCAACGGGGTTTTAATTATCGTATAATATTTATTGATTTGACACAATCAGTCTCATTATAATAAATTAGCGATTAATTTAGATTATCTGGTTTCACTTCGAAAACTAATAACAATCCTAAAAATAGACTTAATTATTTATTATTTATACTTTTTTTATTACTGTAGGACAACAGACAGGCTGACGACCTATTTAGAATTTAACAGTCGTGGGCTATGGGTGTTTGCAACGCCAGTGGCATCGCGAACACGCTGCTGTCCCATAAGGGTACAGGAACTTGGGTCACTGTTGCCGGAACACAACACAAAGTTATTATGGCGGAATACATATGACCGTCGCCATTCAGACGGGCTTGGGGCGCTACCACGTAGCTAGGGTGGGTTGTTTTGTCGCCTTTTACGACCGGCCGAACCCGGCCGCAGAGATCAGTATTCTTTTTCCGCCCCTGCACGGATAACTTAACTATAACACGGATACTTAACTACCTGAACTAAGAATATTTGTATACCTACCTAAAGAGATTTATGAGCCTAATTAATGCTATTTTCAAAATAGAAATATCTTAATTTACTCCCTAAAACATCGGCAATATGAGAGTGAAAATCGTGTATCATTGCAATTATTGTATATACTATAAAGAAAAAACTGCTTCTTATATTTTACGATAATTTTGAATTTATTTATTTATATAGATTTAAATAAACGTATTCACGGCTACAGCTATATGCGAAGATATGATTGGTTTAGTGCAGTTATAATACTACAGTGTCTGTTAAATTTCCTGAGAAAATTAAATATTTTTATTGAATTCAATTAATCTACAAATTGTTGGTATATATTGGGCTTGGCGTGTATATGTGTCTTACTCTAACATTTATAGTAATATTTGAAGTTTGCCAAATTACTTTATGATACACCGTCTCACCTAGTGCAAGGAACTGTCATGTCTTGCCTATAGAAAAAAAATCTTCTTCATGCCCTTATCCCGAACGGTATGGGGTTGGCACAACATAATATTCCACTCTCCTCTTTCAGTCGGCATCTCAACATTCACAACTTTTTGCCATCTTATTCCGTGCAGGGGCGGAGAAAGAATACTAACCTCTGCGCCCGGGGTCGGCCTGTCGTAAAAGGCGACAAAACAACCCACCCTAGCTACGTGGTAGGGCCTCAAGCCCGTCTGGATGGCGACCACCTTTGGTCTTAAGTACGCTGCCATAATAAACTTGTGTTCCGGCATTAGTGACCCAAGTTCCTGTACCCTTATGGGACAGCAACGTGTTCGCGATGCCACTGGCGTTGCAAACACCCAGGCGACGATAACTGGTAAATTCTAAGCGGGCCGTTAGCCTGTCCTGTAGGACAACAAATAGGCTTTGAATTGATGATTTTTTTTATTGCTGAAGAAATATAAAATATAAGCAATAAAAAAAAATTCATCAAAAATCATCATTTACACAATCTTTGGTCTACCTTTTCTTTTGTATCCAGTCATTTCTAGCATTTTTTTTATTACATTACATTCATTCCATTCAGGCATGGCTATTAAAATACATTTAGACATTATAAATATATTATGGTAGTCGATTAAACCACTCTATTGAATCATACAAAATCTCACAAGTTTGACATAATCGTCTATGACGCATAACCGAGCCCTAAGATCAGTTCCGCCCAAATGTGTGTCACATCCGCACTCCTGCGCACGACCGCTCCGTCACATCACGTTACGTAAAATGTCTCTGACTTGAGTCAAGTTGAGTCTATTTTGATAATCAATATTGGTTCATCGAGTTATTTGTGGTCTAGAACCAATTTATTGAATTATTGCCGTGGAGACTGGCCTAGAAATAATTAATATTTCTTAAATGTAAACTCGTTACAGGTTTTTTTATTTGCTTTGTTGATTAACAAAAAATAGGTAATGAAGTTTTCTCCGTGCAGGGGGGGAGTAAGAATACTAACCCCTGTGGCCGGTTTGGCCTGTCGTAAAAGGCGACAAAACAACCCTACGTGGTAGGGCCCCAATCCCGTCTGGATGGCAAACACCCTTGACCTATAAGTATACTGCCATAATGACCTTGTGTTGTGTTCCAGTATTAATGACTCGGATTCCTGTACAGTAATAGCAGCGTGTTCACGGTACCTCTAGCGTCGCAAATATTCATAAGCGACGGGAGCTGCTTACTATTAAATGGGCCGTCAGCCTACCATCTCAGTCCCTGTCCCTCAGGAATAAAAAAAAGTATTCCAAGGAATAAGTATTAAAAAGTGAACAAAGATACACGTACGCTCTAATGACGTCACAAGGCGCCTACTTGCATTGATGAATATGATTTATTTTATATTTCTGAACAAATGTTATAGATATTGATGCGCTACATTTGGTTTTTAAAGGAGGATGTATTGCACCATTTGCACCCCAAATCCTCAACCCCGAGAAGTAAATCGAAACCTTTGTAGTCTGGAATCTAGTTCGAAGTTAAAGCAAAATGTAAGCATGTAATCCATTTTTGTCTTAATGAGTCTAAAACTTCTTTTATCGTCGTCATTTATTTAAGGGCTACCGCTCTTGTATGTGGAGTATCTTCCTGACTTCTTGATAAGACACGACATCCAATCTTTCCTTTACTTGCTCCATAAATGTCCTTCTTGGTTTCCCTTCCTTCCACTTTCCTTCAATTCTCCCTTCTATGGTAGTTTTGATTAGATCGTCATGTCGTAGTGTCTGGGAAATTTGATACGACACGACGATCTGTCATCTGTCCTCTTCTATCCTCAGTAATGCAATAATTCTCAAAATGTTTTACCTCATAAGTTAAAATTCAAACGAGACGCCAAAAATTGAACTAACTAATTTATTTTTCGATTTCTATAAAGAGGGAAACGTGTACCTAAATCGTTTATAGGGCAAACTGATTATTTCGACGTATACAGGGTTAAAATTTCGAGTAATGCAGGTTTAAAGTAAAGGAACCAAATCTATTTTTCTTGTTTCCTATATTACATTAAAAATAATTACATAAATTAAGAAGAAAAAATAACATTAAAATACCACACATGCACACATGATACGGGCACGGACTGAGAAGGGATGGTATATCTAAAGAGCGATGGAAAGAATGTGTAAAGAATGAAATAAAGGTGGATTTATATTTGTCTGACGTGTCGTGTCGTGACGCGTCAGAAGCATATGGTTTCATACATTTAGGACAGACGACAGAACGCATCACGATATACAAATGTGTCCCTAACAATATTAAATATATGAAACCGATATACTTCTGACGCGTCACGACACGACACGTCAGACAAATATAAATCCACCTTAAGGATGAAGCGACAGATGAAGAACGCCAGGATATAATATGTGTCAACTCCAAATTATGGGGATAAGCTAATGTTGACACATAGGGCCAGGATTAAACAATTGAAAAAAATATTAAAACAAAATTTTGAGCTTTCTGTTCAACGCTGGTCATGAAATTTGCTATGCACTATCTCCAAAACAAATCTGTCCAGCTGTATTTCTACAAATATCTAAAAGACACTGGAATAAATCCCATAAAATAATGATCCGGAAATGATGTTCGAAACTAGAAACTTCCATAGTCAGCTATTATTAATAAATGTACGCAACCCAGCGTAACTCATTTCATTGATCAGTGACCACACTGTTTACAAATGTCACAATTCCGTGACAGACCCGAATCATGTTTACCCATAAAATTGTCTCGATTCTTCACAGATGTTGACAGAGAATCGAGTAATCGAGTTGACCTTGTGTAAACACCATGGATAATCGTTAAAATAAGAAATATCGGTTTGTCTCACGCAAGGCACGCGAACTGTTTGCATTTTTTAATGAAAGTAGTATTTTGTATACGTTGTAGGTCAAGCTATTTGATTACTAATTAAAAACTATTTGATCAGCACCAGTGAATTGCTTAAAAATATAAATAATCCACAATCATCTCCGTGGCGCAACAGCTTTCGCAAGTCCCGAGTTTGGGTAAATTTTATTTAAAGTACTTACGTATTTATTTACAAAAACCATATGCATCTAGTATATTATAACGTCTAGTATCCATAAAACAAGCGCTTCTGTGCGCTCTATGAACTGTCACAGTATATACATTTACAACTATTTAAATAATAATACATTCTCATCTTATAATAGTTTCTTCCCGGATGCAGCAGAGATTTTAATATCGGCACTGAATTATGTCTGAGTATTGTGAAAAGGGAAAACCTTTATGAGTGTATTTGTTTAGTTAGTAGTATAATTGTATTTGGGCCAATTGAAATCAGTGTCATCCATCCATCCCTTTCCTAAGCCAAGAATAACAAGAAGATAGGTGTAGCTATATATGTATTTATAAGCAATGACTACCGTTACATTTCCAACACAAAAAAAATGGGGTCAGAGCTGATCGAGTCGGTGACGTAGCAATAGAAATACAAGAAAACCTATCGGAATGACTCTCTACGAGCAAAATCTTTGCATTTCAAAATCTTGTTAAAACGGAACAAATTTCGAACGATTAATTTTTTTGTTGTTATGGGACATCAGACAGGCTGACGGCCCATTTAATAATAAGCAATTACCGTCGCCTATGAGTGTTGGCGGCGCCAGGGGTACCACGTAGAGGGACAGGATATTTAAAGACCAAGGCTGGTTTCAATCCAGACGGGTTCGGAGCCCTAACACCTAGATCACCCGCAAGGGACCGTATACTTACTCCACCCCTGCACGCAGATAGGATTACCAGGAAATTGCCTTATCAAAAACCAACTGTAACTAACTTCACACATTTCTCAAGAACAAAATTCGAAATCATACCACCATTATTTTTTAAATCACGTCAATAACGTAAACATAATCAAACAAAACTAAAGTTTAATGAAGCTTGTAATGTAATTTAAACACAATGTTCTCAGAAACGCGTGAAGTTTACGCCCAATGAAATATTTACGAAATTAATTCTTTTCAGTCCCCGAATGCCTATTATAAAAGTTGGCAAGTTCAATTACCTGAATACGTGATCTTTAAGAACTTTTGAATTTCTTGTAGACGGAAAAATAGTTTTTGCATTATTTCTGTTACAGCTAAGTTTTACCTTTTATCATCTAATACGAGTATTACCTATTTTGCATAAATTATGGAAACAGTCAATTTAAAAGTGACGAATTAATTTTGAATTATCCCACAAATTTTTCTTCGGTTAGGTAAAAAGAATATGGTAATTACTATACAATTTTTATTGTATGTATACAAAGGAACAAGAGGCATTTTTTCTCCGTGAAGACAAAACAACCCTAGCTACGTGGTAGGACTCCAAGGTCGTCTGGGTGGCAACCACCAGTCTATAAATAAGTATGCTGCCATAATAACCTTGTGTTGTGTTCCAGCATTAGTGAGCCAGGTTCCAGTACCCCTATGCGGACAGCAGCGTTTTTGCGGCGCCCAAACGTCGCAAACATTCATAGGCAACGGTAACTGCTCACTATTAAGTAGGCCATCAGCCTACCTACTGTTCCTTAGCATTAAAAAACAGTTCTGAAAATCGTTCAAAAAGTTCAGAGGCTTTTAGTGCCTCTTTCTCTATGGGATAAGAGAATCTTTTCCTCGCAAATTCAACTAGAATGCCAGGATTTGATACTCTAATCTTAAAGCATATACACTAAAAACTTTTTATATAGTTTTAATTGAAAATATTTTAGCAACATTTCAATTCACAAACAAACTATAATAAAAATTTAGCTATAGATATTATAATAATATTTAGTCAAGAACCTAGTTAACCTTTCTGATCTTTATAGTTTCGGAAATAAACATTTTTTACAAGCGGTGCGTTTAGAAAGAGTTTGTTAATTACGCAAAATCGACGTCTATATAAATTTATTTAGTTATTAAAATATTTTGCAACAGTTTTTTTTTTGTAACTTTGACCGTCCATAGAAATCGGTTAGTTAATGATTTCAAAAGCTTGTAGAAGTTTAAGTGGCTTAGAATTATATTATGGTACCTTTCGTATCATCAACATACAAGCTATTAGTAGCGGCAGTAATTAGCGGTGATTTTGGAATCCCGGGGTCCGCCGTTGAGTTCTGTCACACATATATCTTAGTGTCCATATCTATATAAATAAAATGATTGATTATTATAATTAAAATGGCTTACAGTTGTGTGCGCATCACGGCAATACTACTGGATAGATTTCAATTAAATTTTCTAAGTATTATTTCTTATACACTTGGCCCTTAGCTAAAAAAAATATATTGCGATATCTTCATTTAATATAAAGTTATTAAAGTTTTAAGAAACAACTATTTTTATAAGTACTACGTGTTCAGTGATGTGTGTTTTCTTACCGCGAAGAAGTGGGGCAAGTGGTGTCTTGCACATGCATACGAAAACTTCTAGTATTTTTCGATATATTTTTTCTGTTATTCGATGAGCGAAGCGGGCGGAAACGGTTAGTAGCAAAATAAAATAATAAAGTTATTGGTAAACAGCGTCATTCTGTGGCAAAGTAAGCAGAGCGTTTGTGTTATGGGTACTAAACAACTGATATATTACTTAGATAGTTTTGTAAATGAATACCCAGACTCGGGACGGATATCCAACCCTTCCGCCACAGCGCTACAAAGGTGGTCGTCAACGAGAACAAACTATTTACACACACACACCGATACAAGCTACACTAGGATTTTCCGTTTGTGTCCATCTTCTTAATTGTGCCGACATAAAAAGTACAAGAAAATAGGTTATCAAAATATGGTAATGGGCCCTGTCAGCCATATGTCGCAGCCTCCTCCTCCAATCGTTTGCTCACTGCTGAGTGTCGTGATGCTACCGACTGATATCACGACAGCACTGCTTCCACTGCTCTCTGTCTTTGGCGTGGTTTAGGGCGTCTGTGATCCGTGTGCCCAGCTTTTTGGCCACTTGGTCGGACCATCTTGTGGGGCTGCAACCTCGGGGTCTTTTCCCCTCCACTTTTCCCGTAACTATTAGTTTCTCCAAGTTATCGGAGGGCTTCCGGGCAATATGGCCGAAATATAGCAGCACTCTCTGGAGGCAAATGCTCGACAATCTCTGTGCTATTTTAAGCTCTTGCAGGATTGAGATGTTTGTCCTGCGAGCCGTCCATGGAATGCATAACATTCGCCGCCAGCACCACGTCTCAAAAGCGTCGATCATCGGAATGTGACATTGTGTGACAAGGCGCAGGAGGGGGGGGGGGGGGGGTTCGGGGGCAAATATCAATATGTAGACAATATCCAAATTTATTAGACAGCAATAATTATCAAATTATTGACGCAGAATGGCGTTTGCTTCGGAACACGAAAGAAATTGCGTCGTTTAGTGTGAAATAACTGTTAATTTTATTAAAGACTAGTTTACCCGGCAACCGTGGTTTTGCCATATGAATTTAAAAAAGAAGTAGCTGTCCTTTTCCAAGGTACAATCTATAACTATACTGAAATTCATCAACATTGGATCAGCGGCAACTCACTTTCTCATTTATAATATTAGCTAGGACTATTTAATAAAAATAATGAAAATAACTTTTTTCATTTGATTACTTTTAAATACATGCGAAAAATATGTGACGTCACATCGGGGGGGGGGGGGGGGTTTCTAAAAATGTGACAAGGACGGGGCCTCCCTCCGGTTAGAAAGTTCTATAATTATATGACGTAATTTATGGATGGCCTCTAATTGAGATAAGGGCACGAAGAAGAAAAATATTAAACATTAGACAAACGATTGTAATAAGACAAATGTTTTTGGACTGCATTCAAAATTAGGTCTATTTATCGTTATCGGATTCTTCGGATCGGATCCCTTTCTACACCTCTTTACCCGAGCTTCAAGTCGAGGGGCAACTACTCAACGGTAACGTGAAATAAAACGTCCCACCGTCCGTTAGACCTACAAAAGACCAGTTAATGCTGGATAGTGACAGGATTATATTGAATATTTAAATTATTAAGCAGTAGTAGACGACGAATGTCCGTCGAAGACTTAAAATGAATTACAATCTCCACAGATATGATCTGCGCTAAAACGAATACAACAATACATTTCATAAATTCGACATTAATGTGATAAGAACGGAAGCTATAAATAAAAAATAAAAATCACCACAACCATAACACGTTCCATTTCACGCAACAAACAATTGCAATAGTGAAAAACCGCAACAATTGCGTTGCATTTTGCAAGTACGGGTTCATTTATTTGAAATCTTATGGTAAAATCATTAATCAGCCGAGATATCTGCCCGTTATTTTGTAATTCTAACACCGTAAACACAATGGGCAGATTGGAGATGAATTCTGCCAGGAAATGAATTGTAACAAACGGAGCGTTGGCTTAGAAAGATTATTGCTTCATCTTTTTTTACTCTTTGATAGTTTCATGTGTGAAACTACAATGTGGGTTGAAATAGAGATTCTAACCAAAGAGGATCTAATCGTTTTTTTTATTCGATTATGTAACATTACAAACGAGAGGTTACGGGGCAGAATCTTGACCTGTTGGTCACTGATTATTAACAAAT
The DNA here is from genome assembly GCA_963693495.1 of Malacosoma neustria. Classification (NCBI taxonomy): domain Eukaryota; kingdom Metazoa; phylum Arthropoda; class Insecta; order Lepidoptera; family Lasiocampidae; genus Malacosoma; species Malacosoma neustria. The sequence continues at coordinate 21,735,251 of OY856375.1, read as the reverse complement.
ATTTTGATAAAGACAAACAGCGGTCACCTACTCAAAAAATACCAATATTAACCACAATTAATGCACCAATTTTCTTGTGCAGTTATGATAAATTTATGGGTAAATGTTAATAATCTTAAAAATTTAATTACTGTATTTTTATATTTCTGTAACGTAATGCTTGAAGGTATAATAACAGTACTGGGCACGGTTAAAACATTTTAGCGTTTATCATAGCATTGGGATTATTTGAATAAGCGATGACAAAAATATATTAAAAGACCTTGACCACAAAATTAGCAGTAGTATTTGAGTTCATTATATAGTAATTTCTGTGTAAAAGCATATTGAAAAAAGGAGTCTCCAAGCCAGGGTCGGTTGAAACCATAGATATATAATACTATATCTATGGTTGAAACAGTGCCTGAAGTCAATTGAAACACATGGAAACAATTCAAAATATAAATAAATGATCACATTTTAATAGTCAATTAATATCATCAGACGACTATTCATGTCTTTGGTGATACTTCTATATAATCTTTAGTGACAATCTAACATTATTTTTAATCAGCCTTTAATGGTGCAAAATCGAGTTCTCTGGACAATTAATGCCCATTAAATGGAATAATCCCAACTGAGCGAAAGCCAGCTTGAATATTGAATATCAGTAGCTGAAATCCCTGGGATGTCATATATTGTCATTGTCTAGCCAGGGTAGCTACGCATCAATCACAGGTCGAATTTACAGCTTTCTTCGGCGGACTAAATACCGAACAATCAAGCGGTTGGAGTTTATGTGAGCAGTTTGGAGAGAAAGATAACATCACAATGCCATTCTTTTTTTTTTTTTTTTATCGCGTAGAACAGCAGACAGGCTAACGGCCCGCTTAGAATTTAGCAGTTACCATCGCCTATGGATGTTTGCAATACCAGTGGCATCGCGAACACGCTGCTGTCCCATAAGGGTACAGGAACTTGGGTCACTAATGCCGGAACACAACACAAGGTTATTATGGCGGCATACTTAAGACCAAAGGTGGTCGCCATCCAGACGGGCTTGATGCCCTACCACGTAGCTAGGGTGGGTTGTTTAGTCGCCTTTTACGACAGGCCGACCCCGGCCGTAGAGGTTAGTATTCCTTCTCCGCCCCTGCACGGATAGAAATCTTTTTGGAGAAATCTAGTGCATTAAATATGTGACTGGTGGTTATCAAGCACAAGTAAGATTTCATGCGAAGGAGAAGCATTCGTATGTTTCTTGAAGTAATCTGCTGAATGATTCTGCGTCCAGCTAGAAGGATTTGCACTTCCAACAGCTTCTATTGGTCCATTCCTAGTGAAGTGATCGTGTTATCACACTCGTGGGAAGACGAAGAACGAAAGAATAGCATTTCTGATGACATTGACTTTATAGGCTACTAAAGTACCCCTCTTCGCTAAACCTACTTGACAAGCATCACGTCTAGCTATTATTCTTTCGGATTTTCACCCAGTAGTTCTACCGATCTTATAAGCATTATGTATATTTTGTGGTTCAAATTTATAACGGATTATCATCAACAGTAGCCAAATTATCGTAAAAATCATATACGTTATTTCTATTGAATCTAGTAGCCCTTGATAGACTTGTAACAAGTGCTGCTCGTATTAACAGTTCTGATTTCTTTTCATAAATATGCGAAACCATTCTTCTCCAGCCATTGTCATCTCAAGTCCAAGGTCGTGATAAGTCGTATTTTTCAGTTAGCAGTTCGTATGCCAATTTCATCTTATCCGTACATCTAATTAAATATTTAGATAGCTCACACTATAGTTCCTAATTAAACACTCGATTGTGGGCCTTATATTCCATTTAATGATTTTTATCGCCACAAGCTGCATTTCCTTTACGGACATATTTATCTAAACATGGAACAGTGATTCAGTAAATTTTTTCTAGCACTTTTCCAAACGCAGATCACGCTTTTTCATCTTCATAGGCTTGTTTGTACGTTAATAAATTGGCCTGACCTCTCGTAGTCTTCCTTTGGCCTATCCATGGTATCTAAGAAACAAGAAAATTAAATAAACTGTTTCAACCGTACCCACAAAAAATTTTTTTTGTCTCGTTTTAACTGTCCCCAGCCCCCTTCTAGGAATAAAACGGTTCACAGTAAAAATCATGATAAAATTAAATAAAAATTAATTATACTGCCATATTCTACAAATTTTAATTGAAACGATAAAAAAATTTTAATATTTTAACTTTAATCAAAACCATAATAATTGCAAATAATATGTACAAACAAAAATACTTTTTCTTCAAAAAACACAATGGGGCCTCCTATAGACAAGTGAAGAGTGACACAACTCCAAAATTCGTGTTTCGACTTGTCACCCGCTTCTGACTTCCCATCTACTCATCACCTTATCACGCACTGTTCACGAGATATTCGGCTTGTTTTAACCGTCCACTGTTTCAACCGTACCCTGTCTACCCTATATATCTTCTACTATGTAGACAATGTTCACTGTGGAGGGGCGGAGTAAGAATACTCATCCTTACGGCCGGGGACGGTTTGTCGTAAAAGGCGACAAAACAATCCACATCTAGCTACGTGGTAGGGTAGCAAGTCCGTCTGGATGGCGACCACCTTTGGTCTTAAGTATGCCACCATAATAACCTTATATTGTGTTCCGGCATCAGTGCCCCAAGTTCCTGTACCCTTATGGGTTAGCAGCGTGTTCGCGATGCCACTGATATTGCAAACACCCATAGGCGACGGTAACTGCTGAATTCTAAGCGGGCCGTCCGCCTGTCTGCTGTCCTACAGCATTAAAAAAAACCCCAGCTGGATGGTAAGGCTACAAGGCTGACTGGATGGCATCCAACTCTAGTTTCCAAATAAGCCGCCATTATGACCTTGTGGCGTTTTTCGACATGAGTAACTCTGGTTCCAACGCTCCTGGAATCGTAAACATTCATAGACGATGGTAACTCCTTGTTATTAAGAGGGCCGTAAGCCTATCTGTTATTCCAAGGCAATAAAAAAAAAGACCAAGTAGCACCATAAAATTGTTGTCTTCCAGTTGGGGAGTCTGACGGCCAAAGCTTCTCCAAAAAGCAATTCTAGATACATCTCGTGAATTCTATGTTGGAATGTATCATGGAAATCGTTCAGGAATTTGGTCTGGAACCAAACAAAGACTATCAGAGTTCAAAGTTAAGCCTTGTATCAACCGGGACGAGAGATTTTTTTTATTGCTGTAGGACAGCAGACAGGCTGACGGCCCGCTTAGGATTTAGCAGTTACCGTCGCCTATAGGTGTTTGCAACGCCAGTGGCATCGCGAACACGCTGCTGTCCCATAAGGGTACAGAAACTTTAGTCACTAATGCCGGAACACAAGACAAGGTTATTATGACGACATACTTAAGACCAAAGGTGGTCGCCATCCAGACGGGCTTGAGGCCCTACCAGGTAGCTAGGGAAAATAAAACTTACTCCAGATTTAAATAAAACCTACTTCTATCTATTACTTAGATTGAAATAAAACTTACTCCAGATTTATCTTTTAAGTAATATTTAACACATTTATGAATATCTCTTAAATTTCTCATACATACAATGAAGTGTTGCAAATGTCAGAGATGGTAGCCGGTTCCATGAGGTTCACTGACTGGTTATAGTAATTTACTACATAAAAAACATAATTTGATAAGAATTTAACTCGACATGATTTCATAACATTGCCAGTTCATTACCTTAAAAAAAGTTAAGCTATATATCTAGATGCCGTCGCGCAAAAAATACGCCTGCGGCCACTCTAATTGGAGCAAAAAGCGGTCGGCAAAGTTGCAATCATTATTCCTCACGGATTTCTTCATTACTTTAGTTAAAAGGTTTAAAATCAATAAAAGATAATTCACACAGAGGATATGTTCAGTGTTATTTACTTATTTGTTCATTAGTTGACCCGTCAAACATTGTTTTGCCATATGAATTTAAAAATAGTAGCCTATGTCCTTCTCCAAGGTCTAAATTGATTCAGCGGTCTAAGCGTCAAAACGTAACAAACAAACAAACTCACTTTCGCATTTATAATATTAGGATCACATTGATGCATGGTATTTAAGGTGTTACAAATCTACTCAATATCCGTACATTTTTCACTTTAACATTGGCACGCTAATATTGCACTAACTAATTTTTTTTTTTTTTTTTTTTTTATTGCTGTAGGACAGCAGACAGGCTGACGGCCTGCTTAGAATTTAGCAGTTACCATCGCCTATGGATGTTTGCAACACCAGTGGCATCGCGAACACGCTGTGGAACTTAGGTCACCAATGCCGGAATACAACACAAGGTTATTATGGCGGCATACTTAAGACTAAAGGTGGTCGCCATCCAGACGGGCTTGAAGCCCTACCACGTAGCTAGGGTGGGTTGTTTAGTCGCCTTTTACGACAGGCCGACCCCGGCCGCAGAGGTTAGTATTCTTTCTCCGCAAGATATGTTATGTTACAGTAATATGATATGTTACATAAATTAATTATACATTCCACATTTCTATAACATATTTGAGTTGCATTATTTATAGCTAGCTGTGCCCGCGACTCCGTCCGCGTGGAATAGTAAATAAATGAAATATACAAACTGCGTTTGAACCTACAAAGTCCAGCCTAAGCTGAACCCTATTTTATATGATTGATGATATAAATCTGAGGACAACTTAAATTGGATTAAAAAAAATCTGAAACTGATCACTTTTAACTAAAACCATTTTTTTTTCTAAAATAAAAGTAGCTTATGTTACTCCTTGTTACATCAGCTATCTGCCAGTGAAGGTCCCATCAAAATCAGTCCAGCCGTTTCAGAGATTAACCGGAACAAACAGACGGACAGACAGACAGACAAAAATTGTAAAAAAATTTGTTTTGGTATATGTACCGTGTATACATCCAAATGCACTTAGTAAAAAGCGGTTATTTTAATATTACAAACAGACCCTCCAATTTTATTTATTTGTATGTATGTATGTTAGATGATATAATATGTCACTATAGTTTTTTTTTGTTTTGTTTTGGCCCGTATAATATGTAGAAGTAAATACCAAATCTATTCCACCTATTTTCATAAAGGATCAATTGCGGAAAGACGGCGACAAGAATGCACTTCAGTCTGAACATACCGACCTGGAGATAACGTAAACCTAGAATATGAAACAAGCATACAATATGATAAAATAGGAAAAAACATACGCAAAAAGAGTTTATTTAACTGAAAAAAGATTAATACCATATGAAAGGGTAAATTAACAAATTACCATAATATACATGTATAAAAATATACATATATAAAAACTATTATTGTGTTGATTATATAAAAATAAGAAAATCGTTTCATATGGAGTAAACTCCAAATATTATACCAATAAGACGACACAAGGTCGTTCGAGCGTGCGTCGCGCGTCATCTTGATACAAAAAGTTTTAAAACAGTTATAAGTTCAATCTAATTACAACTATGGCACCTAGTAATAAAGTCACAAATCTCCAAAACATTATCTAATACTTACGATCATTCGTCATATAAAATGAGCAAATCAATAAATTACTCTTGTCACTTACAAATGAAAAGACATATGTTAAACAACATTTAATGTGCAATCAACCTTTAGTTGTAACAAATAAAGTAATGTTTGCCTCGCGCACCAAAAACGTAACGAGGTCATTCATTAGTAGATTTTACTCTCACATTTTTTCTCATACCGGGCGCCTTATATATGAAAATCGATTCTTATGGAGTAAACTCCAAAAATGTATTTATGTACGCACGTAACAAGTTCTACGAGCTAAAAAAGATTGCACCCGTATGACACAACTCTTTGTTTGTATAAGGAATGATTACCGACTATTAACCTCCCATAAAAAGTTTTTTACGATTAAAATCACTTCTTTCACGAATTTTTACAATGGCCTATCATTCACCGCTATATATAATTTAAAATCACACATACGTATATTTTTGAATATTTTTTTTATCGCCATTGATATAAAACATGTGTAGTCGATTTATTAATTTTTAAGAAACTATTTATACAAATGAATAAAATTAGAGGGTCTGTTTGTAATATTAAAATAATCGCTTTTTACTAAGTGCATTCGGACGTATACATGGTACATAAACCAAAACAATTTTTTTTACAATTTTTGTCTGTCTGTTTGTTCCGGCTAATCTCAGAAATGGCTGCACCGATTTTGACGGGATTTTCACTGGCAGATAGCTGATGTAACAAGGAGTAACTTAGGCTATTTTTATTTTAGAAAACAGAAATAGTTTTTGTTAAAAATGATAAGTTTCGGAAATTTTATAATCCAATTTAAGTTGACCTCAGATTTATATCATCAATGATATGAAATAGGGTTCAGCTTAGGCTGGACTTAGTAGGTTGAATTTCCAATTTAAGTTGACCTCATATATTTAAAAAATGCGGCTCAAAGTCCACGCGGACGGAGTCGCGGGCACAGCTAGTTGTGAATATAGTTGCGAGTTTTCACGGAACCTTGAGAGACTGTTAGGAGCTAACTTCATCATATCGCTTTTCGGCTGTTGGTGTGCGCGCGTATTGTAAAAAATTTACACTTATAATTTTTCCAAACGCGCCAAAAGAAGTATAACTTCAAAAAATAAAGCTTAAGATGTCACCAATAGATTGCTGGTTTAAAATCCGTCTCGAAGGACCAGTGTTCGGATTTGTGCTTGGCCACCGATGGACAATACGCACTGAATAGACTATGTGGTGAAATATAAAAATTATATATTCCACATTAATTAGTTAACAACACTTGTGACCAGGTCGTATCGCAAGAGAGCGAGCAAAAACAAAATTAACATTATATTATAATTTTAAATATTAAATCAAAGAAATTTTTCATAATAGGCTAAATACAAACAATCTAATTTAATAACGACACGGAGGTGAAGGGATGGATTATGTGACTACAAAGGTTTGAAAAGAGACAAAAAGAACCTATGATGCCGACCTATATACCCATCACGACATAATTATGACAACGAACTCTGATATGTTTTTATAAAAAATCTGTTGATTGGATCACTTTTATAATGTTGGCCAACATATTTTGATTTAAAGGTTTGCGGAAACAATTGCGAGACTATTAATTTTTATTTATTTGTTAATAAATAAAAATTAAAAGTCTTCCGCAAATTCTAACCCAATTCACTAGATTTGTACCTAAAGTATAATAATATTTATGTGCAATTACTATAACAATTGAATAATAATGTTTGTTAAGAAACACTATTAATAATTGAGATATTTATAAGGGTTCCGTATGTAAAAATAAATGTAAGGAAAATTGCTAACCATATCCTGTAAATTATTATGCAAACAAATTAAATTTCAAAACGGGATTTTTTTTATTACTATAGGACAGTAGACAGGCTGACGGCCCACTTGGCATTGCGAACACGCTGCTGTCCCATAAGGGTACAGGAACTTGGGTCACTAATGCCGGAACACAACACAAGGTTATTATGGCGACATACTTAAGACAGGTGGTCACCATCCAGATGGGCTTGAGGCCTTACTACGTAACAAATTATGCAAACAAATTGTAGTAAATAATTCGAACATTTGTCATTGTAACAATACTAACCCCTGCGGCCTATCTTAGAAGGCAACAAAATAACTTTAACTAGGCTCCAAGCCTGTACTGCATTACCACCCCTGGTCTCCAAATATGTATAATAACCTTGAGTTAAATTCCGGCATAAGAGATCCATTTCAGTTCCCCTACGTGGACGGCCGCGAGCTAGCAATGTCCTTGGCATCGCAAACATCTATAGGCGACGGTAACAGTTTACTAAGTGAGCAGCCAGCCTCCAGCCGGCTCCTGTTCCATGGCAATAAAAATTGTAACGATTAGAGACAGTAAAGCCTGAAGAGAGGCGATATAGTTAGTGAACTGCCTCTTGCTGACTTGTGAATTCAGCCATTTTTGAAACCGAATAAGAGGTACGTTGCTCCTATCATAAAGTTACTGCAATATAAAATATAAAGGATGCAATTTTACTAGGAAAAAATAAATTATATTTAAAGAAAAAACTGACGTTTATAGTTAATCAAACTAAAAAGTAAAAATTAATTCTTCATATAAGAATATAATTACTGATGAGAAAATTAATGTCACTGTTCTAAAAAACGTGATGTTCCTGATAAGGACTATGGGATAAAATTATTAAATTTGTGTATTGTCATCAGGTTTTGACAAGAGTGGAAAATTTTTAATCTTTTTATCGTTCAAAGTGGATAAAAATAGAGTCCAAAAATCCGTTATACAGATACATACAGGTAAGTTAATAAAAGCGTGATAAAAAGGATACGCCATTATTCTTAAATGATAGTAATAGTATCGCACTACACAATATTTTCAACTAAATGAACCCATTCTTCGCTGCAAATCATCAATCTAATACAAACTATTATAGAAATACACTAACTTTATTTATTTATTTATTCATATGGTACGCCAACAGCAAACATAAAATTCAACCCACAATATTTGCAAATAAGTTCATATATGTATGCCAATATATGTTAAATATACGAATAAAACATAGGGGCACACAACATTTGCCATCATAGCAGTTGTCAACATTAAATTTAAAAAAAAAATTATACATATTAAATAAGTCAATGATTACTAAATAACTATAACAAATACAATTTAAAATTGATATACTGATGAATAATCAAGTCAATACATTTAAAAATTATAAGGATGTAAAATTGCTATTCAAGGGTTATATATTGCCTTGCGGAACCCCAAAACGCTCGATTATCATCTGAAATCCTTTCGAAACAGCGAGTAGGGGTGCCAAGAGTAGGGCTCGTAAAACAGCGAGACGATCGCCGCTCGCGTTATTACATCTACAACAATCGACGGACTCACGTGGCGTGTAACGTAACACAAGTGTCTCTTGTAACTGTGCCGTGAACTAGTGTTGTGTTTGGTGCTTTGTCTGTGATATTGTGTGATGTATTGAAACTGGACTCGGCGGCTTAGAGTAACAAGCATGAGGGGTTTTTGTGTTTTGCTGCTGGCGCACGCTGTCTGCGCCATCACTGGACCAAGGGTGAGTTGAAAAAACAAATATAAACAAACTGTTTTAATTACAATTAAAAACGCATTTCCTTAGAAACAATCATTGTGATAAAAAAAAAACCAATTACGAAGATATATTTATTTCGTACATTAGTATTAACTTATTTAAGAAATAAATATGTACAATTAATAATAAATAAAAAAAATTCTGAGAAGTCAAGGCTCCGCGATTCTATTATACACACTGAGGTTTTAAGAAAATAAAAATTTATTTATTTAGTGTTTAATTGATCATATTAATTTGTATCTTAAAATTTTTACACAAAATCCCGCTTTTATTTATTAAGATTTTCTAAAATAAAATCAAAAATAGCCTACCTGATTTATGTAAGTTGTCTAAAAAACTGTAATAATAATTTCAATTAAGAAATAAAACATATACGATCAATATAAAGGTATCAATTTCAGTATGAAAAAAAAATATGACATACTAATTAACTTTTATGATATTTAGTAATTACTGTTACGATTAAACTAATTTTCTGGCGTTTCCTTATAATGAGAAATTATTTTAATTATTTCCCCGCATTCGCACACATTATACGAATAACGAAATTGCCGCTAGTGTACTTAAATACACGCAGATTTGATTGGCTGAAAATTTTAAAAAGTTTTATTCTTTTATAACTATTTATATATTTTTCTGAATTTCCCAAAAATACCATTTATCGAAAGCTATTCTTTTCATCTACACAAATAAATAAAATTGGAGTGTCTGTTTGTAATGACCGCTTTTTACTAAGTGCATTTGGATGTATACACGGTACATATACCAAAACAATTTTTTTTACAATTTTTGTCTGTATGTCTGTCTGTCTGTCTGTTTGTTCCGGCTAATCTCTGAAATGGCTGGACCGATTTTGACGGGACTTTCACTGGCAGATAGCTGATGTAACAAGGAGTAACCCAGGCTACTTCTATTTTTGAAAAAAATATAGTTTTAGTTAAAAATGATCAGTTTAGGAATTTTATGGTATCCAATTTAAGTTGACCTCAGATTTATATCATCAATCATATGAATCAGGGTTTAGCTTAATCTGGACTTTGTAGTTCGAATGCATGTATTCCATAAATGCATGGCGTAACAGTTGCATTCGATAACACTGACTGTTTGCATATTTCATTTATTTATATTTTAGGGTTTATAGGGTTTATAATCCAAAATAAACCATAAGATATATCCAAAAAATCCTGCCCAAAGTCACTATTCCACGCGGACGGAGTCGCGGGCACAGCTAGTCTTGTTTAATAAAGTTTGCATCCTAAACTTGACTTCACAAACTGATTTATTTTCATAAAATTTCTTCCCTGTATGATCTCTAAAACTCCTAATTTATATAAACAACTATTAATATACAAAAACAATTAAGATTTATACTTTTAACTATCGGAAGACAAACGCTGATCTACAACCACCAAATATCTAGAAATGGGTCCTATTCAGGAAAATGATTTATAATGGCTACTGCTCTCTTAGTGACGCGCTTTGCCACCCGGTATGCGTCGCGATCTTCAGGAAAGCTGGACGCTTGTCACTTCTTAAAGAGTGCTTTCTTCGCTCTAGTTTCCCTCTAGACTGTGTCGTTCGACCAAGATGTCTCTTTGTCACACTTGCGACCACCCTTAGACACCCCAAGCACCACCTTCGCTGACCCAAGGATAGCCGTCTGAATCTTATCCCAGTAAGCCTGAACGGGTTCGCCCATACCACCGGCGCACTTGTCACCGACGGCTAAGGCAAACTTCTGGGTCGTGACTTCATCAAGCAGCCACCACCTGATTCGGCGCTGAAAGCACTCGGCATGCGTGTCTTTAGGCTTAGCGCAGAGGTCCATGACAAGAAGACAATGTGCAGTGAGACTCTCACCGGATATTGATATTGACCTTGCAGTTCGCCACTTTGCTGATGTGGTGTCTCCTAGTGAGTAGGAAGTCGATTTGGGTAGCATTCCTCCCGCTCATGTAGGTGATGAGATGTTCGGGTCTCTTTTTGAAATACGTGTTCACAATACGTGTTCGGCGGCCGCACACGTATTGAAGATGTCCTCCCTTTCCACATTGCGGCTACCGTACCGAAATCCACCGTGAACACGCTCAAATTCCCCACATTCATCACCCACATGACCGTTCAGATCAACCCCAAAACGATCTCCTGTGATAATGGGATTCCACGGAGCACTTCTCCGAGTAGATTCCAAAACGCTATTTTATCGGCATCCTCACAACCGACCTGTGGCGCGTAGGCACTTATCAAGTGAGTAATTACCCCATCAATAAGCACCCTAAAGACCACAAGCCGGTCGCTATGACGTTTCACTTCCAAAATGTCATTCTGGAACTCCTCCGAGAGCACTATGGCAATCTTATTCTCCCTACCAGGTGGTGCACCTGTGTACATTAGCTTGTAGCCATTCCCAATGAACCGGGATCTGCTGGCCTTCCACCGTGTCTCCTGCAGGAACGCCAAGGCCACCCTTCGCCTGGAGAGCACAAAGGCACGCTAACCGGACGCGCGAGAGAGTTATATATTAGTTATAGATAGTATAGTAGAGTTATATATTTGGGCTGCGTGAGTTGAGGCTAACGTCGTTAGCCGGGCCCGCCCATGACACGATAGCCCTTGTTCATTTCTCACAAGAGCCAGGCGAAGCTCTTGCGCGCCGTTATGCGGCGGCGCCCTAGCCCTTAGACGATCCCGTAATTTTAATCTTTCCATTGTTTGATTTGGCTGATTTTGGCTGTTACGGGGGCGACTGCCGTCTGACCCCCCAACCCCAAAAAGAAAGCCGTCGTCAGGGCCTCATCCGTTATTCAGTATGGTGCGCCGACTTGCAGGTGAGGTTCACTTGGACCCCGAAGATGTTGGTAGCGCCCCTTTATTTGAGTTGGTAGGACACGTTATGAATATACATGTACATTTTAATTATTTAATTTACATATTAGGCCGATTGCAATAGCTTTAAAATGTACCGACACCTCAGTGTAGTTATTTCAAAATTTATGTGAAAAGTGGAACATGCAATTACATATTGTAATTACCGTAGAAGAAGTAAACAGCGTAATAAAATTACGGAACTGAAGTCTTCATATTTTCTTATAAAAATTACTTCAATTGGTCTCACATGGTTTGTTAAGTAGCCAATTGTACAATGAGAATATTCTAGATTTCTTTGTTTGCTTTAAGAGCTCAAATTGACAGGAAAGTGGGTCAATAGCCCACTTTGGGAATTTTGTCGCGAGAACCTTTACACAGCAATTTCTTAATAAAAATATTTAAATCTCGCTTTGTTGTTGCGAAAATTGAAAAAAAAAATTAAATATATTAACACTAGCGCTATCATTGAATACTGACCAAGGACCCACAAAATCGGCCGGACGTTTAAAGTGGCACAAGTCTGTATAGTATAGTCTAAATCAATTGCCTGCAATTTTGATAAATTTTAAATACTTGGTGATACCCATCTTTTTACTCACTTTATTCGATTGCCCAAATGCATCATACATGCCTACTTCGTTTATGTACGAAGTTATGTTAGGCTTTGGATTGTACAAGGTAATGCAGAGCTCTACAGGAGGAACTTATAAAGTATTCGATTAAATAGATCCTCCTAGGGTCCAGATTCAATTTACCCTCATAAGAACACCAGGAGGTCACACACTTTAAGGAGTTTCATCACCTAACTACTATCTTAAACTATTTGGTGTTTTGAAATAACTATTTAAACATCGACGGAACATCGAACCGAACATCGAAGTTTGTTATTGAATCTCCAGCAAACATAAATACTTGTATATTATTTAAAGCGACAATTGAAAACAATGAAATGACCCAAAGAAATCGCGATACTTCCTACTTAATATTAACGAAATATTCCCATTAACGGATGATAAAAAACGAAAGTGGACATGATACATAATTTTTAATGGACAATTGTGTTTTTGTGTTATGTGTTCAAAATTACGATGGAATTATGCGGAATTTTAATTTAATGAGAAACTTATGACGGGAAATGGTAATTTGATTTTTTAATGGCTCTGCACGATTAGTTATCACTAATTTAACTTACGTTGAGGGTTTTATTATTTGTTTCAGTTTAAATGATATAGATAATAAATAATGATATTTTAAATACACAAAAGCACAGCCTGTACCTACTGTTAATCATATTGCACTTATTATAATGTTAAAAAAATGGCAGATTTTTTATCTACGTATTATATTCAATAATACACTAGTATATATACTTCTTTTATATTTATTTTCGCTGCCAATTTATAGATCTAGACAACGATATTATAGTTTATACACATATATATGAATACACGTAATTTACAGACACTATAAAATCAGAAATTAAAGAAAGCTTGTCTATGATAGCACTCTAATACTTGAACGATTAACTTTTTACGAGAATATAAAAATCAACTTAACGCAATCACTTTTGTTTCTATTTTATAAATATACTAGCCGATCAAGCCCGCTCCGCAGGGCGAATAACAGGGAAAAGTAAATCGAAAAAAACCGAAAAATGGTTGATGGAATCCATAAATAGCCTATAACTATCTACGAAAAATTTCGCGTCGAATGGTAGCAGTCCCATCCCGATATGTTCAGTAGTTTTGTTGTGTTGGTGCGTCAAAGGAACCCCATTTTCTTTATATATGTATAGATTAAAAATTATTATGATTTTATCTCGTCTGAAAGTTATACAATATTTACTGCAAAGTCCATTTTCATTTAACTATAGGCTTATTCATTTATAGCAATCTCATTTCATATTTTCTTTACACTTAATTCCTGTCAAAACATTGAACACGTTTTAAGTATTTTAAGATGACATCCTGCCTCTATCTATCCCTCGGCCTGTAAATATCATCTCTTCACCTTAGTTCATAATATACATATCGCACCTTTGTTAGTATAAGGTCTTAAATGTACTTTTGATGATTTTAGAGGAGAGCCATTTTAAGATTTTTTTACATTCAATACCGTATTCTTCTGCTATATATTATTTTGAAATCATTAAGAATAATAATTAAGAATAATGATTTCAAAATAATATATAGCAGAAGAATACGGTATTGAACGTAAAACATCTTAATATGGCTCTCTTGTAAAATCACTAAAAGTACATTTAAGACCTTGTACTACCAAAGGTGCGATATATATACTTTCGTTCCAAATTTTTATATCTAAAGAACATTTTTATAATGTAGTTTAGTCTAACATTTTTGCTTGGCCCTTATGATTTTAGAAAAGTAATATACCGGTCATAAATTCCGATTATTTAACTAAAAAAACTCACCTGTTTCTTTACCCTGGCATTGGAAAAATGACTGCCTAAAGCACAAATAATAAAAGAGACGTATTTTAAAAAACATTACTACATAGCGAATCCTCCTTGGCAATGGACTAGCACCAAAATGGCGGCCTCGAAATATATTTGACACTGTATTTAACTAATTGATTGCATGCAAAGAACATCAAAATCTTAACATAGATGTGCAAAAAACCTTTTATATTTTATTTAATACGAATAATATAAGATATCAATTTAAAAAGCAATAGAAAACTATTCTTTTAACAACATACTACTAATAAATACGATTTTATATCTAATCAAAGACGGGCGAATTATTTATCCAGATACATGTTCTAGTTTAAAAAAATATATAACAATATCATAATTCTTTTTTTCTCCACACAACTTCCTTGACACAGATTAAACAATAAATGTGAAAAAAATCACACTTAAGTTTAAAATGTGTGACTTAACATTAATTAACTTTACTTTAAATTTGAAACAGTGCTTGAGAAAATTAATTAAAAATACCCAAATCATCATCATCATCATCATTTCAGCCGGAAGACGCCCACTGCTGGACAAAGGCCTCCCCCAAAGATCTCCACGATGATCGGTCCTGCGCTGCCCTCATCCAACCTATCCCGGCGATCTTGACCAGATCATCGGTCCATCTTGTGGGGGGCCTACCAACACTGCGTCTTCCGGTACGCGGTCGCCATTCGAGGACTTTTCTGCCCCAACGGCCATCAGTCCTTCGAGCTATGTGCCCAGCCCACTGCCACTTCAGTTTTGCAATCATCCGGGCTATGTCGGTTACTTTGGTTCTCCTGCGAATCTCCTCATTTCTGATTCGATCTCGCAGGGAAACTCCGAGCATAGCCCTCTCCATTGCTCTCTGAGCGACCATGAGCTTTCTCATAAGGCCCATAGTTAGCGACCACGTCTGCGTTCCGTATGTCATCACTGGCAACACACATTGGTTAAAAACCTTCGTCTTGAGACACTGCGGTATTTGGGACGAAAAGATTTTACGGAGCTTCCCGAACGCTGCCCATCCGAGTTGGATTCGACGAGTGACCTCTTTCGCGAAATTGGACCTGCCTAACTGGATCGTTTGACCCAAGTAGACGTATTCGTCAACAATTTCGAAAGTACACTTCCCAACTGTTACGGGGGTAGGTGCGACATGGACATTAGACATGATTTTCGTCTTGTCCATGTTCATTTTGAGACCTACTCCTTGGGAAGCTGTATTGAGGCCATCAAGCATATGGCTTAAGTCTTCCATGGTTTCAGCCATGATTACGATATCATCTGCGAATCTAAGGTGAGTGATGTACTCACCGTTAATGTTGATGCCCAGTCCGTTCCAGTCCAGAAGCTTGAAGACATCTTCCAACGCAGCAGTGAACAGCATCGGCGATATGACATCGCCTTGTCTGACTCCCCGCTGCAGTCGGATAGGCTTCGAGTTCTGATCCTGGAGACGGACTGACATGGTGGCGTTTTCATACAAACACTTCAACGCTTTGATGTATCGATAATCAATGTGGCACCTCTGGAGAGACTGAAGCACCGCCCAGGTCTCGATCGAATCAAAGGCTTTCTCATAGTCCACGAACGCCAAGCATAGTGGCTGGTTATACTCCTCCGTCTTCTGTATAACCTGCCGCAGCGTATGTATGTGGTCTATGGTGCTAAAACCTTTTCGGAATCCGGCTTGTTCGGGAGGCTGGAAGTCGTCAAATCTGCGCGCGAGACGATTCGTGATGACCCTTGAAAACAGCTTGTAAACATGGCTCAGAAGTGATATCGGTCTAAAGTTCTTCAAAAGGGTTTTGTCGCCCTTTTTGAAGAACAGCACCACTATACTTCCGTGCCAGGCCTGCGGCGTTTTGCCATCGAGGATGACGGAATTAAATAGCTTCTGGAGGATTTTAAGCACAGGAGTACCACCAGCTCTCAGAAGCTCGGCTGTAATTCCATCATCACCCGGCGCCTTGTTGTTTTTAAGCTGTTTAAGGGCCACACTAATCTCGTACAGACTGACGTCTGGGATATCTACGGTGTAGTGTCGGGTTAATTTGGCTCTTGGGTCTTTAGCCTTGTTGTTAACAGGTGCCCGTGTGGTCGTGTATAGCTGTCCGTAGAACTTCTCGACTTCCCTCAAAAGTTCGGGTTTAGACGAAACGACCCTGCCGTCGTCGGTCTTCAGCTTCGTCAGTTGGCTCTGCCCAATAGACAAGTCTCGTGCGAATACTTTAGAGCCCTTGTTACGCTCTATAGCCGCCTTTACACAGTCTGTGTTATGGCGGCGGATATCGCGATAACACAGACTGTGTAAAAATACCCAAATGCATAAACATAAAAATAATATATGAAATATAATATTTATTGAAATGAAACATATAATCATTTGTGATTTAAAATAATGTAAATACACATTTGATGATATTGACTAGCTGTGTCCGCGACTCCGTCCGCGTGGAATAGTGACATTGGGCAGCATTTTTTGGATAAATCTTATGGTTTATTTTGAATTACAAACCAAATAAACCCTAAAATATAAATAAATGAAATATGCAAACAGTCATTGTTATCGAATGCAACTGTTACTTACGCCATGCGCCTCCGGAATACGTGCGTTCGAACCTACAAAGTCCAGTCTAAGCTAAACCCTATTTCATATGATTGATGACATAAATCTGAGGTTAACTTAAATTGGATATTCAACCTACAATGTCCAGCCTAAGCTAAACCTTATTTCATATGATTGATGATATAAATCTGAGGTCAACTTAAATTGGAATATAAAATTTCCGAAACTTATAATTTTTTACAAAAACTTTTTTTTCTAAAATAAAAATAGCCTAAGTTACTCCTTGTTACATCAGCTATCTGCCAGTGAAAGTCCCGTCAAAATCGGTGCAGCCATTTCAGAGATTAGCTGGAACAGACAGACAGACACAAATTATAAAAAAAATTGTTTTGGTATATGTACCGTGTATACGTCCGAATGCACTTAGTAAAAAACGGTTATTTTAATATTACAAACAGACACTCCAATTTTATTTATTTGTATATATGTCATAATAATTTTAGTCAATGGATTTTATTTATTAGTAAAAAGCAGTTGAAATATCAGAATCACTTGAAAATTTACGATTCCGTGACATGTCTCAATTAATATAGTGTTAATGTAGTTGTCGAGGAACTAGAAGTGTTGAACGTTACCAACTATAAAAAAGTATATAGATATCTGGAATTTATGTGTGGCAAGACATTTAAAAAAAATGTAAAGAATGTTTTCGCCTTGAAAACGAGATAGGATAGCTCTATTTCTCTTGAATCGAATAATTGCAAAAAATTAATATGATATCAAAAGAATTACCTATTATAATGTCAGTCACAATCTTCTAAAAAATTTGATTAAGAGAAGAAACGGCGAAACAAGCAACTTTTTTTATCTTAATCCAGATTCATATTAGTATTACATACGTGTTTTTATTAATAATTATAATAAGACCAAGCCCATGTTGTTCAAATCACCTGTCATTCTTCTATTATTTTTTATCCGTGCAGGGGCGGAGAACCTCTGCGGGCGGGGTCGGCCTGTCCTAAAAGGCGACAAAATAAACCACCCTAGCTACGTGGTAGCGCCCCAAGCCCGTCTGAATGGCGACGGTCTTAAGTATTCCACCATAATAACTTTGTGTTGTGTTCCGGCATCAGTGACCCAAGTTCCTGTACCCTTATGGGACAGCAGCGTGTTCGCGATGCCACTGGCGTTGCAAATACCCATAGCCGACGACTGCTAAATTCTAAGTAGGTCGTCAGCCTGTCTGTTGTCCTACAGTAATAAAAAAAGTATAAATAATAAATAATTAAGTCTATTTTTAGGATTGTTATTAGTTTTCGAAGTGAAACCACATAATCTAAATTAATCGCTAATTTATTATAATGATTGTGTCAAATCAAAGACAGAAAGTAAAAAAAAAAAATTTGGCTCCTATTTGTCTTTATTAATAATATTTGAATATAGCTCGAAAAAGCGCAAGATTTGCAGAGTAAATGACCATGTGACGAAAACCTAAGCCCTCGTCTACCTGTGACCAAGCGTAGTATTTTAAATACGTCCGCCCCCTGCACTAGTTGGACACGTAGGATGGGTATATTATATTCCTTATTGTTGAGTTTCTCACGCATTGACGCTCATTTGTACTTAATAGCTACGTTTTAATTCGTAATATATAAATTTTACATTTAAATGTAACATAAATTTATGTAAATAGACACTTTCTTTAATATTTGTTTTTTAAACTATTATATTATGATAAAATCTTCTAATAAGCTGATAATTACGATTTTACAAATGGATCTGTGGCGTGTGATTCCTCGATGTTTCACTGTCATATTCATAACGTTGTCTTGGATAGTTGATAATTGCCTTATAATTGATAAATGTTTCTCGCGTGTGCCAAACATTTGAACAATACGACGACTTTCTCCCGCGCGAGTCAGCGGTGGCTTGTTCACACATGTCTATTAAAACGTTATGAATGGTAGTTAAAACTGATTCTGGTTGGGAAAACACCGAAGGTAAAAGATCTCGCGGTCTTCAACAACAAGATGGACCGGTCAAGTGAAAGACTCGTCGTTATCCAAATTCTACACGGTCGTAGGATATGCGCCTGTGGATTCAAACCATCCGTTCCAGATGCAACATACTGACCACGATCCTCATGAGGGACCGATTTCAGAGAGAGATAGAGATGGTAGATTAGATTTTTGGGGTCTAATCGTAATCAAGATCAGAATTCAAATCAGCTACTGGATGGTGTAAGCGTGACCATACTGTCTGTTCACTTGAGATGCGAGCTCGGCAGATATATTTTATGGTCTATTACTGTGTCTGTATTGTCTATGTCTTGTAATTTTTTTTTCTTTACGATATATCGATTTCGGCCTTTTTGAGACAAACTACATTTTGGCAAAATTTAGAAATAATATGCAAAAAATAAATACCATTTCTTGGAAGTTTTCTTAATTATCAGTTCTCTTTTCTAAAAAAATAAAAACATATTGTTATATACCTACTATATTTTTTTACTGTATTTTTCGTTTTCTAACATGACAGTAAGGACTTTTTAAAAATTACTTCGCTTTCTCTCTACATTGTAATATATATCTGAATTATATAATATGTATTTTTTTAATTTAGTTATAAACATATTCGGAACCGGTGTGGTTACACATTATATTGTGTAAACCCAAAATATTTATATACTGTGTAATATACAACGAATAATCTCGAAGGCCATTTCGTAACACCATGTTCGTAGAAAATATTGCAAATAAATTTTCCGAACTAACCCTTCGGGAAACCATACTCGAAGCTTAGTACTAAAGGCATCAAATAACCACACATTATCCCAGCGCGGAAATCCAACATCATATTAAGTATCATCGCAAAGACATTTGACACCCCTATTTGATATTTTGTGTGCAAAAATTGCATAACGCACACACAGATCTTGACCAAATATTGACATTGTTCTACTAACATTAAATTTTAATTATCTTATATATTTGTGATATGTATTGTTTTAATTTAAATTTGTTATTAAGTACTTCATTCAAATTAATTTGTATTAATGTCAAGAGTACATATGTCATGTTATATTAAAGAGAAAAATACAACGAACTATACATAGAATTAGCAATGTCACGCTCATGGCTTTCTTAACCTTAAAACGACCGCTCTTATTTTGAATATCTATACAAATAAATAAAATTGAAGGGTCTGTTTGTAATATTAAAATAACCGCTTTTTACTAAGTGCATTCGGATGTATACACGGTACATATACTAAAACAACATTTTTTACAATTTTTGTCTGTCTGTTTGTTCCGGCTAATCTCTGAAACGGCTGGAATGATTTTGATGGGACTTTCACTGGCAGATAGCTGATGTATCAAGGAGTAACTTAGGCTATTTTTATTTTAGAAAAAATAAATAGTTTTTGTTAAAAATGATAAGTTTCGGAAATTTTATATTCCAATTTAAGTTGACCTCGGATTTATATCATCAATCATATGAAATAGGGTTCAGCTTAGACTAGACTTTGTAGATTTGAACGCACGTATTCAGGAGGCGCATGGCGTAACAGTTGCATTCGATAATACTGTTTGCATATTTCATTTATTTATATTTTAGGGTTTATAGGGTTTGTAATCCAAAATAAACCAAAAGATTTATCCAAAAAATGCTGCCCAAAGTCACTATTCCCCGTGGACGGAGTCGCGGGCACAGCTAGTTTAGTAAGTTAACTTCCATAATCAATTATTAAATTATTTGGTATACAATTAAAATTTTCACTTTCTTTTTAACCAAAAGTTGACTTCACAGTTCAGAGTATGCTGATGGGTATTGTTAGAAAACAATTGCGCGTCTTTTTGGTTCATTGCCCTCTCGCGACCACTTTCTTGTGCAAATGACACAAGAAATTAGATATGCCTAAATTTGGTAATTAGCTTCTTTCCTATCAGTAAGTTAGTAGACGGAGTAACCCTCAAGACACCATGGGAGCAAAATAGGGTGATGTTATCACCAAAAGTAACGAAATAGAAATGACAATGTTAAATTATGGAATTTATAAAATTAAATTAAGCGACCATTGGCTATAAATGAGCTTTTTTAATACTGTAGGACAGCAGACAGGCTGACGGCCTGTTTAGAATTTAACAGTTACCGTCGCCTATGGGTGTTTGCAACGTCAGTGGCATCGCGAACACGCTACTGTCCCATAAAGGTACAGGAACTTTGGTCACTAATGCCGGAACACAACACAATGTTATTATGGCGGCATGCTTAAGACCAAAGGTGGATGCCATCCAGACGGGCTTGAGATCCTACCACGTAGCTAGGGTGGGTTGTCTTGTCGCCTTTTACGACAGGCCGACCCCGGCCGCAGAGGTTAGTATTCTTTCTCCGCACCTGCAAGGAAAAAAAGGAGTGCCCCCAATCAGCAGGGATCGGAGGGTATGTGGAACTCCAGGAAGGATGGTTCCTATTGCCTAACACTTCATGCGTTATGCGATCGGATGAACAGGCCCGCCTATCGCGTCACCCAGGCCGGCGCCGCTAGCTATCTTGTGCCAGGACAGGCCCCTTCCGGCTTATGGCAGGGATCAGGGTTTCGCTCCAGCGCTCCTTCTAGGGAGAAACCTGAGCCCAACAGTGGGACGCTGTGTGCTGTTATTATAATACACATAATCACCTGCATCATGAAGTTGTTAAAATAATAGCTTCCATTTTTAAGTGTTCCATAGTAGTCAAGGGCGAAAGGGCAAAGTCTGTGCCTATTCGTGGTTCTCCTTTTTTGTGCTGATAATCGATACAGGAAAAAAACAATAATGCGGTAAAACTTGAAGCCTCGCACATTGTTCAGTAACGTGTCGTGTAGTAGTGTCGTGAGGTTAATTGTGCATCCAAGGTGATACACGAAACTCTTTCCAATAGTCACCTTATCACATATCAATAATGTATTTAATTTTCTTTTCCTCATTAGACATTGATGTAATAAACATCCTCCATAATGAAGGTAGCTCTGATGTAAGTATACGTTACGTAATACCCACAGTGCGTTGACATTACAACCAGTCGTGAATGTAAAATTATTCATACGTTTATTCCGCTTCGATTAAAAGAGTATTATTAAGTTAATTCAAATTTAATATTAAAATAATTTAAATTTTTACACAACTGCTGTTTATCATTAAGATTTTACGGATTTTGAACGTTAATTTTAATCAACGGTGAAAACAATATACAATTCGTCACTTAGTTAAAATTCAAACATATAAAAAACTCGTTAATAAGGCGAACACGCATACAGACGATTAATTAGCGAACGTAAAAAAATCGTTAATGCAGCTTGGACAGGTACCGGCAGGCCAGTTGTCCGTTGGCCCAGACACTATGCAATTGGAGAAGCGGGGTTTTTTAGTGGGAAATTTGTCTCACGGAGTCCAACATATCTTCTGATATGATCTCCCCTGTTTGGGTCAACTCACCAAGATTTTCCACGAGAAAAAAGATATACAGGCTTCCATCTAAGTCACAAACGTATTGATCTGCTGATCCATAGACACGATCTTTATCAGACACAATCAGATACCTAATGAACCATTCTTCCCTTAAACGTTCTCCATGTATCTGATACTTTAATCATCTACAGTTGGCTGTGGGTCAAGTCCTTTCCCTTGCTCATTTATTTCGTAATTCTGATCCTTATTCCTTTAATTTAAAACCGCTCGTCTACATTGAAACTACCACTGCTCCTATCTATATAGATAGGAGCAGTGGTAGTTTCAGCAGATACATAATAACCATGTTCTAGTATTAATGACTCAAATTCCAGTACCTCTATGTGGACAGCAATGTTCGCGGTGCCCTTTCACACACATCCATAGGTGACGATAACTTCTTAGTATTAAGTGGGCTGTCAACCTGTCTGACTTTCCTCAGTGTAGCCACCGTATAATATTGATAAAGAACAGGGAAAAGATTTAGGTCTGAAAAGTCATCATACATAATCGTCGGCCACGTCGCAAATATACTATCCCCGAAGCATCGCCCTCAACTGGATCACAGTTCCCGGAAGAGGCTTCGGGCGACAATAATAACAGCGTACATATATCGACAGCGCGGCCACATGCTCACAGCGCGACGTCGCAGCCAGAAATGACGGGAGAACGTAAAAACTGTCGATAAATAACGATTTGAGGTTTTAACAGTGTGTACTAAAAAGTATAATATTTTGTCATTGACCTCATTTTATAAAAATAGAGACGAATTATTAAAAGTAACGTAAACCGAAGAGTATAATGACATAACGCGTTGCCCATTTACAATGAGTTGGGCGTGCGTCACTTTCACTGGCGTTGAGAGTCGGGCTTTCGGTTTTGTTGAGCAAATGTTGAGAGGTCGCGCCAAACAGGTTTGGCTAGGAAACGCGGATGTCTGCGCCGTGGGAAATTGGAGAGGGCGCGCACTTAAACAGCTTATTTATAACGTTACGTTGTACTTTTATTTTTTTAATCAAATTAGTATTTGATAACTGTTTTACACAATGGAAATTTTGAATGTCAGTTCATTGAACTGATATTAATTACCATCGGCAACCTATTATACTGAATGTGTTGTACACTGCGTTTACCCTGGACTCTCGCTTGATCACCAGTCCTGCGTCATATTTGGCCGGTCCACTGCCACACCTGCTTGCATATTTTCTTGGCCTTATCTCAAATGATGTCTACATAGCAATTCCAATCGTATTTCTAAAGAATGGAGTTCTATTAATTACCTTTCGTTACACTGCTTGTACGGTGTCGTACATTTGTAGGAATAAGTAATCTTATAATTCATTATAATTAAAGCCAGTTGCATCGGTGCACACACGGACCGCAAATTGGATACTAATCACGCAATTTAACTTTTCTTTGCCTCACTTTTGAGGGAACCCGTTTAAATATTGTGGCACATCTTTTTTCTTTATATATTTAATTCTTCTAAAGTTAAAAATGGAAAACATTCAAAATGAGTTATATTAGAGGAAGCGTGAAAAAAGCGCAAGTGATTGAGAAGTAGAAAAGTAACTAACCTGGCAAGGCCATATAATGCGAAGGGATGAATGTAATATAATAAGAAAAATGCTAAAAAAGGAGAGTGGATGGATACAGGAGGAGAGGTAGACTAAAGAAAAGAAGGATGGTGTAAAAGATGATATTATGGTGTAAAAGGTGAAAAAAGGTACATTCATATTTCGGTAAACTACGGTAGATAGCGATGTATTTAGATTTCTAGATAATTTCTAGATTTCATTATAAGCTCCGTAACATTTATTTGTGTTCACGAAATAATCGTACTATATAAATTTTTTGTAAATGATTATAAGTGTGAATAAGTTTGAATTTTATAATGAGCTGCAGCAATGCGTGGCTGGTTCAGCTAGTTATATAATACTCCTGTTCTCAACCGGTTTGTTCTTAATGTTTTCCCGGTAAACTTTTTAAGGCTTTAAGGTAAGTAACAAGCTTAAAGGTATGTTCTTTACATGGGTTGTATTACACCTAATCAAAATTCGTATTCACATATTACATTATACTAATTTAACCTTGCTATAATTTCATTTTAATTCTAAGTATTCCTATTACAATAGGAATATTCGATGGTTGAAATAATTAGAAAAAAAAATATTATTAATAAAATAAACTATATCTCAAATTCCAGCAGTAACTGGGTTCGGGTCACCATCTACATCGAATACATATCACACCCTGGAAGACAACGTCGGGATGCCACCATTGTGGCGGCCCTGGTTCTGTCCATGGCCGGGGGTAATCCTGGATGGACGGCCGTCGCCTCCTTTTACGAGGCAGTCATGTCCGCAAAGGAGGCGGTGGAGCGGGAGTGGGAGTCGACCACCACACTCCCCTCCCGCCACTGCAGGCCACGTCGCCGGCGCCAGAGGGCATCCAGGTTTTTTAGTGGATAGTCGGATGGCCGAACATCTTTCCCGGAGTACCACATATCTCTCGGTCCCTCCGAGCCGTGGGAACCCATCAAGACAGAGATTTTCCCTGAGATCAAACAAAAAAATAAACACATCACATCCACTTGTCAAAAACAATACGCTTGTCCGATATTATCTCAGTGTGCAGGTTTCCTAGCGATGCCTTTATGAGTTTTCTGTTTCGTCTCACTACCACATTCTAGTGTTGGGTAATCCATTTATTAAAAACATCCATTATTTAAAAAATATAATAAAAAAGGTATTTCGTTCCAGACAATCTTCATGTATGACTTTCTATAAAATATATTCCGACCACTTGACAAAATGAACTAGTGCTGCAGACGTGATGTATGATGAATTTTAATACACTTTAGTTTCCACAAACGAAGAAAGCCCGCTTTCGATTGGTCACTATTTGTTTTATTTATGCCATGTGTGTTAAAATGACCATAGCTAATTTGCAAGTTATTTGAAGTTGAATGGCCCGTTGGTCATTATTGAGATTCCATAAAGTAAAAATTAAAATATAAATAAAACTTTTTGATTTGTGGTTTGGTATTAAACGACTTATATCCTAGTAGAAACCAAATATAACAAAGGGCTTCTTTGCCTATAAACTAGCAAAATCAGTAAACTATTTATTGCTATTATTCTTGCTTTTGAGGCTGCAACCGGGATACAACGCAAAGATGATGATGATGATTCTTGCTTTTAATTGCTTTGAAAATGATGGAATAAATATATGTAAACATAGTCCATCATCATAAATAAATAAGGCTGGAAGCACGAATTCTGGGGGCAGCTGCCACCCCGGGTTCTCAATACCCTAATTCCACTAAGAACTTATAGTTCATAAGCCCATAGTGATCATGCTTATATGGTAATACAGTACCGCAGACATTAGCAGTATCACCAATAAGTTTATACAGGATGTCCTGTAAGGAATGCACTAATACAATGTTTCAGATAAGTGTTTTGGATGCATATTATTATTTTATTGATAATTACTTTTCTATCGCAGACATTCCGTTGATTCACTTTGTACGGGACATCCTCTATAATAATTCTATAAAATTCTGTCATTTGAAATACACGCAATTATTTTATTAATTATTAGAATATCTAATTTTTTTTCTGAAACAGCTGATATAACAGAATATTTTAAAGTCCTTCATAGAAGTTAACCGGTTACCGAATGTTCCCTGGGGCAGATTTGAAACAATGTATTGAAATAAATAAATATCTTTTTTATTGTTGTAGGACAGCAGACAGACTGATGGCCCACTTAGAATTTTTAGGAGTTACGTCGCCTCATGTGTTCGCAATGCCAGTGGCATCGTGAACACGCTGCTGTCCCATAAGGGTACAGGAACTTGGTTCACTAATGCCGGAACACTACACAAAGTTATTATGGCGGCATACTTAAGACCAAAGGTGGTCAACGTCCAGACGGGCTTGTGGCTGTATTAAGTAATTAGGGTTGTTTTGTCGTCTTTTACGACAGGCCGACCCCGGCCGCAGGGGTTGGTGGTATTCTTGCCTTCATGCCCACGGAGACAAATTTAAAATACACGCAATAATTTTATTATTTATTAGATTAATACTAATATAAATATTTTTTCTGAAACATAGCAGACAGAACAGAATATTTTCAATGATTTTCTTATGAAGAGCATATAACTTCTAGAAGTTAAACGGTTACCGACTGTCCCGTGCGGCAAATTTGAAACAATCTACTGAAATAAACAAATATGAACTCAATCACCACCACAAATGGTATAAAACATATTACGTAGTTTATGTAATAGAAATATTTAAAACTCAGAGGTTTCGTAAATCCATAATAATAATTTCAAACATATCAAAACATATTATCGACATGAGTAAAGTTTTTGAATATTAAATCAAGTTTCTCCGATTGGTTTTACATGCAAATACCAATTTCTAATTCCGTTAGTATATTTTCACCCATAACAAATATTATGACTTATGAAAGTATTAGAATATAATGTGCCTAATTTCGCTTGTTACTTGGGTAACATCAGGGAAAACTTATATTCTCTGATTCGATTTGGGGGATCTCCAATTCGGAGAAAATAATGCTCTACCTTATATCTGCCTGCCTGTCGATGACACACACATCCCTAAATGACTGCGCAAGACAGGCTTCAGCTAGGGACAAATGACGTGCGGTGGTGAAGCGCTACCGGGCGTCTTGTGTGACCGCGACTGCTCTGTCAAGAGTATCCGACTGAGAAGAAGATATCTGCCTGGTTAAACGGGATAGTGTTCTATTATTAATACAATCAAATTAAGGTTGATAAAATTTTAACGAAGTCTCCTAAAGTCTGTTGAGATTTACTTTAATAAAAGATAAATAAGATTGGTTAGAGGACAGACGTCAATCGCTCTTGGTTCGTGTTTCAGAGGTGCACCGTGCTTGTATACCCACTAATACCTGTGTTGTATTTCTTCGTACGTTTTGAGTTTGTGGTAGTAGCCCCTGTAATTAATACATTAACCAAATTAACCCCTTTTTCTTTGCGTCTGTTTGTTCTCGTTGTTTTCTCCAAAATGGCAATGCAGAATTTGACGGGATCTCTAAAGACAGAAAGCTATTTTAAAATTAAAAAACTACTATAGTATGCTTTTTTTACTTGTAAAGCTTCTGATGCTGTCTGTCGGTCGGTAATTGTAATCTATCTATCGCCTTCTTTTCTAAACTTATCATCTTCTACAATGCCCCAGGAGTGTGGTGTGGAATAACAATGTATTCTTCTGTCTGAGACCATTCAACTAATGTATTTCTATCATCTTCTATTTACAATTAAAATCGTCAAATAGTAAATAAACTAAAATATATCTAAGAGCAGTACCGTACACAATAAATGACAGCAACAAACATAAATCGCGGGACGCGTAGATCGTAACGCATCAGTAATATGAAAGCACATTCTTCTGCCGAGATCAATGTTTCGTGAAGCAAACGTGATTTAATGAGAGATATTATTTACATTCGCCATTATAACGACAATATACCGGCACTTAATAATGTTTGTCGAGACTGTTAAGTAAATGTATCCAAAAATACATAATGCTTTGTGCATTGCAACATTAATTTTACGACAAATTTTAATGATGCAATCTCTATGTTTTTATTTATTAAATACGTACTACAGATTTTGTAAAAATAAATCTATAAATAATATTATTTACGAATTAAAAGTAAGATTTAAAATTACACCCTAAAAGGGCCTTTACAGCATCTCACTATTGAGTTCGTGTCTCCCTCTAGAAGGAACTGTCTGTAAATCTGCCACGGTAACACCGGTAACCTCGGTGGTCAAATTTCCTCTTACCCGTCTCTTTCTCCACACAACAATAGGAATAAAATCGAATATCAGAAGGTATAAAAAGTCATATATAAAAAAACTGTTATTTAGACTAATAGCATAGCTTATTTAAGTGCTTCCTCTAATTTTGCGTTGATATTCTTGTGACCTCTCCTAGTGTTCAGTGTTGCCGTTTTGTAAATGGAAAAAATGCTTGATTTTGGCGGAGATAATGCTAAAAATTTGCTAGATCAAATTTTAATATGCTAATAAAAATGCCAAATGCCAAGTCTTGTTTAAATGAATTAAAAACGAAAATAATTGCAAGTAGGTAGTGTAATTAAAAACGCAGTGCAATTTTTAAGTATATTTAATCATGAAGATAAATCAAATAATATTTGTAGATCATCAATATCATCATCATCATCAAGTTTGTAATGCAATACAATGCAATCAATAATGAAACAATTTAGATACATAATAATGTAAAGTAAAAGTGAATTCAAATGTTATCTTCCGTTACTATTATGATGATACGATAAGTAAAAACAATGAAACATGAGAACGAAATCGTGATTTGACTGTATGATTTAGCAACAAAATATTACAAACCACATCCTAGTACCTGCATTAGGTAATACGTGTTTTATCTGGATTGTTCTTATAATCCACACCTCAGTAGATCTATTGAACAATCTGTGAACATTTATTGGTCTAGGGCAGGTAGATAGCCGTATTAATAAAAAGTGATTACCTTAACCTGTTGAAGTTTTCATTGCCAACATGCTAGAATTCACGAAAGAGGAGTAATAAGGAACTCCCGATACGGAAGAAGAATATGAACGCAAAATTAAGAATAAGCAATTTATATTAAAAAGGAAAACAAGTGACGGGACAGGAGCATTCACTATAGGAAAGGAGATTAGGACAAGTTTAACCACTAGATCGGTAATCTTAAGAGCTAGATGTCACCACCGTAAGCAGGTGATCTGCTTTTGATCTGATTTGTTCAAAAATTAAATGCTTTTTGTTTCAAAAGCACGCAAAAGAAATGAGCCCATGGAGTCCGTGCAGACGAGCACAAGGTTCTGAATTTTAAATAGCAATACACTGGCCACGAATAAACAAAACGAAAAAACAAAAATTTTTTTGTAACTAATTATAACTCATAGGAGCAATATTTCCAATTAGCTAATAACATTAGCTTCTTTAAGAAATTTTTTAGTAATGTATTTTTATTATGACTTTTGCAGGATATTTTAGAACTTTCTATTAATCATGTTAACCACACGAATTTCACAGTCTGTTTCTATTGGTTTCAGATCGATAATAATGATTTCGAAGTAAGAAGACCGGCGTCATCACTGGGACACCCTGGCTTCAATGAGCATCAGACTAGATTTGGATTAAACTCCCCACTCCAAAACTTTCAACAACAAACCAGTTTAGGCTCCAGCTCTCCATCAAACCCTATACAGTACCAGCAACCAGTGTATCCTCAAATACAGCAGCCATATGTACCACAATTCAGTAATGTTGTCAATAATCAAAACCTTCAAAGCAATATCCAACCTTCTCAGAATATAGCCAATCAACAAATACCTCCTCAAAATTTGGTTGCTCAAAACATCGCCCCTCACAATCGTCCCGTCCAGAACCTGCCAGTCCAGAACATACCAGTTCAGAATAATAATTACCAATTCAACCAACAAGCGAACTTGAACACGCCCATTTTACAAAATAATTACCAACAGCAGAACTTAAGGCAAATTCCTCAACAAACGCAGAACGTTTTACCTCAAACTGTGCCGACGCTGCCAACATATCAGAATGGAATCCCCATAAACCAAAATTCGAACCTCAATCTTCAACAGGTTCAAAATTATAACCAAAACCAACAGGCTTTAAATATTGGTCAGCAAAGACCAACTAGTCCGCCTTTCCTGCCTACTGCAGGTCCTACCAGCCAACCAATTTATAGCCAAGCTAATCCTCTCAACGTCCAGCCAGCTCCAAATCTAGCTCCCAATCTAAACCTGAACAATGGTCAAGTACCTTTCCAATCAACTTTAGGTCAAACGCCTATATTTTCCAATGATCAATCTGCTCAGATCCAAAGCTATTTTGAGCAGCAATCAAAAGAAAACCAAGAAAAAATCAAGGAACTTCAAGAAAGAGCTCGTATAATTCAGAAACATCAAGAATTCGTACAAAAACAACAGCAGAAACAACAAGAGAAAGTTGAAAAACTACATCAGGAATTCTTAAGCAAACAAGCAACAAAAACTCTGCCTGTATACACTACCACTGAAAACTACGCAGAATATTATAGACAGCAAGAGAAAAAGAGACCAATTTTACCACATGAGACAGATTTGTTCAAAAAAGCCCTTGAATTGTATGAAAGAGAACATCCTACAACGACAACCACTACTACTACAACAACAACCACGACCACAACGCCGCCTCCTACCGAACCACCAACTCCCAGATACCGTCCAAGACCTAAACCTAAACCGAGACAACCTCCACAAGACAGGAACAAACAAAAACTATACAATGAAATTAAAACATTGCTCGAAGAAAGTGAAACAAAAGGCTTCGATGACAACTTGAGAGCAAAGAGCGCAGAATTATTACAAAAACCTGATATTCTAAAACAATTGAAAGTTGCATTAGCAGAAAACCCCGAAGACTTTTCTGAGAAGAATTTTACTTCTCGTGAGATTAATTTAAATGGACAAAAGTTTGAAGTTATTAGGACTACTAATCCCAATCTCATTCCAGAAGGAGCAATAACAGCGCAAAGTTCCAATCTAGCTCACATCATGGCGGCAGCTGCTGCTGCACAGAAAGGTGTACAAAGGGAAAATGTGATTTCTACGCCAACTGTTTCCTTCGAAGATTTAACCAAGGGCGTATTGCCTCCTGGTGCTAATTTTGAGCTCGTCAAACAGGCTGAGAATGGCAAATTAGAAGAAGTCTCAAAAATCCCCACTGACTTTCAAAATAAGAAAAAGGTCACATTTGTATTCTTGGAAGAACAAGACGATGGTTCTTTTAAAGTAAAAGGAGTAAAGGCTAATGGTCAGCAAACGGAGGAAGGACCTGAAGTTGAAAATATTTTGAATAAAATTAAGAAAGGTGAAATTAAGCTCCCTGGACCCACTAAGATTTCGAATGCATTGTATACGACCACCGCCAGAACAACGACGTTGCCACCAATTCAATCGACAACAGAAAACACAGATTACGTTACCGCATCTTCCCACCAACCTTCCAGCTATTCTAGCTTTGTAACCACCTCAAATTACGGTACTAGTGGACACACGAACCCGCTCTTGCAGACCACTCCGACACCGGCTCAATACGAGCCGACTGTAATTCAAACAACACGAACGATTGCACCTTCGACACAAACTATCCCTCCGACTACTCACGTAGTGCACTCTACTACTGAAAGATACGTCACTAAATCGAGTACCCCTCGTTTCGAATACTCTTCGAGTAGGAACAGCATCAATCAATCTCCAAGAAGCACGTTTGCTAGTTCAACATTTGCGCCCTCTATCAGAACAACTTACACACCCAAAGACTTGGTTGTGATTGGTTCAAGCACTGTTCCACCCACTTATGAGCCGCAGGTTAGCAGCTCCCTTCCAACGCTCACAACTAAGCAGAACAATCCAGGATTAATAGATATATTGAAGGAGAATGGCTTGTTCGCTATGGCTAAATACTTAAAACAATCTGGCTTAGACACCATTTTGAATGAGACAGGACCGTACACGATATTTGCGCCAACGGATAAGGCGTTCAGGACTTTGTTAGTGCAATTAGGGGGTCCTGATCGTGCGGAAGACAAATTTAAGGACAACCCTAGACTTTTAAGTGGTGTAAGTAAATTTACAACACTGTTTTAATTTGAATTGAGCAATAATTGTCCAATAAAATGCATTGAGTATGATGTTTATTATTTTTAGTTGCTCCTTCATCATGTGATCCCAGGTGCATTCGACATCGCTTCCCTCCAAGATGAGATGACTGGCGTTTCCCTCGCCGGCACACAGTTGAGGGTCAACCAGTATGAAATGCATGACGTAGAGTGGAATGAAGTGCGTGTCACCACCATTAACGGCGCCAGAGTGCTTGAGGATAAGAAGGATATCAATATTCCTCAGGTATAAATTCAGAGTTTACTGATAGACGAACCAACGGAGACTATTGATATTGGTTTCTTAAAATTTTATCTATTTTTTCTGCAGTTTACGATTCGGAAATAGTTTCAAGAATACTATATACGGCACTAAGGTTAAATAACAATTTTTACAAGACTGAATAATATCTGAAGCGATCACTTCTGTTCCCTTACTTCTTTCACAAAATAATATATGTCATATGCTTGAATATTTTGAATGAAATTAAAGTAAAGGGGTCAGAAGTACGCTATCTGCCACTCTTCTATCTATTTACCACGATTGTCTATCTCAAGAAGTAACTTTGCGAGTCCGTTATTGAGGACTATTAGGTCTGACGTCTTTTGTCGCTGTCAAAACTTTGTTATTGTGCGAATATGCGCTCATTAAGATAGAAAAATATCTGGCCAATTGTGGAAAAGGAATAGAATCTAAATTAAATTCATTTTATTCAAAAATACAGGCATTTTTCAAATACAACATCAATTTATTCCAGCAGTGCTCGTAACCCTAGCCATACTTACGATTAAATATACTTTTCTTTATTATTACGATAATGTCCAAAAATAGGGAATAGCGCACGCAGTAGACAGGGTGATGTTCCCGCTTCCTGTGGGCGACTTGGTGCAGACCCTGCAGGCCGACCGGGACAGGCGGTTCACCACCTTCTTGAAGGCCATCCATGCGAGCGGTTTCGCAGATACCCTTGCAGGTAAAACTTTATGAACTATTCAAACAATATGCCCAGTTTAACAGTATACGATTGTCTCCTCCTATCGATGGTTGCAGCAGGAGCATCTGCTACCGGACTTTAACCCTAACAGAGACTATGCTACCGGTACGCTATGATGGCCGTTTTGACGTTTGTCCACTCCATGAAGTTTCATATTAATTAGTAATTACATTTGAAGGATCAAATTGCTGTTCTTTATTGTCAATAACTGCACGTCGCTATTGACAATAAAGAACAGCAATTTGCTCCTTCAAATGTAATTACTAATTAATACGAGACTTCATGAGTGGACAAACGTCAAAACGGCCATCATAGCGTGCCGGTATATTAATAAATATAACATAAGCAAATGTTTTGATTTATCGCGTTAAATTTGATAGTTTTTTAAACATTTAGAAACTTCGGAACATAACATACGTTCTATTATGACATCCAGCAAAAAATTTCGATTAGGTAATAATTGAATAATCAATTACGAATTTTCAGGAAGGGAAGTTTTTCATATTTTTACACGCATATTAACTTGACCTGTATGTAACAAAATCTTCGGACTCGACGTTTACCCATTTTGAACAATCAAATAAAATTCAAAATTTTGCATACTTGTCAAGACCTGATGATAATACCTACACAAATTTAATAATTTTGTCCCATAGTCCTTATCAGGATCATCGGGATTAACACTTTTTTTCTTTCTACCGAAGCGCCATCTGGCGTTTAATTAATAACACTGCCGGAAGATGGCGTTAAATTAATAAAATCTTTTATCGATTGGGAATTGACAACAAATAAATTATATTTTAAAGCTCATCATACTAAAAAGTAAAAAATAATTCTTATCTTATGAATAAAATTACTGACGAGAAAATTAATGTCACTGTTCTAAAATCGTGGGGTGTTTTGTACGATATTTTTAAACTAACATTTCGGAATAAAACTAGTAAAAAAAATTATGATTGATATCGAGCACCCCACGTTTTTTAGAACAGTGACATTAATTATCTAGGTAGTAATTTTATTCTTATATTAATTTTTACTTTGATTATAAATTATTGCTATTTTCAGAGAGCAAAACGTACACAGTATTTGCTCCAACAGACGCGGCATTTGAGCACCTACCTGCCACGGAATTAGCAAAGTATTCAGAGAAGGCGGGGGCACGAGCGCTGGTGGCTCGCCATATTATGCCCGGCACACTCTACAGTGCCGGCATGAGATACTACCAGCTCAGGAACTCCATGGAGGACGCCAAACCCCTCACATTACAAAAGAACGCTGGTAAGTTGTCTCATAGCAAGGACCAACCAACTTTTTGGATTATTGCTATTTGCACTGCACATTTTTTCTCTAGAGAGACGACTATGTATGGACTGCTGATTATAATCCAAAATATTATATAAAATAGAAATTATTCCCTCAGGCTGGAGCTCTCGATCAGCTTAATGATCTCTCTAATAAAAACCTCTCGGCCAGATTAATGATTAGATACCATGCTTATATCGGAAATATAGAGTAGAGCTAGCTAAAACTCACATGGGGACGAAATTAAAGTTCAAAAACCCGCCACAATGGCGCTAGTGTAGACAGTTTAAGATATAAATGTACCACCTAAATTTAAATGGCCACCTTAATTTAGTTTATTTCGAGACACTGTGAATCCCGACAGAGTATCATTATTTATCCATCATATTTTAGTTAGAGAATCACTTTTTGACTTACTGTTGTTATATAG
Organism: Malacosoma neustria; assembly: GCA_963693495.1. NCBI lineage: Eukaryota > Metazoa > Arthropoda > Insecta > Lepidoptera > Lasiocampidae > Malacosoma > Malacosoma neustria. The sequence continues at coordinate 21,700,224 of OY856375.1, read as the reverse complement.
GTTTCCCCCTTTCAGGTCGTATCAAAGTGAACAACGCGCAAGTCGTGACGCACAACATCCCAGCAACCAATGGCGTGATACATGCGGTGGACACGCTACTTTAACTATACTTTTAACTTCTGAGTTAGCTTCAATGAAGCTTGGGGGGGTTGATAACAAGACTTGAGATTATTCTAGAATTTTCGTGATATTGAAGTTTATAAAGTTGGAAACACAAATACGCGACACTGAGATTCACATATGTATTAGCAAATATTCCATTAATATTTAAGCAGTTTTCAATATTATTTATTTTAAGAAATACGTAATTTATAGTACAATCAATGACAAAACTGCGGAAATTTCAAAGTTAACTTCTAGAAACTAATATAAAGTGCTGCCATCTGTATCATATTATGATAAACTTCAACTTCGCGTTCTTGTAATACATCGGCGTAGCGTCGTCGTGTCATTTTATGTTAGGACTGTAAATATAAGTTAGGTTTAACATAATAATTTATAAAATTGCCTGTTATTGTAAATAAAATTTTATAATTTAATAGAAACTTCTATTTTCATTACAAAGAGGCCATCCTTAAATTACATCACACGAATTTTAGGACGTTTTAACCCCTCCTCCCGTCCTTGTGACATTTCGAGAACCCCTCTCCCCTGATGTGCCGTTTGACATTTTTCAATATTATGCATGAATATAAAAATAAGTAAATAAAAGTTATTTTAATATTTTTCTTAAGTAATCTTTAGGAAAATCAATATAAAGTCAAATATTTTAGATAACAGAAAGCAAACGACTAGTTAAGAAACAATAAACGACTAAATAAGTTTATAAAATATATAAAACTAAATCATCTTGTGTCCATGGACCCACTTCTTTATATCACGTCACAAAGCTTTTGACCCCCGGGCTCCTTGTCACACAATGTCACATTCCGGTGATACCCCCCTCCTTTAACGTGTGACGTAATTTATGGATGACCCCAAAACATGTTATGTCACCTACCTACCTACACAGCCTATATTGCTAAAAGTATGCAAATATACTTATCTGGTAAACGTAAACATTAAACACCTAAAAGTAGTATCATAGTAAAGAATATTATTTTATACCGTCTTACATGCGTTTTATGCCGACTATTTTCGTAGCTGGTGACTACGAAAATAATGGCTTGGAAGCAAGGTACTTCTTCTCTTATCTATATATATCTATCTTATTTGTAATCGTCATCGAGAGACGTCGACATAAAAAGGCGTGCTAAAGTTTCATCTTAACTGTACCGGTGGACCTCAGGCTCCAATGACAAATTAACATCATATATACGCGGTGTCTGGCGGCTTTGAAATAAAATTGAAGTTTAAAAGAGAAAAAATATACGTGTACATTACACTTTTTTATAGCTAGAGTTCAACAAACAGGCAAATGACCCACCCTGGCAGGTGGTCACCGTCACCTATGGACGTTTGCAACACCAGAGGCAATACAAACGCACTGCCTGCCTCGAAGAAATTTTAAAACTTGCACTGGACATGGGCCTATGGTGCACGGCGCATGCGCACTAAGTTCACTCTTGCGCACTCGTCGACCCAGGTCACAGCCACTAAACCAGCACAAAAAATAAAAACAATATTTGCATTACATAGATGCTTTCCAATTATTCCACAGTATATAGAAATTTGTTCACTGTCAAGTCAAAGTTACGATCACAGCTAATTCAAAAATAAAACTCCCGCTAAATTTAATAAATTATATTCACACACACGCTGTATCAGCTAAGTACATGATGCCAATTTACAATTTTTCGATTTCACTCATACATACAAATTTATTATTTCGTCCACTTTCAACGAGACCAATTAGAAAACTAAATAATAATCTATATTCAATTTTTACAATAACAATACACTTCAACTGCAATAGTCGTCGTCTCTAAATAGGCTAGCTTATAGCTTTTTGGCAGGTGGATATGCAATAACTTAAATTTTTTTGACACAATTCATAGTATACATTTCGTATTATATTTGCTACGTGTCAAGGATTCTAAAAATATATTAGATATTGGAATTAATTCGCAGCGTACGTGAAATGGCGCAGTAGAACAGCATTTCCTTGTCACTGACAGAATTGTATTCATATTGAAACAGCTATCATTGAACGTCATTTGCTATACATAACTTCTCTGAATCGTAATTAACAATACTTCTCTAGTTGAACAAACATGTCGGAAGTGGTTTGCGCGTTTCAAAGCTGGTAATTTCGAGTTGGAAGACAAGGAGGGACCTGGCCAGCTGAAAAAATTTGAAGAGTTGTAGGTTGCTCAATGAAGAAACAACTCAAGAATCATTGGAAGTTGACTTATCAACGGTAGGAAAACGTCTCAAAACTTAGGCATAATACAGTAGGGACATTGGGTCCCATATGAATTGAAACCAAGGGACCAAGCGTCCTTTGACATGTGAACTGTTGATTCAACGGGAGAAAAGCAAAGGTATTTTGCATCGAATTGTCACAGGTGATGAAAAATGGATCCATTACGACCATCTGAAGCGCAGAGTCATGGGCTAAGCCCAGCCAACCATCAACATCAGTGGCAAAGCAAAATATCCATAGCTCCTGCTGTGTATTTGGTGGGATCAGAGGGGTGTGATTTATTATGAACTGCTGAAACCGAAGGAAACCATAACTGGGGATTGCTACCGACTGCAACTGATGCGTTTAAGTCGTGCGATGAAAGAAAACGGCCTGAATACTCCGAAAGACACGACAAAGTGCTTTTGCTGCACGACAATACTCGTCCGCACATCACAAAACCGGCACAAACGTACCTAAAAACACTTAAACGGGAAGTCCTACCGCACCCGCCGTATTCTCCAGATATCGCTCCTTCAGATTACCATTTGTTTCGTTCTATGGCTCATAGTGTCTGAGCAGAAGTTCACTTCTTACGAAGAGTGTCAAAAGGGGGGCGATCCGTGGATTTCATCAGAAGACGAGGCGTTCTTCCTACAACCGTGTAGCAGTATTCGTACCCTGCCCGAAAGATGGTCGAAAGTAGTAGCGTAAAGTAACGCTGGGCAATATTTCATTGAATAATTAGTGTATTTTTTTATTTTCCTTTGATATAATAAATTATTCTTCATTAAAAAAAAAACGCTGCGAATTAATTCCAACACCTAATAAATATTTCAGAATAACAGCAAATGGATTGACAGTTTTTGATTGACACAAAGTACTAAAGTACCTACCTAGACAAGTTCTTGTTAAAAAAGCGTTTATTCGTTATATTATGTTACAGTCGGAAACTATTGTGAAAGAGAAGATTAGATTTGATACTGCATGTCGTGCGGCATTAGATTTTCCTTTAAGTACGTGTTACTGCTGATTGCAAGCGGCGCCGGTGCATTGCGTGGTCGCATCGCTATAATTTTATACATAAATACAAATAAATCAATATTTATTGCTCAAATCCATCACTGGATTAAAAAAATATATTTTAAGAAATATATTTGTACTAAATAATTATATAGTAATTAAAATGAGCAAGTCTATTTCCAAATTCAATTCATCCATTCCAAAGTCAGTATAGCATCAGTTTATTTAAAAATACTATTAAAATTAAGATTTATAATTAAATTTTTCTAACATCATTTTAAGTTTAGCAATCTCATCATCTTTAGCAGCCAACTCTTCTTTCAAGGACTTTATCATGTTATCTTTATTATCCTTCAAATTCTTCAATTCTTCCAAAAGTTGACTCGTGTTCAATCTTTTATTGGGTCTGCGTTGGACTAATTTTCCAATAATATGAGCTATTTTTGGGTAATTCGCTGTCAAATGTGTTGGTATTTGACCTTTGCGGAGGTCCGTGATTGTTTTCACTCGTTCCATGTCAGTGCTGAATCGTTTCACCATCTCCAGTAATATTATGCCAAGACTGTACATATCGCTCTGAAATTAAAACCAAATATTTATAGAAGAATAATAAATTAGTATTATGGTAATAATTACACTGAAACATTTGCTAATATTTTTTTTTATTACTGTAGGACAGCAGACATACTGACGGCCCACTTAAAATTTAGCAGTTACCGTCGCCTATGCGTGTTCGCAACGCCAGTGGCATCGCGAACACGCTGCTGTCCCATAAGGGTACAGGAACTTTGGTCACTAATGCCGGAACACAACACAAGGTTATTATGGGGCCATACTTAAGACCAAAGGTGGTCGCCATCCAGACGGGCTAGGGGCGCTACCACATAGCACTTTTACGACAGGCCGACCCCGGCCGCAGAGGTTAGTGTTCTTTTTCCGCCCCTGCACGGATAAAGAAATATGTTAATATAAAATAATAACAGTACATAACATCCCACCCCTGGGCTCAGGGCTCTCCCTAGAGGGATCAAACAGTAAACCGGTCACACTTGTCCAAGGCAGGTTGCTGTTTACACATGCCAGCAATCTTGGTATGTCGGTTTCCTCAGATGTTTGCCTTTATTGTAGGTAGGGGCAACTTGCACAATCCTTGCAAGACAGGAAAATCCCTAAGCATTGAATGCCACCATGGTATTGAAATCTGTAAACAAAAACTCTAGGTTGGTCTTTAAGTGCCCCTTAGCTTCTATATATCATTGTTTAATTTAATATAGTATTTGGGTGTGTATGGGATAATTTTGATCCAATTTGAATTCACTTGCCAGCTGTGTACCACTCTATATAGGATAGATGAGTCTGAGGAGTATCTTCATCATTCATTTTATCAAAATATATATTAGTAGTTGACCCGGCAAACGTTTTACTGCCATATGAATTTCAAAAAAAAGTACCCTATTTATTTAAATTGAGTTTAAATAAAGTTTCTTGTTTTATCTCAATTAAATAAGAAGTTTAAATATAAACACAATTATGAAGAAATATTATATACTATACAATAACAAACATCATAAATGTTCCATATTGCATGTTTAAAGATATCCTAATATTATAAATGCGAAAGTGAGTTTGTTTGTTACACTTTCACGCCTAAACTGCTGAACCAATATTGATGAATTTCAGTGTAGAGATAGATTGTACATTGAAGAAGGACAAAGGCTACGTGTTGTCGCATTTTTTAATACAATATAAAACATTATTTCAAAAGTAACATAATGAAAATACTAACTTTAGGATCACATTGTCCAGCCAATTGCTCAGGAGCTGCATACAAATGTGTTCCAAGAGCTAATCCAGAGTGCGACTGTTGCAATGGACACGCCAACCCAAAATCACCAAGTTGGACCAGTAAACCACCATCACTTGGAGCAACAAACACATTACTTGGTTTTACATCATGATGAATAATCCCACGTGAATGAATGTAGTGCAGGCCTTTGACAAGTTGCGTAAACATCTCTATCAATACATCTATATGAGTGAAAGTTACTGGATAATTCATGTTGGGTGAATTAAAATAAGGGGAGTCATTAGAATCTGAATTGTAAAAGGTCAAATCATCAGAATCTTTTCGTGATAATGATAAATGGTTGTTACGCTCATCTAACCACTGTTTCAATGTTTGCTGGCAGAATGTCATTTGGATGTACAAAGTAGCCCATTTCAGATTAACTCTCGAACAATTCTCATACTCTTTGCTGGAAAATAATTTACACACAACATTATCTTCTTCAAATGAGTCTGAATCTTCAACATCTGATTCTGCCAAATTCTCCGTTGAACTGTTCAAATTTTCCAAACTGTCTGAGTTATGAAATGATATGATAAAGTCTGAACCACTTTTCTGCTTGGTTAACTCTTTAGAATTATGCGTCTTGAATGAGTTTATTATATTAGGATGTGCAGATGACATAAAGTTCGAGTTAATGGAGAATTCATCACTATCAGCGTCCATTTGGAATTTTGGTTTCCTTTTCACTTTTGATTCAATCATGGGCTCTAACCAGGCAGCTTTGTAATTTACAATATTAGGATGATTGAGACTTGCGATAGTTTTAACTTCAGATAAGTGACTCATAATGGAATTGACATCTGATGATTTAATGTATATTTTTTTGACAGCATATTCTACACCATCAAGTCTATGACGAGCTTTAAAAACAGTACCAAATCCTCCCCCAGCTATAAAGTAAAGTTCTTCAAACTCTCTATGGTATCTGGACCATTCCAACCCAGAAGGCTGTACGATTGGCCATGTTGCAGGTAGATTAATAGGAATCTCTGAACCGTTAGCAACAGTGACTAGTTGGTATAAGGCACGTTGGTACTGACTACGCATTGCTTCAAACTCTCCCATATTGTACGAGTCATCTATCAAGTGCATGCTATGGAGTTTTTCACATATGGTACTGTACAGTTGGTTGGCACGTATTGTATCTTTCTCAAGGAGTGAGCATAGCTGTTTGACTAAAGATTGGACCAATAAGCTGATAGGTGTAGTAGCTGTTGTATTAATTATATCAATTTGCTGCATGCTTTGTTGGATGAAAGATTCATGGTGGCTCTTGCGGTCCATACCTGGAAATCAATAACATATTTCATGAAATAACCTACACTGATGGTAAGAAATTATTTAATAAAAACTTGTTTAACAATAAAAACACAGATGTTGGTCTAAAAAGCCTTTTTATGCTTGGTGAAAACTGTATGACATGGGTACGTGGGGTTTTCCTTCCTGCTAAGGTAAACTAAGCTGGCTAGGAAAGGATAGGCAGGCTGATTGTGATGGAAAAAAGCTTACCCAACTGTACCAATCATAATTTGGAACAGCAACTTTTTATGGTATTCAGATTATACATATTCTAAAAGTGGGAGAACCAATTTCTGAACTAAGCCTGCTCATCATGACTGTGTTGCTATGAGGAAATTTCAATCTCAGTCTTCTATAAATTCCTTTACATGGCTGTCCAATATAACAATTAATTTGTTGGGATATAAGAGAAAATAAGTCAGAAAACTCTCCAGCAACATGTCTAAACCAATTTGGAGTATAGTTACCTAACATTATAAGCATATCTTTTCTATTATTCAAACAATATGTCTCAATTTAGTATGAAATAGAGGGAACCAAAATTGATGTACCTTAAACAGGACTATAAAACCAATACAGCTGTCTATTGTTCTTTTAAAAAAATGTATATTATCACAAAATTTATTCAGGAGCAAGTATAAATATGAAAATCAACAAGACCCTTATTAAATGTTTTTTGATCCTCACTTAGGTCAATGTCATTTAAATATCATACATCCCTTAGAATCAGAAAAGTACCATGTGATTTATTCATTACTAAGGAAAATACTAGAATGTTCTTTACCACATGTCATATGTAATTTACAAGAATGTAACTTTTAAATGATTGCATTGTATTACTTATACATATCGATTCGAATTGCAACTTTATTACAAGACTTTAAGTGCGTTGAGCACTTTTTGGTAGAACAATTTTTGGTTTGTAAAGAAGTGTTAATTCTGTAGTTATCGGTTCTCAAGGAATATTAAAGGCAAAGCAAGGCATAGATTTGTATAGAATCATTCATTGTGTTTAATAAATATAGGAAATTCTTCTTCTTCTTTCTTTGTACTTATGGCTCCAATGCATTTGGCATTGATTTTGCCAATGTCTATGTTATTAAAAAAAAAGTGACAGGTTAAATGTAGCAATAGTATTTATTAGATAAATATGGTCGGTAAATTGAATTCTGAGATCCTGAGGACAACACAAGAACCAAGTTAGTATTAAATGTATATATGAAGCCTTATAAGTAAATACTGTTAGTAATTAAAAAGTTAGAGAGTGTATATATTAGCTTAGAGTGCACAAGTGTTAAAAGGAAATTTAAATTAATGGGGCGTGGGATTTGTTTTGGCAATAGGTCATATATAGGGGTCGATATCTTTGGACAGTGGAAGAATATATGTTCAAGGTTTCCTTCATCAAGTCCGCACTCACACAGAGAATGATCACGAATTCTAATTTTAGCTAAAAAGACAGGGGAAGATACCTGTCCAAGGCGAAGACGTATAATTGTGGATGTAACCTTTTTTGGGAGGGACTGGTGGCGTGCAAACCATGGTTTGCTAAAGTTTATATTAGGTTGCAGAGAACCATAATGCTGACCGACAGTTGTTCTACTTTTTTGCCAAAAACTGCAAAGATGTCATCAGGTGTCCAAATATGTTAATGGATGTCAGTTTCATTTTTTAATTAATATAATTTTATTATTCAGGTTAGGTTTTATTCGAGTCTACAGGTCTGATTCAGGTTCTACAACTTCACCACCATCTTTGGCTACTTTATTTCTTAATAGCATTTCATGAGGTATAGACAGACGAATTACTTAATTTTTGATATTATACATATTTCCAAAAATATTTTGAATTTTTGGAGATTCATTTATTTTAAAGTCCCTATAACATTGCTTCATGAGTTTATCACATCTTTTTCTTAGCATATTAAAAATTAATTTATCTTAAGAATTACCATATTATTTATATCTAGAATGATATTTGTTTTTTTCTTTTAATAATTTCAGTAGAGGACGACTAAACCACTTGGGCATTTTTGTGTTGAGGAGTTGGATCAATGATAAGGTGATGATAGTGTTATTAAATATATTGTTTATGTTAGCAAATGTTTGCCATATATTTGGCCAATTTAATTCATTAAGAACCTTATTTAACTTGTAACAATCAGTCTTATGAAAGTTATAAAATAAAGTATTATTTGACTTCATTGAAGCACTAGACGTTCTTACTAATTTGATTTCAAAACAAGGTTCGCATCTGTGGGTAAGACTGGAACTACATCTTGTATAATTGTAATATTAGCCAGTTTGTTGCAAAAAACCAGGTCTAAGGCATGTTCGAATCCCCGAGCACTAGATTAGTGGCCGTTAGTGGTGGTTTATTTTAAATTACATCTGATACATTTCTTTGAAAACAGTCAACATTATCGGCGTTATTGGGAGAGTGTATGTAAACCGCATATATATTTATAATTTGAACCATGTTTCTTTTAATTATAACCCAAAGATCATCGCAAGCTCCATCTATTTTTACTATTTACCCCTCACTCGTATCTGTTCACCTGTCCTCATATCTATTTACCCTAATCGTGTGGTTATTCACCCCTCACTCTATCTATTCACCTTGATTTTAGGAAAAGCACTTCACATCCTGATGTAACTAAATATAAGAACTAACAATTTGAATATTAACACTTACTTACTTAACTTACTAGAAGGGCAATTAAAATCAAATGTTTAGCCAAAAGTTACACATATACCTCAAAATCACTTCTAGGCTAGCAATTTACTTTAACCGCTTTTTTATTTTAAACAATAAACTTGAATGTAATTTGTGGGTAGCTAGCCTAAAAACAAATCGTTGCCGTGTAAGAAATTTCAAAGAAATACGTCAATTCAATAGGCTATTGACCAATTAGGGACAACATTATCAAAATCTTTAGTCTAATCTTCTTCTATTCACCCCATCCAAATCAAAACAAATAATCCAAGGTAATGTGATCGATCAGTCTTTAAACTTATTCAGGATACATCATAATTACGACTCTTCTTACCAAAATCAAAGGATTTAACCGTGGCCAAAGCCATCCACTTTTCATGTAGCTTATTTTTTTCCATTATTTCTGTTTATAATCCACTGGTAGATTACTGGGTTCGATGTTCACGCCACGATTTTAGCTCGGTGTAGTCCCGTAAACTCATTTTTGATTAGAGAGCCATCGTGTCACTCAAATAACGGTATTCAAATTGCAAAATTAAATTTAAGACCACAATTGAAAATTAACATGTAAATCAAATTCACGACACAGAACACGCTTCTCGCACATACTATTTCAAAATTTCAAGTAAAACTAATAAAGTTGCCATTTTGTTTTTATTTACATAACTTGACTTTGATGTACCGTAATTCGTTCGACTTTTCATTTTGTTGTAAGTTATGATAAAAGTTTAAAAAACCTAAGAGTTAGATTTTAAGTAAAATAAAAATTGTGTTAGAGAAGAAAACGGTATAACGGAAAAATGTTTCCCCTTTTTTAATTCAGTAACCAGTGACGACATATGACATTTTTTTTATAAATACCTAGTCATTATTTTTTAAATAAATCCTATCGTTTTGAATACACCAAAATAATTCAATTTTGTAATTTCTAATATTGCCTTTAAACTGTCACTTTTATAAGTTTTTTAAAACATAGACATTGGCAAAATCATTGCCAAACGTATTGGAGCCTTTACTTTATGTACATTGCTACATTATACAAAAGAAAGAAAGAAAAAGAAGACATACTGACATTTCTGACAAGTGACATTAACTGACATATTACCCACCCACATTTTATTTATGAATTTCTTTTAAATGTAAAGAATTAAAATATGAATCTCCTACCAAAAAGTCACAAAGAATTTAGTGAAAAAGACTATTGGAATAAATTTTTCAAGAAACGCGGCAATAAAGCTTTTGAATGGTAGGTTATTTATTAATTTGGCGTGTTTATCTTTATTTTGGAATGAATCTGATTTTGTTAATAATTCACTATTATTTAAAGGTACGGCGAGTATTTAGAATTGTGCCCATATTTACATAAGTACATTAAGTTAAAAGACAATATACTTATACCGGGATGCGGTAACTCTAAATTGAGCGCTGATTTGTACGATTTAGGATACCAGAATATTACCAATATCGATGTGTCGGAAGTGGTCATTAGACAAATGAAGACTGCTAACGCCCATAGAAGTAACATGAAGTTCATTTGTATGGATGCAATGGCTATGACATTTGATAATGATCAATTTAATATTGTTCTTGATAAGGGTACTTTGGATGCTCTCATGCCAGATAACGAAGAGGAAACCCAAGCAGCCATAGATAAATATTTTTCAGAAATCAAAAGAGTTCTTAAATTTGGAGGTAGATTTGTTTGTATATCATTATTACAAAGTCATATATTAAAAAAGTTGGTAGACAGTTTTTGTGATAAATCCTGGATGTTTAGAGTGGTAAGATGTCATGAAGCTGAAGAAAAAAATGCTGAAAATGGTGATGGCATGACACTACCTGTGTTTGTAGTTATTATTGCAAAGTTTAAGGAAATGCCTCAACAGGTAAAGACCGACTACAATTTTTCCTAATTTTCAATATTAAACCTAGTTTGTTGTTTATTTTGGTTATGGGTAAAAGAAAACAGCAAGCAGGATAAAATTGCTTGCATCTAAAGCTTGGACTTTTAGTTTCAATATGTAGGTAGAATTATCACAAGATATAAGATCTAAATTTTTTATTTTGATGCTATTCTAAATTGCCGTCGTGACTATACTCTGGACGCTGAGCAGGAAGAATTTCGGCCATTGACCTGTTATTATCTGTTTCTGTCACTCCTGCGTAAATATAATGCCGCTTTGCTCGCATAGAGCAATGAGATAATAATTGGTCAATGGCCGAAATTCTTTCTGCTCGGCGTCCGAAGTATAAAAAGAAACAAAATTAAATGAATAGATAAGATCTGGTTTTTACACTGACATCTGCCAATTCTATCTTAAGAACACCAATTCAAAATATATCTTAACTAACTAATTGTTAACTTGAGTAATTGTTTTTCAATTAAATATTAAATTAATTATTTTCGAGTTACAGATACTAGAGATATGTTTGGCTGGTGATAAAATGCTCAGATTGAACACCATAGAGGAGTTACTGAGCCAAGTAAAGTCTGCACAGGATGTAGCGTTCATCACAAATGGCTTAGCTAGGACAAACCTTGAAGAGGATGGTGAGGTGATTACTCAGTTATTACTTTATCAATACATTTGATTTGAGGACCTACTTAGAGTAATGGTTAGTGCACTTCAGTACATTTGCAGAGGTCACATCTCACATACAGGTGATTATGTATAATATGATTTATTTACAAAAGAAAATATAGCACCCTGTAAACGATCAAATTTGCTTGACAAATTTATGTGTTTGTCAAATTATTTGATAATGTGCAGCTGTGTTTCACACGTTGGTCAAACAGTCTACGTGTTTGTCGTGTTTGATGTAAATCTTGATTGTTGTTGTGTTTGACAAACAAGTTTGAATGTGAACAGCGGTGTTTGTCAAACAAGATCTCAGTCGTTGTGTTGGCAACATGGAGGAGGCTACGCCCAGTGATGATAATAATATGCTAGGTGGCAATATACTTACTGACAAAGATTTACATTACATTTTATATCTATTTATCGTGACATGTCGATGTTATGGAAAATAAAATCAAAAGATTATATGGACAAGAACAAAAGAAGCATAGCAATAAAGAAAATGACAAATTTACTGAAGATGTGTCGCCGGAACATTACAGAGGAAGAAGTGAAGAAAAGCTAATTTGTTTGATCTTTGGTTTGATCGTTTAAGCTAATGTTTGATGTAAACATGATGTTTGCCCAACAAATTTGTCAAGCAAATTTGATCATTTACAGGTCGTATATATGTAATTGTCATATATTTAGGTATACCCTCAGGTATTTAAAAAAATACTTCAGTCTGGATTTTACTAATGGACAATGTGCATTATGTTCCCAAGTATAGTGAGTATATATCATTAATCTATTAGTTATCTAGAACCCATAACACAAGTGCTATGCTACTCAATTTGGGACTAGATGGTGTTGTGTTAATTGTCCTAGTATATTTAATTATAACATTTTAAGTAATCACTTTATGGAATGATTAGTTTCATTATGGGGAGTATGCATATTATTTTGATTGTAGATGATACAGTAAATGTATGAATTTAATCCTAACGGACACAATTCAGCTTGACCCTCTGTCTGATCAGAAAATCAAACTAATGTTCTTCAATTATTGTTATATATGAGGGAGTAAAAGTAATCCTTTTATTGCCTTAACATACTCACACTGGGGCTGTAATTAATATTTCTTGCTCATAGTCAGCTGCGTGTAAAATGTTTCACTCTATCAGAAGGCCCTGAACTAAGGGTTTCAACGAAAGATTATCAAAGGGAGATGGTTATTTTTTTATTGCTGTAGGACAGCAAATCCCTGCGCGGTTGTTGTTGTTGTTGATGTATATGGAGGTACGTGCCATCCGATGAGATAGACATGTGCGATGAGGATGTCCTCGCACTGAGTTCTCTTTTGAGATAGAGATGTTATCTCATTTTTGATCTATAGAATTTTTTACCATCCCAATCTATTGGGACCATTCTAGGTGAGATGAATTCCAGTCGTGGCATACAGCTCATACCTGGTCTGGCAAAGGGCATTACAGCAAGAGACGCTGTAAGGATTAATCACTGTTATTACACATCACCATCTTTGTGAGACCCTTTGTCTCCAAATTCTTTATTCTCCTTATAGGCGGGGGTAGCTCAGCCTAGACATTAATAGTTATAGGAATGTAATGTAACTCTTGTTTCAGGTAACATTAGACTTGATGCATCCCGGCGAAAATACACCCAGATATACCCTATATATTGTTGATCAAACAGGCTTGCATGCTATCAACAAATATGCTGTTTTTATTGTACCACAAGGGAGGTAGGTTTATGTGTTAATTAATATTTTCTATTTGTCAATGCAAATGGTCTTGGGATTTTCTGATATTTACCTTACAATAAATCAAGTGCAGTGATTACCATCAACCTTATGACAGAACTCCATCGAAAACTGCCCCGCGGCAACCCCCCCCCCCCCCCCCCCCCGAGCAGTAGGCTGTCGCCCCAAAAACTTACACCTGGCAACTTTCAATGGACACACAATTTCGCTAGATGATCATCTTTTTGAGATGGAAGTAGAGTTAAGTCGTATCAAGTGGGCGTCTCCGTGCAGGGGCAGAGTAACCACTGCGGTCGGGGTCGGCCTGTCGTAAAAGGCGACAAAACAACCCTTATGTCAACGGAAAGAGAGAAGAGGCCAGGAGATCCATAGCTACGTGATAGGTCTGGGGCCCTATCACGTACCAACCCCAGGGTGACACCCATCGGGATGGCAATCGCCCTTGGTCTAAACTCTAAAGTATGCCGCCATAATAACTGCTCCCGGCATTTGTGACCCAGGTTCTTGTACCCTTATGGGACAGCAGCGTGTTCGATATGCCCGTAGCGTCACAAATATCCATAGGCGACGGTAACTGATTATTATTAAGTGGGCCGTCAGCCTGTTTACTGTTACTCGGCAATAAAATCAGAAGTCTGTCGAGAGGGGGATGGTGGTCACTTACTGATAGGACCTCCCAGGATGGTTTGTGTTTTCTCGTCAACAAGGATAGGTCCTTGTTGACGAGACTAGGGTTTACAATGTTTTGAAAATCAGCAGACTTAACTTTGTACTTAAGCATTTAGAGCTTAAAAGCTCACCTCACCAACAGGTATTCTCTCAAGGTCATTCAGGTATGTATGACCTTGTCATAGATCGAACGCGACATATGGTGTACATGGCCATGTCGAATACATAGATTCGATATGGCCATGCACTAGTTCCACTCACTACAACGTTGCTGTGGACGGCTTTGACGAAAAGTGGAAGTACAAGAATATATTCTCGGCAAATATAGGACCCCCCCCCCCCCAGGCTGATGGGCTGGCGATCTGCACAAGATTTCTGGTCGGAGTTGAATAGGAAAGGCTCGGGAACGGGTGTGTGTGGCGCAAACTTGCGGAGGCCTACGTCCAGCAGTGGACCAACGATTGACTTGTCAGTCGAGTACTTATTAAAATACCTGTGTTCACGGTCAATGTCTTCAAAACATAATGCAATACGTAAATATTGCTATTAATATCCGAACGCATCACTGATGCGGGATGTAAACAAATGTAGGCGGATACTATTTCGAATATAGCGTAGATTGTTTGTTTTGAAATCGAATTATTTTTGTGCATTATTTTTCCGTAAAATATTAACTTGTTGCTTAAGTCTGGGCTTTAGGTAAACCTAAGGCATAGATAGGCTAGTTCTTGGCTTGCAAAAAAACCTCATACCTTTTAATGGCAAATGCCATTTTTGATATTTGATAATACTACGAGGTAAATTGTAAATATATTTGACATTTGGTTTCTATTTAAAATGGCCGCCAAATTACTGGTGCACGCTCGGATTTAATCACGTTATTTTACCGATAGTGATAATGTAATAAAAAGGAACGATGGTGAAAAGAGATCTTACACAAGTCAATTCCATTCTGAATTTTATAGATTTAATTTTCATAAGTACTTTTTTCACCACGATCATCTTCGAGATCTCATCGTGAGCTTTTACACATAAGTATGTTAAGCTCGACGCGACTAATTAATTTCCAAAGGTACCCTTTAAGCTATGGGGCCGTTCATAAAATACGTCACGCTAAAATTAGCTTTTTTGACCCCCCCTTCACGCTGTGTTACTTTAGATATTATAATAAAATTTAAATAAATCAATAAATATCTTTTACAACGAACATAATATAAATATAATAATATTTCTATTGATCAGAAGTCCAAGGGTTTTTCGTTGATTTTTTATCAGGATAACACATTTAAGTGTTAAATAATTTTTGATACAGTTGACCTGTTATCGATGTCATTGTTTTCTAATATGTATCCGTTCCCCCTTGTCACATCTTGTTACACTCAGCAAGACCCCCCCCCCATATGCGAACGTATTTTATGAAAACGGCCCCCTATCATCTTATGTTTGTTGGATCCATAATTTGTGGATAAATTTTCCTTCTATATCATCATCTATATCATCCTCTTCTCCTTCCGACTACATCTGAAACTTACAATTGTTAGTTTTTACGTTAGTGCCGCTCGATGACTAATTGAATTAGTATTTTAGTCTTCGCTACTACAAGAAAAAAAAACAGTAATGCGCTTTTCCCTGCTGTATGTGAACTGAAACATCCATAGTGATGATTAAGTGGAAGCTTTCAAAATAGCCCGCAACCAGGTATAAGTTGCATCCACGTTATTCCAGAAAGTGTTTGTTATTTTTGGACGGATGCCCGCCACACCTTTATTGCAACCACAGTCGCGCTAACACGAAAAGCGCGAATAACCGACGTAGAAACGGACGTGCCCTTAGTCAAGTGTGATTTAAAAAATCTGTTTATATATATATAATATTACTTTACAAAAAAAGGTAGGAAAAATTATATGTATATTATAAACGATACGAGTACGATATTAAAAAAAATATTATAAACGTCTATATTTTGCACAAAAATTAGAACTGCAAATTTCGCTATCTGCTTCAGAAGTGTGTTAGCGTGTCGTTTAGATCCGGATGTGTTTTAAAACTCACTACAGTTATGTTGGGAATCTGTGATTTGGATAAATGATGGCCAATTATCAACATTTATTACATACGGATCGAGTTTCAAGGCTGTCTGGGGCCTGGTAAATGATTGCTAAATTCTGAAAAAAGTATTGCTGAGATGATTTATTCTCGTAACTGTAGGGAGTGGTTTACTGTACAACCTTGTACAACATAATATGTGAGTATATTTAAGCACTGTGCTTTGAGTTTTTTTTATTAATATACTCGATTGGGCAGAAATTTTCATTTATTTCTTTGCTTCGTGATGTTTTGAAGAAATTTTCCTGAGTTGATAGAGAAAGTCTTTATCTTTTTATAATAGTAGTTGACCCGGTAAACGTTGTTCTGCCATATGATTATGAATTTAAAAAAGTAGCCTATATCTGTCTTCAAGGTTCAGTCTATGATTATACCGAAATTCATCAAAATTGGTTCAGCGGTTTAGGCGTGAAAGCGTAACAAACAAAAAAAAACTCACTTTTGCAATTATAATATTAGGTTTGCTATAGATAAGTTTATCGTCGTTGTCAAACGAATAATCTGCTTAGCGGTTTTTATATATCAAATTTTGGGTGTGAAACTGTACATAGCAGATATTGGTTTGACAACGACGATATTTTGTATAACGAGGAGGTGGGGGATGTCAGTAGAACAAAATGACGACATTAACGTAACTCATATTATGAGCAGAATTACACCCACAAGTGCATAGTTATTATTAGTAGAGTACTACGGATGAGCGATACAGAAATACATTCTCTGTTATGAAAAAAATTAATGTTTATGAGGATATTTAAAAAAGGCATTCGATCATGTTTTGTCGTGTAGGTTTTAGTTTCTACACATTGAACGTGGGTCATACTGAGATTCTAGAAAATAAAAAAACGGCTCAATATTGTAACGTGCCGATATTTTTATTGTTTTTACGGAGTGGTCTCCGTTCTTCTCTATACATTTTTGCATTCGATGGAACCTCTGAAAAAGCAGTACTTATTTCTGCAGTGCCCATTCTTCCTTTAGGGTCTGTTCTATGACAGTTTCGAACGCACTCACCGCATCTTTAGGGCTCATGAAGCGAACACCACGAAGTTTATCTCTGATTCTTGGGTATAAATGAAAGTCACAGAGCGCTAGGTTAGGGCTATATGACGGATGACTCGTTATCTCGACACCTGCCATGGTTAAATGTTCAATTGTTCGTTTTGCGGAGTGTACCGAACCGTTGTTGGGGTGAAGGTGGATCCTGCTTCGAGGGCTTTGCTGTCAAATATTTTCTAAGACAACAGGGAAACAACAATCAACACACCAGTCTGCAGTAACTGTCCTTTCATCTTCCAGCACAACTGTCGCGAAATAACCTTTACTTAATCTTAAATAACCAACCAAAAAAAACAAAGAAATCATCTTTTTTCCTTTATTTGCTTTATTTGACCACTCCTCAAAAGGGAACACTCACTGAACAAATTATTTTTTGGTTTCGGCTTCCTAGCAATATATCTAGCTTTCATTGCCAGTGATGATGTTAAATACAGCATTAGAGTTACCTGTGTTGACTTTTCTAACATTTCACGACACCAATCCATGCGAAGGCGTTTTCATCAAAGTATGGGGTGTCTATCTGGCGCAAAGCTCTGTGACGCCAAAATCTTCGTGTAATATTTTTTGTACGTGACTCATACCAATGTCTAAACATGCCCGTATCGGTTGGTAGGCCACTCTCTTATTTTTCTATCATAAGTTGCACGGCAGTGATGTTTTTTTTATTTATTTTGAATTTCAGAGAATCTGAGTGGCTATTCGGCACGCCGACTGGCAGAAGACAGTTGCAGGACTCGGCCAAATTCGGCAGGTTAGTGGTGGCTGTACTGAGACGAGGGCACCACTTCGAGAGCCTCGACGCTGTTAAGGGGGAGTTGGCACATAGCGCCAAGATGCTCATACCCAACGGATTTAGTGGTCAGGTACTAAAATTGTTCTTGCAAGCCTCATGCTAATAGTATCCCAATTCTAAACATGTTTCTATTTGTGTTCCTTTGACTTTTTTTAATTAATGTGGGGACCATACGGCTTATCTACCTGCTCATTATGGAAATCAGATTACCTGAGAATTTGAACATGGTGTCACCCTTTGTGAAAGGTGATTATTTAACTATTGTCAATGTCAGGAAACATTGACAATCTCCGTGGCCTGCCGTGGCTTTCGCTAGTTGCTCTCTAACTTTTTAATTACTAACAGTATTTACTTATAAGGCTTCATATATACATTTAATACTAACTTGCTTCTTGTGTTGTCCTCAGGATCTCAGAATTCAATTTACCGACCATATTTATCTAATAAATACTATTGCTACATTTAACCTGTCACTTTTTTTTAATAACATAGACATTGGCAAAATCAATGCCAAATGCATTGGAGCCATAAGTACAAAGAAAGAAGAAGAATGTCTGTAGGATTATGTATTCGTTCCCCATTTCGAGTCTAGGATAATAAACTGTTGCTTACATTGGAACTATGGTACATGGCGCTGTATGTAATGGTAACACTATATTTAATTTTATTTATTACTAGCTGTGCCCGCGACTCCGTCCGCGTGGAATAGTGTCTGGGCAGCATTTTTTTGGATATATGAGGTCAACTTATTATTAGAAATAAAACCTACATAGTCCAGCCTAATCTGAACCCTATTTCATATGATTGATGATATAAATCTGAAGTCAACTTAAATTGGATTTTTTATAATCTGAAACTGATCACTTTTAACTAAAACCATTTTTTTTTTCTAAAATAGAAGTAGCCTGAGTTACTCCTTGTTATATCAGCTATCTGCCAGTGAAAGTTCCGTCAAAATCGGTCCAGCCGTTTCAGAGATTAGCCGGAACAAACAGACAGACAGACAAAAATTGTAAAAAATGTTGTTTTAGTATATGTACCGTGTATATATCCATATGCACTTAGTAAAAAGTTGTTATTTTAATATTACAAACAGACCCTCCAATTTTATTAATTTGTATAGATTATTTACTTGAAAGACTACGTATGACACAAGTAATAGTTGTATTAAATGTTCCCAGATACCGTTCCTGTCATTAGGCAACGACGTCGGACGGAGAGTAAAAGTGTACGAGGGCAATTCTAAGATCTCTGGTGATTTCGTGGTGGAGGACGTGGACGTAGAGGGCGCCACCCACCGAAGGCTGGTCTTCCTCGATAACCAGTTCCTGGTGCAATCGGAAGCTAAATTTAATTCTGGTAAGCGTTGTTATGAATTTCAATGATTAAATTCAATGATGAATTGCTAGTTGTCCGTCGGCTCATGCACTACGTGATATAGGAGAAATGAAGTGTTTTTAGTGGGCAATCCCACAGTCCCCAACTCTCCCGTGGTCTAGGGACTTACAAGAGTTTTTTTTTTCTCGAAATGAGGGTTGCCCACTTCTCTTTTACCACGCTTTTAATTATTTGACCTTTTAATTATTTAATCTATGTAGCGGAATTTACGGATTCGAGTTTTATCCACTTTGAACGATCAAAAAAAATTTAATTGTTGCCAAGACCTGACAAATTTTATAATTCTGTCCCATAGTCCCTTATGAGGAATAAAAATATGTACCGATTAGGAATTGACAACAAATAAATTATAGCTTAACGAACTAAAAAGTAAAAAATAAATTACAGTTTAAAAAACTAAAGTATACGCTTTTATAGTGAACCAAACAAAAAAGTAAAAAAAAATATTCTTAACATAGGAATAAAATTACTGATGAGAAAATTAATGTCACTGTTTTAAAAAGCGTGGGGTGCTTGATATAAATCTTTATAAATTCTTTTTTGCTAGTTTCGCTCCGAAATGCAGTTTAAAAATATCGTACAAAGCACCCCACGCTTTTAGAATAGTGACATTAATAGTCCTCGTCAGTAATTTTATTCTTATGTTAAGTTGAGAAGACAGCAGGTCGTCTATTGACGGTATTTTAAACTTTCAGCAGAGTGGAATAATAAACCTCACCGTGTGCTGGATTTCGGCCATATCTCGTTGTACCACTCGTTTGTGTGCGTCGGTGTGGAACTGGCCAGGTCCAAGGTCACCAGGGTGGCAGTGCTCGGCCTCGGCGGAGGGGGGCTCTGCATGTTCCTCAGGAAGTGCTATGACGATGTCAAGATCACCGCCGTCGACATTGACCCTGCTATTGTCCAGGTCGCGCAGGACTATTTCGAATTGAAGGTGGACGATCACTTGCAAGTGCAAATTAAAGACGGATTGGACTTCTTAAGAGAGGAAGCCAAGGCTGGTAAGTATTTTCATCATCGCATTCCGGTTGGTACACAAACTGCCTCTGACATTTTTTCTTCTATAATCACCCTTCGTGATGTCAATTTAGCATTATTTGGGTCTACCATTTCTGCTGGAACCCAGGAGGCATGGATAGACATTTGTGTAAGAAATTTTTTTATTGCTAAGAATAGCAGATAGGCTGACGGCCCACGTAATACTCGTAATAAACAATTACCGTCACATATGGATGATGTTTGCGACAATAGGGGCATCGCGAGCGCGCCGCTGTCCCATAGGGGCAGAGGATCCTGGGTCACTAATGCCGGAAATCCAGACGGGCTGGGGCCCTACCACAACAAAGGTGCTGGTTACCGTAATAATATGTGACCATATCACCGATGGCTATAATCCTATAATTCATCCGCAATATCACGGACATGAAGGCTGCCGCAGATGCGAGAGTTTCTAACTCGGTCCTCCCGCGTCACTCCACACATCCACTGCAGCATAATGATTTGCAGTGGGTGTGTGCAATTGAACATCTTTGTGACATGTGCCGTTTTATAGCCGTATCTTGACATGTCTGATGCTTTTAACTAAAGGAGCAGTTTTGGGCCTAAAATAACACCATTGCCAATTTTAAGTTCATAATTATACACACTAAAATTGATTTGGCAAGTTCGCTTATCCCAGTTGCATCCAAAATATTCACTCTGAACCCTGAGATTCTTTTACGTATTATTTAAAGCCTAAAATAAAAGAGGTCATTTTTACCTCGGTGACCTACACGGACCCTTTGAAAATTATGGAATAGATGTGGTCAAGGTACGTGCAGGCCAAGTGGTACAATTACTAAAAATGTAGATTATGGGTTCCCATCTCACAACCACATGCGCCAGTTTAGGTTTTCTCGCTTAATTGTCACGTATAGTCGTTGGGGTAAAATATTATACGGAATCCCATATCTTTTATCTCGCTCACACATTTATAGTCTATCGTAAATAAGTTAAGTGACAGGATAAGAAATAGTGAGATAAGGAAACGTTGTGGTCTGAAAGAAGATGTAGTGACAAAAATTGAGAAAGGTATGCTGAGATGGTTTGGCCATGTTGAGAGAATGAATGAAGAACGATTGACGAAAAAAGTGTATAAGGCGAGTGTGAATGGAAGTGTTGGAAGGGGTAGACCTAGGCGGACGTTTCGAGACCAGATCAGGGACGTCTTGAAAAAAGGCCAGGTCAAGAGTACCCTAAACCGAAGGGCATGAATGAAGGGAATAATGAAAGTGGACGAAGCGAAACAAGTATGTAAGGATCGTAGCAAGTGGAAAGAAGTGGTCTCTGCCTACCCCTACGGGAAAGAGGCGTGATTAGATGTATGTATGTATGTATAAATAAGTTAGCTTTTTTTTATACAGCATTGTCACAAATATATATTGCTCATTTTTTTTTTTTTAATTGCTATAGAACAGCAGACAGGCTGACGGCCCGCTTAGGATTTAGCAGTTACCGTTGCCTATAGGTGTATGCAACGCCAGTGGCATCGCGAACACGCTGCTGTCCCATAAGGGTACAGGAACTTGGGTCACTAATGCCGGAACACAACACAAGGTTATTATGGCGGCATACTTAAGACCAAAGGTGGTCGCCATACAGACGGACTTGAGGCCCTACCACGTAGCTAGGGTGGGTTGTTTTGTCGCCTTTTACGACAGGCCGACCCCGGCCACAGAGGTTAGTATTCTTTCTCCGCCCCTGCACGGATACAATCATTTTGCCAAATTAAATATACTGTATAATATCAGGGTTCTGAAACAACAATACCTTATTTTATTACGAATATAAAAGTAACTAGAAGTCCTCTGAGAGAGAAGACCTCTGCACCTCCAAACACGTATATGAAATTAACTCAAATGTGAAACCCACTAATCCACCTTAAACCATCATTCTCAACGTGTGGGAGGCCCATTCCAGGGATGTTATGTTCCAGTATAAATAAATTACTCATTTTATATATTTTTACCAATTTCAGGTAATAGATACGAGGTGGTCATGTTCGACATGGATAATAAAGTGAAAACTATAGGATTGTCCTGCCCACCCAAACAGTTCCTGGAAAGCGAAGTTCTGGAAGATGTTAAAAAAATACTAACAGAAGATGGTAAAGTATTTGTTTACTTTGAGATGGCAATAATGTTTAATGTAATGGAAAATTGATGCTTTTAAGTGAATACCTATTAAATTAACTTAATAATAAATTTAATATCTATCTATGTAATTGTAGGTATATAAAACCCGCCCTGGCTTTGCCTGGGCATAATATATTGTTTCCAACTGTTTACCATTAATAAAAATAATAGTAACAGCCTCTAATGTCCCATGAAAACGGGCAGTATACGACACATGTCCAAGCCCGATTGGCAGGTTTTTTTGTTTTCCTTCATTTTCAGTATGTTACAACATGCACAGTAAGCGGGAAACACTCAAAATGGTACAGCAGGCAGGCTGCGAGTACGCTTTTAGTAAGCAGTTAGGGGACATCCATTAATTACGTGAGCTCAGAATGGGGGCGGGGGGGTCCAATGAAATCTCACCAAATCTCATTTAAACCGAGGGGGAGATAATCGAAAATCTCACGTCACCTTCAAAAAATATAAAATATTACAGATATTAAAAAATATGTTTTTATCTGTTTTTTTACTTTGAATTTTATTTAATTTAAATAAATTAACTATAGTACATATACCAGAACGGTTTGTTATTTTCCCGAATAGCAAAATAAATTTTAGTTTAAAATATTTAGCACAAATCTCACGTAAGGGGAGGGGGGGGGGTCCAGGCAAATCTCACCTAAGGGGGGGGGGGGCGTCTAAACTGATCGAAAAATAGCTCACGTAATTAATGGATGTCCCCTTAGCGCTGCCTCCTATAGTACAATATTTGCGACGACAGGGACTGTGCTAACACCCGGGTCATTTGTGCAGGAACAGCACAGGGTTATTATGTAGACCAGTGGTGGTTGCCATCTAGACACGCTTCCGCCCCCGGTCGCAGTATACTCCGTCCCTCATAATCGTCCTAACGTTATATCCCGGTTGAAACCTAAACTCCGCTTTGATGCACAAGCTTCTTACTACGGCCTTGCATGGACAAAATTATAACACAAATCTTATTATTATTATTATCTTATTTTTTTATGGCTATAGGACAACAGACAGGCTGACGGCCCGCTTAGAATTTAGCAGTTACCGTCGCCTATGAATGTTTTCAACACCAGTGGCATCGCAGACGTGCTGCTGTCCCATAAGGGTACAGGAACTTGGGTCACTAATGCCGGAACACAACACAAGGTTATTATGGCGGCATAGTTAAGACCAAAGGTGGTCGCCATCCAGACGGGCTTGAAGTCCTACCACGTAGCTAAGGTGGGTTGTTTTGTAGCCTTTTACGACAGGCGGCACGGATAAAAACTATTATATGTACTTAGATTATACTTATCTTGATTAGACTTTAAAATATTTACAATAAAATTACTGCTACATACTCTGTGTCATATAAAATATATATTTATTTTCATTTCAGGCCAATTCATAATAAATCTCGTGTGCCGTGATACAGAACTTCACGATTCCATAATCGATACACTGAGGAAACATTTTAAACGATTAGTCACTATTAAAATATATGAAGAGGTGAACGAAATTGTGTTTGCAAAGAACAGTAGTAAAGCATACAACAGGGATATGCTGGAGGAAGCAGCCAAGAATTTGAATCAGGCAGCGAGGAATAAAAATTTGGTGCCCACAAAGTGTGTGGATTTGAGAGACTTTTTGCAGTCTGTTCAAATTGTCTCATAGTGATGATGTTGGCTGGTGACTGAGTGAGAAGCTTCGAGATCTAGCTGTAGGCTTCAATAGGCCGATGAAATTAATAATATCTGTGTAATTTGCCTTGTTTTAATAGGCCATTTAAGTCAAAGCCATTAAAGAATCATATACTCCTCACAAAGACGCTTCTAAAGAAGTTCTTTTGACCAAAAATGCCTCGAACAAGTTTAGCAGATCCAATGTCTATGGCTTGTTTTTATTTAAATATCTTTGGCATTGCTATTAAGACCTTTGTGGCATAATATAGGGTTTTACTATCATAATTATAAGTTTATTACTTGTGGTATAATTGAAACTGTATATTTCTACATAAATGATAATATAATTTAAGGAACTTTAAATAATAACAAACAGGTTTTTTATAATTCATATTTGTATATTTCGCATGTATATAGTTACACTGATGAGAGTATGCTAGCTAGATTACTCTTACTGTAAACTACATTCTCTGGCTCAAATGAACTCCCCCAGTATAGATAGATGAAATTTAGCAACATCATGTCTATTCTGAGCAAACTAAATTGGATAGATTGCAAGCTTCAGATACAATAGGGATGAAATGCTTTATGCAGGGGCGGAAAAGAATACTGACCTCGGCGCCTGGGGTCGGCCTGTTGTAAAAGGCGACAAAACAACACTAGCTATGTGGTAGGGCCCCAAGCCGGATGGCGACCACCGGTCTTAAGTATGTTGCCACCATAATAACCTTGTGTTGTGACCCAAGTTTCTGTACCCTTATGGGTCAGCGTGTTCGCGATGCCATTAGCATTGCAAACACCCATAGGCGATGGTAACTGCTAAATTCTAAGCGGCAGTCTGTCAGCGGGTTAATAATGTCCTACAAGAATTTATGTAGAAGAAATTATGTAGAAATAAATAAAAATCTTGAGAAATGTATCTTAATAATAATAAATCTTGTTTGATTATATATTAATAATTTTTTCAGTCCTAAAATTATATATATTATTTTGTATAATTAATTATTTATTAATGAAACTTGATGTACATGATTTTATAAATAAAACAAACATGTTAAATACAAACGCATTTAATGCATTTTCTTTGATAACCGAACACACCCAGACTAGTCACGCAAACATTATTGTCTCCCATACAAAAACAATTAGGCTCCGTAAATTATCACATTGGCACCTATGAGGTCTACACAACAATACCATAAATTATACAATAAAAAAAAACAATATTCGCAATTAAATAAATAATATCGGCAACATTCATAACACCATACATTGAGCGTTTAATAAAACGTGCATTATTGACAGTTTGCATGCAAGTATTTTTCATACATAATGTAATAATCGATTAATATTATCAATTGATTCAAAAAATGTTACAAAACGAGTATGTACTACATAATGCATGCATTTGTTTAAAGTATCAATAATGTGCAGCGCACTATCCACTACGGCACACTATTAAACAACAAAATTGTTCTCAAAACACTTTTTTTAGTATATTCTTCAGACTTTTTTTCTTTTTGCCACCACTTTCACTATCCTGTCGTCCATTTTGTGATATTTCCGTAGATTCGGACCATAGACTTCCTGTGGGTGATTCAGAGGCCGCTTTCTTGTCTAATTTTCCATTGAAAATCGGCTCCACGTTCCTCACTACCGGGCTTGGTGTGCTTCTACTACTCTGCCGACTTAAGGTCCTCAAAAACGCTGGCGAAGATAACCTTCTAGTCTTCATAGTTTTCGTTTTCAAATTGTTGAAGAAACCGTTCGTTTTTGGTACTTCCTTCTTCGGCTCCTCTACTATTTCGAAATCTTTTGGTTCGGGAACGGGCGCATAAAACTCTTCCTCATCCAAGGCAATAGGATTATCTTGCAGCTTTCGAATACTGTCTTCTCTAACCCATTCATTTTCCAGTGGCCCTGTTCTGTGTATGACAGAAGTTTTTCGTCGTCTATTTTTTCTTGCTATCTGCCATTCTCCCTCGTCCTTGCTAGTCTCTTCTGCGGACTGGCGTGCGATTTGCATAGCTTCCTCACTTGGACGCCTTTTCTTGGCCGATGGCGTTGCGTGTCCACTAACACCCTCTACCGATTTCCTTCTCAGTTTATCTTGCTTCTTTTTGATCTTTTTTGGAATTGGTATGATTATTTGTTCGACTTTACGCTTCTTAGACAAATAGTACACTACAACAGCGATGATGATAGGTTGGAATATGACGAATTTGAAGAAATTCATATTGCCGAACAAACTGTCGCGCTCTTCCATGAGTAATTTCATACCAGACGCCATTTGACTTATTTGCTCTTGTAGACTAGACATTTGCTCGAAGTATTTTTGCTCCCGCTCGTTGCTTCTCCGCCTCTCTTCAGTCATCTGTTGGATGGTTTTTTCAAAGGTCTTCTGCATTTCTTCCACTTGTTTCTTATACCGTCTGCTCAGTTCTTCTAAATATTGTCCTGATAGCGACATGTTTCTTTCTAGTGTCTGAAATGAAGATATATTTTATAGTTAATTAGACTTAAATACGCTTTGAATTAATCTTCCAAATATATAATTTTGTTAAAAAAATCAAAAGAATTCGAGGCATAAACTTAGACCCTATTAAGGTGCACCCTATTAGCACCAGTCGATGCAACTGAAGTTATTGTTAAGATTATAAATACAAAGGACTTAAAATCAAACTGAAGTTTTAAATTATAAGAAATAAAACGTCGTAAAGGTTGCAATATAATTTGAAACCTATTAAATTTCTTATGAAGTTTAATGCATTGTTTTGTATTTAATTTTGTAGTTCTGAATGAAGACACAATATCTAGAAGTATATTTGTTAAGGTTTAATGGAAAATTTGATAATTTAATCGCAAAATACGCACCTTTACACGGTTAGATAGGCGGAGAAACACAGATTCTTTCTGCAATGTCGCTTGTCCTGGATTCGGGCTTTGAGATGCAACAGCGCCTGTCGGAGTTGGATCTACAGCCATCTGGTCCAAGTCGGAAATTAAATGATCGCTCTCTATTGTAATCGGATCAATGATTTCTTCTAAATTCCCATTTTCTTTTGGTTTTTCAGTTTCCGGCTTTCCGTTTTTGTGTTCTGTTTTGTGATTAATATCTTTAATTTCGGCATCAACAGCTGCGTTTATTGGTTTCTCCGTTTCAGGTACAGTATTTGATTGTGGTTCTTGTTCGAGCTTATCATCGTTTGTGTTTATCTCTTTTTCAATTGGAATTTCTTCTTCATGAGGTAACTCAATTGTCACAGGAATTTCATTTAAAATATCTGGATCAATATTTTCATCGGTTTGTATAGTGTCATTTATTTTATCATCATCCGAATCATTGTCTTCAACGGGCACTAATTTGATTTCTTGCTCCGTGTTAGTTTCGCTATTGATACCCTGGAGAGTATCGTCTAAGGTAGTATTTATGGTAACATTTGATTCTGTTTCGAAACTCGTGTTTAGTACAACTTTTTTCTCTTTAATAGCTAAAATATTACACAAGGCGGCTAAATATTTTTTCGGAAATAAAGCATTAATGTAAGCGACGCGTTCTTCACTAAACTCTATTGTCTTTGTACTTTTAAAGTCTAAGCCGAAAGGCTGGCAAATACTGGTGCACTTTAAAGTTTCACGTAAGAATACTTGACGCACTAAACTCACTAATTTTTCAGAGTTGCAACTAATAAGTTCATACACTTCTCTATAAAGCGTCTCACTGCAGTTATCACATACGATAATATGGCTAGGGGTACAACACCGTTTATACATATTGTCTGTGGTGGTGTCATTTTGTTCACACGACACATTTTTAGGAACTTCAGTTTTCACTAATGCTTGAGCTGCCTTTTTCATGATTGACATGACTGCGTCTCTCGCAGACCCAAACAAGTTCTTAGATGGTTCTGTTTCCGCGGCTGGGATATCAGGAACATCTATTATCTCATCATCTTCATCTTCATCAATATGAGCGGGATGCTGTGAATTTTCTTTTTCTAGCACTTCGAATTCTGACGTCCCGTATACTTTGAATAGCGAGATAGGACAGTAATGCTCAGAGCCATGATGCGAAAGCATCTCAACCTTGATGAACTTCCCAAACAAATGTGGGTAGAGATCAAAACTTTGCACATCTCTCATATCTTGAGCCGTAAACTGGCCTACACTGGCCCATTCCCTAGTAGGAAATCGATCGCTAAAATAGACAGCAATGTCTTTTGGAGTTGAAGAGAATAGCTCAAAATTGGCTATTTCTATTTTCTGTGCTTGGACAGGCTCGCACAACTCAACTATAAA
The DNA here is from genome assembly GCA_963693495.1 of Malacosoma neustria. Taxonomy (NCBI): domain Eukaryota; kingdom Metazoa; phylum Arthropoda; class Insecta; order Lepidoptera; family Lasiocampidae; genus Malacosoma; species Malacosoma neustria. Next base: position 21,671,483 of record OY856375.1, on the reverse strand, counting down.
CCATATTCGACTGTTGCAGGTGTTGAGCATATATTCATCTCTATTTGGTGACAAAATAGAGCTTGCCGAACCGGCTTCTGGATTCACAGCAACCACCTTGGCACCACATGCTGGTGAAGCGTAGTTTTTCGACCGCAGTTTCGTACTTTTACTACTAAAATTCGTATTACTATGACTAGGTTGACTCGAGTGATTCAGTACAGTGTCTTTTTTCTCAGCTTCAGCGAGTTGTTTCTGCGCCCATTCTGAAAATGACGGAATGTCCTCATGTGGCGTTTCCGGTTTTACTGGAATGTTTGTTTCTTTTGATTTTTGTTCATCTGGTTGAGATTCTTTTACGTCTGTATCTATTGTGGTTGGAGTTTGAAATGCATCATCGACTTGTTTTATTTCATGCATGGGTTTCGCTTTCACTACTAGTAGTGGTTCTGTAGATTCTTTTTCTTCTTCGGTCGTGGTTTTTTCTTCGCCGTCTTCCAACTTCTTACTGTCTACAATGGTGAAAGACTTCGTATCGTTGTGTTCTTCGGAATCGTTGACGAATAACAATTCGTCTGGATTCCGTAGGTCCAAATTGGTTGTGTCTGTTAGAGAGATGAGCACAGGCGGCTGCCCTGTGTCAGGTAACCTGTAATCAAAAAATATTCTACATTAGCTTTGTGTATTTTAAGAATATAATAATACTAATGATTTGTTTGTTTTACTTTTTAAAACTTAACATTGAAATGGATAGAATTTTAAATTTGTGTATTCACAAATTTAAAAACAACATTCTAAAGACAACCTATTTTATGATCTGATTATATGATAACAACTAAGCTTAATAGCCTACACATTTTATCTTTGGCTCTGACCGAACTTGTTAATTATTTCAAGCTAATAACCTAATTAGCACGAAATGAAAAGCAAACTATATTAATTAATCGTATCCAATAACCACTTCTTTAACTTCAGTTACGATTAAGTGTTATTTATTAATTATACATAGCGTGTAAACTACAACCTAATTAACAAATTACTCTGCCTTTTGTACATTATGCTTCAAACAATATTGTATTAATTTCTGAAGAACAAGAACTTTTAATAGGATGTATCTTTTCTTCTTTTCTAATAAAGTTTTATTAATATTGCAATTATATGGCGTACAGAAATAAAATATAAAGGTACAATAAAAGTGCTACTCCCGTTTAAAATTAAATTATAACCTTTCAAAGTTTATACAATTGTATGAACTTGATATGAGTATTTTGTCGACTACCCGTTAATTCGCAAACATTCGTGTATATTTCAGGTTATTTAAAATAGTTACTCAACGGCCTTTGAAATAGTATGAATGATTGTGCGTGTGAGTACATAATATTTCATACTAAAGACAAATGGGCGGTCACGTATAATATTATCGCCCATCTTTGTCATACCTAATTAATGTATTGAATTTTAAATACTTAATTTTCATTTATTGAAAACATTTCACAACACAGCGGTTTGGTTTCGGTCTAAGAATACAAATCTTTTCGCAGAGGTGTTAACAGAGGTGGTTCCTTTATTCAGCACCTATGGAGTTGGGTAAGTTCCACTATTTTTCTTTTTGTATCTAATTTTGGAGAAGGAAATAAAGTATTCTTCTTCATCGTCGTGTTCTTCATTCCTGAAGGTCGTGCCCGTCTTGATAAGCCTTTACGGAGACGTCGATGAACTGCTTTCACACCACTCTGTCCTCGGCCTGTTTCAGAGCTGCAGTAAAGTATTACGTTGACAATATTCAAAAGCGGAAATGCAATAATGCGACCACTGTTAACCTCGGGTGTTGACGTCTTACCTTCCGTACACTTTTTAACGACATTCATTGATAAAATAAATTTTATCCGTCCAGGGGTGGAGAAAGAATACTGACCTCTGCGGCCGGGGTCGGCCTGTCGTAAAAGGCGACAAAACAACTCACCGTTGGTACTACGTGGTACTTAGGATCCCCAAGCCCGTCTGGATGGCGAGCACCTTTTATCATAGTATACAGGGTGACTGACAAAACCATCCAAATTCACACAGAAGAATCTTTAGTAAAAGTTATGAGAAATATGTATTTTAGTTTAGTATCACATAGTACAAAAATGTTGAGTAATCAGCATCACAAAGTTATCCAAAGAACTCGCAATTTACATACTACGTCGCGCAAGTGTCAATAACCTTTCCATCGGTACCGCAATAAACTGGTACAATGACCTAGTACGTGGCCGAGGACGGCGGTCATTGCATCTGTGCGAGCGAATAGTACGCAATACTAATATAATTTACGCGGGAGTGACAGAGACAGGTACAGGTTAACGTACGAAATTTGCACCATATGATTATTTTGTACGATTGAATTAGTGACCATATTTTCCTTGGAATGAAATATTTTATGGTGAAAATTTGACATACAATTTTTTTTGCAAAAATGGGTTCCTTAAATGATGTTTAGTGCGCAAAAAAATTTGGACGGTTTTGTCAAAGTCACGCTGTATAGTTGCGGAGATAAATATGTATTTATTTACAAAAGAAATATAAGTATTGTATCAGTTCATAACCATATCCACCCATAACACAAGCTTCTTTTCGTTTTGTCTCGGGGAGAAACTTTATTCTTAACGGGTTCCCAGACCCGGAGGGGGGGGGGAGGGGGCGACCGACAGATATATGAGACTCCGGGTACGATGTTTGGCCATCCGACTACCCACTAAAAACCCCGCTATTCTCCTATCGCCTACGCCCGTCCCACGGATATGTGGCCTGCCGACCTCGTAGCCCGGGCCGGCGCCAGCCCGTCCTCTGTCGGAGCGGGCCTCTTCTAGGCTTGTAGCGCCAGGGGGTCAGGTTTTCAGGTTTCGTCTCTCCGCAAGCTTACTTTAAGACTACATGATGCTTTGTGAATTAACCCAGCATTTATTATAATTTTATTATTTATTATACAGTCTAAAGACTGCATAAGTACGTTACTTAATTATAAAACTCCATGTTATTATATTATAAAACTCCATGTCATGATACACAAAACTTCGATTTCAACATACAAAGCCATGGGCGTGTACTACACGCTAATAGTAATATTAGTTACAACTGGCTCATTCTATGTCAATGTAGGTTCATTATAATCCAACCAATTTACATACAAAGACGTCATAGTGCAGACAGTGTAACAAGTAGGCGAAGAAAACTCATACATAATTTATTCGGACTTACGATTATTATTTGTTACATTACGAGAAAATTCTGTATTTAACAATTGTGATTGTATATAAAAATAATGCCTTACTGTTTGAAGATAAATAATTTTTAACATCCTTTTATTAGCTTGCTTAAATGTTAGGAACAACTATTCCAAAGAAACTCAAAAACTAATAAGTATTTAGTAATTTTGGTAAGTTTTGGTTAGTAAGTAATGCCAGAAAGCAATGTTCGCTAATTATATATAACTAGTTAGTGTAAATAAATGTTAACTATGCAACTAAAAATATTTAGTGTGGTTTGTTAATTATAATTAAATCAAACTGTTTAAATATAAAACCAAACATACTAAATGTGAAAGAAAAAATATACCACCGTTTTGAAAACAAAACGTTGGCTAGACAAGATGTGGCGAAACTCCAACGATAATTGTTATCTATTATTACTTGAATACTAATAGAAAATGACAAAAAAGATTATTGTTATTATATAATCAAAATAGATACTTCATACGATTGATAAGGAATCTAGTAATAAATTTCAATATAACTCGTGTTCATTGTCCACAATTGAGACAATCAGGGTTATACAAGACAAATAAACAGTACACTGCACTTAGAAGACATTCTTACCATCACAGAGGGTACATTTGCCTTGTTAATATAAATTGTCGTTTATAATACTTCATTATAACTAAATAAATTGAAACTTTATAGTCTGCTTCTGTGTAAAGTTTCTTGACTTAAAATTACTATTGTTGCAATTCCCAGTGTTTTTTTTTTAATTGCTGTAGGACAGCAGACAAGCTGACGGCCCACTTAGAATTTTGCAGTTACCCTCGCCTATGGATATTTGCAACGCCAGTGGCATCGCGAACATGCTGTTGTCCCATAAGGGCACAGGAACTTGGATCACTAATGCCGGAACACAACACAAAGTTATTATGGCGGCATGCTAAGGCCAAAGGTGGTGGCCAACCAGGCGGGCTTGGGGAGCTACTAGGTAGCTAAACTACGGACGCCGAGCAGGAAGAATTTCGTCCGTTGACCTGTTATTATCTGTCTCTGCCACTCCGCGTAAATATAATGCGGCTTCGCTCGCACAGAGCAATGACGGACGGCGGTCATTGCTCGGTGCGAGCGAAGCCGCATTATATTTATGCGGGAGTGGCAGAGACAGATAATAACAGGTCAACGGACGAAATTCTTCCTGCTCGGCGTCCGGACCATAGGGATGTTTTGCTGCCTTTTACGACAGGCCGACCCCGGTCGCAGAGGTTAGTATTCTTCCTCCGCCCTTGCACGGATAAAAGTGTGTGCTCGAGAATAGAAAATAAAACCTTATTTTACTTTCTATAGTATTTGTTCTTAACCAATATTGGTTTTCAAAAAAAGCTAATGAGTTCTTCACTGACGGATTGATTGATTTTCATTCATCAGCCATCCATCCATACACCCAAATAGAGACAGACAAATTGCGACCAGTGAAAAACCATCGATGACAAACTCACGTTAATTTCTGTGTACAACACACATGAACACTGAATATAAAACAATTGAGATAGTGATTTTGAAAGATTTTTAGTTCCTAAATCGGCATCATATTTCCACTCGCCACTCGTGCGAGAGCAAACGTGATTAAAATCTATAGTATAGATATAGTTACATTAAATATTATACATTTAACTTAGATATTCAATAGTAAATAAATTAAATAAAATTAATTTCCAAAAGCGACAAGTACGAAATTGGCATTAACATTTTTCTCATTGGAAACAATGTGATTTGCATAGCCATTTGGAACAGATGGGTCAGACAATTGGCCGTACTAAATCTGTAATGGATAGTTCCGGCAATGTTCTATTTTATTGAGGATCCAAATGGTTTTTGAGGCAAAAGAATTTGTGAAGGCCATTGCGTGTACTAACGATAAACAATATTATATTTTCACATTTAGCTATAACCCTCGATGATTGTTCGTTGACACTTGGAAAATTTTGTCTAATATTTTTGTTTGTAAAATATCATTCAATTGTTTAAACGTTTCGGAACTGTAAATGCATTACTGGGAGTTTATAAGCACTTGTAATGATGATGAATTGTTTATAGTACTTTTGTATTTACTGGGCCTGGTCCTTGGATCCTAGTTGGATGGCGATCACCCTTGGTCTTTAAAAAACCGCCATAATAAGCTTGTTTTTCTCTAGATATAGATATCTTCTAGATAATTAGTTATTGATCATTAACAAAAACTTAAATCATCAGTTAAATCAAAAATATTAGACCTAAATCAGACTTTTCTATTTTTAAAACGGTCCAGTATATTGTGTTGAAGAAAATATCCTTACGTGTAAAATATCTTGGTGAGTCCTTGGTGGCCACCGTACGACAGCAGTTGACATATCAGCAGAGCCGCAAGCAGCGCCCGCGGCGGCGACATCCTGCAACCGCCGCCGGCGCATTGGCGACGCACCGATACACCTATACCGATACTGCGAGCAAACTCACAGGCCCGAAAGCACTGCAGGCGACCTCGATCCGACCCTGGCGAGTTGGGTCGGACTGTGAAGGTTTGGATGCGACACTGTTACGCACACTAATAGACACTGGTCCGGCACTGTTACGAACTTAATCCGATATTACAGACGAGGATCTAACACTATAATAGAGTCAAGAAAATATCGCACGATACATATTACAAGATACAATAACTTTTTCAGTCCGTCATGTCGAAACAGACATCAGTATAGCACTACACAATATGGCACATTTGTTTCATAGTAACATAAATTCAGGTAACAACAACACTGTCACAAGTTTGGTCAACAAACCAAGCACACAAAAAACTTAGACCCTGTTGATTCGTTTTCATAAAATTGATAGTGATCGGACAGTTGAAATATAGTAGCATCATTCTATAGTCAATAGTTAATTATTGTCGGCGAGATTACGCAAGTCAAAAGACAGGCAATATGTATTGAATATTCGAATTGAATACTGAACATGATTCTTTAATGTCGCTGTAAATATACGATTCGTTTATAGAGAGTTCAAAATTATAGGTAACTCATAATTCTACAATATAATAACTGTAAGCTATATTAAATTTACTTAAATCATTTAAGACGCCAATTTATAGCGATTCAACTATGTTTCTCAATAATATGGGAGGGAAGCGGTTTATTGCTGCAGGAACTTTCAACAGATTTATTTAATATCGGCGAAAGTTTATGACTTTGTCAAGGGCTTGATAATTAAGTCTCACATTTAAGTGAGGCATGGCTAATATTAATTTTGTATCATGCTATTTCAGTTTAGCTAGTTTGTAATTTAATTTAATTAAAATAATTTTCTTTCAAGACATAAAATATATGATACAAAAAGCTATCAGTTTAGAACCATCAATACATCTAAAATTAACTATATTTATCCAGATCATACATTTGGTTATATATCTCTTTCATTTCATATTGTTCTCCGCGCAGGAGCGGTGTAACAATACAAACCCCTGCAGCCGGGGTCGGCCTGTCGTAAAAGGCGACAAAACAACCCTTATGTCAACGGAAAGAGAGAAGAGGCCAGGAGATCCATAGGACGGGCTTCTGCTCAGTTTGGCCTCCTGTCTCCCTCTACTTCATTGAGCTACTGATAGTACTTTCATAACACACTTTCTACCTGTTGCACTTTTATATGTATGTACTGTCTTGTAATGTTTTGGGAGAAAATAAAGAATTTTTTCATTTTTTTCATTTCATTTCAGTTACGTGCTAGGGCCCCAAACCCATATAGGTGGCAACCACCCTTGGTCTATAAGTATGCCCTGTGTTGTGTTCCGGTATTAGAGCCCCAAGTCCCTGTGCCCTATGGAACAGTAGCGTGTTCGCGGTGCCCCTAGCGTCACAAACTGCTTACTAAGTGTGCCATCAGCCTGCATCTGCTGCTCCTCAGCAATAATATTAGGAAGGATATTTTATATTATTGATATTGCCATAAAATCTTGAATAAATATATTTGAGGTTGAAGAACACTGCAAATTATTTGTCCGATCACGTCAGCAAGATGGAAAATGAAAAATCCGCGTGTTTGCAAAACATACTTCACGCCAAACGACTCAAGGTGATAACCATGCCGGGCTACTACTCGAACAGGCTAACCTTTCCTATCAATAACTATAGTAACGCGCACTAGTTAGTGGTGGCTGCCAACTAGCTGTTCGCGTGAACTCTCATTAAACGACCTATATTCCGTTGACACGTCGACATCGTCTGGAATTAGCATACGTCACCTCGCGTAGATTGTTAATACATAACTTGCGATGACGTGTTCAAATATGAATTACAATGTTGATGAGTATAATATTCTAACCAAACTTATTGTGTAATGAAACAATGATTTTCAGAAAAGAGAAGTTCAAATCTATGTATGTGTAATATATATATATATATATATATATATATATATATATATATATATATATATATATATATATATATGGTAAAGCAAATATTATTAAGCAAACAAGAGCTTTATTAATAAAATTGAAGGTTACCCAAGTGTGGACAGCATCGCGTTGCATACATCCATATGCAGCGATAATGCTTAATATTAAATGGGCCGTCAGTCTGTCTGCTGTTCCTTCGGCAATAAAAAAATGTAGTTCGAACTCTCTGTAGGTATTCAACACATTATTATGAAAATGCTTTTAGAATGAGGGTAACTAGGAAAAATACTACCTACTTTTTTATTTTCACTATTAAAATATGTCTACCAGAACCTATATGTCTTCAAAAACACATGTAATATCCGTGAAACGCACTTTTCATCACAATGTCAATCGGCAGAGTAATGAAAATGTCACACGCCCTCAAACAGACGTCTGTATGCAAAAATTTAAGAGACCAATAAATCTCAAAAGTAAATAATCTTTAGAAAATTATATATAATATATTATCATTTTCCATGGTAGTTACTGACGTCTGTTAATTGTTAAACTTAACTAATCACTAAACTTGCGTTACATGCAGCGGCGCGCGGCAGATAAATGCAAATTGACTTTCTAAATTAAAAATACGATAACAACATCAATGTCAGTTGATAAGTGTGGATGATTTGAATTTATTAAATGTTACATGTTGATAAACACGTTTGTTAATATTAATGATCCAACTATTGTTTTAGTGTTGCCAAATTTTGGAACTCGTTCAGCGCTTAATTATATAGCGTATTACTATATACAGTTTAAAATGCATCGCTATTTATATATGCTGTTTACATATGTACACAATTAATATTTTATATAGATTTGAATAAGTTTTTTATGAACTTACATATACAACCATATAGAACATGATTATAGAATCTTGTATTCCCGGCTAGAATAAATGATATCTTTATTTCTACATTAATTAATTTAAGACTATTTATTAATAATTCAAGAATAAAATACGCCTACACATCGTACTATAAGGAAGAGCAAACTGATGATACAAAATGTACAACTGTATTTATTATCATCTAATGTACACGGTTCTAAGAATATTTAAAGTATTAAAAATAATTTTTTTTATTACTGAGGGACAGCAGACAGGCTGACGGCCCATTTAATAGTAAGCAGTTACTGTCGCCTATGGATGTTTGCGACACTAGGGGCACTGTGAACACGCCACTGTCCCATAAGGGTACAGGAACCTGGGTCACTTATGTTTGATATGGCGGCCTTGAGGTTGTTTAGTTGTCTTTTACGACAGACCAACCACGGCCGCAGAGGTTAGCATTCTTTCTTACGCCACCCCTGCACGGAAATGACATTGAAATAATATCAGTAACGGAGGAATGCGTTAGTATTGTCATAATAACATCTATTTTTGCTTCTTCTGCTAGTTGACAGACAGAAAAGGCCACCGTTTGATTTTCCTTAGGGTTAACAGGCTCTCTCTTATCTCTGAAAGACCAGAACCAGTCGGAGACATACGGGAGCGAGCTGCCTAGGGCTGTTTCAATGAAGGCGTGCACCGGTGAATTGCACGGGAGTCCCATACTAACCCGCCACAAGCGCCCCCCTCCGGGCCAGTGGGGTGTACATCAAGCATTTTCACCTCATGAAAAAACTGGACGCATCCAAACCCATTTACCCCCGACTATGAGGTACACCGCTGAGTAACATTAAAGGCTAAACTTGTGCGTTACCTTTTTGCATCTTCAGTGTATCCTCAAGCAAATTGATTTCGCCAAATATAGTTTTGCAGGAGGGCACCGCCATAAGACTTCTCAAACTCAAAATATTCCTCATATTTAGCAAAATGAATAATCATATTCATTATTAAATAAAAAAAAAAAACATAAAGAAACCTTATGTTTATTTCCAGCGGGAACCACGCGGCTACTAGAAATGTATTGAATATTATCTTGAAATTTAATTGCATTTACAATATTTATCAAGTATAAAATAGTCGTTCCAGTTATTCTAGAAGATAAGAGAACGGATATAAAAGATATTGCCAGACAATATCATTGAATAATTTTGCAAGTCTAAAATGCAACCGGTTCGACTGGAATCATGTAAATATATTTTACTCAAATATACATTTTTCTTATTGATTTATTGTTCTCATTTTTGCTATATATTTATCTGTTAAATTTCCTATTAAATTACTCCTTAAAAGATATGCTCATAAGAAAAATAATGGTATGAAATCCTTTCGAGGTTGCTTGGTTCGTAATAATAAGTTATCAATTAAACGCCCTAAAAAGATAAATTTAAGCACTTTTATTAATTTTATTTATGAAGAAAAGCGTAAGAGCACTAACGCAAATTGAGTGCATTAGTTTCGCCCGGTTACTATAGCCAATAGCAGACCCTGGGGTCTTTACAGTAAGCTTTGGATGCAACCAGGTTTAACGTCTTGGATGATCAAAATCAATTAAGTGATATATTTCAATAACTTAATGCCTTTTTACTTTTTGTTTTGTTTCAATTTATAATATTTTATACATAAATTACGGAAAAAGAAACATAAAAAAAATGTTTATAGTGAAACCAACTCTCCAGTGATGCTTTTGTTTATTTTCAGTCTTTATTAATCAATTTTGAATACATTATCATTAATTTTTTTTCGAAACATTTGTTCGCTATGTTCGTACAATAATGTACGATGATATACTCGTATATTTCCAAAACATGTATTTGAAAATCATATCAATTACTAAGGACTACATTTGATTACCTCACATTTCTTTACTAAATTCATTTTTCTACGGAAACAGGCACGATGAAATAAAGGTACCTAGTCCACGTGTCGTGACGTACTTACGGACTTTGGCGTAACTAACAGTTTTCCGGCGATTGTGACGTCAAATGACAAGTCTTATGAGATATTTGTTATTGACACTGCAATTTAAAGACAAAACATACTACAGTTTCAACTTTCAAGTTTTAAGTTTTTTTACTAACATAATAGGTACATTATCATAAACAAATTAAAGAAAAAGTTTACAATAACTAAAAGCTATGTACCTATATATATGACACAGATGGTTCAATATTAACTGTGTGGTCATTGTTCGCATTCACCTCCGATACTAGCGAGCTTATTATTCTCAACTACGAGTATTACATTTTTTACCTTTACATTCAATTTATAGATTTCAACTAATTAATATTCTATGTTTCAGTTGGTTTACCTGGAGGAGATTGCTTAAAGCGATAAGATCGCCTTTCGTTTTCCTGTGTTATTATTGTAAGAACGGAACGTTATTAGTAAGGGTTATATGTCAATAGTTTTGACATTTGACAGATCTTCCACTTGAAAATAAAACATAATATAAGAGAACACGTAGTTTTTAATCTAAAATAATATTAAGTATTAAAATGGAAATAAAAGTAAAATAAATTATAAAACTGTTTAAATGTAATCCTTAGTTGATAAGAATATAACCAAAGGACAACCCACGCTCTACGTGGTAGGGCCCCAAGCCCGTCTGGATGGCGACCGCCTTTAGTCCTAAGTATGCCGCCATAATAACTTTGTGTTGCGTTCCGGCATTAGTGACCCAAATTCCTGTAGCCTTATGAAACAGCAGCGTGTTCGCGATGCCACTGGCTTTGCAAACACCCATAGGCTACGGTAACTCTTAAATTCTAAGAGGGCCGTCAGCCTGTCTACTGTCCTACAGCAATAAAAAACTAATTTTGTGTACAAGTTTTATATAAATATTAAACATATTTTGAACTGTTACATTATTGTCAGTGGCGGATTATCTTTAAGGCAAACTAGGCATGTGTCTAGGGCCTGGGGGCCTAGCAGAGTAATGCCAAAAGGCGATCCTGCGAAGCCCCCTCTAAGGCCAAGAGTGGCGACCGGGGTTTTTAGTGGGTAGGACCGGCGGCCTTGGCCCCCGGTCCGCCCGAGGGGAGTAGGCAGCCCCCTCGGGAGGTAATCCCACATACCCCACCGACCTTCCCCCGGAGGCTGGTGGAAACTGTAACAGTTTTCCTCGGTATAAAAAAAAAAGGCATGTGTCTAGGGGCGCGCGCGGATCTAATTACTTAAAATAATTATATTTTCTTAAGAACTTTCGGACCACGCTTGGCGACTTCATTACACCTACACATACTGCAAACATTATTATTATTAGGTAAAAAATAGTAATATTTCGGCAATTCAGTATGCGAACGATTCAAAACAGGTGAAAGGAGCGCGGGGGACATCCCGCCCCGCTTAAAGGCTAAGACTCTCTTAGGAAATTCGTAACAAAGAGGAAAGGGCTCGTTAGGTTCTAGCCTAGGGTGACGTTAAAATTTAATGCGCCACTGTCATTATGATTTGTAAAAAAAAACAATTTATAATAAACATTCCAGCGAATAACCCACTCACATTTCAAAGTCGTGTAAATGTAAATAATCCTTAATAGTCACTCATGTATAACTTCTACAAACAAGATAAAAACCAATAAACTAATTACGGGTTCATACTGCTGAGATTTATTTAAATATGATATTACGATAATAACACTTTATCGCGGGGAAGGCTTTAATGTATAAAGAATATCATCAAAAAATAAATAAGCAAATATTTAAATTACGATCAGCAGGTAAATGGCGAACGATGCTTTTTTTAATTGTTTACGATGTCACAAATGTCGTCTTACATTTTAAACCTTGTTAATTACTCCAGTTTAGTCTAGCGTGAGGAGTGGGCTTAAGTAAATAGGTTCTGTCTTCTGTATTAGCTAAGTCGGCTAATGAAAAGGATAATATTTCTGTCGTGTATTCGAACATTCACGGAACACCGAAATATAAATAACATAGGGTATGTTACCCTATGTATACCCTATAAAAGGGTTATGACTGTTGTGGGTAGTTTTAGTTCTTATATTATTATATCGAAGATGGGAGACCATGAAGCAGTTTTTCGGAATATTAACCAGATAGCTGCACGCGCGGTTGTTCTGCTCGTCCAGCTCCCCCTGTGTGAGGAAGATGCCGAGGTTCATCACCCCCCCCCCCCCCCATGGCATTGAAGAAGCCTGACTAGTATGTCACGTCCGTGGCTTCTGCAGTCAGGGCGTGTAAAGAACACCAGAGTAGTTTTAATGGGTGCGTCCCCCAGCCTAGAAAAGGGGGCGTACGGGCGCATTGTACGGTGAGTCCCACACTATCTTGCAACCCCGTTCCCATGTAACGGGGTGTGCGTCAGGCATTTCTACCTCCCATAAAAGGTCTTTGGTAATATATAATATTAGGGGACATCCATTAATTACGTGAGCTCAGAATGGGGGGGGGGTCCAATGAAATCTCACCAAATCTCATTTAAATCGAGGGGAGGATAATCGAAAATCTCACGTCACCTTCAAAAAATATAAAATATTACAGATAATAAAAAATATGTTTTTATCTGTTTTTTTTACTTTGTATTTTATTTAATTTAAATTAATTAATTATAGTATACCTGAACGGTTTATTATTTTCCCGAATAGTAAAAATAAATTTTAGTTTAAAATATTTTTAGCGCCAATCTCACCTAAGGGGAGGGGGGGGGGAGTCTAAACTGATCGAAAAATAGCTCACGTAATTAATGGATATCCCCTTACAAGTAATGCTAATAAGAAAAAATACGTTGTAACACTCCAGTATCGTCCATTAATTGTCATTTAAACACGAGGCTAAAATTACTCCTTATTTCAATATTTCACGTGTTTTTATGAAACTAGAACAACCAAAATCACGTGGATATGTCCACATGCTACTAAGTAATATTGCTCAGTCATTAACAATGTAAAACTAAACGACCTTGCCTAGCTCATTAGTTTTACTGGCATTTTCTCGAAAATAGACCAATAAGGTCAAGGATGTTTTGAAAAATTAGACGTTTTTAGCAAGATTTCTCCAATACACAAGATACTTGGAGACAATAAGATATCAGTTATGTTTTATAAAGACTAATAAAATACATATTTTATTAGTCATTTTAAAACATCGCATCACAACTACACCACCCCACCTCAAAGCAATGCTAATGACATATATTTGACATGTATGACACGCTATAGAAAGACAGAAATAAGTTTATTTTAGTACAATACACACACACAATAAATAAATAAAAACTATTTATAAAACAAACAAAACAGAAATACGAAAAGTAATTAAATAATGGAAGTGTATGTCCTAAAAAGGATCTAGCTCATTATGTATGTTAGTCTATACTGACTAACGCTGATCTTCCGCTAAACCCAAAATGGAAGTCACGATAGTAGAACACTACCAAATTTAAGTATAATAATAATTAATTAATAATAATAATGCACTAATTAATATATACGAGGGTGTACAAAAAACATGCGGGGCAGTCTTTGGGGACTGCCGATAGAAGTGAAAACTAAGTAACTGTGAATTGTATCGTCGAGCTATTAAATTATAATTTTCGGTTTATAAAAATTGTTTATGATCAAGCATTAAAGTTTAAATTGGTCATTAACACTTCTTTACAAACCAAAAATTGTTCACCCAAAAAGTGCTCAACGCGCATAAGGAAGTTTTCACTTCAAAAACTCAATTGGATTTCATTGTAATAAAGTCGCAATTCGAATAGATATATATAAATAATGCAATGCAATTCTTTAAAAGTTACATTATAAAATAAACCTTAAATCATTATTAATAAGGTTGGTATTACTGGAGCAAAACTCCGTCTTACGTCTTAAGAATTTCTACGACCAGGACACGTGACCTGACGCGAGTTTTACATTTTTTACCCATCACAAAAAAGTGCACAACGCCGCTAAAGTTTTCACTTCAAAAAAGCTTATAAAAAGCTATTGGCTACACATTAATACATTGTGTCTTGATTTCTAAACCAATTGTTTTATTGCAATTGCAAAAAGAATGATGAAATAAACGCTGCAGTGCTCACTAAAACAATGCTTGGATTAAACTATCAAGGATTAAGGAACCGCGACAATTATGGCAACAGAGACTTATAAGAAAAAAACGTGTATACAATCAATTACAGTTACAACATATATCTTATTACAATACAAATTCTAAACAAAATATGTATTATAACATTATAATAATATTAGTACAGACATCTCGTGATGACACAACTTGAGCATGCGAAGACTAAGTAGGAACTGACTTGAAAAGGTTTGGTTCGCAACACATGAGAGACTTAAACTACCCCACCACGCGTTCTCATACGGCGAGGTGTATCTTATAGTGAAAAAAAGACGTCTCGTCGAAATCGAAAGTAGCATGATAGACGTGGGTCCATTAACTAAGTAATGTGAAGCTGACCTCGGAACAAAACGCTATTTGTTTTAATTAGATTTTGTTACATTTGAAAGTCTAATGATAGATGATATCGCGGAGTTGATTTGTTGTTACTAAAGCTTTTGAACGACGCCCACAGATTTGTATTGCATCTATCAATTAGCCCTCGTGTGTTTGATAAAATTAATGATAGTATAATTATCTTAGTGGAAAGTGATCAACTACAAATAATAATTTCACAACACGAGATCAATAAACGAGTATGCGACTAACTTGATACATTTTATAACATATAAAGAAATAATAGCAGGATGACCGAGCTTTGCTCGGTATTTTTTTTATAAATTGTGTTTTTTGGAAATTAACAATTGATTTTCTTAGTCTAACCTCAAAGCAAACACTCATTGACTTCTTGTTACTTAACAACCCCATCTGCTGGAATAGCTTTAGTGTTGTTGTGTCGTTAAAGCAATTTAAAAAAAATAGTATTATTATTCGCCGATAGATGTCAGGAAGTCATTTTTCAGTTTAAATTGGGACTACTCAAACGCCACCTTTTGACATTTTCTAGAAATGATTCCTAGCTAGATCGATTTATCGCCCCCGAAACCCCCCGTAGACTAAATTTCATGAAAATTGTTGCAGCCGATTCCGAGATTCCAATTATATATATATACACAAGAATTGCTCGTTTAAAGATATAGGATATACCAGTATACAATGTAATCGGTATATCGAAGAAAATAAAACGGTTGTTCTTAATTAAAACCATTTTTGGTCATTTATTTTAAACGTAGGTTTCATCGGGGTTTCAGTCTTTATTTTACAAATTTCTACAAAAATAAATTTACAATACCTTATGTATACTTTTATTATAAATACAGCACTAAAAGATTATTTTCATGTTATTTATTATTAATTGTGATTGTATGCTGTTAACATTAAAACATTTACATGATATTTAGTAGGAATGAAAAATATAAGGAAGAAAGAGATGGGTGTAAGTGGATAAATGAAATTACTAGTGTCAAGTGAAGAAGAAAAAAGTAAACTTCTTTATTTTATTGAAAGAGTAATTTTAATTTCTAATAAAAATGTAAATGATAGATACCATTTACTGGCAATTAAGGTTATTTTTGATGTTTTCATTAATATATAGTAGTCACACAACGAACATCAGCTATCACTAGAAGTATTTTTGTAGTATACTTGATAATATCAACAAGAAAGAAACCACATAGAAATATCTGCAGAAAGAGTACTTACTACAAAAGATCAAGACAAATATTTAATCATAGAAACCAAAGAGAAGATATTATTATGCACAAATGATTTCCTCTTCAATTTAAACAATGTATTACCAAATCTAATATTACATACATACATATAATCACGCCTCTTTCCCGTAGGGGTAGGCAGAGACCACTTCTTTCCACTTGCTACGATCCTTACATACTTGTTTCTCTTCGTCCACTTTCATTATTCCCTTCATACATGCCCTTCGGTTTAGGGTACTCTTGACCTGGCCTTTTTTCAAGACGTCCCTGATCTGGTCTTGAAACGTCCGCCTAGATCTACCCCTTCCAACACTTCCATTCACACTCGCCTTATACACTTTTTTCGTCAATCGTTCTTCATTCATTCTCTCGACATGGCCAAACCATCTCAGCATACCTTTCTCAATTTAAACAATGTATTATCAAATCTAATATTATAGCATCAAAATAAAAAAATATATTTTATATTAACCTTGCCTAAAGGGACTCCTTTTAATAATATATTTTAGTTATTTTATTATATTTTTTAAGGTTTTTAGTTTTAGGTTCATTGTTCTAGTATATATTTCATACTATGTATATTTTATTTATTTGTATAGATTTAATCTTTAATTTCCTAATTATGAACTAGATGTTATTGCCCCCAATACAAAGTATTGCTCTCAAAGAAGAATCTAAATTAACAATAATTCGACTTTAAGAAACACTTGGTAATCATTTTATATTCCTATATCGGAATTACAATCATCACGCACTCGTCTGGCTTAGCCTAGACTAGACTGCAAGGCTGCTATGTACAAGTTCGGTGCTTTCCCCTCATCGCGTAGGTGCAATGTCCGATGTAGGTGGGCAGGTTCTGTATACCTGTCTCATGGATAAGGCGGTATGTTCATAATATTTCTGTATTTTACCGTTTTTATCTTTACATCTGTCAACAAAATTGTGATCTTAAAAATTACATAGTTTTTCTATAATTAAATCTTTTCTCCGTTCTGTAAATCGTTATTTATTTTTGTTAGGAAGGACGTTTTATCGTATTCATCTAGCGAAACGTTTCAATATAAATTCATGATCTTTCGAGGAAATTACACAACATCGACTAAATTATAAAGGAAAGCCAAATGCGCCAGACATCATTGTTAACTCGCTTATGCCTTTATTGATCGGGGTTAACTACTGGTAAATACCGAACTTGGATTTCTTGGTAAATATTACATTAAGTCATGGATTTATCTATTCTATTCTATCTAATGTGAGCTCGGTACAGCATGTTCCTTCGTTCTTTTTCAATCTTTTGAAACCTTGATCTCTTTTTGATCGTATCTTTCAAATACATATTTATTGACTGATTTTTCTTATAGCATCCATCAATTTAAGCAAATTAACTTAATCGTATCCACGTCTGCAGAGCTCTAACATTTAACCGAAAAAGTTTGATAAACAGTTTAACATTTTCAATACAATTACCGTTAGAGAACATTTGTTATATTTATAACTAGAGCCTACAGTTTATACGATCGCATATATAAAATCAGATAGAAAATAAATCACTAGTTTATAGTTATTTCCCATTAAATCCAATATTGAAGTCATAATAAATCTAAATTTATGACTGTATAGTAAGAGTTATTTTAACAATTCAGTGCTATTAAAATCTAGAATAATTTATTTGTTATTGAATAGTCATATTACAATGGCTAAAATGAAATTTCGGCAATTACAAATTTAATGTAGGATCAAGAATTAAATTATTTTTAAAGAGTAATACTAATTAATCAAAACTAAAACACGGTACAAAGTTAACTCAAAAAAAATGTTGATATGAACTTAAATTTTACACCGTAGGATATTAACCCAGAAACGATCAAATAAACGTACGCACACAATAAGCTGGAGCAGTCGTGCGATGAATGACCTAAAACGATAGCACAATAGAGTTTAACTAATTCCTTATTTTTAAGACCTGAACGCTACCATTATCTAAACTGAAATTTCACTAATAATAAAAAACACGATGCGTCGCTGTCAGTTATTTCTGTAAGCGTTTCGTCACTGTTGCAATCAAAACTATACTTCAGAGCTGTGAAACTTGTATATCCCGTTTATCGTAGCCATTCCTTTTTCCATTCAAAGAGGCACATGAATAAAAAAAAACCGTACGACGCGATTCTTTGACTTACTTTGGACAAAATGAGTAGTGATTTTTTCGCCACGCAGCCAACATTTACGATAATTAACATTTGTTATAATTATATCTTCGATCAAACCCTGCTCAGTAGATCTTCATTAATACCTCGTTATGTTTAAACAATTCAATAAAATGAAATTAAAAGTATATGTCATTAAATAATTGCATTAATAATTCACTACCGCGAAACTTGCTTAGAGCACTTTAATCTGAATCAAGTTTCAATAGAGACAAATCACATCTCGCAAGAGATCAGTCACACGAAACGGCAAAGGCAATAGATTACACACCTTTCTGCATTCTACAACTTTTGACTCACCAAATGTCCTACTGGGTTGATTAATTGATTTATACAGTCGATCGGGTATAGAATAACAATCACCAATTATTTATAGTTCAACCGCCGCGCCGTCACTAGGTCTATAGATAACTTTGTAAGCGTTGCTGCCATGTGACATTTTGCTACTTGTTTGACAACACTCATTGTCCTGTCTTGTTTCAACACTGTGCATTGTTTTGCATAGTTGAGGTGTTATTTTGCAGCCGGTGTCAGATCGTTAGTATTGTCTTACTATTGGTTAACGTTTTTAAGCGGCCTTAATAGCCATTAACCTATATTCGAAAATGACACATGAAGCGATGAATATGATTCAAGAGATTATACAATTACTAGATAACGTAGCATCTTTGATGAGAGAACTTGTAGAGGAGTTATGAAATGTTAAATGTTACTTTATTTAATCAATATAGTACCTTGTAAATTAGCTTGTAATTGTAAATATCACAATCATATTATAATCTAGTAGAATTAAAACTTATATTAACGAATTACGATGAATGTTGAAAATTAAAATAACATATTTTACACCAGCCAGTCTCAACGAAAGAATAATTATATAGAATCCACAACAATTTAATTAGTAATTGCAGATAAAATTACATTTATCTGCAAAAATGCGTTACAAATTGTTAGGGTAGTAATAAATATTGTCATCATTATAACTAGATTATAACTAAACTTAATTTTTTTAAAGTAACAAAACTAATTTAAATTATAGAATAACTCTCGACTGTGCCAGCATGTTGGTGAAGCTCCTGGTATTGCAAACATTCATCAGCGATGATAAGCAATTATCACCATAAGGGTTAGACTACTAAAACGGATAATATTCCTCCAATGAGAAAAATAGTTGTAATTTCTCACGTCAAAAATTTTAAACAAGTCAATACAAACAATATAAGTTTAAATTTGTTTATACCGATTAATCTTAACACGCAATCTGTGTGCAGTTTTCCAACCTTGGCCTTTTTAATCTTGAAGGCTGGGAAGTGAATTGTATAAGGTATAAATAAGACTGATAAAAGAAAAACATTTCAGTAATGTTAAACAACGACTGTAACTGCAATGTTCGATATATTTTTAATACCAGTTTAGAAAATAAAATAAATAAATAAATAATGAGAATGTGCATACTTAATAGTTTAATAAGTATTGTATATAAGTATGTAGTTACTAAGTAAGAAAAGGGATACAATACAATAAACTATTATATTTTGTTTATCAATATAATGCCAATGTGGAATGACAAACTAGAAAACAAGTGTTTTACAATTTTATTGTACTGAATTTAATTACTTGTCATTTCGAAGATATTATTAACAATAACGCAGTACATATATCGACTTGATTTATAATTAATGAGTGTCATAATGAGTCCGCTTTCACTTATACAACAATTGTCCGACTACCATAAACAATTTAAATAATTATATTACCATAAAATTTATTCGCCCATTGTATATAATCTAGCAATAAAACTGATATATTGTCTTTGGTATTAATTAACTAGAAGTAATGTTTAACCGCCGGGGTGCTGTTGGTGCGCGCGCGACTTTCGACATTGTCAAACAATAGTCAGTAAATTTAACAGTTGCAGTACCTATACTGTTCGACAATTCTCGCTCGTTATCTCGCCCACGCTTGATTATTTTAGCTAGTGATGGGTGAAAAAGGTCATTATTTCATTAATATTATTTTTAATTTCATTCGCCAGGCAAAATTAATAACAATTAGTTTAAAAATTATTTTATTTACTTTGTTAATAATAAATTTTCGTCGGTTTCATGGTCCAGGTGAAAGAACAGCGCTGGTCTTAGTTGGCTAGCATCATGCTGAGTCTAGATCAAGTTTAGGGCAATAATGGTTTTTTGCTTATTTTTGTATTTTTTTTTATTGCATAGGACAGCAGACAGGCTGACAGCCCGCTTAGAATTTAGCAGTTACCGTCGCCTATAGGTGTTTGCAATGCCAGTGGCATCGCGAACACGCTGCTGTCCCATAAGGGTACAGGAACTTTGGTCACTAATGCCGGAATACAACACAAGGTTATTATGGCGGCATACTTAAGACCAAAGGTGGTCGCCATCCAGACGGGCTTGTGGCCATACCACGTAGCTAGGGTGGTTTGTTTTGTCGCCTTTGACGACAGAACGACCCCGGCCACAGAGGTTAGTATTCTTTCTCCGCCCCTGCACGGATAGAATTAAACAATTAAAAACGGATAGATCAGACGATTTGTTAATTTTTCCTAATTAATGTTAATTTTACCTTGAGTTTTTTACGATACTTAAAAAAGGAGAATTTATCATTTTATCCATTTACCAACCTCTTCGTAACAGCCAAGTATATTATGACAAAATATAAAATGAATATTGTTTAAAATCTTTATTGTCTTTCGGGTTGTCATTCCGTACATGATAAATTTTGCTTACCACATTTCACTTGCAATGCATATTATTGCAAGTGATGTATCACAACAATCGTTTAATAATACTTCTCAAAATCAAAAATTACATAAGTATATAATAACGATTTGTAAATAACAGATGTAAAAAAGTATAAATATTGAGAACGTTAAACAATATAAAATTTCGCGAATATTTTATTTAAATTAAACTATATGTATTGTGTAAATTAATCGTTATGATAATTTTCTTTACAATAAATTAAATCAATTTCTTTAAAAATTATCAAAACTAATATGTGCTTTAATTTTTAATCTTTATAGATATTTTTATTATTTAAATAGAAAAACATATTTAGTATGTTGTGACTTTATTTAGACTATTTTTTTTATTGCTGTGGGACAGCAGACGAGCTGACGGCCCACTTAATTGTAAGTAGTAACCGTCGCCTACGGATGTTTGCTGCGCTAGAAGCGCCGCGAACACGATGCTGTCCGCATTAGTGTACTAGATAGAACCTGAGTGAATAATGCTGGAACACAACACGAGATTATGACTGCATACTTATCGATTAGAGATTGCCACCCACCCAGACGGGCTTAGGGCCCTATTACGTAGTAACCTGAACAAGTTGCGCGGCTACTCCATAAAGGATTCGGTTGATCAGATAGCAATCCTTTGAGAACCAAAATAAGCCCATAACAATTACAATTATTGGATAAATACGGTGCATTTTCCAACACTATTTCACAAATACGCGTCATTTAGGTCGCACATTGAACCTTTCTAATCTTATTCTAAGTTAAGGATTACATCTTGAGCTTGCTCTTTCAGTTGACACACCCGATGCCTACAATTATAATTTGATTGATGCCCTAGCTTTCTATGAAAACAGAGCGGTAAATTTACGCGAAATAATATTCATCTTAATATTTGAAAGAAAGAAATATTTTATTTCAGAACAAGCTATACAATTACAAAAAGAGTTTCTTAAGTAATAACAACAACAATAATTTAGGACAAAGAAAAAAAAATCAATAAAAATATGTGCGATCTAAAATGTGCTTGTCCTAAAATAGGGTCCAGCTCAGCATTTGCTGGTCAATAAGGCCAGCGACGATCTTCCGCTTGAATCTTATTATGGACTGTTGTTATTAATTTCAACAGTTTTATTTCTTGCAAAATTTACATATTAGTTGCATACAATACTAACACTTCGGGAGTTCAAGAATCTTACGGATTACATAGCTTGACTTCTGCACGCCTATTAGCATTGGTACATGACTGTGCCATATCCTCTTTCTGAACACAGAGCTATAAGAAAATATGGGGAAAATTTTAACTTTCCAATTGGAAAGTTAAAAGAAGCGATTGTAATTACCAACCAGGATCTTCAACAAATAGTCGACTGGAGCAAAGAACATGGACTTAAAGTAAATCCTTCAAAAACCCAATTCATTGTCATAGGTAGTCCCAAAATGCTCCAGCGGATTGACTGGCTTACTTTACCGGATATAAAATGTAATGGTGTCATTATTACTCCAAGCGATAGAGTTAAGAACTTAGGTATTACAATCGATAATACTTTATCATGGAATCCTCATCTCCAAGAATTAAGTAAAAAAATGTTTGCAACCGCTGCTTCGCTGAAAAGAATCCGCAACTTCCTTCCTCATGCCACTAAAATTGCGCTCGCCCGGTCCTTGCTTTTACCTATCTTAGACTACGCTGACGCCTGCTATCTTGATCTCACTGAAATTCAGCTTGATAAACTTGAGCGACTGCAAAATTTCTGTATTCGTTTTATCTTTGGTCTTCGTAAATTTGATCATATTTCCGAATTTCGTAACAAGCTCAAGTGGCTGCCCATCCGCTTTCGTCGGAATGCTCATATCCTCTCTTTACTCTTCAACATTCTGTTCAATTCCAAAACTCCCTGCTATCTAAAAGAGCGTTTTGAATTATTCAAACGTAGTGACGTTAAATCCTTGAGACCTGCAGGGAACTTGCTATTAACAGTGCCCTCAAATAACTCCACATTTTATGGAAAATCATTTACCATTACTGCTGTGAAACTCTGGAACTCGCTACCTGCTAATATTCGAGAAGCTCAGTCCATTTACTCCTTCAAGAAGCTTCTGCATGAACACTTTTTAAAATCAAGTATTTAATTTCTTACTTTACTCCCATTCTGTTTCACTTTTCTTTTTCTTATTTATTTAAGTATAGAATTGTGTATTTATGTATACTTCTTTATACTATCTACATGTACCTATAGATATTTGCAAACCTTCCCACACATTACATTTTTATTTGTTTTATTGATCACTCCTGTCCATCCAAAGGTTGCCTGGAAGAGATCGCTTCAAGCGATAAGGCCGCCACTTGTACAATGTACTATTTTAAAATATATTATGTAATCTGTAATTTTTTTGTACAATAAAGAATAAATAAATAAATAAATGGGGATATTTCCAACATATAAATATTATTACAATATTTTCTGTTTGTGAAATGTTTGGCATACAGCTGCATGCCGTTGATTCGTATTAGGTGTAATATAAAATTCGTGAAATCAGTTTTGCAACTAAACATTTACTTAATAGGGCTAATAATTTATAAATTAGAACCATATGTTGGTCTGCTATAAGCCATATGCTAAACATCAACAAAACATATTTATTTATACTACATGCACAATTATAGTCACACTGGACAAGTAAATAGTTTTTATAATACGTACATGCAAATACTGTATTGGTCAACGTGTGATTTTAAGTACAGATATTTTTACTTTAAAAGGGTAGTTCCTAAACTAATGAAAGCTTTATAAATCGACGAAGTGGAAGTACGAGCTATATTAAGTTAATTAGAACAAGATTACGCATTTTAGCACTAAACCACAAATGTACCCTAAACCATATAAAATCCTATTTATATCAATGTGAATCAGGCCAACAACCTGTGGGCTGGACACGTTAATTTCAAACAGTAGTCGGTTAATGACTATTTTAAGGTTAAATTATTCGAATTTTCAAGATCAAAAAACACAGAACACATTTTACTTATTTCTATAACTACGATTATTATTAGATGATTAACCTCAAAGACCACGCACGCACGCACACGCATGCACGCACGCACTCACATATTATACAAAAATATAATTAAAAGGAGGTACAGATACCGTAAAATTAATATAAACACTAGCTGACCTGGCATACGTTGTTCTGCCATACAAAAAAGAAAATGATCTGTTTAACATTTTGAGGTTATGTTCTGATATGCGAAAAATAAAAATCCCAGAACTCGATTGCAGCGCCACCGACTGGGTCCAATTGTGAATCTAAACCATTCTTGAATCCACTTGGACGCACACAAAACATTTCAACAAAATCGGTCCAGCCGTTTAGGAGGAGTTCAGTGACATACACACGCACATAAGAATTATATATTTAAGATTTTTGTCTTATGACATAATAAAACAGGAGTAGTGGCAGACCAAAAAAAAAAAACGGCTAACAGAGGAGATTGGAAGGAGAAAACGACCCTATATAATGTGTGATAAGGGTAGAAAGAAGAATGGTTCTCAATTACCGAAAACAAATCATAAAATCTCAAAATAGACGAACACACCAAGGTTCGCCACCGACCTCGTTACAAAGGCGACAGTGAGCAAGCGGGTTCGCCCGCTCATGTATTTCGTATATCGATCTGTGTGAAATTTCTCCTTTTGAAATTTATCGCCTGACCAGATCTTGTCTGATTTAGAATCAAGTGGTTATCGTAAAAGGCACTCATTTACCTGCAAGTTAGGCGTAAATGTAAATTCTATTCGCACTGCTTATTTCGTGCTAAATCACTTTGTAACGGAGATAAGGTACGCTGGGAATGTCTAACACTGAATGTACGAGAGTAATATCTCGACTAGAATTCTACTTGTAATTTAAAAGGTATTCGACTCGCTTGACTTCGGCTATTTGTCTGAATTTAATTACAGTGTCTGTTTCTTAAATGTTACATTTACTTCGGGCTGTATTTATTATAATTAATTCTTTATAAATGCTAATAAGCTTGGCGATGCATGTCAGAAATAATAGAGCCACCTCATCACGTAACCAGGGAGTCGTTAAAGACGACAGTTAGATTACTTCTACTAGTCTACAGCCAGCAAATCAAAGACATCGCAAATCAGACGGATGGGTGGATTGAGTCACTCTTCGTACAAAAAAAAAATGTTTCAGTCTAAAATGTAATAAACAATAGAGGCGCCACGAAACACGTTTATGTTGTAGCAAATTTTGAGCTGCGAAATGCAACCAGATTCAAACGCTTAGATCAATATTATAAATGACCATACTATTTAATTACATTTTAAATTTTGTATGGATAAATAAGCGATATTTATTTTGTTAATTTAACTTGATTATTGTAAAAAAAACATTAGACATTCCTACAGTTGATGAGTTATTTCATTTCTTTACTCGTTTACTTCAGCTTCGTGGAATTTATTTCAAAAATAAAATATTTTATTTTCAACGCGTAATTCATTCATGTACACAATTATAAGGAACACAATTCAAGTGTGAAAAGATTACGAGTGAGATTCGCTGTCATCGTCGACATAAAAGCAAAGCATCTAAAAAAAAAAGGTGAAATTGCTTTATTTTCCACCATCTCCGTAAATAACGTGTATATGAGTGAGGTAATTTTTATTTTGAAGCTTTTTGGATATTTATTTTAGGTGGAACGTATCAAAAAGCCGCATTAAATTAGACACGAAATTAACTCGAATAGGTACTATAATTAGTACTTATAATTATGATTTAATAAATTATTCTAAAAGGTCACGGTTGAGAACACTGTAAACAATAATTTCTACGACTTTTCTCTTATTTTCACACAATAAAACAATAATTGTATTATAAAAATAAATTTAATAAGCGTTTTAAGTGATGCGAACAAAACGGTTAACTTACGATCACTCGGTTAAATAAAACGCATAAATTTGTAACATTATTAGTATATTTGTAAAGTTCGAGCTAATTAAAAACGGCACAAATATCTGGAAGCCTTGAAATTTCTACATGCAACTCTTAATTTACCGTTAATACAAACTGCTTAGACTGTGAAGTACTCCGTTACGTACGTATTATAAACGAATGTTAATTAAAACTACTTCGAAACAAAAACAGTGTTTTATAAGAAATTTTTATATCCGACTAATATATTATATTAAATGTATTCAAACGCAAAATAAAAGTAGGATCGGATCGTATTCTTTCTGTTGCCGGTCTCGTAACAATGGACTTTTTACATGAGCAGGATGTTAACCTGTCGCAACCCCCAAAATGCTGGAGGACCACACGCTACGTTGGTCAGCGAACAATTCGGGCTTAGTCGGTTAGCTAGCTAAGCTGTACTACCGACCTTCCCCCATCCGCCGCAAAGGATCAGCGCGAAGAAACGAACGTCAGTAAGACGTTTGATACGTTCAAGACCTGCTCAACCTCGGACGTAGCTAATGGTGAGAGCTAGCGCAAGACCGAGGGGTATAGCGTGATCTGAGGTCGGAGGACAAGACTCACATTGGATCGTTGCGTCACCGTAGTTAGTTAAAATAAAAGTACGTTGAACGACGATTAGGATAAAAATACTCCCCCTTGTAGAGACTGTGGGGGGGACCAAACGATTTTTCTACGTTAATTAGCATTACGCAGCTCATCCGGATATGTGTATAATTACTCTATCGAAAAGAAAAAGAAAGTACATCTTCTTGGTAGACTATAAAGATACAGTGTTAACCAACATTGATACCGCATTGGTAATTCAACAAATTCCCGTTAAGTGATAGGGATAACTATTTGTGATAATTTTAACCTCCATATGCATTATCTGGGTTAACATTATCGCTAATAGTCAGCCCTGTCACCTCCTATCTCTATGTATGTAGACTAGATTAGACTAGATAGGTCAAGTGTTAGTGAGGTCTTGTCAGTTATTCATATGGAAAACTAGCTGTACTCGGCAAACGTAGGTGTGCCATATAAATTAAATAAAAAGTTGTCTATGTCCTTTTTCAAGGCCCAATCTATTTCTATACCGAAATTTATCAAAATTGGTTCAACGTTTTAGGCGTGAAAAGGTAACAGACAGATTACTTTCACATTTATAATATTACTAAATGACCCAGCAAGTATTGTAATGCCAACTAAATTTGAAAAAAAATAGCCTACGACCTTCTCTGAGGTTCAATCTATCTCTATACCGAATATCATCAAAATTAGTTCAGCAGTTTATACGTGAAAACATAACAGACAGACAGACAGATTATTTTCACATTTATAATATTAGTATGCATTATAGCAAATAAACATCGAATGTTCCTTTAGCTATTGAACTTGTAATACTCGATGAATGGTGCTAATTATTTGTGATAGTAATACCTGATTTAGATAAGACTACGTCAGAGCTTCCACAAAGTACGACAGTGGGCGGCCATGCTGTCGTAACAATAAATGTCAGTGAAGACATGTACAGTGGAATAAGCGTGATGTTGAATTTGTGATTATAATTCTACACACCCACATAGTAATAGATACCTAACATCATATAACAGGTGGTCTGGGAAACGTTGTTCTGCCGTATAAATAAAAAAATTGCCCTGAGTATTACGTCTAGAAAGACATGTAAAGGCTAATATACCTAGGTTTTCATGTTTTTTTTTTATTGCCCGCTTAGAATTTATCAGAATATATCCGTCGCCTATGGGTGTTTGCAACGCCAGTGAACTTGGGTCACTAATGCCGGAACACAACACAGAGTTATTACGGCGGTATATTTAATACCAAAGGTGGTCGTCATCCAGACGGGCTTGAGTAAATGTTTTTGATATTAAATCAATATAAGGACCTTACGTCGCTGTTAACTAGTCCGACTATTAATTCTGTTAAAATGTTATATAAACCTGAATATAAAATTATTCCAAGTTCATATTTGCCTTATCGATTTTTCGCTATTTCACACATTATATGCATCGTGTTAGTTTTAAATTACAAAAAAGTATGGGGATTGTCTTAAGGATACTTCAAAAGCTTGATATCTGCTGTAGTGTGTATATCGACATTAACATCTCCCGAAGACCATTTAAATCTGGGGGCGGCTGTGTGCTTTTCGTACTTGAAAATAGGTCTTAATATAGGTAGAGTGTTCTAGACTGTAAACCAGTATATCGCCGGCTTAATTATCAGAATGTCTAACTCTTACGCAAGCAAGTAAAAACTGTATGTTTTTGCTATGCAACGGGAATTATTTTACTCATAACAAATTAGCCATATTTTTGTAGGACATACAAAGTAATCCAATAGATAGGCTTCAAAATACTCCACTAGATGGCCTTAAAAGTTTTATTTCGATATTTTGCGGAGTTATACATTCTGATAATTACGTCGACGATATTATACACAATATAAACAAAAATATGGCAATAATAAGTTAATAAGAAAAGAAAGTTATTTGAAAAAAGAAAATCTCATTACAAAATTCTGTTTAACAAAAAAGAGGAAGTCTAAATAATTACCTACATACATAAGTAATACAAGTATAGGAAGTCAATACCTTTTAGTGTCCAATCACGGAGTGAATCCCTTAAATGTTAGTTATTCAAATTGCGCGTAATGAAGCTGGTTACATTGTTAGCATTACGATAAAATATTGTGATACTTTACTTAGTTTTAAAAGTAATTGTTTTTATGACACATAAAGAAAGAAAAAAAACCTTTAAAGATTAATGCTGTTTTGGCGGCATTTAAGGAATCTTTGTAGCTATCCATTTTCATCCATAGATTCGTAGACATAAAAACCCAAAAACGACCGTTTCGAATACAATAATTATTTTGTATTACAGCTTAGATTTCAAGATATAAAATTAAATACTAAATCAATACATCCTCTTCCTGTTCAAAGCATTGAAAACAAAACAATTGAGCACGGACTCAATTCAGTAATGTTTCGGGAAATTTACCCAGTAAACCTCTACTAATGTTCCTGATAAGGATTTGCCTCGACGCAAGCAAACTTAAGGTCTATTTGGCTCGAGGCGTTTAAATTTATCACAAAGCGAAAGTATTGGAATTGGAAATCCATTAAAACTTCGCGAAAATTGGCATTCATGTAAATCACACAAGTATGCCACCGGCCCGCCGCCGGCGACTGGACGCTACTTTTCATCGTTTTCTATTGCCAGGTGAAAATCCAGATTTACCACTACAATCACGTCAATTAGAGCTCTAAATGTCAGTTGTGTTATTCGATAAAGAGCTACCGGCTCATTTGATATACATAGTTCCTGTTACGGTAATTAAACGAAGCAGTGCTTAACATTCAATGAATAAATATGTACGTTGTTACATAATCTATTTATTACAAGCAGGTCCGACAGATGTTGTCCTGTAAAAAAAAAACGAATACATTTTTGACGACCTTCGTGGAGTAACGGCTAACGCACTTAGTACGCTTGCGGAGGTCGCGAGTTCGATTCACGTCTCGCGTCTGGGCGTTTGTGTAATGTGTGTTTACAAAAATAAAAGTATATAAGTAGTATATCAGTTGTTCAGTACCAATAACACAAGTGCTATGCTACTTATTTTAGGACTAGAGGACGTTGAGTGAACTGTCACAAAATATGTTTTTATTTATTTTGTAGTGGACCAAATTTTGAGCCTAAACTGTTTTTTTTTTTATTGCTGTAGAACAGCTGACAGGCTGCCGGCCCGCTTAGAATTTAGCAGTTACCGTCGCCTATGGGTGTTTGCAACGCCAGTAGCATCGCGAACACGCTGCTGTCCCATAAGGGTACAGGAACTTGGGTCACTAATGGCGGAACACAACACAAGGTTATTATGGCGGCATACTTAAGACCGAAGGTGGTCGCCATCCAGATGGGCTTGAGGCCCTACCACGTAGCTAGGGTGGGTTGTTTTGTCGGCTTTTACGACAGGCCGACCCCGGCCGCAGAGGTTAGTATTCTTTCTCCGCCCCTGCACGGATGAACTGTTCTCGAATTCGCTTGCGTATAAACAAAAAATTCATCAAAATCGGTACAGCCGTTTACGAGTTCAGTCACATAATATATTTTAATTATATACTAAATATATAAATGTAATCATAGCACTTTTGTTAATATATACGTATAGTGACCATTAACAAATTGATTTAAATATATCACAGTTGTCTAAACCCACAGTTAAATAGCTTAAGACAGTGTAAAAATGTAAGATTTATATAATAATAAAAAAATTAAGGTTTAATTTTCAACATAAGAGGTACCTGGTAGGAGGCAGTTTTTCTCGCCTAATGTCGAGAAAACATCGTGACGTATCGATATCACCGGTATACGTATGACCCGCCAATCCGCCTTGGACAAGCGTGGCGGATATGCTGTTCCCTCCAAGGGTAGGCCAGCAGTGGGACGTGGTGGTCTGTTGTTATATTTCAATATAAATCATTATTACTGCAATGATAATTTATTAAAATACTTTTGGGATAGGAAAACTCTAAGGATGTTCTAAATTGAGAAGCCTTATTTACTATCTTATGATCAAAAAAACAGTACAAACTAAAAGATACAAACACTATATTGCTTTAAAAATTCAAAGGTAAAATTATTCTCTTTCTATTATATAATTGTACTTTTTATAAGTATTAGTAGTCTTTTCCGAACAAAGCTATCGCATATTAATCTTGCAGAAGTGAGAATTTTAATTACATAAGTATTATGGGCGGTGCATCTATCACTGTCTTACTTGATGGTATTGAATTAAGATTTATTACAATGAATAGCTTATAAGAGGGAAATGGATATTTCATGTTTTCTCCGAGCTTTAGGGACTTACATATTTCAACTTATTCAATAAATGAGACTAGTAAGGCTTTGATGTTTATTTCTATCGAGGAACAGCAGACAGTCACCGTCGTCTATGGATGTTTGCGACGCTAGGGCAGGGGCACCGAGAACACGCTGCTGTCCAATAGGGGTACAGGAACAAGTTCCAGGTCACTAATGCCGGAACACAACGCACGGTTATTATGGCGGCATACTTAAAAATCAAGGGTGGCCATATAGACAGGCTTACCACATAGTTACAGTTGTTTTGTTACTAAAACAAGAAAATTGATGACCAACAAATTGATTTAAATAATAAAACTATAAAATATAAAAAAAAATTTTTGGGTTATTAAAACTTAATTTACAAATTTGGCTACATCTATTATTTATGGATTTCTGCTTACAAAAAAAGGTTGACAGTGTTACTGACGGATGAAGAGTTATAATAAGCTTAATGAACGCTTATTAAATATTTAATTTATTTCAATCGATTTTCTTGGGGCTCTTTTTAAAGAATAGGTATTTTCTGGGAAAACCGATGAAAATAGATATGCAGCGCTTCCAAGCTTGAAGTCTAATGCTAGAGGATGACAAGCTAAAAACGATTTACACGATTCTAGAACTAAAGTTTTGGAATCGTCTTAGTTTAGAGTTAAATCTATTAAAAAAAATTCGAGATATTTAAATCACGTAGTGGAAACCCGATATAATTAAATAAATCAATGTATGAAGTTTTTTGACACCGCGATGTTTAATTATGTTAATCAGAGAAATACATATATTTAAATTTGGGAACGAATCTGGTCAGTATTAAATTGAGATGAGAATGCGTAAGGCTGGCTTAAAATATACAACAAATACTTCTAAACTAGATAAATGAATTCCGTTAAATCGAATTCCTGCGAAACTATTAGGATTGCAAAGACAGATTTCGTACGTTGCCAACGAGCCCATTCTTACAAATTATAACGAAATTGCTCGTAAAAGGGATGCAAGGATTATTCCAGCTTAATATTTCTATAGGAGAGAACCCATTCACACACACACACACACGCACACGCGCACGCACACACACACACACACACACACACACACACACACACACACACACACACACACACACACACACACACACACACACACACACACACACAAACACACAGAGAGCCCTTGACATTTTAGCAGTAAGATTTCTATCTCGTTAGGAGCTATATTAAATATATAAACACAATTTTGAATACTTCTGGTCACATATACTTATTTTTGAAAGGAATGGGTAAAACTATGTTTAAATAATATATTAACGAAACGAATGAAGACTTCATGTGGCAATAGTCCTAATACAAAATAAGTAGACCGACCTTGGTTTGGCCGTTTGCGAAAAACAAGTCATCGACTACATTACACGATACATTCGCAGACAACGTTTATTTAATTTCTTAATTGTTTATCATGTTCTATTCGAACAAATATATTTGTTTGATAACAGGTATTATTGAATTTTGTTCATTTATGTGATACACGGCGAAACAATAATCATTCAAGTTTCAAGCCACCAACCTCGACTGCCCTCAGTTTTCATTCACTCCGCGGCGCTGGTAGTCAAGGGATCGAATCTGGATGTTTATGTAATGTATAATATGTATTTATTAATAAATAAAATGTATATAGGTAGTATATCAGTTATTTAGTACTCATAACACAAGAGCTCTACTACTTTGGGACTAGATGGCGCTGTGCAAATTGTCCCAGTATATTCATTTATTTACTTGATGAGGCAGTGGTTCCCTATTGAGTATAGTCATAGGGCGAAACTAGTACGCAATCTTTACATTTAGGCTTTTGTAGGTAAACTACCATCAGACAACTATAACGGCATCAGAGCCAGGTCCGTTTTTGATCAAGGTACACCAGCTTGCAGGTCAGATCCACTTAATCCCCGTTGAGTGATCGATCCCTGGCAGGGTAAATATGGAAATGAATTTTACAGTAGGTGTTCTAGCAGCGAACTTTCCCTTTTTATTTTTCTTTGTATATTAATTACCCCAAGTTTCAAATACAAATTTGTATAGTTTGGAGTATACATAGATAGCACTATGATTGTGTAACGTTTACAAAAACAAGTTCACACAATGCAACAAATGTTATCGTAAAATATATGTATTATACTTACAATTTTATTGACAATTCATACGAGTTCCGCGGAAACTGTTTTAAGTACTAAAACTATTATGGAATCCGCATTTTTAAATATTAATTAAACACCAACATGACGAATTTCGTTACGAGTTTTTTTTTGGTCTCGTGGAAAAACCTCTCTTGACGGGTTCCTCCGGCCCGGGGGGGCCGAGGGATATGTGGGACTCCGGGAAAGATGTTCGACCATCTGACTACCCACTAAAAAACCCCGCTGTTTTCCTATCGCCTACGCCCGGGCCCACGGATATATGGCCTGCCGATGTGATGGCCCGGGCCGACGCCGGCCCGCCCTTTGTCTCAAGGCGGGCTTCTTCTAAAGTGTTGGGTTTCGTCCCCCTGGCGCTCTCCTGTATTTTAGGAGATGAGGGGGGCCGCGGAACAGCACGCGGCGCTCTCCCTCGCGGCAATAATAAAAAAAGATAAAAATTCTAATCAACACTTATGATTTTTTATTGCTTCGGAACAGCAGACAGGCTGACGGCCCACTTTATGGTAAGCAGTTACGCCTATAAATGTTGGTGACGCCAGAAGCACCGGTAAGACGCTGCCGTCCGGGTAGGGAAACCGTGAATTACTTATCCCAGAACACAACACAATATCATCATGATGCTATATTTATAAACCAGGAGTGGTTGGCAACAACCACTCCTGGCGGACTTAGATTTCTACCACATAAATGAACCTACTACTACCACATTAAGAGAAGTGACAGAACATTACAACAATTGTGTAATTATATGAAAAATATTTTCCTTACAAACATTTTATCCCAGATACCGCGGTAGACTGTTAACCATTATCACACTCATTACCTTCTGCGAGTCTATTTGCGTCATGGACCTTCGTCACTTCGCTCTCCTGAACATAGAGCTACAAAAATAATAGATAAAATAGATGCAGATATATATTTTTAAACTAACTAGGTGTCAGTCTTGCAATTCTAGAATATTTCCGCATAATTTTTTCCTTCTCTGTCGACATTATTCAGTTTATTTATTTATAATAATAGATCTAGCGGAAAGTTCTGTCCGTGTCTATTCCAAGTTTCGACACGTATAAAACACAAGTTCATTTATGCATGTTCGGTTCTATTTTTATCACTTATGTATACATACTGACGTAGCAAATTGACTATAATAAAGTTAATTGACATTAGTCTTAAATAAGTGTGAAACGATAGTGTAACCATGGCTACTGATAAAATCCATCTACGCCACTGTATTTTGTACGAATTTCAACAAGGGAGAAATGCTACAGAAACATGTAGAAATTTATTGAAAGTGTTTGGTGAAGGTGTGTGCTGATAGGACATGCAGAAGATGATACGAAAAATTTGAAACATAAGATTTCGACGTTTCTGATGAGCCACGTTCTGGGCGACCATCTTTGATCGACGACGATGTTGTTAAGGCCATGTTGGAACAAGAATCTTTTCTGACAACATCGAAGATCGCAGAAAAACTTAATTCAGCTCAACAAACCATTACGGAGCATATTCAGACGATAGGAATGGTGTGGAAATATACAAGATGCCGCATGAATTTTCTTTTATTCCAAAAACGCACAGAATTATACCGTGTGCAATATCTGCAAAAAAGTAAAAAGCGATAAAGCTATGTATCGGCACTACGCTAAGTGCATTAGAGGGAATACTTAAAGTGGAGAAATCTAGTGCTATATCGCAAAAAAAGTTTACTTCCAAATAGACCTTAATTTATGGTATCTCATGGAGATATCACATAGTTCAAAATGATTTAAGAGAATTAGTTTATTTTTAAAACGACTATTGATACAAGAACGCGCAAATCATCTGCAGCCGTATAACTGTCGGCAATATCACATGTAAACAATAAATCCTTACAATAGACGTTTTGCAAACACACGTAATTTTTTTATTCCGCTCAAATAACTCACGCTATTAATGATTCCATAATATTATAATATCGTTTTCATACACTGTTACACTTGGAAATTTCAGGAAACGATTCGAATTCGAACACGTATTTTAACGATCGCGGCGAATATTTTCTTCATCGGCGTATGTACACACCCGTTCTATGCGCAGTCATGCGCCATACTGAATTATTAGCGAGTCGAGTCGGTCAAGTCAGAGTCTGGTGCAGCAAGAACTGTATAGAGAGCGAAATTAGTTTTCCAAAGTTCATTGTTCACAAAATTAGACTCTATGACGTGTGTTATAAAGTTACACGGCGAAGTTGTGCTTTTTACGCGGACAGATGCAACGCGAAGTTTGGTACACAACTTCGAGAAGTATTTTATATGATGGACAGGGGTTCGTTGAATTGTATATTTTTTGTCTATAATTTTCTTATCTTTATTGTGATCATGTACCTAGGAATCCCGATAACATTCCATACTAATATTATAAATGCGAAAGTAACTCTGTCTGTCTGTCTGTCTGTCTGTTCCTCTTTCACGCCTAAACGGCTGAACGGATTTTGATGAAATTTGGTATGGTGATAGATGATAACCTAGAAATGGTCATAGGCTATAAATAATCACGCCATCGTTCTTAGGGGGTAGGCAGTAGGCAGATAACTAAATTGAGTTAGTGATTTTTTGTGCATATCCGGTATCTATGAGAATCGGCCAACATCTATTTTTCATCCCCCTAAATGTTAGGGGTGACCCACCCCCAAAAATTTTTTTTTTATTTTTTGACATTTTATTATTTATATGGCAGAACAACGTTTGCCGGGTCAGCTAGTTTCTAAATAAGCTCAAAGGCTTGTGTTACCCACTCCGGGGCCACGTCGGTCCTAATTTAGCTCAGAGGTCAAACCACCATAGTCGCTACAAGATTTGCAGATATATTTATTAATAACGTAATCATGATCATCGAAGCGGTATACTTTTATCCGTGCAGGGGCGGAGTAAGAATACTAAATCCTGCGGCCTGTCGTAAAAGGCCCAAAGCCCGTCTGGATGGCAACCAACCAGCTTTGGTCTATAAATATGCCACCATAATAACCTTGTGTTGTGTTTCAGCATTAGCGACCCAAGTTCCTGTACCCTATGGGACAGCAGCGTGTTCGCAGTGCCGCTAGCGTCGCTAACATTTACAGGTGACGGTGATTACTATTATGTGAGTGGTCGTCAGCCTGTCTGCTGTTCATCAGCAATAAAATAAAAATAATCATAACACTTATGTAATTAAGTTACAATAATTAATAAACATATTACCGAGAGGCGAGTGTGAATGGAAGTGTTGGAAGGGGTAGACCTAGGCGGACGTTTCGCCCCTCAGGGGCGCTCCTCTGTCCGAGGAGTGCACGGGTGTGCGTACCCGAGGTTCCCGAGCATCCATCGCCTCACTCCCCTCTCCGACCGAGGCGACAGAATCCTACCTTTCTTCCCGTCTACCTCCTACATCCTTTCCAACTTCGCTCTCTGTTCGTGGCGTGGTCCCCGGTGGGATGGTTGCGAATACTGATTAGGGTCCCGGGTTCAGCCCCAGGCCCTGATTTGGTAGTCGAAACCATGCTTATTTCGACTGCGCCTGCACAGAGAGTGTTCCCGGAGTGGGAATCGCATCCTCGCTGTCGGTTGGTCTTGCTGGGTCGGCTACGGCGTTAGGCGACTCCCTGGTTTTTCTGGAGTGTCGCCTGGTAGTCGTACCCACGCCTGACCGGCACGCGACGGGGGTGCGAGTTCCGTCCGGAATTGGCCGCCGACCTGTCGCTCCCGGCCCTGGTTCTGTCCATGGTCGGGGGCGATCCTGGATGGACGGCCGTCGCCTCCTTTTGCGAGGCAGTAATGTCCGCAAAGGAGGCGGCGGGGCGAGAGCGGGAGTCAACTCCCGCCAACGCAGGCCACTTCATCGGCGCCGGAGGGCAAGCAACGACCTCCGGCCGCCGTAGAAAGCGGCCGCGGGCGGCCCCTCGGGGGAGGATCCGCCGCCCGCACTATTGCTGCGAGGGAGAGGGCCGCGTTCCGCGGCCCTCCTCAACTCCTTGAGTCAACAGGAGAGCGCCGGGGGGATGAAACCCTGACCCCCTGGCGTCAACACTTTAGAAGAGGCCCGCCTTGAGAAAGGACGGGCCGGCGCCAGCCCGGGCCACGAGATCGGCAGGCCACATTTCCGTAGGCCCGGGCGTAGGCGATAGGAGAACAGCGGGGTTTTTTAGTGGGTAGTCGGATGGCCGAACATCTTTCCCGGAGTCCCACATATCCCTAGGTCCCCCCGGGCCGGGGGAACCCGTCAAGAGAGGTTTTTCCCCGAGACCAAAAAAAAAGGTGGACGTTTCGAGACCAGACCAGGGACGTCTTGAAAAAAGGCCAGGTCAAGAGTACCCTAAACCGAAGGGCATAATGAAAGTGGACGAAGCGAAACAAATATTTAAGGATCGTAGCAAGTGGAAAGAAGTGGTCTCTGCTTACCCCTACGGGAAAGAGGCGTGATTATATATATATATATATATATATATATATATATATATATATATATATATATATATATATATATATTTAAAAAAGTGAATTATCAATAAAAGTTCATCTTCACTCTCATATGTTGGCGGCCGACGATTCATTTCATGCGACATCGCCCACGATGATTGACAACGCGCAAGGTCGTTTGTGCGAGTTAAATCATAAAGCGTAAAACGTAATTGGACACGAGAATTGGATACAACTGATATCTTTAAAAACACACACATGATAATATTTCGCACGCTTAATCATAAACTGACTTAACTCAAAAAACCTGTTTTTTGGGAAATCGCAAAAATGTTTTGTCGTTTACGACTTATCCCATATACTGACTTATAACTAAATAGCGGTAACTCAGTGTGGGAAAGAGATATCGAAATAAATCTTAGTTTGGCCAATAGAGGGAGTCGATACAATGCTGCCCGTTATATTATCTCACTTTAGACCTAAATTGTAATCGGTCACTTTATGATTAAGCGTGCGATTTATTTAAAAACTTTAAGTAAACATACCTAGCCCCATCTAATGTCAAACTAGGGAGCATAAAGCTTGTGTTAGGTGTTCGATATACTAGTATACGATATACTAGACAATCGATATACTAGTTATATGCTTTCTTTTCTAAATAAAGTTTCTGGATACAATAAATAAACATCCAGAATTGTACGGAAGGCACGGTCATGTTGCGCCTCTGTCCTCATAATGTTGAGTATTATCAAAGTACTAATGCGTGCCAAATTGCACCAGTGAAAGTGAAATGAAAATTTATTGTACTATACAGAAACATTTTTACAAGGTACAAGTATTATAGTTAACATAAAATGTTTCTTAAGATTAAATGGTTTTCTAAGCTCCTGAGAAAAGAGCCACATGAAAATATGACACAGATGCGGTATTATAGAGGCGACGACAGTCTGCATGCATACCCGAAAAGAAAAGAAAGAAATAAAATACACCAATATCCATCTACGTGCAGGGGGGGGAGGGGGAGGAATAAGAATAATGAGCGGCCTGTCTTAAAAGGCGACAAAATAACCCTAGCTATATTATGGTAGGGCTTTCAAGTCTGTCTCGATGGCAACCACACCTGATATCTAAATATGGCACAGTAATAATCAACCTTGTGTTGTGCTCCGGCAGGTATTCCAGTTCCCCTACGCGGACGGCAGCCTGATAGCGATGCCACTGCAAACATCCATAGATGACTGTAACTTTTTACTTAACTGCTTACAATTAAGTGGGCCGTCAGCCTGTCTGCTGGTCTACAGCAATAAAAAATGTGGGATTTATAGGAAAATAAGTAGAAGAGATATAACCGTGAAGCTTTTTGATAATATCACAGAGATAGCGAAGTCTGCGTGGAGAAGGAGAAACAAAGAAATATGTAAAGCTCTAAGAACAACGAAATAAAACTAAAATTCAATGCTAAGTTGATAATCGTGATGATGGAAATATAGGTAGTGATAGAGTAATATATAGGTACAGTAATTTTACTTCGAAACACGGTTAAAAACCTTGGAAAATCGATACAACTATGTTACATTGCCATGTTGACCATGTACCTATGAATAACGCAAATAATGCAATAGATATAATATCGCATGATACTAACAGATATCTGATCCTATAGATAGTGTACGTACGGAAGTGCTATATATAATATTATAAATGCGTGTGTTTGTTTGTTTGTTACGCTATCACGCCTAAACCGCTGAACCAATTTTGATGAATTTGGACTTTGGAGGAGATAGGCTACTTTTTTAAAAACGTTTGCCAGGTCAAGTAGTTATATTATATTTAAAAAAAAGTGTTTTTTTTTAATCACGATCACTAGACAATTTGATTGCAGAAATTTAATAAGTAATTTGCATGTCATTCTTATTTACAATGTTTTGGCCTAAATTTCGGGTCTGACTTTCTTTAATTTGCTTGCGCCAAATTCCATGACCCTGTTTAGTTTTCTAATCTATTTATCTTTATTCTTTTGAGGGTGTGCGTAAAGAAATCACAAAAAATAGTAAACTATAATGAAACAAAACGAAATTAGGCAGGCATGATAGTAATTTCAGTTCAATCAACTGCTACAAATGAGTTTTTGAGATTGATAAAAGTGAAAGCATATTTAATGAACATGTTCTTATAGGTGAAAAACGAAAATATTGTACTTATCCATTTGATATCAGATATTCGTTCACAGTATTCAAAAGATAAGAAATATTACAATCTGTCTATTGACACTGGCGCGGTGCCAGAAATTTCGTGAGTTCACAAAGATGATACGTCGTTATCGGTTCGTGGATTTGCGAATTGCAATGAACAAAATCCACGATAGTAATCGAATGATTGCCGTTCTACCGAAAATTCTGTCAAGTATAATATATAAGTGTAAATTTCGTATCAAAAGAATCTTCCAGGTCAATTTAACGAATAGAGTAGTTAGCTCTTTAAAAGTTAGAAAGAGGTAAAAACTGTGATTTGCTTCGGATATTAATATTATAAATACTTTGAATTAATTATTAAATAATTTTTATTCGTTATACGTAGTCAAATCTTTTGGCACTGACTTATTAAAAATAAATAACAAATCATAAAGTGACTGTAAAACTCCAAAATAGATGATCGTGTTTTAGACATTAGTGTTGCAGCAAAATATATTACAACTAGCGGACTTGACATACGTTGTTCCGTACGAACGTCGTAAATCCGATAATTTCGAACTTAAAAAACATTTGTAATGGACCTAATTATGAATCTAAACCATTCTCGAATCAAAATAGGTTAGAAGGAGCTCGAACACAAAAGATCCCATTGGGTCGAAGTGTCCGAGATATTTCTCGGCCCCAGAATAAAATAAGAAGATAAGAAGGAGCTCAGTCACATATACACGCACATAAGAATTATATATACTCGTATATAAATGTACAAACATAAAAATAATAACAATCAAATTTATATAAGTCTACTAAATTATAGTTTATTTCATTTTACACGCAGTAAAATTACTGCGTATCACTTTAGAATATCAAGAGTTGAATTGTTAATCAAGTTTATGACTTTACCTCTATTAATAGCCTGTACGGAATATAACTCTATTTCAGAGTTGTTTTAAATCCATGCATATATTTAAGCTCTTAAGTGAACAAGAGCGCGGCTGCCGCCTCAACTTTCAAACGTTGCCCCATCTACCCATGGTGGTGTAGATGGGGCAACTCATAATGGGGATAAAGATAAAGATGGGGGAATTCATAATCGATGTCTAAATTCTCATTATCAGTATTTAAAGGCAACTTCTTACAAAGTAGGCTCAGATTTCTCTATGTTAGGTAGACCGAGTGAGCGAACGACAAGCGATGAAAAAAAAAAATCATTCCCTTGCACTTAAACGTAACATTAGAGAAAACAGGTTATATTTTAACCCTTGCGCTATGTTGAAATATCGTATAAATAATAGCAAATAGCTTTCGCAAACCTTTTAAATTTTTCTCTGGATATCATGCGGTCAGATAGAACATCGATAAAACTCTCTTGTTACATCTAACGCTATTCTTGTGATATCCATTGCCGTATTTGCAGCTCATAGGTATTTTGCATGAAA
This sequence comes from Malacosoma neustria, assembly GCA_963693495.1. Classification (NCBI taxonomy): domain Eukaryota; kingdom Metazoa; phylum Arthropoda; class Insecta; order Lepidoptera; family Lasiocampidae; genus Malacosoma; species Malacosoma neustria. Next base: position 21,630,171 of record OY856375.1, on the reverse strand, counting down.
CGTTCCACTGCTGGTGTCAGGCTCTCCCGACACTTGGTGGCTTGTCCAAGGCATTTTAGAGAGTTATATATATTACGATGGTCGATAAGAACGTTCCTTCACGCTGTTTTCCACATTAATATGCACATTAAGCAATAACAAGTGTATAAGTGGTGCATATCACAGTAAGTATGATACTTGTGAGGTACTCCAGGTAAGTACGTAACTTTGATGAGACATAAATATTTAGATAAAACGTTTAGACAATTTCAGTTCTCACTGTTAACATTTCATTACACCAGTCGCGTCTTTAGATTGTACAATAAATATTAGTTCTAATAACATTCGCCAACATTGATAAACAGTGCTCAAAACCTCTTCAAACAGTAAATATCAATTGACTTACATGGATGTGACATCATGATATCGCAACTTTAATTTAACCGATTGCCATTGTACATATTGTGTTATGAAAATAGTTTTATTTGATACGGGTTCGATTTCCGTCCAGCGTCTGGGTGTTTATGTATAATATGTATTTATTTACAAAAAAAAAGAATATAATATGTAGTATATCAGTTATCTAGTACCCATAATACAAGTGCTATGCAACTTAGTTTGGGACTAGATGGCGTTGTGTGAAATGTTTTAATATATGTATGTATGTATGTATACACAATTTAATTTAGAAGATCTTTTTATTTTTATTGCTGTAGGACAACAAATAAGCTGACTGCCCGCTTAGGATTTAACAGTTACCGTCGCCTATAGGTGTTTGCAACGTCAGTGGCATCGCGAACACGCTGCTGTCCCATAAGGGTACAAGAACTCGGGTCACTAATGCCGGAACACAACACAAGGTTATTATGGCGGCATACTTAAGACCAAAGGTGGTCGCCATCCAGACGGGCTCGAGGCCCTACCACGTAGCTAGGGTGGGTTGTTATGTCGCCTTTTACGACAGGCCGCCCTTAGGTGTCAGTATTATTACTCCAAAAACGCAACTCCACGGAGAAAAAAATAAAATTTATGCAGAAACTTATAAAATAAATCATTTGGCCGGGGTTGGCCACAGAGGTTTTATTTCGTATTATTTCTCCGCCCCTGTACGGATAAAAAGAACTATCGTATGTCTACACGGACGATGTCTGTGTCTAGGTATCGTTTATTGATTTTGATTCCTTGATTATCTTTTCCCTGTTGTTTTATACATGAACTTACCTTCTAAATAATAAATGTATAACGTCCCACTGCTGGGATTAGGTATCTCTAGAGGAAAGGAACAGTATACCAGCCACGCTTGTCCAAGGTCGAGTGAAATAAAGATGTTTTTCTACACCGTCGGTAAGTGACAATTACAATGAGCACATAAGAAAAAGATGCCTCAGCATGGCTGGCCGTCGTGGCACTCTAACCCATGACCTCTGTATTTATCGCCGAGGAGGAGTACGTATTATTATAAAGAAAATGAATTTGGATGCCTTTAATCTTCACGACGGGAATCGTATACGAATGTTATCCGTTAAAATTAAATGACACACAGTTTTTTTTAAAGTGACAACTTCTCTTTAGCGGCTTTGTGCACTTCTTTTGTGATGGGTAAAAAATGTTAAACTCGCATCAGGTCACGTGTCGTGATCGAAAATTCGTAAGACGGAGTTTTGCTCGAGTAATACCAACCTTATTAATAATGACTTAAGGTTTATTTTATAATGTAAATTTTAAATGATTGCATCGCACTACTTATACATATCTATTCGAATTGCGAATTTATAACAATGAAATACAGTTGAATTTTTGAAGTGAAAACTTCTTTAGGCGCGTTGAGTAATTTTTGGGTGAACAATTTTTGGTTTATAAAGAAGTGTTAATGACCAATTTAAACTTTAATCCTTGATCATAAACACTTCTTTATAAACCGAAAATAATAATCTAATAAATAGCTCGACGATACAATTCAGAAGTTACTTAGTTTTCACTTTTACCGGCAGGCACCAAAGACTGCCCCGCATGTTTCTTTTTTGAAATAGCCAGTAATATATAACGTCGTCACAGGCTTCATATTTTTTCCTTTCAATATCCTACTTCTAAAACTTGCTCTACAACTCTTCCCCTTCTCTCACATAAGCTTGCTATAGGGCCTTGTATTCTGTCGTATTGACTAATCCTTACCAGCCAATTTATAATTTTCACCGGCTCCAAAATTAAAAATTACTTACGTAACTAAATTAACCTTAAAATTATTTACGAATTACTTATAACACGGCAAATCAATTTACCTGTAAAGACAAAAATAAATATTTTATACATATAAAATAAATCGAATTATAAACGAATGGTAGAACTCGTCAAAACAATTATACTTTTCAATAATGGGAAAATACATTGAAAAGTATACAAAAGTACATAATCTTATCTAAAACATTCAAAATATAAACAATTGATATAAGTCACGTTAAAAACAACTTAAGATAATAAACAAATGGACGAATCTACTAGTGAAATGAAAATTGCATGTAGCAAATCGCTTCGCATTGTTTGTATCGGTTCACTTTAATTTTAATCAGATGCAATTAAGATATAGGAGGAATGAATAATTAAATGAATAAATATACAAGGACAATTAATTGACACCCGCCCGAGTGCGAGGGACACAATATAACATATCCCCGGGTGTCGGGCAATAAAGAAATACTGATATGATTTCAGTGGGTATTATCCTTGCAGGGGCAGAGAAAGAATACTAACCGCTGTGGCCGGGTTCGGTCTGTCTAAAAGCCGACAAAACAACCCACCACTTTGGTTTTAAGTATGTCGCCATAATAGCCTTGTGTTATGTTCCGGCATTAGTGACCCAAGTTCCTGTGCCCTTATGGGACAGCAGCGTATTCACGATGCCAACACCCATAGGCGACGGTAACTGCTAAATTCTAAGCGGGCCGTCAACCTGTCTGCTGTCCTACAGCAATAAAAAAAAACCAACGACATACGTCCCACCGTCAAACGTAGGGGAATTGCACGGGAGTCCCAAACTAATCCAGCGAGCCGCCAAGCTGTGGTCAAGCATTTCTTCAAGACCAAAAACGGAATTGTCTGTTTTTAATAGGCACAGCGGAATCTAGTCCGGCGGCGGTTAGTGAGCAGCATAGCATACCGCTTGTGTTAAGGATCCTAGACAACTGATAATTATACTTTTCTTTTGTAAATGAATATTACACACAAGCACGGGACGGGAATGGAACCCTCCCGGAGGAGTTCCAACGAGCGAAAGCCGTTACGGCACAGAGTTGTATAATATATTCAATATACTCAAACAATTCACAAATATGTATAATATAAAGTCACATGAATTACGATTTCTGCGGAACCGTGAAAATATTTAATACATATACGCGATAGGGCGATAATTGATTTGTCACATAATCTTGAAAACGTTTTGTTGAATTGAAAATATTGATATTGCACGGTTTACGTATGACGATATATTATTTGTACATACGTACAATACACACTGATTGCTTCAATTCAATATGCTCAGTGCTCACTATTGTTCATACATTGTGATCTTTTGATAAAATGAATTAAATTTTTAATAAATTTGATGCGGAGTTGTATTGTATCATTCTTCATTTATTTTTTTATACAAGTAACTAGTCCGAACTTCAAAGTCTATCAATGATGTTTCTAAATACTTCGATCATCATCATCATCCCAGCGTTATGTCCCGGTTGCAACCCAAACTTTCGTTTCGGTGCCCGGGGTCCGCTTTGCGACTTTTTCTACTCCAGTTCGCGCGATCTTCAGCATCCCTGGTAGTGAGCCCATTGGTACGCATATCACCCTTTACGACGTCAAGCCAGCACTTTTTGGGTCTACCCCTCCAAATACTTCGATAACACAAAAAAAATCCTTTCTAAATACTTCGATGACACAGAAAAATGTATTTCACTGACGTCGGACAGAAATAGAATTCTGAACGTACGCACTACACGCCCATTGAATATACAACCATCAAAAAAGTCTAAGCAACATGTACTAATTTAAATTTTAGGATGGTGGATGAGCCGCTGTATGGATGAACTTCCTGAATGCACCTGAGCCTTTCAGTATTTCCGGGCCGACGGTACACTCGCACCCTTTTTGTATCAGGCCTAAACCCGAATCGCGACTCATCGGAAAACATAATTTTATCCCATTGTTCCTGGGTCTATGTTCTGCGTTCTCTACACCATTCATTTCGACGAGCGCGATTCCCGTGACGTATCGTTAGGCACCTAATTGGGCGTCGAGCTCGTAGGCCGTACTCATGCAGTCGATTTCGCACAGTTTGGCGACTTACATCAACACCACTTGAATTTTGTAGCCGCAAACTTATCTGTCGAGCGGTTAACATCGGCTGGCGTCTTGCAGTCAGTTGTATGTACCGGTCTTGCCGAGTGGTTGTACTCCTTTTACGGCCTGGATGCTGTTCAGCGGGTTCCCTTGTATTATTGTAGCGCTGCCAGACGACAAATAACACATCTATGAATGCCAAAATGCCGAGATACCTGAGATTGATTACTTCCCGCTTGCAACATCCCTACAGCTCTTTGCATTTCATTTGCCGTCAAATGACGTCGCTCCATGACGTAAAGAATATCTAACAATTCAATTTTGTCGCTAATTTAATTTAAATGGTTGGTATTATAAAGTTATAAAATCAAGACTAAACGTAACAATAAAAACGCACATAAACTCAAACAAATTACCTTTCATTTAATTATATGAATAAAACAAAACACAATCAATTTTTTTTTACAACCAGCCAGTATGCCATCAATAACAAAAAAGTTTACATACCTACGCACTTTGAATGAGTAAAGACTTAGAAATTAATTAATATAAATGGTAAATTTGTAATATCAGACATGTAGCTTAGACGTAGAAGAACACGCATTTAAAAAAAATCTCGAACACAATGACGGAAGAAAATCTAGAAGAAAACTTTTGCGGACACAAACGCCGGTAATTATGAAGGTCAGGTATGTCGTGTAGGCATTCGCGTTCCACCATTCAATGCCGAACCAGCTCTGTGGTTTGCACAAATCGAGGCACAACTCATACTTTTGCGGAAAGCAAGCGACGAAACAAAATTTTATTATGTGGTTGGCCAACTAGAGGCTTTGATGCACCTGAGGTAAAAGATGTCATTACTAAACCTCCGGCTCCACTACGCCTGCGCGACGTGTGCCATGCGTTGCCAACGGTTGTTATTAACCGACGAAAAAAAACGGAGGAGGTTCTCAATTCGACGCGTATATTTTTTTATGTATGACCACGCTTAATTTTTACAGAGTACTTAGTGCGATTTTAAAAATCCTTTTTTTTAGAGAATAAATTTAAATTGTGAATTTTGAAGTTGCGCTACTAATTTCTTTTTTTTATTTTCGTATTGTTTAATGTAAATAAATGTATATAGCAAAACCATCCATCCAACATCCAACCATCTATTTCATCCATCAACGGGGCATACTACATCCACACCCACACTGATAAAAAAGTTTTATTATAGAGTGTTGGACGAGAAACAGGGACGACTGTGATTGACATATCGCTGACTGTTACATTTTTATTTGATTTCGGTAATTTAATGGAGGTACGTAGTATCCCACTATGAAACCATAATATATAAAAGGCTCAAACTTTGCAACGGTAGCTTTATTCATAACTTAGGTAGGTATTAGTACCTACCTAAGTTATGAATAAAGCTAATGCTAATTGCAAACGTTTTATACCTCCCCACTTAGGTATAAAACGTTTGCAAGAGTAAAAGATATTTAATATTGGTGCACTTCCTAAAAAAAAACAGGAGAAACGTCATAAAATACTCTTATATCAATTTTAAAGTAAAGATTAAATAAAACAAAAACTACCTTACTTTATCTGCTATGTCAAATATGAGACTGTTGGTTATAGCAAAAAAATGTATCAAATTCAAATCTCTCCAATAACAGCGTCCTCGATTGCAAATAAAAGCATAATCACTGTTATTTTTCCTACGGTAACATTAACATGGAAAAATACAATACTAAGTGGGATATCACGTCGGAATTCAGGGTTAAGCTGACGCGGGTATGTGGGTTTAATCGCCGTGCTACTGCGACCACTCGACTAGCTAGTAATAGATAGCTAGGGTATCAGAGACATTACTATTAAAAACCTCGGTTGCCACCTTAAGCATTTGTGGAGTTCGTAGGATCGACTATAATTACTATGTAACGCCCCCGGGGTACCGAGTATACTTATCAGATCAGATAAGCGGCTGCGGATCACAGCGGCTAAATTTATTCTCAACTTTCCATCCAACTAAAAACAGTAATTGAAGATAGTAAATTGAGTGTCAAGATGATGTTAGTCATAGTTTCAATTGGACTGTGCAATCCACAAAACGACTTGGGTGGCGGCCTCCAACCATGTGTCGTTATCAGAGCTAGCGGGCATTATGTAAACTAAACTATAAGTCTGAAACATATTGTTTCCCATTGGTTATATCATGGGGGTCACAGTTCAACCACTCCCAAGGAAAATATCTGTCGTGACTCACGTATTTGATAGTTGTAGAGATACAAACGGAAGGTGGCATAACAAATCTATTGTGTGTGTCAAGTATGTTGCATACATCTATTGGATTGATGTAATTGACCAAATGAACAAAATAATTAATAGTAACGCTAACACATTCAAACGATCAATCTTTAATGACCTCCGTGGCAGTATATATTTTATTGCTGTAGGACAGCAGACAGGCTGACGGCCCACTTAGAATTTAGCAGTTACCTATGGGTGTTAGTAACGTCAGTGACATCGCGAACACGCTGCTGTCCCATAAGGGTACTCGAACTTGGGTCATAATGCCGGAACACAACACAAAGTTATTATGGCGGCATACTTATGATCAAAGGTGGTCGCCATCTAGACGGGCTTGGGGACCTACCACGTAGCTAGAGTTGGGTTGTTTTGTCGACTTTTACGACAGGCTGACCTCGGCCGCATAGGTCATTATTCTTTCTCCGTCCCTGCACGGATAAAACATTCGCACTTCCTGTCCCGCGTCTTGGTGTATAATATGCATGTATTTATATAAAAGTATTCTAATAGCCTTGTATCTATAGAATAAGCGGTCTGCTCCTTACTTTGGGACTAGATGGCGCTGTGTTAATTGTTACAGTATATTTATTTTAAACTTATATTAATTATTATTTTATAACTGACTACCTAACCCGGTTAAACGTTGTTCTGCCAATCTACCGAATCTGCCTATCTATCTATTCTCTATACCGAATTTATCAAAATTGGTTCAGCGGTTTAGGTGTGAAAACGTAACAGAGTTGCTTTCACATTTATATTAGGATGTAGATTATTATTTCCACGACTGAAGACTTCTTTTAAATAATATCGAGGAATTATAATAATTAAACGAGAGGAATAATACAATAATGAACCATTTTTCACATTTCATGACGTCATTTGCGATAGATTGGTCTTTACTTCTGACCTTGCTTTACTTCTGGCTAGGACTACAAGGCCTTAAATATCACATACTGTATAAGGTACATTTTGAAAAATTATTTAATGCCAGGTAGACTTAGAGGTCTGATGGCATGCAACGCTCAGGCATTTAATCCACCTTGGACAGGCGAGGCGGGTAAACTGCCCGCGCCCTCTAGCAGTGGTATGTTCATGAGCATCATGGGTTATTTACTGCAAACACCATCATCTAAGCTTTTAAGTATAACTAATCTAGTTTTGATGGTGAGAAGACAACTCCCACAGCTCCAGCCATATCACAGGGAAAGTAGTTTTATCTCAATGTGAATTTAATTATAAATCATGTATCCATGCTTTCTATTAGGACGTGGACTGCCTTTATATGGGGTGTATTAAGACTTAATTATCGAGGAAACAATGGTTTATGTAAGCAAATCGGTCACAATCTGACCCGCTGCAAACTCTAATGCAGGAAAAAGGGAAATTGAAGCTTGCGACATGAACAAAGGTCACGGATGCAAGTTTGTTGCTGTGAAATGGAATATGCACTCACAACTATATATCTAAAATTAACTCTTGATGTTGCAAGGGCGGAGTAATAATACTAACAACCCCTGCGGTCAGATTCAAGCGGTCAATAAGCATGCCGCCATAATAGCCTTGTGTTGTGTTCCGGCATTAATAGCCCAGGTTCCTGTACCCTTATGGGACAGCAGCGTGTTCGCGTTTTCCCTAGCGTCGCTTATTATTAAGTGGGTCGTCAGACTGTCTGCTGTTCTTTAGCAATAAAAAAAAAATAGTGAAGGAAATCAACGTGAGAAAACTTGCATTCTGAGATCATTAGTAAGTACCCCGTCATTCTGCTTTGGTCAAGCATCGCAAGCAAGCTGGTATACTAACCGATCCCATTTGTGAGAGACTTGAGCCTGAGCAGTGGAGTGTTATGGGCTGTTATAAATACTGCACATCGGTTATAGACAAGGTGAAGAGTGACGTAATCATTATTTCTTTCAATTAAAATTGAGTTGCGAATATAGATAATCCCGCCTCCAAATTAGGTTGCATTAAATAAAACCAGTATTTTGTTATTTCAACTCATTAAGGACACTATTATAAACTACCTTCGTTTTTACAAAGTATTGGTAAACGAAAGCCTTTTTTTTTTCTTTTTTTATAAAACCAATATGCATCACTCTTAGCTTATAAGATTGTCACCGTGAAGTAAAATTCCTAATGTGTAATGATCTTGCAAAATGTATATTGAAGTAAAACAACGTTTCAAAAAGATGACATATCAGCCAGTAATGGCGTAACTTTCTCCGCGACGCGACGTCTAAATAAGCGGTCGTTTATCTTGTAACGACATCAATGATCGCGAGTGCAATTCAGATGGATTGCCCATTACCAGCATTGATGCTTCACTCGTAAACGACAGGGGTTCAGAGGTCTTCAGTGTTTAATTAAATTCCCCTCATTGATACACGTGAATTTTCTTAATCAAGAAGGCATAAGCAATCGTTTTATCCGTGCAGGGGCGGAGTAAGAACTGAACCCAGCGGCTAGGGGCGGCCTGTCGTATACGGCGACAAAATAATCCTAGCTAGTTAGGTGTTAAGCTTGTCTGGATGGCAACCACCCGTACTCTTTAAATAGGTTCCAGTTACCCTACAGAACAGCAGCGTGTTAGCGGTGCCCCCGGCTTTTCAAACATCCATACAGGATGGTAAATCCTCAGCCTATCTGCTGTTCGAAAGCAATAAAAAAAGCAACGTTGAAGCTAAAATTGGTTTTATAGAAACGAATGCCGTCTGACCCCCAAGCCCGAAAGGAGAAATCTAACCGACTGTCCTTCATTTGCTGTATTAAACAATTAATTAACCGCCCTTGACAAACTCAAGGGTTAAAATTATATGTTATATTCTTGAGAGTTATATCAAAATCAAATTATTTGCGGTATATTATAACTTTTGAAATACGTTCATACAAGAAATAATCCACACTTACTAATATTATAAAGTTGGAAGTAACTCTGTCTGTATGTTACGTTTTCGAAACCACTGAACCAATTATGATGAATTTTGATACATGACAACGATGGCAATTCTGTTCCGGAGATAAAAAGGAGAATTGGCATGGGAAAAGATGCTATGACCGGTATCAAAATCAAGATAAGATTGATACGAGCCTTGGTATTCCCTATCTCTCTGTATGGAGTGGAAACGCGAAAAGAAAGGATTGGTGCTTTTGACATTTGGTGCTGAAGACGATTGCTTAGAATACCTTGGACTGCAGAATGCACCAATGCATCGATCCTGACCCAACTCCGAATAAAAACTCGCTTATCCAACATGTGCCAACAACGCATTCTTTCATATTTCGGCCACACAATGTGCAGAGACGACGAGAATTTGAAAAAACTGGTTGTGGTTGGGAACACCGAAGGTAAAAGATCTCGAGGTCGTTCACCAACAAGATGGACCGATCAAGTGAATGACTCGTCGTCATCCAAATTCTACACTATCGTAGGAAATGCGCTGGACAGAAACCGGTGGAAACAAATCATCCGCTCCAGACGCAACCTTGGTGCTGACCACGATCTCCAGACATGAGGGACTCCAGAAAGAGATGACCTTAGTAAAGGACATAGGATGTTTATTGTCGCAAAAATGCTTTTTTTTTATTTACATGATAGAACGTTTGCCGGGTCAACTAGTTTAGTAATTGACTGGCCTTCTATGACTGCATCCAACGTTAAGAACAGGAAACACCGCGCACCGTTTCTAGGTTCAAGTGCGTCATAAAAGGATACAAATTGATTATGTAGCTTATTAGTTCACATACAGTATTTTCCTTGAATTTTATTTTCTTGTAATATTTATACGGTTCACACTTTTCTTTCCTTCAAACATCCTGTCCGTGCTAACAAGCCTACGCCTCACATCGGCGATAACGTCAATTACACGTGATTCCGTTGATTTATCTATTCAACTACTTTTTGAATCAAACTCAGTATCCATAGAACGTGACATAAATACAGTATGCATTCGTAAGTTTGCCTCTACTATAACTTTCTACGAGTGAAAACCAAAGTGTTTATGAAAACTCGACATCGATTCTCAAGTGCATTGAGATGTCTACAACGATTCCCGTTTACATTTGATTACTATTGCGCGCGGTTATAACCGAAAGTGTGTTAATACTGATGAAGGCTTCTTATTGTAAATAAATGAACCTTTGGCTTGTTTTACCGACCGAAAATAATAATATAAAATATACATTCCATTATTTTAATTTTTTTTTTATTTATTTCTTTATTTATTTATACATGACATACAAATTTTAAAAATAAAAGATAGGTAGCACAGCAATTCATGTAGTACAACAACTAATTTGACTACAGAAAATCACACTGGCCCCTGAACTAGTGAATACTGTACCTCAGTGGGCCAGTATTTTTAACATAAGTACTAATATATAATAATTACCATTATATTAATAATTAAATAATATATAGTAGTTAAATGAGATATAGCAGTAAAAATAAATAATAATTTAAAATAAAATATTAACTGAAACAATGATTGTATGTGAATATAATGTATGTAAGTTATTAATAAGTAAAATGTAATATTATATTTAAATAATTGCTTTGATAGACTCTTCTGACTCTTGATAATTCAGCTCATACAAATAATCACTCAAAACTTTCTTACACCTACCAATGGGAAGTTTGTTTAATTTAATTACTTTGCTAATTTCGTTATATAATTTAGGGCCCAGATAATCCGCGAATTTCTGTGAAAATGATGTTTTGCATCGTGGAATGTTATAAACAAGGTCTTGCCGTCGCTTAAATATAAGATTAGGTGGTTTCACATGGATATTCAAAATTACTGATTTTATATATAGCTAAAACAATTTTATTTACATACATACTACATATTGAAGTAAAGGGTATATAGTACTTAAACAAAGTATATGTATGTACAACATTATCATCAGATGATACAGATTCTGTACGATACTACAATACTGTCACTTAAAATATGCCGAGCTTGTATCGTAGGTGAGAGTACCTTCCTTGTGTGATGAAATTTTTTTTTTGTGCCAGGGTAGTTAGAAAATTGAGCTTGTTTAGGAACTCAAACTGATTAGACACAATAATATGTGGACTTGTAAAATTTTAATGTTTTCATATTATCTAGTTACTTATTTTATTGTCTATTAATTTATCAAAAAAGACGCCAAAAAGATTATTACTTCTCTAAGCTAGCTTATGTAGTCACTGAGCTAGTTGACGGCACGAATATCTCAGTGACTATACAAGACGACTGGTATAGTCGTGTATGTGAGATTCGAAGCTCGCGACGGATAAAACATTTGTATGATACTATTTACTCGGATCCGGTTGTATGTATCTGTCAATACAATAATGGAAAAGAATTGCGATACAGCATTCCTTCTAGCGTAGAGGCTGTCTTCAAAAATCTAATTTCATTGACTTGTTCATTAGACAGCAACGATAGGGTACCGCGTTCAGTTTTCTTCTCAGGGTTGGGAATTCAACAACAACTGTCGTTCTTGTAAAAATGTTGCATATTTTTCTTTTATGTATTTGTGGATATATTCTTAATAAAATGGGAAACGAAAAATCTGTGACAGAGTGTTGACAAAAATTTCAACAATGCATCTCAAGTTTCCAAGGTGTATGATGTAATCGAAATGTAAGGCTTGCAAGAAGAAGCCATTTGTTATTGAAATCTGAGAAACCAAAATGTAAACTAAAAAAATTTTAAGTATACAATGTAGTAACATTATTTTCTTTTTTAATAAGTCAACTGCAACAAGCGCAAACTATTATATTCGCCTGTAGGTGTCCCAACTTCACAGCCCACCTCACAACTGGGTTACCATTTAGCCCGTTCAGTGAACACTCGAGCACGTTTAGGCGTCTTCAACCGCGACCTAACCGCTTCAGGTTCGCGTCAGACTTTTACACTGCAAGGTGGCGTAAGAAACGGTTAATTTTAGTTAAATTTAAACTAATTTGGTTTCTGAATTTATAAATGAATTTACATGTCATCTTAGGGGTTAATATGCGTGCCAATGGACTGACCACCAGAGATGCCGAGGATCGTGCGAATTGGAGAAGAAAAAGTTGGAAAGCGGACCCGGGGCGCCGAAGCGAGAGTTTGGGCTGCAACCGGGACTCATCGCTAAGATGATGATGAAATGAAATTACATGTCAGTGGATCGGACATCTTGAGAGAATGGGAGAGGATCGTGCCGTGAAGAGTGTACCTGGAACAACCAAATGGGAGACGCCCGGTTGGGCGTCCTAAATGCCGCTGGGAAGGTAGCTCAAGATCTGCTCAACCTCGTCCGTAGTTATTGACGAGAGCTAGCCCAAGATCAAGAAGCATTTTTTTTTATTGCTGTAGGACAGCAGACAGGCTGACGGCCCGCTTAGAATTTAGCAGTTACCATCGCCTATGGATGTTTGCAACACCAGTGGCATCGCGAACACGCTGCTGTCCCATAAAGGTACTGGAACTTAGGTCACCAGTGCCGGAACACAACACAAGGTTATTATGGCGGCATACTTAAGACTAAAGGTGGTCGCCATCCAGACGGGCTTGAAGCCCTACCACGTAGCTAGGGTGGGTTGTTTAGTCGCCTTTTACGACAGGCCGACCCCGGCCGCAGAGGTTAGTATTCTTTCTCCGCCCCTGCACGGATAGGTGAAGCATGGCGTGATCTGGTGTCGGAGGCCAAGACTCACTTTGGGTAGTTGCTTTACCGTAATTAGTTATTTAGGCGGACGGCATCAAGTTAGTGGAGCTGCTGGCGTCGCAAACATCCATAGGCGATGGTAACTGTTAACTATGGTATAGTAGATCGTCAGCCAAAAAAATATAAGTAATCACAACGGGCTGAGTCCGAATGAAATTTATTTAACGAAAAGAAAAACACCAAGACTGGTCCTCGGATCCGGCCAGGCCTTGTTGTATGAATTACATCCATTATCTCGACCGCTTTTCATGAATTTAGAATAATCGTCTTCGCCTGAATTACATATAGATATAGATAGTAAGTACAGACGTCGAACACAAATAGGAAATATTTTAATTATGTTATTAATAAACCAAGAATTCAGAGTTTATCGTTGGTTTTGCGACTTATATAGATAATTGTACATAAACAATTAAAATGTTATTAAAAATGTGACAATTATCTTTTAGATACTATAAACAAATTATTAGAATTGTATACATTAAATTTAGACAAGGAAGAATGTAATTTTAGTACAACTAAAGGTTTCGATGTAATGTAATTGCATAATCAAGAATAAACAGACATAGAAGAAGAATTAAAATATTATGATAGGATAAATCTAATTCGGAATGAGTTCTTTTTAAACAGTTACCTGCACTAGTAGAAAACCTATATATACCTCAGGGTTTGTACATTCATATACAATACATATACACACTACACAGAACAAACAGATCATGCAAATATTCTGTGTTGAGTTGAGATCGAACTAGACCACTAACAGAGCTATGTAAATAAATCCATACTATTACTATAAATATAAAAGTAACTCTATTACGTTTTCTATTTAACTCTATTACGTACTATATTACGTTTGCTATTTTGGCCATATCGCTCGAAAGGAGTCAGACAACCTCGAAAAACTGATAGTGCTAGGCAAAATAGAGGGGAAAAGGCCCAGAGGACGGTCACCAACCCGATGGTCGGATCAAATTAAGGCTATCACGGGGCTCACTTTGCCTGCAGCTCTGAAACAGGCCGAGGACAGAGTGGTGTGGAGGCAGTTCATCAGCGTCTCCGTAAAGGCTTATCAAGACGGGCACGACCTTCAGGAATGAAGAACACGATGAGGAAGAAAGAATTACGTTTTCACGCCTAAACCGCTGAACCGATTTTGATGAATTTCGGCATAGATAGCAATGCATAATTGAACTTTGGTGAAAGACATAGGCTACTTTTTTAAATTTATATGGCAGAACAATGTTTGCCGAGTCAGCTGACATGCGTCTGGTGACATTGACTCCGACGTTGACCCGATTCCGACGTCTGGTGACATTGACTCTCGCATTCGCGGCAGTCTTCATGTCCGTGATATAGCGGATAAATTGCAGGAGTGTTGCCTTCGCTGGTATGGCCACGTTTTACGGCAACCGGCTACTTATGTGGAGAACAAATGTCTGCCCCGGCAGGAGGTGTAGATCGAAAAAGAGCTGTCTTGACGTCGTAGGGGTTGATATGCGTGCCGATGGACTGATCACCAGAGATACCGAAGATCTTGCCAAGTGGAGAAGAAAAGTCGGAAAGCGGACCCCAGGCGCCGAAGCGAGTTTGGGCTGCAACCGGGATTCATCGCTAAGATGATGATGATGAACGTTTGCCGACTAAAACGTAAAGATGATAATCATTGTATCGGGGAAGTATTAGTAGGTCATAAGCAAATGGATTGAGAAACCGGACCACCTGACACTGTAATTAACTTTTCATATCTACATGCAAACATCAACAACAGCCACAACAGTACAAATACGGAAGAGAAACTTGCAACTCTTAAAGCAGATAATAATTGCATCACTAATCTCACCGTACTAATGAGGACCATTCCGACATTTAAAGTTCATATTGTTCTGGTAGCACCACTTAATAAACGCAAACAAGAAGCAGTTCGACAATAAGAGAGCTTACGGTCATTTCTATACACCTTGGATCAAGCGGCTTCACTTAGAGATGCAATATTATGAATGAGTGAGTACATTAAGAGATGAAAATATCTTTAAAAATAAACACTGTTTATTGTTAAAATACACGTTAAATATCGATTTGAATGTATGGACGTTTAAATAAAATTATTTAATAATACGTGGTCTCATGATAATGGCTACTTGGTTTCGATTGTTGTAGTCGTATCCAAATACAATATATGAATTTAGGATGAGATTTATATTGTTGTGAAACTACGAAGACAGACAGACTGACGGCACACTCAATAGTAATCAGTTACAGTCGCTATGTATATGTTTGCGAAGCTAAAAGCATCAGTGTCACTAATGCTAGAATACAACACAATGTTATTATGGAGGTATATTCAGAAACCAGAGGTAGTTGCCATCCCGACGGGCTTGGAGTCTTACCACCTAGCAAGAATATATTTGTCGCATTTTACGACAGGCCGTCCCCGGCCCCAGGGGTTTTATCACATATGAGGGTTTTTTTTTTTATTATTTCATATAATACTATTAAGAGAGTATTTTTCTGTACAGAGTGACATTTTATTTTACAAAACTAATTTTTTTTTTAAAAAGTTGCATTCAGATTTGTTCCCAAAAACAAAGGGGAAACGTACACTTTGTTTTAAACTTTTGGGTGCAATTATCTAGTCAAATTGATACCCAAACTTTGTAGTAGAGACGAGTTTATATTAGTGTCAAACTTTCCAGCTATTGGGTAAGTTAAGGATTAGATCTTTGGCGCTTTAACATAAGAAACTTATGATACAAATACAATGATATAAATCGATTTCTATCCAAATGGTATCGCTGTAGGCACGGTGAGTACAAGAACACAAATGACCCAATGAACTACGCACAACATTAAAGCGCCGACGGTCTATATTGTTGTTAATATGGGCAGATCGTTTCAGTTGAATAAACAGCATTGAGATAACATACGGTTCGATAAGAGCTTATAATCGGCAAAATTTTGGAGTGTGAAAAATAAATATAAACTGACATAATTCGTACAAGCTCGATTTTTTCTCTCTGGAGGATAGCTAAAAGGCGAATAGTCATTATTCTATAACTTATTGCAAATGAAATATGATCACGGACGCTCAATTGCGAAGATCCAGATGGATAGTCATTATTCTTATGGCCAAAAATTTCTAACGCCGGCGACGAAATAGATATAGCATAGACTACGCAAAGAAAATGACATTCATAAAACTGATGAAAATTTTAAGAGATCTGCACAAAACAGTGGATGACGATGAAGAAATTAGATCAAATACACGCTTAATATATTATGTTTAACATGGGCATGGTAAATCAAACTCAGATATAAATAAACCGACATAACAAGATAAATATTAGATCATCTAGCAAATATAAAGCACCGGCTCGCGCATATTACCAACACTCCGCATTTAGGCGAACGACGAGGGAACTTGGAGGCGGGGTCTTTTAGTGGGTATCTGAATCGCGCCCTCGTTAAAAGACGTCGCGAGTAACTTCGGTTGCTATTCCCACACGCGCCAATTGTGGCCACGTACAGATGGTGGTGCGGTTCACGGAGGGATATGCTACCGTGTGTACACAGTGTCTCGGGGTGCAATATATCACAACGCAGTGTACGTGACTGAACAATGTAATAGACGTAGTGAATGTTGTTTTCACTGTCTCGGAATATATCTATTGGATGTTCTATTTCATTTAGATATCAATACAACAATGTTGAATTCTCTTAACAATTTCACTAGCAACAGGTTAGTCGGGAAATTTAAGATTTACTATTAGCGTTTAGCAATAACTCGTGATTTATAATATAATCGCAAGAAGCTGTTGATAGATGATAATATTAAATGTTACAATTTCAACTGGAAACTATGTAAGATTCACAATTATGGAGAAAATTGTGGAAGGTAGAAGGGGTAAGGAGAATATTCTTATATGAATTAGAAGTTGAAAGTGTCCAGCTTTACGCTGTAAATTATAGTTCAAAATCGCGCCAGGAGGCGGCGCCAGTAAATCTACAGTATATGCTATAAATGTAGCTGTAGAAGATGAAATGAAGTGTGCTGAGTTAAAAAAATTTAATGCCACTATAATAAATATAGGCGCTTTCCTCTAAAATTTAGCACTTAAATGCATTTTAACGGACACTTTTAAAACAAACATTATTTTCCATATCTCTACCCTCCATATAAATAGAATAAAAATGAATTTCGTTTTTAAAGTAAATTATGGCTTGGACAATATTATATACCGTTCCAGATAAAATATGGTGAAATTATATAGCTAAAGAAAGAAAAAAGCAAGAAGACTCACAGGAACATATCTCAGCTAATTATCGTATACAATTTCTGAAGGGAAGAATATTAAAAAAAGGTTTCACAAGATAATGTTTAAAATAATTCTAAAATTTTTGAATTAAGATTGTCATCTTTTTAATTGTAACGACGGTTTTATTTAATTCGGTAAGTTCTTTGGCCACGTTTGATTAATTACGGTGCATAACCATAGGACGGTAAACAAATTTGTATTACATAATCGATCGATAAGATTAGCACACGATCTCTGCTCACGCCCCATGGCATGAAGAAGGCACGTGGCAGCTGATCCAAATGTAGAAGAGTATCCATCCAAATAATAAACAACTGATATACTTTTATAACTAAACACAATCATACTCGGGATTCGAACTCGTGACCCCCACATGCGATTCAACGTGCATAACATATTCTGAAGGTAGTCCAGATTTACATTAAGAATTTTTTTATGGAATCGAATGCAAGACAAAAGGTAGCTGTAAAAATCTCCATCTTTGCATGACACGTCACCGATGCACGAGTTCAACGATCTCACAATCTCATAACATACACAAATTAGGCTTGAAGTTCATTAGCATGATAAATGTGGGCTAAGATACGCCAACAACGCGTTTTACTCACTTGGCCGCTCTGAAATTCTATTTGGCATCGGTACAAGTTATATAAGATTTTATATTTCACAGTTGAATAGTAAAGGGCATGAGGAATTTGTGGGAAAAAAAGCGTACAATGTAAAACTAGTATATGTGTAATGTTGTAGCAATACAATTTATCAACACTTGTATATAAGCATCACGCATCATGAGATCTCTAAAACTATTCATCCCATTGAAATTTAGCAGTTACTCAATTCACGATGTAGACGCTCAATAAAAACGTTTTTTTTTTTTAATTGCTCTAGGACAGCAGACAGGCTGACGGCCCGCTTAGAATTTAGCAGTTACCGTCGCTTATGGGTCTTTGCAATGCCAGTCGTATCGCGAACACGCTGCTGTCCCATAAGGGTACAGGAACTTGGGTCACTAATGTCGGAACACAACACAAGGTTATTATGGCGGCATACTCAAGACCAAAGGTGGTCGCCATCCAGACGGGCTTGAGGCCCTACCACGTAGCTAGGGTGGGTTGTTATGTCGCCTTTTACGACAGGCCGCCCTTAGGTGTCAGTATTATTACTCCAAAAACGCAACTCCACGGAGAAAAAAATAAAATTTATGCAGAAACTTATAAAATAAATCATTTATCATAATTCACAATTTTAAACATAAAATATACATAGCACCACAGTTCATGTACAAACAAGTTATTTGACTAGAGAGAACACACTGGCCCCTGAACTAGTGAATACTGTATCTCAGTGGGCCAGTATTTCTAACATAAGTACTAATATACCTAGTCAGGTCATAAATTCTGTCACATGTTTAATGTAAAATAATTTTAACAAGTTTATTAATTATGTAACCATTCATATACCAAAATGAACTTAACAAAACATAGATTCTTATGACATTAAAGTTTATTCAGAATGACCTCCGTGATTTAGAATACAAGCCTTCAATCTGCGCGGCCAGTTGTCTATCGCAGCACGAACGAGGTCCATGTCAATATCGGCGGCTGCCTTAATCAAGGATGTCTTGAGTGACTCCAAATTGGGATGAGGCTTTGAGCACGCCTTTTCCTCCAAGTGTTGCCATATCTTGTAATCTAACAGATTCAAATCTGGACTGGAGGAGGGCCAGTCTTCGTGCCGGATGAAGTCGATTTCACGCGCCGCCAGCCAGTCTTGTGTGCTCTTCGCTCTATGAGCTGGCGCCGAATCTTGTTGGAATACCTAGTGCCTGTTATTGAACATGGTATGAGAAACAGGTTCCACAAGGTTCGTCAGGACTGTATTTTGATACACAACAGCATTCGTTTTTACACCTTTCTCACAAAAATGTACCTCTGTTAAGCCCCAATAAGAAACTCCCAACCATACCATGAGCGAGGATGGAAAATGACCTCGTTGGACACGCGGAATACGGTTGCTCGCTTCTTCACTACTGTGTGCGTACACCTTATCATTTTGTTTGTTGTAGCTCTCTTCTACGATAAACATTTTTTCATCCGAAAAAAGAATTTCCCGATATTTTTTTCCTTCGTACCGCTTCAACAAAGCGCGGCATCTCTTCAGTCTCAGGTCCATTAGACGAGCATTCAAACGATGTCCTGTTTTTCTTCGATATGCCCGAAGCCCTAAGTCTTCATTTAACACCCTTTTCACCGTGGTTCTGCTTAACCCCATCTGAAGGGCCAACAGTTTCTGCTTACGTTTGGGATTTCTTTGAATTCGTGCCTTCACAGCTTTTATCACTGCTGGAGTCCTAACAGACCGAGGGCGACCACTTCTTGACCTGTCATCTACACTAGAGTCTTCATTGTATCGTTTGATGGTACGATAAACGAATCTTTTGGTAATATTCAAATTTTTCAGTATGTTAAAAATTTGAATTGGCGCGTAACCGCAACGACGCAACGCAATAACTGCAACACGGTCTTCTTTAAGCGTCCACTCCATATTTAAAAATGAGTAAAATTCTAAAAGTTATACATTTTTATTTTCATGAACAATTCGAAATTCTAATTCAATAAACTTTTTTGTGGCCAGCATTCTAAAAGAAAAGTTTTTACTGTGTGACAATACTTATGACCTGACTAAGTATAATAATTACCATTATATTAACTGAAACAATGATTGTATGTGAATATAATGTATGTAAGTTATATTATAAGTAAAATGTAATATTATAATATATGTATGTAAAGATTATCTCATTCCAAAATACGATTTTTGAGCGTAGCATTTGATGTTATTTTCAGACCAGGAAATGGTTTTCAACGTCGAATCGTCGGTTACCATTTCTGGCGTTGTTTTCTCCTTTATTTTTGTATAAATACATTTGAGTCCTTTATGAGCAAGAATATTATATATAACTCTGTTTTAGGTATCTAATTAAGAAAATAACAATATTAAGCGTAACTTTATATATAATAATATATAATTTTATTGATTGCAGAATTTTGTCCTTTATTAAATGAATTTGTTATTTTTATAGTTAAAATTGTATAAACTCTTCAAATAAAAAGTACTGTTTTCATTCATTAGAATGAATGCGTTCTCATTTATTGGGACCGTTGCGATTAAAAAACAAGTTTTCATATCACGCCACATTGTAGCGAATTACTTGATATAACGAATATTTTTTTAATTCCCTTTAGTTTTATTATATGGCGGTTGCTTTGTATCTTTAAATGTGTAATAAGTCGTTAGTAAAGGTGCGTAGTTGTGTTCAGAATTATCTAATATATAAAATTCTCGTGTCACAGTTTTCGTTGCCATACTCCTCCGAAACGGCTTGACCGATTTTGATGAAATTTTTTGTGCTTATCCGGTATCTATGAGAATCAGCCAACATCTATTTTTCATCCCCCTAAATGTTAGGGGTGACCCACCACCAAAATTTTTTTTTTAATTTTTTGACATTTTATTATTTATATGGCAGAACAACGTTTGCCGGGTCAGCTAGTATAATCTAAATTACTGTTAATAATAAACTGAATATAGTAATATATTACTGTACAACATAGTAAAATAACAACTAACAACCAGCACTGATGGCCTCGGGCTTCCTCTCGGGTAAATGAACAGTATTCGCCACGCTTGTCCGAGGCTTATTAGCGGATTATACACCGACGATCGGTCCGCACGTTTCCGCGTAATGCTATCTTTCATTAACAGTATGTGGAAATTATGTTACAAACTGAGCATTACGCGAGATATCGTGTGTATAGAACCTGTGAAAATTCAAATATTATAATATAAATTAAATGGGTGCTAATGAGGACCTTATTGCTTAAAGAACTTTTCTTCTTGCTACAAATTAGCTTTGAATACTCTGCTAGCTCAGGGTCTATGCAAATGATCTGGTACGATTATGTCTGCCAATCGCTATAAGGTAGAATAAAATAGTATAATGAAACTAAATTTTTTCCGCTCTGGGTTTGCTCGTCAAATAATTTTATGTTATAAAATAAAGAGCTGCAATAATAAAGAGCTGCAATGTAGTACAGAAAACTGTATTGAAAAATACTGAAAACCGCTGCAAAATGTCATCTAACCGGCAATCGTATCGAATGACGCATCACACTCATACGCATCTCGATTTATATTAAAAATAAAACTGTAAACGTACTGCGAACTTGGATAAATCTTTCAGCCCTTGTGAGTCACGATCATGAAAGGCATACTTTATGTGATCCGCGTTACATATCCTCATTCCACTGAATACAGTCAGTTTAATCATATATCTCGTATACAACGTTTTGTCTCTCATCTGTCATCATCTTAATTTACTTCTGATTACGACCCTTTATTTAACCATTGTATTTTTTCTTGTGGGGTATGTGGCGATGACCCTAAAAAGGTACAGTCGTGAATAATCTAGGCTATATTCGCTGTCACGGTAGAAACAGTCGTATATATTCACTGGTAGCTTACTTATAATTAGGTCTCCGTTTCTAATCTTCTTCCTGTGGCACTTGACTGTGATGTATTTCCATGGGCTTATATAAATCTCAAAGAATTGTGATATTTTTGTTTAAAATATGAAAATAAACGTCAAGTTTGAATCTTGCTATTGGCACTTCTTCGTTCGATCGTAGATATTCTCGATAATGATGCTGATAGCGCAAGCATTTTTTATACGGCTTCAATCACATCCACCTTTAACATAATTGCCTACATATATTTTGTATTACACTTTATATTCATAGTATTATTATAGGATAATAAATATAAAGGGTAAATATTTTATAACACACACACTCACATGCTTCCATAAGAAAATAGAACTATATCAGAGCTCCAGTAAAATTAGGTGTCGAAAGTCATTATGAGACGAAATATTAAAATAAGGAAATAACAACAAAATATAGTAACGTATAACCCAAGGAATTTTTCGTCATCATCATCGTATTAAGATTAGATAAATATATTTACCTATAAGTATGCTGAGAAAGTATATTATCAATTACGTGGCCTTATTCGTAAGTAACACGTGGCTGTGAGCTATAAGAAAAATGCAAATTAGAAATAGATTAAAAATCAATGTACGAACAAAAAACGCTGAGGAGTTTCTAAAGCGCTTTAGATAGTTCGAATATTTTCTCTGTTTCCAGTAGCACGAATCACTAAAGTATTCGTCACGTAATCGTATCGAGTAAACTATACGATAGCGAACGTCAAAAAATATTTTATGTGCCGTTTTCAATACAACTATTCGATAATCGCGTGACACATAATCCTTCAATTACCTTGTGCCTAGAAAGCGGAGAAAAGTATCTCGGGAGGGGAGTACCCCTCCTTGTGATAACAATCGCAAGAAACAGAAAATTTACCCTCCATAGTACTCAATAGGGGATCTCGAAAAAATACCTCAAAAATGCCAATATTGATCAACGAACAATTGATTGACGATGATGAAACAACTATCTTAGTCAGCGAATTGTAAATGGTGAAATATTGTATCGATCACCACATTAATCACTTCACACTGGAAAGTCGAAAACAGGTACTACTTTTTTTTATAAGTCATTGTACTTCGCACATAATTTAGAAAACAAAACAAAGAATTTTCTATTTACCACGACTGATAAACAAATGCTCGTTCGTATGTTTGCATTGTGCATACGCGCATTGTTGGCAGCATTATATGTGACGCGTTTACTTGTAATTGATACTGAGGCGGCGCTCAGCATCTTATTTGTTGTGTAAAATAACAATATTTGCGATAATGTATAATAAAAAATAATGATTTACCATGCTAAGCAAATTTACAGATAACTGGAAGCAAACGTTTCAACTTAACAAGATCGCTGAACGCTACGTGATATTACAAAATGTGTGGAATTGACCGTTAATTCTGTATTCGAAATGGCCACCAAGATGGTTGCATCATCAGTATAATCGTGCTAATAATTTATCCATAGAGAAAGTGAAAAAGTAATTAGTGCAACATGGTTAGATCCAAAAGTTTTCCATTAATTAAACTGTAACGTAACTGTGATTGATTGTCAGTGTTCTAAACATTGACATGACTTGCACACCGCCATATACCATACTAGCTGACCCGGCAAACGTTGTTCTGCCATATAAATAATAAAATGTCAAAAAATTAAAAAAAAATTTTTGGGGGTGGGTCACCCCTAACATTTAGGGGGATGAAAAATAGATGTTGGCCGATTCTCATAGATACCGGATAAGCACAAAAAATCACTAACTCAATTTAGTTATCTGCCTACTGCCTACCCCCTAAGAACGATGGCGTGATTATTTATAGCCTATGACCATTTCTAGGTTATCATCTATCACCATCTATCACCAATTTCATCAAAATCCGTTCAGCCGTTTAGGCGTGAAAGAGGAACAGACAGACAGACAGACAGAGTTACTTTCGCATTTATAATATTAGTATGGATTTTAAAAAGCGAAACAATTTAACTAGAAATCAGTTTCGTTAATTTTTAGAAATAAAAATAATGAAGTTGGTTCATATCAGTCCGGCCGGCTATAAAAATTCTAAACTGAAAACGATCGTTGGAACACACAAATCGATAATAATATCAATAAATTGTAGCTCTCCTGGAATAAAACTCGCAATCTTCCGAAAAGGATTGTCAAAACCCACTAAACCTAGGAAGTTCTCGATATATTATATGTATATATCGATTTATTAATTGTCACAAAATATTTATTTTTTTATTTACTTTCTTATCCGTGCAGGAGCGGAGAAAGAATACTAACCTCTGCGGTCGGGGTCGGCCTGTCGTAAAAGGCGACAAAACAATCCACCCTAGCTACGTGGTAGAGCCTCAAGCCCATCTGGATGGAGACCACTTTTAGTCTTAAGTATGCCGCCGTAATAACCTTGTGTTGTGTCCCGCATTAGCGACCCAAGTTCCTGTACCCTTATGGGACAGCAGTGTGTTCGCGATGCCACTGGCGTTGCAAACACCCATAGGCGACGGTAACTGCTAAACACTAAGCGGGCCATCAGCCTGTCTGCTGTCCTACAGCAATAAAAAAAATTAATATAACATTTATCACTATTTATAATGTTAAATAAGTTTTATGTGTACACTATAATAATATTACAAATGGGAAGTCTCTTACTCAATCTCGCTTGAACGGCAGAACGGAATTGGATGAAATTTATCTATAAGTATCTCTATAGATAGTGTGAAACTGGACATAGACTTTTATTAATCTCGTAAAAATTAACCAACACGAAGACACGAGTAAAATTTAGTGTTGATAAACAATTAATTATTGTAATGTCATAATTAATCTGCTTATTCATAATACCGCGGGATGCGATAAGTCTTTGGATCGTGAGAATACCCAGTAATCGTACTGATTACATACATTTTTCGATATTAATTTGTATTCATTTATGATGTGTTATTTATTATACTTGATGATAAATGGTTCCATCGTGAACATGACTGTCTCGTAGAACGACAGCTTGCTTATGGTCAGGAACCATCGCTAAGACGATGGCCGGGAGCGAGAGGTCGAGCCCGATGGTGGCGCACATGTTGCGCGCCATGTCCTCGTCGCCGGCGTCATAGTGGTGGCACTCTGTCGTTTGCTCCTTCTGAGCGACGCGACGTGACACAGGTACCGTTCGAAGCAGCCGTGCCCCGCGAGTAACTGTGTCACGTGAAACGACAGAGTGCCATGACGCCTGTTGAGATATAATTGCAAGTCGGGCCGCATCGCTACGACGGTAATTTCAAGAACTTCTAATAGATCCATTATTATTACCACCTAAATTTCGCTTCAATGCCCACGGTCTTCGGCCTCCCAAGTAAAAACATTGGTACGAATGTCGCATATCCCTTTAATGCTCAACGCCAGTACTTTTCAAGTATCCCTAGTGTCGAGGACTAGCGTAGGAGGAATGGCTAGACATTTGTTCTTCACATAACCAACAAGCCTTCGCCTGCATAGTATCTTCATCTGGACATCGGCCAAGATCTTATCGAACGTATAAAATACATCCTGTATCTCAGTGAACTTATCTTTGGTGCTTGCGTAACATTGTCGTTTGTACATTTTAATATTTACAGCAAATAATTTTAATATTAGAATTTTTATTTACTAAATATCACAATTGTTTGTGGTCAAATAAAGTATCGAGTTTGAAATTGTCTGGAAAACGTTTGACACGGTTAAATCTTCTAATGAACGTGACGGGATTTGATTTTCATTACTGCACCTACCTTCAAATCATATTTCAACCGGACTAATATAAGAAAATCTCGCTTACCTGTAACAACAAAGGATATAATTACAATAAAAAAGTATATAGCACAATAATAATCTACATAAATAATATTATAGAGGTCTGCAGTTGTGCGTGCATCACGACAAATCTACTGGATAGATTTCAATTAAATTTTCTAAGTTTTATTTCGTAGACACTTGGTCCTTATCTAAAACAAAAATATTATGATATCTTCATTTAATATAAAGTTATTAAAGTTTGAAGAAACAACGATTTTTATAAGCGGTCATCTACAAATTGCGTCTCACGCTAAAGGGGGGTGTCAAAAGCTTTGTGATGTCACATATTAAGATTTAAAATACTAAAACGCGCAATATATATGTTAATTAAAAATTTATGAACTTGATCTATATTTATTAATACTTTAGCAAAGGATTTGGATTTCTCTCCGGAAAAAGTCTAACAGATAAACTGTCTGTCGTAAATAGTATCAATATTTAGACAATATCCAAATTTATTAGACAGCAATAATTATCAAATTATTGACGCAGAATGGCGTTTGCTTCGGAACACGAAATAAATTGCATCGTTTAATGAAATAACTGTTGATTTTATTAAAAACTAGCTGTGCCCGCGACTCCGTCCGCGTGGAAGACTTTAGGCAGCATTTTTTGGATAAATCTTATGGTTTATTTTGGATTACAAACCCTATAAACCCTAAAATATAAATAAATGAAATATGCAAACAATCAGTGTTATCGAATGCAACTGTTACGCCATGCGCCTCCGGAATACGTGCGTTCGAACCTACAAAGTCCAGCCTAAGCTAAACCCTATTATTTCATATGAATGATTATATAAATCTGAGGTCAACTTAAATTGAAAAAATAAAACCTACAAAGTCGAGCCTAAGCTAAGTCCTATTTCATATGATTGATGATATAAATCTGAGGTCAACTTAAATCGGAATATTAAATTTCCGAAACTGATCATTTTTAACAAAAACTATTTTTTTTCTAAAATAAAAATAGCCTAAGTTACTCCTTGATACATCAGCTATTTGCCAGTGAAAATCTCGTCAAAATCGGTGCAGCCATTTCAGCGATTAGCCGGAACAAACAGACAGACAGACAAAAATTCTTGTTTTGGTATATGTACCGTGTATACGTCCGAATGCACTTAGTAAAAAGCGTTTATTTTAATATTACAAACAGACCCTCCAATTTTTTTATTTGTATGTATAGATGTATAGATTGCGCAATGCGTGAATACAAATCGATGTTTTTTATTGCACCGATAAAAGTTACATTGAGAGAAAGTTTCAGCTAACATGCGGTTTATAGGGCAATCGAGTTATATAAAAAAAATCATGGTTCATTTGAGAATAATACTTCAGTACCACTAGCATAAGTGTATCGATACCATCGTATAGTTAACGTAACAGTTAAATGTTGTATGAAAACATGAACAGCGCTCGATGGGACGTTTTCAAAACTAAATCGCTATCGTATAGTTTACACAATACCATTACGTGACGAAAACGTTAGTGATTATGATTAATAACTAGGGGTACACAACCTCTTCTTTCGAATGTTTCTTTTGCTTTCGAAGATATTGTAATGTAGGTAACATTTTGTGTACAATTTTGTAGTAATAAAAAAAGTTCAACATCAAAGGAGACACTAAAAAATTAGTTTTTGACTTGAAATGTATTTTGATTTAACGTATAGAGGTTTTGGTTTATCGTTTGTTTTTCAAAGAACAAAACAATTTTGTTCATATACAGAGAAAAATGCTTAAAACTAAAATATACATCGATCTGACTAAAGTTTTTAAGCAGGTACATATAAATATGTTAAGATTGCAAGGAGTAATGGAGATATAAGGGTTTGAAGAGAAGAGATCAAAACATACTATATCTTAACAAAAAAACATCTTATGAGACCTAGTGCGGTGGACAGGACTTATTCATCGGTACGCTTTAATTTTAAGAAACATGTTTATGTGTTAACTTTGAAACTTGTACCTTGTAAAAATATTTCTGTATACAATAAATTTTCATTTTCATATATCGGAAATTGTTGACTTATGAATGTAGATTTTGTGGAAATTTTGTATCTAGACATGCAAATTTCCTCAGCGATCAATGCTCATTTACCATACATTAATTCGACTTTCACGGCAACATCAATCCCCGTACCCCAACGAGACCTAGACGTATTCAAACCGTTTCAAATGTCAGCCATGTTTCAGTTGTAACTTGGGCGCATCCATTTTGAGACAGCAGCCATTCAAATATCCAAAACGCGTTTCACAAAACACGCCGCGTGTGGTCCCCTAATGAACACGGGCTACGCAGTTAAATCGCTAAGCAGCGAGATTTAATAAATGATTCCTAACTACTTTTACTTCTACCGGCCGATGCTTGTGCTTTTAGAGTATTTATACAATCGGAGTAACTATATAATTACACTGTATAGAGTATCTATTCAAACTTTTAGGTTCTGCAAGGAATCTAAGACAATTTAGATTTTGTTTTTAAGATCTACACACATCAAAAAAGTCTAAGTAAGCAACATGTACTAAAAAAGTCTAAGCAACATGTACTAATTTAAATTTTAGGATGGTTTTTCACATTATAACGTTGTATTTTATTTTTAAAATAATATTTTTAGGGTCCTATGATGTAAAAATAACAGCTGTTGTCTTTATAAGTTCTTTTAATAACATAATTTTAACTCATTGTTCCTGGGTCCATGTTCTGCGTTCTCTACACCATTCATTTCGACGAGCGCGATTCCCATGACGTATCGGTGGGCACTTAATTGGGCGTCGAGCTCGTAGGCCGTACTCATGCAGTCGATTTCGCACAGTTTAGGGACTTATATCAACACCACTTGAATTTTGTAGCCTCAAACTTATCTCTCGAGCGGTTAACATCGGCTGGCGTCTTGCAGTCAGTTGTATGTACCGGTCTTGCCGAGTGGTTGTACTCCTTTTACGGCCTGGATGCTGTTCAGCGGGTTCCCTTCTATTATTGTAGCGCTGCCAAAGACGACAAATAACACTTCTATGAATGCCAAAATGCCGAGATACCTGAGATTGATTACTTCCCGCTTGCAACATCCCTACAGCTCTTTACATTTACTTTGCCGTCAAATGACGTCGCTCCATGACGTAAAGAATATCTAACAATTCAATTTTGTCGCTAACTTTATTTAAATGGTTGGTAAAATTATAAAATCAAGACTAAACGTAGCAAAAAAAACGCACTTAAATTCAAACAAATACCCTTTCATTTAATTATATGAAAAAAACAAAACATAATCGAATTTTTTTTACAACCAGCCAGTATACAATAGCAAAAAAGTTTACATACCTACGCACTTTGAGTGAGTAAAGACTTAGGCCGACTTGCACAACCAATCACTAAACCGATTTAGCACTAAACTTATTTAAATCGTCATTCTGTCCCTGTCAAATGTTGTCAATGTGACAGGGACAGAATGACGATTTAAATAAGTTTAGCGCTAAATCGGTTTAGTGATTGGTTGTGCAAGTCGGCCTTAGAAATTAATTAGTATAAATGGTAAATTTTTTAATATCATACATGTTGCTTAGACTTTTTTGATGTGTATATATTAACAGCCCATTGTGTCCCACTGCTGCGATCGGGCCTCCTATAGGGATCAGACAATACACCCACCACCTTGTCCAAGACGGATTGGCGAATCACAATACTAGTGGTTTCGGTATGCAGGTTTCATCACTATGTTTTCCTTCACCGTCAGTACATGGCAATTATGCTATAATAGGCATATTAAGTGAGAACTGCCTAAGCGGTGCATGGGATTCGAAACTGAGACTTCAGGATTGGTCTCCGAGTATAGAACCAGTGAGCTACCAGGGACCTTATGTATTATTGTGCTAACTACCTAAATTTAATATTAATATGTATTTTGTAATAAACAGTATTCCAGAGAGAGATAACACTGATTGTCGTAACAAAGGTTACGTGAACCTAGTGCGGTTGTCAGGAACCTCCTTTTGTCAAAATATTTGATATAGTATTAAAATTCATTATTTATTTATGTCCAATGAACAATAAAGTACTATCTAATATTGGATCAAGCCTACATGTCCAAAAAGTATGATCAGAAATCTACAACAAACAGGCGCGCGATGGCATCTCCATTCATCTGAATGCTCCGTGTCCGTGTTACAGTGAAATGGGGGCTTTCTCTGTGCCCACGCATTTTCGTGACAAATGCACCTAAATAATAATCCTCTGCAATAAATAGTGAGCTATGCATATCTTGGGACCTCCATCTCGGTGTAGTGGAATAATTATAACCAAGTACTCTGCGGTATACAATGTTTCTAACAAGCGTCTCGTAAAATTGGCGCAATATGATCATTTGTTTTGGTTTCTGTTGTACCGTTGGTCCGCTGACCAGGATTAAGAATAGGGCTGCCACATTATTTTATTTCATTTCATTGATGCACAAAACAAATTACAACCAAAGAAATTATAAGTTTAAATATTTAACATAACAATCTGGATTGTAATTCAAAGCAGGTGCATACAGTTAGTGCATACATTAACCGCATAGGGAGTCGTAAAAGGCGACTAATGGATTTTCTGTGTTTTCATCACAAATTACAATAATGCATTTCAGATAGATAATTTTCGCAAAATCGTATCAAAAACACATACATTTTAAATATACTAGGACAATTCACATAGCACTATCTAGTCCCAATGTAAGTAGCGGAGGGCTTGTGTTATGGGTACTAGACAACTGATATAATTATTTGATATAATTTTAGACATAAATTTACAAAGCAATTATTAGTGCATAACATTAATGGGCATTTGAATGTCATCAAACTCTGGTCGAGTGGATAAAGCATAGTATACTACTAGCTGCACATTGTCGATGTTTCAGGAACGATTTCTGGCAGGGTGAATTGGGAAAAATAGTACTGTATGTTCTCTGAATTTTCCAAGAAATGGGAGCTTACAGAATATGAGAAAACCCTACGTATATTTCACAATATAATATACGTAAATATAATAATCAAGTGACATTTTAAAAAGTTCGCCATTCGTGGCGAATTCCCACTTGAAATAATTGAACCGCTCGCTGTGTAAAATTTCACATTCTCCAGAGACAGCTGTCGCTAGACATGGAACAGGCGAGAAACGGGCAAAGCTAGCCAATTACGAAAATAACTTAAGGTGGAAACGATGACCAATATATATCGGCTAATACGTGATTGATGTAGTTATAATATGTTTAAGTTGACAATAATAAAAATTAAATTATGTCCCTTTCGTATCTAGGAAGACGTAAAAAAGACCTTAAAAGAAAAATCTTTAAAACCACCTCTCAGTTAACTAAATAAATGCTTTGCTAATACTTTGAAAATATTGATTTAATATGTGACAAACACGTTCCGTTCTTTTGACATGTTCATAATCTCTGCTATCTCTCTCACTTTAATTCGACGGTCGTCTAGCGCCATTTGGCAAACATTGGCGATTTTTTCGTCGGTAGTTGCATTTTTTGGACGTCCCGAACGTTCATCGTGGCCCAAGCTCTTACGGCCACGTTTAAATTCAGCTGCCCAAAATTTCACTGTGGTAAATTATGGTGTAGAGTCCCCGTACACATAATCCAACTCATCTTTGATTTGCGTAGGTGTATTACCCTTAGACCTTTTCCCTCAGGGGCGCTCCTCTGTCCGAGGAATACACGGGTGTGCGTACCCGAGGTGCCCGAGCATCCGTCGCCTCACTCCCCTCTCCGTCCGAGGCGACAGAGTCCTACCTTTCTTTTCGTCTACCTCCTACATCCTTTCCAACTTAGCTCTCTGTTCGTGGTGTGGTCCCCGGTGGGATGGTTGCGAATACTGATTGGGGTCCCGGGTTCTGCCCTGGGCCCTGATTTGGTAGTCGAAACCATGCCTATTTCGACTGCGCCTGCACAGAGAGTGTTCCCGGGGCGGGAATCGCATCCTCCCTATCGGTTGGCCTTGCTGGGCCGGCTACGACGTCAGGCGACTCCCTGGTTTTTCTGGAGTGTCGCCTGGTAGTCGTACCCCCGCCTGACTAGCACGCGACGGGGATGCGAGTCCCGTCTGGAATTAACCACGGACCTGTTGCTCCCGGCCCTGGTTCTGTCCATGGTCGGGGGCGATCCTGGATGGACGGGCGTCGCCCCCTTTTGCGAGGCAGTAGTGTCTGCGTAAAATCATACAGCGAACAATATCTGCCTCTAATAGTACTACTAGTTGATCACGACCGCTCTGTAAAGAGTGAAACGACTAAGAAGAAGAAGAGTGTCTGCAAAGGAGGCGGCGGAGCGGGAGCGGGAGTCCGCCATCGCACTCCCCTCCCGCCAATACAGGCCACGTCATCGGCGCCGGAGGGCGGGCAGTGACCTCCGGCCGCCGTAGAAAGCGGCCGCGGGCGGCCCCTCGGGGGAGGATCCACCGCCCGCACTATTGCCACGAGGGAAATGGCCGCGTGCTGATTTGCGGCTCCCCTCAACTCCTATAGTTGTTACAGGAGAGCGCCGGGGGCCGAAACCCTGACCCCCCGGCGCCAACACTTTAGAAGGGGCCCGCCTTAGGACAAAGGGCGGGCCGGCGCCGGCCCGGGCCACGAGATCGGTAGGCCATATATCCGTGGGCCCGGGCGTAGGCGATAGGAGAACAGCGGGGTTTTTAGTGGGTAGTCGGATGGGCGAACATCTTTCCTGGAGTCCCACATATCCCTCGGTCCCCCGGGCCGGGGGAACCCGTCAAGAGAGGTTTTTCCCCGAGACTAAAAAAAAGGCGTATTGTCTTTACAAAACAAATATTTAATGACAGCTCGATAGTCGATTTTGTCTATTTTCATAAAAACACTCACATCAACTCATCAAACGACTGTGACTTAACAACTGTGAGTTCAAAATAGCTGAAACTTTGGTAAGTCTGTCAACAGATGAACAACGAAATTCACTAGCTTTTATTTACGAGTGCTGCTATCTTTCTGTTGAGACTTTTCAGACCACCCTCGTAGTTCCAAAATAAATAACAGATAGCTTATGTAATATGTATTGGTATTGATATACTATTATTTTGTAAATAAATACATATATTAAATAAATACATGTCATGTAAGGAAATATTCCAATTTTCTTTTTTGAGGTAGAACAAGAAAAGTCAATGTCACAAAAGCTCAGATGTAGAAGGACGAGTAGAAAATAAATAAAAGGCAACACATTAAGCTAACATCGAGCTCCGCTGTAAAAGTTTTAAATACTATAGGGATAAAAATGACTAAAAAAACAACTTTGAACTTAATATACGAAGTAGAAACGATAGTTTGTGGGCATGTTCCGAACCTGGCGCACTGCATTCACTTTACATAAAACTAAGTATCTTAAAATATTCATGTCGGAAAGCAGAATGAAGTATCAGAATTTAAGATTAAGCTTTAAATGCATGATATATAACGAATATCTCTAGTCAATTAATCCGACATAGAATGTGGCTCCAATAGACGCAGCGGACATTACTGGGCTATTTAATTCAATGTTGCAATAATGATTTAAAGCAACCATTATTCAATCAAATGTTGTTTAACAAGCGCGAAGATCTAAGAAATTGTTACCAAATTTTTTGGCGGCCTGCGACACTACGCCCTACTAATTTTTGTGGCCCCTATGACAAAAAAGGTTGAGTAGCGCTACTATAAAGTTTGCTATGATGGTCGCATGATGGATGTCATTATAGTATTCAGATCAAAGTCCTAACTAATGGTATAAATGCGAAAGTGACTTTGTTTATTTGTTACGCTTTCACGCTTAAACCGCTGAACCAATTTTGAAGAATTTCGGTATAGTCATAGATTGGACCTTAAAGAAGGACATATTACTTTTTTTAAATTCATATGGCAGAAACGTTTGCCAGGTCAGCTAGTATAATATATACATATCTGTAAATAAAACAATATGCCCAACATGTGCACGAATATTATTGTATTCGTTAATTTTTACGCAAAAATAGATGAAAAAAGCCTACACGTACTAATCAAATGAATAAACAATTTATATTTCATATTATAAACAGAATAGATTTCATAAAGGATTAAAATATTCACTCAAATATCAAAACTTACATTTATTTTGTTTAATGACACCACAATAAGTCGATTTAAAAAAAATATTGCACTAAACAACGGTTGCGGTCATACGGGGGTAACTAGTTACCTCAGGCCGAGAAAACGAACGCTCGAAGCGACGCCATGCATTTTTTTGGCTTACTATGTAGAAAAGTCCGGCAGATGTCGTTTGTTGTATTAATTTGAAAGGTTTAAGACCTCTAATTCCATTTTTTCTAAGCCTGAGGTGACTAATCACCCCGTGTGGCCGATAAGGGTTAAGATATACCTAATTATCACTTGAACCGTTATTCAAAGAAGCAATAGCAATAAAGCTGAAACAAGCTCTTAAATTGTTTTATTAATTCTAACCGGACACCAATTAAAGTGGAATATTACAGAGTTGTAAACTTTAGATTTATTTATTGAAGTAAATAATAAATCGACCATACCTCGGGCTATGCATAGAAATTTAAAGTCATTTTCACCACTACCCAACTGTAAGACGAAAATATAATAAGGAACAATAAGTTGAATAATCAATAAACAATAAATGTTTAGAAATAAACATAACACATTTAAAAATTACATATTATACAGAATAGTAATGATAAACTAGAAAGTTTCGGATCTTATATGGCACTTCTTTTTCGCATAGATACAAATAAAAGAGTAAAAGAAATACCTACTATCGATGATGAAATACTTGGAAGAAGTTTATATACTGGACAAGATACTGTTCATAAAAATAGTTTGAAGACACTAATATATCTTAACAGAAAAATAACACATACAGAGCTGTCGTAACGAAAAACCATTTAAATTCAGAAATTTCTTCCATATAAATTCAAAAGCAAGACATGCAAGGGGCTCGAGCACATGAGCTTCCTCTGCTACGAGCTACTCAAAACCTCTTTGATTTTTCTTCTTTTAGAAGTGTTTTGGAATTCGATCATAGAAATTTTATTATTTTCAATAGTATTAGATTATTAGAGGATTTGTTACCCAAGCTATTTTAGTTTAGTTTGTAAATATCGATGGGATACGAGTGTGTGATTATTTATTTGTTTTTTGTATAAATCAAATTGTCTGTTTCGAAGCGCATATGTTATGCTGACGTTCACTTCGGATAGAGCAAAAATATCTACGCAGGTTGAAAGATGTCTGGGCCTATCGTTCAATACTGAAACAAGCCGAGTCGATAACACTTTCTAAGAGCTTCACGGTGTGGGACATGACCTTAATACCTCGGTAATTACCGCACTCCTGCACCGACCCCTTGTCTTTGAAGACTAGAGTAATGATACTCAGTTTCCATTAGCTCGGGATCGTACCGGTGAGGAGTGTCCAGTTAAAAAGGTCGGTTAAGATGCCCATACCACGAGATCCCATCGCATTTCAGACTTCGATGGGCACTCCATCGGATCCAACAGATTTCCGATTCTTCATGCGACGAAGACAATTCTGGACCTCTGCAGGCGATACCAGTCACACTAGTCCTTGATTCGGAGGAAGGTCTGGCGGCTACACCTCTTTGTGCTGCATGTTCAGCAGCTCGTGGAAATACGAACGCCATCTCTCTTTTACCGCGAGCTTCTCGCATAGCAGGTTGCCCACGGGGTCTTTTACACAGCGGCACTTAGAAATGTCCTGTGCCGCTTTGATCCTGGAACGCGCCAACTTATAGATGAGTTTCTGCCCCTCAGCCGATTTCAACGTATCGTAAGTGGTCTCATCTGGCTCTGGCAACAGCTTTGCCACCCGGTATGCGTCGCGATGTTCAGGTCTGGACGCTTGCCACTTTTTAAAGAGGGCTTTCTTTGCTCTAGTCTCCCTCTGGACTGTATCGTTCCACCACTATGTCTCTTTGTTATACTTGCGACCACCCTTAGACACTCCAAGCACCTCCTTCACCGACCCAAGGATAGCCGCCTGAATCTTGTCCCAATAAGTATGAACTGATTCGCTCAAACCACCGGCGAGCGCACTTGTCACCGACGGCTAAGATGTGACTTCATCAAACAGCCACCACCTGATTCGGCGCTGAAAGCGCTCGGCATGCGTGTCTTTAGGCTTAGCGCAGAGGTCCATGACAAGAAGACAATGTTGTGCAGTGAGACTCTCACCGGGTATGGCCTTGCAATTGGCCATTTTGTTGATGTGGTGTCTCCTAATGAGTAGGAAGTGGATTTGGGTAGCATTCGCATGTGATAAGATGCTCGGGTCTCTTTTTGAAATACGTGTTCACGATGGCAAGGTCGGCAGTCGCACATTATTTAGAATGTCCTCCCCTACCGCGTTGCGGCTATCGTACTCAAATCCACCGTGAACACGCTCAAATTCCCAACATCCTTCACCCACATGACCGTTCAAATCACCCCCCAAAACGATCCCCTGAAATAATAGGATTCCACGGAGCCCTTCTCCGAGTAGATTTCAAAACGCTATTTTATCGGCGTCGTCACAACCGACCTGTGGCGCGTAGGCACTTATCAAGAGAGTAACTACCCCATCGATAAGTACCCTAACGACCAAAAGCCGGTCGCTATGACGTTTCACTTACAAAATGTCGTTCTGGAACTCCTCCGAGAGCACTATGGCAACCCCACCAGGTGCACTTGTAGCCATTCCCAATGAACCGGGATATGCTGGCCTTCCACCGAGTCTCCTGAAGGAACGCCACTGCCACCTCCGCCTAGAGAGCAAGTCGGCCAACTCTCTCGCGCGTCGGGTTAGCGTACAGGCACGCTTCCATGCACGCACGGTTCCATGTTGTGAAGCGGACCTTTCGAGATGCTTGGGCTGCGTGAGTTGGGGCTAACATCGTTAGCCGTGCCCGTCCATGACACGGTAGCCCATGTCCACTTCTCACAAGAAGCTCTCACAAGAAGCCGGGCAAAGCTCTTGCGCGCCGATATGCGGCGGCACCCTACTCCTTAGACGATCCCGTAATCTTAGCCTTTCCATTTGATTTGGCTGATTTTGGCTTTTACGGGGGCGACTGCTGTCTGACTCCCCAACCCCAAAAAGAAAGCCATCGTCAGTTATTCAGAAAGTGAGGTTGATTTGGGCCCCGGAGATGTTGGTCGGGCCCCTTACACCCCTAAACAACCACTTTACCCACTTTTAATTCTACATGTCCGGTAATATATACTTAAGGAGTCTAGTTTATATGAATAAATCCGTTTTTTTTATTATTGTACGCCAGCAGACAGGCTGACGGCCCCCTTAGAATTTAGCAGTCACCGTCGCCAATGGGTGTTTGCAACGCCAGTGGCATCGCGAATACGCTGCTGTCCCATAAGGTTACAGGATCTTAGGTCACTAATGCCGGAACACAACACAAGGTTATTATGGCGACATACTTAAGACCAAAGGTGGTCGCTATCCAGACGGGCTTGGGGCTCTACCCTACAAGTGGCCATTTTACTAAGAGACAACGGCCATGTCTATTAATAAATGAGTAATGATGATAACCTCCTTTTTTACCGAGGAAACTGAAGTTTACCAGTACCGCGTCGGAGCTCCGGGATAAAGCCAACGCGGTTATGTGGGATTCTTCGTCCTAGTGTTACTACGGCCACCTAGACTGGTTAGCAAGTGATGACCAGTGGTGGCCGGACGGCATATCAACGAAAACCCCAATCACCACCTAGAGCCACGTATGGGAACATCGCAGGATCGACATGGTCACAGCTCTGCGACGCCCCGGTTCGTGCGCCTAGAAAGGGGGTATCTCGGGTGTAGGGTGTAGTTTTAGTTGTTTAGTACCCATAACACAAGTGTTATGCAATTTAGTTTGGGACTAGATGGCGTTGTGTGAAATATTCCAATATATTTATTATTTATATTACTAAGAGACAATGGCCATGTGTATTAAATGCCATGTATATTATGCTACCGGCACGCTATGATGGCCGTCTTGACGTTAATCCACTCCATGAAGTTTCGTATTAATTAGTAATACATTTGAAGGAGCAAATTGTTATTCTTTATTGTCAATAGCGACGTGCAGTTATTGACAATAAAGAACAGCAATTTGTTCCTTCAAATGTAATTACTAATTAATACGAAACTTCATGGAGTGGACAAACGTCAAAACGGCCATCATAGCGT
The DNA here is from genome assembly GCA_963693495.1 of Malacosoma neustria. Classification (NCBI taxonomy): domain Eukaryota; kingdom Metazoa; phylum Arthropoda; class Insecta; order Lepidoptera; family Lasiocampidae; genus Malacosoma; species Malacosoma neustria. The sequence continues at coordinate 21,591,971 of OY856375.1, read as the reverse complement.
GCCGGTATAATAATTAAATTATTCAATTTATCATCTCCGTATAATTATGTGAAATCGTTTCTAAACATTTACAAAGTGAAATAGTTGAAGAGTAGTAACAGGTGCGCCGGATTATACGCATTTATGGCGGTTCGGAATCATGCAAAGCAATGACAGTGATTTACTGAACCGATATTCAATTTATATGCGCTTTTACTTATATCGTATTGAAACATGACATCAGCTCAATAGAAAATTGAAAGAAGAAAACCAATGTAGTTCATTGGCATGTATATTTAATAGTATGCGAGATAGTAAATTTTGGATTACGTTCGGTCAAGGTTTACACATATGAGGCTGACATAACCATGTCTACTTCACCATGGATTCCAGCGCGGTACTGGTAATTTGGGGGAAAACGAGACTGCACGGTCACGGCGATCTTCAGAGCATAGACGGCTAAACAACGTTCGACACTCGTTAATGTTTTTGTTTAAGGTTTTTTTTTCATTATTTTTTAACGCTTAGTTCCAACGCTTTATATTAATATATTTTATTTTTATTTTCCCAGTATACATTTTTTTATTTCCTCAAGGCTTTATTTTTTTCCCTCACATCATTTTTTTCATTATTTTTTTAACACAGTTTTTTTAAGATTTATTTTTATTTCAGGACAAACGTGGCAGTAGAACGAATTTCAGCGAAACCTATCGGTAAAAAAGACGCTTTTTGTGTGTAAACAGATCCGTCAATAGATGCACATGGAAGCGAAATGAGTTGTTTTAATAAGAAATTATTTTTAATAGAATTAATTCTATTCCAGAAGAACTGCTCAATAAATAATTATTAATAAATAATTCTATTCACGCATAGAATTCTATATGCGTGTGATGCACGTTCAATGTCCCGTTGAAAGACCGGGAAGTGAAACAGTTATAAGGAATGTATTGTTGCCAGGTCTTCTTCCTATAAGGTTTATTGGGAAGTTTTGGGACCTCGACTTAGCACTCTTTACCCCGGCGAAAAGTCAGGAGGAACGACCCCTCGGTGACGTAGTGCTGCGACGTCCGTGTTGGCGCGGCTTTCTACGTTTGGCCCATCTTTGCTTGGTTAACCAATCTTGGCTATTGTTGGCCATCGGCGGCTTGCATTGGCTTATCTGTGGGCTTGGTGATCTCGCGACCTGTTGCCCGTCTCCCAGGTCCGAAGAGCGTACCTACTATTAAGTCTCCCGGAATGTATTAATTACTTGCCATTGTTCCATCCGGTACAGGTAACAGGTTCTGCAATGGATTCTCAACAAATAACCTTATTTACAAATATTTCGTTCATATTGGTTACATCTCAAATTATCACTTTGAAGTCATTTGTTTATTAGTCCTAGATAGGGCAGAAATAAGTTAAAACATCGATTACATGTGATACTTTTTTTTGTTATGAGGTGGAAAATGCTTAATGCACACCCCGCCGCCTGAAGGCTGGCGACAGGGCCCGGGAGGGAGGGATATGTTTTCGTGTACGCCTCCCACCTAGGCGGGCTAGGACGGTCATGTTGACTATGGCCGGCCTCTTCTGTGTCGGCCGGGGTATGTGTGTCTTACTCCGGCTACCTTTAGACTCTCACAGGGGTGAGAGGGGCGCACAGAATACGGCGTGCCCCATCTCCGACCCGCTTACCTGCGGCTACCCCTTGCCGGCAGGCCACGTGGCCAGGGCCTACGGCAGCTGCACATTGCTGCCGTTAAATATGGTGGAATATGTATAAAATACGAGGGTACATCTAAATGTACCATCTAAGTGTACTATAAAACTAATTTTATAGTAGTAATATTAGTAATTTAGTACCCACAGCACAAATGCTATGCGACTTACATCGGGACTAGACGACGTTGTGTATTGTGCCAATATATTTACTTATTCTATAATAAGGGTTCATTAAAATGAGTTCAATTTCATCTAATTCTCCAATCAATACAAACAAACAACACCAACATAACCAACATCACGTGATCACGACTCATAAGCAATTTGTATAACGGCATAATTGTTCAATGATTATCTTAAGAGCGTCGTGCAGCACAACTCGCCTTTTCACCCATACATCATACTCGGTCACCGTGTTACAAGACAGATATGAATTGGCCACTCGTTTCACGTGTTACAACGATCAACGAACTGCCATTAACCGTATTTGCTGTTATATAACACGTGAATTGTTACAGACCATTCATAAACGCTGAGTCGTTTGAACTAATGGCATAAGGAAGTTTTTTTTTATTGCTGGGGAACAGCAGGCAGGCTGACGGCCCGCTTATAAGTAAGCAGTTACCGCTGCTCATGGTTGTTTGCGACGCTAATACTGCTGTACATATGGAACCTGGGTCACTAATGCCGTACACAAGATTATATATACACCACGTATGGTTGCCAACCAGACTTGGGGCCCTACTACCTAGCTAGAATTGTTTTGTCGCCAAAGGGCCTGTCGCGTTACGACAGGCCAGCTCCGGCACAGGGGATCATTCCTAATCTGTCCCTGCACAGAGAAAAAATTGTATTGCATGTTACACACGCACGCTTAATCATAAACTTTTTTTTTTTTTTTTTTTGGTCTCGGGGAAAAACCTCTCTTGACGGGTTCCCCCGGCCCGGGGGGACCGAGGGATATGTGGGACTCCGGGATTTTTCCGACTACCCACTAAAAAACCCCGCTGTTCTCCTATCGCCTACGCCCGGGCCCACGGATATATGGCCTGCCGATCTCGTGGCCCGGGCCGGCGCCGGCCCGCCCTTTGTCTTGAGGCGGGCCCCTTCTAAAGTGTTGGCGCCAGGGGGTCAGGGTTTCGTCCCCCCGGCGCTCTCCTAACAACTCTAGGAGTTGAGGGGGGCCGCGGAACAGCACGCAGCCCTCACCCTCGCGGTAATAGTGCGGGCGGCGGGTCCTCCCCCGAGGGGCCGCCCGCGGCCGCTTTTTACGGCGGCCGGAGGTCGTTACTGGCCCTCCGGCGCCGCCGGCGTGGCCTGCGTTGGCGGGAGGGGAGTGTGGTGGTTGACTCCCGCTCCCGCTCCGCCGCCTCCTTTGCGGACATGACTGCCTCGCAGAAGGAGGCGACGGCCGTCCATCCAGGATCGCCCCCGACCATGGACAGAACCAGGGCCGGGAGCGACAGGTCCACGCCGATTTGGACGACGAGGGCGCGGCGCTCCTCGCGCCACGCAGGGCACACGGCGACAGTGTGGTTCACCGTGTCCTCCTCGTCGCCCGCGCCACAGTGGTGGCACCCTGACGTCATCTCCCGCCCTATGCGACACAGGTACCTCCCGAAGCAACCATGCCCCGAGAGAACCTGCGTCAGGCGGAAGGTCAGGGCGCCGTGGCGCCTTTCCAACCATTCAGCCAGGACGGGCCTCACCGCTTCGATGGTGGCGAGGCCCGCGCTGGGGTGCGCGAGGCGCTCCTTCCACTCCACCATGAGCACCACGTCGCGTAGCTCCGCCCGCTTTGCCTCAACTTCGCGAGGCGCGGGGCGAGAGCCACGCTCGGCCGCGTCCCGGCGCCACTGGTACAACAGCGCCAGGACCCGGGCCTCGAGGTCCCATGGTGGGGATCCGGCCAGCAGGGAGGCCGCTTCGAAGGACCGCTTAATCATAAACTGACCTAACCCAAAAAATCTGTTTTTTGGGAAATTGTAAAAAACGTTTTGTCATTTACAACTTATCCCATATATTGACTTATTACTAAATAGCGGTAACTTAGTGTGGGAAAGAGATATCGAAATAAATCTTAGTTTGGCCGATATAGGGCATCGATACAATGCTGCCCGTTATATTATCTCACTTTAGACCTAAATCGTAATCGGTCAGTCTATTATTAAGCGTGCAACGTATTGCCGAAAATGTGGTGTGGTCACAAGCTAGATGTTCGATTCCTGCTATGACATGGAAATATGAGCTGCAGTTTTTATCCACCGCGTACGCAATGTACTGACGCGACAGCGAAATATCGTGATAAATCTACCAACCCAATATAGACGAACGAGGCGGGTTTATTGCGTATCGCGGTTTATTTATAAACATATATTTGCAAATTATATCAATATTTTTTCCTTTGGAGACCGAACTCACCGACACGAGAGCGTGTGTTGCAAGGCTATTTACGTACTCAATGAGCTTGGCGGGCCGTGAAAACTGTATTCCACGCGCTATTAGCATATAAATAAAGAAAATAAACACATCCGCAGACTTAAAGTAATATGGAACGCATCTCAAATGGGAACAGTTTAACTACTCAATAGAGAATTTCGTAATATTCTATCAAATAATGCACTACAAGGCGTCCTAAATCATACATTTCGGAGGCCCCTCATTAATCATGCACATAACAGACATTACTACCAACATAATTATTCGATCCTTGCATAAAGGGTAGTTGAAATCTCACCTCCTAAATATTGTAATCTACCCTCACTTCCGGTAAGGTGAATGGTGAAAGCGAGCGTGGGACGAGAGTAGTATCACGTGAGCTACTAAACGCGCGGGACGGTTGACGTTCGACCTCCCTGAAGATCACTGCGCCGTACGCAATTGACTTCAGTTTCTTCCTACTAACTCACATTGTCCGTGCCATAAAATTGCGTGTTCAGTGTCTAGTTGTGACATTTATCTGGTGGTGTGCAACAGTTCCTCCGCGACTGGACCTGAACCGAACCAGGAAGGGGTGGAATCAAGGTCAGTGCGAATTTATTGACCCACTGCAAGGTATCGCATATATCTACCACCGATCCTCTCCCCCTGCTCTGTCATACAATTCACGGCTCTCGAGCTATCCCACACACCCTCTTGCACGGTGCACTCTCGGTCCATGACCAGCGATACAATAATAAACTAAAATATTCTTCAACCTTGATAGCGATTCGGTTCTTTTGGTGTAATAGTTGCGTTTCAAGGGTTAGAAATAAAGAAAATTTCCAAAAATTTCGTTATGTAATACTTGAACGCTCCCTTAAGTATTATTTAAAAGTACCTTAATCCGGATAAGGGTCTTAATTAAAGCAATGTGCGTTGATTCCAGAAATGAATTCCAATTGAATATATAGTCGGCTTATTGCAAGAAGTCATTATGTGACATTTCATTATTTTGGGAAAACAGCATTTTAGTTGGAATTAGTTAGTGGTTATGTTGATTAGCCAAAGACGTAACGGTTAAAATTGGTCAGCTAGAAATTAGTGTTTTTGCATTTTGTAGAATATATAAAAATGAGCCCATTATAGATAAAAACATATTTAGTGATTTTTGCAGTTAATGAGTACTTGCAATAAGCCGACGATATTTTGTACTAACGACTCGTTTTAACTTAAACCAATATAAACTTTTTGATTCATTAAATCCTATTTAATTAAAAACTATTTAACCTTATATTTTAACTACATAACAGCTTTCCAGTTCATGGCCAGAAAATATGCCGTGACAATATTATAAAATGAACAAAATTCATTCATGAATATTTCACGCAACAAAGTATGAATCTGTTTAGTCGAATTAAGTACATAACCCAAAACCGTTTTAATTTATTAGGTAGGAATACATAGCGGGATAAAGAGGGAATCATCACCCCATTTTGTAACAACGAAGTTACCTACTGATTACAATAGTATGATGGGATATTATCATTAGAAAGAGAAAAATTATTTCGATGGGTTATTGGAATAAAGCCCCAATCGACAAAACGCAATTTTAAAGGAAAAATATTTTTGCAAATCTTGAATAATTACTAAACTACCAGGTTACTACTACTATTTCAAAAGAATTTATTCTGAAGTGACATATAATATACAAAAGCTTATAATGCTTAGGAAATATATAAAAAAAAAAGTAGAAAACCATAATGCCGCTTTGTACATTGAACTACGCGTTAAGTAACATTGTATTTTTTTTTAAAGTGAAAACTTCTTTAGCCGCGTTGTGCACTTTTTTTGTGATGGCTAAAAAATGTTAAACTCGCGTCAGGTCACGTGTCCTGATCGTAAGACGTAAGACGGAGTTTTACTCCAGTAATAATAACTTAAGGTTTATTTTATAATGTAACTTTTAAATGATTGCATTGCATTACTTATACATATCTATTCGAATTGCGACTTTATCACAATGAAATACAGTTGAGTTTTTTTGAAGTGAAAACTTCTTTAGGCGAGTTGAGCACTTTTAGGGTGAACAATTTTTGGTTTGTAAAGAGGTGTTAATGACCAATTTAAACTTTAATCCTTGATAATAAACACTTCTTTATAAACCGAAAATAATAATCTAACAGCTCGACGATACAATTCACAAGTTACTTAGTTTTCACTTCTATCGGCAGTCCCCAAAGATGCCCCGCATGTTTTTTTTATAACCCTTCACAACGGTCGCGTAGAGAGAAGAAAAACAAGACATTTCAAATGTTAATAAATAATATTAACGCGATTAAAACAATAACAAAGGTGTTTTAGTGACTTTCCGGTACTTCACGACACATAGTTGTGACTTGGTAGAAATGGTCAGTTGGTGGTTACGTAACGTTTTACTAGTGGGGGAGGGGGCTACAGAAAAACTTTGCGGCTCGTTACCTGGGGAGGAGGGTGGAGGGTTGGTCAAAAATTGCGTTAAGTAATACTTGAACGCTTCCTATAGATATTTGACTTGTCTTAGTCTCTTAATACCGTTCTAATTTAAATTTTGATTCAACTTTGTCCACAATCTGCTGCTATGTAACATATGAAGACATGTTTTAAGGTAGTAGCAACCCTATGTCGCGCCAGACAGGGGAATGACCGATTGCAAACCGAACCTCTGTACTGTACCAATACCTTTTAAGACGTTGCTACACTTTCATCTAGGAAATACGTTTGGTATCATAAAATAATTTCATAAATGGATAACGGAAATTCGTGATATCGGTTCACTTTTTAAGAATTTTATTTATTTCATGCAGAAAATTCTTTGGATGAAACATCGAAATTTGTTTATTGACAAAATAATTTACTCTAACAAATGTACCCTTCTGCCTAGACGGGAAATTTGTTACATTTTAGAGCAAGATCCAGAAAAGAGTAAATTGATAAAGCGTTAGCATTTCAGTGTATTGCTGTTTGGAATCCGTTTGTTTTTTTTTAATTAGTTTCAATTTCTCTTTTTCATAAATATGCCTAAAATCAGCCAAACCGCTTCGAAAACTAGCAAGTATACATGAAATCAAAAATCTTAAGTAAAATCGTTTCCAATCTAAATATGTACCATAATAATATTAATACCTTGGAATTTTAGACATTTTGTATTTTTTAAGACATTTTGTATTTTACAGCCTCCCGTGGCGTAGCGGCTAACGCAATTCGATACGCTTGCGGAGATCTCTGGTTCGATTCCCACCTCTCGTCTGAGTGTTTATGTAACAGTTATGTTATTCATATACAAAAAAAAAGTTTTTATGTAGTATATCATTTGTCTAGTACCCATAATACAAGTGCTATTTCGTACGAGGCCGGTCACGGACCGGGATTGCACCGTACAGGAATGAGAAGGATAGCTCGAGAACTGTGGACTGTATGATAGAGGGGGAGAGGAGCGGTGGTTAGAGAGACGCGATACCTTGCAGTGGGCAAAGAAATTCGCACTGACCTTGACCCCACCCCTTCCCGGTTCGGTTCAGGTCCGCTCGCGGAGGAACTGTTGCACGGTACCAGCTAAATGTCACGCACACTGAACACACACTCTTATGGCACGGCCAATGAGAGTTAGGAGTAACTGAAGTCAATTGCGCACAGCGCAGATAATGAATGGACTTCAGGGAGGTCGAACGTCGACCGTCCCGCGCGTTTAGGAGGAGCTCACGCGATACTACTAATATTAACTTCGTCCCACCCTCGCATTTACCATTTACCTCACCGAGAGTGAGGGTAGGTAACAAAAATCAGGAGGCGGGATTTCAAATACCCTGTATGCAAGAATCGAAAAACTATGCTACTTCATTTGGAACTAAATGACGCTGAGTGAATTGTGACAGCATAATTTCGACATGATCGTAGAATAATGTCGGTTTTGAAAACAAATACGAATATCGTTTTTTTTTACCATACTTGGATACTACATAGTCGAAATATTATTGCTACATTAAAGAAAAAATTATATGTATTTTGGATCTCAAATGAATCTGTCTGTAAAAACAGAGATTTGACTGGAGCGCATAGTAAAATGACGCTTGTGTATTTTTCAAATGGCTGCCCTGTAAAGTTTAATATATGTAAGATACGTCACTATTCTACGACTATGACGATTTATTTATTTGTTTGATGATTAAATAATCGCTCAAATGTAACAATATGAAATATACGATATAGTTAATGCGAATTAACTCACTTTGAATAACATACAGATATAAATAAAATATAGATATATTAAATGCCATTCAAGAAAAAAACTAAATGCGTCTGGCCTAAATAAGTCAACGACCTTTCGGTAGGCGGTAGCCTACCAACCTATCTAGCTACTTTCACTTGTCTGCGAATACTAATTAAATACCTTATTAAAACTGTTTGTTAATCAAGTGATGTAATAAATCTTAGCTCTAAATATTTATTTGTCGAAAATAAATAAACACTGTAAAGACACTGAAGTTTTCTCGTTATATTGATATACGGCCGACCCCGGCCACGGAGGTTAGTAGTAAAAGGTGACAAAACAACCCTAGCTACGTGGTAGTGCCCCAAGTCCGCCTGGGTGGCGACAACCCTTAGTCTGCAAGTAACAGCCATAATAACCTTATGTTGCGTTCCGGTATTAGTGATCCAGGTTCCTGTACCCCTAAGGGACAACAGCGTGTTCGCGGCGCCCCTAGCGTCGCCCATAGGCAACGGGAACTGTGTCTATTGTTCCCTAGTAATAAAAAAATCCACTTTAACCCTCGAAATTGTCTAATTGGAGCGTTTACTTTTAATTTGGTACGAATAATTGTGTATAACCCATTTAGTTCTTAGACCGTGGGCAAAAATTTGATTACTCCATTGCATTTGCAAACAGAAATTTGCCCACAGGCAACAAAAGTCGTCATTTGGATTTTCCTGACTTGAAAAGAGAGTCAGGTCGCAGTGGCTGCTGTAAAAACATATTTAGCCTTAATTATTTATTTTCTTATCTCTGATCAAAAAAAAATCCACGAAAGCACACCAACCACAACAGGGATACACAAAAATTACACTGTGATACCTGTTGAGCTAACTTCGGACTGGCATAGTAAACTTTTGATGAAAACTTGTAAAATGACGAAGCATCACATTTTCTTGACACTAGCAAGAAGGTATTAATCTGCAAGACAGCAACATTTTATCAATGTGAACACCCTTTAAAACAATCACCTTTTACGAGGTGCGGAAAGCGAACAAACAGATCCGTGCACTTTCAAACTGGACCGGCTTTGAGCCTACGTGCTGGGAAACTGGAAGTCAATACATGGAATAGTGATACTTATTATCCGTACCATTGATAATGGCAAAAACTGTAAACAGTGCTATTATACATCTTTTAATTTGGGATTAGGATAATTAGTATTTTATTGTTGTCACCTGTAATTTGGGCTAAACATATTTAATTTTCATGGACCAACCTTTATTGTTTGAATGGACTTAATGTTCCATCTGTTTACATATTTTAAAAGTACACGCAAATATTTAATTTTTATCGTCTTGATAAATATTAAGAATAACTTTTTAAACGTTTAAAAATTGAAAAAATATGAATATCTGGATACAGCATACATCTCTAAATTTAAAAAGTCGTAAATTATTAAACTTTATAAAAAATTCAGCAGAAGTATCTTTATATTATTTTTTCAGTACATGTATTCGACATGTTTTATGGGTTCTGGCGGAGGTTCTTATTGATGACATTAATCTTAGCTAGTGATGTAATTAGCTCTAAATATTTAGCTCTATAATTAGTATAATTTTGTTAATTAGCAGTATTAAACAAAACAGTTCTTTTTAAAATTTTAACAACATACAATTTATTTATTTACAGTTAGTTTACAATTATTGCAACTGCAATAGAACGGTCTGTAGATATTTTCCGTGTTAGTGATTGATACGACAGGAATGAAAATATTGTATCTTATATAACAAATGTCGTTAAAGAACTAGTTTTATTGTGATAACTTCAAAAGTGCATTGCTTTCATGCACATAAAGACTTAGGGCTGTGCCATAAATGTAAAAAATAACAGCCCATTTTTCCATTGACTAAATCAGACCTGTCTGTAGGAACAGTCAGTCGCCATGCTCATCCAATGGATCGTGGGTTTTTTTGTGGCTGAGAACAGTAGACAGCCTGACAGCCCAGATAATAGTAAGCAAGTTACCGTCACCTATGAATGTTTGGGACGCTAGGAGCAACTCAAACACGCAGCTGTCCGCATAGGTAATGAAATCTGGGTTACTTATGCCGAAACACAACACAAGGTTATTATAGCGATGTACTTAAGATCAGGGGTGGTTGCCATTCAGACGGGCTTACCATGTAGCAAAAGGTTTGGCGAGTTACCAGCGATTTCGGTGGGACATTCTCCTGACCGTGTTTTTCGATACCATCAGTACGTGACAATAATGTTAGAATATAAAATATGCAATAATATTAGATTAGAAAAGTCAAGTGTCAGTGAGAATTAAAAAACAACCGTGCCCCAAGAGGAACTGCATTAGGTGGAAAGAGTTCCACCTGCTTCTCACTCAATTGAGCCAGTGTCGTTCGGGACAGCGCGAATGCACCAACCGGGGGCGTTGAAGTATAATAATCAGAAGTCAATCCTGCGACCACCGCAGTTAAGATTAAGAGGTAAATGGTTTGTAAGGTTAAGGTATATCTTACCTTAAAAAAAGCTAAAAGAAGTGGAAAGTCAGGCAGCCGTAATAAACGATTAAAAAGCGGTAATAATGGCTCATTGTGATATGATCTGACAACGATTACATTTAGACCATGAAAGCCTTCACGGTGCTCTATACAATTGGCATGATATTAGCTACATATTACAATCTGGGTACACCAACAAACAGGTGTAGATTACAAGGTTAATCCGTGTTTAATGCGCTGTCATTAATTAATCATATTTCGTGAATTTGGCAAGATGTCCAACTGGATTACAATATCACGTCACATTGACAAAGCTTAGCACTCTGTTATTCTATATACGTTACGTTTACACGTTATGTCACGCGCGTGTTATTTTCGTTTATTTACTTTTCCTTATCAAATTGTTTGACACATTTCTATATGTGTCTATACGAAACGAAAATTTAGACACCAACGCGCTATCAAATGTGTATTCGAAGTCACTTTGTAGTTTTTTTTTATTGCGTAGGACAGCAGACAGGCTGACAGCCCGCTTAGAATTTAGCAGTTACCGTCGCCTATAGGTGTTTGCAACGCCGGTGGCACGCTCCTGTCCCATAAGGGTACAGGAACTTGGGTCACTAATGCCGGAACACAACACAAGGTTATTATGGCGGCATACTTAAGACCAAAGGTGGTCGCCATCCAGATGGGCTTGAGGCCCTACCACGTAGCTAGGGTGGGTTGTTTTGTCGCCTTTTACGACAGGCCGACCCCGGCCAGAGGTTAGTATTCTTTCTCCGCCCCTGCCCGGATAGTTACCCTTCGAGACCAATATAGAGGTGACGAGTTCGAATCCTGGTTAGGCAATAATTCTCGCTTAATGTGCATATTAGAACATGATGGCCAGGTAACGAGGATGAAGCAAAACGGCGTTTGAGAAAGTCATTGAGACCATCAGTGCGTGTGACGCGTCAATTCGTTTTGGATAATCGGGGCGCGAATGCCTCTGTTCCCTATAATAGGGGAAGGATGTCAGACCAGCAATGGGGCTTATTGGAAATTAATAGACGTTGACGGCGTAAATCTGCTATAAACCCGGTTTTGTTCTCGAAACACTGTTTTTTCATACAGCCATTTCATTCTCCACAATCTTTCAAGGTCAGTCGGTTGGCTGCCATCCTCAAGCGACAGTAGCCGCTTACCATCTGGTAGGCTACAGTTCTGCTGTTCACCAGCAATATAGTCAAACTGCAGAATTGCTCCAATAAACGACATGAAACCGGCTGCGCTCAGTTGTAGTACGATTAAACGAGGTCAGAAAGAGTCGTGAGGGATCCGGCACACCGAGCTAAGAAGCGATTGTTGGTCATTCTGGTTAGATCTTAAAGGTTCACAATGGTAACTTCATGAGATGATCGTATTTGTAAAAATAATTTTGATCAATCTCATCCAACAGTTTCAGTTTCAAAAAAAGAGCGAAACTACATTCAAAAATTCAATGCTACTCTATATTTCCATGCTTTCGTTTTCAACCGCCGCGCGCCACTACAATTACCACTATCACTCAAAGTATAATAAATATGGTCAAGTGTGAGCCTGCCTTGCAAAATGTGATTCCGTATGCTTCAATTTATTAAAAATATAGAAAATCGAATTATAATAGATAAATTAATAGGTGGAAACAATAATAGTTAAAATATAAATCTCCTTCATATTTATATGTTCTCACGTGGGCGGGTAATAAAAGATTAGCAGATCTTTTTTGGAAATGGTTTAGCACACTCCAACGTTAGAAAAAAAAAAAACGCGCAACTGGTAGTGTTGAACTCCCTTAAAATGCGGCCACTAGCAAGGGGACTTACATTGCTAGTATACCCACTAAAACCTCTCCCGAGTGCAATCATGCACCGGAGCAGCGTGACGTGTCGTGCCGCGGGCCTGACTGACGCCAACGAGCCCTATGGACCTTTTAATTTCGTACCATATAATCTCAGTTTTTTTTATTGCTGAGGAACAGCAGACAGGCTGACGTACCACAAAGTTAGCAGTTACCCTCATCTACGGATGATTGCCAAGGGCACCGCTAACATAATGTAGTCCACGTAGGGGAATAGGACCTTCATCACTGGACACTACACAAGCGGCATATTTATAGAGCAGATGACTGTCATCAAGAATGGCTTGGAGCCCTACAGACTAGCAAAAGTTCGACTCGATTCGAAAGCGTGTCATGTAAAGTGTCCTGACATTAATAAGATAATTCATGATCCTCACATATTCAAAGATAAACTTCGTAAATGTTTGGCAGTATATTTATTCGAAAATGACAACACGGAACCCTAAAAATATCAAACTAACATCGATTACATCACATCAGTCCATTCGACGTGTTATTTAAACACGACGTACAAACAGTCAATTGAGGATAGTTCAAATATTATATTAGTAACTTTATTGGTAGAATGGTTTCTCTTTCACTTTTGTTAATTGAGTCGTGGGAAGATGGGGTATGTTTTTAATTAACGCGAAACGTTTTAAATGAATGCATTTTATGATGAAAGGTGGGTATTAAAATATCGCTACGGTGATTCGATTTACCATCATTCGATCTGGATCTATGAATTTCAAGTGTGCGATCTATAGATAAAAAAAAAACGAAATGGTAATTTTACACTGCACTCGAGCTCCCGGGTGCGAATCCCACGGTGGCGTGCACCACTCGGGCAGTTTTTCTCGCCTAATATGTGCATGTTGTAGCATATTTTCCATGTACCGACGATAAAACATCACGAGGAGATCACCGATATGTGTTATCCCCCAATCTGCCTTGAATAAGCATGACTGGTGTACTGTTCATTCCCTCTAGGAAGGAAGTCCCGTACCCAGCAGCGCTACGCTGTTATTTAATAATATTACTAGCTGTGCCCGCGACTCCGTCCGCATGGAATAGTGACTTTGGGCAGCATTTTTTGAATAAATTTTATGGTTTATTTTGGATCACAAATCCTAAAATATAAATAAATGAAATATGCAAACAGTCAATGTTATCAAGTGCAACTGTTACGCCATACGCCTCCGGAATACGTGCGTTCGAACCTACAAAGTCCAGTCTAAGCTAATTCATATGATTCCTAATCCTCTTTCATATAATTGATGACATACATCTGAGGTCAACTTAAACTGGAAAAAAACCTACAAACTCCAGCCTAAGCTAAGCCCTATTTCATATGATTGATGATATAAATCTAAAGTCAACTTAAATTACAAATAAAACCTACAAAGTCCAGCCTAAGCTGAACTCTATTTTATATGATTGATGATATAAACCTGAAGTCAACTTAATGGTGAACGCACACTTATCCGAGCCGAACGCGCCGAACGAGTCGAACGAAACGAATTTTAGAATTCTGTATATGAAATCTCATGAAATCTCGCACACTTGCCCGCGTCGAATCGTCCGAACCATTTCAGAGATTAGCCGGAACAAACAGACAGACAGACAAAAATTGTAAAAAATGTTGTTTTGGTATATGTACCGTGTATAATACGTCCGAATGCACTTAGTAAAAAGCGGTTATTTTAATATTACAAACAGACCCTCCAATTTTATTTATTTGTATAGATTATGATGCGATCTATGAAATTTAGAATAGAACTGTCTTTGTTACAACACGTTATTACAATAACAAATACGATATGTATTGTAACAAATACGATTGTATATAATAGTATTCGAGTTCGAGAACCTTAGGATTTGAAAATACATAAACTACAAGAGCACTTGTCATCTAAACTCCTCGACAACTGGTTCGACAGCGACGGCTGAGTAAGAATTTTTTTTTATTCTATAGGACAGCAGACGGGCTGACGGCCCACTTAGAATTTAGCGGTTACCGTTGCCTATGGGTGTTTGCAACGCCAGTGGCATCGTGAACACGCTGCTGTACCATAAGGGTACAGGAACTTTGATTACTAATGTCGGAACACAACACAATTTTATTATGACGCCATACATAAGACCAAAGGTGGTCGACATCCAGACGGGCTTGGGACCCTACCACATAGGGGGGTGGGTTGTTTTGTCGCCTTTTACGACAGGCCGACTCCGGTCGCAGGGGTCAGTATTCTTTCTCCGCCCCTGCACGGATAAAATAAGGACGGAATAAAAACAAATATCAGCAAAATATTTTTTTATATTTTTTTGTTTACGTAAATGTTATTTAAAACCGTATTTATGGATTACTAAGTAATACTAGAAGGGGAGGGTCTCCCGTATATTACAAATGCCAACAAGGGGAGGCAGGGAGTAAAAATAAATAGTATGATTACGGTCCCCAAGAAGCCTTATACGGCATTATAAGTCTGTGAGTGGGTTTTCTACAAATGTAAGGTTTGCGATAAAGCCGCAGTGTAATACCGTAGCACAGTTAGTTTACACTAAGTATTATCTTTAAAAAACGATGCCATTTTGACAATTGAATACAAGGTCGAGCACCCAAATGCTTGTGCGTAATCAACATTGATTACACAATATGCGGGTTCCGTCCGGGGCACTAACTAAGAAACTTTTTACAATTGTTTATTTGAAGGAGAAAAAATACCAACATTTGGATGTAAATATTTTTATTCCTTACATAGTGTAATAGTTTGTTGTAGATATTTCAAAATTATTATATTACCAAGAAATATAATGGACACAGAAGAAGAGTTTTCAGAATATGATGAACAAGAAATTTCTGGAATTGAAAAAAAACATGGAAACAAGAAAAGAGAAAATACTTACAACAAGGGAATTGGAATCAGAAAGCGATAGTAAAGAGCAGAATATTCTAAATAAGCGTCCAGGACAGAAAAGAAAAAGAGTTTTATTGATACCTACCCGAAAGTGATACAGATTTAGAGGATCAACGAACGTATCGAAACTGCTGCTGATGGAACAGTCTGGGAAGAAATGACCGGAAGTCCCAAACCTGGCAGATTACCAGTGCGTAATATTTTTAGGGATACGTCAGGGCCAAGAGGATATGCTAAACAACATATGAGAAAGCACAAATGAAGACAGCATTTACTCTTATCATTGATCAGCGTATAATGCATGTTATTATAAAATTTAGAAGAAGCATTTAGGGTGTTTAGGACTAAGTGGGAGCTAAATGCAACAAAACTATATGAATTTGTTGCTTTGCTATATGCTCGCGGCGCATATGGGGCAAAAAATTTGGATATAAATATATAGAAAAAAAATTGTGGAATAAAAATTGGGAACCTGTATTATTTTTTTTTTCAACAACAATGAGCCGAAACGACGAGCGAAAACAATTCAAAGCAAGAATTTTTATTCCAGTTATCTTCAGAACTCGGCGATTGATAAAAAAAATTTCAAGAAAAAACTTTTACCAACATCGTCCACGAGTTCCTATTTGTCCATATGAAAAACTTGTTAAATAAAATTTTGTAAATATTTTTAAACAACAAAAATCTGTTCAAAGTGCGAAAAATACGTTTGCGGCAAATGCACATTTTAGATTAAAATAATTTGTAAACAATGTGAGGAAGCCAAAAAATATGCATAACATTCCCTTAGATTATATACTCAAAGAACATTATATCTATATAACAAGTATATAATCAAAGAACATTCCATATCAAAATTTAATTTGTCATTTTATAAATTTTAGAAATTACATAAAAATACATTTGGAGGAAACTTATTGAAAATTCTACATTTTATAAACATTTAGCAATAAATCAACCATTATCTCCATTGAATAATAAAATCGATAACTTTTTAAATTATCGGTTAGTTTGATAGCGCGCGAAAGAATTGTCGGTTCGGTAGATTTAGTGTTAATAAACGCTTCTATTAAAAAAACATATGTTTATGATTCGTATGAATGAATGAACCTGTATTTCCCCACTGTAATCAAGACAATAAGTAAATAAAAATTAAGCAATGTCTAAGTGCGTTCGCACACGCAGGCCCACGCCCACTTTTGACGTCACATGGCGCCATTAACGGCACATCAGCACTGACACATGATGGTATGTGGCACAGAACAGATTAGATTTATGTTTCGTGGCAAAAAAATTCGAAGATGCGTGCCAAAGAATTTTAAATATTTATGAGATAAAGTTAATGATATCTCCTATTACTTTTGATAAGAATAGAACTTCTCAGTTATAATCTTAATTATTTTTTTATCTATAAAATTATTGAATTTAATGACACATTTTATCAAACTTGCAAGTCTATTGCTGAATTTTTGCTTTAAAATGAAATGTACTTTATATTTACGTACTAACCCACTGAACATCAAATCGACAAATGCATAATTTAAACAATGTTGCCCTGTGAAGTGAAATGAGATGAATATGGCCACCTCATCTCCTTACTAGGTGTTCGTAAAAGATGAATAATTGCTTCTGCTACATATCCAGTAAAAGGGTGTCTTGGCAGTTTACTTACCCAAAAAGTTGTAATTTTTTTCTCTAAAAACACAAGTATGTGTCTACATATTCTTTAAGTAACATTTTGCAACTACGCTTAAACCTACCTTTGATCTAATACAATAATATAATAATAATAATTAAAAGGAAACATATTAAAATAATATAAAATAGAAAAACCACTACAAACCCATGTGTGGTACAAACCCATGTGGTCTTTTTTAACTGCACTGTTACTAATAAATAGAAAACTTTGCATGTCAAAGATTATCAATATGAAATTTAATCAAATTGATATTTTTATGTTAAATACAATGTATTTTACCTCTGAACAATTTGATAGTAACATGTGTTACATAAACCCATTCATAAAATAATCTAATTTATTATCATCTTAATATTTTTTATTAGTAGTAATTAGTTTTATTAATTACTGATAACTAATATTTGTAATAATGTTCAACTTAAATGTATAAATATGGATCAAGAGTCTGAAATAAATGACAATTTAATTTAATTTAAACCAATTACAGTTATAGACTAATTTTTATTTTGCAAGACATTTTGATGCATGTAGGGGCAGAGAAACAATATCATCTGGATGGCGACCACCTTTGGTTTTAAATATGCCGCCAGAATAACTTTGTGTTCCGGCATTAGTGACCCAAGTTCCTGTACCCTTATGGGACAGCACCATGTTAATAATGCCACTGGCATTGCAACACTCATAGGCGATTTTTTTTGTTTGCTAAATTTTAAATGGGCTGTCAGCCTGTCTGTTTTCCTATAGCAATGATAATAAAAAAGACAGCCGTAAGGCTGTCTGTCTTCTGTCTGTCTGTCTGTATGTAAATACTTAACATATAAATTTAAGTAATGTACTGTACTGTGAGTTAAAGGAAGGCTCTTGGATTAAAAGTGTCACATAACAAACACGTTTAGGTCAGAAAAAAATGTCTGAACATTAATGTGTCACATCTGTAATTTTGTTTTCAAAGCAGATAAAATTATATTTATTCTATTCTTTGATGTATGTTAAACATGACCTTACTTAGATAATATTGTATTTTCTATTTAAACAATTGCTTTTATTGCATTTTATATGTCACATATTTTACAAATAAAACACTGTCAGGGGCCTTCTTTACAAGATTTATACTACCACATGGCACCACAATATTCATACACAAAATTCTTGAATAAGAAAGAAAATATTTAATAACTTGGTTAATTTAACATAATCTGAAGTGTACATACACTAATATTATAAAGAGAAAAAATTTGTATTTTGTATATTAGTAACATTAACTCAAAATTACTGTACCAATTGAAAAAAAAATATTACCATTGGATTGCTACATGATACTTACTAAAAATTCCATAAAAAAAAACTACTTCTGTCCTGTAAAGATACATTTACAATGTTTTTTCAAAAAACTTCATACTTTATAAGTATTTCACTTGACTATATATTTAAGATTTTTTAGTTGTGACTCTGAAATATAGTATAATTATTAATTTATTATTTTATAATAGTCACTTATATAATACCAGTAATGGCTGCTTACAGAATATATGCATGAATAGAATCAATAAACAGTACATTCACCTCTAGCCTAGCTACACCTCAATAACTAAAAAAACTATAAATGAAAAATGCTCTGAAGACCAACAGCACCATTCACTTTAACAACTTACCCATCAGTAGTCACTGAGTTCAGTGACAGCATCTCCGGGAATGTCATCTCAGGATCCTCCAGGTGAGGAGTTGCCACCATGTCTGGTGGAGGTTCCGTTGGCACAGATGTCGCAATGTCATGCTCACTGACTTTATTGTCTTTTTTACTAACGTTATGAAGCCCTGATAAGTCAACGTTTACATGCCCTTCAGGGTTGAGAGCTTCGGATACCACTAACAGGAACAACGCACAACTGAAAATTTATCAAAATTGTAAATTAAGGCTGTAATTAAATAATAAGTTACGATTTCAATGCCTTATAAATACCTGGATAGCACAGATATGGTCAACAGAGACGTGTATATGATACACAATCCACCCTTCATCTTAAAATAATTGATTTATTTAAAGTCCATACCATTTTTGACTAAACTATTCGAACATATTTCACAACACAACGGCATTAAACCGATGTCGTACCATAACTAACAACAACATAGATTATGATTTAAAGTACATTTTAATGAATCTACTGACTGATAACATAATTATCGAACAGCTGTGCAAAAACGTTAAAATTCAGGGGAACCAACTATAGTTCAATTTTACTGAAATCGAAACTGGAAATTTGACAATTACACTTTATTTTCTCTATTGAAGACCACTTTTGATTGGTTGTTACGAAGTCGTGGAATCGATTTCATAAAATTCAACCAATGGATTGTCATTTTTTGGGACAGCTGATAACATTTCATTGGTGTCAAGTTTCAACGTTCCATTCCACAGATATATAATAAACAACTATAAAACCGTCAAAAACGAAGAAGGTCTTTACAAAAACTTTAATTCGGAGAATGTTAGGTAACCGTAACTGTATGTTGGTTTTATAAGAAAAAGGCATAATTTAAAAAAAATTAATGACTTGTTGAAATGCTTGATTGGAACATATTTCATACAAGTTAAAAATATTTTTAATGGAAACAATAAATTTATGCATAGTTGAGTAGAAGTGTGAGGTATATATGTACATACATACATATAATCACGCCTCTTTCCCGTAGGAATAGGCAGAGACCACTCCTTTCCACTTGCTACGATCCTTACATACTTGTGTCGCTTCGTCCAGTTTCATTATTTCTTTTTTAAATGCCCTTCGGTTTTTTGTGAGGTATACCTATAATTAATAGTTAATGAATAAAATTTAGACCTTGAAGTGTAAAACAATATAACCGACGAAAACATAAACTTTGTAGAATTAACTGAATCAATTAGCACCAGAAAATCCATTTGGTACTGCCAAAAGCCCACATAATTAGCTGAATGTCTAAAAATTTAAACAAACATATTTGACATTTGGCAAAATAAATACCAAAATTGAAACGTTCCGTTGAAGTTATGATATTATTTATCGTCTATGATCATTGAGAATTGTCAATTTGTCATTGACGTCAGTAATAGTAACAGTCTCGTTAGATTGTAAATTTTAATTAGCGGAATAATAAAATGGAATCTTTATTTGCAATACCATTTACAGTACTTGAAATTCCAAACATAAAAATTAAAAAGCCGATATGGCTTCAACCACCGTCGGCTATGGTTACTTTCTCATTAGTGTTACTATCTTACTTTTTGGTAACAGGAGGTTAGTGATCTTGTTATCAATGTTTTCTGTTAATATACTGCTATTGTCCAGATAAGACGGTGTATAAACTGTTTTAGGGATCATATATGATGTGATAGTGGAGCCTCCGAGCGTGGGATCGACGACTGACGAGCATGGCCATAGTAGGCCGGTTGCCTTCATGCCGAACCGTGTTAACGGCCAGTACATCATGGAAGGGCTGGCTTCGAGCTTTCTTTTCTCCTTAGGCGGATTGGGCTTCATTATATTGGATCGCACACACAATCCCACGACACCCAAATTAAATAGAATATTACTTATCTCAGTTGCATTTCTGTGTATCTTGGTATCATTCTTCACAACCTGGATCTTCATGAGAATGAAACTGCCAGGCTACTTACAAAACTAATTGCATATAGTTTTAAGATACATTTTATTATATCGTGTATTTTTGGATTATTTTCCAAGAAGTTAAATAAATATTTTTATACTTATCTGATTTTGAGGTGTTTTATTTATCATGTTACAATACTAAATAAGGTTCAGTGTTTTTTATTATTATCTTAAAATGGGGTTGGTTGGAACACTATGCAACAACTGAAAAATTAACCAAAAAGAAAAAGTTGTTGAGTACTATGTATATGCACATAGTCCAAAAACATGTTGAACAAGGGATCATTGTAAAGTTGGTACTGAAAGGATTAAGTGAAAAAAGTATAGCCACCTATTTGTTTTACACTTCTTTAGCTCTCTGCAAGGAGTTACTAAAGCACCTTCTAATAGATGTAACTAAATGTAATGTGTGTAGAGGTGATTTTATATCAAAGATAATAATTATAGATCATTCAATTTGATTCTTCATTACTGGCACTTCATCATATAATTAGGTTTCTTTTTCGACTGAAATCCAATTTTTCCTTAGCTCCACACTTTTCTATGTATTCTTTACATTACTCCAAGGTATACTGATTGTAACCATTCACTCTATTGTTATTAATAAAAACCAACATTCAAGACAAAACAATTTAATACTATAAATTTTTGGCAGTTCATTATAGTCTAAAAATTTCACTTAAAATATCACAAATATACACACAACAATAAATACATTTAGTGATGTAGAGATACAAAATTTGATAAACATTTAAAAATAAACTATCTAAAGTTAAAGGAAGACAATATAATAATAAATGCAAAGAAAGAAAAATGATTGAATATCAACATTTCATCTACACTTGCAATTTAAATATATTATTATATTAAAATACTGGTTGTAAACTATGCCATTTTAAACTAAGGGCATTAATTACCCATCTTGATTTTTTGAAATCATAAAGGGAATATGCTTTACTTTTTATTGATATAATAATAATAATATTTTTGTGACAATTCACACAGTGTCATCTAGTCCCAAACTAAGTAGCACTTGTATTATGGGCCCTAGACAACTGATATACTACTTATATACTTTTTTTTTTGTAAATAAATACATATTATACATAAACACCCAGACGCGAGACGGGAATCGAACCCGTGACCTCCGCAAGCGTACCGAAGTGCGTTATCCGTTACGCCACCGAGGTCGTCTTATAATTTATATATTATAATTTACTTATTTTCCCCTGTCAGCATCAGCCCCTATAAAAACGTAGAAAATAAGCTCTCCGTACAGGGGTGGAGTAAGCATACTAAGCCTTGCGGCCGGATCGACTTGTCATAATAGGTGACAAAACCTCCCTAGATATGTGGTCGGGCCCCAAGCCCATTTGGATGACATCCACCCGTAGTCTATAAGTATCCTGCCATAACAACCTTGTGTTGTGTTCTGGCATTACTGATCTAGATTACAGTACCCCTATGCAGACAGCAGAAGCGTGTTCGCGGTATTTTTTTATACTGATCAGAAACAGCAGACTGGCTGATGACCTACTTAATAGTAAGCAGTTAACATCGCCTACAGATGTTTGCAACGCTAGGGGCGCCTCGAACAAGCTGCTGTCCCTTAAGGGGTACAAGAAACTTTGAACACAACACAAGGTTATTATGGCGGCATACTTAAGACCAAGGGTGGTTGCTATCCAGATGGACTTAGGCCCTATCATACAGCTAGGGTTTTGTCAGTTAGTGTTCTTACTTCACCTCCGCACAGAGAAGGTATCTAAATAGTTAAGCTATATAATTTTACTAACTGTTAATATTCAATCATTATATTAATTTACTAGAATAATGTATATTTTAGTATTACAAATATATTTGAGACAATTACATACAGTTCTAGTTTTATTAATTTATACACCAACCTTTAGCCTCTTATGGGTTACAGTCGTATTCTGAATGAGCTGAAAATTAAAAGGAACAATGTTAATGAAACTTATAAATAAAACATTTTTCAATATGATTTTTTTACATATCGACAATTGAAAGGCAACCTTTACTAAGGAACATCCAATGGACTTTCCAAGAGAGTGATTTAAAGTTAAAATTTAAAAAAAATATATTACTCACCTAATTGTTGAATAATTATTTAATTTCTATTGGATCATTTGCATTAATAAAGGTTACCTTTCAAGGGTCAATATAAAACACAAAACAGTTTTTTATTAAAGTTCTAATCTTTGTGAATGAGATTTAGAGAATACATTATAAATTTGGCGATGAGTTGGACACGTATGTCGCACGACAGACTGCCGTTGGAGTAAGTCCAAAAGTGGGACCCCATCTTGGCAAACATAGTGTAGGACCTCCAGCCCGGTGGACCGATGACATTAAAAAGATATAACAAGGTAGTGGCTAGATGAGAAAAGTGGAGGATCGGGTGTTATGTTGTGATTGGGAGGCCTATGTCCAGCAGTGGGTGACATAAGGCTGTTGATTGATTGATAATAAATTTCTTCTTTATAGTTAATATTCATATTGACAACCTTTGTTAATGTCATAAGCTGATATTATATAAGCTATTAAGTGGAATGTAGACAGTGCACTAGCAACAAAAAAACAAAGGGGTGAGTAAGAGAAGATAATAATAATAAATAATTAATTACATTGGGACAATTCACATAGCAATATCTAATCCCAAAACAGCAGAGCACTTGTGTTATGGGAACTAGATAACTAATATTCTACACATATACTTTAAAGAAAAATTGTTATATATAAACACCCAGGCGCGAGAAAGAAATGTAGAACCCATAATCTCGGCAAGCATTTCATAGTGTACAGTGCTATGCCACAGAGGTCGTCAAATCAGTCTGAGGTTTTTTTAATCTCAATGGTGATATTTAAACACAGTTTTAATTATAAATAACTTATAAAAAAAAAATATTATTTACTGGCAAAAATCTGAGCTCTTATCAATGATATGTTCAAACTCAGCAAAAGAAAGTGCGCCATCATCATCCAGATCGGCTTCCTCGAGCACATTTTGAACCAGTTGTTGTATTTCTGAGTCAGTGAGTTTCAATTCAGGGCCGCAGAGACGTTCTATGACTTCACGTAAATCAGAGACTCCTATCATATCATCTCCATCAAAATCTGTAAAAATATTAATATTTATATAATTAATATCTTCAGATTGTGGAATGAGTCCTAGACATTTTCTGTAGCACATTACCCCTAAGGCATAATTTAATTGACTTGAGAATAGGATATTTTGTGCTAATTATTATTATAATTAGACATATTTGATTCAGATAGTCATAGGTTTCTTTTATACATAGCAAAAAGTTAATATTGTTTGTATAAAATTATAATAATTGATTAAATCAGATAGGAAATTATTTCACAGACTTAATTGTACAGGTTTTTGTGAAAATACAATCAATGTTACACATTACATTTTTGAGTATCCTGGTTGCAACCTAAACTTCCATTTCAGTGCCCAGGGTCCGCTTTCCAACTCTTTACTCCACTTTGCACGGTCTTCGGCATCCCTGGTAGTGAGCCCATTGTGAGTAATGTTAAAAAACCAATGTATACCTTCATTATTTGTATTTAAAAATAGATGGCATAGAATGATACCATACTAATTTCCATTCATTAACATAAGCTAAACATTATTTACCAAATATCCTGAATGCATGCTCAGCCTTCACAGCTTTTGGTGCCATTTCACTAAATACTGACATCATATCAAGAAAATCTTCAAATGTACAATCACCATCGTTGCTTGAACTGAAAACTTTGCATATTCTATCTCGGAATGGGTTGACTCTCAACTCTGGATATTGAAGAATTTTGGCCATTGGCAGCTTCGCGTTCTTATTGTGGCCCACTTTCTCAGGTGCTAGAGCCTTAAACTTTTGATGAGCACTGAAAAATACAAAAGTAAAAATATCAGAAATTATGCTTTCTGCTTATACCTGGAGACCAATGCAAAATAAGTCATAAGTAAACTTCTGTTTTGTTTGCAACAAGGTATTTGTAAGTTTGTCTTTGTGCAAGCCAGTTTTATTTATTTTTAGTTATATATATTTTAAGTGCCTTAACATTAAATACTAAAAAACGACACAAGGAAAAATATATTTTACTATGTGTGTACTTTATACATTTGTTTGCGTTTTATACTGTAGGTAATTAATTATATTTTAAATTTAGAAACATACAAGAAATAACAAATTTCAAATGTGAATATTTTCTGTTTCTATTTATAATTTACTTATGACTTAAAATAATTATTTTTTAGTTTTCTTCTTATAGTATAGTAATTATACATTATTTTTACTTACAATAATACTTCTTTCTTTGTGAAATAAGTGAGATCCTGCAAAGTACGGTACGAATTATTAGTCACACACCGAAAAAAAATACAATAAAAAATACAATATTAATCACAAAATGAACAATAACCTCATAATCTTGTAATTCTTCTTCTGTAAACTGGCTCTTTCCTTGGCCCATTATTATAAGATATCAAATTAATAATTTAAATAAATGTTCTACACTAAATTTAAAATTAAATTGCTAAAGTTTAAATTTTAATGTTGTGATGAATTCATTGATTCATCCAGTGTCTTTTATTCTTCTTCTATGAAATGGTAAGGCACGACTTATGGATTTTGCCAATGACATGTAGAATGATAATTGGTATAAAAAAGGTTTAAAGCATAAAAAACAGTAAAAAATAAACAATTTTGAAATCAAAAAATAATCGAAATAGCTTAAATAAATATAAATATTGAATAATTGATTTACATACAGTTTTATATCATTATTTACAATAAATACATTTAATGTATTCTAAACACTATAACTATTTTTTGAAATATGAAATGAAAAGCAGAGGAAAAGATAAAGATGGTAAAGATTCAAATAGGATCCTTCCATATGTATCTTTAACACTGAATGACTTATGGAAAGATCAAAATCATTCCAAAAGTCATTCAGTGGTACAGATATATAAACATGTTAGAATATTTTTAAACAGGTTTATCAGCGCCATCCAATGATTTTTTTTAATATAAAATATCATCGGCTATATCATACTATGAAATTTACTTTATATTTTACTTAAAAATACATGAAATACATATATTAAAAAAATACATGAAAACTATAACAAATTAATTAGCGTAGAACTAAATTGTGCTTCACATTTATCTTTACGGTGACTCATTTCATTTCCCTTAATTATATTCTGACGTCACCTCTTTAACCTTTAGAAACTCTATTCCTATCATTTTCTTCTGCCTACTGTCCATTTACTTTCTCCTTCTCTGTGATTTTCTTTTCTCTGAAATCCTTGTTTTCTCTCTTTTGAGAATGATATTTGTTGACATTAATCCTAGCTCTAGCTATCTGTTGTACTACTATAATAAAAATATTTGAAGATGACTACTTTGTAATGACTTCTCCAGCGTTATTTATTTTAAGAATCTCAAAAATTCGAAGCATATAATGAGTGATATTTTTGTTTCTCATATATGTTTTGAAGATTGCTTATTTTCCTACATGACATTGGCAATATGTAAGCAGTGCAATGACTTAGACACTTTTACAAATTACGATCACGATCGCGCGCGGTGAGATGGCGACTGCCAACAGTGCCAACGGCCAACGGCGGAGTATTGCGGCTGGGGGAAAGACTCGGGTGACGTGACGAGTACGTACCGCAAAGGTGGCTTGCCACGCGCGGCGCGCTTCGGCCATCTACCGGCCGCTATAATAGTAATAATAATAATAATAATAATAGCCTTTTATTCAGATCACTTAACTAATTACAGTGGGTTTATACTTATAATTAAATAACACTTTACATTTAAACTAATTAAAACTATTTAAGTTAATATCTGTTGCTTGGTTATCTTTCCTAGATCTGTTTGCCAATCGGCATAGGCCTCCTCCAACCTTTTCCATTCTTTCCTTTCCTGTGTCACTCTGTTCCACGTGACTCCTGCCACTTGTCTAATGTCCTCATCCCATCTTTTATGCGGTCTGCCTCTCTTCCTCTTGCCCTCTCTGGGATACCACTGTGTCACCCTGCGGCTCCATCTATCGCTTCCTCTTATCACGTGGCCAGCCCATCTCCACTTCAGTCTTTTGATTTTAATTGTTATGTCTGTAGTTTTTGTTTTATTTCTGATGATGTAGTTTTTCAATCTGTCAGACTTTCTGATATTTAGCATGCTCCTTTCCATTGCATACTGACAAGTTGCTAGTTTGTTTACTACATCATAATTTAGCACCCATGATTGACATCCGTAAGTCAGAACAGGTAGTATGCAGGTGTTAAACAGTTTAGTTTTTAAGTTTATATGTAGTTTTTTATCTTTCATAGCCTCTCTTAAACTCCAATACCTCTTCCAGCCACTCGTAATTCTTCTCTCCACTTCCTTCCGCATTGGTTCTTTTTGTGTAATAAGCTGTCCTAGGTAGATATACTCTTCAGTGTAATCTATTTCGTTGTTCCCTAGTTTGATGGTGTATTTGCTTCCGTTTGTCATTACTCTAGTCTTATCCGGGTTCAGTGTCAGTCCCACTCTCGCACTTTCTGTCGCAAGTTCTCCTAGCATTTTATTTAAGTCCTCTGGTGTTTTGGCAAATAGCACTATGTCGTCGGCGAACCTTAAGTGTGATAGCAATACGCCATCTACGTTAATCCCGAAGCATTCCCAATCCAGTCTTCTGAAAATTGATTCCATAACTGCGGAGAATAGTTTAGGAGATAGGGGGTCCCCCTGTCTGACGCCTTTTTCAATTCTGAAAGGAGCGCTTTTCTTTTCTAATTGAATTTTTCCTGTGCTGCGACTGTAAATGTTTTTTATTATTCGGATGTATTTGTGTTCGATTCCTTGTTCCAGTAAGGCCTCCCAAATGTTTTCGTGTAGTAGAGAATCGAACGCCTTACTGTAATCGATAAACGCGATGTAGTATGTTAGTTGGTATTCGTTGTATTTCTCTAGAACTTGTCGTACTACGTGGATGTGGTCGATTACCGAATAGTCTTTGCGGAAACCTGCTTGCTCGATTGGTTGGTGTTCGTCTAAGGTTTTTTCGATTCGTTTTAGGATGATCTTAGCGAAAATTTTATATACGTTAGACATAAGGCTGATTGGGCGATAGTTTCCTATATCATATTTATCGCCTTTCTTATAAAGTAGGATGATGTTAGACTCTGTCCATTGTTGAGGGATAGTTTCGGTATTTATAATTTCATTGAACATTTCTGTGAGAACAGGTATCAGGGTTCCTTTGCTGTGTCTTAGAATTTCGTTCTTTATACCATCGGGCCCGGGCGCTTTTTCTTCTTTTTGGGTGTCGATAGCTTGCTTGACTTCAGCATAGAGGATATTAGGAATATTGGAGGGATCCACCATTTCTATTTTGGTTTGCGTAGTGTCGTTGCTGTATAATTTTTTATAATATGATGTGGCTGTTTCTAATATGTCTGCTCTGTGGCGGTTCCATTTTCCTCTGTCATCTTTCATTTTTACAATCCAGTCTTTTGTGTTTGTCAATTCTTTGCGCGCTTTTTTGATTCCGCCTGTTTTATGTATATAATTTTCTATCGTTTTCATCCTCCATTGTTTTCTATCTTTTCTAATGCTTTCTTTAATTTCTTTGCTAATTTTGGCAATTATCTTTCTTCTATTTTGAGTGGTTTTTGCGCTGATGAGGTGATATCTGTCTTTTAATAGGTTTAAGGTGTTTATTGATAGCATATTTTTTGTTCCAGTTTTATTGTTTGCTATGACTTTAGTTTGAGTTTTAATAACATTCTCTATGTAATTATATTTTTCTTGGGTTGCTAAATTATTAGTGTTTTCATTAAAATCTATAAATGCGTCTCTCAGAGCGATTGTTAATTGTTCCAGTTGCTGATTGTTAATTGTTCCAGTTGCTGATTGTTGAGTTTTATGTTTCCTACGTTTTGCCTTGGTCTCGGCTTCGATAGTTGTTTTGTTCTGAGATCTGCTCTGATTAGCCTATGGTTGGTGTTGAAATTGAATCTTTTGATAACGGTAAAGTTGGTGAAATAGTTACTTCTGTTTGTCATAATAAAATCGATTTCGTTCTTAGTTTTGCCATCGGGGGATATCCAGGTCCACATGTTTTTCCTGTTTTTCTTATACATGGTATTTAGAATTGACAAGTTATTTTCTAGCGCAAAGTTTGTAATTTTCTCCCCATTCCTGCTCCTAGTCTTATTGCTATATGAAAATGGGCCTGATATTGTATTTTCACCTGGACGTCTTGCTCCTATTTGGCCGTTAAAGTCTCCCATTACTATAAGATTTTTATGGGTGTATTCTTGAATAGCTTCATTTAGATCTTGGTAAAAGGTATTTATTGTTTCCAAATTTGATTGCTCTGTAGGTGAATAAATTTGTACAATAGACCAAGGGTCCTTATAACCCGGTAGTTTCACATTCATAATCGCTATGCGCTCTGAGATTCCGATAAAATCTTCTATATAATCCGTTATATGTTCCTTGATAATAAAGCCAACCCCGTGTTGGCCTTGAGTCTTTCCTATCTGGTACAGTAAGTATTCTGGGTGGGAAGTAATACTTTCGCCCAATCTTCTCACCTCACTCAGACCAAGGATGTCCCAATTAATTTGTTTTAGCGCGTTAGTTAATTCCATAAGATTTTCTTCGTTCATCAGGGTAAGTACATTAAGGGATGCTATATATATTGCTGATTTTTGGTGCTTGTTAGCCTTTAGCGTTGAAGGGTTGTGGTCTCTTTCCCCCACGAGGACCAGTCGGCTTGGGGGAGTTTGGTATTTTGATGTTTCTCTATTGGCAGTTTCTTTGATTGGTTTTGGTATCCGTTTGAGGCCTTTTGGTTGCTATTGGTTTATTTTAGTGTTGGGTGTACTCGGAAGGGAGCCGGATCTGGATCGAATTATGTCAAAAGCATTTGTTCTGTTGGACTTTATTGTGTTTCCTGTTTGTTGTTTTTTTGGTTGGCTATTATGGTTGGAGGGTGAAGCTGACATTTCTCTTTTTCTTTTCTCTTGACCGGTGTTGTTATCTTTAATTATTAGTTTGTCATATTTCAAGTATGCCGTATTTCCCTTTTTCCTCTCTTCAACTAGCTTTGCTTGCAGCTCTCTTCTTCTTTCCAACACTTCTTTCGAGTAGTCCTCATTTATATAAATTGTTTTAAGGTTCCTTTTGTTTTTGATGATTTCATTCTTCTTCCAGTTATTTATAAACGAGCACAATACCGGTCTCGGTTTGTTGCTCACTGTCTCCTTTTTTCCTAAGCGATGGATTTTGTTTACTTCGTACTCTTGTATATTAATATTTAGATCCTGATTGAAGGTCTCCTTGAGCTTTTGAATTAGTTCATAAGAGGATTTTTCTTTTTCTTCTAAGCCAAATACTATGATATTATTACTTCTTTCGACTCTCTTAAAATACGTTATCTCTCTCTCCAATTTTCCTACTTTCATTTTTAGATTGTTATTTTCTTCCATGATAGGGATTAGTTTTTCATTCATTTTATCCATAATACTTTTCGTAATTGAGTCCTTCAATTCAGCGTTTTGGTTTTGCATTTCGATCTTCATTTTTTCGAATAGTATTTGAAATTGGCCTTCCATCCTATGTTTTTGAGTTTTTTCTGCGTGAAACGAAATGTGTTGGTAGAATATGGTAGAACTGATTTTCTATTTAGCAAGACTGTTATTATGACAGATTTGTTGACGTTTTAATGTCAGTGTCACTGAATGATAAATGCTTTTTGTGATTAAGTTTTTGTAACCTCGAATCGTTAATCCTGTGTGTTAACAGGTAATACTTGGTGGATGAAACGACACTGATTATTTATAGCCACTTCACGACAGTTGTGCTTTACTTAGGACGTAGTCACTCCACTGGATATCACGTTTACTATTACGTTTCACTCACACCGGCCGCTATAATAGTAATTTATTTTAAATATCGCCCTCCTCCTTAGTGTTGTTGTATTCTTCTGAAACAAGAGTATAATGATTATGGTTTCATTATAAGTCCTATATCTAAATTTTATATTCTCCACCGTGACAAAATTTTCAAGATCGATTAAGAAATCAAGATGCAACAATCAAATACACTTCTAGCCTAGTTTCTAGCCGTAATATATTGTAAAATGCTTTAACATTGGCAAATCAGTGCCTAAAGTATTGGAGTTAAATGAAAAGAAAAAAAATATTATTCATTTGAACTACGAATACGATTCTATCAGATACTGAAAATGTAGTTAAATATACTTTCATAAGATTAATCTGAATCGTATGTGTATACTAATTTAAATAAAAAAATCCTTCTCTTCCTATTAGTCAAGGAGGTAGAAGATAAAAAAATTATATAAATATGGCTGGTTATATTTGATTTTTACTTAGTACATCAATTTGTTAAACCTGGATGTTCATTGCGTTTCCTATAAGCGAAAATGGACCGCCTTTTATATGGTCCTCCGGGCAATAGTTCGCAGAGGGCTGGGTATTTCTTCTTACATGATGCCGATCGCCACATTCGATGTCGCGTAATAAGAGCACAGTCGTATTGGTAGAAATTCTTTCTAGGATGTCCGGGTGCCCATGCTCTGTATGTGGAACAATCCATGGATTCCCCTAAAAGAAACACTTGCTTTTTAGAAACAAATTCATATTCAAAAATAGCATTATTTCAAAGCCTTTGCCCTATCAAAACAAATGGTGTTTTAATTTTATTTTTCTTAATATTCCGCATGGTATCAATCCGCGACTTCATCCGCGTTAGTTTCTTCATGAGGCAAAGGTAGAAGATATTTCTCCACTCCTACGCATGCGCGTTACACCGCTTGGCCTACTTCTTCGCGGCTATTACACACATCACGAACACGTAATGCTTATATAAAAATCGTAATGTCTTAAAACTTTAATAACTTTATATTAAACGATGATATCACAATATTTTTTTTAGATAAGGACCAGGTGTCTAAGAAATAAAACTTAAAAATTAATTGAAATACTACATCCATTAATTTTTCCGTGATGCGCGTACAACTGCAGACCTCTATTATTTCATCTATAAAGAAGATTATTAAAGTTTTTTTTAAATATATATAGATATAAATTAGCCATATCTGTAACTAGATTAGTATTCTTTTTGTCTATCATAATCTATATGGTTAATGTGTCCAGATAATATTCTCACATAAAAGACATTGCAGTTATTAGTCTAGGTGCATTGTATTTTTTTTTGTTCTAGAGGTGGAAATGTTTGATATACACCCCACCGCTTGGGGGCTCGCGGTAACTTAGAGTGTGATGTGATTCTCGTGTTAAGCGCCCGTGCACCACCATCGCTGGGAAGTGGATACATGTCCCTGGTATACCCACTAAAGCCACCCTCGTGTTCATTAAGTTCTTGAAGCCGGGGAGGGATATATTTTTACGTGTGTCTCCAGTCCTAGTAAACCACAATATGTGGACATAGCTCATAGCAAGTGGAGTACAGTCCTTTGTTTGGGTTTCATTCCCACGTAGGACGAAATATTTATGATGAACGTTTGTTCTGGTTTAGATATATTTGTCCGTCATACATATGTAACAAATGTCTGGCCATGCCGCCTCCACCGGGCCCCGGCAGGAGGGGTAGACCCAAAAAGTGCTGGCTTGACGTCGTAAAGGGTGATATGCGTGCCAATGGGCTCACTACCAGGGATGCTGAAGACCGTGCGAAGTGGAGAAGAAAAAGTCGGAAAGCGGACCCCGGGCGCCGAAGCGAGAGTTTTGGCTGCAACCGGGAATTAACGCAGAGATGATGATGTCCGTCATACATCATACTATGATTGTAAAAAACAGTGATGTGGAGTGTTGAAGTAAGGGTCTACGAGTATTTCTGTGTATGAAGAGTGTCAGTCAAAATGTGTTAAATTAAGGTGGCGCCACAATAGCATTAGTGTAAATTTTGGAGGAAAGCGCCCAAGAGTTATCAGAGTGGGATAGATGTTTTTAACGCAGCATACTTCAATTCATCTACAATAGTCACATTCATATCATACATTGTTACTACACTAGCGCCATTCTAGCGGGTTTTTTGGACTATAATTTGTAACGTAGGTACATCTGGACACTATCAACTTCTCCCCCATATAAGATGATTTTCCTTACCTCTACTGTCCAAAGTTTTTATCTAGTGAAGATAAACTGTATTAAAAAACATTTATCTGAATGCAAATGCCGGACAATTTTAACTGTTTTATAAAAATCTTATTACCAGATAGATTATTGAAAGCGCTGCTGTTTCTTCTTCGTAATCCTATAAAAGCAGCCTCAACACTGGCTGCTGATAACAGCTGGGCCAACGCCTCAGTTCTTTGCTCACTAATCACGTCTGCCAGCACACCGCTCATATTCTTGCAAGTACGCTGGGCTTCTTTAAAGTTTAAATTTGCCATGTGAAGAAAAAACATACCGATTCCTGGAACGCATGTTGAGTTTATATTTGCTAAAACAAAATATAATTATTCTATGAGCATAAAAGCTCATGTAGTTAGGCTGTGGAACGTCATCCCTCACGAAGTCCGTGAAAGTAGCTCGCAGAATATTTTTAAAATAAAAGTTAAAGAATACTTACTCTCTGAAACATATGATGATTTGAATAATTAATATCTTAGATACATATTACAATTTTTTTTTTTGGTATATATCGCACGCTTAATCATAAACTGACCGATTACGATTTAGGTCTAAAGTGAGGTAATATAACGGGCAGCATTGTCTCAACACCCTCTATCGGCCAAAGTAAGATTTATTTCGATATCTCTTTCCCCACAATGAGTTACCGCTGTTTAGTTATAAGTCAATATATGGGCTATGTCGTAAATGACAAAACGTTTTTTGCGATTTCCCAAAAAACAGGTTTTTTGAGTTAGGTCAGTTTATGATTAAGCGTGCGATATGTATTAAATTATATATTATGTCTCTATTTGTGCGCGCGTGTGTGTGTGTGTTTATATACTTATTTATGTTATTATATATTATATTTAATGTTGAGTTAGTTTTGTAAAAATTTGTGTACACAACCCTGCCTCTTTTAAATTCTTCTTTTCTTCCCATTCTCCAACGTTGGGTCTGTTGGAAGAAAACTCTTTTAGGGTTATCTACATGTACTCTAACTTTAACTTTTATGTGTGTAATTAATGTTGTGTACAAATAATCTACATTTATATCTATGAGTAAAAAATATTTTAATTTCTGTAAATATAAAAATATGTAATTTAATTTTAATTTTTGTTTCTATGAATATTTTTGACGTTTTACAGTGGTGCTATACCGACACTTAATTTTCTTGGGCCAGTTAAGGAGGGCAGAGTCAATATCGTAAAACTAAAATGTATAGTGAATTGATTCGTTTTGAATCCAACATAGAGGAAAAGTTTTAAATCACTTACGCAAAGGATTTGCATATAAACTATAGTAATCAAATCTTGTGTCATTCTCCAAAGAAAAACCACCCTCTGACTCAGCACATTTCAAAATTTCGCAACTGTAATGCACTGGTCGTTCTTCTGGCGGATGCCAGTTGATTGCCAGTCCTCTTCTCTCGATCCCGAGACGCTGGCAACTTGCTAGTGATGTATAATTAGCGTAAGCAATAATTCCAAGTCTTGAACGGTAACACTTTTCGATTAGATTATACTTTGGCGGGAAAAAATTCCTCGAGCATCTATTATTAACTAATACTGTAGATATATTTATTAATAATATAAAGATTATTAACATTTTGTTTAAAAGGTACAATTAATAGAAAAAGTCTTTTTCGTGCAAGCGAGGATTTAAAAAGCAGTAATTTCATGTTCACTTGTCTGACTACATTTAAATAGCAATTCAATGGTGACCATATTTGAGCTTTGTTTTAGAATTTTATTTCTCATTCACCGATCCAATTCTAAATTAATTAAAAAATAATTTTACAATGTTTTGATATTTAAACATCAATAAAATACATTTTATTTTGATAGTTGTTGATTGGTTTGGAATTTTTCAGTATAAATTTTCATCAGTCGACAATTATGATAATCATTAGAAAATATTTAAGGTATTAGGAAATTCTACTTAGCTGGTAGCAAAGTTGATGTCAAAAGCTTTGGAGCTATAAGAACCAAACTTATCGAAAAAGTGTTAATCTATTCTCAATAGGTACAAAAATTTAATATATACTGATAGATTTATATTGATATATTTTAAGTGTCTATACTGCTTCACAATAAGATGTAGATTTTTTTTTATTGCGTAGGACAGCAGATAGGCTGACAGCCCGCTTAGAATTTAGCAGTTACCGTCGCCTATAGGTGTTTGCTACGCCAGTGGCATCGCGAACACGCTGCTGTCCCATAAGGGTAAAGGAAAGGGGTAAGGGATTTAAAATAGTTTATTTAAATATACGATATTTCTCCGTGTTCCCTTTTTTTAAAATATCACAGGATATCTCGAGAACCTTAAAAAACCTGGTCACTTTAAACCTGTCTAGTATGATTGGCATATCCTGAACAAAAACCTGTTTATGTGTTCAATTTACGTGAAGGTCATTGTGATTTTGAAATAGTAGGCCGCATAGGTGTAATACATACATACTACTATGATTTATTTATTATCTTTATTTAGTACTTTAATTTATTTTATCACTAGTTATAGGAATAATGAAAGTGGACGAAGCGAAACAAGTATGTAAGGATCGTAGCAAGTGGAAAGAAGTGGTCTCTACCTACCCCTACGGGAAAGAGGCGTGATTATATGTATGTATGTACTAGTTAACAGGGAAAAAAGTACGAGAAGTTGCTTGTTATATGGCGCCTGTAAATACCTATCAAGCAAAGATTAAAAGTAACATCAGTAATTGACAAACTAAAAAGAAACAGACTATTGTGGTAGTAGTATAGATAATTATGTGGTAATGCCGCGTAATAAGGAAAATACCAGAAATGAGACTGGACATACACAGAAAGAGACACAAACAAACAAAAGATGTGTAAAAGATGTTTGGTGACACGGCGTCAGTACTTTAGTGCGTGGGTCACCATTTGGGTTATAAGTGAAACGACGTGGTCGACATTGATGTAACCAAACAGTTCTTGTCAGACAATGATATATATAAAATATTATTGTTGTCAGAGCTAATCTTTTTTTCTATGTTTTCTATATATATTATACGGTGGCTACACATTATATAGCTAAAATGGTGTGTATTTTAAAATGGCGACTAATGTGGAAGAACAGAACATGTATGTCATGTCACTGTACTTTTTTCATAATACAAAGAAATGTTAGATAAGCACACTAGTTTCGCTCCCAAAATTGAACAAGAAAAACAGATTTTCAAAGAATGTATTAATTCAGTCTGTATAAAACAAAACTGAATAGCCGTTTGGTCATTTTGAAATAGCCGACTTATAAAAACTTTTTAAATCAGATCACTGGCAAATCTTTAAAGAATATAAAATAAAAGTCAACTCTAGATGGCCATTTAAATAAGTGTCAGTTTTTAGATGTCACCTTATTTTAACTAATATTAATAGTAATATTTATAATTAACAAGAGAATTGTGAGACAAAAATGGGGTGCTTGTTTTCTAGGGAATTGTTGTCTGTAAGTTTTTTGTCAAATATAATCCGCAAGTAATAACTTAGAAGTACACGGTGACTTTTCCATCATAATTAGTCTTGTTGCAATCTTCACTCTGTCGATAATATGCAGATATGTTTATGTTAAATTTCCCAAAACGCTTTTGTTTATTCATTTCATTCATACAACGCAACCACATCGATATTTTGTCGGTACCACAACGCAACTACAAAAATCTGCAGCGACACTATTCACACGTAACCACTGCTTGATAGCATTTTGTCGTTGCGACGTGGTATGGTCGTGATACGTGTGAAGAAGCCCTTAGACTCTTTAATCTTAATTCACTCAACACTCAACGGATTTTACAAGCAATAGAATGCTTTCGAGTGATTAATTTTCCATCTTTTAGAGGGACGACTATGATATGACACCGATTCGAAATTTGCCGCTGATTTTCGTGAACGGAGTCCCAGGTGCTGGTAATCAAACCGTGGCGCAGACGATCTCGAATATAACAGGTTACACGATGATCAGGCCCGGCGAGCTGGTGAGGGCTGAAGCGTTGAAAGATACAGCTAGGGGACGGTTAATTGCTGAAAAGTTGCAGGCTCAGGAAGATGTATCAGAGGTTCTTTTTGCATTATTATTTTTTTAAAGATTTTTATTTTATTACTAGGAATCTTGCATATACTCCCTTCAGATCTTATTTATTTATGGTCAGTACAGTATCATTTTTCTTTCATTTATTTCTGCCCTGGTATTACATATGCTTTTTAGCTATACTCCTACATTTGTATTCATCTATATTGAAGTTCATAATTCATATACATCGTTTTATTATCGTATTTTATTGTTCTTCTTAAAAATATAACATCTTACGTTTACACATCGGAGCCTTAAATTTTCTTCACGCTTATCCGCTTTGAGTATTTATTTTTCACAACTAAAGTAGAACTTATTAATTCGGCAAGGGTGGCGCCAATAATATTGAGTTATGGAGTTTTCACTAATGGAGAATTTCAAATTGAATTATAAAGGTAAAATGTGTACCAAAATGGCTTGTAGGGAATCAATGGTTGTTTTAACTAATAGAAGTTTGATATTTCAAGCAATAGAGGGTGGAGCTTAAACAAAACTTTTAGAAAAAGGTTCTACTTGGTTTTTACTGTAAGTAAGTACGTTCTATTATGAAAACTAAAAGGAAAATTGAACGGTTCTTGTCTTTTTCTGTCGTTGAATTAGCAATGTCGGTAATCCATTTGTTGCCTTTTACCACTCTATTCTCTTCCAAGCGAAGAGAACTTTTCCAAAAATTTCTACAAATATCGATAGCTCAATTAAATCGCTATTTATCCGCAGTAAATTTTCATACAATCTACGTGGTAGGGCTCCAAACCCGTCTGGATGGCGACCACCTTTGGTTTTAAGTATGCCGCCATAATAACTTTGTGTTGTATTCCGGCATTAGTGACCCAAGTTTCTGTATTCTTATGTGATAGCAGCGTGTTCGCGATGCCACTGGCATCGCAAACACCCATAGGCGACGGTAACTGCTCAATTCTAAGTGGGCCGTTAGCCTGTCTTCTGTCCTACAGTAATAAAAAAAAGCTTTTCATATTTATCTCCATTAGCAGTCGTTAATGAATTATAAACGTATTCTATTGTAGCTAGTAATTTAATGAATCTTACCATCCTTAGCAAATGACGGTAGATCTAATAAAAGAAGAGATGCTGCTGCGACAGGACGCGAAGGGATTTATCCTAGTGGGCTTCCCCAAGAATCCGCGAATGTCGCACATCTTCTACAGACAAGTCAAGTGGCCAGAGAAGATTGTCGCCCTTGAAGTTGATAATGAGGTTAGATTCATTATTATTAATGATTATTCCTTTATTCTGGTACGTGGTAGCTAAGTTGTATCACAGTCGGAAACCAATCTAGGGGTTACAAATTCAGTTCATTCATAAGGCAACTTTTTAATCTAGTATAATCTTAGTTTTGATGATAAAGTAAAATATTTTGAGAAAACCTGCATACCATACAAGCGTAGTGTGATACTACTGTCCACTTCCTCTAAGAAGAGGTTTGTATCCATCACTATCAGTTGTTGTTATCTGTTATTTATCAAATAATATAAAGTCACTATTGTATTAATAAACTTTAACAGGGGCTGACGTCTAATCCTAAATAATTAAAACTCTAAAATCGATTGCAGTGGTAAATAGTGGTGGAAGTTGCATATTCCATGAAGCCAAATAGCTGATTGCACGTCCGTGTATTCAGCTTATCTGTGATTCTCACCCAACGGTCTTAGGTTCTATTATTCCCTGTGAATCCAATATGCTTTTGCAGTGGCTCCGGCATGTTCGCGGACGGGCAACGGATGGCTTTAACGCTATTTGGCGTAAAATAACAGCCCCTTTGCAACAGGGTGCGCGGGCAGCATCCTTAACAACATAGCAAACAAGCTCGACAGTCCTCTACTGTGGACACTGACGCAGGGGACTAAATAACTTTTGACGGGTTTTGGCCCAGCCCGGGGGGACCGAGGGATATGTGGGACTCTGGGAAAGATGTTTGACCATCCGACTACCTACTAAAAAACGCCGCTGTTCTATCGCCTACTTCCGGGCCCTCGGATATATGGCCTGCCGATTTCGTGGCCCGGGCCGGCGCCGACCCGCCCTTTGTCTTAAGGCGGGCCATTTCTAAATTGTTGGCGCCAGGGGGTGAGGATTTCGTCCCCTAGCATTCTCCTGAATCAACAGTTGAGGGGGGCCGCAGAACAGCACGCGGCCCTCTCCCTCGCGGCAATAGTGCGGGCGGTGGATCCGGACTAAATAACTCTTAGTTATTAAGTATTAACATCGTTTTTAAGCTTCTACTTACAATTTATGGATTCAGCGTCTGAATTAAACAAATACAAATATTTATGAGATTGAATTATTGTCAGATTATAATCTAACACTTGATACTTTATTAAATTGAAAAATAAATCAATCTGATTGAAAAATGTGTTTCCTTTAAATATAATTCTTAAAATGCCTGTGTTGGAATTCAGCTCCGCGTTTCTTTCGATCATTTCACAGTCAAGGTTTCCTCCTGCGCCTGACCGTTCTTCTTCCAACTACTGCTCAGTGCCCATTATTCGAATCATAATTGAATGTGCCTAAGCATAGGTTATAACCTAGATAGGCAACTTTTCTCCTTTTGATGATCTGAATCAGTTTTCGTTTTGAAAATAATACTAATAACCTTAACATATCTCCAACAGTGATTGATTGGTTTCATAGTTACCTGTCTGATCGCCGGCAGCGGGTTTGTGTTGATGATAAGCTCTCACAATGGTGTGATTTAGCTGCCGGTGTTCCACAGGGCGGCGTTTTATCTCCTCTTCTGTTTGCTATTTTCATTAACTCTATCTCTAATCAACTTGTTTCATCCTATCACCTCTATGCAGATGACATGCAGATCTACATACAAACTACAGCCAATGATATGGCAAAAGCAATTGTACAACTTAACTTAGATCTGGAACATATTTGTCGTTGGAGCAACTCTTTTGGGCTTTGTATTAATCCTGACAAAACCCAAGCTACCATAATTGGCAGCCACAGAATGCTTGCTAAACTTAATTGGTCGAGCTTGCCACAGATTAATTTTGATGGGACAATCATTCCGATCAGCGACGAAGTAAGAAATCTTGGTGTTTTGTTAGATAAGGAGCTTTGCTGGCGACCCCATATCAATGAATTAAGTCGGAGAGTTTTTCTATCTTCTAGAGCACTCGGTAGGCTAAAAAACTTCCTGCCTATTGCTACCAAAGTTAAGCTGGCGGAATCTTTATTACTCCCGCTGCTTGATTATGCTGATGTCTGCTATCTCGACTTAACCCAAGAACTACTTAACAAACTTGAGAGAATTCAAAATTTTTGCATAAGATTCATATTTGGGCTTCGTAAATATGATCATGTATCTGAATTTCGCTGCAAACTCAAGTGGTTACCAATCCATCTTCGGCGGAATACTCACATTCTATCTCTGCTTTATAGTATTTTATTCCTTCCCAATACACCTTTCTACCTTAAGGAACGTTTTAAGTTTCTTCATAATCTAAATGACCTTAATTTGCGCTCCTCTAATAATCTTAAATTAACAGTACCTGTACACTCTTCATCCTATTACAATCTTTCCTTCACTGTACAGGCTGTCCGACTATGGAACACCTTGCCTATTGCAATCACACAAGCGAAATCACTACCAATTTTTAAAAAACTAGTCCGAAATTATTATCTGGATGAAGCCTTTAAAGACTGATTAAAACTAATTCATTTGTGTTATATTTTATTCTACTTACGCTATTTGCTTTTATGTTATATTCTGTATTTTATGTTATATTGTTTGTTATTATTATATCTTGTTTTTATATATTATTTTAGTACATATTACTTTTAGCACGCCACCTATAGCAAAAGGATTTTTTTTTATTGTATTCTGACCTTAAGGTTGTCTGGAAGAAATCGCTTCTTAGCGATAAGGCCGCCTATTGTGCACTAGTTATAAGTTTAATATTAAGTTACTTTGCATGTATATAATCTTTGGTGGACAATAAAGAATAATCTATCTATCTATCTATCTAATTTTTTATTTCATTTATCACACTATGTTAGTAACTGTAACAACAATTCACACAGGTTGCTGCAGCAAGGCTTCAAAGCAAACTATCAGAACTTGGCAGACCAGAGTCAGAGATAAACGCCGCCCCTGAGATCGTGAGAGAGGCGGCGCACAAAGTGAAGAGTGTTCACAAGAGGTTCGGTGGACATATCATTACAGTAAGTTTGTAATTATAGTTCTTTTGTTTTCTAGTGTGATAATTAGTTTTGCTACTGAAGAGAGCATCTTCGAAGTCTGATGTACATTGCTAAATATCAGGCATTTATGTACTACAATGCAAAATTTTTGTATTCACATTCGCGTGTTTCTATGATATATACTCGTATTTCGTTTGAATTATCCAAATGGATGAATTTGATTTTATCGAGGGATTTTTTACGGGGGGGGGGGAATCCTCATGGACTACCTCAGCCTGGGGAAAGGCGGAGGGGCGTGCCGGACTCTTACCGGCTAAAACCACCACCCCGGTGTTTCCTCACACGTGCGCGCGGGGCCGCGGGAATCCAAATTCTTCCGCAGCAAAGCGCAACTTGACAGCCCACCGAAGGAAAAATCGAAAGGCGCCATTCCAGGGTCTGCGAACAAGAACAACGGAGTGGTCTATTAGTCATGTGAAGATTCCCTAAGAAAGTGATTGGAGTAGTAACTGTAGCCCTATTCTTATTTCTGATTAAGACAACAAGGGCTACTCAACATGAGCTTAACTACAAGTATACAATTATATTTCGAATCATCTATAAAGCTCTTACCGCAACACTTTTATTTGCGTGGCTGCGTAACTTCGGTAGATCTAAATCGTACCCTAAACCCTTGACCACACGGTCTATAGTAAAGGTTATCAAATAATTATTTTCAGTCTCTCTGTACTTTGCTCCGCAGTTGGACAGCAGCGGCAATCCGAAAGCCCTCGCATCAACTCTAAAAGAAATTCTCACAGATACAATCGAGAAGAGTCAGAAGCAGTTGGAGTCATCTAATCCCCTCACGGCGTCTACCCCAGTTGTAACGCCAGTTACTTCGGCGCCCACTGCGCAAAATGTCACTCCACCCGCTGAAGGACCAATTGAAGTGGAATGCGACTAAATTGTATTGTAATAGTTTCTACTTAATTTATATTTGGAATTATGATATATTAAAGGTGTAAATTTGTTTATGAGTTTATTCGTTCCTATAAGCTATAGAGGTTTAATTGGACAAAATCCAGTGTACATTCGTTTTTTTAGACATCTCGTCGTGCGGTTCTCAATATTCAACCAATCCATATAATCCAGATATCCGAGCAAAGGCGGAGAAAAAATACTAACCTCTGCGGCTGGGGTCGGCCTGTCGTAAAAGGCGACAAAACAACCCACCTTTGGTCTTAAGTACCTAGTCAGGTCATAAATTCTGTCACATGTTTAATGTAAAATAATTGTAACAAGTTTATTCATTATGTAACCATTTATATACCAAAATGAACTTAACAAAACATAGATTCTTATGACATTAAAGTTTATTCAAAATGACCTCCGTGATTTTGAATACAAGCCTTCAATCTGCGCGGCCAGTCGTCTATCGCAGCACGAACGAGGTCCATGTCAATATCGGCGGCTGCCTTAATCAAGGATGTCTTGAGTGACTTCAAATTGGGATGAGGCTTTGAGCACGCCTTTTCCTCCAAGTGTTGCTATATCTTGTAATCTAACGGATTCAAATCTGGACTGGAGGAGGGCCAGTCTTCGTGCCGGATGAAGTCGATTTCACGCGCCGCCAGCCAGTCTTGTGTGCTCTTCGCTCTATGAGCTGGCGCCGAATCTTGTTGGAATACCCAGTGCCTGTTATTGAACATGGTATGAGAAACAGGTTCCACAAGGTTCGTCAGGACTGTATTTTGATACACAACAGCATTCGTTTTTACACCTTTCTCACAAAAATGTACCTCTGTTAAGCCCCAATAAGAAACTCCCAACCATACCATGAGCGAGGATGGAAAATGACCTCGTTGGACACGCGGAATACGGTTGCTCGCTTCTTCACTACTGTGTGCGTACACCTTATCATTTTGTTTGTTGTAGCTCTCTTCTACGGTAAACATTTTTTCATCCGAAAAAAGAATTTCCCGATATTTTTTTCCCGCGTACCGCTTCAACAAAGCGCGGCATCTCTTCAGTCTCAGGTCCATTAGACGAGCATTCAAACGATGTCCTGTTTTTCTTCGATATGCCCGAAGCCCTAAGTCTACATTTAACACCCTTTTCACCGTGGTTCTGCTTAACCCCATCTGAAGGGCCAACAGTTTCTGCTTACGTTTGGGATTTCTTTGAATTCGTGCCTTCACAGCTTTTATCACTGCTGGAGTCCTAACAGACCGAGGGCGACCACTTCTTGACCTGTCATCTACACTAGAGTCTTCATTGTATCGTTTGATGGTACGATAAATGAATCTTTTGGTTATATTCAAATTTTTCAGTATGTTAAAAATTTGAATTGGCGCGTAACCGCCACGATGCAACGCAATAACTGCAACACGGTCTTCTTTAAACGTCCACTCCATATTTAAAAAATGAGTAAAATTCTAAAAGTATACATTTTTATTTTCATCAACAATTCGAGATTCGAATTCAATAAACTTTTTTGTGGCCAGCATTCTAAAAGAAAAGTTTTTACTGTGTGACAATACTTATGACCTGACTAGGTATATCGCCATAATAACCTTGTGTTGTGTTCCGGCATAAGTGACCCAAGTTCCTGCACCCTTATGGATCAGCAGCATGTTCGCGATGCCACTGGCGTTGCAAATACCCATAGGCGACCGTAACTGCTAAATTCTAAGCGGACCGTCAGCCCGTCTGCTATAGGAAGCAATAAAAAAAATAATAATGTACCTGTAATTTATTAAAGCTATTTGCAAGTATAATTCTTTTGTGAAGGAATGAAAGGAGCAAGATGTATAATTTCAGAAGAATACTTTATAATATTTAGTTAGTTCAGTATAGGGGATAATCAAACCCAGGGCGTATCTAAATCACCTTCAAAGAAATAAATCTACTACTATCCCTCATTCTATAGGAAGATGAGCTGATGATGTGTTGTTAAATTAATATATTTTTCTTCTTCTTGCCTTATTCCAAATTAAGTAGGCTTGGCACAAAAAACCTCTCGTTCTACGTTTTACAGTTAGTAGTCACATACACACCTTTCATTTTCTTGTATTTTACGCCAGGCAGTTAACATTCACGCCTTAAATTATTTATCTTTTAACATGTTAGCTGTAGTTGAAGTATGTAGCAAGTGAAAAACACAAAAAGTAAAAATATT
Source organism: Malacosoma neustria (assembly GCA_963693495.1). Classification (NCBI taxonomy): domain Eukaryota; kingdom Metazoa; phylum Arthropoda; class Insecta; order Lepidoptera; family Lasiocampidae; genus Malacosoma; species Malacosoma neustria. The sequence continues at coordinate 21,547,383 of OY856375.1, read as the reverse complement.
TTTATTTAACAAGAAATAAATAATAACCAGCTTTATGTACAGTGAATTTGTGCGATGTGTCTAATTCGCGGCATTCGCCACGATGGGGTCCAAGATGGCCTGCACCTCGGCGAATATTTCGTCCACAGTCCTCTCTGCGTTTATCTGAAAGGTATTAATTAAAATGAGCAAAAATAACTTGATTCCATTTTGTAACAGAGCTGTATAAATACGCGCGAACGGTGCAACCATGACATTGACAGTTGTCGGAACTAGGGACGGGACGCGTGTGTCGATTGTGTAGAACTAGTGCTGCACCACCCTCGTGTAGGAATCGGTTACTTTCTTACAGTATATAATTCATTGCACCTTTGAAGAGCTTTCTGGTCGTAGGGGCAAGTACCGGTTTGAACTAATACGGCTTCGAGGGTACGAATAAGAAAACTAATTTGCTAGTATTTTCTCTAGTTTTGGTGCTCTGAGATGCGGCTCCAATGTTAGCATAATTTGGGCATATACATTTAATAAACTTAGGAGTAGCTATGTTCTGCAATTATTGACACTTGCAGTGCTAGTTTATTTAAGAATTCTTAAAAGCGCAAGTACGGAGTCATGCTATGACCACGCAAGTCAACGAACAAAGGTTTACAGCAATTTTAGGCTCTGTGAAACAAGCATTGTTACCCAACATGATAATACTGCGAGTCTTCTTCATCTTGATCTGGGTTAATGTCAGCTACAAGGCTTGGTATTAAGGTTTTAACATTTTATCGACCGCTAGCCTATTAATTGGCTTTTAGCTAACGACGGTTTAGTAATTGCCTTGAATTATTTATGATAAGAATGATAGTTTATATGACCCTTTTATATAAAATGAATGCAAAATAAAATATAAATATTAATAAAATTACATTCCTTTGAAACAAAAGGAAAAAGCATCTTTTTCCTGCCCTTGTCCCAAACTATGAGGGATCGGCACAGCATGTTCTATTCTTCCACTCTCCTCTAATATTCGTCATCTGAACATTCACACCTTCTTTAACCATATTATCTTTTACACAATCCATCCATCTTTTTTGGTCTACTTCTCCTTTTGTATCCATCTATTCTCATTTCTAGCATCTAAATAAATACATATTATACATTCCCAAACACGAGACAAACATACCGAAGTGTGTTAGCAGTTATGCCGCAGAGGTCTTCATCAAACATACTACTATAACAATAAAGAATAAATGTAATAAAAGCTCACTCTTCTGAGTTTCTCAGGGTATTGCGCCAGAACAGCCTCGTTGTTTTCGATGAAGGTCTTGAGCCTAAGCTTTATGGTCTCCTCGTTGTCGTCAGCACGACCCGAGCTGGCCGCGCGACCCAGCAACCGCTTAGTCAGCGTCTCCGACGATGCTTCGAAGTAGATTATCACCTGGAACATCATCGCAACGGTTTCATTATCCCATAAACGATGGTATCTGTCCCATTTTCCACTTGAAACTTCAGAGAAAGTCTGATCCACCACCGTTAATAGTTCATTAAAAATTATGTGTTGTAGAATTACAATGAGCTCGTTTAGATCTATTGCTGGTGACCATGTTCTGGGGAACAGAGGAAAGTAAGTTAACGATAAGTTTTCTTATTTTCTTCCATCTCAAAATCATATTAGCTTAAAAGCTTAAAATCTTTAATGAGATCGGCAACTGACTATGTTTCCCAGACATGAAGTTTATTGTCTTTTATTTAAGTTTAATAACGTGCATAATATTTTGTATTATGCTAGGGTTGCCAACCCCAAATTTAAAAAACTAGGATATGATGTTGGAAAAACCAGGACAATTTAGTTTAAAAACAGGACGCAGTAATAGAGTTGCAATACTTAAGTAGGTTTAGTTAGAATTAGTTTTTTTCTGCTGCGGAACAGCAGACGGCCCACTTAATAGTAAGCAGTTACTATCATCTATGTATGTTTGTGACGCTAGGGGCACCGCGAACACGCTGCTGTCCCATAGACATACACAATATTATTATGGCGGCATACTTATAAACCAAGGATAGTAGCCATCCAGAGGGGCTTGTGACCCTACCACGTAGCCAGAGTTGTTATGTCGCCTTTTACGATAGGTCGACCCCAGCCACAGAGGTTATTCTTACTCCGCCTCTGCACAGAGAGTATAACAAGTTAGTTACAAATATTATTTAATAATAAGTATTTGAATATTAAAAAACAGGATGCTACTTAAAAACTATCCAGGACCATCCCAGGACACCACAAAAACTAGGACATGTCATGGGAAAACAGGACGGTTGGCAACCCTATATTATGCACACAAAAAAGGCAACTCGTATATTTGTTTTTGATTTGGACTTTGTGTATCCCAGGGGAACTGTACTTACAGTGACAGGCGCGATAGTATTTTCGAAGGCAACGCCCTGAGACTTCTCCCTTGGGTAGCCATCGATGAGAAATCCCTTAGAAGTGTCGGCTTGAGCCACCATCGCTTCTTTAAGCAGCTCCAATACTACATCGTTGGGAACTAGCTCACCTGGACATTTTGTAAAAATAATTAAATCGTTTGGTGCGTCTAAAAATAAGAAGCTTGAACAAAATTTGTCAGTCAATTCAAGGGCTGACTAGTCGCAATCCCGCGGCCCTCGAGGTGTGAGAAGGAACACCAGGATAGGTTTAGTGGGTATGCCAGTGACGTGCGTTCTCCAGATTAGAGAAGAGGAAGTACGGGCGCGTTGTATATTAGTTTTTGTGTATATATATAATATTAATACACTTAAATTTTATGATTAAACATAATATTAAAGGTTAAAGTATGAAATTCCCGATTTGTAATGAAAAATTGAAACTTGTTTTTTTCTAAGATGTAACATATTTACCATTATTATCTGTACATTGCTGGCATGTAAATGGAAGCCTTCATTTATGTCTTTACGATAGAACTCTGGGGATCTAGATTAAAAAAATTGTGTGAAAGCATTTTGTACTGCCTCCTGGGAAGATTTTTTTATTACGTACAAAATTGTCCAAATCACGAAAAATGTTAGTCCATTGGAGCAAGGTCTGGCGAGTACGGTGGATGACGTATGGTTTCTAACTGCAGCTCCTGTAGAGTTTGACGACTTCTCGCGCAGTGTGAGTTCTTGCGTTATCATGAAGCATGGTGAAGATCGATTCACGAGTCGGGGCTGTTTCACTGTCAGTTTCGCCATCATTGTTCAAGTTCGGCAAAGTAAACATCTGCTGTTTTTGCTTAACCAGACCTGAGAAAGCTATAATGAATAACATTATGAAGAGGTACCATTACTATATTATTGGTAAGCTTTACTTAGCTAGGCTTTGGTTTGCCCTTGTTGGGCACTGCTACGGCGTTTGACCTGGGGTCAGCCATTGCATTTTCGCATAACTATAAAGTTATCGCAAAGAATCCATTTTTCGTCATGTCACAATTCCATCTAATATTCCTTCATTTCTGTACCGATTCAATAGGCAACAGAAGTTTCAACACGCATATCTTTCTGCAGATCAACCAAAACATGAGGCACACATTTTTAAATTTTTTTTCTTATTGATTTGATGCAAGTGAGTCAATATTGTACGTAGGGTAACGTTAAACCATGCCACTAATTCCTGGGTAGTTTAACTTGAATCGGCTTCCAACTCTTCCTTCAATTCAGCGTTATTCACATGTGGGCGGTCTTCCACGTGGTTCGTTCTTCAAGTCGAAGTTTCTATTACGAAAGCGTTGCAACCAAAAACTCAGGGTGCGTTCATTAGAACTCTCCTCTCCAAACGCAGCGTTGATAGTCCCGTTTCTGCCGCGTTAGTTCCGCGTCGAAACTCGTATTCAACAATGACTCAGATTTTCTAAGTATCCATCTTTCAGGTCTAAGCTGGATAAAAAAAAACAATTGAAAGTCGAAAATCGAATGTCGCGTTGCTATTTTATTATTGCCATGTTGCATTTTTTAAAAGAAGAACCTCATACGTATCTTGTGAAAAGAGTTTAACTCGAAAATCTCACACCGTGAAGGTTTTATGTCAATTCAAAGTATCTATTACTATACAACGGCAATTTCATACTTTAATCCCTATTATTAGCGTGTCAATTTTATTGGCAAAACATGATGTTCGTTGTAATTATGTAAGATCGTTTAGTTTTCATTGCTGTGGAACAACAGACGTCATGTCTACTATTCATAATAAGCAGTTACAGTAGACTATGGATGTTTGCGTCGCTAGGGGTATCACGTAAGGGAAGTGGAGCCTGGATCACTTATGTCGTAAAAAGCACAAGGTTATTATGGCACATCTATAAGAACTTGGAGCTGTACCACTTAGTATTTTGTCGCCGTTTACGATAGGCTGCCCCCGGGGTCAGTATACTTGTACTTGCAGTACATTTTACATGAACGGAGAAAAATATAATTAATAATAAAAATACCGAGACAATTGACACTGCGCCATCTATCTAGTCTCAAAATAAACAACGCATATGTTATGGATACTGATAAACTACTTAAATACTTTTTATAAATGATGGGATTCAAACTCACGACGTAGGTAATTGGAGGATTACCTCTTTCCATAATAGCAGTAAGACATTTCGCTCTGTCAGAGCCGCTCTTCACTTCTGCCCTCAGGAGATCGCCACTGGAGAGGTGAGTGAACCCGTACTTGGCGATGATCTTCTCGCATTGAGTGCCCTTGCCTGAGCCAGGACCTCCCAACACCCACACGATGGGCTTCTTTGAGTCTATCGGTGCCTGGAATATTTTATAAACATTTATACCTACGTACGCAGAGAACGTTTATAAACATGAGTGGATTAATAAGGAGCATCAGGCCATCTTAATAGGTAGGAATGCATTAGTAAGTACAAGTCTATTTCTCCAGTTAACTAATCCTCCATGATATTTTTGCGAAGGGATGACAAAAGGCCTTATTTGTACTGTACTATGGCTACACAACAAACATTGTGCAGATGCAGTTGTTTTGGCCGAGCATTGAAAGTAGCGGACAGTTGTCCCTCGACTCGCCTCGTTCTTTTGTGTTAATCTTCTAAGCTTAATAAACTTATTTTATTTCCAACACTTTCTCTCCTCAAAACCAAATTTTTAGACTAGTAATTAATCTCCAACCCTACGTTAGCCCAGATTAATTCCATCTACACTAAACTAGTGGTCAGGAGTCGAATTCCATAATAAAGCCGACAGGTCTGCCTTACAACCTAACGGAGTAAATGAAGCGAGAGGAAACTTGCATGTTGATATCACCGGTCTGTATACATCCATTCTCGCCAGATGGAGGCTCTATGGCCTATTATTACATGTTCCCAGTACATCATTGCAATAAGAAAATTTAACCTAATCAAAAAGATATTCAATTCAAACAAAACTCGGATTAAAGATTTAGGTTATAAAATATTTGTATGATAGTTGCAAACCTGATAAGCCTTGCATTTCGAAGACTTGCAAAGCAGTGGGCAGGGTGGTTGCTTATCTATTTCAGTCTGTTCACAAGGAAAACACAGGCTTCGTTCCATTTTAGGGGTAAAAATGTAATGTGTTACCAATATTTTTATGATTAAATAACACTGAAATTTTGACAATGACAAATCATTGTGTAATAATAAAAATATTTTGGCCAAAAAGATTTATTTTGAGGATTTTCGGTAAATTGAGTTCATTATTGACCTCCGTAGCGTAAGGGATTTCGCGCAAGCGTCTTGAGTCTAGATGTTTATGTATATTTATAAATGAAAAGTATATAAATCAGTTGTCTAGCATCCATAATACAAGTGCTCCTTATTTTAGAACTGGATTGCGCTGTTTGAATTCTTCTGGTATATTTAAATATTATTATTTAATTAATACTCTGGATTGAATAAACACTTTATTGCATACAGATACATGGCATGGTAATGAACTGTCTAATCGCTTATAGCGATCTCTTAGAGGCAACCCGCTAGGATAAACAACTAATTCCCAATGAGTTTAATTTCTGTAGTATATTGAAAAGTAAAAATAGTGAAATATGTAGGTAATAAATCAGCCATGAAGTGAGGTAATTTTACTACAGATTCTTCAACATACTCAGAGATCCTGCTCCGGGGACGCTTGGCCAGCTTAAAACAGCTATACAAGAAGAGTGGGATAACATCCCACAACACAAGATTGTAACGCTTATCCGTTCCATGAGGAACCGCATGGAAGCAGTGATAAGAGCACGGGGAAGAAATACGAGATACTGAATAAACTTTTTTAACATTTATCTGTTTTACATCTTTTTTCTAACATTTAACAATTTCTTCCTATAGGATAAAAATATACCTGTTGAACAAAACACAATAAATAGCTAAAGAAATTTAATTTTAATGATACAATAATATTCGTTAAATAACTTATAATATTTACAATTAACTGGCATTATTAATATTTTCGTTCAAAACCAAACTTCAGGGGTGTTTCGATTTTATTGTTGAGAAGTGTATATTAAAAACGCTGATGTGTAAGATCATCAAAGAGTTCCCACGCGTTAATATTTTCTTACAAATACTTAGGGTAGATGACGTGCGATCTTTAAATTATTTTATATTAATAAACAGATCGATCTATGTAATGTTATAAACCTATAAATCGGTTTACTAAATAAGCATGCTATGCTTTGCATTGCATGTTGGACAAAACGATTTCAGCAAAACACAATGCGGTTATCGATTGTTTTTTCGCAAAGGAGCTTACTCACTTTCAAGCAATTATTAATCAGACACAGCTACGGTAGACTGTTATAGTGTAAATAGTCAATAACTTCAATGAAATTTGACTTATTTCTTAACTTTTTTTATAGCTGAGGCCGGCATATAGACAAACAGCCCACCCGGTAGTAAGTGATCACCGTCGTTTATAGATGTTTACACTATAGGTATTGCCAACGCACTGCCGAATTGAAACCCGATTCAGTGCTGGAATACAACACTAGGCCATTGTGGCGTGTTTATATTTAGGGGTGGTTAGCGTCCATTCGGGGTTGGAGCCTTACTACTTGGCAGGGGTTGGTTTGGCGCCTTTTACGACAGGCCGCCACTGGCCGCAGGGGTCTATATAAGTCAAAGTCAATATCTCCCTTTGCTGAGAGAACTTGAGAATAAAGCTTAACAGGTTATTCCACGAGTTTTTAACAATATTTCTAGTTTATCAAGTGATTAAATGCTTTATACCTATATATTAACTTGACTTCTATCTATGTATATAATTGATTTTCTAATATGATTTTACACATTTAAAATCCTTATATTACCATGAAACTTAGCTCAAAGAGCTAAGGACCTTGATAAGTATGTAGTTTTAATAAAAATGGACATGTACTACCTATAAATTCTATCAATAAAGATTCTCTGCAAATATTTGCACATTAAATTTTCAACATTCATTCAATGTGTTTTATGAATTTTAGAGTGACGCACAAGACGTAGTGTATAAAACAAATATATCTATAAGTTTTTATATCTTGTGTAAATGCTGAGAGAAAATCGACTTGCATCCCTTCCCCAGTAGTGGACTCCCTGATGCGAGTTTCCGCAAGCGGATATCATTCCCACCTCCAAAACATAAAAAGGGAAAAATTCTGAGCCTTAATGTGTTGATATTCTTCCGTGAAATTTTTATTTTGTACGAGCAGTTGGCGTCTTATTATAAAACGGAATGATGTACTGCTTTTACTAAGAGTGTAAAAGCAGGAAGATGTACAAGTAATCCACTTGCAAACTTTTGCTCTAGAAAGAGATATTATTCTTATAGGTCTGAATCACAGGGTCAAAAATAAAGGGGCCATTCAGTATTGCTGACGTAGATGGAATCAGATGATAGTGGGTTTTTATTAATCATGGAAGAACGGTACCAACGCAAAAAAGCCGCGAATTTACTAAAATAAAAGAGAATTTACTAGAATAGAAGAACAAATAATATATTTGTTACATATCTATGGATATAAATAACCAATGAAATATAAAATTAAACAAAAATTATTATTGAATAGTTTGGTTGCGTTTGCATTGTTGATGTGTTTTAACACTAGTAAATGAACTCGAGATTATTTTCAGCGCACCATTGACAGTGACCGAGAGATGCGGATGAGCGTTACAGACGCGCAATGTCAACCCTCATTAGTAAAACAACCTTGTCAAATTTATTCAATATTCAAACTCAGAAAAAACTAAATAATTTCGGGTTATGAACAGTTGTTTTTACGTAAGCAGTTCATGTTACTTACATGCAAAGTGTCACTTTTAAACCTAGAGGAGTTGTCACATAAAAATATGCGCGTATTTTTCTATAGATCTGTTCTTTTCTTGGAAAAAGGGTCACATTGAAATAGGTTTTAATTTTAGATATGGCAAATTTTGACAGCTTGAGCGAGCAATTAGATATAAAAGCAGATATAGAAAAGAATTAGATGTAGGTATATTAGCTGTAAGAATAATATATATGAAGAAAAAATTAAAACATAATTAGTTCAGAATGTTGGTTCGCTCTATAAATTTCATATTTTTTGCCATGAGAATAACTTCTAAATGATAGAAAATATTATAGCACGTGATTATGCTGTGTGGTTGCCAATAATAATTAATGCTACTATGACATCTGGGCTCGAGAAACAAGATACTCGTATGAGATGAAGTACTCTGATATAAGAGGCTTTAAATTTCAAGATTTTATAGACACCAAGGTAATATGTCAGGAATATGCCAATCATCGTAGATTATATTGTAAACTCACCTCAAACACTTCAACCTTGCCAATCCGTCTCACTTCAAGCCACAAAGCGGCAAGAAACACTACGATATAGTGAAACAAGCATTTATTATTCGAAGTTTTCATAACAAAACTAGAGAATCAAACGAGGTATCGTGGCCTCTAAATAAACGGGAGTGTTTGCCAACTGGCAACGAGAGCTGCGCGCGCGCATCGTATACAAACTGGATTATTTTGGAGAAATAGGAAACTTGTATGGGATTGTTACGTTGATAGATGGTATTGAGAGGGATTTCAATTGAGTTCGTGTATTAAATTTAGCTCCAACATTTTGCACTATTTACCATAAATATGCATTGCTTATGGTTTTATTTTATTTACTTTTAAGTATAGTTATTTTACCTACTTTAGCTACAGATATGATGACATATTTAGTGAAATATTAGACTTTTTTTTATTGCTGTACTAACAGCCCGCTTAGAATTTAGCAGTTACCGTTGCTTATGGGTGTTTACAACGCCAGTGGCATTGCTAGCACGCTGCTGTCCCGTAAAGGTACAGGAACTTGGGTCACTAATGCCGGAACACAACACAAGGTTATTATGGCGGCATACTTAAGACTAAAGGTGGTCGCCGTCCAGACGGGCTTGAGGCCCTACCACGTATCTAGGGTGGGTTGCTTTGTCGCCTTTTACGACAGGCCGTAGTATTCTTTCTCCGCCCCTGCACGGATAAAAAAATAGACTCTGAATTTTGAAGAAAATTTAATACTCAAGTAAATTTAATTCATCGCCATCTCAATAATTTTTGTTTTAAATTACTCTTTAGGTATAAACTTGTATACATTTTAAAAATATATTATTGACGGACACGTATACCAAGATTAGAAAATAAAACTTTCTAAATAGTTTGTCCCGAATGGGGTACAAATCACAGAAAGTGGGAATAAAATCGTATGACCACTAATATATTGCAACAGTGGACTAAAAGAAAACTCAGGAGGAAAAATCAGGAGATTTAACTAGTTCCTATGTTTTCGTAATATTACAGTGGCAAACGCTACTACTGGTTAATACTATGAATGCAAACGGCTATTTCATTTTACAGAATCAAAACCCTAAGCCTCCGCTCATGAGCGAGAAATATTGAATACGGATAACACACGTAATGCATTCTTATCAAACTTATTATGCTCATTTTTTTATTGCTGTAAGACAGCAGACAGGCGGACGGCCCGCTTAAAATTTAGCAGTCACCGTCGCCTATGGGTGTTTGCAACGCCAGTGGCATCGAAAACACGCTGCTGTCCCATAAGGGTACAGGAACTTGGGTCACTAATGCCGGAACACAACACAAGGTTATTATGGCGGCATATTTAAGACCAAAGGTGGTCGCCATCCAGACTGGGTTGAGACCTTACCACGTAACTGGGGTGGGTTGTTTTGTCGCCTTTTACGACAGGCCGACCCCGGCCCCTGCACGGATAACTCTCATGAGAAATATAAACACAATAATGACAACAGACGTCACAGACTTACGTGAGCTAGTTAAGATGTTGATAAAATTTAAATCTTCTTTAGAAGAAGCCTACTCCAAGGCGGATCCGAAGTTTTAACTGCAAAGAACTGCAGAGAGTTTGTTAGCAGTATATTTTATTTTTATGAACACAAAGCCAACAACATCCTTCTTATTATCGTTTTGTAATCTTCAAGCAAGGCATCTAATCTGATAGCCGAATTGAATCGTAAAACAAATATATAATATAAATTTTTGATGTTAAAGAATATACATACATACATATATCACGCCTCTTTCCCGTAGGGGTAGGCAGAGACCACTTCTTTCCACTTGCTACGATCCTTACATACTTGTTTCGTTTCGTCCACTTTCATTATTCCCTTCATACATGTTCTTCGGTTTAGGGTACTCTTGACCTGGCCTTTTTTCAAGATGTCCCTGATTTGATCTCGAAACGTCTGCCTAGGACTATCCCTTCCAACACTTTCATTCACATTCGCCTTATACACTTTTTTCGTCAATCGTTCTTCATTCATTCTCTCGACATGGCCAAACCATCTCAGCATATCTTTCTCAATTTTTGTCACTACATTTTCTTTCAAACCACATCGTTTCCTTATCTCAATATTTCTTAAAGAATATCGTATTGTTTAATATATCAAACGAAACGAGGGTGATATATTAGTAAATATTTACTGATAATTAAAATAAAGTTCTTAAACGAACCCATTTAATTATCTAAATACTTTAATGAAACTATCATCTGTATCCAAGATGGCAGCTGCCAACAATAATTAAATCGTTTGTCTTGATTATTGGATCATTGTTTAATAGAACTGTGTGTGTTACGTATCATACTAATAAACACGTGAATAAACTCCCAGAATAGAGAATAGAGTAATTTACCATCATTCTCCGTGCATGGGCGGAGTAAGTAGAACAAGAACTTAATATCAACTGAATATCATTCACGATATAATTATTATAAAATTCTGTCAATCAAAATTCGTTGTTACTGTCAGTATCATTATTGTGTATATGAAAGTTTGGATTTTTATTGAAATTTATTGTTTATTCACACCAGGCCGCTCGGAATTGAATGAAATTTGTCAGGGAGTGATAATAGAATAGGCTACTTATTCATAAAAGTCACTAGTAATTCCCACGCAGACGAAGTCACAAGTAACTAGTTACATAAATATATCAGTATTTGTTTTCTAAAAGAGCTAGAATATAATCTTATTGTTAAAGTATTTAACATACAAAAGGTTTACCTTTAAAGCTTTGGAAATTTAAAATGTATTAAATAGCTTCAAGAACTTTGCATTTTTTGATAGGATGAGTGTGTGTTGATATTATAACAAACATATTTGAAGAATAACTTATCTTTGGGAAGTTGGAATATGTATCCGATCGATTCAAATTATTAATTCAACACTGCAAATTACACCTGACCTGATCTATTTTTAAGAGAAAGAAATATAATAAGACTTTTTATATAGTTACGTATTAGCTCCGAATGCTATAATTATTATTGTGACGTAACATTACCTAAAATCTTGGTAAAGCGGTGAAAAATTCATTGAAATTGATCAAATAATACTTATTTAAGATTAATATCTAGGATCATAATTATAAATTGTTATTATCAAAGAAAACTTACCATTTTAATTTAAAAATAATCACGAGGCAGTTGTCTGAATAACAAAAATAACTACACGTCTTCACACCGCGAGCTATGCGGACCAACTGCGGTACGAAGCTCGGCCAAGGTCATGGAAACTGCGCCAACGAGCCAATAATCGGGGACTGGCAGCGCGGGAAATTTCGGGGGGAACTGAATTGCCTTTTTGCAATAAGGGATTAAAGGGGCGCGATGATAACCAATAATATATATACGTCAAAATTCCGTCAAAATTATCAAAATTCTAGTGGAAATTTATTTATTATTATATAAAATTTACAGAAGAATAAGAAGTAAAATCTAATTAAAAATGACGTGCTTTTATCCTAAAGACTGCGAACAATTTGCAGTATGTATGATGTTAGTGGCCCCTTGTACAAAAACGTGCTATGAAGATCCACCTATGTACTATCCCTGCTTGCCACGATGTCCTTTGCCGAAGGTTATGTATTATTGTGAAAAAGCTGCGTGTTTCAAGGCCTCTAATTTTCTAAGAGGAAGATTGCTGTGATCCACCACTAAATTATAAGAAGATTGTGCGCAAGCACCTGCGCAAGCTGCCTGTTTCTGCATTCAAGCGCAATGAAATGCAGGACTAAGAGCAATCGAAGACGCTTGACACTGCGAATTTCCTATTTAGAAGCTCTCGTGACATAGTTGTCGAATGTGATTGTGCACGGACCCCGTAAAAGTCGGCGACCCAGCAAAAGTGTCACCCTGCACATCCAAACCAACACTCGGATGTTGTTTGTTCAAGAAGAAACCAATAAAAGTGTAGCTTGAGGATATGTTAGATGACTAACAACGAAATTTCGTTTCCTACTTTCAATGTGAAACCAGAAAATAATTTAAATAAAAAGGATGACTGATTTTTTTTCCCCAAAAAGGGCTTAACGTCAGGCAAGCGGGCGGTTGTAAAAACTAAGCCATAACTATTGCAACATGCAACATGTTGTGCTGACCCTATATAATGTAGGATAAGGGCAGGAGGAAGAAGATTTTCATAAATGGAGATCAGCAGATCTTATCTTTATGCTATATATAAAAAACTAGCGCATCGTTTACTACTTATTTTAATAATTATGTGTGATTGAACGTTTGAAATCTGAAAATATAACCCATTTCAAGACTATACTACAATTTAGATAAGTTATTATAAAACATACTCCATTAATAATAGTGTTTATAAAGATAATACAAATCAAACTGTCATTATCATGTATTATAATGGATCATTATCGTTTATTTTAGTTTATTGGAATTTTTTATTGGTGTCGCTCATATATATGTGTAGAGTTTAAAAATAGTTGTGTGAAATTGGAATACTTTGTAAACTATGTTGTAGTTGCCCATTAATTACTACCTTTTATTGTCACTGTTGTAGTGTGTGGTGTCGCACCAGAATAGCACCACCCCATCTCCTCCCGTGGGTGTCGTAAGAGACGACTAAGGGATAGAAAGAACGGAGGATGGGCAGCAGCATCTTTCCGTGAGAGCATCACCAACTGCGAATACTGCGATCGCCAACCCGCCTGCCAAGCGTGGCGATTATGGCAAAACCCCCCCCTAAAATGACAGATACACACAGGCCCCGGCCCCTAGTCCCCGGCGGCCCCGTTCGTGGTGGTCACGGTAGCAGCCACATAAGCGACGGGGCAGGGGGTGCGAAGAATCCCCGGGTTCGGATTCGCTACCAAGAACGACGACCTTTGGCCCTGGCAACATACAATGTCAAGACACTGCGGACCAACGAGAAGTTGGAGGAACTGGAGGAAGTTTTGAGCAGACTGCGATGGGATGTTGTGGGGTTATCTGAAGTCCGAAGACAGGGAGAGGACTCAATAATCCTAAATTCCGGAAATCTGCTCTACTTCCGGGAGGGCGACCAACTGTCCCAAGGTGGTGTCGGGTTTCTCGTTCACAAGTCTCTTGTGAACAACGTTACTGAGGTGGGGAGTGTTTCGACTAGGGTAGCGTACCTAATACTCAAAATTACCAAACGGTATTCGTTGAAGGTCATTCAGGTTTACGCTCCGACTTCGACACATCCTGACGAGGAGGTGGAAGCCATGTATGAGGACATCTCAACAGCCATCCACACTTCTAAAACCCACTTTAACGTTGTCATGGGAGACTTCAACGCAAAATTGGGGAAACGTAGCGGCGATGAGTTGAGAGTGGGGCAATTTGGGTTCGGAAATCGGAACACCCGAGGCCAGATGCTGGCCGACTTCATGGAGAAGGAGGACCTGTATATGATGAACTCCTTCTTCATGAAGCCAGAACAACGCAAATGGACTTGGATTAGTCCCGATGGTGCCACCAAAAATGAGATTGACTTCATTATGTCGACCAAAAGACAGATATTCAATGATGTCTCTGTGATCAATTCGGTGAAAACTGGGAGTGATCACCGCTTAGTAAGAGGCACATTGAATATCAATCCAAAATTGGAGAGGTCTCGACTGGTGAAGTCTACGCTCCGACCTGCACCCATACAGATCCAAAACCCGGTAAACTTTCAACTCGAATTGCAAAACCGCTTCGAATGCCTCGGTGACTGCGTTGACGTGGACGAGTATAATAACAGGTTCGTGGAAGCTGTTCAAACAGCCGGGTCTAAATTCTTCAAGGCCAGCCGTTCAAAAAGAACTGGAAAAATCTCAGATTCTACTCTCAAATTGATGGATGTGAGACGTCAAATGACCCTTCAGTCCCCGGACGATGCTTCCCAGTATAGGCAGCTAAATAGACAGATCTCCAAGTCCTTGACTCGCGATATCCGCCGCCATAACACAGACTGTGTAAAGGCGGCTATAGAGCGTAACAAGGGCTCTAAAGTATTCGCACGAGACTTGTCTATTGGGCAGAGCCAACTGACGAAGCTGAAGACCGACGACGGCAGGGTCGTTTCGTCTAAACCCGAACTTTTGAGGGAAGTCGAGAAGTTCTACGGACAGCTATACACGACCACACGGGCACCTGTTAACAACAAGGCTAAAGACCCAAGAGCCAAATTAACCCGACACTACACCGTAGATATCCCAGACGTCAGTCTGTACGAGATTAGTGTGGCCCTTAAACAGCTTAAAAACAACAAGGCGCCGGGTGATGATGGAATTACAGCCGAGCTTCTGAGAGCTGGTGGTACTCCTGTGCTTAAAATCCTCCAGAAGCTATTTAATTCCGTCATCCTCGATGGCAAAACGCCGCAGGCCTGGCACGGAAGTATAGTGGTGCTGTTCTTCAAAAAGGGCGACAAAACCCTTTTGAAGAACTTTAGACCGATATCACTTCTGAGCCATGTTTACAAGCTGTTTTCAAGGGTCATCACGAATCGTCTCGCGCGCAGATTTGACGACTTCCAGCCTCCCGAACAAGCCGGATTCCGAAAAGGTTTTAGCACCATAGACCACATACATACGCTGCGGCAGGTTATACAGAAGACGGAGGAGTATAACCAGCCACTATGCTTGGCGTTCGTGGACTATGAGAAAGCCTTTGATTCGATCGAGACCTGGGCGGTGCTTCAGTCTCTCCAGAGGTGCCACATTGATTATCGATACATCAAAGCGTTGAAGTGTTTGTATGAAAACGCCACCATGTCAGTCCGTCTCCAGGATCAGAACTCGAAGCCTATCCGACTGCAGCGGGGAGTCAGACAAGGCGATGTCATATCGCCGATGCTGTTCACTGCTGCGTTGGAAGATGTCTTCAAGCTTCTGGACTGGAACGGACTGGGCATCAACATTAACGGTGAGTACATCACTCACCTTAGATTCGCAGATGATATCGTAATCATGGCTGAAACCATGGAAGACTTAAGCCATATGCTTGATGGCCTCAATACAGCTTCCCAAGGAGTAGGTCTCAAAATGAACATGGACAAGACGAAGATCATGTCTAATGTCCATGTCGCACCTACCCCCGTAACAGTTGGGAACTGTACTTTCGAAATTGTTGACGAATACGTCTACTTGGGTCAAACGATCCAGTTAGGCAGGTCCAATTTCGCGAAAGAGGTCACTCGTCGAATCCAACTCGGATGGGCAGCGTTCGGGAAGCTCCGTAAAATCTTTTCGTCCCAAATACCGCAGTGTCTCAAGACGAAGGTTTTTAACCAATGTGTGTTGCCAGTGATGACATACGGAACGCAGACGTGGTCGCTAACTATGGGCCTTATGAGAAAGCTCATGGTCGCTCAGAGAGCAATGGAGAGGGCTATGCTCGGAGTTTCCCTGCGAGATCGAATCAGAAATGAGGAGATTCGCAGGAGAACCAAAGTAACCGACATAGCCCGGATGATTGCAAAACTGAAGTGGCAGTGGGCTGGGCACATAGCTCGAAGGACTGATGTCCGTTGGGGCAGAAAAGTCCTCGAATGGCGACCGCGTACCGGAAGACGCAGTGTTGGTAGGCCCCCCACAAGATGGACCGATGATCTGGTCAAGATCGCCGGGATAGGTTGGATGAGGGCAGCGCAGGACCGATCATCGTGGAGATCTTTGGGGGAGGCCTTTGTCCAGCAGTGGGCGTCTTCCGGCTGAAATGATGATGATGATGATGATGATGATAACCACAGCTTCAACCCATCCTAGAGCAGCCATTACGTACGTCTTAAAAGATGAAGAATTGATTATTCATATTCCTTTTATCATTAGCACGATACACGGTATTGGAGGTGGTACAGCAGTAATATAGTTATATCATGTCTCGCCAATAATTGGCATGCTAATATTAAATATATACTCGTAAAGTAACATTAGAATTATAAAAATACCAGTTGACCCGTCAAACGTTGTTTTGCCATATGAATTTATAAAAAAGTAGCTTAAGTCCTTCTCCAGAGTCCAATCTATGACTATACCGAAATTCATCTAAATTGGTTCAGCGGCTTAGGCGTGAAAGCGTAATAAACAAACTCACTTTCGCCTTTACAATATTAGTTATGATTTCTGTACAATACTAGTAAAGTTTCATTTCATTAATAAATTATATAATGTCTTACATTATATCACCCTGAATGCAATAATTTAGTCAAAATTTAATTATTTTCTATACTGTCAATGTCATATAATCTTGTATTGTATAAAAACATTTTTCCATCAAGCAATTTGTCAACTTTCTGAATTATTAAATGAAATGAAATTGAAATGAAAAGTAGAATAAGTTATACAGTAGGCGGCCTTATCGCTAAAAGCGATCTCTTCCAGGCAACCTATAAAACTATAAACAAATAATCATAATTTAACTCTATTTACACAAAATATATGAAGGCAGAAAAAGAGAGAAAAGAAAATAGTAATAACAGCGAATGGATAAATAAATAAGCATGACGTAACTAAAAATAGAGCTTTTGTAGGGACAGGTAATGTTTATACAATAATTTCTTAAAGATAGGAAGTGTTTTGGCTTTACGAATGTATAAAGGTATTTTATTATTTTTCTAACTCATAAAGAGCTTAGAAAGTCTATTATACTATTAGCACACTGGAGTTTATTCCAGAAATGTTTTGCGCTTCGGACCTTATGCTTTTATTGCAAATGCTGCCAGATTTTTTTTCTTACTGTGGATACAGACGTAATAGCTAGCAGTTACCGTCGCCTATGGATGCTTGCGACGCTAGGCGCTCCGCTAGCACGCTGTCTTTCACGGGGCAATTGGAACCTGGGCCACTTACGCCGTATTTTGCAACCACCCATATTTGCCAAATTTTATAATAAAATCTGGTTTTTCACATATCTAAAATAAATTAATTTGTTGTTATCAAAATTATTTCGAGGTGTGGGGGATAGTGATAAACCAGGTTTGGCGGTACCCACCTCACATTTAATTCCAGGCGTCGGTGTATGGTATATTATATAAACACGTACACATAGAGGTACAGTGATGAAGTAAGAATACTGGCTTCTGCGGCTGGAGGCGGCCTGTCGTAAAAGGCTACAAAATAGGTCGTAGGGCTCCAAGCCCTACTAGATGGCCTCAAGCTTTGGTATCTAAATATGCCGCCATAATAACCTTGTGTCGTGTTGAATGAAATACTGCAATTTTCAGTTGAAAAATGATTTTATTTTTCTATATATTCTCCCTTGACTTCAACACACTTGGTCCAGCGTTTCTCCAACATCAGTATTCCTTCCCGGAAATGAGAGTCTGGAAGGCTGTGAAAAGCGAAGCGCTTCGCAAAAACACATTTCTTCAAATTTGGAAACATAAGTCTGAGGGTGACAAATCAGGAGAATAAGGGGATGGCCGAGCAAATCATACCCCAAATCCCGCAGCATCCCATTGCCAGAGCACCTTTGTGAGCAGGTGCGTTGTCCTGGTGAAAAATAATTTTTTTCTAAAAGAACGTGAGAAGAGACGCCAAAATTCGTGAGAAGAGACCTCTCTTCTCACGAATTTTGGCATCCAGCTGGTCAAGAAGATTAGAGTAATATTCGCCTGTAATTGTTGTGCCTTTTTGATAATCAAATAACAGATTATCCGTGCAGGGGCGGAGAAAGAATAGTAACCTCTGTGGCCGGGGTCGACTTGTCGTAAAAGGCGACAAAACAACCCACCCTACTAGCTACGTGGTAGGGCCTCAAGCCCGTCTGGATGGCGACCACCTTTGGTCTTAGGTATGCCGATACAATAACCTTGTGTTGTGTTCCAGCTTTAGTGACCCAAGTTCCTGTACCCTTATGGGACACCAGCGTGTTCGCGACGCCACTGGCGTTGCATACACCTGTAGGCGACGGTAACTGCTAAATCCTAAGCGGGCCGTCAGCATGTCTGCTGTCCTACAGCAATAAAAAAAAGAATCCCTTTCGCATCCCAAAACACACTGGTCATGATTTTTCCGGCAGATCGACTTCACTTTCTTTGGCGTCGAACCACCGGCTTCTACCCACTGATTTGACTGCTGTTTCGTTTCTGGCGTGTAGTGGTGGACCCATGTCTCATCCATGGTAACAAATCACTGCACAAAATCGGTCGGATCCCTATTGAATCAGTTCAAACAATGCTGCGAATATCGTTTGCGCATATCCTTTTGATCGGCATTCAACAAATGCGGTACCCACCTGCGCAGAGCTTTCGCATCCCTAATTCTTTGTGCAAGATGTTTCGCACTCTTTCTTCCGGTATTCCCACGACCTCAGTTATCTCACTCACCTTAACACGCCTATTATCCAATATATCGTGCACCTTTTCGATGGTTTCCGGTGTGATTGAGGTTTTTGGCCGTCCTTCACGTGGGTCATCTTCGAGGGACGTGTGACCGCGTTGAAATTCAGCTACCCACTTTTTAACGGTTGACATTGAAGTAGCAGAGTCCCCGTAAACTTTTTTCAACTCCGGATGAATTTCCTTAGAGGTTAATTCATCCAAAAGGAAGAATTTTAAGACTGCACGTTATTCAAGTTTATTCATTTTAAAGAAAAACACGCAAGACGTCTACAGCGGAAATTCGTGTAAACAAACTACTTGAAAGAACAAGTTGAAACTTGTCATACGAATAGTCAGGTCAACGCTCAGGCGTAGGTGATAGGAGAACAGCGGGGATTTTTTTGTGGTTAGGTTAGATTAGGTATAAGCTTTAGCAGAGCAATGCCAAAAAGGCGATCCTGCGAAGCCCCCCTTCTAAGGCCAAGAGTGACGACCGAGGTTTTTAGTGGGCAGGACCGGCAGTCTTTTCCCCCGGCCCGCCCGAGGAGAGTAGGCAGCCCCCTCGGGAGGTAATCCCACATACCGAAACTGTAACAGTTTTCCTCGGTATAAAAAAGGTATAATATAAGCAATAAGTAACCAGTTTCTAGTTCCTGTACGCGTATAATAGTGTGCTAGCGGTGCCCCTGGCGTCACAGACTAAAGGAAAGGAATATTTTGAAAATATAGTTTATTACATTATGAAGAAATTAAATGAAACAAAAGGTTTATAAATGTGCTCATTTATTTCCAAAATGGTACAAAATAAACTACAAACACATACAGTGTTTATGTAAATTATATAATATTTGTGTTTATATAAAAATACATGACAATAAGTATTTCTCTTTTTAAGGCTGTGGCTACATCGAAATTTTTCATTAGAATGTTCAAAAGTAAAAAATAATAATTTGCCAAATATCATTAAATTGATTTCAACGTGATTTTAGATGATTTGTTTAAGAAGAATAAATATGTTTATACCATCAACGAGAACTGTGTGCTTGGTTATGGCGGGTAGAGGTAGGCGGAATATTCTTTGTATTGTATCAAATTTTAGAGGAAAGCATCAAAACTTATTAGTGTGATAGATAATCTTTCAAACATCATATTTCAATTCGTCATCTACAGCTACGTTCATAGCATACAATAGCTGCATAAGCGCCGCCCTCTGGCGGATTTTGGAACTATATATTTTTTCATTGCAATGGGACAGCAGACAGGCTGACGGCCCGTTTAGAATTTAGCAGCTACCGTTGCAATGCCAGTGGCATTACAAACACGCTGCTGTCCCATAAGGATACAGGAACTTGGGTCACTAATGCCGGAACACAACACAAGGTTATTATGGCGGCATACTTAAGATCAAAGGTGGTTGTTATCCAGATGGGCTTGTGGCCCTACCACGTAGCTAGGGTGGGTTGTTTTGTCGCCTTTTACGACAGGCCGACCCCGGCTGCAGATGTCAGTGTTCTTTTTTCGCCCCTACACGGAAAAAATTTACTTTACTCTCTACTTTACTCATAATTCCAGTGTAAGAATAGGTTGAAACATTTTTTTTTTCAAGTGGTAAATGTCGATCTTTTTTTTAATGTAACATACTGTTACGAAGTTTTTGGAGGCAAACCGTAATTTTTTCAAGAATACCTACTTAAATAACCAAATATTTGTCACGAGTGAAAAGTTTATTTTATATGAGATTTAAGTGTGAGTAAGTAATCATAATTGGCTGCGCTTCTAAAAAGAAAATCAACTTCTGACAAGGATGGGTTAACGCTACGCTCGAATTTTAGCAGATTCTTACCAAAAAAAATCTACGAAATAATGAAAACGTAACAATTTGTCCAAATTTGGAATCTTTCCTGACGATTTAACATTTCACAACAAATTTTCATAGAAATTATTAACGTGTATCCTGCCACATGGGATATTCATTTTGATACGGTTCAAAACATTAATTAAATATAATATCGTACAAAATAAGTGCAGTATAATAAATGTGAAAATAGTTTTTGCAATAAGTCTACACCTTTTGTACATAAATTGTCTATTTATCTAATACTAAATTGGCCCCTGATGTGATATTATCTACTGTGACTTAATTCTATATTATGTACCGATTATAATAATATTAAAAATCGTTAAGGTTTTTCATTACATATACGAGTACATATATAATTTAAATATGCAAATATCATATATACCAAAGTATGCTCGCATCGCGCATTTTGCAAAGAAACGGAGTAAGAATAATAACCTCTGCGGTCGGGCCCTCAGCCCGTCTGGATGGCAACCACCCCTGGTGTAGTGACCCAGGTTTCTGTACTCCTAAGAGGACAGCAACGTGTTCGCGGTGCGTCTAGCGTCGCAAACATCCATGGGCGACGGTAACTGCTTGCTATAAAGTGGGTTGTTAGCCTGCCTGCTGTTCCTCAGAAAAAAACTAGAAATGCTAACTTTTCTACTAAAAGTAGTGAAACTTTTTAAAGTTTTTGAGTTTGACACATTTTTGCGATATTAAAATTCGTTTATAAAAATATACTTTGTTGAATCCTAATAAAATAATACTTAGCCCAATTTTTATAATCGGTACGATCGCCCTAAATACTAATTTGCATCACTATTGTATCTACTAATACTAAATAATTTAATTGCGAAGTTTACCTTTAAATAAACTTAATATATATATATATATATATATACACACATGGTGATTGACAAAACCATCCAAATTCGCACAGAAGAATTTTTAGTAAAAGTTATGAGAAACATGTATTTTAGTTTAGTATCACTTAGTACAAAAATGTTGAGTAATCAGCATCACAAAGTCATTCAAAGAACTCGCAATTTACATAATACGGCGCGCACGTATCAATGACCTCTCCATCAGTACCGCAAAAAACTGGCAATGACCTAGTACGAGGCCGAGGACGGCGGTCATTGCAACTGTGCGAGCGAATACGCACTACTCACTTACGCGGGAGTGACAGCGACAGCTAATAACAGGTTAACGTACGACGTTTGCACCATATGACTATTTTGTACGATTGAATTCGTGACGATATTTTCCTTGGAATGAAATATTTTATGGTAAAAATTTGACATACAATTTTTTTTGCAATAATGGGTTCCTCAAATGATGTTTAGTGCGTAAAAAAAATTTGGACGGTTTTGTCCGTCACCCAAATAAAAAAGAATACCTGAACCATGACTATCTGTAATGGGTACGACGGGTAAGCTTATCTTTATGGCTTGGATGAATCAGTGTTATTATGTAACACACATCACAGCATCGAAAATTTTGGAATATTTTTTATAAACTATCTGATACCTGGTTCGTTGGTGAAATTACAAACAGCGATCTTCTTCCTGCCTTTATCCTTGATATGTTTTCTCCTTCCATTAATCTCTATTAGTCGTCATTTGAACATTGCCTTTTTTGCCATCTTTTACACAATCCATCCACTTTTTCTTTGGACTGCCCGTCCTTTTGTACAATCAACCAATCTTCTTTGAGATGACATGAATTTTCACGCAAGGAGCGACCAAGAAGTCTATATATTGTATTATCACAATCGGATAAATAGTATTCAGTGTATTTCAGACGTATTTGTTGTATAATACGAAGTACCCGTATAATAGTCCCATTTTTCTTCTTAGTCCATATTATGTGGTGTGGTGGACATGAAAACTCATCTACCATGAGTTATTTTAATGCTAAACGTTTTTAGAATACATTATTTCATACAATCTTTTTTCCTTCGCGGAGAGGTATCAATTCGAACACACCATTAGACGTATCACTCGGTGATAATAATAATAGTGTTCCACGGATTTGCAATTGTGCAATACCAGACCACCGCTGGGCTTGATTTCCTTAATCGTCGGTACACGGTAATTTTGCTAAAATATGTATATTGGGCGAGAGAAACTTACTAACCGATGCATGTTGTCGTAGTATTAGAAACCATCTATATTAGTGTCCTAAGTGTAATACCGCCTACTTACCACGTATATAAAGTGTATGATAAACCCGACATGAGAAGGGAAATATTTAAAACAGTACAACTATAACTATATAATTACTCATGTGCGTTGCCAGGAAGAAATCACTTAAAGCGATAACGCTGCGCATAGTCTCCAATGTTTAGAATATTCTCTTTTACTATTTGTATTATATTATTAGGTTAAGTTGGTGACAATAAAGTATTATTTAGCTCTCTGACTATTTAATTGGATTTAACGTTGCAATGCAGCCCGCCATTAGCTGTGTTAAATTCTACCAAGTAATATAGGTAATTGATGTTCGTAGAGACTGCAGAATATATATATATATATATATAATACCTTGCATTGGTCTAATATTTAGGTTAATTTAAATACCTACGTTTTACTCTAAGGCACTTCTTAATATGTGCGTATTCTTCTTACATGTATACTAATTATAGATAAAATTACGTTTTCTTATCGTATAAACAGTGATTTATCTAATAGCTAAGAAACAAAATTTACGATGATTTCTTGATATTGCAAAAACGATTTGTATGAAACTCATTAAGTAGTGAACATTTCAAGATTTTCAAGTTACAAGAGAGTCAGTGATAGCAATTTGACGGCAATTTTACTCACCTCAAAGGGCACATTGAGGTGAGAAATCGGTACATTATCATTAAATTTTCACGAACTGACGGTAAAAGTAAAAACCATAAGGAAACCAGCACATTGTGATCTCCAAGTGTTGCAATCTGCAGGGGTGGAGTATACTGACTGTTGCCATAACAACCTTGGGCCGTGAGCCGTCACATTGTCATCATTGATAAGGGTGGTAAATATATAACTGGTTGTGGTGGTAGAGATACTTTTCAGCGTCAGTGCATTACATCAAAGTTGTCTCTATTGAAATCCCATCTACTTTTTTAAACCTATTACAAATGATAACAACTACCTACCCAATTTCCGCTAGTTTTAGGTTATATATATAAAATAAACTACCAATAGGTATTTCGTTCATTACTCAGGTACATTGTGAATCAAGTACGAAGATATTTTTTTCTAGAAACATAAAATCATAATTTACATTATTAATAATGTTTCTCTATAATTTAACTTAAATCTAACAACGTCTTAAAAATATTTTCAAATGACTATATTATTACAATGTATCCCAGTTTTCCGATTTACTTAAAATACTTAGGCACTTTTCACTTCAATAATGCTCCCAAGAGTCCATTGATTTACATTTCTATATTAACAACAAAATATTACAATTTAACAAAGAATTACACAAAAAAAAAAAATTAACAAAGTAATTCGTTACATTAACATTCAAATCGGAATAAATATTTCAGTAAAAAAATAAAGCAATCGATATATATTTTACCTTCGTTTAAGGTTTTTAATAAATAAGTTTTGTAATTTTTATTATGTTGCCAGTATATAAATGATTTTTATATGTGTGTATTCAAGACCACTTCGCCTGAGCTTTGATCGTAAAGGCGGCGCACGTCATCGTGGGTCATTTGCGAAATAGTCGGTATTCGTGTACCGTTCGTAATTGGTTTTACCTGCAAAATAATTATGAAATAAAGTTTGAATTATCTTTAAATTAAAATTAAATTCGAAGGACCAATAAATAGTTCACACAGAGCCACAGAACTATAATCTAAAGCATTTAATCCTAACGAAAGCAGCGGAACGCTTGTGTTTTGGGAATTTTGAATTTCATCGTCCCGAGTCCAGGCTCGGTTCAGAATTAGTATCGGATCGGTGACTCCGCTAGGGCTCCGATGTGCAAAAGCCATTATGCCATGAAGATCGTCATAAGTGTTGCATGTATTTAACGGTTCACACGAAGGACTAATATTAATAAAATACATATTTAACAACAATTAGAATTTTATTGTTTTAATCTTAGACATAGCAGCTACTATAGTACATATAGTAGTATACTTTAATAAATGTTTGTATCAGTCTACATATTATGTATAGACGAATGAAAGTTTGGTCTAATTTTTTTTATTGCTGTAGGACAGCAGACAAGCTGACGGCCTGGTTAGAATTTAGCAGTTACCGTCGCCTATGGGTGTTTGCAACACCAATGGCATCGCAAACACGCTGCTATTCGATAAGGGTAGAGGAACTTGGGTCACTAATGCAATACAAGGTTACTATGGCGGCATACTTAACACCAAAGGTGGTCGCCATCCAGACCTTACCCTACTACGTAGCTAGGGTGGGTTGTTTTGTCACCTTTTACGACAGGCCGACCCCGACCGCAAAGGTTAGTATTCTTTCTTGACGACCTCCTGGCGTAACGGCTAACAAACGTTAGCACGCTTGCGGAGGTCACGGGTTCGATTCCCGTTCAGCGTCTGGGTGTTTATGTATAATATGTATTTATTTACAAACAAAAGTATATATGTAGTATATCAGTTACCTAGTACCCATAATACAAGTGCTATGCAACTTAGTTTGAGACTAGATGGCGTTGTGCACAGATAAAAAATTATGCAAATTAATTCTATAATGGACACGGCACAAGCTCAGGGGATCTAGAAATATCGGCCACAATTTTGGGCAACGAAAGGGTGGGTAAAGGACCCACCTGATTACAAGTGGTCCCCATTGCTTAAGCACATTTGCAACAGAAACATTACCTACCCTATATCGCACTGAGATGGGAACAAAACTAAACTAGAAATTCGGGTTTTTTAAGAGCACTGACCTTGTTATTGGACATGCCAATGAACCCGTTGGAGATGCCGTTTGGCAGGCTGCCGTTAGACGCGCCGTTCGCGTGCCCATTTGCCAACCCACCGCCCATGCGCGACATTGCGTGAGCGAATTGTTGCATCGTAGACATATCTAAAGAAAAAATAGTTTGTGTCTGTTCGATCATTGCATAAAGGATAGATGAGTTCTCATCTCCTGATTTTGTAATCTACCCTCACTTTTGATGAGGTGAATGTTGAAAGCGAACGTGGGATGAGGACGTATCGCGTGAGTTTCTGTAATGCACGGGACGTGCACGTGTCGACACTCCATCTTCCTCTGAAGACCACACTCTGCGCCGTACGGAATTGGCTTCAGTTACTCTAAATTTATTACTCACTTTTCTACTCACTTTATTAGTGATAAAATATATAATATTTTCCTAAATCACGTAAGGAATGGTTTTTTTTATTGCTGTTACCGTCGTCTATGGATGTTTGCGTTACCGTCGTCTATGGATGTTTGCAACGCCAGTGGCATCGCGAACACTCTGCTGTCCCACTAATGCAATACAAGGTTATTATGGCGGCATACATAAGATCAAATGTGCTCGCCAACCAGACGGGCTAGGGGCCCTACCACGTAGCTAGGGTGGGTTGTTTTGCCGCCTTTTACGACAGGCCGACCCCAGCCGCGGAGGTAGTATTCTTTCTCCGCCCCTGCACGGATAACTTTTAACACGGTTTAATTGAAAACCCGCACCCATGTTACATAATATTAATAGAATAAAGATCTTCACCTGTTCGGGGTCCAGACTGACTGGGACGTTTGACTGGTTGCGGAGGCATGGCGGAGATGGCCTCGGCCTTCTCCATTTCTTCTAATAAAACTTTCATAAACTCCGATTGAACTTCCGGCGAGTCGGTGTCGCCGTCAACCTGAATAATCGTGTATAGATGTATGTACAATTAATAACGAATTAAAAGTCCTAGAATATACGACGAAATCTTCAATTCAAAATATAGAAAAGCTCAATTTAAGAGTTTTGAGAAAATTTATATAAATGTAGGGGTTTGCCAACAGTACAATAAACAATATTTACTGTACGGTCAATTAATGAGTTAGATATTTTTTCCATTAAACTGAGACAAAGAATCGAAAACTGTAATGTGGAGGGGAGGAGCCTCCTGTTCAAATTAAAAGCTCATTTTCGGTGAGAATTTTCTAAAGATGGTCAGCAAACAATTTTTCAGAATCACTAGTAAAAGATGGAAGGAAGTACTAAATGACGTACGATAACTAGCCGGTGGTCTTGATCTAAAGTCTTCAGCATTGGCAGACTCAGTTCTCTGAACACTTCCAACCGCCTTCTGAACGCAGCAACGGAGTCGTCCCGCCTTCCCCGGCCGAGTTGCAGTTTCGAACAGTCTAGAAGAACCATCCTCGGCGTCATTTGGAACTGAAATTTTTTTTGTTAATTAATAATTAATTAATTGATAATATTAATTTGAAACATAATTAAGCTGGTACAATAATTAGTTTAGACTACACATCGAGTTGAGAACATCCATAAAAGAATTACAGAGCCAGTTTTTAATCATTATAAAAATATTGTCTGGAAGGGAACTCACTAACTAAATAAAATAAATTTCTGTGTTTATATATATTATCTGTGTGTATTTTTAATAGGATTTTTTACCTTCATTCCTTCCTTGATTACGTGGGAAACAAATGTCTGGACATACCGCCTCCGCCGGGCCCCGGCAGGAGGGGTAGACCCAAAAAGTGCTGGCTTGACGTCGTAAAGGGTGATATGCGTGCCAATGGATTCACTACCAGGGATGCTGAAGACCGTGCGAAGTGGAGTAGAAAAAGTCGGAAAGCGGACCCCGGGCACCGAAATGGAAGTTTAGGTTGCACCCGGGATTCTACGCTTAGATGATGATGATGAGGACCTTCATTCCTTCAGTTTTCCAAGATACAGACCGAAATACTCCGCATGGTTTGTGTCGGCAAACATTTATGCCATTTTCTTTTGTACTAAGATAATCACAAATAAAATTGTGGACTTGAGAGATCTAGGGATCTCTAACAATACCTTATGTATAATGTCTATTAGAACATTATTTTTGAAGAAATATCGTGCGATCTATTTTGAAATTCTTCATTTCTAAATTCGTATATAACTCATATTTTAAATAATAATAATATTTTTGTGACAACACACAGCGTCATCTAGTCCCAAACTAAGTAGCACTTGTGTTATGGGCCCTAGACAACTGATATACTACTTATATACTTTTTTTTGTAAATAAATACATATTATACATAAACACCCAGACGCGAGACGGGAATCGAACCCGTGACCTCCCCTCCGCAAGCGTACTGAAGTACGTTACCCGTTACGCCACCGAGGTCGTCAAATGGCAAATAAAATAAATGAACTCACTTCGTTTTGAAATTGCTCCATTTGCTCCAAATCTCTTGGATATCCGTCTAAAACTAGCCCATGACCGCTCCTAGAGGCATCGTTGACTGCACCTCGAACTAGTTTGGTGACTAACTCCCTCGGAGCTAGCTCCCCTCCGCTCAGGGCCGTGCGGGCGAGAGCGCCA
Organism: Malacosoma neustria; assembly: GCA_963693495.1. NCBI lineage: Eukaryota > Metazoa > Arthropoda > Insecta > Lepidoptera > Lasiocampidae > Malacosoma > Malacosoma neustria. Next base: position 21,518,930 of record OY856375.1, on the reverse strand, counting down.
TCAGAAGTGGGCCTCCCACCAGCGTCGGCTAAGGCACGCAAGCGTTGGCCAAGACTGTAAATATACAGAAACAAAACTCAAGCTTAAAAAGATGAACGTAGTTTATTAAAACTGTTAGGAATGCTGTCTTCGTCTGTCTACCACCGCACTGCCCGCCATCGGTTTGGCGTTCATCCACATTTTTTAAAGCCTCTTCTTTCCTGTATGAAACAGTTTTCAAGAACGTACATGTTGCGTGCTCTCCGGATTTGGAATAAGCTTCCAGCTGAAGTTTTCCCAGAAGCCGGTGATGTGGTGATGTTATTGGGTATTTTTACGTCATGCCATTTTTTATTTTATTGTATACATTATTAGAAATAGATTGAACTAAATTTGATTTTTATGATTGTACTATTATTGTCAGGTCTCCAGATTTGAAAGTGTAAAAGAGGTAGAACTCTACTACCTGCAAATTAGAAAAGCCAGGAGTTTTATTGTCATGGGACAACAGACAAGCCGACGACCCACTTAATAGGAAGCAGTTTCTATCGCCTATGGATGTTTGCGACGCCAGGGGCACCGCTAACACACTGCCCTCCGCGTACTGAAACTGGAACCTGGTTGCTTATTCCGGAAGGCAAGGTTATTATGGCAGAAAAATTTAGAAACCTGAAGTGGTTGTCATCCAGGCGAGCTCGAAACCCTACCACCTAGTTTGGGTTGTTTTGTCGCCTTTTACTATAGACCGTCCCAGGCAGCAGAAAAATATCGAAAGTTTAGTTCAGCAACAATAACCAATTATCTGTTAGATTAAACATTATTTACCTTACTAGAACCCATCCTAAAGCGCTATTATGTAGCATCCGAAAATTCCATCACAGAACCTAATCAAGCTACTTAACTTTAAAGATAGAAACTATAATAATAACAATCGACACATGTAATATATCTTCAAACGTATTTTATCCGTGCAGGGACGGAGAAAGAATGCTAACCTCTGCGGCCGGGGTCAGCCTGTCGTAAAAGGCGACAAAACAACCCAACCTAGCTACGTGGTAGGGCCTCAAGCCCGTCTGAAAGGCGACCACCTTTGGTCTTAAGTATGTCGCCATAATAACCTTGTGTTATGTTCCGGCATTAGTGACCCAAGTTCCTGTACCCTTATGGGACAGCAGCGTGTTCGCGATGCCACTGGCGCTGCAAACACCTATAGGCGACGGTAACTGCTAAATTCTAAGCGGGCCGTCAGCCTGTCTGCTGTCCTACAGCAAAAAAAAAAACAACTTAAATTATAAAATCGAGTGATAAATAAGTGGAATCTAGGTCCAAGTATTTTAAATAATAAAGTTTTGGAGACGCAGCAATTCTACCTGAAATGTGTCCATCCTTTCTGTTGGGAGACTGCTCTTTGGCACAAAGTCGCTTTGTTGCTCCCAGGACCGCCTACCACCCACAGCATCGGTGTCGAAGTCATCGCGCCACGAACTCTTATTACTTCAGCCTTTAAGAATTTAAGATATTTACATATCGCATACTTAATCATAAACTGACCTAATTCAAAAAACCTGTTTTTTGGGAAATCGCAAAAAACGTTTTGTCATTTACTACTTATCCCATATATTGACTTATAACTAAATAGCGGTAACTCAGTGTGGGAAAGAGATATCGAAATAAATCTTAGTTTGGCCGATAGAGGGCGTCGATACAATGCTGCCCGTTATATTATCTCACTTTAGACCTAAATCGTAATCGGTCAGTTTATGATTAAGCATGCGATATGTATTATAAGAGGTGATTATGCTAGCTTTATAAAGTATGAATGGAGGTGCACCAATATCAAAATAACAAAAATATCACCAGTGTGCCAACCTGCTTAACGGCGTAGGGCCAGGCAGTCACCCATCAAAAACTAAATATAGCCAGATCTTTTCAAGCGATTTCCTTTGGCACTCCAGAACGCCTGTGGGGTCACAATTTCATTTCCTGTTTCGAGTATGGGTGATTATGTTTAATTTTTTTTTAATGAATCGTGTATTAGTTTGTCTAGCACCCAAAACACATGATCTGCTCTTTGCTTTAGCACTAGATGACGATGTCAATTGTCACCGTATATATTTTTATTTAATCTTTTATCTTACCGGGTTACAAAGAAAAGGAGGGACATGGAAATGCAACATAACAATCAGTAGAATTGCCCTGTGACTCTGAAACGTGGAGAAATATGGTGATTTTATATAGCGTAGTAAAGTTACGCTGATGTTAGTTTTGAACATGTGGATGTAGTTCGACCGGTGCAGAATACAGTGTCGGGTTCGCTTTTGCAGAGTGCTAGAATGAAATTTAAGCTAATCGTGTCTCTTCTCCTTTCCTTTTTCATCACCTCTATTCCAAGTTTCCCTTTCCAACCTTTCTGTATATCAATTATTTTGAAGTGAGCATCATGTTGGAAACACTAAATATTCCGACGCACATGTACGTCCGGCACTTCCAATTTCTAAACGATAAGCCACAAGAAAATATAAGGAATGTGTATGAAAACCTTGGTGGTTTGAACAACAATTTCTGACTGAATGAGAATCTCAAAATTTGAAAGCTATAAATTTTCACTCAACTTCAAATACTTAATGCAATCTTATTAAGTTAACATACAATAAAAATGGCAACTTCCCAATCAAGGTAGCAAGCTTTCAAAAAATGAACACAATGACTAAACAACAAAAATAGCGAATAATGTGATAGTTATTTATCAACAGTTTGAATAGGAGAGGTCGTCACTTTGGATACTTTCCTTGACCCGGAGCTTTCTTTCCTATTTGTTTGGCTTACAATGTGGAATTTGATGAATCCGGAACTCCGGAAGTATATAAGCGTGTAAGTAAAATAAAACCAGTACTGGATAAGGCCGCATTAGGCAAGCGACCGGAAGTAACTGCTAAAGGTACTGGTAACAGAAAAGAAAAACTGCAGATATAAAAAGTGATACTTTTCAATTAGGTTTAGAGTTTATATTAGGGCAACCAAGATAGATAGTTTTACAAAATGTTTTAGTATTAATTTTATTTTGTGTTTTTTCTGTCTATCAAAATGTGAAAACATTGAAATTTTAAATTCATTAATAATAAGTAATTTGTGTTGCGTTCTACTGGTAATAATGTATTCTCTTGACTTCTTATCACAGTAAGGAAGAAGTGTTGGTAGGAAATTCGCAGCTTATCTTGGATAGGAAGTCGAAGATTCGGATGTAATCGAAACAAAAACTTATGGTATTCCAAATATTATTTAAAATTAAAAGTAAGAAATCTAGCTAAAATACTAACCTGTGGGCTAGCAATCCGTTCATTCTGCACTGCTTTTCCATTGACAGCTTGAGTTTTAAGAGCTGGCTGTACATGGGTGACTTCGTTTTCTTCTGCACTTTCATCTACTAATTCTCTTTCAGCATTAGGTGCTGGTTCGACTCCTACTATCTCGCCAGGAATACCACCAGTACCCACTCCAACGCCGTTCACGCCATTCATGTCTGTCTGGTTATCAGAAGATCCCAAGATTTGAAGGACTGCTGCTCTGAAGTCTTTGTACACTTCTTCAGGATTGCGTTCACCATTGACCTATTTAGAAATTCATCTTTTTGAAGTTATGCTTCTATTGATAAAAATTATGATAGTAAAATTTTTGCGATGCGCACGCACTCCGACATCCAAAAATTCGTGATAAAAGTGACTTTTATTTATAAACTAGCTGGGCCCGCGACTCCGTCCGCGTGGAATAGTGACTTTAGGCAGCATTTTTTGGATATATCTTATGGTTTATTTTGAATTACAAACCCTATAAACCATAAAATATAAATAAATGAAATATACAAACTGCGTTCGAACCTAAAAGTCCAGCCTAAGCTGAACCCTATTTTATATGATTGATGATATAAATCTGAGGTCAACTTAAATTGGATTAAAAAAACCGAAACTGATCACTTTTAACTAAAACCATTTTTTTTTCTAAAATAAAAGTAGTCTAAGTTACTCCTTGTTCATCAGATATCAGCTATCTGCCAGTGAAAGTCCCGTCAAAATCAGTCCAGCCGTTTCAGAGATTAGCCGGAACAAACAGACAGACAGACAATTGTAAAAATGTTGTTTTGGTATATGTACCGTGTACACATCCAAATGCACTTAGTAAAAAGCGGTTATTTTAATATTACAAACAGACCCTTCAATTTTATTTATTTGTATAGATAAACTTTACGTGCATTAATAGATTTTAGGTTAATTGTCGGTATGTATTATTTTTATTTATGTATATTATAAATTATTTTTAATTAATTTATCATTCCTTTTACAATTATTTGTGGAATACGTGATGAAATCTTTAGCTATTTTTGCTCCGTTACGCCAATGAAGCATAGCTTCTTACGTGCGTGCGTACATAAAAACACACACATACATGTATTTTTTATTATTAAATAATACACCGTAAGAACACTAAAAAATATATTTCTATTTTAATTACAGTTTTTAAAATATTTAAGACGTTACACGGAATCAGGTGTGTATAAGGCATTATGGGTTACATAACTACTTTGGCAATCATATTTTAATATTAAAAATTATATAAACATAATTATTATAAGTAATAAATGCGCAAAGGCACGCAGCGTATTTTAACCAAAGCAGTTTCCTTGCCTATGGCGTACTTTCAATGATGGAAAAAATCATTAGGAAACCTATACCTCAATGTAAAAACAATGGTATAAACCTTAGAAGCATGGGGATTACAATGTTTGATCCATTTTTGGGAGAGATATAGCCTGGGTTGACATTAGAGCAGATATTATTGTAAATTGTGTTAATTAAAATTATTCATTAGATGACAAACGAATGAATAGGTCGTTTATTTTAACTAAACTAAACCTATTAAAAGTTGATAATTGTTTCAAGTTCCGATACTTGTGGTACGAGGGAGGGGGCTTCTTGACATACTTTTCGGGTCAGGAAATCATATTTCATGAATGTGACTCAAGTCAAAGTGGCATGAATTGTTTTTTGATACATTTTAGAGAATGTTTGTCCTGAACATAGCCATTTTGAATGTTTTATGGTTATTAAATGCAAATAGGTAAAACATAATCAATTGATACTATCCGAACGTTTTAAATAATTTCTAAGACAGCGTTACATCCCAATATTAATTTTCTACAATACAACACAAGCTTTGCTCCTCGATTGTGAATTTTGTTCATCAATAAGGATCAAGGATAGTATAATAGCCTCACATCTATGAGTCGAGTTATGAAGGTTTTAGATGATCTTTTTCATTTTAGGAATTGATTTAGATTATCGATCGATATAGAATATATTGACAATAAGCCCCAAGTTACATGTTTATTTGTTAGTTTATTGAATTTGACAAATCTCTTATACGGTTTACATTTTATTTTATAATTTACAATCAAAATATGTGAAACAATCTGAAATTGATCGAAGTATTTAAAGGAAGCCGTTTTATCCGTGCACGGGCGGAGAAATAATACTAACCTCTGCGGCCGGGGTCGGCCTGTCGTAAAAGGCGACAAAACAACCCTAGTCACGTGGTAGGGCCACAAGCCCGTCTGAAGGGCGACCACCCTTGGTCTACAAGTATGTAGCCATAATAACCTTGTTGTGTTCCGGCATTAGTAACCCAGGTTCCTGTACCCGTCGTGTCGCAAACATCCATAGGCGATGGTAACTGTTTATTATTAAGTGGGCTGTCAGCCTGGCTGCTGTTCCCAGCAATAAAAAATGTACTTGTGGGTATGTTTCTATAGAGCAAAAGTAGCACGGCGACAATTTTCAGTTGGGCCAACCTTAATCCCCACATGTCAGTCAGTAGTACAATGTAACTAATAATTTCCGTTTGTTCCGTATGGTAGCAATAAATAAATAAAACGTTATTAGGCGTGTCCGATCTACGAAACTGTTTCAAGGGAACAGCTTATGAATTTTTAGTTAACAGACCTCGTTTGCCAAGTGTTGATGGCTTGTTTTATTACGAAACTATGATACACGGAACTTAATATCGATTTCTAAGTTACAGTCCAAAACCAGGCCATCATTTAAAGATGTATGCAATATTAGAGGGCACTCTGAACCTGTTTTCAGGCTCATTCTTTTAAAAACTCAATCAAAATGGGCTACCTTCTCTCTATTTTCTCCATGCAGGGGAGGAGTAAGAATACTAACCCCTGCTGCCGGGGTCGGCCTGTGGAAAAGGTGACAAAACAACCCAACCTACCCCAAGCGCATCTGGATGGTAATCATCCTTGGTCTTAAGTATGCCGCCGTAATAACCTTGCGTTGTGTACTGGCATTAGTGACTCAGGTACACCTATGGGACAGTACTGTGTTCGCGGTGTCCCCAACGTCGCAAACATCCATAGGCGACGGTAACTACTTACTAATTACTTTACGTAGACCGTCTGTCTGCTGTACCTCACCAGTAAAAAAAACCTTCATATTTTTTTTACTAAAGCTAGTAGGATTGAATCGCCCAAGAATGTTAGCAGCGCCAGGGGCACTGCCAATGCATTCCCGTCAACGTATAGGAACCTTTATCACTAATGCGGAAACACAACAAAAGTTTATTATTTATTTATATACTTTGTATTTAGAAATTGCTCTGTATCTGTGTTTACAAATAATAGTTGTATTAAGTTAACCTATGTTACTAACCCGGACATAATGTCTTCTATTGTAATTATCTGATTAATTAAATAAATAAATAAAATATCTGGTAACTTAAAAAAAAAGTTTATTTTGGCGGCATACTTAGAGACCCGGAGTAGTTGCCCTACAGACGGGCTTGGAGTCCTTCCACTTAGCTAAGCGCTAGTATTTTATCACCTTTTACCATAAGTAACTACTCCTTAATTTTATTATATTTATTTTAATTTTATGTTATTTAATTCCAGCACTATGAAACAATTTATTTTTGGAATACTTTATTGTTGTATTTTTTTTTCGATAAGCAATATGTATTTATTTATTATTACTAATTTTACATTCATTGGTTCGTCCTTCTTATACCCTTCTATTAGGCACAGTTACTAGCAAATTATTATATATATAATATTATTTGATATTAGAAGTTTGATGGTCAGAATAAATCAACCAAATTAGTTTCTCTGTAAATAAGAGAAACGACAATTAAGGTTAATTATTCGTCTCTCTTTCACAACTCTTGCTTTTATATTTATTAGAACCCAGAAATTAAATCTTTGAAACGTAAATTATTTTTATATAAGTAAATGTCATGTGTCATAGAGAGTATCCTACGCGCGTTAAATTTAAAGAGATGATATTCTCTTTACATATATTATATTCGTAACAAAATGAAAGTGTATTTTTACATTAATATACATATTCTCTGTGTATAGTCTGCCGTGACATAATTTAAATAAGGTTCAAGTAGAAGATCGGCGCCGGCCTTATTGACCAGCAAATGCTGAGCTTGACCCTGTTTTAGGACAAGAACATTTTAGATCACATATTTTTATTGATTTTTTTAGCCCTAAATTATTGTTGTTGTTATTACTTAAGAAACTCTTTTTCAATTGTATAATAGCTTGTTCTGAAATAAAATATTTCTTTCTTTATTATTAAAATAAGTTCCTAGCTATGAGACTTTTTAAAAGAGAGATATGTATTTTAAAATTCTTATTTTTTTTAATATTACCACTACTTCACAACGTGTGTAGTTGTTACAAGGAGAAGCTATCAATACTTAAACATTCAGATAAAAATATCCTAATACTCAGCAGTATATCCGGCTGTGGTAATTTTTTTAGCGACAATTCTTTGCACTATGTGAATCCTGTATCTATCTATAATTTCACATATATACAATTACTAGCCGTTTCCGCCTGCTTCGCTACTCGAATAATAGAAAAAAACTTTTTTTGTGAGTTCCTATTTTTTTCTATAGTTATATATTTTAATAGTAGCCTAAGTTACATCCTTGTTACATAAGATATCTGCCAGTGAAAGTCCCGTCAAAATCGGTCCAGCCATTTCAGAGATTAGAAACAAAGAGACAGACAGACAAAAATTGTAAAAAATGTTGTTTTGGTATATGTACATATACGTGTATACATCCAAAGTCACTTAGTAAAAAGCGGTTATTTTAATATTACAAACAGACACTCCAATTTTATTTATTTGTATAGATTGTACATACACTACTACTACTACGCAGAGTTAATAATTTGCATCATACAAACACGAGCAGGTATTTTCACCTCGTTGATTGGAATAATCGCACCAGGCGATTGTCAAACGAACTCAATTTTATAATTCAAAAAAACAAAAATTTTAACAAAAAAAAATCGCCTTCAATAAAAAACCTGTTCCAAAACAAATTAATATGCTCTAAAAATTAAAAAAAATAATTGCATATTCTTCTATCACATAATAATCAACTTACTTTTTCTACTCATCAATATGGAGGTATAATCTATATTACGATAATATAATGTAGTTACAATTATTGTTATTTTTGGAGTCGGTGTCCATTTGCAATGGGACCACACGGCAAGCACCATCTTTCATTTAAAAAAAGAATCATCAAAATCGGTTCACCCTGTCGAAAGTTCTGAGATAACAAACATAAAAAAAATTCAGACGAATTGATAACCTCCTCCTTTTTTGAAGTCGGTTAATAAGTTCCTGCCTATAAATATTTTTGAAAGTCAAACAAGTATATATGTATTTTATAACTATTACCATATTTGCAATGTGAACGAAAGCTGTCATCGTTTGTCGTCAAATTACTGCGCAAAATTCATCCTACTACTGAACATATCCTCCATTCCATTAAGGTTGTCGTGCCTCTTTGAGTAAGACGAAACACCCGCAGAAGGCTTTGATCGAGGTAATAAAGGAAACAAATAATAAATTACGGTTGTCATTAAGCGCATTTTAATAATGAAAATGCTGAGTCGATGCTTGTATTAGTCACTCAATAATCAGTATATACCTATATATGTATTATAAATTAATCATTTCTTCACTGAAACGAAAATTGTATCTTTTTCTTACTAAATACTAAAAAATGGCCATACCTGCAGTGGGGGATTTGCCCTAAGGCCCAGGAGGCCCGGGCCTAGGGTGGCTAGATATTAGGGGCGGCCAATCGTGACAAAAAATTCACTGATGATAACAAGAAATAACTCAAAGTACGTAAATATTCTAAAAGCTCGCGCACATTATGGTGGGCCGCACTACACCGCATCGTATGACAATAATCTGCCTAAATCACTTTTGTACTTTTTATAAATAAAATATAGATAATGTAATGTGAAGTAATTTGAAGTAATGTGAAGTAATATTTCGTTCATATAAAATGTACGTATAAGTTATTTTGTACATATAAGTGATTAGAGGAAGAATATTGTTATACGTTCGATCCTTAAAAACACTCGCTCGTGCGTTCGTAGGTTAAACAAACGTACTATTACACAATATTAAGTGTTGACATTTAAAACTGCAGTAATATATATATATATATATATATATATATATATATATATATATATATATACCTAGTCAGATCATAAGTATTGTCACACAGTAAAAACTTTTCTTTTAGAATGCTGGCCACAAAAAAGTTTATTGAATTAGAATTTCGAATTGTTCATGAAAATAAAAATGTATAACTTTTAGAATTTTACTCATTTTTAAATATGGAGTGGACGCTTAAAGAAGACCGTGTTGCAGTTATTGCGTTGCATCGTTGCGGTTACGCGCCAATTCAAATTTTTAACATACTGAAAAATTTGAATATTACCAAAAGATTCGTTTATCGTACCATCAAACGATACAATGAAGACTCTAGTGTAGATGACAGGTCAAGAAGTGGTCGCCCTCGGTCTGTTAGGACTCCAGCAGTGATAAAAGCTGTGAAGGCACGAATTCAAAGAAATCCCAAACGTAAGCAGAAACTGTTGGCCCTTCAGATGGGGTTAAGCAGAGCCACGGTGAAAAGGGTGTTAAATGAAGACTTAGGGCTTCGGGCATATCGAAGAAAAACAGGACATCGTTTGAATGCTCGTCTAATGGACCTGAGACTGAAGAGATGCCGCACTTTGTTGAAGCGGTACGCGGGAAAAAAATATCGGGAAATTCTTTTTTCGGATGAAAAAATGTTTACCGTAGAAGAGAGCTACAACAAATAAAATGATAAGGTGTACGCACACAGTAGTGAAGAAGCGAGCAACCGTATTCCGCGTGTCCAACGAGGCCATTTTCCATCCTCGCTCATGGTATGGTTGGGAGTTTCTTATTGGGGCTTAACAGAGGTACATTTTTGTGAGAAAGGTGTAAAAACGAATGCTGTTGTGTATCAAAATACAGTCCTGACGAACCTTGTGGAACCTGTTTCTCATACCATGTTCAATAACAGGCACTGGGTATTCCAACAAGATTCGGCGCCAGCTCATAGAGCGAAGAGCACACAAGACTGGCTGGCGGCGCGTGAAATCGACTTCATCCGGCACGAAGACTGGCCCTCCTCCAGTCCAGATTTGAATCCGTTAGATTACAAGATATGGCAACACTTGGAGGAAAAGGCGTGCTCAAAGCCTCATCCCAATTTGGAGTCACTCAAGACATCCTTGATTAAGGCAGCCGCCGATATTGACATGGACCTCGTTCGTGCTGCGATAGACAACTGGCCGCGCAGATTGAAGGCTTGTATTCAAAATCACGGAGGTCATTTTGAATAAACTTTAATGTCATAAGAATCTATGTTTTGTTAAGTTCATTTTGGTATATGAATGGTTACATAATTAATAAACTTGTTACAATTATTTTACATTAAACATGTGACAGAATTTATGACCTGACTAGGTATATATACACAAGAATTGCTCGTTTAAAGATATAGGATTAAATTGAACACAGTGATATTATAGGTTGAATAAACCAACATAGCCACAACACAAGATTATTTTGGCGGCATATTTTAAAATCAAAGATGAAAGCCATCCAGACAGGCTTGGAGCCTTAACACCTAGCTAGATTTGTTTTGTCGCATTGTGCGACAGACCGCCCCCTCATTCCGCCCCTGCACGAAGAAAAAATGCAATAAAATTGAGCTGCACATCGAATATTCCAAGACAAGACCACAGTCACCTTCGTGTATCAATTTTTTAGACCTACACGGGGGGTTATTTTTAAGATCGAAATTTCCAGAACTGAAGTGAATAAGTGAGCAATCCAATAGCGGGCTGTTCGTTTTTTTATACTATCGCGCTCTGTTAACGGTATTAATGTTGCGTACAACATCAGTGTTGGATTAATCAAGTGCGGGGACCGTAGCAAATTCTATTTGCCCTTTGAGCCCTTGATCTGCTAGGTTCTTAAGTGACTAAAGTGGGAAAAAAAACAATTCGATACTAAATACCTCAATCGTTTATTTGCCGTCTATGCGTTTTGTTTGTTTTTGTATATTAGATACTTAGGCAGCGATGAGTGGGTTTAAATATGCGGGACCCACTTTCGCGCGGGGCCCGCAGCAATTGCTACTCTTGTTACGTGGTTAATCCGGCACTGGTACACATATATTTCATAATGTCAATATAAATATAAAAAAAAACTATTGTTGTGTAATAAAATGAATTTAAAATTTCAATTCGTAACCAAATAAAAATAAATTTATTTTTAATTGACAGTTTAGTACGACAATTACCTGTGAAATATAATGAAGTAATAATAGACTTTAGGCCTAAGTTCAGTTTAATTGGTTCTAGACTAAATATTACAGGCAATACGTAGTATAAGGGCGAATCCTTTGCATAATAGATATTAGTAACTTAAACACAGAAAGCGTATAATTTTCTGACTAACTGACCCTATTATGGTTTCTTATTATGAATTTTTTATTCGTTCAAGCATAGTAAAACAGTTTTCTCAGTGAGGTAAATTTCTTTTCGTGGTTGCTAAAACTTATGGGTGTTATTAAGAAGCTGACAGATGTTATGAAGTGAGAGAGATGATAAATTTGGTAAATTTGGTGATCATCATCATCATCATCATCTCTGCGTTAATTCCCGGTTGCAGCCCAAACTCTCGCTTCGGCGCCCGGGGTCCGCTTTCCGACTTTTTCTTCTCCACTTCGCACGGTCTTCAGCATCCCTGGTAGTGAGCCCATTGGCACGCATATAACCCTTTACGACGTCAAGCCAGCACTTTTTGGGTCTACCCCTCCTGCCGGGGCCCGGCGGAGGCGGCATGGCCAGATATTTGTTACCCACGTAATCATCCGGTTGCCGTAAAACATGGCCGTACCAACGGAGCCGACACTCTTGCAATTTATCCGCAATGTCACGGACATGAAGATGTCCGGTGATGTGTTAGAGAAAATGTCTCTACAATGTTTCTCAATTTTTATAATATATTAGCAGTCGGTGACTCTTTTATATTAAGGAGAAATAAATAAATAAATAAGACGCAATCTAGTCCCAAAGTAAGTAGCAGAGCACTAATGTTATGGGTACTAGACAACTAATATATTACATATACGAATGTATTTTGTGTTTTGAAAATAAATACATATTGTACACAAACACCCAGACGCGGGATAAGAATCGAATCTGTGACCTCTGCAAGTGTATCAATATTTTTCCAAAATATACCTATAGAAGAAAGTCCCACCAGTATAGAATTACATATATTTTGTTCTAAGTTTGGGAAAATAGTAGAGAAGGAACTAACTCAAAAACAATAAACCAGCCGGGCCATATACAAAGAGAGCAGAGGGAATACACCGTGCAGATCTGTAATCAACTCATTGTGAGGCCAAACACGTGGCACGCGTCCACAGCGTGACATTGTACGTTGACCGTCGTAGAACCGATCGATATCATCGACAGCATGTTTTATGGATGGACATCGATTTAGAATCATATTGACGATGTGTTTATTTCTCGGGAGACATTATTTATTTTTCATCGACTGGTTTTATGGTAAACTAGCTGTGCCCGCCACTCCATCCGCGTGGAATAGTGACTTTGGGCAGCATTTTTTGGATAAATCTTATGGTTTATTTTGGATTACAAACCCTATAAACCCTAAAATATAAATAAATAATATGCAAACAGTCAGTGTTATTGAATGCAACTGTTACACCATGCGCCTCCGGAATACGTGCGTTCAAATCTGCAAAGTCCAGTCTAAGCTAAACCCTATTTCATATGATTGATGATATAAATCCGAGGTCAACTTAAATTAGAAATAAAACCTACAATGCCCAGCCTAAGCTGAATCCTATTTCATATGATTGTTGATATAAATCTGAGGTCAACTTCAATTGGAATATAAAATTTTCGAAACTTATCATTTTAACAAAAACTATTATTTTTTTTCTAAAATAAAAATAGCCTAAGTTACTCCTTGTTACATCAGCTATCTGCCAGTGAAAATCCCGTCAAAATCAGTGCAGCCATTTCCGAGATTAGCCGGAACAAACAGACAGACAGACAAACAACGGACAGAAAAATTATAAAAAATGTTGTTTTGGTATATGTACCATGTATACGTCCAAATGCACTTAGTAAAAAGCAATTATTTTAATATTACAAACAGACACTCCAATTTTATTTATTTGTATAGATTGATTAATACATGGAGATCCAGTGGTAATATTTGATGCGTAAAATCAAGGTTATGGTTAGGATACTCCGTAGCGTGCAACTTAGGCAGTCTTTCCTTGCCTAAATTGGAACATACCGACAGCGTCCTTTTCACCTCCTCTCTCTCTGAGATCTCTGAGATAATTACTGATACCATGGACATGTTTCTGGTACGTCGTCAAGATTTTAATATTTTTTTATTGCTGTAGGATAGCAGATAGGCTGACAGCTCATTTAGAATTTAGCAGTTAGGGCGCCTTCAAATTAGCCGCAAAGTGTCGCGCCGCAGCAGCGCGGCTGCAGCGGCTGCACGCATCAGTTCTAGTGATGTGAATCGATTACGATTTTCAACACCGGTATGTACTGATTACTTTGAAAATAAACCGGTTTTCTTTAGGGTTTTTTTAAAACCAAAATACACTACTATAATATAATCACAAGAATGTTGTTTTTTTTTTTTAAATAATCGCATTAATTGTACATAAGAAATAATCATCAAACAGACAGAATATGTGACCAAAAAAAATTCTATTTTTATTTTGCATCTGTTGCTAATAAATCATAATTCTGATTTACAAAATTTATAATTGATTTAGATTTCACTTTAGGCATTTTTCGCAAAAAATATAACGAGAAAAATCATAACACTAAGACCAGTGTTTCTTCGTCTGAGTCCATCGTGTATACAACACTATGATACTCGAACCAAGCGAAGCCGCGCGGCCGCAGCACTGCAGCCGCGCTGCTGCAGCGCGACACTTTGCGGCTAATTTGAAGGCGCCCTTACTGTCGCCTGTGGGTGTTTGCAACGCCAGTGGCATCGCGAAAACGCTGCTGTCTCATAAGGGTATAGGAACTTGGGTCACTAATGCCGGAATAATAACACAGAGTTATTATGGCGGCATACAAAATACTAAAGGTTCGCCTTTTACGACAGGCCGACCCCGGCCGCAGAGGACAGTATTTTTGCTCGGCCCCTGCACGGATAAAAATTTTAGAAGCTGATCTAACACCTTATTCTATTAAGTAATTGTAATCATATTATGCATGTAAATCCCATCACACTATATCCACTTTGGAGTTGAACTTTGAATTCAATTTGGACTTTTCCATCTATAGAATATCAATATTAAGAGTGCATTACATCTCACATCTCAGTCTCAGCTTTTTTTAGGCGTATTGGTGGAATACACGGTCTTTGGATTGTCCCGGTATATGCTATTTATTTATAATCCTTCGATCCTTGTTAAATCTGAATATACAATGGCGTTCACTTATCCTGTGCAGGAAATGATGAAGCATGCGACAGTTTTACAAATGTACTGCTAGGAATTCTTAACCCCGAAACGAAAATGAACGATGTTATTCTTTGATTATCTGTAAAATAGTAAAGGTATCTCTTTGCCACCCCCTTTTGACGCCTTTTACGAATCCGAAGGAAGCAGAAATATTTTTATAACTAACTAACAACCCTTATAAAACTAACAATATTTACTAGCAATATACCTAGTCAGGTCATAAGTATTGTCACACAGTAAAAACTTTTCTTTTAGAATGCTGGCCACAAAAAAGTTTATTGAATTCGAATCTCGAATTGTTCATGAAAATAAAAATGTATACTTTTAGAATTTTACTCATTTTTTAAATATGGAGTGGACGTTTAAAGAAGACCGTGTTGCAGTTATTGCGTTGCATCGTTGCGATTACGCGCCAATTAAAATTTTTAATATACTGAAAAATTTGAATATAACCAAAAGATAAATTTATCGTACCATCAAACGATACAATGAAGACTCTAGTGTAGATGACAGGTCAAGAAGTGGTCGCCCTCGGTCTGTTAGGACTCCAGCAGTGATAAAAGCTGTGAAGGCACGAATTCAAAGAAATCCCAAACGTAAGCAGAAACTGTTGGCCCTTCAGATAGGGTTCAGCAGAACCACGGTGAAAAGGGTGTTAAATGAAGACTTAGGGCTACGGGCATATCGAAGAAAAACAGGACATCGTTTGAATGCTCGTCTAATGGACCTGAGACTGAAGAGATGCCGCGCTTTGTTGAAGCGGTACGCGGGAAAAAAATATCGGGAAATTCTTTTTTCGGATGAAAAAATGTTTACCGTAGAAGAGAGCTACAACAAACAAAATGATAAGGTGTAAGCACACAGTAGTGAAGAAGCGAGCAACCGTATTCCGCGTGTCCAACGAGGTCATTTTCCATCCTCGCTCATGGTATGGTTGGGAGTTTCTTATTGGGGCTTAACAGAGGTACATTTTTGTGAGAAAGGTGTAAAAACGAATGCTGTTGTGTATCAAAATACAGTCTGTTCAATAACAGGCACTGGGTATTCCAACAAGATTCGGCGCCAGCTCATAGAGCGAAGAGCACACAAGACTGGCTGGCGGCGCGTGAAATCGACTTCATCCGGCACGAAGACTGGCCCTCCTCCAGTCCAGATTTGAATCCGTTAGATTACAAGATATGGCAACACTTGGAGGAAAAGGCGTGTTCAAAGCCTCATCCCAATTTGGAGTCACTCAAGACATCCTTGATTAAGGCAGCCGCCGATATTGACATGGACCTCGTTCATGCTGCGATAGAGGACTGGCCGCGCAGATTGAAGGCTTGTATTCAAAATCACGGAGGTCATTTTGAATAAACTTTAATGTCATAAGAATCTATGTTTTGTTAAGTTCATTTTGGTATATAAATGGTTACATAATGAATAAACTTGTTACAATTATTTTACATTAAACATGTGACAGAATTTATGACCTGACTAGGTATAAAATAAAAAGACCAGATCAGGAACGTCTTGAAAAAAGGCCAGGTCAAGAGTACCTTAAACCGAAGAGCATGTATGAAGGGAATAATGAATGTGGACGAAGCGAAACAAATATGTAAGAATCGTAGCAAGTGGAAAGAAGTGGTCTCTGCCTATGCCTACGGGAAAGAGGCATGATTATATGTATGTATGTATAAAATATAGTTATATTCACTATTCGCAAAGTCAAATCGATGATAGTCAAGATGGAGTCAAGGATATCAGCTTCAAGTATGAATTTTAATAATAGGCCAATAGAAATCAAAAGGCGAATGATATGAATATTTTAGTTTTAATTTCTAAGTCAAGACAATTATTTATATCAGGTCACTTAGAAAGTTTATTTACGTTTTATTTATTTATTTGGTCCTGTTACCTATGAAATTTTCCAAGCCAAAATATATCTCTTTAAAAGTAGAGAAAGAAAAATTCAGTCTTCTAAGTTGATGAAAACAGTTTCTGGAAAGCAGCAGTGCTAGAGTTTCAATATTTATCAAAATATGCATGCGTTTAATATCGTATAAATTTTGTTTTATATTGAAAAATTATACGTACAGAGGCGCAGAAAGAATACTAACCTCTGCAGCTGGGGTCGGCCTGTCGTTAAAGCCAACAAAACAATTCACCCTAGCTACGTGATAGGGCCTCAAGCCCGTCTGGATGGCGACCACCTTTGGTCTTAAGTATGCCGCCATAATAACCTTGTATTGTGTTTCGGCATTAGTGACCCAAGTTCCTGTACCCTTATGGGACAGCAGCGTGTTCGCGATGCTGGCGTTGCAAACACCCATAGGCGACGATAACTGTTAAATTCTAAGCGGGCCATCAGCCTGTCTGCTGTCCTACAGCAATAAAAAATAAAAAAAAAGTCACCTTCTTCGTCTTATACTATGACATATATTATTTGAAGCAATTGGTACCATTGTTAAATTGAAGGAAAGTAAAGCTACTCACCGCAACTAACATATTGGTTTGATCAAAATAATCAGCCACCGGCATAACGTTCTTGTAAAAGTTGTTCAACTCCATCCTCGCCAGGCTGAGGACCACGTGGCCAAGTCTGGCTCCATACTCGATTTGGCGTTCTAGTACCCTTTGTCTCCAGCTAACTAATATTACGCCGTTTATTGTTTGGATCTGTGGACAATATAACAATGGTAGAATAGAAGACCTATAGCGTTCCCTTGAGGCACACTTTACAGCCTCTAGACTAGTTCTAGCACTGATTATTTTTCTATTAATAATTTAGTAAGCTACAGGTAACATTTTCATTTAGTTAAAGAACATGTCGGCTTTGATGTCGTCATTCGAAGGTCGACAGGTATTTCCTAATTTTATATTTTATAGTAGTCTTTTCGATTCCTTTCAAAAAATTGTCGAAACACTGTACTAGGCGAAAACTTATGTCGCAGGGTTCATTACAAACAATTCACGGGCACATACACCTAAACTTATTGTAAACAATTTACAGATAATGCTATAAACGCTTGTTTGATAAACTTTTCCCTCACGGGGATAATATTTTTATTAGATAAAGCCTAAAAAAACTATATTTATTAACTTAATGTATATTATGTACTGATCACCTCCTTGTCTTAATATTATAACAGTAACTTCTTATTACAACGCCCTATCATGAACCTTTCGCAAGAGCATCGACAGTTTGATGTCATTAATTCCAACTGCGACGCCTACAAAAACTCATTACTTATAATGCTTAAAAATAATTCTCCGTAAATCATTTCCGTTTCGCTTTTACTGATTTTGATATTAAATTACATTTTGCTTCATTATTTTAATATTTACTTTTTAATATATTATTTAAATAATTTACTACTATTGCTACTAGTGTTTTGTGTCAATATAATTTGGAAAAAAAACTTATGAGTCTGCATGCCTTGATAGTAACCTAGATCAAGACAATAACCATATGTATACTATTTATTGGTGATTGTTATTTATTGTGCTTTCCAATAAATAAATAAGTAACGTGCTATAGTATCTGCATGAGTTCGGATTTCCCAAAGAAGGAACGAACAGTATGCCACATCTGATCCATAGCTGATCAGGTGACACACAACAGTAATCTTTCTTTTCCTTAATCATTAGTATGTTGAAATTAGATTATATAATATTATATACATTGGATACAAAACGCCATTAGGTTTACGTTTTAAGTACAGTATCACTGTTTGGCTGATATTTACTTGTAATAAATTTTTCAGTATTAATAATTGGCTACATGTGGACTTTCTGTTAAGACGTGTTAACGTAAAATAATGTTCATAGTAATAATATCTTATTACTCGTATGTATTTATATGTCCCAAGGAGCTAAGCTTTTATATAATATAATTTAACATAAAAGATAATTTATACTTTTAAAACTAAAGTGAAAAACAATTTTCATTTATGTCAATTTGTAAAAACGATCGCTGAAAAGAGGCCAAGATCGCTGAGAAGAAACTTTAAAGAGGACCAAATGTGCTTAAAAAAAAACTAATCATGACGATTATAATAGCTATGAAAATTTAGGTTAATATTATATTTGTATTTTTTTATTGCTGAAGATTTATTTTTATTTTATCCGTGCAGAGGCGGAGAAAGAATACTAACCTCAGTGGCCTGGGTCGGCCTGTCGTAAAAGGCGACAACACACCCCTAGCTACGTGGTAGGGCCTCAAGACCGTCTGGATGGCGACCACCTTTGGTAGTAAGTATGCCGCCATAATAACCTTGTGTTGTGTTCCAGCATTAGTGACCCAAGTTCCTGTACCCTTAAGGGACAGCAGCGTGTTCGCGATGCCACTGGTGTTGCATACACCTATAGGCGACGGTAACTGCTAAATCCTAAGCGGGCCGTCAGTCTGTCTGCTGTCCTACAACAATAAAAAAAAGCTAACGGGCCACTTAATAATAAGCCGTTACCGACACCTCGATGTTTACGGTGCTAAGGGCGCCGCGAACACGCTGCTGTCCCATGGGGGTATAGGAACTTGGGTCACTAATGCCGAAACACAAGGTTATGATAAAGGCATACTTATAATAATGGGTGGTAGTTAGGGCTGTTTTGTCACCTTTTGACAGGCCTAACCTGGTCGCAGGGGTTAGTATTCTTACTCCCCCCCTGCAATGTATACTGTCAAATTAACACTTAAAGACAATGACTTAATTTTCGAACGATAATACTAAGCGAATGCCATAAATGAAAATTCGTTGGTAATAAATCATTTATGGTTCGTAAAACTACTAATGATTACGTTAGTCATCGTGTATAACAAATATTTGAATACATGCGCCCTTGGAGGCTTTAGTCATTTCTGAATTCGTTAGGTTCAAGAAAAAGTTTATAAGAAAGGTTGCCACAAAAGAGGTGTGCTTATTCATTTTCATGAAAAAAAAAACGTAAACCTTCTGCGATTGCCAAACGTATGGATTTTAAAATTCGAATATAAGACATATGATTCCAGCTAGGTATGGAAATGTCTTTGAAAGTAGGTTTAAAATTATTAAAAATTCCAAATTTGTTTACAGTTCACATCTTTTTTCATAACGCGCTTTTTACGGGTAAAGAAAGTGTTACTGAAGGATATCCATCTAGAAAAGATGTAAGTTTTACACACAAGCAGGTATGTACTGTAGACGATCTCCGTGGCGCAACGGTTTTCACAGAATGCCTATTGAGTTCACGGACTTGATCCATCCCAAGTCTGGATGTTTATGTATAACATGCATTTATTTGGTAAAGATAACAGATTATTAATATATTAGTTTTGGCAATTGGCACAGTATATTTAAAAGCGTATTTTAGACATCATCAGACGCAACAACATCAGAATATTAAAAAATTAGAATTCGAATACGAAACAAAGATGACGCGTTGTTATAAATTATCAAAGTTAGCATTTTATTAATTTTTTTTATAGCTAGAGTTTAGCAGACAGGCAAACGGCCCACCCTAGCAGGTGGTCACCGTCGCCTATGGACGTTTGCAACACCAGAGGCATTACAAACACGCTGCCGGCCGTGAAGAAATTTTATAACGCCTTTTTTGGAGAACTCCATATCGTACCGCACTGAGAAAACCTCAGCCGGAAGCTCATTCCAGATCCTGAGAGTAAGCATCATGAACGTTCTTGTGAATCGTTTCGTACAAGAAAGAAGAAGCTCCAAGAAATAGGGATGAACACCTAATGATGAAAGACAATGAAGACACTATGCTAAATAGCTCCTTATAACACTCCTCGTTGTACAGATGGTAGAATACGCAAAGAGACGCAAAGTCAGCAGACCATCTGTGAGTATGGGATCGTCGACAACACGAACTACACGCCGTTGGATAGAGTCTAGGGGATTGAGCTGACAGGCAGGTGCCCAATAAATGTGAGCAGTACTGTTATTAATGTGGAAGCACGAATCAAAAGGCAGTTGTACATCAACTTGGGCCGCTTTGATCCGTGTAATATTACCGCTCTTATGACGAGTGAGGACGATAACTTATCTAACCGAACGTGAGATATATCTGCAGCTGGACAAATACGATTTAGAAGGTTAAAGTCAATCCAGATTTCTGGTATATAATAATCTCATCCTCATAATCATCTCAGCGTTAAATCCCGGTTGCAGTCCAAACTTCCGCTTTTCGATTTTTTTCTTCTTTACTTCGCACGGCCATCGGCATTCCTAGTAATGATTCTATTGGCATGCATACCAATACGTTGTCAAGCCAGCACTTTTTGGGTCGCTCGGCGGAGTTGGCATGGTCAGACATTTTTCCCCACGTAAGTAACCGGTTGCCGCAAAGCGTATCCACACCAGCGAAAGCGGCTCTCCTGTAATAATTTATCTGCAATGGCCATGAAGGCTGCGAATGCAGGAGTTTCTAACGCGGTCTTTCCGCGTCACTCCACACATTCACCGCAGCATATTCATCTCCGTGACACGCAGTGCTTGTCTTACACCAGCCACATTTTACTACCGTATAAAAATTTACTCTATATGGTATAATAATGTATTCTCTATTAAATAAATTATACGACTTCTAAAACCTTTTTCTTGCAAAGAAAAATTGTTTTTTAACATAATGGATTGTTTTACATAATATTTTTATCGTGCGAATGTATTTAACGAGGGAACTTAGCAAATGGTTACGCATAAATCAACAGATCTTATCTATTTAATGGTATTAACACTTCATTTAACAGTAACAATTTCATTTAATTGCTTCCAATGGTCACATTCATGTGGACTTGAGGTTATCTTATATCTTTAAACGAGAAATTCTTGTATATATATATATATATATATATATATATATATATATATATATATATATATATATATATATATATATATATATATATATATATATATATATATATATATATATATATATAATTGGAATCTCGGAATCGGCTCCAACAATTTTCATGAAATTTAGTATACGGGGGGTTTCTGGGGCGATAAATCGATCTAGCTAGGAATCATTTCTAGAAAATGTCATTTTATTCGCTTTTTTTTATTGGAAGAAAAATAACAAAAATGTGGCATTTGAGTAGTCCCAATTTAAACTGAAAAATGACTCTTTCTGACATCTACCGGCGAATAATAATACTATTTTTTTTAAATTGCTTTAACGACACAACAACACTAAAGCTATTCCAGCAGCTGGCGTTGTTAAGTAACACGAAGTCAATGAGTGTTTGCTTTGAGGATAGACTAAGAAAATCAATTGTATATTATTTGTGTCTTCTTAATGCACGTGTTCACTTAAAAATGCCTTAACGATCTTGGAAAAAAACGCTTATAAACAATCTAACTTCACTTATAAACAATCTAACTTCACGAAGCCGAAAAATACCGAGCAAAGCTCGGTCATCCAGGTAGATAGATAGATAGATAGATAATTCTTTATTGTTCACCACACAATTTTACAGAAAAAAAGACATAAAAAGAAGTAGGTAATAGTACAACATAGTGAGCAAACGGCGTAAAAAATGTGGCATTTGAGTAGTCCCAATTTAAACTGCGTACAGGTACTATATAAAAGACGACAAAGGTCTCGTATGATGATATATTGTTATAAATAGTTCTTTAATAATCTTTAGTCCTTTTATAAACTCTCTGTGCAGGGGCGGAACAAGAATACTAACCCCTATGGCTTGGGTCGGCCTGTCATAAAAGGCTCCAAGGCACTCTGGACGGCAAACATCCTTAATGTCATCATAGTAAACTTGAGTTGTGTTCTGACATCAGCGACCCAGAATTCTGTACTCCTATGGGACAGCAGCGTTTTCGTAGTATCCCTTGCGTCGCAAACATCCGTAGGCGGCGGTAACTGCTTACTATTAAGTGGGCCGACAGCCTGGCTGTTGTTCCTCACCAATAAGAAAAATATATACTTGTTATGGGGAAACGAACAACAAATCCTTGTATTAATTTATTTAGTGTGTGTATTCGCTATATGTAATTTTCGTCTTTTAAAAACATTGATGAAAAAAATATGTATGTCTCAATCAAACAAATTATCATTGATTCATTAACAATCGAAAATTATAAAATTAACCACACGGTACCAAACCAGGCACTGCCTGTATTTTGGAGACCGATATGTTTTGAGTTCATTACAAATGAGCCGAGTACATTTTAAACTTCTCCAACATTATTACGAAGATTTGTGCTATCATCCATATTATTTTACTAGTGTCAGGATTAGCCTTCCCTCTAATGTTTTATCAGAAAGTCTTAAAGAAGGGCATCACACCACACAGAAGTTAACCCCTATTAAAATGCTTGACACAGTTTTTTGGGATCCGAAGTGTATGGATTCCACCGCGATGCAACACTTGTAAAAAGAAGCAGGTCAACCAATCTTCAAACAACTATTTAAGTCAACATTTACAAAGAAAAGATAATATATATTAGATTTAACCTTGACATAGATGTAGGTTTTTGTGAGACAGTCCTTGTATAAAATGGATTCACGTATTTAACATGTTATTTGATAAATAAAGTTTAGGACGGCAAAAGACACAAAATTATTTATTTATTTTAAATAAGTATGCGTAATTCACTTTTCCATTTTAACTGTTTATCTTAAGCTCTGTTTAATGTAATACAAATCTCGTAATTAATAAAAGTAATTATTTTAATACGATTAATGGCTTGAATTTAAGTAATTAGTGAACCAATTTCATTACCAATATCTTTATTGTGAAGTATAATGTATTTCGTTTTAAGTATACTAGTCTGTAATATCCCACTGCTGGTCTTAGGCCTTCTCCAATACCCGGTACAGATAGTATATCCCCCACGCTTGTCCAAGGCTAATTAATGGGTTATATTACCGGTTATCATGGTATGTACGTTTTCTCGCAATGTTTTCCTTCATCATCGGCACCTATATATTATAACATGCAAAATACTGCCTACTCGTTGCATGCCATCGTGGTATTCAAACCAGTAGACTCATATTTGTAAAAAAAAAACTGTGGCGTCTATGGACCGCACATAAACCGGTCTCGGAACATCACTAGTTTTGGGGCGTAATGTTACCCCTCACTCCCGACCCGCTATATTATTATTATTACACAGAGATAACCTTTCTCGCAGCATGTATGTATTTTAACATAACTACAATGTTTGTTTGCCTAAGTTTATAAAACTAGAATATATAAAGTTAACCAAGAGGCATTTTCATTTGAGCACGCCAATGGCGGTCGTGCTCACCGACAACCCTCCCAACTTTATAAAACTTCATTCAAATCCGTTCAGCCTTTTTTAAGGAATTACTAACAAACATCTAAATAATTAATAACACTAACCTTATCAGAATATTCAGCTACATCCCTCATAGACCTGGGATACCCTGACACCAGGTACGTCTTGGCAGTTGGCGCCATCTTCATTTCCAACATCAAAACCTCTGTTACCGTCTTACTGGATAACGTACCGAAGTCTTGCATATCTGGTGGATAAATATTATAATTATAGAAGGTTTGTTTAAATAAAGAATAAAGTAAACCTATCAAATTTTTATTCTAAACTTCTTCTTTAATAAAGAAAGTCAACTAATTTTATTATTGCTGACAAAGAAAACTTTTGCTACGCTGTATTGTAGCTCGTAGTTAGTAGTCTACGCGCTCCAAACTGGCGTAGCGTTTCCCTTGAGCTAATTGCATAATTACGTGTAACCGGACACAACCATTTCGATGGCCATCCAGAGACATAGTTCTATAACTTTTACTTCCTAATTTTAATGTAATTCATTGTACTATTATATAAAAAATTAAATATTATATGTAAGTGGTAGGTAAGCGTAACTAAGCGAAATGCACTCAAGGCAAAGCATCAAAGTTCGGCGTAGGCCACAAGATCGACGTGCCAGTTTATCCGTCGGTACAGGCGGTAAGCAATAAAAGGACAGTGAGGTTTTTTATTCGGTAGTCGGATGTCAACCTTCTTTCCCGGAGTCTCAAATGCTCCACGAATCTCCCGGGCCGAGGGGACTCTTCAATCATCAGAACTAATTTGGACACATGGTAAGTACTTTTATTAGCAATAGACAAGCCTTTATTTGGTTATGTAGTTATCCTATAAAAAATTCTATCGACGCATTTTCAAAGAGATAACAGTTAAATTTTGAATTGCAATAAATTCCTTCTTGTGGAAAGAAATATACTAACATCACCAGTATGTATAGTCTGCTATACTGCTTATAGGCGATGAAAGGAACAAAATCAAACTGACATAGAACTTCATCGGTCAATGTGCCTTTTCTTTCACATATCTGAACAATAAAACAATGATACAATGAAATATGTAAAATTTAAATGTTATTATAAAAATATATTTAAAAACTAATAACATCAAGGAGTTCTGTTATCAACACTTCAAGGTTCCAGAAAAATATATCCTAATTAATATTATAAATGCGAAAGTGTTTATTACTCTTTTTGTTTGCGTGTTTATTTGTTATGCTTTCACGCCTAAACTGCTGAACCAATTTCGATGAATTTGGGTATAGTTATAGATTGGACCTTGGAGAAGGACTTATTTATTAAATTCATGTGACATAACAACGTTTTCCGAGTCAACTAGTAATGAATAGTTACAAACGAATAGTAGGACCACATATAAGCACGCAATTATGATAATAGGGGTTATTACGCTCGTTTTTTTATCGCTGTAGGACAGCTGACAGGCTGACGGCCCGCTTAGAATTTAGCAGTTACCGTCGCCTATGGGTGTTTTCAACGCCAGTGGCATCGCGAATACGCTGCTGTGCCATAAAGGTACAGGAACTTGGGTCACTAATGCTGAAACACAACACAAGGTTATTATGGCGGCATACTTAAGACCAAAGGTGTTCGCCATCCAGACGGGCTTGAGGCCCAACCACGTAGCTAAAGGTTGGGTTGTTTTGTCGGCTTTTACGACAGGCCGACCCCGGCCGCAGAGATTAGTATTCTTTTTCCGCACCTGCACGGAGAAAAATTAATATTTTGTGTGCAATGAATGACGGGACTTTCGCTGGCAGATAGATGATGTAACAAGGAGTAACTTAGGCTATTTTTATTTTAGAAAAAAAAAAGTTTTTGTTAAAAATGATAAGTCTCGGAAATTTTAATTTCCAATTTAGGTTGACCTCAGATTTATATCATCAATCATATGAAATAGGGTTCAGCTTAGGCTGGACTTTGTAGGTTCGAATGTACGTATTCCGGAGGCGCATGGCGTAACAGTTGCATTCGATAATACTGACTGTTTGCATATTTCATTTATATTTTAGGGTTTATAGGGTTTGTAATCCAAAATAAACCATAAGATATATCCAAAAAATTCTGCTCAAAGTCACTAATCCACGCGGACGGAGTCGGGGGCACAGCTAGTTTATTATTATTTATTCACAATTTACTAATTTCCCGGAAATTTATAAAATCAAAGTGGATTATGCGAAAACTAATGTTTAAATTCGAAACTACAGAAAACATAACAAAACTGCCTACATATGTGTACCGAATTCTAAACAATTTCTAAGAACACGATTTCTTTTCATTATTGGGTGGGTATTTTTATGTATTCAAAAGCTTCCAACTGATATATTCGAAAGTAAACCTTAAGTTATGAGGTATAAAACGGAAATTTCTGTGTAAGTTAGTCTGAACCTTGAGACAAGAACACGTGTCTTTTCCCATGGGGTGTGACCAAGTTTAATAGGTAATTATAGGATGATGCTAAGACAGTTCTAGAATTAAATGACTACGTTTGTTAAGAATAAGTAATATAAAATTAAAATTTAAAGCTCTGGCCGTTGTTGCTCTAGGTCACATTCGTGTTTTAGTGAGTACATCCGCACTTAAAAGGCTGCTATGGACCTTCGTCGATTAATAAATCAGGCTTTTAAAATCTTGTGGAAAAAAGGAAAACAGATCTCTTTTGAAGTCTGTCCAGTTTAAAAAAAAATACTTTTCCCTTTTTACTCCCTGAAAAGTGGAAAGTTCAATGCGTATTTATATCCGCAAGGCTGAATTTTCGTAAAGCTAGTCAATAAGTATTAACTAAATACATTGCTTAAATACAATTATGATTGATGTGGTGTTAATGAATAATAATTTATTTAATAGTAGTACTCGCGTGCATAATGCATGCTGATTAGCATGGGTTTGCTTTAATCGCTTTGCTTCCACTGTCAAGGTTTTTACATTCAGCCTGAGTTATTTCATCTGATTACGATATATCACATCCACATTCTTTTACTATGATTCACAAAGTTTATTATATAGATAATATAACATAAATAATAAATTATGCGTTATATTTTCATAGACAGAATGCAGTCTGCCTATAAACAATTTCTTTTAATGCCGTTAACTTTAAAATTGTACATAAATATTAGACTAAGACTACAGTCTACAGTCAGGAAAAATACGACAAAGTAACTTTCAGCTGTGGCTAAAGTAGTTTAGTGTAGCTAAACTTATATCTTGGAACGCTGTAGATTACTAGTAAAGCTCGCATAAACTAAATATTCCAAGTTGAATATAATAATATAATATTTAAAAAATTGTCTAGATCTTTAAAATCCGATCGCTGAAGATGTCGAAACAGAACTCCAAAAATACCGAATATTGCTGAGTCATTGCTGTCTATGGCCTAATAGAAGGAATTTGACACCTATTACGTCATCCTAGAAAGTAACAGAGTGGACCTTCCTTAATATAGTAGTAGTAGTAAGTAGTGTTCAATACTTATATGCTATAAATGTCGCTTCATAGGCCTAGCGAAAGATCAGCGCTGTTTTGAACCAGCATATGTTGAACTAGGACCCATTTAGGACTTCATCAATTGTCCCTATTTTAACATTTGTGTATTTTATGTAATAATTTTTTTATTGCTGTAAGACAGCAGACAGGCTGACGGCTCGTTTAAAAATTTAGCAGTCGCCTTTTACGACAGGCCGACCCCGGCCGCACAGGTCTGTTTTCTTTCTCCGCCCCTGCATGATAAAAATAAAAAAAACATGATATGTGTCCTATATAAAAGTATGTCTTTTTTTATGACGAAATATGAACTATTCATTGTCATTTAAGTGTAACCCTAAATCTGATTTCGCTGCCCGGGGTCCGCTTTTCGAATGTTTCTTCAATTCCCACGGTTTTCGGCATTCCTAGTTGTGAGTTCATTGGCATGTATATCACCGCTCATGACGTCAAGCCCGCACTTTTTCGACACTCTCTTAAAGTTTGTCCGTAATGTCATGGACACTATCAATCACGGCAAAGTAGTTTGATATATAATAATTTTTCTTTATTAACATAATATAGGAGCTGCTTATTTATCATTTCCTACCGTACTGAAGTCAACTGTGGTTAGTCAGCTTTATACGCACTATTATGGTGCAAAGAAAACAAAATTTTCTTTACATCCTAGTTTTGGAACCCAGAACTCGAATTTATAAATTTTAAAGAAATTTTAATTTATAAATATACTTCCAATGAGCATAATTAACTAAATATTTGAAAACTAAACTAAAAATAAAATGATAAAACCAACTAAATAAGATTGTAACTACAAAATTGACAAAAACTTTAACCGTTGAAATATTCTAAATGCGCAATTTCAAATCTGAAATTGAGTATTTAAATGCGTAGATCAATATGGCAGTGGGGCTGATAATTGGATTAAGAATTCTAAAAGGAACACTGCGTCGCAAATGTCCTGAATGTTGTCCAATAGATCGCTGACATACTTTCGTATGTTATAGTTATTCGAAATTCAAGAGATATTCCATTCTAGAGTTTTAAATTGGCTGATTATTAGGACAACAATTTTTAGTTGAAATTCTTTCGGTAAACTATAAGGGAGGCCGCACACCAGAGATACATTTGTATTAAAATAATAGTGCCGCCACATTTGAAGCGCGAAACA
The DNA here is from genome assembly GCA_963693495.1 of Malacosoma neustria. NCBI lineage: Eukaryota > Metazoa > Arthropoda > Insecta > Lepidoptera > Lasiocampidae > Malacosoma > Malacosoma neustria. The sequence goes on along the minus strand of OY856375.1, from coordinate 21,490,041 downwards.
TTTATCGCCCCCGTATATTTGTGTGTAAACACGCACACCAAGGACACGTTTGTAGTAGGTGCAGTTTGTGTCGAAACTTTTGTCGCGCCACACGAATTCAAGATCGAACACGTTCGTTTTATGTGGCACCGCGCTCTAGAAAAATTAAAGACAACATTGAATTTTACGTTATCTTTATTGCAGAGGTTGAAAAAATCCCTATTTTATACAATCACTTGATTGAACTAAATTTAATAATAATTGGTAAGTCTTTTCAGACATTCTATAATATAAATAAAACTTTTCTTCATCGGATCGTAATTCTTGCGAAATTTTGAAATTTCCGTAAACTGTACAATATTAAACGGATGAACCCAATAACGTCTTTTTTTCCTCATTAATCGCCACATCAAAAAATCGACCTCTTCAGACGATGATGTCGACATTCTGTTGCTGGTGCCACGCCACAACTGTGTTTCCGATGTGAGCATACACGATACATTTGCTGTAAGCTGAATTGTAGCGTAGTATTTGTAGCGACGTAAATGTATGTTGCGTGTAGCGTGTGGCGCCGGTGTGCGGCCTGACTAAAGCAACCTCAGCCTTCGCGTATTTGCACAAATTAATTTTCTACAAATTGATGCCCTCAATAATGTAAGCGAATAACCATCGATCGGGCATTTGCGACATTGACAGTGTCGTGAACTGGCACTCATTTGATGGATTAAGTGCATACAATCAGTCATAATTTGACATCTGTGTTCATGTATACTAATGGAATCAATATTAAAATTATTTAGTATACTTAAACAGCAACCATCACTACCAATTTGTTTCATCACGGTTGCATTCAAAGCTTTGAAACGTAGCGAAAATAGTGCATGTGGATAACATAAATGAATATGCGTCTTTCTTTTTCTTACCCATATAATCAGCACGAGAAAGAGCTAGAGATTCGGTTTGATCATATTTTCTTGGGTAACTACCTTTTAAATACCAGATACTGAAAGGAAAGCTTCATCCTTTGATTAGTAGAGTACACTAGCTGACAGGTTCCCACATTTTTTTAACTAGTCCATTATCATATATTAAAAATGATTGAAAATTGCGAGTACATTCTGTTAAAATATGAATAAAGTCCTCTGGTTTATGAAATGTACAACAATTTGGTGACGGTTTCATTTTCATGAGAAATGCAAACTTATTTGATGGAACATGTCCAGAGCGTAATCTCAAAATAGTTACGATATCCTTTTTCATGTTTGGGCTTGAGGCTCTACCACGTAGCTAGGGTGGGTTGTTTTGTCGCTTTTTACGACAGGTCGACCCCGGCCGCAGTGTATAATATTCTTTTTTCGCCCCTGCACGGATAAAAAATGTTGCTCTGGGCTATCCACGTTTTACAAGAAATTTGGGGTTGGATTGTTCGTAAGCAAATACTCGTACCTTCCTCCAGGGATCTTTTTATTGAAATGTACCTTCCAAATGTCTATATACTGTATTCTAAACAACGATATGTCTTTGGAATATAAAGGCATTACTGGGAATGGATTACCCTCTTATGAAGCTTGTTTAGCTAACAAATCCGCTATTTCATTCTCAGGTATTTGAGTATGCGCTGGGATCCATTGCATACATACGCTGCGGCAGGTTATACAGAAGACGGAGGAGTATAACCAGCCACTATGCTTGGCGTTCGTGGACTATGAGAAAGCCTTTGATTCGATCGAGACCTGGGCGGTGCTTCAGTCTCTCCAGAGGTGCCACATTGATTATCGATACATCAAAGCGTTGAAGTGTTTGTATGAAAACGCCACCATGTCAGTCCGTCTCCAGGATCAGAACTCGAAGCCTATCCGACTGCAGCGGGGAGTCAGACAAGGCGATGTCATATCGCCGATGCTGTTCACTGCTGCGTTGGAAGATGTCTTCAAGCTTCTGGACTGGAACGGACTGGGCATCAACATTAACGGTGAGTACATCACTCACCTTAGATTCGCAGATGATATCGTAATCATGGCTGAAACCATGGAAGACTTAAGCCATATGCTTGATGGCCTCAATACAGCTTCCCAAGGAGTAGGTCTCAAAATGAACATGGACAAGACGAAGATCATGTCTAATGTCCATGTCGCACCTACCCCCGTAACAGTTGGGAACTGTACTTTCGAAATTGTTGACGAATACGTCTACTTGGGTCAAACGATCCAGTTAGGCAGGTCCAATTTCGCGAAAGAGGTCACTCGTCGAATCCAACTCGGATGGGCAGCGTTCGGGAAGCTCCGTAAAATCTTTTCGTCCCAAATACCGCAGTGTCTCAAGACGAAGGTTTTTAACCAATGTGTGTTGCCAGTGATGACATACGGAACGCAGACGTGGTCGCTAACTATGGGCCTTATGAGAAAGCTCATGGTCGCTCAGAGAGCAATGGAGAGGGCTATGCTCGGAGTTTCCCTGCGAGATCGAATCAGAAATGAGGAGATTCGTAGGAGAACCAAAGTAACCGACATAGCCCGGATGATTGCAAAACTGAAGTGGCAGTGGGCTGGGCACATAGCTCGAAGGACTGATGGCCGTTGGGGCAGAAAAGTCCTCGAATGGCGACCGCGTACCGGAAGACGCAGTGTTGGTAGGCCCCCCACAAGATGGACCGATGATCTGGTCAAGATCGCCGGGATAGGTTGGATGAGGGCAGCGCAGGACCGATCATCGTGGAGATCTTTGGGGGAGGCCTATGTCCAGCAGTGGGCGTCTTCCGGCTGAAAATGATGATGATGATGACCTGGCCTTTTTTCAAGACGTCCCTGATCCGGTCTCGAAACGTCCGCCTAGGTCTACCCCTTCCAACACTTCCATTCACACTCGCCTTATACACTTTTTTCGTCAATCGTTCTTCATTCATTCTCTCAACATGGCCAAACTATCTTAGCATACCTTTCTCAATTCTTGTCACTACATCTTCTTTCAGACCATAGGTTTCACTATAGGTTCTTTAGTCGGCCTAATTTCCTTCTAAGTGTTTTATCTTTATTCTTACGTATATTTATAGACTTGTTAATAGTATTGCATTAGGGGGGGGGGGGGGCAGCAATTTGAAATGCAATTTGACCATCGTAGCCATTGATTTGTGACATGGTGCATTGTCGTGGTGGAACACTGGTTATTGCTTTGCTTGTGGGGCCGTTTGTTCTTTATTTCTTCGCTCAATTGGTCCAATAACGCTGTATAATATTCAAAATTGATCCTTTTTCCTTTCTCAAGATCTTTCCTTTTCTTTCTCGATAAACAAAATACCATGCGCATTAGGGTGTAAGGGAATATTTTTTTTTCGCAAAATTCAATACGCATAACCCCTAATATTTTTCTATTTGACTCCAAGTATGCGAATATAAAATATAAAAGCGATTGGACAACGGTAACTCGTGCCGACTTGGTCCCAAACACAAAATATAAATTTTTGTATCGGGTTGGCATAGAAAATTTTTAGAAGTTCAATTTTGTCGATTAAATGAAACACTAATACACCCGAAACATATTACTGTTTATTATTTTATAGATAAAAACATTATTCTTCAAATATTCTTTTTAAAGTTTATTTTTACGGTCAGGATAAATCTTACGGTTTTCTTGTACGCAGCGTAATAAAAATTGCTTTTGTTCCTCTTCGATTGTGATTAAACCATGAAACTAAGACAAGTCTTAGACAAGTATAAAGCATACTAGCGCGAGTACTACATTGTTTTCATCGATCATACCAAAGCATTCGACTCTTTGTACTACGAAAAGATATGGAAGTCCCTAAAGGAACAAGGAATCGAACAAAAATATATCCGCTTGATAAAAAAATGTATACAGTCATAGTACCGCGAGAATTCAACTAGAAAAGAAAGGTAAACTATTTAGAGTAGGATAGGGTGTCAGACAAGGAGACTCTCTATCTCCAAAACTATTATCAGCGGTTCTCGAAACGATCTTTAGGGATCTTAACTAGGAAAACCTCGGAATGTCGACGGAGCCTTCCTAACACACTTGAAGTTCGCAGACGATATAGTGTTACTTGCGCAAACCCCGGAAAACATACAACAAATGTTAAATGAACTAGTGGATGAAAGTGAAAAGACAGGTTTAAAGTTGAACCCAGAGAAAACAAAGGTTATGCCAAACGGGAAGAAAGCCACCATACATCTAGAAAATAACTAAATCGATTACTACGACAGCTAATAACACAAGAGGATCCTATACGCAAGGACGTTGAGAGAAGAATAACAAACGGCTGGAAAAAATACTGGAGCCTGAGAAAGGCCATGAAAGATTAATGTAAAGAAAACTTTTCAGCATCTGAGTACTATCTGTTTTAATGTATGGCAGCCAAGCATGGGCTTAAACACAAAAAACGACGAGAAAACTGGAAACCTGCCAACATGCAATGGAAAAAAGTATGCTGAATGTAAAAAGGTCGGATCGAATAAAATACTATGTCATCAGAAAAATAGACGAAGGTCATAGACATGACATCCAAAATCGGAAACCAAAATGGGCAGGGCACATAAAAAGAGGCCAAGAGAAATGGAACAAAATTGTGACACGATGAAACCCTAGAGAAGGGAAAAAGAAAAGGGGCAGACCACAGAAAAGGTAGGATGATGACATTAAGCAAGCAGCAGGAGTAACGTGGAATAGAGTGGCCCAAGATTGACAGGAATGGAAAAGGTTGGAGAAGGCCTTTGCCGATTAACAAACAGACCTACAAAAATAATTAAGTATTAGAATATAATAGATTAAGATTAGATTAGCTAGTTTTTAGTTCTAAATATTTTATTATTATTATTAGGTATATTGATGAGCACGTGTAAGCCGCTCGACGTGCAAATCAACACTGATGGTATGATGCCTGACTAGTTTTTTAATATCTCGTACTAGCTATGTAGTAACCATGTGATTACCAAAAATAAGATAGTTCTAGGTTCCTTTTCCGACTTCCCAGTCGTAAAAGGCTTACGGTCAATTGTACTCTTTTTGTTAGTACATAGACAGTAAAATAAACGCCGTTCATTTTCGGAGTTTTCAGGAATCTCTGCTCCTCAAAAACCAAACTTACATCATAAGTACATATATGTATTTCATCAATTTTTTGTGGATCTTTACAGAAGCACTCAGGTACACAAAAGTTCAGAGCTCTTCAACGTTAGGTCACCCATTTTGCTTCAGCCGTTTAATAATACTAAACAGCTTCCGACTTGTAGGATGCAGCTGAGAAGAAATACTTGTGAAAAAGCAAAATAATGAAATGAAACAAAAGTGCCAAACATAATATCAAAGTGACGACAAAGTGAACGTTTATGGTGCAAACCAGTTTTGGTGGATGCAATACCATTCCCGATGGCGTACTGCTGGAGCAGGTCCGTCATATTAATGTGGACCACTCCCCGACGCTCCTGCATCAGGTTGTCGCAGTGGGTCACCTTGCCGCTGCCTGGGCCGCCTGAGACATACAATTCAAAACTAGATTTGTTACGCGTAAATAAAGTATCTTAAATCTACTTGAAGTAATCTTCCTCCGATCTCTGGGACGCGATAGCCTTGGTACGTCGGTTAGCGTGCGGAGTCACGGGTTCAGTTCCCGTTTTTAGTCTGAGTATTTATCGATACAAATAAATAAAATTGAAGGGACTGTTTGTAATATTAAAATAACCGCTTTTTACTAAGTGCATTAGGACGTATACACGGTACATATACCAAAACAACCTTTTTTAAAATTTTTGTCTGTCTGTCTGTTTGTTCCGGATAATCTCTGAAATGGCAGCACCGATTTTGACGGGACTTTCACTGACAGATAGCTGATGTATCAAGGAGTAACTTAGGCTATTTTTATTTTAGATAAAAAATTAGTTTTTGTTAAAAATGATGAGTTTCGGAAATTTAACATACCAATTTAAGTTGACCTCAGATTTATATTATCGATCATATGAAATAGGGTTCAGCTTAGGCTGGACCTTGTAGGTTGAATTTCCAATTTAAATTGATCTCAAATATCCAAAAAATGCTGCCTAAAGTCACTATTCCACGCGGACGGAGTCGCGGGCACAGCTAGTATTTAATATAAATTTACAAAAGAAATGTATATAAGTACTATAGTGTAACGGTTCACTAGTACCCATAGCACAATCATTCTTGTGAATAGATGGCATTGTGTGAATTGTCGCAGTAAATTCATTAATACTTTTCCAATGCGACACAGTCGAGTGAACCCTTGAATGTTCTAAAACGAAAAAAAATTGCATAATCCTAATTTTCTCGTACTCTTATGATTATGCTTATTCATTGTGAAAATTTTCTATTTAGTTTTTTTATGAATAACAAAAATAAGTAAACGATTTTAAATGTTAAAATGATAATAAGAGGTTTGGACTTTGCGTGTAGTGTTTAAATGGGTAAAAATCCGCGCTATTAGCGCTTTATCGCATGGAGGGCATTCGTCACGCCACACTTGCCTGCAGTAATCATGATTTATTCACTCGCTTTTTGGACACCCATAAAATAAAATGTACAATTATTGCGCCTAAATAAATTTATTGTGCAGTACGGTAATTGTTTTCGATTTTAATGGATAACAATGCATTTTAGAATAATAAATATATTTAATTATTTCTCCATGCAGGGGTGGAGTATGAATACTAACCCTTGCGGCCGGGGTCGGCCTGTCGTAAAAGGCGACAAAACAACCCTAGCTACGTGGTAGGACCCCAAGATCGTCTGAATGGCAACCACTGTATACTCTGGACGCCGAGCAGGAAGAATTTCGCCCATTGACCGACGGTGGTCATTGCTCTAAGCGAGCAAAGCGGCATTATATTTACGCGGGAGTGACAGAGACAGATAATAACAGGTCAATGGACGAAATTCTTCCTGCTCGGCGTCCGGAGTATAGTCTATGAGTATGCCGCCATAATAACATTGTGTTGTGTTCCGGCATTAGTGACCCAGGTTCCAATATCCTTGTGCCCCTAGCATCGCAAACATCTATAGATGACAGTAACTGCTTACTATTAAGTAGACTGTCTTCTGTTACTTAACAATAGAAAAAAATTAAAGTCGTCCATTTTGGATTTGATTGGTCAGATGAATATGATTGAACGATGTTTTGGTTGTGATGGACAAAAAAAGATTATTTTAATAGCGAGGGCCTTCAAGGTGTACAATGTATGAAGTGTAAAATAAATATTAAAATAGATAAAGAAAATATTAAAGAGCTCATGAGTAATAAGCACCGCTCTGATTTCATGGATTTTTGTAATTGTATAGCACGAACAATAGTAAATAGAAACAAATAGCCAAGAAATGTATGTTGTATATATCGCATGCTTAATCATAAACTGACCGATTACGATTTAGGTCTAAAGTGAGTTAATATAACGGGCAGCATTGTATCGACGCCCTCTATCGGCCAAACTAAGATTTATTTCGATATCTCTTTCCCACACTGAGTTACCGCTATTTAGTTATAAGTCAATATATGGGATAAGTAGTAAATGACAAAACGTTTTTTGCGATTTCCCAAAAAACAGGTTTTTTGAGTTAGGTCAGTTTATGATTAAGCATGCGATATATAATCAAATATATATGAACACAGCATTAAATAATATAAGTAAAAAAATAATAATAATAATCCATGAACAACAAATAACTCGCAGTATGTATAAATGTTACATTTTATGGATATAGGAATGTATTTGATGAATGGGTATGGATATGTTTTGTTATGTAGTGTAACTGTGATTATTGGGAACTAGTCTAAAAGTCTCTGACAAAAACGTCAGGGGAAACGTGTTATATTATTAAAAAAAAGGTGTACGATAAATGTCAAAAGAAGAAGGATATTAAGTTTGCTATTTGGAAACTTACCCAGTATAAATATGACAGGAACAGTGGGCGGTTCGAATTTGACGTGGCTTGTGTTTTGCATAGGAAATGTGGCTGTAGGTGGCGTCTCCCGGCCGGCCCATGCGCTTGCGGAGCGGCTCCGTTCGCCGCCGGTAGTCTCCAACTCTTCATCGTTTTGTTCTGAAGAAAATATATTATATTAAAAATAATTTATGTCCAGGGTTATTGGTAATTCGACTTATTCCTGATAGGAGGTGATAGGGGTCACTATTTGTGATAATTTTAACCCTCATATGCAAAGTTTTTAGCTTTTTTCACAATAATTAAAAAATGCAACATCAAAAAATTATTTAAATAAAAAGTATCAATTTAAATCTAATTTTTTCTTCTGATTTATAAAAATGATTAAACACTGGTTATTTATCAATATTAAAACAACAATTATCGGTCCAAATTTATTACCGTCAACACATTGACCCAAAAACAGCGTTGCGACGTTCCTGTATTGGTTTAGGTACGCATTAAACCTATTTGCAAGATATTCAAACAGCGATTTTAAGCTTAGTTCGAATACAAATTTCCGCCTACTTCTTTTTTGAAAAGCTAAGAAAATGGTTATGTTTTTAAAATAATCTGCTAGCCAAGATTTATAACGTATATTTTTGTTTTTAAGGCATTTTAGTGGAAAAAAAATCTCCAAAAATATTGAAATAATATCGTTTTTTGTCTCGAATTTTTAAATTTGGATCGGTAATTATTGTTTTAAAATTGATAAATAACCAGTGCTTTATAGTTTTTATAAATCGGAAGAAAAAAAGAGATGTAAATTGATACTTTTCTTTAAATAAATTTTTGATGTTGCATTTTTGACTTATTTTGAATAAAGATGTTAGCTCCAAAATGGTTCACTTTTGCATGATGCATATGGGGGTTAAAATTATCACAAATAGTCACCCCTATCACCTCCTAACGGGAATATGTCGAATTACCAATAACCCTGTATACGTAATCCTGACTAATATTATAAATGTGAAAGTGAGTTTGTTTGTTACGTTTTCACGCCTAAGCCGCTGAACCATTTTGATAAATTTCGGTATAGTCATAGAGTGGATTTTGGAGTAGTACTTTTTATTAAAATTTATATGGCAGAACAAAGCCGGGTCAACTAGCGTTATATAATCGCTAAACAAGTAAACTCGCGATCTAATGAATTGTCAACTATTCATAAATTAGTACTCTAATTACTGCTAATAATAGTATAACAATAAACCTTATTGAGAATTTCTAGTATCTCCTTCAATTACTTAAAGGCCTTCTCCAGCTCATGTCAGTGTGCTCTATCCAGAGCTACTCGTCTTCAAAAGAGGCCAGCTTCAACTCATCCTTCCAACGCTTATTTTAAATAGCTCTGCTTCTTTTTTCCACATCTCTAGGGCACCAATGTGTCTCTAGTTGGCTACATTGTGGATGTTTGGTTCTAAGCATATGGCCAACATACTATTAGTAGTAATTGTCGCTAAATTCTGCCAAAGTTTTACTATTATCAAGTAATGAAAGTGTTTGAAATATAATATAATATAGCTTAAGGGATGTTTTGAAATAAAAATGTTAAATAAATAGAAACAAAAATAATTAATGTTATAAAATACAAATAAAACAGAATTTAAACTAAATATATGAACTAAAAAATTTATAAAGAAAGATGAAAATGAAAACTGTAAATAGAAAAAGACATTTAAATAAAAGATCAGAAAAAGAAAATACAATAAAAATAAAAATACAAAAGAGAGCCTTAAGGGCAAAATATACGACAGGACAAAAGAATACAGAGGGCGAAAAAAGTAAGGCCCGCAAACGATTTTAAGGCGAAATTTACTGGATACGCAAATAGAAAAATACAGTCAACTATATATAAAAAATATATATATAATGACCATCATAAATCCTGGTTGCAGCTAAAATATCGGCTTCGTCTTTAATAGCTTTCATAGTAAATGTTTATGACGACGCAATTTATGATAGAATTATAAAATTTGATAGCATGGCTTCCGTAATAGCCCATTTGATTTTTTGTCTAATAAGAATTTTCTAGCCTCCAACATCGAACATAATAAATAATATGACAAATCACATAACAATAAAATTATAATGATATAATTATATTAGGAAAACCAACACAGAAAATAACTGTAGAGTCATATTTATGTCCCCTAAGAGGACCCGGTTTCGATCCTCACTTTCACGCCTCTAGTAGCTGTTCTAATTTAATTTGCATAATAAACACAACTCTTACGAAGTAACCACGAAGAAAAAATCGTGAAGTCATCCAACCCTGGATAAGGATTGTTGGGTATACTGTTCATGCTATCCAGAGACGATTTCTGCTTAGAATTTTATGAGCTTTTATAAAATATAAACAACAAAACTTGTGCGCCAATTGGAGCCATTTTATATTGAAATTACATTTTAAAAGACATCTTTAAATAACGATGACTCACCAGTGTCTAAACAGATGCCCATATTCCATGAAGATGCGTTTTTAATATAAAGTCCTTTTGCCGAAAAAACTAGAGTCCATATAAAAATTTATTAACTTATAATATTTGATTGGCACTTAATAAAATATATCCAAAACCGTTCCGCTGTATAATGGAGAATCACCTGCGACAATTAATAGTTTATCGATTGATACGACCTTCTTTTATTTAAAATTAAACGAAACAAAATTACTTTAAAAAACTAACTCATTGTTTTAAGAAAATAATCTCATTAAGTAGTACTTGTTTATTCGAAAGTTGTGTTTTCGCGGTAACATTTTTGCATGCAATTTAAATTCAGGCATTGCGGGCCAACTGGTCTGTTTGAGGTCCGACGTGCGACTGAATTTTCACTCGCTTTTCCGTTTTCATAAACATTAGCCAACCTGCTCTAACATGCTTATAGTGGCATAAATAAGAGAGACAACTAATCGATTGAATATTTAACGCGCATTTGCCTCAATGAAGTAGAAGGCGGGGCCGAGCGCGACTGACTTGTGTCAAGTGCGGGTAGTATAAAACATTTTTTTTATTCTATGGACTAGGTAAAACTGAATTGTGGGGATTTAACAAACAATTTTTTTAAATTAAATTGCTTTTATTTCATCAAAAAGTATAAGGGTAAAACTTAAATACTACAAACTTATATAAAATAATTAAAAGTTGATAAAATAATTGATTCCACTTGAAGAAAAGATTATGTAAAGAAAATATATGCAAACTATACTTCGATAAATCAAATAAATCAATTTATAGTTATGTTAATACTAACAGCGAATCATAAAGTAGAAATTGAAACAAACCGAAAACTATCCACTACGAATTACTTTAAATCAAAATCTACATTTCTATTTAATGTTGTATTTTTTCAATTATTTTATCTCTATACGTTTGTATTTTTTGCGAATACGATCTAATTACGTTCCCAAACGTTTCCAGTCAATCGTCTCTGAGATATTTGCCACGATATAATGCGAGGTGGTTTAAAATTCGACAGATACTGGCGTTTGATGAACATGAGAAACGATTAGGGTCATGTAAACAAAATTTTACTTCCTACGACGTGGAGATTATTTATTTATGTATGCACTTGTATTCTTAAACACACGGGAAAGAGTCATTTATTAGTAAATTATTAATAAATGACTCTATATTCATAATTAAGGTTTCGGAGGTCCAAAACTTGACCGCATAAGAACCGATCCCGTCAAGAGTAACTTAAAGGTTGGGATCATAAATTATTGTTAAATTCAAATGGCAAGCTGACGTCCTGCTTAGAATTTGGCAGTTCCCGTCGCCTATGGGTGTTTGCAATGCCAGTGGCATCGCGAACACGCTGCTGTCCCGTAAGGGTACAGGAACTTGGGTCACTAATGCCAGAACACAACACAAGTTATTATGGCGGCATACTTAAGACCAAAGGTCCTTGAGGCCCTACCACGTAGCTAGAGTGGGTTGTTCTGTTGCCTTTTACGACAGGACGACCCCGGCCGTAGAGGTTAGTATTCTTTCTCCACCCCCGCACGGCTAAAAGTACTAAATAAATTTTACCTTGCCATTCTTTACCCTAGAATAACCGAAAGTTTAGAAATGTCTAAAAACGCTATAACCAAAATTAATACGTAACACTTATAGAAATAATACACTGACAGACTCATAAACTGCATCAAAGTAATAGACGACTTTGAAATAAATATTTTAATCAAGTATGCAAACTTTCTATACAGATTTAAATTGAAACCTCTAGATTGGTTCGTGAACTTTAAAACAGCATAGGATCATATCCTTAAGTTTGTGTACTGGAAAGGATCTTAAGACTTTTTTGTAGAAAAAACAGAAATTTAAGGAAAATTGGTTTAATTAAAAAATTGGTTTTAACACTAGACACAAACTTTATGCAAGGGTTTATTTATATAATAATTAATACCCAAAAAATTTTATGTTTTAATTTCATATTTATATTTTTTGATTTAATATTCATTATCATAATTTTGCTATAGATTAACCAGCGGAATTATTTCCGTTTCTGTTATAAATATTTTTGTTTGATAATTAATTTTGGTTATTGGCAAGTAATGACAGGAGGGGAGACACCTGTCGACTAAATGGGGAAACTAGCAACAGAATAATATAAAAGACTATATATACAAAGTGGAATACAAAAAAAAATGGACAATGTAAGAAAAATAATCGATAATTGAAAGTGAAATATATTTGTTTGACTTTATATAGTATAGTTCTGATATTAGATAGTAAATATTTTCATGTGATTTGGATTCGTTTATATATTGCTTCAAGCTGCGCTTGTCTGTCATTGATGTTGGAAGAGATATATACAGTCGACTCTCGTTAATTTGAAACTCGAGGGACTCTTAAAATACTACGAATTATCAAGTGTTTGAAATATCAAATGGTTCGAAATTTTTGAGAGAAAAGAAATAAAAATTTGAATTATTGAATGTTGATAATGAATTATGATAAAAATATTTATTAACCACTATTCTTTAACAATAACAACAAACGACAAAAGTTAAGAGTCTAAAAGAGTAAAAGTAACTGAAACTTAACTAAACAAACCAATTCGTGCGGAAGTGTGTGTCAAACTAATCATTACAAAAACAAAATCTCGTGTACGATGATCCAAGTTTGAACTTGTCAGCAGCGGGCACATACTCTTGGGCTTATTTATAAGAGGATCTGATCCTTTACGAATTATCGAGTGTTTGACGCTGGTGAGTTCGAATTAACGCGTCGTTTTGTTACGTAGTGATGATTTTTTTCATTCAAATTACCAAGTGTATAAAAATGTATTGATTTAATTCGAATTATAAAGAGATTTTCTGAGGAACTCATGATAACTTTGAATTATAGAGAGGTTCGAATTATCGCAGGTTTGAATTAACGAGAGTCGACTGTACATATATACGACCATACTCACACATAGTTTAGATACACTTGGCCGTCTAGAGATTGCGTCTGTCTGCGTATTCTACTCTCTGTATAACTCAGAGTATTCTAATGAATTGTTTAGAATGCTACCTTCGTCACATGTCTACCAACGCAGTGCCCGCCATCGCTTAGACATTCCTCCCTTTTCCTTGAGCCTCTTCTTTCCTGTACGAAACGATTCTCAAGAAAATTCATGCTATGTTCTCTTCGGATTTGGAATGAGCTTCCGGTTGAATATGTGTACTCCATGCTTGTTTGATATGGTGTTTTTCAAGAAATTAATTAATAAATTTATTTAATACCGACAGCGCGTTGGTAATGCCTCTGGTGTGGCAAACGTGTATAAGCGACAGTGACCACCTAGTGGGCAGTTTCCTTGTCTTCTGATCTCCAGCTATAGAAAAGTATACATTAAATGTCCAGGGTTGACCACACTGCTGAACATCTCTATCTACAGTAGCGCAATAGGAACCCTCCACAGCACGTCGCTGCTCTCTTAAGGTACTGATGCTGATGCTGAATCGTAATTCATATGAAATTCCGCTGAAGCTTCTGACCCCAGACATACATGCCAGTTTGCATGTCAAATGTTCGACTTTCAATTGTTAGTTTCAACTCAAATTGAGGAAAGTTTGTTTCGCTGTTTCGTCACTCCCAGCTACCCAGTGCCGGGTTAATCAAGTAGCAAGAATAGCAATTGGTACAGGCCCAGCACATTTAAACCCGCTCATCTCTCATCATCATCATCCTAGCGTTAGTTCCGGTTGCCACCCAAACTTTCGTTTCGGTGCCCGCTTTCCGACTTTTTCTACTCCACTTCGCGCGATCTTCATCATCCCTGGTAGTGAGCCCATTGGCACGCATATCACCCTTTACGACGTCAAGCCAGCACTTTTTGGGTCTACCCCTCCTGCCGGGGCCCGGCGGAGGCGGCATGGCCAGACATTTGTTTCCCACGTAAGCAAACCCGCTCATCTCTGCCTGAGTGTAATTTTTTGAGTGCTATTTAGTTTTAATACCACGTCTTAATAGAAGTGATATAATAAATAAATTAAAAAATAAATTTACTTGTTATCACAAAACGTGAAACATTGCACCTTTTACTAAGACAATTTACGTCAGACAATCGGTAACCGATTATTTCCTTGGTGTAAATAAAAATCAGAATTTAAAAAAATTAAACCGCCGAATATATGGGCTTCGGGGTATACCCTTTCAAATAGAAAAATAATTTTTAAAATCGGACTATCCTGTAAAACGTTATGCGTAATAAATATATACGAGTATATATATACGCGTCGACTTGAGAAACTCCTCCGTTTTTTCGTCAGTTAAAAAGTAGAATTTGAGTCGGCTATCGGACCGCACAGTTTTTTTTTTAATGCTGTAGGATAGCAGACAGGCTAACGGCCCGCTTAGAATTTAGCAGTTACCATCGCCTATGGATTTTTGCCAATACAAGTGGCATCGCGAACACGCTGCTGTCCCATAAAGGTACAGGAACTTAGGTCACTAATGCTGGAACACAATGTTACGTTGTAACAAGAGTAGGATAATTAATTTTCTTTATATAATATTTAATCCTTAAATACTTAATAAAAATTTCGAATTAATCTCAACAATATATAATAATTAATCTTGAGGGTATTTAAACGGAACGAACCAGATAATAATTTCGATCGCGCACCTTAAAAGTAGGTAGATAAGAATTAAACGACGGCTGGGAAGAATCTTCGAGAAATCGTTCAGTTGAATAGCGTCCATCGATAAGTAAAAAGATGAATGAACGCGAATCATTCGATCGGTTACCGGTCATCGAAAATACTACAAATGAACGAAGAACGGGAACCAAGTGTCGTCAGGGCTTACGTCACAAATAATTCTTTGCCCCTCTGGCCTATAGCTCTGTCATTGTCTAAACGAGTAGCGGGTCCAAAGTACAGGAGCTACCCAGTACTTTTCCATGCCAAACCATTAGAAGCCAAATCTGGAACCTTCGAAAAAGTGGGCGGTGCCCTGACGGCCAGTATAAAAAGGCGAAGCTGCGATGGACGCCAAGATTCGCACACCCGAAAGACGCCTGCAAGTATCCGTCCTTCAACAGTTAAGTTTTTTAACGTGCGCGTGTTGTAAACATATTATAAAGTTGTAATATAAAGTTTTAGTGCATAACCCTCAGGTGAGCTCATAAAATTAAGTCCATTAGGGCCGGTCGCTATTGCCTAGTTTTGTGCCTAAAGATTAATCCAAAATAAATTATTATTATTCTTTTTATATTTAAATATTGCAAGTTAATATCAACAAGAAGCTACCGGGACTAGTCACGTGGGTGTAAATGTAAATCATAACCTTATTATTTTGTGTTAGGCGAACGTGCTCGCCGCGTTATTGTTTTAAATTCTTTAAAAATATATAAAAAATGTAATTATACTCGCGAAATGGTTAACGTCGTGGCTTGTATGTATTCTTAGTTATATCTGTTTTTTTACTGTAAACCTAATGTAGTTGTAATAAGCTTTTAATGTTGATGCCACCGACGTATCGTCATAAATCTTAAATATGTATAAAAATTAATGTCGCTAATTAGATCTAGTAATCTGTAAACGTAAGTTATTTTGTAATACCGTATTAAAACGGATTTTCCTTTGGAAGCCGACGATTCATATATCGAAGGTCATTTCATTGTATTATTTTTTTATTTATTTTGATGTGCTGAAACTACCTATCTCTGTTCAAATTTATATTTAAACTTTTCTTTGTGTTTATGGTGTGGTGGAATGGTGATAGTCCGAGTAATAGTAGTTAGTTGATTCCTGGTTAGACAATTTTCATTTTTATATTTTTTTATTATTTAATTTTCATTCCGTATTTTGCTTGTTAAAAGACGGACATAAGCTATCACCACTCCACTTTCGTGTTTTTACAATGTAACGCGAAGGATACCGACACCACTCCTGGTCGTCCAGGGTGTCAGGGTGCCGGGTCTTTCGCGCTACAGAAACATCTTCGACGCATTTCAGAGGAGAGGGTCCACCGTACGGGCTGAGAGCAGACGCCCCAGAACGGGTCCTTCGGAACAACAACCCGTAGCTGCCATCCCTCGCAGCGGTCTCGAGGCAGCCACCCTCAGTACGGGCTGGAGCTGCAGACCACTTCCAACGGCAGGGCACGCCAGGCCCCGTGAAAGGAAAGGACGTTGATGACCCTCCACGCGCAGGACGAGGCCTAAGCTAAGTCACCCTACACCCTTACGATTTAACGCCCGATATAAACCTCTTAGTGCTTGTACCCACGTCCCGGTTATATAATTATAAACCGAACTCTAAATTGTTAATTCATTCAGTACTTTATATTAGTAATAAACTTGTATATAATTTAAAATTGTTTAATTTCTTATCTATATTTGTCGACGACCGTCAGGTTGTCGTAACAACAACACTAGATTATTATGGCGGCATACTTAAGACCAAAGGTGGTCGCCATCCAGACGGGCTTGAGGCCCTACCACGTAGCTAGGGTGGGTTGTTTAGTCGCCTTTTACGACAGGTCGACTCCGGCCGCAGAGGTTAGTATTCTTTCTCCGCCCCTGCACAGATAACACACAGTTGCGCGGGCCCAAACCTTTGGAAATAATTTGCTATGGACCCCGCGCTTGCTTAATCCGGCACGGCAGCTGCCTTATGCCTCCACGAGTTTACTGAGCCTAAATGGTCCGCTATCATATTAGATAATTTTAAACAGACTTTTGTGATAACGAAAAATGTCTCTGTTGTTACATACATACTTTCATGGTTGAAGATAAAATAATAATATAAATATTTCCCATATAATTTTCATCAATTTTAATGAGCCTCTAGGCAAAACGACTCGTTATGTGATAATATTGAACCCGAGCTCCAAGGTGAAAGCTGTGTAGAATACTCAGAAAACTACAATAGCAGACTCCAAAACAGTACAATTAAAGCAATTATCGGTTATTGGTAAATAATTTTCAAGGGAACTTTCCAGTGCTTTGTAGGCTTGTTTAATTTTCAATTGACATGATTCATAGGTTTTGTTTGGAAGTTAATAAATTGTGCCTTGTTACATGTCATGACTGGCCTGTTTGGTGGAATATTTTATGACGAAAACCGGAAACGTTGGCTGTTTCTAGATCAATAACATACAATAAAACTTTTGATAAAAAATCTAGATGGTTTATGGTAGTATGTTTAATTAATTTTTACAGATAATGTATGTTTTCCAATTACAGCACTAGAGCGCAATAATGCTCAACGTATTCAACGTTTCAACTACAGCAACGCTTCGCACAATCGAGCACTCTCAAAAGTGATGCGTGCAATCGAATACCAACTCAGAGACAGAAAATTACCAAGTGTTTTTCCTTAAGTTGGCATTGATCGAAATTTTTTTATATATACCGTTAGTAATAATGTTTATTGTTGAAAAAAAATTTAAAGCTTTCGTTTCGTCGTAGTTTTTTTGAAACAATCAAAGTTAATTCAAACTGTGTTTAAAAAAAAATAATAACTATGGATGGTGCACTCTGCTGGTGCATTTGAAAACTAATTCACGTTCCAAATAACCATAAGCATAATGCGGCATTGTGCGCCACTGAGTGGCATTATGCTCTGTAATTGAAAAACAGGGTTAATTACCATGAGACGCAACGACGAAAAATCACCCGTTGTTTAAATGTATAATGTATCAGGAGGCAGATGAGGTCGACTTGGGCTGCCTGAACCTCCAGAGTAGCTAACGCACGTCGAATCGCCTGCGAAGATTACGTGCTCGATTGCCGCCCTGATACTGAGTGTATGTACACAAATTTGTTAGTATAGTTATCAGTTGTCTAGTACACAAAACACAAGTATTTTGTCAGTTTATGACTAGATCGCGCTGTGTGAATCACATTACCCTATTTACATTAGCTGACAATAAATTTGTATTAATTGAACTTTCGCGCTTCAGGTTATAATATTTCACGGTAATTTTAGGTCTTCCCACCGTTTCGTTTTGGTGGAATTTAACGTTATGATCTTAGAATAATGTCGGTTTTGAAAAAATACGAATTTCACTTTTTACCATACTTGAATACTACATATTCTCAATATTATTGTCACATTAAAGAATTATATGTATTTTGGATTGGAAATTAATCAGTCGTTAAAATGATGTTTTTGTATTTTTGCAATGGCTGCCCTCTAAAGTTTAATATATACCAGATCAGTCACTATTATACGAGTATGACTATGATATTATAACAGAACAAAATTAAAAACAAAGAATAAAAGGGAATACTTTTATATACTAAATATTATATGATTCTTTCGATGGACAGTGAAATTATAAGCAAGGTTAAACACACAAAACAAGAAGAGAAACGTTTGCATGTAAATAACATCCGACATTTCACACGCACCAACCCTATTGGAAGAACAGCGCTGGTTTTTGTATAAAAACCAGCATTATGCTGAAATAGGTCCCATTTTAGGACTGTACAATACTTGTATATAATATTTTCTTTATGTTTTAATGTGTCTTTGTTATGTACTTGTCCTAAATAAATTATTTTCTTTCTTTCTTATAATAAGTCATCATCATTCCAGCGTTGTATATGTCCCGGTTGGAACCCAAACTTTCGTGTCGGTGCCCGGGCCCGCTTTCAGACTTTTTCTACTCCACTTCGCGCGATTTTCAGCATCCTTGGTAGTGAGCCCATTGGCGCGCATATCACCCTTTACGACGTCAAGCCAACATTTTTTGGGTCTACCCCTCCTGCCGGGGCCCGGCGGAGGCGGCATGGTCAGATATTTGTTTCCCACGTAATCATCCGATTGCCGTAAAACGTGATCGTACCAACGGAGCCGACACTCCTGCAATTTATCTGCAATGTCACGGACATGAAGACTGTCCTAACGCGGTCCTTCGGCGTTACTCCACACATCCACCGCAGCATATTCATTTCCGTGACACGCAGTTCTTGCTTGTGTCGCTCTAACACCGGCCATGCTTCACAGCCATATAAAAGGACAGGCCTAATGATGGTCTTATAGACCTGTCCCTTCAACTTTACCGGCATCTTGGGGTCACAAATGACACCAGTTACCTCACGCCATTTGGTTCACGCGGTAGCAATGCGTGCCTCGACGTCGCAATTGATGTCACCAGACGCGTGAAATACAGATCCCAAGTATTTCACTATTTCGCTCGACCATGTCGCCGCCTATGCATACGGGTGTGGGATCTGTGGAGTTACAGGCCAAGTACTCGGTCTAACCTTATAATAAGTAATCCACTATAAATCTACTCGAAGGACCAAAAATAAAATAAGTCAATTAAATAAACAACTTTATTAATGTCTTGCAATATAAACTAATAAGTGCTGAGATTCTTGATCATATGACAGTAAAAATCATACAAAGATCTCCATTCAATCACATTGTATAAATTCTAGAAGGACTAATGATTTTAAGCGTAGAAAGGTACCAATTAAGTACATTATTTCGTGTTTTGTACAAAACAAGGTAACCTTATGTAAATAAGTAGTCACAGGGTAGATTTCGTTTTCAAGCCAAGCAGGTAGAAATAGCTTGACTTAAGTATAATAGTAATTTCATTATTCTGTATTTTTAAAATCCGAATATAATTAAATGACAAATGTTGTTTCCCAACAATTAAATTTTAAAACACAATCTTTTTCTCGTTTTCTTTTTACCTGCGTATGAAGGCAAATAATTAAGGCAACTAATCGATGTTATTGTATTCTCTCCAATATGTTCTCTTATTCGGCAACATTCGCGTGAAAATGTGAAGTGTTCATTATTATTATGGAGGGTAGAGAAAAAAAAACTGTCTGTGTTTGAAAGTGTCCGTCGGAATGCGTTAAATTAATATGGCGCCACAATAGCATCACTTACATTTTTTTGGTTATATTTACAATATAATTTTGAAGTACGCTAGTAGTTGAGTCGCCAAATATATTTGTAAATACATTTTTAACTCATCACACTTCAATTGGTCTACAACTACATTTATATCACTAGCTGCGCGAGCGCCATTCTAGCGGGATTTTGACCTAATTCACAGCGTACAGTTGGGCTGTTTTTCAACTTCTACCCCTTATGACATAGTACACACTACTCTACCCTCCACAATTATTATACTGGCATAATGTAAAATACCTGCTTGGCAAAATTTAACTATAAATATTACGCTAAATATATTTTCCTAGTAAAAGATATGAACTTAGAGAATATGTACAACGTTTCAATACAATACGGATAATTGGAAGAACATTTCACTTATACTATTAAATGCTAACAATTGTGAGTATACATATTATTCAACTACATTTTCTAGTGTCGTTAATTAACGTCTTATAAATAACTTCTTTTTTTTTTCATTGATGAGTGGGAGAATAGTAAGCAGTTACCGTCTCCTATGGATGTTTGTCTGCTGTCCCATAGGGGTACAGGAACATGGGTCACTAATGCCGGAACACAACACAAGGTTACTATGGCGGTATACTTATAGAACAAGGGTGGTTGCCATCCAAACGGGCTTGGAACCCTACCACGGAGCTAGGGTTGTTTCCGCCTTTTACGACAGGCCAACCCCGGCTGTAGCGGTAAGTATTCTTACTCCATCTCTGCACGGAAAAAATAATAAACAATTTTTTTCCATTAATCATGTTTGACGGGCTTAAATATTTTTACAATCTAGCAAATCTTAGTTTGCTTTAGAATTTTATATACCTATACAAACTTCATACGTGAATAGGTAATCCCAGATGTTGAGTTTTACCTTCAGAGTTCGGCGTTTAATCATATTTACCCCCTACTTTTTTAGAAATAATAACTATGAAAAAAGGTATAATAGGTATGGCCAGAATTTTACAGCATCTAACTATCAAACTTTTCTGACTGTGAGCTAGTAACTCTTATGTATAAGTCATCTTGGGATGAATTTATCCCAAATACGACCGTAGATAAAAAGACCATAAACAAAAAGCGCCATATTGCTCTCGTGTAAGTGCAATTTTCATATCCAACCTTTTTTTATTTTTGACATTACATTTAAAAAATCACTACATTCACACAAACAAACATACAATTAAAATACTACATAAAATTATCATCAAAATAATAACGAGTCGTTGGATGGACCTCAATATATCACATTTTAATATCTTACAAAATAAATAAAATAATTGATCATGAGTATATACAACATATATACATAATAAATACATTGTGCCTGTATATATACGATAAGGCTCAGACTGCACTAGTAAGGCGATTACGACGAATCTTAACATCGACTTTACTCTTGCAATCTACAGTTGATATAAACGATCTAAAACGTTTTAACAATTAACAAGCATGTTATTTTCACAAACACAAAATTAGCAGACAGAATCGAACCTTATGCTGACGGTAAAATCCAATAAAATAGCCGTCGTGTCATTCTAAAACCAGCCATGTTAGAAAATGTCGTCATATCAAAATCCAATCAAAAATATATATGAATATACACGTTTTATAAAATATCTAATTTACTTTAATGCATTCGAGAATTGCATATACCGAAGAATTTATTCAATAAGAAGTATTATAAATTTTAATTATCGGTGACGATAGGTGGCTTGTCGTCAAAGTGGTAGGGCCTTAAGCCCGTATGGATTGCAACCATCAATAGGCGACGGTAACTACTTTTTACTAAGTGGGCCGTTAGCCTGCTGCCTCACAGCAATAAAAAAAGCTTGGATTCCCCTCTTATGTTGATATATTGATCTACAATTAATTCTATTAAATTATCTCTAATTCGTATTTAAAATAATTGGTTATAACAGTGATATATAGTGAGTAACGTGGAATAGAGTGGCTCAAGAAAGACAGGAATGGAAAAGGTTGGAGGAGGCATTTGCCGATTGGCAAACGGACCTACAAAAAATAATTATTAGAATAGAATAGATTAATTTAGCTATAAAAAAAATTGTATATCCATACTTTTTGTATATACATAGTTTTTAGTTTTAGTACTTTGTAAATAGATGCTAAGTGGGTCTGAATAAAGGGCTTCATTATTATTATTATTATATTATTATTTTAAATCTCGTCGCTTTGCCTTCTACTGTGGCCTCATTTACGACGAGAAGTATAAAAATTAAAGTTCAGTAATGACATATAGTTTAATATATATAAGACAATACCTTAAAATATTTTTTGGAATTGCAAATTTTAAAAACTATTGCTTTGCTCTGAAAATAAAGAAACGACAATTAAAGTATTTTTTCAATTTGTCAATTTCATTTTCCTAAATTTACAATTATTATACTTAGCTAAAAATACAAACTTGAAAAAAACTTAAAAAATAAAAATCACGACATTTTTGACAACTGCCAACATGGCTGCTTTACCGACAGAAGTTAGTCGCCATTACTTCTAGCACTATCTATCAACTAAATGTTTATATGTATAGGGTACTGTTTTATTGACAGCAAGTACAAATTATATATATATATATATATATATATATATATATATATATATATATATATATATATATATATATATATATATATATATATATATATATATATATATATATATATAATAAATAATACCAAATGCCTTACACCCGTCAAGCATTGAATTCAATAAGATACTTACTAGTTACAATAATAACTAATCAAAAAAACAACTGATTGAGTCCGTGTATATCCTCCGCTCAAAGTCAAAAATTAAAATATTTTCGTAGAATTTAATTGTAAATGATTATTCCATTACTCAATAAAACTCCTAACTTTGACCAACATACTTGATTTCCCGTCACTTTTAGGAATTAGTAAAAGATAAGCTCAAAAATAATTTGTTACGTAATACATTTTTTTAATTCCCTATAATAAAATCAAAATGTCTTTTCAATAGTCATGAGCTTAAAATATTTTTTTAATGCTGTAGGTCAGCAGACAGGCTGACGGCCCGCTTAGAATTTAGCAGTTACCCTCGTCTATGGGTGTTTGCATCGCCAGTGGCATCGCGAACACGCTGCTGTCCCATAAGAGTACAGGAACTTGGGTCACAAATGCCGGAACACAACACAAGGTTATTAGGGCGGCATACTTAAGACCAAAGGTGGTCGCCATCCAGACGGGCTTGAGGCTCTACCACCTAGCTAGGGTTGTTTTGTCACCGTTTACGACAGGCCGATCCCGGCCGCAGAGGTTAGTATTCTTTCTCTGCCCCTGCACGGATAGCTTAAAATAATTCTAATACGAATATCATAAAATCATACGTTGCCCACACAACTGATTATCGTCATTTTATAATTAAAACCCCTTTTTCCATTCTATATTATTTATATTAAATTAAAATTTTACTATTTGTTTTTTTTTCACAATCACTTATCACATATTCTTTTAAATTATGTTCTCAGTTATCGCAAAAATACATATATACATACATACATATAATCACGCCTCTTTTCCATAGGGGTAGGCAGAGACCACTTCTTTCTACTTGCTACGATCCTTACATACTTGTTTCGCTTCGTCCACTTTCATTATTCCCTTCATACATGCCCTTCGGTTTAGGGTACTCTTGACCTGGCCTTTTTTCAAGACGTCCTTGATCTGATCTTGAAACGTCCGCCTAGGTCTACCCCTTCCAACACTTCCATTCACACTCGCCTTATACACTTTTTTTCAATCGTTCTTCATTCATTCTCTCGACATGGCCAAACCATCTCAGCATACCTTTCTCAATTTTTGTCACTACATATTCTTTCAGACCACAACGTTTCCTTATCTCACTATTTCTTATCCTGTCACTCAGTTTGACTCCTATCATACTTCTTAACGCTCTCATCTCAACTGCATTTATTCTGCTTTCATGTTTCTTCTGCCATACCCAACTTTCACTTCCGTACATGAGTGTCGGAACCAACATCCCCTCATGCACAGCCAGACGAGCCTTGTTAGACACCTTCCGACTGTTCATAAAGGAGTGCAAAGCTCCATTCACCATGTTTCCTGCATTCACTCTTCTTTCAATCGCAAAAATAACTAGTTTAATTTAAGGTTGATAATAATTTCATAATAAGATTTTTTAAACTCAATTATAAATTATTTATTTAAAGCGCCAGCTGTTGACCTGAATATCGAGTCACTTAGTCGGATAGAGCTCGTCGGTTTGAATTTTGTCTATTGACTTAACATAAGACCTGAGCTTATTTGATGGGAGAAATTTATAGTCTTTTTTAAGAAAAATCTGAATCGTTTACATCAGAATCGATTCAAAACATGTATACATACAATCAATCGTTATACCTTCGATTAACAATCACATATTTTATCTATATATCAAAAATAACACAACAAATATATTTATGATTGATTTTCTAAACTCTTACTTCCACAGACAGTACCAGAAAATAACTACGTATGCATACTGCAGATATATGTACATTTCAATACCCTGTAGCGTACATACTCTCGCCGGTGTTAGGCCACTCGATAAGCGAGCGACAACACTACGAGAGGCTTCCCTGCATTGGTAAGCTCCGACAGGGACACAGTACGCACGCTTTCATGACGTCGCGACGCAGCGCATAATTATACTTAGTTTAGTACATACCTAGTCAGGTCATAAGTATTGTCACACAGTAAAAACTTTTCTTTTAGAATGCTGGCCACAAAAAAGTTTATTGAATTCGAATTTCGAATTGTTCATGAAAATAAAAATGTATACTTTTAACAATTTTACTCATTTTTAAATATGGAGTGGACGCTTAAAGAAGACCGTGTTGCAGTTATTGCGTTGCATCGTTGCGGTTACGCGCCAATTCAAATTTTTAACATACTGAAAAATTTGAATATAACCAAAAGATTCGTTTATCGTACCATCAAACGATACAATGAAGACTCTAGTATAGATGACAGGTCAAGAAGTGGTCGCCCTCGGTCTGTTAGGACTCCAGCAGTGATAAAAGCTGTGAAGGCACGAATTCAAAGAAATCCCAAACGTAAGCAGAAACTGTTGGCCCTTCAGATGGGGTTAAGCAGAACCACGGTGAAAAGGGTGTTAAATGAAGACTTAGGGCTTCGGGCATATCGAAGAAAAACAGGACATCGTTTGAATGCTCGTCTAATGGACCTGAGACTGAAGAGATGCCGCGCTTTGTTGAAGCGGTACGCGGGAAAAAAATATCGGGAAATTCTTTTTTCGGATGAAAAAATGTTTACCGTAGAAGAGAGCTACAACAAATAAAATGATAAGGTGTACGCACACAGTAGTGAAGAAGCGAGCAACCGTATTACGCGTGTCCAACGAGGTCATTTTCCATCCTCGCTCATGGTATGGTTGGGAGTTTCTTATTGGGGCTTAACAGAGGTAAATTTTTGTGAGAAAGGTGTAAAAACGAATGCTGTTGTGTATCAAAATACAGTCCTGACGAACCTTGTGGAACCTGTTTCTCATACCATGTTCAATAACAGGCACTGGATATTCCAACAAGATTCGGCGCCAGCTCATAGAGCGAAGAGCACACAAGACTGGCTGGCGGCGCGTGAAATCGACTTCATCCGGCACGAAGACTGGCCCTCCTCCAGTCCAGATTTGAATCCGTTAGATTACAAGATATGGCAACACTTGGAGGAAAAGGCGTGCTCAAAGCCTCATCCCAATTTGGAGTCACTCAAGACATCCTTGATTAAGGCAGCCGCCGATATTGACATGGACCTCGTTCGTGCTGCGATAGACGACTGGCCGCGCAGATTGAAGGCCTGTATTCAAAATCACGGAGGTCATTTTGAATAAACTTTAATGTCATAAGAATCTATGTTTTGTTAAGTTCATTTTGGTATATGAATGGTTACATAATGAATAAACTTGTTACAATTATTTTACATTAAACATGTGACAGAATTTATGACCTGACTAGGTATATGTAACACGCATAATATATTATCCCTTTCCTACTGAAGCGCGCGGAGAAATGTACACATTCAATCGTCAAATGGATGAATAAATTCGGTGCTGTTACACACGGGTCGTCCAGTCGGATATATCCGGCACAGGATGTATACGGACTTTTATTCACGCCACCATTTACTTAATATATTGACTATTATATTCATTGCGTCTACTAATTGCAAGCGAACGTTTGTAGACACATTGCAATCATGTCTGATTATTATACATAAAGATTTATTGTAATGGAATGTTTATAACAAATTTTATACACGATATATCCATTTTAAATTAAATAATAGTAAAATAAATTAACAAAATTAATGATATGAAAATTTGTGAAGAAGATTAGAATATAATGAGCATATTGTGCCCCATCAAAAATAATTGGAATAAGATCAAGCTAAAGAAGAACAAAAATAGTTCAATACTCCTTAGATTGATTTCTATTTGCAATAGCGTAAGAAAATAAGTTCTTTAATATAAAATTAAGAGGTTCCACAACAGTTGCAAAACTGTCAAAGTCATCAAAATACATAGTCTCTGGGTATTTTTTGTTTTCACAGAGGTTCTTAACATCAGATTCTTTATGATATCTTACCTAAAGACTTTCCTCGACCTATTAATGTAAATTTCCTTTTAACGCTAACTGATTCTATTTTTATATATATACTAAGTAAATTTTTGTTGTTAAATGATATATGTTTATAATATAGTCAATTTATCATTTGTATATTGCGTTATCACCAGGTCTTCAGAATACTTTTAGCAAAATTAATACCTATCCTTATTAACTCTCGCAATAAACACTGGTCAAATCTTCTCTTACGCCGACATTGGCAAAATCAATGCCTTAGGCGTTGGAGCCAAAATTAACAAGAATAGAATTAACATCAGATAAATATTGAATTAACTTTCTAGAGACAGGTATTTTTGTATAGGCCAATATAAAACAGACTCAATAATAAGTAATGTGCACTAATACAGATTTTAAGGACACAAAAATCTGGAATCCTAGAAATAAATTATTCCGAATGGGAATTAAATTCAAACTCTTCAGGGGTAGTTGCAAATTCAACTCCTTTCTCCCCTTAATTGCTATAATTATGGAATTAACCTACCGACCGGTAGATAGTAAGTACATAAGTGTAAAATTAATAATAGTGGCATGTTTTTTTATTATTATCTTGTCCATGTTTAATTAAATATTGGTGAAACTAATATTATTATCATAAATAATAAATAGAATTCGCCCCGTTTCGAGACTGTTAGCTAACACCATTTATCCTAAAAATTGAATTTCATGAAAATTTTTGATTTTTAACACGCTTTTATTAGCTTACTATGTATCTATGTAACGGAATATTGGAACGTGATTTTCACCCCTTTCAAAACGACGGATTGATTTGAAATTTTGCACACATAAATCAAGGACCGATGATAATGTAATACTCTGTATAGTTTGTCATTATCCTTACCAGGATCCTCAGGATTAATGAACTTTTGGACCGGTTCTCGTCCGATCACCAAAGTTAGGCAGCGTCGGGCGCGGTAAGTACCAGTGTATCCAAGTGGATACACCGCGTGACGTTGGCTTTTTACTATTTTTTCATACGCTTTATAACTTGATCTGTATGTAACGCAATTTTCGGACTTGATTTTCACCCACTTTGAACAATCAAAAAATTCTACCGAAACGGAGTTTATTTAATAACACTGCCAGAAGATGGCGTTAAGTCAATAATAACACTACCCCAACATGATCCTAAATTAATAAAGAAAACCTTTACCTATTGAAAATTGACAACAAATAAATTATATTAACACGCTTTTATTTTATAATTTAATGAATATAAAACGTTAAAAATAAATTATAGTTTAAAAAAACTGAAAAAGGTAAAAAAATATTTTCAATGTATTTAAGTATAGTGTGATTAACAAAAAAATGAATTTTATTATAAAAATGCGTGAGGTGCTTTTTAACACGTTCGATGCCGCTTCACCCATACTTGGGTTACGGGTATACATATAATATACTCGTACAGCATAAAAATATCAAAAATACACAAATTACATGCTACTTTATTGATTTATATGTTGGATATCATAAATACCCAAGCACATCTGTGGCGATTTTGGGCAATTCAACCAATACGTTATCTTTTTTTAGGTTTTTTTTTTTGCTTGTTGGCGTTTGACAATTTGCCTCTTCTTTTGGTAACACAGGACGCAAATCCTTCTTACAGGCTTGCTCTGGTGATTTTTGCGGATCTCCAAGTGGTGAGACAGTTTCCTCCTTTCGTGTCTATTAGTGTTGGGCACAGTATTTTTCGAGAACAATCATTCTGTGACTAAAAGTTCCCGGAGTTTTCTTTTCTCCGTGTTCTTTTTTGTGTAGCTCTCTGATATAGTAGATGTGTATTTACGATAGTTGTAACTAAAAGTAAATGTAATGCGATACGATACCAGTTGATGCTTTTTCTTATGTTTGTTGTATATGGCACAATCTGGTCGCTTCTGTCGATGCAATTTTTTTCTAAAATTGTACGCTATTATTGCCAAAGGTTTCATTTTCGAAGAACGACCGCGATGTGTAGAATCCGAGCTTGGAGTCACGATGGGAAGATGTTTTGTGGATAAGATTCTGACATCGCGAACATATCTCCATTTTAGTACAGCAATACCATAGAATTTAAAAATTTAACTGCTAATTCATAACTAGTATAAAAATTATCGACAAATAAAGTACGATGTCCTTCGTTCAATAATTAGGTTTTCGAAAAAGAAAAAATTCTTTTTATACTTTTTTAAACTTTAACATTTAAAAAGGCCAGGTCAAGAGTACCTTAAACCGAAGGGCATGTATGAAGGGAATAATGAAAGTGGACGAAGCGAACAAGTATGTAAGGATCGTAGCAAGTGGAAAAAAATAGTCTCTGCCTACCCCTACGGGAAAGAGGCGCGATTATATGTATGTATGTATAGATTATATTAATAGTCGTTGCGAAATTTCTTAATTTTTTCAAAATTAATTACAAACAATTGAAAAATGATAAAATTTTAAAAATAATCACGTGACTACGGACGCGCCACGATTGGTCGCCGTGTTTGTGACGTCATAATGTTAAAGGAATTTTATGAAAGTACAGTGTCAACAGCATCTACACCTAAATTGACTAAATATATCCGAAATTTAGTGAATAACAAACATTTATCAGGAAATTTTATTTAGTCATGCGTGATAAAGGATTTATAAAGGCTCATTCCAATTTATTTTCCGAGTAAAGCTTATTCAGTAAGCTTGACTATTAACGAAAGATTAAAAGAAAGTTCAAAACGTTCAATGTCATGACTGTGCAGCTTCATCAGGTAACAAATACTTTAATAAAAACATAAATTGTTTAATATTATAGACAATAATAATCTTTTATATATTTATATTTGATGTACAGGTGGTTGCAAGTATGCATTAGCATTATTTATGTGGACTCATCGGAGAAGTAAAGATGCAACACCTAATGCAGTTGCGTGCTATTGGAAAAAATATCGATTATTAGTTGGAACGTTCGTTGGAACTGTTGTAAAATATATCGAAGCTGAAAAACTGACAAAAAACTCTTCAGTCTCAAATGAAAACTTGCCAGATAATAGTACGTTTTTAAAAGAAGTGATTCAATTTGCATAAAATTAACAAATCAATTGGACATTTGAATTTTGACTTAGATTCCAAAAGAATATATGATTTATTGAATTCTATTTACTCAATTTATTACATTACATAAATAATTATTAATGACTATATTATTATAAAATACATCAAAATGATCATCACAACAAAAAAAATTGATTTTGTTTTGAGATTGGTCGTCGCACTGCTTCGAACCATTTGTTTCAACGTTTAACATCTTATGGACCATTTAAAAACATTTTTTCGGGAGTTGTTTTTGTAGTATTCGTACATAATGGTACGAAGCCAGGACGATAACTTTTAACGTTCGACATTTATTTTTTATTTTTATCAACATATTGATGACAATAACAAGATTTAATCGATAAAAAGTTAAAACACTGTATCAGCTGTGTGGTACGATGAGTAGAAATTAACATTGTGACGTCACACGCGCTTGGGTTTTTCGGGAGTTGTCACTGTGTTTTCGGTACTGGATTAAAAATTTATTTTTAATTTGATATAACTTTTAAATTATACCAAAATAAAAATAGTTTTGATACACAACTTATAGTAAAGATCTTTCCATTTATGACAAAAAATGTTTTTATTCAAAAACCAAATTTGTCTGCAAGTTCAGTGTACACACCATCTGCTATACCAACTTTCCTTTTTCCGCTGGTATCTGGTCCAGAATATATTTTTGAAGACCATGTGTATCCTTCGGTGGAGCACAGTTTAAAGTTTTACACCGTACTTATGGGACTTTGTCGGCATATACTGCTGAAGTAATTCCCCTCTACGGGACCTGTCTCATCGACAATATCTAGGTCTGATGTCAAAACTTTTTGATAATCATCCGTTAATGTTTACAAGTGGTAAAACTTTTCGAATTTTGTTATTTTGTACTATCGTTTCATTGTTGGCAAAATGCAAGTTTGATAGCAGTATTTCAAAACCATTGTGGGACATTGTGCTGCACGGTAATGAAAAATTGTATATAGGATCTGTTGACCACCATTTCCTGAGCGGTGTTTGTACTAGACCCATCCAAATCATCAGTCCAATAATGTTTTTAACTTCGTCGGAAGTTGTGTTTCCATTTATTTTGTCTAGCGTGACCAGTAACCAGAAAAAACTTATTGCTGTTACGTTCAAGAATAGCGAAAGAAGTTCACCTGGGCTAATGCCAGACGGCAAATTGATGCCTGCTATCGAACTCATTCCATTGGATATTCTCCAATAAATCATCAGCTGTGATCAATTTCTCTTCTTCGTCTATAACCAGTTCTTCTAGCTTGTTTTCAATATCTTCACTTGCATATGATTCATTAGTATCCAAGCTTGAACTTGATGAAATTTCATTTATTACTTTTCTTCTAAAACTCACAACGTTTTCATCACCACTCTCTTTCAATTGTACATTCATGTCTAATGAACATTTTTGGGATTTAAAATTACTGATGTGCCTTACAGAAAAAGTATGCTTATCAACTGAATAATCTGGAATAACTGCAGCGAGATCCCGCGCAGATTTCTAGCCAAAACGCTTATCACTTTCCAGGGAAAGCGTTTCAAAATCTAAAATAAGGTTCTTACCATTAAGATGATTTCAGAACTAAACAATGTATCATATTTATGGGTCGAAGGCTCTGTGAATATAGATAATCGACAATGCACGGACTTACTCGAATTACATTATGGTATTCCCGCTTATCTTTCCGTTGGCGTTCTGGTGCGCCGACAGTAAAATTTGGCACTGCGAAAAACTCAACCGAATCACGCTTGGCGCCGACCGTGTTAAGATATTTTCAAAATGACTACTTCTACCCAATATCTGTCAATAAAATATTTATAGCAATTGACAACACACACTTTTTTACAATAAAATTCTTTTTTTTTTTTTGTTAATTACACTATCCTTAATTTAAATTTATTGAAAATTATTTTTGACCTTTTAGTTTGATTTTCTGTGTGTTTTTAGTTCTTTTTTAAACTACATTTTATTTTTAACTTTTTTACTTTTGGATTTGTACAAGTTTTTAGCTCTGCATTAGTGAATTAGTCTAGTGAATAATTTCCAATACAAAATTCATCTCTCACAGATTGATGATATTTCATAAGTACGTAAATATTTTTTATATATTTTTTGTTACCCGTCTCAAAAAAAAATTGGAGACATCCCTTGTATCTAAATTTTTTTGTAGACCGAATACTTTGTAAGTTAGAGTTCATTAATCTTAGGATGGACAGTGTGAAAAAAATAAATTTCGTAAACACGTTAGTGTTGTCTATTCAGTCTTATAGTGGTCTTTTGCTCAGTTTTAATAATCTGCCACAAGATAAACTAATAATAAGTACTGAATTACTTAAAATAATAGTTAGAAGTTGTAATTTCTTATCATTATAGTCAATTACAATCTTTTTCGTGAAACATAATCAGTTATCTATAGACTAACATCTGTTCAGAAACTGTATTGTTACAAAAAAAAAACACTATTTGAATATTATGTAAATGGAAAAGACGTATACGATGGGAAAAAAAATTAATGAAAGATACCACTCACTTCGGTCGTATTTTCTCGTAGAAATATACCTGTGCAACATTGTTCGCTTCTTTCACTAATAATTTTCGTTTGACAAACTTAAAATGTTCCAACGCAAACTCGTAGAGTTCATTCTCCATTTTCCAAATGTTCGATTTTCGTATCCTTCCCACAGTTTCCTGGCTTGGCTCAATTTTTGAACTCGTTTGTCTTAGATGCGATTTGTTACTGTTTAAGTAATAATCTGTAGCACCCCTGAAGAACCTCGGTAACGTTGCTTCGAGCACTGTGATGAAGTCTAACATCTCTTCGGTGATTCCAACTAATAAATAGTGGTTCACTAGATTGTGTTTGGCTTGGTCTAACGCCCATTGGTTGCCTGGTTTCCTGAAAAATAACTTTTTCTATTAGTAAACTACACAATATATTTGACTCCCCTAAATTTATATTTTGTGTGTAAGATTGTAGACACAAATTGTAACTAAGATAGTTTCTACTAACAATAAGTTTTAAATATTTTATTTACTAAATATAATACTAAAATGAATTATGTGAAATAAATAATTAAAATAGATAATACGTGTAAAATTTGTTAAATTTCAAGGAAACTGTAAGTTGCATTTCAAGTTACAGTTGCTATAGATATTTATACTGATTATTGATACTGACGAACTTTCTAAATTTAAACATTTTTATGCTATCAAAGCATATTTTCTTTGGTCTACTCTTTTTTATCCATACTGAGAGGATTGTTATATAAATCAAATAATTTACTTTTATAAAATATGTTACAGAAAGTGGTTGTTACATAGTCATGTCTGTCATCATTCAGAATTCCACGCTTGGTCACAGCTCAACCCCCCAGCTTAGGTTTTCACCACGTAGCCAATATCATCTAAAGGAAATCTCGCGCTTTTTCGAGCTATGGCATAATTTAACGTTTTCACTGCATGAAAATTAGAGGAGGGTCACAACGGGGAGGGAGGGCGTAAAAAATTGTGAAAAATAGGTCACGTGGTATGGATACGTTCCTTAAGCATTCATATAAATTACAAACCAGCAATCTGCAGCGTGACCACAAAAGAATGGAACTTGCAACCACATGTTGCTCGGATCACAGTCTGGCTGGCCCTTCTCCACACACTCGTCAAATGTCTGGAAACAGTATTATACAACTTACTTACTATACAATATTGGAGGATTAAAAAATGGAAGTTCAAAATTGTCCAATCAGATACATTTCAAAATCTTTATAAGGTATTGCAATCTGAATGAAAAAAAAAAATCTTTATTTTCATTCTCTATTCTAGAATTCAGTTCTTGAGATTATTATACTCTTATGGGACAGTAGCGTGTTCGCGATGCCACTGGCATTGCAAACACTCATAGGCGAGGGAAACTGCTCAATTCTAAGCGGGCCGTCAGCCTGTCTGCTGTCCCACGGCAATAAAAAAAGAGACAGGTTGACGGCTCACTTTGAAATTAGCAATTACCATTGCCTATGACATATATTGCCCTGTGACAGTGCTGATAAGTGCACCTCAGTATCTGAATTGAAAATTTCAAATACAAAGAAGATACCACTTGCTAGATGGTGAAGGCAGTATGCTACTAATATATTTCTAGCTAGCTGGTAGGCCTCCAAGCCTGGTTTGGATGGCAACCACCTCTAGTTTCTAATATGCAGTTCCCTATACAGTTGGCAGCATGTTAGAGATACATATATATAAAACATACAGAATATACCACTATTATATAAAAAATACAGAATAGTTACTATACCATTTTATCACCATGTTTTCTTCGAACCAAATGTGGTCTGTAGTTGTCTCCGTGACGTAAAAAATAATAATATGACACCAGTCTGTCAAGTGGTTTCCTTATTAAATTTATGAATATGGGCTTTGAGGAAGTACCCAATCTGCAGAACAAACATTTGAATTATATGATAGTTATGTATTATACTAGCGGACCCGATAGACATTGTCCAGGACATAAATAAAAAACATTTTGTAGCAAACCGAATTGTTAATATATACCAGAACTCTTCTAAATTGTCATATCTAATTGAACACACACAAAAATAATCATTAAAATCAGTTTAGCTGTTTAGGAGTGCAGTTGCATACACACATACAAAATAATCTATACAAATAAATAAAATTGGGAGGTCTGTTTGTAATATTAAAATAACCACTTTTTACTAAGTGAATTTAGAAGTATACATGGTACCAAAACAACATTTTTTACAATTTTTGTCTGTCTGTCTGTTCCAGCTAATCTCTGAAATGGCTGCACCGATTTTGACGGGACTTTCACTGGCAGATAGCTGATGTAACAATGAATAACTTAGGCTACTTTTATTTATTATTTAAAAAAAAAAATGGTTTTAGTTAAAGTGATCAGTTTCAGATTTTATTATTCCAATTTAAGTTGACTTCAGATTTATATCATCAATCATATAAAATAGAGTTCAGCTTAGGCTGGACTTTGTAGGTTCGAACTCAGTTTGTATATTTCATTTATTTATATTTTAGAGTTTATAGGGTTTGTAATCCAAAATAAACCATAAGATATATCCAAAAAATGCTGCCCAGTCACTATTCCATGTGGACGGAGTCGCAGGCACATCTAGTTATATATATAAATATGACACATTTATTTAAAACAAAGGAAATTTAAGGTTCAGTCCATAAGAACAATAGGACTACTCCGTCTCATTCTAGGGCAAAAGGAAAACCATAGAATATATTTTGAATTTCTCCTTCCACTGGCTCACAGATAAAAACTTCAACATACAAATCACTGCTTTGCTAAGCCTAGATGGAACAGATAGCATATCCAGCACAAATTAAATTGGCAGGTTTCACAAACCAGGGATTTCAATATGCAGTTTTCCTCACGATGTTTTTCCTCACCTTCAATACATATATGCACATCAGAATAAAAACCAGCTTAAATATGTTCACAGAATTCAAAGATTTTATAGAATATTTCTCTCATACAAGGGTGGAGTAAGGATACTGACCCTGCGGCCAAGGTGAGCCTATTGCAAAAGGCGACAAGACAACCATAGCTCAGTCGCACTTATGCTTTCTAAATATTACACTATAATGACTTTGTGTTGTATTCTGGTATTAATGACCCAGGTTCCACTAACCCTACATGGACTACAGTGTGTTAACACATTTTAAGCGGCAAACGAGTAAACTCATCATACCCTTTTTTTATAGTAAAAAACAGGAGAAGGGTTTAATCAAACTCATTCTGTTGCGCAAAGTAGTCAGGCATGGGAAACTTGTAAACAAGGGGCTCTAAATGGGTGGGGGGTCCTTCCTTATCATTGTCAACAGTCCCCGATCTATCTACCTGCCAATACATTGAGTTTAAGAGACAACACGGAGACAGAAAATGCCCTACTACATAGTGTTAACAGTATCCCTGGCATCACAAACATCGAGGGTAACTACTTACTATTAAATGGGCCAACAGCTTGTCTTCTGTTCCTGAGCAATAAGAAAATGTAATACTAGTGCATACAGCAGTACAGTAGTATTTCAAAGAGGGCTTACAAGACATAGTTTATTTTATATCTATACTTACCTTTCAAAATTCAAAAAGGCCATATGCCCATGATATAAAGCAGGCTTTACTTCATTCCATTTTGATACATTCTGAGCAAACTTATACTGATTATATAATGACATTGTATGTCTATTTGCCGTTATGTTGATATGTAGTACTTTAAAATTATTTTTCTTGCACAGATCATAGGCTACACCCACGAAACTAGTTGATCCTGTTTTAGGGACTCTGTTGTATATCAATATTGTGTCATCATCATGTCTTTCATAAGGTTTGGGAAAGAACTGACGAGATTCTGTGTGAGTTTGGGATAAACGAAGTTCTGTAACAATTTAAGTACTATTATAAATAATATTAATTATGTACATGATAATAAAAATTTTGATTAAATTTATTTCATTAAGGAAATTAAGTTATTCAAAATTTATATAATTACAAAAATTAACGAAATTATTTCTAATGACTTATCGATGTGCTCTTAAAAATATACTGTATTACTTCTATTCACACACATGGTATATTTTACTGTAGAAGGTATTTCCGAAGATAATAAAAAACATTACACAAAATTTATATTAACGGCTATTTTATTAGAAAGAAGAAATAACTAGCAATGTAATTAACATAGTTTCTTAAACAGGACACAATCTTACCCTGTCTTCTATAGTTATTCTCTAAACGAGCAATTTCCGATTGAAAATACAGAACTGTTAACATGATAACACAAAGACACGAGAAAAACCATAATTTGTTTAAGTTGAACATAATTAACAGGTATATTGTTCGCACCACTTTATGCATTGACGAATACTGACATATTTGACCCAATTTCATTAAAAATAAACATTATTTGGGACGCATAAATGAAAAATACTTTTCCACACTGCCAGCGCCAATTGGGCCACTAATATTATGTATTTTTTACATTTTAATCATAACAATATTGCGACGAAATTCCACATAGTGTATATTGTTGTCTCTATCAGATTCAGGTTAAACATTTTAGTGCAATATGGATAGTAAAATTTATTTATGTTAATAATATAAATCAATGTCAATATGCGTGTTTGGAACAGGAACGGCTGTCATAAAATTGACAATTATCGAGTCTGTTCCAGTGCATAGATTGTGATAATTTTATCACGCGTTATCAATATCTTCCTTACATTACAATACATCCTTCCTTCTGACTTACATTAATAACATTAAAAATATGCATATATGTAAAAATGTTTATTGGAAATCATAACGTAACTAAAACTAAATAGTTTTAGTTGCGATAGATAGTTATTTATTTATTTATTTATTTATTTATTTATTTAATGATGGAAAACCTACAGCTAATACACATGAAAAAATACTTGAAATTATTATCAGACAGCCAATTACAGGTTTTCACGAATAATATCTTGAATAACTAACACGCAGATATGCAAATCTGCATTACAGAACTAGTCACAGAAAAATTTATTACTTAGACACCGCTTGGCTCCCGAAATACTGATCCCAAATGGGTCAACATTATGCTGCTTACTGACATTATTTAAATAGTTACTTGCTCGCACTAGGAATGCATTTTGCCTATAGTTGGTAGAACTGAAAGGTATATTTATTGGAAAATTGACACGCACAGACTTGGCCGGAACGTTAAAGTTGATTTTGCTTAATAAATCTGGGCAATCTATATCAGACGAAATGATTTTTAAAAGAAGTGTACAGTCAGCTATATCTAGTTATAGAAAAGTCCCATCGATGGTCGAGGACAAGGCCCAGATATTTGAACGTTGCCCCGACGCCGATGCGGACGTCTGAGACGTCTCCCACAGTGATGTGCAAGCTTTAAAGCGATCCACGTCGTCGGCTATAAAATATCCTCGCCCTTAGTCTCGGACTTGTGCAGGGCCACCTGCAAGCCCAACCGCCATATCCGGTGTACGACTTACGCTACTCCAGCCATGTCCCTCATGCACGCCTTCTGGTAAGTCCCGCTGTGCGCTGTTACCAACGTGTGGTCAGCGTAACAAATTACACCGATGCCGGGCGGGACCATACCTCGAATTACCTAATCAAATGCGATGTTCTACAGGAGTGGACATAACACCGACCCCTGTGGGTGTTCCACATACAATGTCTCACCGACGCCACACTCCCTGGACCAGGAAGACGACGGTTCTGTCAGTCACCGATGACGCGGCGGAGGTAGGTACGGCACTCCATGGTATTAGAGCGCCTCACTAACTCAGCTTCAGGGCAGGGAGTTGAACGCATTGATTTAAGTACACCGCCAACAAGGGCGAGGTCCCTGACACATGGGTTCTTCTACCAGGGTCTTCAGCTGCAGGATAGCACCTACCGTCGGCGACGGCGTCGTTCTTGGCTGGCTTGGCGCTGCTGGGTAGGATGAACATCCTGGCC
This sequence comes from Malacosoma neustria, assembly GCA_963693495.1. Classification (NCBI taxonomy): domain Eukaryota; kingdom Metazoa; phylum Arthropoda; class Insecta; order Lepidoptera; family Lasiocampidae; genus Malacosoma; species Malacosoma neustria. The sequence continues at coordinate 21,451,508 of OY856375.1, read as the reverse complement.
CCCGTCCGCGCAATCTTCACCTTGACACCGGCCTCACCGGTCGGTCGACGTCGGCGAGCTTGACGCTCCTTTTGGCGAAAAACACGACCTTTTCGTAGGTCGTGCTCTTCACCACCGCTGCGGGCTGCAGAGTGAGCGTCACCACGGTAGTTATTGGCTCCCGGAGTTTGGGAGCCTTTTTCTACATCGCTGCGTGTGGCTGTTCGGCTTGAGGTGTGACCTTCGCCACTGTCTGCACCGGAGCCGGTTGAAGTTTGCGATTGGACACCGTTTTCTCCTTTTTTTTCTTCTTGTGCGAAACGGTCGCCCAGTGGTCTTTCGCACTCTTTGGCATCAACTGCAAGGTTGTCGCAGTTGGCCTCTTTTGTGTAGGCCACGCGACTCCACTGAGAGTAGAAGATGTCGTAACCACTTGTTTGTCTCCCCTAGGTTTGATAGGAAGGGGTGGGTAGTCCCGCAGAGATAGGTCGGCACCACCAGTGGCCCTACTCACTCGCTTGGCCTCATGATGCTAGCGGCAGGCAGAAGTGTGCCTCCAGCCGGAGGTGACTCTCCAGGCCCTCTAGTCGGGCGTTTAATATGCGCCACATGTATGATGGAGCGTATCAAGCCCTAGTTGTCTAGCCTAGCTCCTCTTCCTCTGCGGGTTTTCCCTTAGAGGATCTCCCCGAGCGTGGAACATGAAATGGGGCTTGGGACTCCTGACTGAGGGTGGCTGTCTGAAATCCCAGACTCATAACCTGCTGCCGGAGGTCGGCAACTTCTCCCTAGAGGCAACGAGAGTTGCCTAGAGGCAACGATTTACCGCCCGAAGCTGTTCCACCTCTTCGGAGCTGGTTCGGTCCAAAAGCTCCTCCGATGCTTCCTGCATTTTGTACACGGCGTCTTTGATTTGTCTCAAGCACGTGCCTTTTAGCCCTTTCGACACCCTAATACTTCCTATATAGTATCCAGGGTGCTCATGATCGTCCTTGTTAGTTCATAAACCAAGAAAGAAAGTACTCCGATGGGGGCTCTAATGATTGAGCCGACCGTTGCGTTGCAGCTAATCAGCTGCTTCCTTTTCTTCTTTGAGGCGGCGTCTCGCTTCTGCAAGTTCTTTCGCCGCCTTGTACTTCCCCACGTGTTCGCCCATGGTAGGAGAGCAACCCCGGCCCCGTTTAATCGATTTAGCAGGGTGAGTTATGGGGGCACCTGCTTCGGAGCCAGATATCACTGACAGCATTTCTACGTCGGGACGTTGGCTCCTACTCTTATTCCGCAGAACAGAGCCTGATCTTACAAGAGCGGCTTATAAGGTATCGGGAGGAAATTTCCGATTTTGCCGACCAATCGGAGTCGTAAAACCGACTTTCGGCGCTATGAGAAAACTTTATCGTTAGCTTTTCGTTAATCTTTCTCGACCTTCTCTGCAGCGCAAGTGCTGCTAACCGCCTCACTCTCTTACTCTCCGCCCTTCCCGGGCTTCGCATCAGTAAGGGTTAAAAGAACCGTATTATTTTCCATGATAAGTCTATCCTGGATTCGTCCACTCGATTTCCCACCCTCCATGGAGTCTGCAAATGGACGCCCGAAGCGGTGCAAAGCTCTACGCACGAGATGCCAGAGATACCGAAGAGAATATAAGTCGGGGGGGGGGGGGGGTGCGTTATCGGGGATTCAAGGAGAGCAACTGGTAAGGCCACGCCGCCCTTACCCCTTCAGCATGACCGCCACCATCCACACCCTGGCTCTCGCTGGGTGTCCAGAGAAGCCGGGCTACACTGACCGTTTCCCTGCGGCTGGCTACGTGGGGCTGCCGTTTAATTAGATATCTGGGCCAAACGGGCGTACTTCTGAGTACATGCAGTAGCAATCTACCACCGGCTCAGCTTCGCAGGATCCCTTCATCCCAGAGTACGGCATAGTTCGGAACGCAGGTGGCTGGGAAGCGCCACCCCAGACCCAGACCACAAAGCCTGGGGGAAACGTCACATCTTAGGTCGGAAGTGGTTGCAATGAGGGCGCGGTCTTGAGTGCCGAATGCTGTTCGGAGCCAGGTGCTGAGCGGAATCTAGCACCCCCAATCACGCTGTCATACAACCAACCCGACCCAAGATGCGGGAGATGGGAAAGGATTCAAGAAATTGAAAGGATATAAAGGGTAAAGGACTCTGCCACCTCAGACGGGAAGTGAGACGGCGATGCTCGGGCACCTCGGGTACGTACACCTGTGTAATCCTCGGACATGCACTCATGAGGGGTGCCATAGTTATAGATATCTTAACCGTCATGTTCTTTATTGTTGAGTTTTAAAACACCTAATTATTCACCCAAAATTATAATATAATGTAAAATAGTTCAAGATTTATTTAGCGAAAATTATAAGGATTATAGTAATTTGTTATCATTCCTACCGCATAAAGACCGTTTATGGTCAAATAGGGCTTGTACAATATTCAAGTGACAAATTCTTATCGTATTAAAGATCTCTTTAATACGATAGATTGTGATTACTAGTAAATACTCAATTTATATACCTACAAACTAGCTGTCCGCGACTCCGTCCGCGTGGAATAGTAACTTTGGGCAGCATTTTTTGGATAAATCTTATGGTTTATTTTGGATTACAAACCCTATAAACACTAAAATATAAATAAATGAATTAAGCAACTTCAGAGGTGTTAGGGGTGTAAGGGGCCCCACCAACATCTTCGGGGCCCAAGTCAACCTCACCTGCAAGTCGGCGCACCCTGCTGAATAACGGACGAGGCTCTGACGACGGCTTTCCTTTTGGAGTTGGGGAGTCAGACGGCAGTCGCCCCCGTAAAAGCCAAAATCTACCATATCACATGGAGAGATTAAGAGTACGAGATCGGTTAAGGGCTAGGGCGCCGCCGCATAAAGGAGCGCAAGAGCTTCGCCCGGCTCTTGTGAGAAGTGGACAAGGGCTACCGTGTCATGGGCGGGCACGGCTAACGACGCTAGCCCTATCTCACGTAGCCCAAACATCTCGAAAGATCCGCTTCGCAACATGGAACATAGGCACGCTAACCGGACGCGCGAGAGAGTTGGCCGAGGTGCTCTCCAGACGGAGGGTGGCCGTGGCGTTCCTGCAGGAGACTCGGTGGAAGACCAGCAGATCCCGGTTCATTGGAAATGGCTACAAGCTGATCTACACAGGTGCACCTGGTGGGGAGAATGGGGTTACCATAGTGCTCTCGGAGGAGTTCCAGAACGACATTTTGGAAGTGAAACGTCATAGCGACCGGCTTATGGTCGTTAGGGTACTTATCGATGGGGCAGTTACCCACTTGATAAGTGCCTATGCGCCACAGGCCGGTTGTGACGACGCCGATAAAATAGCGTTTTGGAATTTACTCGGAGAAGTGCTCCGTGGAATCCCATTATCACAGGGGATTGTTTTGGGGGGTGATCTGAACGGTCATGTGGGTGATGAATGTGGGGAATTTGAGCGTGTTCACGGTGGATTTGGGTATGGTAGCCGCAACGCGGAAGGGGAGGACATCCTCAATACGTGTGCGGCTGCCGACCTTGCCAACGTGAACACGTATTTCAAAAAGAGACCCGAGCATCTTATCACCTACAAGAGCGGGAGGAATGCTACCCAAATCGACTTCCTACTCACTAGGAGACACCACATCAGCAAAGTGGCCAACTGCAAGGTCATACCCGGTGAGAGTTTCACTGCACAACATCGCCTTCTTGTCATGGACCTTTGCGCTAAGTCTAAAGACACGCATACCGAGCGCGTTCAGCGCCGAATCCGGTGGTGGCTGCTTGATGAAGTCAAGTCCCAGGAGTTCGCCTTAGCTGTCGGTGACAAGTGCGCTGGTGGTGTGCCGGGCGAACCAGTTCAGGCTTACTGGGACAAGATTCAGGCGGCTATCCTTGGGTCGGCGAAGGAGGTGCTTGGGGTGTCTAAGGGTGGTCGCAAGTGTGACAGGGAGACATGGTGGTGGAACGACACAGTCCAGAGGGAGACTAAAGCGAAGAAATCCCTCTTTAAGAAGTGGCAAGCGTCCAGATCTCCTGAAGATCGCGACGCATACCGGGTGGCAAAGCGCGCCACTAAGAGAGCTGTTGCCAGAGCCAGACGAGACCACTTACAACCACTTTACGATAAGTTGGAATCGTTTGAGGGGCAGAAGCTCATCTATAAGTTGGCGCGCTCCAGGGTCAAAGCGGCACAGGACATTTCCAAGTGCCGCTGTGTAAAAGACCCTGTGGGCAACCTGCTATGCGAGACCTCGCGGTGAAGGAGAGATGGCGCTCGTATTTCCACGAGCTGCTGAACATGCAGCATAAAGGGGTGCAGCCGCCAGATCTTCCTCCGAATCAAGGACTAGTGCCACTGGTAACGCCTGCAGAGGTTCAGAATTGTCTTCGCCACATGAAGAATCGGAAAGCTGTTGGATCCGATGGAGTCCCCATCGAAGCCTGGAAGGCGATGGGCTCTCGTGGTGTGGGCGTCTTAACCGACCTCTTCAACCAAATACTCCTCACCAGTACGATCCCGAGCCAATGGAGACTGAGTATCATTACTCCAGTCTTCAAAGGCAAGGGGTCGGTCCAGGAGTGCGGTAGTTACCGAGGGGTTAAGGTCATGTCCCACACCATGAAGCTCTTCGAGAGGGTTATCGACTCTCGAATTCGACAGGAGTGCACTGTCTCGGAATGTCAATATGGGTTTAGCCCTGGTCACGGGACAATGGACCCTGTTTTCGCCCTAAGGACTGTCGCGGAGAAATACAGGGCGAAGAATACGCCTCTGCATTGCCTGTTTCTCGACTTGCAGAAGGCCTTCGACTGTATTCCTCGCGCGATAATCTGGTGGGCATTGCGGTCCAAAGGGATTCCAGAGGCCTATATTGGGATCATCCGAGACATGTACCGTGATTCCGATTCCGTAGTTCGGACCGTAGTTGGCGACACAAAACCTTTCCCCATCACCGTCGGGGTACACCAGGGATCCGTCCTTAGTCCGTTTCTGTTTAGCGTGGTATTAGACGTATTGTCAAACAGCATCAGAAACTCACATGAGCAACCGCCGTGGCTGCTCATGTATGCTGATGATATCGCACTGGCAGATTCGGACAGGGGCAGGTTGGTGCGACGCGTGAAGGCGTGGAAGAAGTCGCTTGAGAACGGTGGTCTGAAGCTCAATGTGGCGAAGACCGAGTACTTGGCCTGTAACTCCACAGATCCCACACCCGTACGCATAGACGGCAACACGGTCGAGCGCACGGACCAAGTGAAATATCTGGGATCTGTGTTCCATGCGTCTGGTGACATCGATTGCGACGTCAAGGCACGCATTGCTGCTGCGTGGGCCAAATGGCGGGAGGTAACTGGTGTCATTTGTGACCCCAAGATGCCGGTAAAGTTGAAGGGACAGGTCTATAAAACCATCATTAGGCCTGTCCTTTTATACGGCTGTGAAGCGTGGCCGGTGTTAGAGCGGCACAAGCAAGAGCTGCGTGTCACGGAGATGAATATGCTGCGGTGGATGTGTGGAGTGACGCGAAAGGACCGCGTTAGGAACTCCCGCATTTGCGGCAGTCTTCATGTCCGTGACATTGCGGATAAATTACAAGAGTGTCGGCCCCGTTAGTACGGCCACGTTTTACGGCAACCGGATGCTTACGTGGGTAACAAATGTCTGGCCATGCCGCCTCCGCCGGGCCCCGGCAGGAGGGGTAGACGCAAAAAGTGCTGGCTTGACGTCGTAAGGGGTGATATGCGTGCCAATGGGCTCACTACCAGGGATGCTAAAGACCGTGCGAAGTGGAGAAGAAAAAGTCAGATAGCGGACCCCGGGCGCCGAAGCGAGAGTTTGGGCTGCAACCGGGATACAACGCAAAGATGATGATGATGATGAGAGGTGTTTAGATTTTTTTGATGAGTAGTATGGTTTATTTTTGTCCACACAAAAATATAAAGTCCCAAAAGAAGCGCTATGCAGATGAATTCCAACGATCGCGTACCTGTAAAAAATAAACAATGCCGTAAATGTCTTTGTCCAAATAAATAAAATTCCTGCGGCTAACAAAATAATCAATACGTGCCGGTATCCGAGCATAATTAGATTGCCACAGATTTAATTTGTTAGGCTTTCGATCACTGCCTATAATTCTGTTTCCGGTAACTAGAATATTATACGGAGTGTAAAAACAAGTTTGTGAATATAATCAGTTCTTACGGTAATAAATTATTAATAATGCATTTTGTAAATTATCTATATTGCATTGCATCATCGTTGCTTGGCGGTAAATCATACATATCTCAAAAAAATGTAGCTTCCGAAATCTGCTATTTAATTTTGTACTTAGGTCGACAGCAATGTGATCCCAACTTTGAATGTGAAACCCTGCGCTAGAACGTAAGTGAAAACTTCTTTAGCGGCGTTGTGCACTTTTTTGTGATGGGTAAAAAATGTTAAACTCGCGTCAGGTCACGTGTCCTGATCGAAAATTCATAAGATTCGTAAGACGGAGTTTTGCTCCAGTAATACCAACCTTCTTAAAAATGACAAAAAAAAAAAAAAAAAAAAAAAAAAAAAAAAAGGTTTATTTTATATTGTAACTTATAATGATTGCATTGCATTACTTATACATATGTATAGTCTAGTCAACAAGTTCAAAAACGTGAAAAATAGAGATAAAGGTCCTAAAAATATGAGCGATGGCTCATTCGATTCGGAATCACCTCTAGAAAAATTTTTTGAAGAATTTTTATACAAGTAAAAAATTGCAATTGTTATTAACAAAATAAGATGAAAATGACTGCAGTCGTGTCGATATATACTTATATTTAATATTTATGGATTTACATATATTATATATTTGTGTCTTTGAATAATGTATAATAAATATAATAATATATGTATGTATGAGTATTGTATGCGAGGGTTTGTATATGAGTGTCAGTGTGTTTCTATGAGTATGTGTACGTGTTTATATAATATACCCATACCTCTATATATTTTGATAGAAGATTTTCTATATTAAATAAACTTTCCTGAGCTAAAAGTGAATAATATGAGTTATTTGAAGGGGCTCAAACCAATTGCGACCTAATAATCTGGGCCCCTCACAATGGGTCCCAAATTCTTCTGTAGGCAAGGTATCCACATTTTAGGAAAAATCTCTTTGGTAGGATGTCACAGAGCTTAATTAACAATCACGATCAGCTCCATACAAAACTCATTTAAAATAAAATGATAATATATATGCAAAAAGTGATTAAGATTAAGAAATTCCGACGGAATTCACATTGAAAACAATGTCTACGTTCATTCTAAGGGTGAAAATTTAAAAATTTACATTCAAATTTGGAATTCTGGTACACCATTGTGTAGACTAAACTGCCAGCTATTTATTGGCGTATTTTTAACGCCACTACTGACAACAAAGTAAGCTTGATTTGAGTGAAACTACTCGGCGAAAGGAATATCGTTCCTTCTGTAGAAAGTTACGAGCTTAGGAATAGAAAGTTACATTATTATATGTATATATTTTTGTTATTTATGATTTCTAATTTCGAATTTTAATTTTTCGGTATATCAATTCATTATACAAAATGGAATATGTCTATCATGTCATTACATAAAAACTTACGCCGATATAATTAACATTCACGGGAATGAACCCTTACAAAGGCATGTATGACCTTTACATTATAAAACATACAATGCATCGTGTACAAAATTTAAAACCAAAATTATTCTACTGTAAAATATAATACAATTCAAGGTGACTGTACGTTAGTTTACATACTCTTTGGTTAGTTTAAGCTTCAGCGCCATGAGTAATGGCCGCATGGTCGCGTGGCGCGAAAAATAATCATTGGATCATTTGACATTACTTTTCGCGCCAAATGTGGGTCAGCGCGTTCCATTTCACGCAGTAATTTATTATTCTGAATTATATGTACCGTGTGTTTTGAATTATATTAGAATAGTGGATGCATGTCGATCAGTATGTCAAATTTGTGGTAATTATATATATTTAATTAAAATTTTTTTAATGGATTTACAGAAGAGGATGTTTGTTTTAAGTTTATCTTTTGTTAACAACAATATATACCGATTGAAGCTTTTTATATTGAATTAATACTTACAAACATTAATGTAACACCCATACAGTTATATCATATATAACAAAGTAAGAGGTATATACTTTTGGTAGGAGACGTTCCCAAAACCCCAGTTGCATTACTGATAAGTCAATATAAGTCGTAAGCAAGGTTCTTCTCTAGGGAGTTCAATATTTTTATCGTATCATATTACTACGAGAAAACATAACATATTTAATATTGACTCTTGAATTGCTTTTTCATTTTTGTATTCATCGTTTAATGCTAGTTTTTACCTTGAACTATAAGGTACTTTCTGGCTATTATCATAGGGCGACATTAACGATGCTGCTCCGTAAGATTTCCTTTCCTTCATTTATATAGACATGCTAATACTGAGAAAAATATGGTTATCGACAGACATTATATCACGTGTGTCTCAAAAATAAGCTACCCTTGTATTGTAAGTTTCTCCGTGCAGGGGCAGAGAAAGAATACAGACCTCTACGGCCGGGGTCGGCCTTTCGTAAAAGGCGACCAAACAACCCTAGCTACGTGGTAGGGCCCCAAGCCCGTCTGGGTGGTGACCACCCCTGGTGTATAAGTATACCGCATTAGTATCCCAGGTTCTTGTACCCCTATAGGACAGCTGAATGTTCGCGGTGCTCCTAGCATCGCAAACATCCATAGGCTATGGTAACTGCTAATTTAGTGGGCCGTCAGCCTGTCTGCTGCACCTCAGAAAGAAAAAGTAATAATAATAATAAAGTGGGTATAAAGTCTTGTGGGTATAACGGAAAAACTGAGAGCAAAGAGAGAGGGAGAGTGCCGGAAAATTCTAATTGGTTGTAAGGAGAATTGATTCCGGAACCTGTTGTTCAATGACGGAGCAGACAGTATTTTATCCATCCGAATAGACAGTTTATCTTTACATATTTCAGTCAGAAAAGTATTTGGAAGTAAAAATAACAAAATAAAAGCAGAAACGTAATTTAGAAATGTGTTTATAGACGCCCTTCCTGCCATTGCTATTATAAAATCTTAAACCAGCACACGTAGGAATGCAACAGTCGTCTCAACATTTATATGTAATTAAATTAATTTTGCAAACGGTAGCTAAACATCCGGGTCACTTGCGATGACGTGATTCAATGCTTTTACTACGACTGGCCACCGTTTATAAATCCATCTTGAGAAGCTACAAATACAATAATTAAAAAAAATTATAATTATAGATTGATTTTCAAAAGGTTCAGTAACTTAGACGAACATTTTTATACAACAAATCAAATAAAACACGAGGGCCTGAAACGCCGAAAATATTAGTCCATTGGCAGCGGATTCAAATTTTAGGTTTTCGGTGTTGAAACTCTGGGGTTCACAAAGCCTTTAAAGATGTCTCACGGAATCAAAAAGCTGATTTGTTTCCAGGACAAAGGATACGTGTTGCCATCCCACGCAGCAATGCAGCTAGCGTTTTGGGAACGTTTCCGGCCGAAAACGTTTTAAAATCAATATATCTATCTTTATTTATAAAAATGTTATGTTGGTTTGTATACGCTTCAAAAACTCAAAAAGTATATATAATCCGCATCAAGGATTGTTTTTATCTATTTTTTTAATAAATTTTTTTGTTTCTCATTTCTCAACCATTCAATCACAATGTGCCACAGCGAAGCGTGGCAGGGTACAGTCACAATGTTCCAGTACAGCTAGTTATTTATAGTTTTTGTGTTTTTTAGTATGTACTAGAGTTCTATTTTTAATATTAATTTAAGCATGTTTAAAATAAATTAGATATTTTAGTGTACTAACAAATTGTAAATATCATATAATAAACTTTCCACGACTAGGGATATAACGATACGAGTAAATATATAAATACTTTCTCAATATATTTTTTCCGATACCAAGTACTTTTTGTATCGATACTTTAAAACTAAGTATCAAGTAGGTATCGGTCAAAAATACTCGTATCAGTAAACCAATATCATAATTTAATTTTAGAGACCAAGACATAGGGAACGTCTTCGACAAACTGAATACATTTGTACAAGTTAATGAAGTATATGAAAGCAACAATTGACGTCCTTTTTTAGATATAAATAGATTTTTAAAACCATTCCTAGTAAGAAAATGAGACGAGACATGCATCATGCATGATTAGTTGCGGTAAATATCATTTCAGGGGTGGTACGCCGACGAATGACGTATATGGATGGTAAACAATTATTTTAGGAGTAATTAAAGTGGAAATATCTGGAAGAAATACATTCTCAATAACTATGCATACGATTGTATCCGTGTGGTTCCACTTTAGAAGCAAGAATATACTAACAATTAAGGAGGCTATACTAGCAATTAAGGAGTTGTAAAAGCGGTCTATGGATTACTCGACTTGATCACGACTTCTAAAATGTTCTCCAGTTCAAATCTTACCAAATATTCATTAATTTCTCCAAATAGTCTACTATTAAGTGACTTATAATAAAGCAGCATGGTCTTTATTTATTCAAAATATTCGAGAGAAGGTTTGATGATAAGTTAGGCATTTGATGATAGCTGTGAAATAGTGTTCATTTATTATTTACATACATACATATAATCACGCCTCTTTCCCGTAGGAGTAGGCAGAGACCACTTCTTTCCACTTGCTATACTACGATCCTTACATACTTGTTTCGCTTCGTCCACTTTCATTATTCTCTTCATACATGCCCTTCGGTTTAGGGTACTCTTGACCTGGCCTTTTTTCAAGACGTCCCTGATTTGGTCTCGAAACGTCCGCTTAGGTCTACCCCTTCCAACACTTCCATTCACACTCGCCTTAAACACTTTTTTCGTCAATCGTTCTTCATTCATTCTCTCAACATGGCCAAACCATCTCAGCATACCTTTCTCAATTTTTGTCACTAAATCTTCTTTTAGACCACAACGTTTCCTTATCTCACTATTTCTTATCCTTTCACTCAGTTTAACTCCTATCATACTTCTTAACGCTCTCATTTCAACTGCATTTATTCTGCTTTCATGTTTCTTCTGCCATACCCAACTTTCACTTCCGTACATGAGTATCGGAACCAACACCCCCTCATGCACAGCCAGACGAGCCTTGTTAGACACCTTCCGACTGTTCATAAAGGAGTGCAAAGCTCCATTCACCATGTTTCCTGCATTCACTCTTCTTTCAATATCACTCTCACACTTTCCATCTCTTGTAAACTTTGAACCCAGATACACAAACTCATTCACCTGTTCAATTTGTTCATCTCCAATCACAATATTGTAGTCTGTCACTGTTTCTTTTATTATTTCATTTATTATTTGTGATCGAAAAGAGCTTAATCCATTGGGGCTAGACCGCGCGTATGAATTTTTTTAGTATATTTATTTATTTGGAGCTCTTTTATTATTTTTAGACAGAACCTAACGGCCTAAATACTAATATATTCGTTCCCAAAACCATCAAGACATTACCACGCACCATTTCCATCAATATTCTTCTGTGAAATTAATAGAAGTGACGCCACATAATTTCTTCACAGATGTAGATTCCCGAATCCCATTACCACATTTCTAATGATATAGAACAATCAGTTGTATCCGAAACGTCTCGGAGGTGGCACGTTTATTTTTAAACGCCGATGCCCTTCGCGTTATACGTAACACACTACCAGATAATCCAATTAAATGCAATCTAATTAGTGTTTATAATTTTAAATGATATAAAAAAGCTAGTATTAATAAACGTCAAATTAAAAAGTTGAAGTTTGTTTTAAAAGTATTTAAGTTTATTTTAGAAAAAATATTTAAGAAATATCCCAATATAAACAGAAGCTTAGATTAAAGACAAAAAAAAATTACACTATGGAAGTAGATCGGCTTTTATATATTTTTGGCAGCTTCTCGCGTAAGAAGCAAGACAAGCGTAAATCCTTCAGCCAGTCCATCAGTGCTGGGAACAGTCCACTGCACAAAGCTAGACCACCCAGCCAGGCCTTGAATATTGCTCCTCGGACTTCTGCATACGAGGATCGAAGGATACGGGAGTGGGTGTGCGGTCTGTGCAAGAAAGAGTTGGTTGAGCCACGACTGCTGGGATGTCTTCATAACTTCTGCACTCGATGTCTTCAAGGCTTACACCAGGAAGGCGAAGCAGAAGTTTGGGGTGAGCTCGATGGAGGTAAGTTTCTATTTTAGAATTATTTAATGTTTTCTATTTTTTTTATGAATAACAGATGCCAAAGCCTTGGAATAAATCTCTCTTTGAAATAGTACTTTATAAAATTTGTAATATATTTGAACCCGTAAGTGGAATAAATTTGACAAGGTATCAAATCCAGTTCCTTCTTTACCATCACACGAGGCTTTAGTTCAGGTTCCTCGACAATAAATGGAATACTTCAAATGAAAAATAAAAAATACGTTATTAAAATTTACTAACAAAATTTGTAAAAATTTGTCTAGTTAAGATATTCTAACTAATATTATAAATGCGAAAGTGGGTTTGTTTGTTGCGCTTTCACGCCTAAACCGCTGAGCCAATTTTGATGAATTTCAGTATAGTCATAGATTGGACCTTGGAGAAGGACATAGGCTACTTTTTTAAATTCATATGGCATAATAACGTTTGCCGGGTCAGCTAGTATTATATATTTACGTGCGTCGAAAGAAAGCTTATCAGAAGGTAGGAAAAGAATTATCGCATAATGTATACAGATTTATAATAAATGCGATTTTTTCAATTTTCTTTTATTGCTTTAGGACAGCAGACAGGCTGACAGCCCGCTTAGATTTTAGCAGTTACCGTCGCCTATTGGCGTTTGCAACGCCAGTGGCATCGCGAACACGCTGCTGTCGCATAACGGTACAGGAACTTGGGCCACTAATGCCGGAACACAACACAAGGTTATTATGGCGGCATACTTAAAACAAAAGGTGGTCGCCATTCAGACGGGCTTGGGGCCCTACCATGTAGCTAGGGTGGGTTGTTTTGTCGCCTTTTAGGACAGGCCGACCCCGGCTGCATAGGTTAGTATTCTTTCTCGGCCTCAGCGTATCTCGAGCTATGAAATTTTTGTGAAATACTTGTAAAAAGAAATCGGGTATTTCTCATTAAAAATGCATTACTAGGTTCATGTAGCTACATTATCTGGTATGGCTGTTTAAGGGGTTACGTTGGTAGTATATGATCGTGTTTGTGGGTTCAATCCATGCAGGATAAATATTTATGTTATTTGGTTTTCGCCTCGAACAATATTAACTGTTGGTTACATTTTATTGCCAACACTTAAGAAGCTTCGAGCCGTAAACAATATAACCGCACTATCTACAGATACAGTTTAAGAACATAAAAGAGCTATTCTTGAGACTTATGTCGAAATTATCGACTATTTGACGAAATGTTTCCTGACTGGCGCCATTACTGTGCGATTTTTTAATTTCAAAATGTAGTCTCTTTGTTCTTTGAAACACAATAATACATTTAGTTAATTTCTGCGCTTGTTTTAACTTGTATATATATACATTTGGCGCCTCTTTCCTGGGGAGCAAATGTCTAGCCATGCCACCTCGGCCTGTTCCTGGTAATAGGGGTGGATCCAAAAAGTCCTGGCTTGACGTCGTAAAGGAATATATATGCCTATGGACTCACTATCAGGGATGCCGAAGACTATGCGAAGTGGAGAAGAATGAGTATGACAGCTGACTCCAAGCACCAAATCAGAAGTTTGAGTTACAACCGGGACTTATTTTATGACTCCAAAGGGATATGGTAGTATAGGTAGATAAGATATTCTCATTTCTAAATCTAGAAAATAGAACAAGTCAAAAGAAAGTAGTTGTTCAAATTTCTTCAGATAGTATAGATAGCGGATAGCGTTCCTGATAGTGAGTTCGTTGGATAGAATGTATGTTTGTATCGACAAGTCAGCGCTTCTTTGAGACACTGATTCTGCGTGTGTTTCTTACAGAGATACATTTTTCTCATCTCCAGATATCATTAGCGTAAACTCATATGTCAGGGTGGACCTCAAGTCGAAACCTAGCTCACACGACAACTCGTAACTGAAAGTAGATGTAATATTTTTGAATTGAAATCTTCTTTAGCGGCGTTGTGCACTTTTTTGTGATGGGTAAAAAATGATAAACTCGCGTCAGGTCACGTGTCCTGATCGAAAATTCATAAGACGGAGTTTTGCTCGAGTAATACCAAGCTTATTAACAATGAATTAAGGTTTATTGTATAACTTTTAAATGATTGCATTGCATTACTTATACATATCTATTCGAATTGCGACTTTATTACAATGAAATACAGTTGAGTTTTTGAAGTGAAATCTTACTTATTTGAGGACGGATCTATTAGGTCTATTAGAATGATCTATTAAAATGTAATGAATTAACTACATTAACTTAAATAGTATTTTTCATTCTCGTCGCGGTTTATGCATCCATAAGTCCTAACTGGGTTATTGTGTTTAAAAACAATTTTATGTGATTCACGAGATGATTTGTTGAGAGCTTCTGCATCTGGAGAAGCTATTAAATGTTTATAGTCGATTAACAGGTCAATAAAGGGACTGAAAGCACTCGCCGGGTAAAATAGCAGCTAATTTGTTAAATTATTCAGGTAATGAATTAATTTATGAAAAATTTAATATATTAAGATGACAGCTAACAGAGGAGAGTGGTAGGAGAGAACATGTCATTGTGCCGATTCCATATAATATGGGACAAGGTAAGGAAGAAGATAAAATTTTGACATTTTAGAACTCGACTCGGTATAGAATGTTTTATAAATGAACACCCAGACTCGGGAAGGATATCGAACGCGTGATATCCTCAGGCGTTTATGCTTGCCTCACAGAAGTTGTCATATACAATATTATGCATTGAAATAAAGTATTTCTAGGCTTCTCTAGTCTGTCTGACGTAACTTTGTAAGACTTCGTGCCGTAATGTTATTAAATAGGATTGCATTATAGAACTATTTACCTTTGAGGGATGTGTTGTCTAATAAAGACATACATATCTTTGGGACAGCAGAGCTAAAATTCGAATACACGGCCTATCTTGGTCACTATTATTTCAATTTAATATCAGTTAATATTTGGTTTTAGAACGAATAGATGTCGCTGTTATTTTGTATTACCATTTATTGTGAAATTTATTCAGTAGAACTATCAGAAAAAAATTAGTTTGTCTTTTACCATTCTAAAGTAAAACGGTTCTTTAGGAAGAAATAAAATACGTTTATTTAATGGAACTATTTTACAACGAACGTAGCAACAATTGTGTGTGCACCAAATTAGGTCAAACATTCAGCACAGTGTTGTGTCAATATATGACACAACACTGATCCAGCGCTGGTTTTCTGTGCCGCCTTTAATAGAAATCTTTATACTCGTAGCAGTCCCTCAGTTCATTCAGACACCGGATGTGGACGCGAAAGCATATCCGCCTGTGCGTCGCCCAGTAGGGGAACACTGGGTGGTTTTAAAGGGTATATCTGAAAAGTGCGTCTTTCTGTCAGCTGTGGGGCATGGGCACATTTCACCCCACATACCACAGGGTCCCACACTATACTGCTAAACCCCAAACGGTGGGTTATGCATCAAGGAGTTCTTCCTCAAAAACAAAAGGTAATCAAAGACACGAACTGGTTTGTTTCTTAGGA
The DNA here is from genome assembly GCA_963693495.1 of Malacosoma neustria. Lineage (NCBI taxonomy): Eukaryota > Metazoa > Arthropoda > Insecta > Lepidoptera > Lasiocampidae > Malacosoma > Malacosoma neustria. The sequence goes on along the minus strand of OY856375.1, from coordinate 21,435,754 downwards.
ATTAGATGGAAGTGCAGTTATATAATTTATCATCTTATTGCATTGCACCGGTGCAGTGTTTGTATGCCTTGTCAAAGGAGCAGGGTTGTCAGTCTATTTCGGGACGCATTAGCCAAGTTCCGGTGAACGCGTTTGCATCGATGATATTCTAAAAATGTTCATTATGCTCACCAAATGATATGGAACCATTTATTTGTTGAATATATTTACGGTTTAAATTAGTTTTGTTGTTTACATGTGGCCTTGTATTGCGAGACTTATCCCTTTCGTTTTGTTTTTAGAGCTTAGAAACTGTTTTTTTTTTTATGTTTCAGGAACATATTAATTGCTTGCTCATATGCTATATCATGTCAGCTAGCAAAAAAATAATTGAATAATAAATTACGAGCTTTAGGGAAGGGACAAATATTTCCTATGAGCCCGAAAGGAGTTCTGTCATTTATAAGAAAATAAAGTAGTATATGCCCTTCTCCAAGGTCATACCGAATCTCTATACCGAAATTTATCAAAATTATTTTAGCGGCTTAGGTTGAAAACGTAACAGACAGACAGAAATACTATTCACTATAAACACAAACCTTATTTATTCTATTACTATTTTATCCGTGCAGGAGCGGAGAAAGAATACTAACCTCTGCGGCCAGGGTCGGCCTGTTGTAAATGCCGACAAAGCAACCCACCCTAGCTACGTGGCAGGGCCTTAAGCCCGTCTGGATGGCGACCACTTTTGGTCTTAAATAAGCCGCCATAATAACCTTGTGTTGTGTTCGCATTAGCGGCCCAAGTTCCTGTACCCTTATGCGACAGCAGCATGTTCGCAATGCCACTGGCGTTGCAAACACTCATAGGCGACGGTAACTGCTAAATTCTAAGCGGGCCGTCAGCCTGTCTGCTGTCCTACAGGAATAAAAAATAATGTATTATTAATTTACATTTGAAAAATAAAGCAGATTTTCAAAAAAACTAGACCACAAAATACGAAAATATTTCGCCTCAAAATATCAATTCTATCAAACAGTTTATTAACTTCGACTGTAAATAAACGTCGTTCCAGAATTCTGTTTCGTATCACATTGTTATGATTGTGAATGATTTAGATCATTTTGTAAAAGAATTAGATTTAGTTCAAAAAATTAAGAAATATTTTTACACACAAATAATTTTTTGAATTTAGTATCATTTAATCATAATTAAAATTATAAATGCATATTAATATTATAAAAAATGCAATAGTTTATTACTAGATAGTTTAAAGTTGTATTAACATTGCATATCTTTTTTCACAGTAGTATTGTGAAACGTCAAACCGTAAAAATCGGGCTTGTTTTAAAATTTAGTTTGAATGTTTTTAGAACTTAGAGTCTTAGTGTAATTCATGTAATCACATGTTTACGACTTATTTTTATAAATTATTAAGACTTGCGCGTCATTTTTCGTAGATTAGTTGATCTGCTGGTAATCGACAGCAATTATTTATATATGTAAATTATATTATATTTTCATACATAATATAATTTTAAGAAAATATAGTAAATTATAAAAAAATTACAATTTATTAGGAACTCTTTTCAATGCAGGGGCGGATGGATCTGGATATCTACCACACTTGGCCTTTAAATATGCAGCCATAATAACCTTTTTTTTTAAAAGATCTTCCCCACCTCGTCCAGCAGCACGATGGGCCGATAGGCGGACGGTGAGTCCGCCGGGCGCCCTTCCTTCGCGATCAGGACGAGCCTCCCCGTCTTCCATCTGCGGGGAAACCGGCCCGATCGCAGACACGCGTCGAAGAGCCTCAGTAGTCAGGGCTCCAGGACGTCGTGGGACAGAACCCACGCACGCCCCGGTATGCCGTCGAGGCCGGGGGCGGTGTTCTTGGCCTTCAGCCGCTACATTGCTGCCCCCAGCTCTGCCCGGTCCACTTCGGGCACGGGGTCGTCGTCCGTGCTGGGGTCCCTCTCATCCCAATGAGGCGGGACTATGGCGGGAGGCGAGTGCTCAGCCCTCGTGGGGAACAGAGCGCCGACAAAACCATCCACCTGGCGCGGGGGGAGACTCTCGGTCAGCGGGGGCGCCCACGGGCGGAGCTTGCACCGCACCGTGAGCGGGAGCGGGAGCGGGAGTCCACCACCACACTCCCCTCCCGTCAACGCAGGCCACGTCGTTGGCGCCGGAGGGCGAGTAATGACCTCCGGCCGCCGTAGAAAGCGGCGGCGGGCGGCCCCTCGGGGGAGGATCCGCCGCCCGCACTATTGCCGCGAGGGAGAGGGCCGCGTGCTGTTCCGGGGCCCCCCTCAACTCCTACAATACAGGAGAGCGCCGGGGGGACGAAACCCTAACCCCCTGGCGCCAACACTTCAGAAGAGGCCCGCCTTGAGACAAAGGGCGGGCCGGAGCTGGCCCGGGCCACGAGATCGGCAGGCCACATATCCGTAGGCCCGGGCGTAGGCGATAGAAGAACAGCGGGGTTTTTTAGTGGGTAGTCGGATGGCTGAACATCTTCCCCGGAGTCCCACATATCCCTCGGTCCCCCCGGGCCGGGGGAACCCGTCAAGAAAGGTTTTTCCCCGAGACAAAAAAAGCCATAATAACATTGTGCCGAGTTCCAGAATAAACTATCAAAATTTCCAATTCACCTGCGTGGACGGTAGCGCATTAACGGCGCCCCTGGCGTCTCCAACATCTACGATAACTTACTATTATGTGAGCCGCCTTTCTTTTCCACAGCAATAAAAAATAAACTAATTACGATAAAAAAATATGAGCTTCACAGACTAAAGACAACTATGGTTCAGTCGACCAGTGTTTATGTATTGTGACATACTATGTCATCTCACAAATACATGGACTCTAAAACGTGTTTGAATCGTATATTTCTAAATATAAAAGAGACAAATCCAACATTTGACGTAATTTAATACTGATTTTTAATGGAGATGCGTTCTGTTTTGTTTAGTCATATTCTACTGGATTTACATAATATCAATGTTCAATGTTTTCGTATATTACTCGTACGGCCTTAACCCCGGTCTTTTGGCAGCAGTTCATCGACAGCTCATAAACCGCTAAATATTATTAGACAAATGATTCATTCGTTTTACAAGGCTCTTTCATTGAGTGATCGAATCTGTATTATAAAGCCACATGGCGTACGAACTTTGAAGTTAACCGGATCAACGTAATTAATCATTTTGATGAATATAATTTTAAATATAGTCCAAACTATATATAGTATATTTTTCTTACAAATATTACGTTATTATAACTGAATTTTCTTTTAAGTTTATTATAACAAGTCTTCTTCTTCTTCCTCCTGCCCTTATCCCACATTATATGGGGTCGGCACAACATATTACATGTTGTAATAGTTGTGGCTTAGTTTTTACAATCGACCGCCTGCCTGCCTGATGTTAACCCCTTTTGGGGAAAAATCTTTCATCCTTTTTATTTAAATTATATTTCTCGTTTCACATTGAAAGTATAAGACGAAATTTCGATGTCAATCATCTAATATATACTCAAGCGACACTTTTATTGGTTTCTTCTTGAGTAAACAACATCCGAGTGTCGGTTTGGGTGAGCAGGGTGGAATGCCAGGTCACCGACGGGGTCCGTGCACAATTCACATAAAACAATTACGTCACGAGGGCTTCTAAATAGGAAATTCGCAGTGCCGAGCGTCGTCTAATGCTCTTGGTCCTGGATTCCGTTGCGCTTGAATGCAGACATAGGCAGCTTGCGCACAATGCGTCCATCTTCGTATATTTTGGTGGTGGCTCACAGGAATATTTTTCTTGGCAAGTTAGAGGCCTTGCAACTCGCGGCTTCTTTTCACAACAATACATAATCTTCGACGAAGGACATCGTGGCAAGCAGGGATAGCACGTAGGTGGATCTTCACAGCACGTTGTTGGACAAGATATTATAATTATATGTATTATAAAAAGTATAATTTAAATATTACATTTGGAGGCGTAAAGTCAATCAATGTACGAGTAAAACACTTCAATAAAATGACATTAGAATTTTTGCGCGCCGTTATGCGACGGCGCCCTAGCCTTAGTCGATCCCGTAATCTTAATCTTTCCATTTCGATTTGGCTGATTTTTCTAAGCAGTTACCGTCGCTTATGGATATTTGCGGCGCTAGAGGCATCGCGAAAACGCTGCTGTCCCATAGGAACAGGAATCTGGTTCACAAATGGTGGAACACAACACAAGGTTATTATGGCGGCATACTCGTACTTATAGACCAAGGTTGGTTGCCATCCAGACCAGCCCTATCACGTAGGGTTGTTTAGTCGCATTTTACAACAGGTTGACCCCGGCTCTGTGTTAAAGTGACAAAATAGTCCTTATCTCTGACCAAAACCGAAGAGCAATTCTCTCGAGCTGAAACCCTATCAAAGATACTTCAGTGTTGTGAATCATCCATTTCTCCCGTGTCACTACAATGTAGCTGAGCTGTGAACAACATGTTTTAATGAGTAATAAAAATGAACTTCCGTTTACACTAAAACCATTTCATTGCCAACTGACTCACAAAAAATTATTATACAATATTGAAAACACTCGTGAATTGTTTGCTTGTGACATCTTACAATTTTTTTTTATTGCTGTAGGACAGCAGACAGGCTGACGGCCCGCTTAGAATTTAGCAGTTACCATCGCCTATGGATGTTTGCAACACCAGTGGCATCGCGAACACGCTGCTGTCCCATAAAGGTACTGGAACTTAGGTCACCAATGCCGGAACACAACACAAGGTTATTATGGCGGCATACTTAAGACTAAAGGTGGTCGCCATCCAGACGGGCTTGAAGCCCTACCACGTAGCTAGGGTGGGTTGTTTAGTCGCCTTTTACGACAGGCCGACCCCGGCCGCAGAGGTTAGTATTCTTTCTCCGCCCCTGCACGGATAAAAAGAATATATATTAAGAAGACCCCAAATCATCGATCGATTTTTTATTGTTATGGGACAGCAGACGGTCTGCTGGACCGCTTAACAGTGATCAAAAACCGGAACACAACAAAATGGATTCAATGGCTACGAGCCATGTCTAGGTGGTAGGCGTCACCTTTTATAACAGGCTGACCCCAGCCGCTGGGGTCTTCTGCATCACGGAAAGCCACGACACCTAGTTCCACAATATCCAGCAGAGCAATTGTGTTGTGGGAATTAAACCTATGACACGCAGGCGTCCTGACGTACGAGTCATTAAGTCACGGAAGTTATCACTACAATAGTATGTATGTAAAACAAAGTAGCTTCCCGCTGTCTGTCTGTCCCTATGTATGATTAGATCTTTAAAACTACGGATTTTGATGCGGTTTTAGATACAGTGATTCAAGGAAGGTTTATGTGTATAATACATACTTATTTATAGTACAGAAAAGCCGAGAAATTCATAGATTTGTAATGTTATGTACATAACATAACATATTGTTGTGCGCTTAAATCGCAAATGCTGGCTAAACCTTACGAGATAGATCAAATTAATGTATTACGGAATTGTATATCTTAAAAAAATCGTTTTTTTATTGCTATAGAACAGCAGACAAGCTGACGGCCCGCTTAGGATCTAGCAGTTACCGTCGCCTATAGGTGTTTGCAACACCAGTGGCATTGCGAACACTCTGCTGTCCCATAACGGTACAGGAACTTGGGTCACTAATGCCGGAACACAACACAAGATTATTATGGCGGCATACTTAAGACCAAAGGTGGTCGCCATCCAGACGGGCTTGAGGCCTTACCACGTAGCTAGGGTGGGTTGTTTTGTCGCCTTTTACGACAGGCCGACCCCGGCCAGAGGTTAGTATTCTTTCTCCGCCCCTGCACGGATAAAATTGATAAAAAAGTCCGCGATGGCTGAACCAATTTTGATGAATTTCAGTATAGATATATAGATATTGAGGGAATAATGGACCCGAGACGTTGCTTACCCACTCAAAGCGACTCAGTGTACCTGGGTCTGAGATATTATTTCACGTATTGACAATTGCAAGTACTATTGGGATATGAAGTAAATTATGGGTTTCTTTAAGTTTCTCTTTTAGTTTCAGCATCCATCCAACTAGATACAGCCGAATCGAGAGCAGGGTCTGGCGCTGGTTCAGCGGGTTCTGGCTACGAGAGTGACCTCAGGCATTCAGGGTCGGAAGTCAGCTTGGAACAGAAGCCTCAGAAATATGGAATATTTTCACGAAAGGTATCATTATACTTAGTGGTTCCATCGTATTATAGAGGTTCGCTAAACATATTTTATAAGACTTTTGGATGTTGATCTTCGCAAACCCAAAATGTGCAACCCCAAACTTTAGAGGCAACGTAATGCGGAATGCAACATGCTTTCAAAGTTGGCCATACTTAAGCTTAACGTAATTAATCTCAAATTTTAAAAGTATTGTAAGTTTATGTAAGTGAGGCTCTGTAGACCCCAAGGTAATTAGACCCAAACGGAGAAACGAAACATTTGCCTTAGCCCTAAAAGGGTGTCTCACTCAGCAATGCAACGCTTGCAACTTCTATCATACATACTGTTTGTGACCTTTTATTGCAATTTATATAGTTATCTAGTTACCTTAAAGATATCAAATTCGGGGACCGCTCTTATAGTTATAGGTCACTGTTTGGAATCCCACGATGTTGTGAGTAGCGTGAGCAGTTTTACTAGCCTAATGTACAACATTATAACATGGCGGAAAACATCGTTAGAAAACCCGCATGCCAAGATTATCGGTATTTGTTTTTGGAATTTATTGGAGTTTACTCCATAAGAATCGATTTTCATTTATAAGGCGCTCGGTATGAGAAAAATGCGAGAGTTAAATCTACTAATGAATGACCTCGTTACGTTTTTGGTGCGCGTGCACCGGAACACACTAAACAAAACAAAACGATGTATCTCTCAAGGCAAAAATTACTTTATTTGTTACAAATTAAGGTTGATTTCACATTAAATGTTGTTTAACATAATTATGTCTTTTCATTTGTAAGTGACAAGAGTAATTTATTGCTTTGCTCATTTTATATGACGAATGATCGTAAGTATTAGATAATGTTTTGGACGTTTGTGACTTTATTACTAGGTGCCATAGTTGTAATTAGGTTGAACTTAAAACTGTTTTAAAACTTTTTTGTATATGTATATTATTTTCATAAATTTGTTAATTTACCCTTTCATATGGTATTAATCTTTTTTCAGTTAAATAAACTCTTTTTGCGTATGTTTAGACAATCGTACTTAAGTAGTAAACTCCAGTCGTGCGTCGGAGCTGACACACCCAGTTTTTTGTATTGTGTTGGCAATCTGGTTCGGACAAGCTTGGTGGATATACTATCCATTCTATCTAATGGGAGGCCTAAGCTCAGAAGTGGGCCGTTACAGGCTGTTATTGTATTGTCCTAATGACATTTATTAATTTCTTTATTATATAGTTATGATAATAACATATGATATTGTTTGGTATTGTTGTTATGTAAATCAAAATGTTTCTGTATTTCAGGTGTCAGGCAAAACAGTCCAGTTTATCCTCTGTCCGACATGTGGGCATGAGACCCCCCTCCCTTTTGGCGGAATATGTGCCCTTCCCCTCAACTATGTCCTCCTCAGAAAGATGAAGGCCGCGTCTCAAGATAGCTCACAAGTTCTTTGCGACCTGTGTAATAGTGACAATAAGGTAAGCTGTCCATTTTATACTATGAATACGACTAGTGCTACCTTAGTATCTAGTAAGTCGTGGCTTAATGGAATATTCGTGATGCGTGAAAGTGAAAATGTGGAAGTGTGAACGTAGCGCCTATGATTGAAAAATTAAAAATAACAGACTAGTGTGGTTTGGCCATGTAATGCACAGGAAAGAATGCCATATAACAAGGAAAATTATGGAAATGAGAATGGACGGATACAGGAGATGAGGTAGACCAAAAAAGATTGATGGATTGCGTAAAAGATGATATGACAAAAAAAGGTGTGAATGTTGCGATGGTGGCTAACAGGTGGAAGGAAAAACATGGAGAGAAAATATTGTGCCAACCTCGTATAATGTGGGATAAGGGCAGGAAGAAGAAGAAGTTTACCGACGGCTTACCATCTATAAACTTCTGTAAAGAAATCATATTTTTCAGGTGTGAGGTTAATTTAAACAATAAAATACCTCCAACTAAATTCACCCACGTCTGGTGTCTTTAAAAAAGAAAAAATTAAGAATTGGACTGGACTCAACGAAAATCACTGTGTTTTTTATTTTTAAAGTTATTAAGCACATATTTATTTCATTTGTTTGCTACTGAATATTCAACAATTATCGGATTACATAAATATATCTGACTAGCTGACCCGGCAAACGTTGTTCTGCCATATAAATAATAAAATGTCAAAAAATTAAAAAAAAATTTTTGGGGGTGGGTCACCCCTAACATTTAGGGGGATGAAAAATAGATGTTGGCCGATTCTCATAGATACCGAATAAGCACAAAAAATCACTAACTCAATTTAGTTATCTGCCTACTGCCTACCCCCTAAGAACGATGGCGTGATTATTTATAGCCTATGACCATTTCTAGGTTATCATCTATCACCATACCAAATTTCATCAAAATCCGTTCAGCCGTTTAGGCGTGAAAGAGGAACAGACAGACAGACAGACAGAGTTACTTTCGCATTTATAATATTAGTATGGATTAGGCGCCTCATCCTATCCTTTTTTTCCTGCCTACTACTGAGCTAGCACCCGCGCCGCCGACACGTACCCTCGAGTCTTGGTTAAACCCGCACGAGTTTTTATATATGTATTATTATCAACCCGCTAGTTATAAAGGCCTAGATTCCAAACTGCAAGGCCAGCCGTGGAAGGTAGCAGATCGGAGAACCTCAGGTGAGTGGCCGCTCCTGACTTGCTGGGTATTTCCCGCGTGTTTCCCGCACCGCGCCTTCCATCTTTAAGATCTAAGCCACACAATTCTTTACACGGTCTTTCAGCCTCACCAATATCGGTAAAATATAGATTTATTACAAGCCAAATCATATAAACACCTTACAAATAAAACACGTTCAAAGAAACTAATGTTACTCGTGAAAACTAAGGATTTTAAATTGTTTTAATTTAGGCAGAAAATCGTTGTACTCGATGTTTGGTCAGCGTTTGTTCGTCGTGCAGCGAAGCGCACCATCGACATAAAGCAACTTCGAGGCATGAGCTGCATGCGCTGGATCCGTTGCCACCGAAGTATTGCTCGCAGCATCCTAGGGGGGAGCTCACAGTCTACTGTGCTACTTGTCAGCAGGTATCTTACCATAAAACACGGGGTAGCTAAGTAGTATCATACATGTATAATGTATATCAACCTTGAGGTCATGGGTTCGATTCCCATGACATGCATTTTTTATGCACAATATATCTGTAAATATAACGTAATTTTATTTAAATTAAGTTTTCTATCCGTGCAGAGACGGAGAAAGATTAGAAGAAGAGAAGATACTAACCTTTGCGGCTGGGGTCGGCCTGTCCTAAAAGGGGACAAAAACAACCCTAGCTACGTGGTTGGGCCCCAAGCCCGTCTGGATGGCGACCAGCTTTGGTCTTAAGTATGCCGCCATAATAACCTTGTGTTGTGTTCTGGCATTAGTGACACAAGTTCCTGTACCCTTATGCGACAGCAGCGTGTTCGCGATGCCACTGGCGTTGCAAACGCCAATAGGCGACGGTAACTGCTAAATTATAAGCGGGCCATCAGCCTGTCTGCTGTCCTATAGGACAGCAGACAGGCTGATGTGTGATGAGTGCTATAGCACTAAAAAAAATTTGTGAATTATAACAAAATGTATCTATCCATCAATAAAGAAAACATGAGCAAACCGCCAATCCGCATTGGACAGACGTAACGGATCAGCATCCGTTCAGTCTAGGAGGAAAGGTCTGAGCTCGGCAGTTGGACATTAAGCGCTGTTAATATTATAATCACTTACATCCCCCAACTATAACATAATCACTATGTAAATGCTAGTGGCCTCCCAGTGGTCGAGATTCAACTATGATTTATTAAAATTTTGCTGTTGGACAGGAGACAGGGTGACAACCCAGTATACAAGGTAGCAGTGACCTATTAATGTTTACGAAGCAGAGGTACCGCTAACACGCTGCCGTCCGTAGGGTTACCGGAACCTGGTCACTTATGCAAAAACACTAAATTATTATTGTGAATGTGAGATGGTTGCCATCCAGACGGGCTTGGAGCTCTACCAGCTCGCTGGGGATGTTTAATAGCCTTATACTCTTCTCCTGCGCCGAAAGGAATGCATGAAATAACGTTAAAACTTTATTAAAGTACTATTGGTTAGGCGCCTAATCCTATCCTTTTTTCCCTGCCTACCCGCAAGTTAGTTTAGATGCTGCGGCGCCTGACGGTAATTTCGAATAAAACTACTCGACCACCGCCGCGCGTCCTCTTCCTAGCGCCCGCGCCGACACGTACCGTTGATTTTTGGTTAAGCCCGCGTGAGTTTTTATATGTGTTATTATTGTACCGCTAGTTATAAAGGCAGAAACTCAAAAGCGCAGAACCAGCCGTGGAAGGTAGCAGATCGGAGAACCTCAGGTGAGTCGCCGCTCATTCTGACTTGCTGGGTATTTCAGTCTCCTTTCCTTTCCACGTTAATTATTAAACCTGCACTACCTTTGATTCCCGCACCGCGGCTACCATCTTTCGAGAACTAAGCCGCACCATTCTTTAAACGGTCCTTCAGCCTCACTAACTAATGTCAGATACTTTTTCGTTTTAACGTGTTGCTGTAAATTTCATCAAGGACAATTAACTTGCCGATCTTATAACAATATATTTTTACAATTTATGTATATACAATATTCAAATAAAAAACAAATTAAACCATTTACATTTCATACTCCTATCTCACCTCTTAGTTCGATCACCGTTCGCTGAAACATCACCTCGATTTATTTGTGTGGAGATGATCTGACTTTTATTAAGTATGCAACGAGTAAAAATAAGTTAAATATATATTTAAGAGATTTCAACGTATATAGTCACTCATCACGATATCTCTGGATCCATTAGAGCTAAAGATTTGAAATTTGGTAGGAATATTCTTTTCACCGAGTAGAGGTCAGCTAAGAACGGATTTTACGAAATTCCACCCCCAAGAGGGGTTGCGGGGGCGTTAATTATTTATATGGCAGAACAACGTTTGCCGGGTCAGCTAGTAGTATATATTTTCGTTTTTAGTGTCAATGTCATATCAATACCAATCTTGATAAATTTCGGTATAGAAATTTTGCGATGTAACGCCTCTTGATTATTTCTTGTGGGGTTATGTAAAGTCTATGTGGACAAGCCGAACACGATTGAAGCCTTACAGGATAACTTTACACGTGTTATTCGTGGAATACAGGCCGAATGCTCGAAAAAGTGACGAAAAATTGAACCTTCCGAATGGACCATTTGAAACGGAGCCCCGGACAACATTTACATGAAGTTATCTTTAAAACGTAAATGGCAAAGGCCAATTTATCGATCGATGAGGCAAATTTGAGTGTTTTATTCGATTTTTAAAACCTACGCTTAAAAAATCACACATTATATACGACCTTGGAGAAGGACATGGTCTACTTTTTAATTTATATGGCAAAACAACGTATGCCGGGTCAGCTAGTATGTTAATACCATAATTTATAACTTCAGTAAAAATATTGTTGCTGCAGGTGATCTGTCGCGACTGTTGTGTTATATCGCACGGCGGGCACGCGCTGGCGAACGCTGCGCGTGCGGCCGCCGAGCGTGCGCGTGTTCTGCGCGACGCCTGCGACCGCGCGAAGCACGTACCCGAAAATGTTGAACGGGCTTCACGGAATTTACATGTTACCGCCTATGAGGTTGATGTAAGGTTTAAGTTATTTATTACTCAGCTTATAAAGAAGTCCCAAGAGGAAAAGTGAAATGGTTAAATTTAAACAACTTTATAGGACTTCGTGTACATCCAATATATTCTTCAATAGTGCTCCTAGCGTCGCAAACATCTATATGCGACGGTAATTGCTTAACTATTAACACTTTATCAACCGCTAGCCTATTAATCGGCTTTTAGATAAATACGGTTTACTATTACCTTAAATTTATGTTATGAATGTTAGTTTATAAGGCTCTTTTATATAAAATAAATGCAAAATAAAGTATAAATATCAATAAAATTTCATTCCTTTGAAAAAAAAGGAAAAAGGACAACAAAATGAACGGTACTGGGAATAAATGCGTTCGCGACTAAGCCGGTACTTGGAAAGGGGCAGACTTAAAAACGACCGGCCGATAAAGTGTTAAATGGGCCGTCTTGTCTGCTGTTTCTCAACAATAAAAAAAAGAAAAAAGAAAACAAAATATTTATTTTGGAGAACATTCTACATCCACGTGATTATTAAAAATTAAACAAATAAAAGAAGTTAGAGTACAAAAAACAGTGAACAACAATTGGATACTGTTCGGTATCGGGAATGGAACTTTAACAACACAAATGCATAACCACTTGCCTCGGTCTTCGTGCTGCTGGGGCTCTTCGATTATGGCTGTAGGAGGCACTGGCACGAACTACTTTCCATTGCGCTAGTTAAATTCTGTAAATATTGGAATAGAACAACGGAAATCGACGCGACGCGTGCGCAGCGTATAGCGTGTGTTCAGTACAACAATGCATTTAGTGCTTATGGGGTTGCCACGCCATTGCAGTGCATCGGCCATGTTTGTAAATGCCCGGGTTGATGGTTTTAAGGCATTAATCAGGAAAAAAAGCGGCCTCAATGCTACTGCGATTGCGTGGCAGCGCCAACAGCATTCTTAAAATGATTTCAGCCCGCTACGATTGTGCTATTCAGAAGCATTGGATAGCTATTGTAACGGGGAAAATATAGTGTTGATTAATTTAGAATCGCCTACTAACAATTCTAACTTACTGTTAAGAATTTTATTAAATAACTAACCCACTAATAACTTATGGATAAAAAAAATGTCTGAAATAAATGATTATTATTATTATTATTATATTTTGAATGGACGAATCGAGAGATGGCAACGTCGTTGTAGAATAGGGGTGGCAATGCATTTGCTTAGATACGATTAACTCGATACTAGGAAACATTCGTGGTAAATTGATTGTTCTAAATACGTAACAGGTACAAACGAAGTCTTATAAATTTGCTTAAACTTAACCAATAACAGTATCAATGCCAATTAAATGCTTTCTTCTCTAAACAGTTCTAATATACGATCAATTATTTTCCATAACATATTGAAATAACTCTATGGTGATTTGAATTTTTAGATTAGTAGAATCAACCACAATTTTTTTAAATTCAAATCCACATTTCCCAACCAGTCACAAGCGTCGAGAGTGGAAGCAGATATCCAGTCATGGGCTGAACAGTACAGGAAGGTGGTCGAAGCTCATGGAAGGGCTTTGTGTACGGCAGCTGCTCGAGCCCGGGCCAGGTATAGAGAAAGGATACACGAGAAGAACTCTCAACTCGAAGATCGGGTGTTCCAGGCCGAAGAGGCCGTCAAATTTGCTGAAGAGGTCGGCAGATATTATTTATGGTTTATAGAATTATATTTCCCAATAAGAACGTTATAAAAATTCACTAGTCCAGAATTATGTATAATTAAAGTCTATTTAGTTACTTTAGTTGGTGAGTTATAAAATAAAAACCCTCAAATAACAGTTTTCTTCCCATAATTAGTTCGGTCTACCTAATTTTGTAGTTTTTTCGTCTTGTGTGTTAAATTATTGTGATTTTTTAGCTAAACTTAGCTGTGCATATCTACATGTTTTTAATAAGAATGCATGTTTAATATGTGTAATTACTCAATGCTCCGAAATCTTCTAACATAAGTAATCGTTTTAGTAACAGTATAGACTTGTTTTAAGTAGTTTATAATTCTTGAATATATATTTTTTTAATTTATTTATTAAAAATAATAATTTTACAAAACATTCAACTACACCCAATAAACCCGATAGGGTTTGTCTTGGATGCCACAATCTATCTTAGAGTAATTACAATTCATAATAGGTATATATTATTCATTCGCATCCTAACTTTAGTAAAGTACCTACAATTTATTTATTCCTACCGTACATTCATACGAAATTTGTTGAATGACAACAAAATAGTACATGAGATGACTGTATCATAATAATATCAAGAGTGAGTAAAATGGCAATAACATAAATGTCTTATCACACAAAGACATACAGATTGATGTTTTCGGTGCAGTATATGGTAAAATAAATAATTATTAATTTATAGTTAAACGTGGTTAATATAATATAATTGTATTATATTTTAATACAAATATAATAGTATTATTTTTGATTTTACTATGTACAATAAATAATAGTGTAGTGTTAAATTGTGTATTTTATTTTTTATATTTATTTAGTTTATATTTATATTTATTTGCTACACTACGTTGGGTAGTGTTTTAATCAAGTATTCAATATATGATATAACTAGGCAATTATAACGTCGAATTATAAATCGATTATTAACTCATAATTTCAATCAAAAACGTAAACAATACTTACTGAAAGTCAACAGTAATTATATCATTGTCATTTTGTAAAAAAAGTTTTTCTTTTAGTTGCTCTCAGAAGGCAAGGAAGATGAGGTGTTGTCCTTGAGTGGAGCAGTCATTCGAAGACTAGAGGTGGTAACAGAATTACAACCATTGGCAGACCCACCTAAATTGGAGTTACGGTTCGCTCCATTGGCACCCGCAAACCATGATTCAACGCTTTTTGGTAGATTACTGACGCAGGCTCCTGACCCTGAAACAAGTGTGTTAAATACCGAAGGTAATCGTTATATATACACTTCTCATCAAAAAAATTGAAGCACTCCTGAAGTTTCGTTTTGAATGAGCTTAATTTTTTTTTATATTTAACCAAAAATACAAATAATACCAGATAATTGATCATCATCATCATCATCATCATCCGAGCGTTATGTCCCGGTTGCAACCCAAACTTTCGTTTCGGTACCCGGGGTCCGTAATTATAAGGTATCTATCAAATATTAATGTTTCAAATTAAAATTAAATTTCTTTAGCTATTGTGTTTTGTTCAACAGCTATGTTTTTACCCTTTAAGTCTTCTTCAATTGTTAAATGCTAGAAACAAAGATGTAAAACAGAAAAATGTTAAAAAAAGTTTATTCAGTATCTCGTATTTTCTCCCCGGGCTCTTATCACTGCTTCCATGCGGTTCCTCATAAAACAGATATGCGTCACAATTTTGTGTTGTGGGATGTTATTCCACTCTTGTATAGCTGTTTTAAGCTGGCCAAGCATTTCCGGAGCAGGATCTCTCGCTCTGACTCGTCTCTTCAACTCATCTTATAGGTGTTTTAAGGGATTCTTATCCGAGCTTCTTGCTGGCCAGCCCATAACCGCAATACCGACTTCGCGCAGGTATTCATTTACAATGCCTGCGGTATGAGCCCTGGCATTGTCCTGCATAAAAATGAAGTCTTCGTCAATAAAATGTGTGTAGGGTACCACATGAGGTCCCAGACACTCTTCGATGTAACGTGACCCATTTATTGGCGGTAAACGAGGTCCAGATACAAACACAAGTTTGCTTTTTCTATCGGCGCTTATGCCTCCCCAAGCCGTCCATGAACCGCCACCGTAACTGACTCTTTCTTCAATGCAGCACTGTGCAAAACCCTCTCCCTCTCTTCGATACACCTTCTTTCTTCCGTCATTACCATACAGCATGATCTTACCCTCGTCAAAAAAGAGAACTTTACTCCATTGAAGGTATGACCAATTTAAGTGCTCAAGTGCAAAGTTGAGGCGCGCTCTTCTGTGGTCTGTCGTTAATGTTGGGCCATTAGCTTATGAGGTTTCATGCCACGCTCCACCAATCTTCTTCTTATTGTTGAATCGCTTACAGTCAATCTTCGCATCTCACGGAGCCGCTGCTGCAGTTGAATAGAGTTAGTGGAGATTTCTTAGAGAAGCCGACACAATATACCGGTCTTCTTGCTCAGACGTGACTCGATGTCTAGCAGATCCTGGACGGCGAATAAACATACCAGTCTCTCGATAATGCTGATACTCTCTATTGACAGCAGAGAGACTTAGATGCAATCATGCAGCCACAACATGCTGATTATACCCTGCATCCACACAATCACGCTCAGCTCAGAACTCAGTTTAAAAAAATGATAATTTACGCAAAATCATATAATTACATTGATTGAATGCAGAAATTCCGATGGAATACACATTGAAAACAATCTCTACATTCATTTATTGGATGAAAATTTAAATTCAAATTTGGAATTATGGTACACTATTAAGCTACCAACTATTTATTAGCGTATTTATTTAATGATATCAATCCTCGTTTTCATTTAAATGCCTCCAGAATAATACAATAGTGTTTCGATTTTTTTTTATGAGAATTATATAATATTTCTGTGCGTATGTATGTGACTGAACTCCTAAACGACTGGCCGACTTTTATGAACTTTTTCGTGTGTATTAAAGTGGATTCGAGAATGGTTTACAATTCAGTCCACCACATTTTTTATTTATATGGTAGAACAACATTTGCTGGTCAACTAGTAATTTATACATTTTATGATATTATTATTGTTATTTTAGAAACTTTTGGGAATGTATAATAATCGAGCTGCTTGCCATGATTTCATTACTTGCTTAGGAAGAAGTGAAAAGCAAGAAGTGGATTTTTTTGTAGCGGAACAGCAGACTGTCTGACAGGCCACTTAAGCAGTTACCGTCGCCTACAGATGTTTAGGACGCCAGGGGCACCGCTAAGAAGCTGCTATCTGCGCAGGGAAACTGGAACACTTATTAACAACAAAGTCAAAGATTAATTTTACTGTAATTTTGTGAGTTTTATATGTTTCATGTTTAAGGTTTGCAAGATTTAAGAGTAGATGTGGAGCATGAGGCTATTTTACAATTACGAGATAGCAGTGGTGAGAGGATATGGTGTGGGGGTGAACAGGTACATAACATGCATGATTCAAACAGATTTTACGCAATATATCACAAATGTAACACAGTTACACTGATCCGTGCAGTAATTAGTTAATCCGGGCAGGGGCGGAGAAAGAATACTAACCTCTGCGGCCGGGGTCGGCTTGTCGTAAAAGCCGACAGCCCACCCTAGCTACGTGGTAGGACCTCAAGCCCGTCTGGATGGCGACCACTTTTGGCCTTAAGTATACCGCCATAATAACCTTGTGTTGTGTTCCGGCATTAGTGACCCAAGTTCCTGTACCCACCCTTATGGGACAGCAGCGTGTTCGCGATGCCACTGGCGTTGCAAACACCCATAGGCGACGGTAACTACTAAATTCTAAGCGGGCCGTCAGCCTGTCTGCTGTTCTAAAGCAATAAAAAAGATCTCTTTTTAAATAATAAAAATTAATTTCAAGAGAGGATTGTGAAAATCGATTTTCGTAGTTTTTTTGTTATGGCGAAATCTTTTATTAGAGAGGCATGATAGATTTGCCGACAAAATGACGAGTTATCGAATAAAACGTCGCATATTTGTCCCAAATCCGATTATTATAACTATAATTAATAAATCGTTCAATTTCATGCAAAAATATTGGATTTCTTTTTACTTTATTATAAATGTGCTTAAGCTTACTTCAGATAGCTTAGATATCGCTAAGGCGTTTGACTGTGTGTATGGGCCCTCCATTCGAAGCTTCCATCATATAACATAAATTGCCTGAGGGACATCGGTATGAGTGTAGCATAAAAGACGTCATCGACATTGTTGACATGTTAGACAGTATATGTTATATATCGGTAACCCTCATGAGGCGCAGCATTGGGTACGCGTAAATCTCCCCCAGGCAATGGTAGAAGAGTGTCGGGCTAAACTTCTCTCTGAAGTTGAGGATTCGCTCGCGAGTCTCTGAGTGGGGTAAACGAAATTTCGTTCAGTTTAATCCCTCGAAAACACGTCTCTGCATTTCCTGTTAGATGAGTATTTTTAACTGTATTTCTTTCCAGATATATCTAATAATGGTATGGGAATAGTAGAAATATTCAGCATGTATAATGGGGAGGTTGCTGTCTCTGTAGACCTTATCGCCGGTAGCTTTTGGGTCCTTGGCCTCAGTTCCAGTGATTCAGTCTTATATTTTAAAGTAATTTATTTGTAGTTATTTTTAGTATTTTTAATTTTAATATAAAAAACATATTAAAAAATTGTAAAAGATTAGAAAAGAAAATATATAAAATGATAATAATAATAAAAAGCCTTTAATAACAATATAATATTTTTAAATATTTCAAAACTAGTCTCATTTACTAAGACATCGGCACAGATTGTATTCCTTGTGCATAGGCTTCTCCCGGGCTCCCTCTATTGTACTAGGTCTTCAGGCATTCTACTCTAGAACTCCAGTATCTTGATGCCTTCCCTTCTCTATGATACCATGTGAATCTGGGAATATTAATATCGTATAAAAATGAAGGCATTATTGAAGGTGGCTGGGTTCTTCAGGCGACGCGACTCCAGCGCTCGCCCCGCAACTGCAGCCGTCACTGACAAAGCAGATGGCACCTATTCCATCAGATTAACGCCCACCAGCCCCGGAGCATATTTGTTAGCTGTCACTCTCAATAACAAGCCAATTAAGGTAAAAATTTAATAGTTAATAATAATAAAAATGTCAATTGCTGCCTTTATCGGACACTGACAATACGAGTATGTCCGTCACGCTTGTCCAAGGCGAATTGGAGGGTTATACAAACTAGTGCAGCCAGATTATTGGTAAAATGAGCCCCCATTCTAGCACCGGTGAGTGCATATTAAAGAACGTATTGTGACCCACCGTGTGTTTAAAGCTAAGGTCTTAGTGATTTTTTAAAGTTCGTGCAATAGTTATTTTTATATATTTCATTTATAGGGTAGTCCGTTCGCGTGCGCGGCTCGGGTGTTGAAGTCCCACACCGGTACATACCACTGTTGCTCGTTTTGTTCTTCTGGAGGGAAGAGGGATGCCACGTGCGGCTGTGGCGCCACAATGGGGGGTGGATTTAAAGGTATGTTAAGATTTTCAATTATGTATTTATGAATCCTTAAATCGTTTATGCTAAGCGTTCTTTTATTGCCCACAAACTTTCCTGCTTCTTCTTCAATTCTTTGGCTTTCTTTTTGTGAGAAATATCTTAAAATACACTTACAATTCGATAGAGTGCCATTTAGTCCAAAAGCAGACGCCTGTGTTATGGTTATTTGAAAAGTGTTAAATACTACTATCCTTTTTATAAAATAAATACAATAACACAAACAACTAGATTCGTGACGAGAATGGAACTTGTGACCCCGGAGACGTTTCGACAAGCGAATGCCGTTGCGTCATCGAATGAAATAAAGATGGAGTATTAAAATAGAATAACATACATACATATAATCACGCCTCTTTCCCGTAGGGGTAGGCAGAGACCACTTCTTTCCACTTGCTACGATCCTTACATACTTGTTTCGCTTCGTCCACTTTCATTATTCCCTTCATACATGCCCTTCGGTTTAGGGTACTCTTGACCTGGCCTTTTTTCAAGACGTCCCTGATCTGGTCTCGAAACGTCCGCCTAGGTCTCCGACGCCCCCTTCCAACATTTCAATTATTCTATTGTCCCCAAATAGAATAAATGGGCTGAAAATACATTCTTGTCGAAAACTTTTTTATCCGTGCAGGGGTAGAGAAAGAATACTTTGCGGGCGGGGTGGTTCTGTCATAAAAAGCGACAAAACAGCCTTAGCTACGTGTTAGAGTCCCAAGCCCGTCTAGATAGCGACCACCTTTGGTCTTAAGTATAACTTTGTATTATGTTCCGGCATTAGTGACCCAAGTTCCTGTACTCTTAAGGGACAGCAGCATGTTCGCGATGCCACTGGCGTTGCAAACATCCATAGGCGACGGTAACTGCTAAATTCTAAGTGGGTCATCAGCCTGTCCTACAGCAATAAATATATATTAGCATATTTTCTTCATGCAGGGACGAAGTAAGAGCACTGACCCCTGCAGCCAAAAGTAGCCTGTCGTAGAAGGCGATAAAACAACCCTAGCTAGATGGTAAAGCTCCCAAGCTCGCCTGGATAGCAATCACCCCAGTCTCTAAATATACCGCCATAATAAGCTTGTATTCTGTCGCCAATTAACTCAGGTTCCCCTACGTCGACAGTAGGTAGCAATGCTGCACGTCGCGAACATCCATAGCCGTCGGTGAATGCTATTATTAATTGAGGTTCCTGTCTGCAAACTCAATTTTTTTATTCAAAATAATTAATTGCACAATAAAATTACCACCTCTTTAACGCGTTTGGCTGTTACAAGAAGAAGCGGCAACACACTCCCCAGCTACACGTTTAATGTAACGTCGGTGTAGATGTTGTTTTTAAAATACGTCGCCACTATCTTCGACACCATCGTTGGTATTCATGGTGAGTGGCAAAACACAAACTTGGTTACTAGTAGATAGTTTATTCACAATATCTACCAGAGCCGATTCTTTGAGGCGCGACACAGGTGACGATTCGTATCGGTGGTTAGCACTTAACTGACTCTCGTGTACCGCTAGACCTTGTATTTATACGAAATTCTGAGGTAAACAATATTTGCTCGGGACTTTCCTCCATGACGTCCCTTGACTTCACAGCCGGCAATATCAGATGTACTCCGGCTTTATTCCCCTAAACAGCTACTTTGTCATGTTTACATTTCGTTCTTTATTTTGATACCGACGTTCTTTGACTTGGCGCCGACATATGTATTTTTTATTTCATATGATTTTTACGAGATAAATCTCATAGCAATGTATAAGTTGAACAATATGTGTACAATGCTAACAAACGATATAAACCGTGAAGGCAAGGGACCTGGTTGTGTAGATCAAATTTAAGGAAGCCTACATTCAGAATTGGAAGAGTATATGGAGACGAGTAAATAGAAATAATATATACTATGTTCAGGTTGTGGACATGGGCATACGGGGTGGCCAGGCACGCGGCACTGGTCCTGCTGCGGCTCCACCCAGAAGCACAGTCTCTGCACCAAATCGAGAGCAAAATCTCAATTGTATCAATTCTCATTGTAATAAAAACTCAGTGTAAAATTTATTTACAGAAATTGATGTTTTATTTCAACCATCTTGGTTATAACCTGGTGTAAATCCGCTTACTCTCCTCCTAAACCCACGGCTGGTGTTGGTGAGGTCATTGATACTGAATTATTAAAAAATATTACTAGCTGATCCAACAAACATGGTTATATATATATATATATATATATATATATATATATATATATATATATATATATATATATACCTAGTCAGGTCATAAGTATTGTCACACAGCAAAAACTTTTCTTTTAGAATGCTGGCCACAAAAAAGTTTATTGAATTAGAATTTCGAATTGTTCATGAAAATAAAAATGTATAACTTTTAGAATTTTACTCATTTTTAAATGTGGAGTGGACGCTTAAAGAAGACCGTGTTGCAGTTATTGCGTTGCATCGTTGCGGTTACGCGCCAATTCAAATTTTTAACATACTGAAAAATTTGTATATTACCAAAAGATTCATTTATCGTACCATCAAACGATACAATGAAGACTCTAGTGTAGATGACAGGTCAAGAAGTGGTCGCCCTCGGTCTGTTAGGACTCCAGCAGTGATAAAAGCTGTGAAGGCACGAATTCAAAGAAATCCCAAACGTAAGCAGAAACTGTTGGCCCTTCAGATGGGGTTAAGCAGAACCACGGTGAAAAGGGTGTTAAATGAAGACTTAGGGCTTCGGGCATATCGAAGAAAAACAGGACATCGTTTGAATGCTCGTCTAATGGACCTGAGACTGAAGAGATGCCGCGCTTTGTTGAAGCGGTACGCGGGAAAAAAATATCGGGAAATTCTTTTTTCGGATGAAAAAATGTTTACCGTAGAAGAGAGCTACAACAAACAAAATGATAAGGTGTACGCACACAGTAGTGAAGAAGCGAGCAACCGTATTCCACGTGTCCAACGAGGTCATTTTCCATCCTCGCTCATGATATGGTTGGGAGTTTCTTATTGGGGCTTAACAGAGGTACATTTTTGTGAGAAAGGTGTAAAAACGAATGCTGTTGTGTATCAAAATACAGTCCTGACGAACCTTGTAGAACCTGTTTCTCATACCATGTTCAATAACAGGCACTGGGTATTCCAACAAGATTCGACGCCAGCTCATAGAGCGAAGAGCACACAAGACTGGCTGGCGGCGCGTGAAATCGACTTCATCCGGCACGAAGACTGGCCCTCCTCCAGTCCAGATTTGAATCCGTTAGATTACAAGATATGGCAACACTTGGAGGAAAAGGCGTGCTCAAAGCCTCATCCCAATTTGGAGTCACTCAAGACATCCTTGATTAAGGCAGCCGCCGATATTGACATGGATCTCGTTCGTGCTGCGATAGACGACTGGCCGCGCAGATTGAAGGCCTGTATTCAAAATCACGGAGGTCATTTTGAATAAACTTTAATGTCATAAGAATCTATGTTTTGTTAAGTTCATTTTGGTATATGAATGGTTACATAATTAATAATCTTGTTACAATTATTTTACATTAAACATGTGACAGAATTTATGACCTGACTAGGTATATATATACCTAGTCAGGTCATAAGTATTGTCACACAGTAAAAACTTTTCTTTTAGAATGCTGGCCACAAAAAAGTTTATTGAATTCGAATCTCGAATTGTTCATGAAAATAAAAATGTATACTTTTAGAATTTTACTCATTTTTAAATATGGAGTGGACGTTTAAAGAAGACCGTGTTGCAGTTATTGCGTTGCATCGTTGCGGTTACGCGCCAATTCAAATTTTTAACATACTGAAAAATTTGAATATAACCAAAAGATTCATTTATCGTACCATCAAACGATACAATGAAGACTCTAGTGTAGATGACAGGTCAAGAAGTGGTCGCCCTCGGTCTGTTAGGACTCCAGCAGTGATAAAAGCTGTGAAGGCACGAATTCAAAGAAATCCCAAACGTAAGCAGAAACTGTTGGCCCTTCAGATGGGGTTAAGCAGAACCACGGTGAAAAGGGTGTTAAATGAAGACTTAGG
This sequence comes from Malacosoma neustria, assembly GCA_963693495.1. NCBI lineage: Eukaryota > Metazoa > Arthropoda > Insecta > Lepidoptera > Lasiocampidae > Malacosoma > Malacosoma neustria. The sequence goes on along the minus strand of OY856375.1, from coordinate 21,412,582 downwards.
GCTTCGGGCATATCGAAGAAAAACAGGACATCGTTTGAATGCTCGTCTAATGGACCTGAGACTGAAGAGATGCCGCGCTTTGTTGAAGCGGTACGCGGGAAAAAAATATCGGGAAATTCTTTTTTCGGATGAAAAAATGTTTACCGTAGAAGAGAGCTACAACAAACAAAATGATAAGGTGTACGCACACAGTAGTGAAGAAGCGAGCAACCGTATTCCGCGTGTCCAACGAGGTCATTTTCCATCCTCGCTCATGGTATGGTTGGGAGTTTCTTATTGGGGCTTAACAGAGGTACATTTTTGTGAGAAAGGTGTAAAAACGAATGCTGTTGTGTATCAAAATACAGTCCTGACGAACCTTGTGGAACCTGTTTCTCATACCATGTTCAATAACAGGCACTGGGTATTCCAACAAGATTCGGCGCCAGCTCATAGAGCGAAGAGCACACAAGACTGGCTGGCGGCGCGTGAAATCGACTTCATCCGGCACGAAGACTGGCCCTCCTCCAGTCCAGATTTGAATCCGTTAGATTACAAGATATGGCAACACTTGGAGGAAAAGGCGTGTTCAAAGCCTCATCCCAATTTGGAGTCACTCAAGACATCCTTGATTAAGGCAGCCGCCGATATTGACATGGACCTCGTTCGTGCTGCGATAGACGACTGGCCGCGCAGATTGAAGGCCTGTATTCAAAATCACGGAGGTCATTTTGAATAAACTTTAATGTCATAAGAATCTATGTTTTGTTAAGTTCATTTTGGTATATGAATGGTTACATAATGAATAAACTTGTTACAATTATTTTACATTAAACATGTGACAGAATTTATGACCTGACTAGGTATATAAAATTAGTATACCGAATTGTGAATCTAAAACATTTTCGGATCCACTTGAACACACAGAAAATATAATTACTCGTAAATCGGTCCAGCCGTTTAATAGGAGCTGTCCACTTATACACACATTGAAAGAACTATCTATATATTTAAATATATTTTTTTTCATAATTCTATAAAATTGTGGATTTTTGTTTTTTTTTTACCAAAACAATTTCATTAACTTGACATGTATATATGTATTTGTGTAACGGAATTTTCAGACTCGATTTTTACCACTTTGAACAATCAAAAATTCTAAATTTTGCACACTGGTAAAGACCTGATGACAATACACCAAGTTTTATTAACTTTTGTCCCATATCCTTGATCAGAATCAACGCTTTAAATATCTCCTTCTTCCTCTAAAAACGTGGGGTGCTTTATACGATATTTTTAAATTAACTGCATTTCGGAATGAAACTAGTAAAAAAAATTTGTAACGACTGATATCGACCACCTCACGCCAAGATTATTTTTTACTTTTTAGTTTGATTAATTATAATAGCGGGTATATTTAGTTTTTTTAACTTACATTACTTTTTTCTTTTATACAATTTATTACTAACAAATATTATATAAACAACGCTATTAGATTGTTTTAATATGACATAGTTCATTAATGTTCTATACTAAAATTTGAACCAATAAATGCTTTTCTAGAAAGTTCGATTAACGAACAAATCCATTTTAGAAAACTAGTTCGATTCTTATTCCCAAATTATCTCTATATGATTCGGAAAGGGTCCTGCTTTTTCAGACATTGTTTGCAAGGGTTTGAAATAAAAAAAAACCATCATAAAAAAATTATATATCTAAAATACAAATAAGTGTTGCTTAAATCGATTCACAAAGACATATCTTTGCTTAAATTCACAAACCAGCCAACTTTAACGTACGTACGTTTTCGCTATTTAAAATAGTTATATAAAATTCACACAATAAAAAAATGTTACAATTTCCAACGCGATGTAGACCCAAAATAAGCAGAACGCTTGTGTCATGGGTACTAGACAACTAATATACTACTTATATAGTATTATTTTACAAATAAATACATCATACTATTTGGCAGGGGCGGAGAAAGAATACTGACCTCTGCGGCCGGGGTCGGCCTGTCGTGAAAGGCGACAAAACAACCCTAGCTACATGGTAGGGCCCCAAACCCGTCTGGACGGCGACCACCTTTGGTCTTAAGTATGTCGCCTTAATAACCTTATGTTGTGTTCCGGCATTAGTGAACCAAGTTCCTGTACCCTTATGGGCCAGCAGCGTGTTCGCTTGAGTTCGTGAGGCGCTTCCGTTGCATCCGAGCCCCCGAGCAAGAACTACTACTCTCCCCACCCCTCGAATGACAAATCCTCTAGGACAGTGTTTTTCAATCTTTTTGAATACACGACCCCTTTAAGGGTTGAAAAATTCTGGCGACCCCCTTGGGCCATAGAGAGACAAAAAGATGATAAGTAATTTATAAGATTATAGTATATAGATATAGAGTATATAGTATATAGATATAGTTTATGATTTTCTCTATTTTGGTACGTATTTAATTACGACCTACATTCTGTATTAAGTCACAACAGCTTTGAAAATAAGTACGAGGTAAGTTACTAAGGCTGCGTGCGGCTTTGATTTGGACGCCAGTTTACGCGGACGAAATTTCGCGGCGTTGCCACACCGCATTGTCGTCGCGGGTTGGCGCGCATTGACCCCCCAAGTAAAGCTTCGCAATCCTTAGGGGGGTCAAAGATTGAAAAGTACTGCTCTAGGACCAATAATATAGTAAAATTCGTAGGGTTTTGATTCTGATAACGCGAGTATACTAATTATGACTTTGAAATGAAGTTGGCTGGTTTATGAATTAATATTTTAATATAAAACAACCTCACGCTTAACTTATTTCCTATATTAAAAATATAAAGATATTATATACGATTCCATAGAAAATTTTCTGTTACAGACATTGAAATACATCTCTTTGTCGGCTACACCAGACAAATCTGGAAATTTGTATCCTGAAGCTAATTTCAGACTACGCTATACTATTGTGCTATATAGAAGAAGTATAGTAAAGAAGGACCTAATGCTATACTATATAGCATAGCGTTCACATTACGCAATATTATCGCAAGCATTTATAGTAAGCTAAGTTCGTTGTGTCGCTCGTTTCGCTTGCGGGACGGCCGGGGGCGAGGGAGGAAGAAAAGGGGGGGGAAGAAGAGTGGGGGGTGAGGGAGGAAAAAGCGGGGGGGGGGGAGGAAGAAGAGGGCGGCGCGTGATATAGCACAGCAGGAACTCAGCACATCGCACCAATTTATAGCGTATAGTAAGCCAATAATATATAGTACAGTGTGAACGTGTCCTTAACAATGTATGGTGCGCGATATTGTTGTGCCATTATAGCGTAGTCTGAAAGCCGCTTTAGAACACGTACTTACTAAACTTCTTTTACTCGTCTAATACAAACGTTTGTATCGCTGGTACTGCCATCTATTTCCAAAGACACGAAAACATTCGCAGTTTCATTTAACCATCAATAGATGGCGATTGGAAACTGTAATTGCAATGGAATATATTTAAAAAATCTTCAAATAATAGTAGACGTAATTTTATATTCCACATAATATAGACTAGCTGTGCCCGCGACTTCGGCTGCTTTGACGCTCCTATCAGATACTAGAAACTTTTTTTTTATAAATTACGAGTAATATGTATTATCTATAACTATTTTCCAGGAACAGTACCGTCAAATAAAACGTATTTTTAAAAATTTGTTATATAAAGAAAATTTTGTTCGACCCCCTACAATGTGGGACAAAAGTAGCAAGAGATTTATCAAAGTAGCATGCATAATCACTCGGAAATTTGTTTAAAATTACTTACAAACGGAGATACTTGAATTTTATTAATAATGAAATAAAAATATCGCTTAAATTTAATCATATTCAAAATTAATATATTTTTAAACCCCTGTACTAGATGAAAATCTGTAACATAGGGACTTTTTAAATACATGGACAGACAGAACGATACCGGTCTATTTGCGTTAAAACAGAGCCGCGTCGTAAGTCATATATATATTTCATAAATTACGAAATCCAAAAATCTCAAATTATGAAATCATTATTATAATAACAAGTTGTTTAAAAATTAAAAAAAAAATAATCACATTTGTATCACATACGCAAAAATATATGATTCTTATGAATAGAATCATTATAAAAAAAATACTATATTATATTATTAATGAAATTAATTCCATGAAACATTAAAATCATAGTTACTACAATCGCAACAGTGTTAAAATTTATTATATTCTTTTTTAAATATATATATGGAAAACTGCTGATTACAGTCAAATAAACAAATTCTTAAATTAAAACCTTATGTTATTATAAAATAAAATCATTAATCCTAAATGTAAATAGAGTATTTAGTTTCAGTTGCATAGTACCGGTCAACAGATGGCGCTGTATACCGAATTCTATTTATCAGATGATGCTACTTACAATTGCTTTTTACCAACTACCTCTTATTATTATTTTTTTTATTTGGAGGTATTTTACAAAAATATTATTTTTGTTGATTTCAAATAAAGTACACACATTGCGGTTCTCAAAACGCCTTCTAAAGGGCTAAAAGGTAAAACTGTGTACCTATTCGTAATTGATTATCCAATTACTAAAACAATTTCTTTTGCTGAATGTCATAATGGAACATATTATGTCCAAGGCAATTAATGTGTTGCTGAACTTTAAAAAAAAAGGAAATGTAAAATTTTTTACACGCTAAAATGAAAACATTTGCACGTCTATTATTTAGTTTTCGATACTTCTCATGATCTCGAAAGTGATAACAGTAGCAAGACTGCGTCAAACATCCGACATTGTCCGCAAAACGTGATTGATACGAGTTTTGAGAACACACTAATCGATAGCTGGCGCCATCTACAAACACAAAATACACATGCTACCCAAACATTCAAAATATTACCACTATAAAAAGAATATTCGTTCTTGTACTATTAGATCACGCATTCGCTAATGCGTAACCGTCAACAGGTGGCGGGCGCTATTTACAGGCCTAAAGCCGGTACTGGCGTGTAGGGCACCGGATTCGGCGCACACGCCTGTCTCACGCTCATCTCCCATGCGTCTAAAAGCTGGCCCACTGAACAGCTTTTTGGCAACCTGAAAGGAAATTATAATTGAACCTGTCTATCATAAAATTTAAATGTCTGTACCTTCTGTTTGTATGCATTTTTTTTCAGTTAATTGAATTGAACTGACAATAGTTTTTTTATGAAATATTAAAAAATCAAGCAATTATTAATGGTATGAAGAATATTCCACTAAACAGAAAGTGGAATGTGGATGAATGCTGTGGCAATAATCTAGTCACAGTCCGCTATTATGCTATTCTCTTTCAAATGTGACTGTCTTCATCGTACCGTCCCATGTACTAACATGGACAACATAGCCTATTGTTGGTTCGCAGGCAGAGCTGTTCCTCAGATATATTCTTGTTAGGTCTTGTTGTATTGAAAGGCAGGTCCAGATTCCGGTATCCCTTATTATATTTTTATAATAATGATGTGTAAATAAATGCTAACAAAAGTATATAAATAAATGTTGAGACAACAGTTGTGTGAGTCGGACAAATGTGCTACTACTACGTGTCACGTACCGTACGTACATATTAGAGCGGCTTTCTGCAAAAAATATATTAGCACAACACCTACCTAGCACACCTGGCGTCCATGGCGCGCTCGACCCGCTGCAGGAAGGCGGAGTTATGCTGCGTGCGCACGCGCATCCTCGCCGGCGGCAGCGCGGGGTATTGCCGAGGGACGGACACGTGCACCGCCGGCACGCAAGGCAGCCGCGCGTCGTCCAGAGACGCTATCAGGGATATCGCGCCAGTACCTCCCGACAGTTGCATCGTTTCCAGGGACACCTTCAAGAGATTCATGTTGTCATGTCAACTATCCTCAACAAAACAAGACGACCTCTTGGCATAGCGGCTAACGCACGTCGGCACGCTTGCGGAGGTCACGGTTCCATTCCTGTCCAGCGGTGTTTATGTATAATATGTATGTATTTATTTACAAAAGAAAAGTATATATGTAGTATATCAGTTGTCTAGTACCCATAACACAAGTGCTATGCAACTTAGTTTGGGACTAGATGGCGCTGTGTGAAATATCCCAATATAAAAAAATGGATTATTACTGTAGAACACATCAGACAGGCTGACGACCCCTTAATATTAAGCAGTTATCGTCCACAGTGGATGTTTGCGACGTCGAGGGCATCGTTAACACGCTGCTGTTCGCAGATAATAGAACCTGGGTTACTAACGTCGGAATACAAAACACGGCTACTATGGCTTGGAAGAAGGGCTTGGAACATTAGAACCTAAGGTATTGTCCCCATTTACAACATCTACCGACATCTACCGCGGGTCAATATCCTTACTCGGAGAAACATTAAAGGGAACATCCAATACTAGTTCCACTATTAAAAATATTAAACTGATTTTTTTTTAATGCTGTAGTACAGCAGACAGGCTGACGGCGCGCTTAGAATTTAGCAGTTACCGTCGCCCATTTTTGCAACGCCAGTGACATCAGGAACACGCTGGTGTTCCTTTAGGGTACAGGTACTTGGGTCACTAATGCCGAAACACAGCTCAAAGTTATGATGGAGGCATACTTAAGACCAAAGGTGGTCGCCATCCAGACGGGCTTGGGGCCCTACCATGTAGCTGGGGTGGGTTGTTTTGTCGCCTTATACGACAGGCCGACCCCGGCCGCAGGGGTCAGTATTCTTTCTCCGCCCCTGCACGGAAAGCTGAATTGCTGCAATAGCTATATTTTCATCTCTTGATGACGTGTGGCTAAAAAATCAACACGAAGAAGTTAAAAGCGCTTAGTTTTAACGTTTTCACATTCCAGGCATTTTTCATTGATTCTATATTTGTAAGCTTGTCTAAGCTGCATTATATTGTTATGATACTGAAAAACAAGCATCCATATGAAATAAAAAAAAAAGTTTCATTAGACGTGTTGCTGGGGAATTTCTCGCCGATTCTTCTTCTTGTAATACCCAAACACATTGTGAATCGGTGGTAACTTAAGTTAATATTGCAAATTTAATATGAAATACATATTTCATTTTCAAAAAATGTTATGGTTAGGAAATTATTATTTAGAATTAAAAACGTTTGAAAATAATGATTACCTTAAACCTAGAATCCAGCCTGGCGATTTCACCTTGCAGCACATCAGGTATCTCCATTTCCGGTTCTTCTATCTTGGGAACTTTTTGTGGTACGGGTATATTTCTACAAAAAAAAAACAATTATATTATCTCGAAGCCAAAACTTCGACATTGAAGACGGTTAGTTGATAAATTTCAGGTCGTATAGTTGACTGTGGAGTTCCCTATACTGGGTATTTCATTTACGGATAAGATCCAAAATGAAGATATTCCTAAAATAATCAAAGCCACTGTAGCCCCCGAAATATATTAATCATACATTTATGTTATTACACAAATGGAACAGAAAGACACGCATTATACGATAAAACGTCAAAGAAATGAAACTCACTTAATCTCAGGACCATTCAAGGAGTCCAGCGTTGAGCCAAATGTGCGTTTGAGCGTATGGTTCGCAAGGGGCGACTGCAGGCAGTTGTTTACCACTTCCAACAGCGGATTGAAGATTTGCTCCTAAAATAATAAATAATAATATTTTCATCTGTGCAGGGGCGGAGAAAGAATACAGACCTCTGCGGCCAGGGTCGGCCTGTCGTAAAAGGCGACTAAACAACCCACCCAATACTATATTTTTCTTGCTGTAAGACAGTAGACAAGCTGACGGCCCACTTAGAAGTTAGCAGTTACCGTCGCCTATGGGTGTTTGCAACGCCAGTGGCATCGCGAACACGCTGCTGTCCCATAAGGGTACAGGAACTTGGATCACTAATGCCGGATCACAACATAAAGTTACTATGGCGGCATAATTAAGGCCAAAGGTGGTCGCCATCCAGACGGGCCTGGGGCCCTAGCACGTAGCTAGGGTGGGTTGTTTTGTCGCCTTTTACTACAGGCCGACCCCGGCCGCAGATGTTAGTACTCTTTCTCCACCTCTGTGCGAATAAAAAAATGTACATTTTATATCTTTATAAATGTACTAGCTGACCCGGCGAACTTCGTATCGCCATATTTTATTTCTCTAATCGCAACTGAGGAAATAAAACCCTTCCGGTGAAATCAAACAGCGCCATCTATTGGGTGTATTTGCAACCTAGATGTCAAACAATATTGAAGAATTTTATCGATGAATCAACGTTCACCGCCATCTATGAGAACTTCATAAAACTAAACAGTAAATAAATACTTGCTTATGAAACAATTAATTGATACATTTTATTCGTTTACGTCGTTCACGACATAAGCGAATAATTGAGATGATAACTATCCTATCCAGTAAGTTAGACCAAAATATGGGTACATGTGAAATTTGATTGAAATCGGTTCAGTAGTTTTGGAGTTTATTGGCAACATACATCGTGACACAAGATTTTTATATATATAAAAGATAGATATATCCAGATACTTACTTTTCCTGTAGCCGGTAAGCCCACCCCGACACCCACACCTTCACCTCTCTTGAAGTCTAACTTCTCCAATACTACTTCACATTTAATCAATGTCTCCAACGGCATCCTCTTATTTGGATTCGAGAGGATATCAAGTAAATTCTTCATTTTAGTCAACTTCTCCACATCTGAACGAAGCAAGCAAATTAGTATAAATTAAGAAGAGTCTCTTCTTCAGATCTTGTCTTATGTACAAGATCTGAAATAAGGAAATCCGTGAGAGGACATTGTGACGAACACAACTCACAAAATATGAAGTGACAACGGAAGCTTGAAGCAAGACCCATGAGATATGGAGCAAATGATTAATAGCGGAACAAACCATTGGGGATTGGCTCAACGTTTTTGGTTAGTGAAAGCACAGGACCAGCATTGGCAGCGAGGTACCACCAGGAGGAGAATGGGGTCATCTACGAATCATCTGGTCACCATATATATGTTACTTACTTCACAGTTTCATCTAAAGTATAGGGGACGGGCTCTGGTTTATACTGTTGAGTATTTTCATAGGGAAAAATTATTGCTTTATGTGTGGTCACACTTTTTTTAACCCTTCAACCGCCAAAGAAAGAACCTAGTGCCATTTTTTTAAGGTTATTCATTTAGAGCATGTCTTTTTTCCAGAGCCTTATATTATTAACCCTATAATAACTTTGTATTGTGTTCCATGTAAGTAATGGAACACAATACAACATCATATAAGTATTTTACTTCTGTAGGACAGCAGACAGACTGACGGCCCGATTAGAATTTAGCAGTTACCATATGGGTGTTTGCAACGCCAGTGGCATCGAGAACACGCTGCTATCCCATAAGGGTACAAGAACTTGGTGGGTCACTAATGCCGGAACACAACACAAGGTTATTATGGCGGCATACTTAAGACCAAAGGTGGTCGCCATCCAGACGGGCTTGAGGCCCTACCACGTAGCTAGGGTGGGTTGTTTAGCCGACCCCGACCGCAGAGGTCAGTATTCTCTCTGCGCCCATGTACGGATCTGCTATTCCAAAAGCTGTTGAATTACTTACTTTCACCCTCGCTGACCATCCGTGTCACCATCCTGCGCAACGGTTCGATGTATTTAGACAGCTGGCGCACTTTTTCGCGGTAAGCGGCCTCCTCGCCGCCGGGAGACGCTACTCCTGCGCCCGCACCCACCGGCGTGTTCAGGGATGATGACGGCGACGCCACCATGCCCATTCCAACACCTACCCCGACTCCTACACCCCTATAAACAAATCTCATTATCATCATCATTGGCAGTATCATCATCATTGGCATAAATTGATTACATCTTGTGACTCTATAAAGTATATATATTAGTATACAATAATTTCATTTGCAACACCCAGACTCGAATCAAACCCATGACCCCAAAACAGGAGAAAACTAACACCTCGAAGGCGAAGGTCTTTGGAAATTCTAGCTAAATTCAATTCATTACCTTTGCTGCGGTGCAACATGGTGTTGAAGATGTGGGGGGGCCGAAGGCGAAGGGCTCCCTACACCGCCACATCCAGCCAATCCACTGAGGGTAGACATGGGAGATGGCATTGCGCTACCCATAACACCTATTGACATAAGCTAATTGAATAAAAGGTGTACACCACCATAACATTTTACCCACCTATTCAGCTGAAATATCCCTTACATAATAAATATATAGATATATTTATTTTAATTTCCTCATTTTCGGCAGCAAATGATTTAATAACATCCACACAAATTCCCCAAAAACTAATAGTTATTATTTTAATTGAATGTAGGTAATTTCAGAATGAAGAAGCGATTTTGTGAGAATAACAAACATCTCATAACTACCCACTACTGGTTTAGAATTTCCCTGTTTTTTTTAAATTGTGTAAGACAGTAGACAGGCTAACGGCCCGCTTAGAATTTAGCAGTTACCGTCGCCTATGGGTGTTCGCAACACCAGTGGCATCGCGAAAACGTTGCTGTCCCATAAGGGTACAAGAACTTGGGTCACTAATGCCGGAACACAACACAAGGTTATTATGGCGGCATACTTAAGACCAAAGGTGATCGCCATCCAGACGGGCTTGAGGCCCTACCACGTAGCAAGGGCCGACCCCGGCCACAGAGGTTAGTATTCTTTCTCCGCCCCTGCACGGACAAAAAAAACTGACGGTATATCCGATCCAGTACACTTGTTCAAGAATTGGCAAGTTAGAAATCAGTATCTCAATATCTAGGCTGCTTCACTATGATTTTCATCACCATCGGTATATGTTAATTACGAATATATTATGAAATTTAAGCGAGTTAAAACTGATTAAGTAATGCATGTCATTATGGGGTTTAAACCCCATAGGTATGCCTATAGGTTGGTCTCAGTGTGAAACCATATATCTATGAAAATATTAATATCTACCAAATTCTTTTAAAACAAATGCAGACTTTTTAACTGTATTAACTAAGTTCCAGGATAAGATTAGTTAGTTGAAACGCTCACCCATGTTGACAGGACTAGGCCCCCCCATCCCAGGTGAGGGAGCACTAGGCGAAGGGCTCTGACGAAGAAACTGAGCGGGCTGTGGGGGACGCGGAGCGTATCCCCCTCCGATCATGCCCACATCCTGCTTGGAGGACATGCTCCTGTTCATCTGCAGGAGATTAAGGTTCACCATCTGGTTGTTACCCATGCCACCCACTGGAAATATTAACCTTCATTAGTATATCTGAGCGAAAGAAAATGTGATTAGACAGACAAAGTCCAGCCTAAGCTAAACCCTATTTCATATGATTTATGATGTAAATCTGAGGTCAACTTAAATTGGGAATTCAACCTACAAAATCCAGCCTAAGCTAAACGATATTTCATATGATTGATGATATAAATCTGAGGTCAACTTAAATTGGATTAAAAAAATTCCGAAACTAATTATTTTTAACTAAAACTTTTCTTTTTTTAAATAAAAGTAGCCTAAGTTACTCCTTGTTACATCAGCTATCTGCCAGTGTGAGGGCCACATGCTGTTCCGCGGCCCCCCTCGACTCCTTAAAGAGCTAAAAGAAGAGAGCGCCGGAGGGACAAAATCCTGACACCCCCCTGGCGCCAACATTAAAGAAGAGGTCCGCCTTGAGACAAAGGGCGGCCCGGCGCCGGCCCGGGCCACGAGATCGGTAGACCACATATATCCATGGGCTCGTGCGTACGCGATAGGAGGACAGCGGGGTTTTTTAGTGTGTAGTCGGATGGTCTAACATATTTCCCGGAGTTCCCACATATCTCTCGGTCCCCCGAGCCGGGGGAACCCGTCAAGAGGGTTTTTCCCTGAGACAAAAAAAAAGCTAACTGCCAGTGAAAGTCCCGAAAAAAATCGGTCCAGCCATTTTAGAGGTTAGCTGGAACAAACAGACAGAAAGATAAAAATTGTAAAAAATGTTGTTTTTGTATATGTACCGTGTATACATCGAATGCACTTAGTAAAAAGCGGTTACCTATTTTAATATTACAAACAGACACTCCAATTTTATTTGTATGTATGTATAGATGTATATTATATACATATTGTAACTAGTGACAAGTTTAAAAAAAACCTCTGCATAAAATGAATTCCAAAAAAACTTACCCATCTGTCCTGGCATTTGTCCTTGCATATTATTAGGAGCCATGTGGCCACCCATGCCCACTTGATTGCATGGCATCTGCCCCATGGTGTTGGCCCCACTCATAGACACCGGCATGGCATTGGCCATGGACATATTGGGCATCATTTGCCCCTGCATACCAGGCCCTTGGAGTTGACTCTGCAGTTGACTACCCATTGGATTCATAGGTGACATGCCCATGTTACTCCCCATTTGACCTTGATTCATGCCCATGCCCCCCAACTTTTGTTGTAATTGCATGTTTATTTGTGGACGCTGATTTAATGTTTGAAGTAGATTAGACGCAGTTTGTGCTGAGGCACCCTGTGACACGATAGGTCCTTGTTGCATTTGAGCTTGCATTCCACCCATTTGGTTTGGACCCATAACACCTTGCTGCTGCATTTGACCCTGTCAATTTTTTTATAACTTATCTTTAATTCACCATAAGTAATAAATACTTTAAGAGTTAAAGTATAAAGTTATTTTATAAAATTTAGCTATAGTGTTGTGTGTGTCAAGTCCTTTATAAAGGCATAACATCTCACAAGCTATTTTTTTATTCTGTTATGTATTAATAATAAGTTAACTAATAATAGTATCCGACCGAAAGTTCGGTTTCGGTTTCAGCCGAGTTTCGGCCAAAAATCAAGTTTCGGCGGCAGTTTCGGTTTCAGCCAAGATTGGCCGAAACTTTTGCTGAATCCGAAACTGATTTCGGAAGTAGCAACACAACTTAGTCAGTGCGTTATCGCCCGACGCAAGTCTCAGTCTTACCTGTCGGAGCCATTATTACAACGCAATGCTGACATATACAGTTATTGGAACAGCAGTCAATATCCTATATTGAGAAGTGCAGTTTTAAAATACCTTTCAGCTCCACCTACCAGTGTCCCGAGTGAACAGCTGTTCAGTGCTGCTGGCCAAATATACTCGGATCGTCACAATAATTTACGTGGCGGAAACGTAGACAAACTGCTTTTCTTGGCGTACAATATAAGTCTTTAATTATGAATATTAATAATACGAAAAACCAAAAAAGTAACCCTAAATAACTGTTTTCAATCTAAATGTTTACTGTAGTTTAGTAGTGAGTTACTTCCATTTACTACACTAAATAAATGTAAGTATGACTGTCCTACTAATTGTGATCTAGGTATCTTTGTTAATTCTAAATGTGCGATTTGATTATCTTTGCTGAGACTGGAACTAAGAGTGTAATAATAATTTTAGTAATTATTATTTTTATATAAGAGGTATAAGTACCTAAAAGAGATTGATGATTCTTCTAAGTACAAATACAAACCAAGTATTAATTAATAAGATTTCAAAATACCAATACTTAGTATTTAATGAAACAGTAACAATTAGTGATTTGATTATTGATAACTGATAAACATTTTGCTATGAGAACTTAATTTGAAAAAATAATAAAAATATTATTAACATTTTTTTTATATTATATTAAATAAATGATTACAACAAAATTAATATACTGTGTTTCCATTTCATGTAGTAATTTTAAATAATAATGTGTAAAATGCACCAAATTTCAGTATTTTAAGGAATTTTATACCACGTGAGTGAATTTCGGTTTCGGCCGAAACTGAACCCACGGCCGAAAATTCAAAAACCAGTTTCGGTCGGACACTAATTATTATAACTCAATAGTGGTGATACAAAACTGTCGTAATAATTAACCATTAGTATGCAATGAACAGAAAAAACGTAAAAATTAAATTTTTCATAAAATTAATATTTTATTTATATTTTAATAAAAACAGTATAAATAACTTATTACCTGTGGTCCCCCCATATTCATCATCTGATTCCGTGTGCCTTGTGAAGCCAAGGTTTGCAATGCATTGATGGGGTCTTGCTGCACCCCGCCCTGGCCACCTTGCTGTGGCTGGCCTTGCATCTGGACTTGAGTATTAGGCCCTTGTTGGCTCTGGTTGGGCCCTGCCATATTTGGGGCACCTTGATTCTGTTTGGGTGCTGGAATATTCATTTATTTTTAATACATATTCTTTTTCACTGATTTATTTAATGTAGGACATTATTAATTCACACAACATAAGCCTTTCAAGTTTGTTTTCTTTATAACAACAATATTTATGAAATTGACACAATTTGATGTTTGAGCATGGTTTTATATTTGATTTCCAACATGGCAAATTTGGGCACTACCCTTAATTTAAAAAGAGATACGTAAGTAAATTGATTATTAAATATAATGTAATAGGTAATAAGAAATTAAAATTATTAATAATTATGTATTTATTAATAATTATGTATTTATCAATAATTAATAAAACTTATAAGGCGTGTTTTTGACCGGGACTACCGGTTGACCTTAAATGATGTTCTAACCGCGCGCTCTCCGACCTCTATCTCGAAAACGATTCAAGATATTAAAAAAAAATTGAAACAAAAGTTTTAGGGAATTTAATCCTCTACAATATTTATAATTATAATAGATACAAATAGCAAAAAACCCATAGGAAACGAGATATTTGCAAAAAATGTGCAAAAAGTATTTTTTGATCCTTGTCACCTTAGATTTTAATAATCGCGTACACCCTACCATATGTTTGTTTGGCGACAACTTTTAGGATGTCAAAATACAAGTTTATACGAGTTTATAGCTGGTATTCTCAAATTCCGAGATACAATTTTGACTAAGACGACTGGACTTATACGAGGGGCGGTTGATAAGTTCCCGGCCTAAGGTACTTATTGAAAGAAAAATTGAGATGTATCAATATAGTCTCCCTCAAGTAAAATACACTCCTCACATCTGGCATACAATGCTTTTAAACAACTCAAAAAATATTCTTTGTCTTTGTCCTCAAAATGACGATCTATGTATGGCAACTTTCATTTCGTTGTCATCCGAAAACCTCCAGCCCGTTAGTCCTTTTTCAATTTGGAAAACAGGAAAAAATTGCTAGGTGCCAAATCGGGATGTACAATCCATCGGTGGCTCGTAAATTTCTGAAAACACCGTGTCTTTCAAGGCCTGAACACCTACGGACTTCGTAACACTGCTCGCACATAGCATCAGCTTGCCGCAGATTCTTCGCCTTCAGAAGCATCTCATGTACTCAACTCTCATGTACACAAGGATTTTATATTGATGACTTGTGATCATGCCGTTCAGTTTCTGAAGATTCTTCTCTTCAGGATGAGCTAATATCACTTCTGAAAATCACAGGCTTTGATCTGCAAGTGGGCTAGCAATAAACCTGAGTTGCTTTCTAAGATGTCTGAAGACCAGATTCATTTAATATAAGTATTAATTTTCAAGGTAATCCGTTATCATCTTTGAAGGTTTTAGGCCTGACTTAGCTGCCTTCATCCCATTCTCTTTCTTTTAATTACAACATGATAGATACAAAATAGCCAAAGCAGTCTGCATTAAAGTTACTTACAAGTATATTCAACCCCATTTTATATCACCATGCACTTTTGTTGCCAAGTATATCATGCAGGATTTGTGGAAGCTAAGTCTAGGTTGGGACGATCCTATCCCAACTGAATTATCAAATAAATAGATGAAGTTTTTCATCAAACTACCTTTATTTATCTGACCTTCGCATACATCGACATCTTCTTATTTCAAATTTTTTTGACGTTCAACTAATTGGTTTTTTTGACGCATCTTCTCTAGGACATATCCTAGAGCATACAGCTCGCTGGTATTTCAGAAGTGTCGATACACAGGGTCAAGTTAAAGTAAGGTTACTAATGAGTAAGTCCAGGGTGGCTCCAATAAAACCTTTGCTTTCTATACCTAGGTTGGAGCTGCAAGTGGCCGTGATGATTTCGAATTTTGTTAGTTTTATCAAACAAAACTGCAAGGACTTTAATTTTTCTATAGTCGCTCTTAGTGACTCGACTATAGATTTATCCTGGCTTCAAACACAGCCTTGCATATTAAAAACATTCATTGCTGATTAAGTAAAATAATTGAATCTGTGTCATCCAGCAGCACCACTTAAGAATCTAAGAAGCGAAAATAATATTGCAGATATATGCGCTCACAGTCTTCTCCCTTATCAATTACTAGCTGTGCCCGCGACTCTGTCCGCGTGGAATAGTGACTTTGGGCAGCATTTTCTGGATAAATCTTATGGTTTTTAGATTACAAACCCTATAAACCTTAAAATATAAATAAATGAAATTTGCAAACAGTCAGTGTTATCGAATGCAACTGTTACGCCATGCACCTCCGGAATACGTGCGTTCGAACCTACAAAGTCCAGCCTAAGCTAAACCCTATTTCATATGATTGATGATATAAATCTGAGGAAAAAGTAGAAATTCTTGACCATCCTCCATACAGTCCTGACCTAAGCCCTAACGATTTCTTTACATTACTAATTCTAATTGGAAATGTAATTACTAATTCAAATTTTAAATTGGAAATGCAATTACTTTCAAGTCAGCCATTTTGAACGCCAGTTTGAGCGAATGGAAAAGTGAATTAAGCTATGTGGGGAATACTTTGAAAAACAATAAAAAGTACTATATGGTTCTAGTTGTTTTTTTCTTCAAATGACAAAACTTAAAAGGCATGCTTCATAGGTAGTTTGGTGAAAAACTTTTTTTTATTTTATCTACTTTTAGTCATTTATATAAGTTTGTAGTATTTAAGTTTCACCCTTATAATGTTTGGTGCAATAATAAAGCAATTTAATTTTAATCTGATTATTAATATAGAAATTGTATGAATATACTATATTCATTGTTTATTATAAAATTATATAATGGATTCAATTCATTATATAATTACAAATTCCTTTGTAATTATAGTGTTGTGTCGAAATATAATTAACAAAATATAATTAACATTTAATTAACATATAATCACCAACACCCAGTTATACTGCCAAGAAATGACCACTAAAATGATAATTAAATATTATCATAAATTATATTTACATGTAGGGCCAGTAATCACATTGGGGTTTTATGTAAACAATTTTGGATAATCAATGCTCCAAATGTTATTTGATTAGTTTTATCAGTGTCATAATTATGATAGGTCCATAGCTCATCCTGGTCTTTGTGAGTTTATATATTCTGACTATGATGTTACAATCTTTTTTAAAGTTAAATCTAATAAAAATGCAATCTTGGATGGACGCAATTCTACTCGCAATATAACTTGGCGCTTCCTTCCTGATAATGCAGCATCCATGGGTGGTATATGGCAGGCTGGTTTCAAGTCAACAAAGCATACCGTAGTACTGAAGTTAAATCACTAACTTTTGAAGAGCTGACTACAGTATTTTGTAAAATCAAAGCAATAATGAATTCTCAGCCATTATGATCCTGATGAATTCGATGTTTTGACTACGGGTAATTATATGTTGTGTCAGAATCTACTGGTGATCTAGTTTATTTATCTAAACCTCTCAGTCTGTCCTATTCTTATCATTTTGCTGGAAATCATCATAATGATTTCAGTGAGGAGTATGTTTAATCCTTGCATAAAGGGTAGTTGAGATCTCAGCATGGGATGAAGGTAGTTTCCGAAGAGCCTCTAAACACACAAGAAAATCAACCTACTTCAAGATCACATTCTACACCGTGCGCATGCGCAAATGGCTTGTTATTTCTTAGTAACTTTCATTGTACCATAACATTGTGTGTTCAGTGTCTAGTTCATGACATTTAATTGGTGCTGTGCAACAGTCCCTCCACGATCGGACCTGAACCGAACCAGGAAGAAGTGGAAACGAAGTCAGTGTAAATTTCTTTGCCCACAGCAAGGCATCACATATCTCTAAACACCGCTCCTCTCTGCTGCTGCCCTCTCATACAGTCCACTGCTCTCAAGCTATCCCTCACACCCTATTGTACAGTGCACTCTCAGTCTGTTCTTGTAAGTTTTAATGAAATACAAAGTACTTACACATCTCTCTAACATGCAAAATGAGTTTGGCCACCATGTTCATGTAATCTTCCCTGCTCTTGGCCTTCATGAACACATGGTTCTCCATTTCACTGCTATTCCTTGCTACTTGCATGCCTGACCGTTGGATAACTTCATCACTAAAATTTACAGTTAATAATTAGTTTGGATTACTATGAACTCAACAATTCTTTATTATAATATAAGGGAAATTCTGTGAATCATCATAGGAAATAAAATAACATGCAATAATGTCTTTGTATTTTGCATGTAACTAAATAGTTTTAATATTAAACAGAATAATATACAGCTGGTATGCCCATAAGGTTTATATAATAAAAAAAAGCTATTTATTTTCGTTGTACAGTATCACTTCATTCCTAGATTTTAAAATCTACAAATATTTAAATACTTACATTTTTGATACTACACTTTGGCGAAATGGCGCCGTTTTCCAATTTTCATCGGCAGACATCGTTGTAAAAATAAATAATTCACATACACTAAAAGTTTTAGACAAATTAACACAATCTTAACAGGATTGAATTCAATTAAAATAATATTGAAAATCTTAAAACATCCAGATATTATAAATATTTACAAGAAGCCCAAGGCCACAGACTATTATGATACAAAGTAGTTAACCACACAATCACACAACCACAGTTGCAATCTTCCACAAATAAATTTAGAAGAGTACGTCAGTGTTGCCACATTCCAATTCGATTTTTCGATAAATCTGAATCAAAATGTCAAAAAATCTGTATACAGATTGTATGGGAACAATATGCTTTATTACTAGGTAAACTGACATACTAAAGACTATCATAAATAAAATATATTTATTACTTTTTGTACATATTTTTATTCATTTTGGAAATCAAATTGTTATCGATATTAAACTTATAACATGGCTCATTATTGAGTAATTGTTTGGTTAAAATTAGTCCCTCCATCCTTTCAGTACCTAAATGGTTTCTAGTTTTAGTTTTAATCAAGTTTATTGCAGAAAATATCCTTTCAAACGCAGCAGTAGAGTGAGGAAGGCATAATAATGCAGAAACTAGTTTACCAGATTTTATAATAGCCGTTGTTTTTGTACGGCCACAAGAAAGTTCTTTTGCGATGGTGGAATCCTTACAGATTGTTTATATCAGTTGGGGGAAGTGTTCAGTGACATTTATAGAAAGGTTATGCTCAGCAACAAACCACGAAAGTAAAATTTCGCCTTTCTTTACATGTCAGCAATATATGTTTTTGAAAAAAAAAAAACAGTAACTTGCTTTTGAATGGTAGAGGAACTGGGAACCGAGCTTAAGTGTTTAGCAGTTTTCATTTGTCGCACAAGATCATTTGTTCCACCACTTCCAATCGAAAGATCTGAAACAAAACTTATAGTAAGCGTAATCTTCTCTCTTTTGACTTGTTGTTAACCATGATTTAAAATAGTTCTCTTCCAGCCAGCGTTGATAAAAAGGTTGCGTATTCCGAGACTGTTTGGACAACTTATTTAATTATTTTCTTTAAATTCACAAAATAAACAAAACATCTATGCACAAACAAAACATAGTCGTCGACAAACAGTGACGTTTATTTCATTCGATTAATTCACTCATTGACAAATTACATGTTTCAGGAATTCCTCTTCCGTAAGCCATTAATGTTGCCTATAAGTTGACAATGGTTCACCTTTATCAACAGAAAAAAAATTCAAAGCAAAATTAACTCTTATTACAAAATAAAAATGGTACTTATATATTAGATTTATTAAAAAATACGTCCTCATCCTAAAATCTGTATAGGTATAAAAGTTAGCCAATCGTGGTCATAAATCTGTATAGATACAGATAAATCTGTATATATTGCAACACTGGAGTACGTAGTAGGTACAGTAAGTTTTTGTCATGGAACTCCATGGTTTTTGTTCATTTATTAGGTATTACCAACATGCAGACAGTGCACTGTAGAGGTGTGTAGTTCCGGTTCGTAATAGTTCTAGGAACTATGTCCGCCATTGGAAACATGTATATCCAATCCGCTGCGTCAAATTAAACAGTTCCATGTCCATGGCCTTTGCGATGAGAACGAATCGTTTCTGAACATGTACCGAACCGACCGACAACGACCGAATCCTCCCAAACCAAACAAATATATCTAGAAACTACTGGAAAGTTCCGTCTTTTTGTTAGTTTTCCGCACAATGCAACTATTAAGCTTTGCGTTAGAGACGACAATTGGTATATTAAATTTTTATTTCTCGTTCGCATGACCTTGACTCCCACTTCGTTTCCCATTTTATTTAACAAATATTTATGTAAATGTAATTTCAGTTATCACTTCGCATTTGTCTTTATTATACTATATTTACTGAACGTAGTGATAACTAATTATTTTGAATACTTATTTTTTAATTGGTGTATGCATTGTAATTTTGTAAGTAGTTTAATATATTAATTAGATATATATTTACTTACGATAGATTACTACTAAGTTTACAGTACTTGGATGGATGACCGCCTAGGAAAATTGCGTGACAGTGGATTTATGTTCTTTTTTATATGTTTTATATTAACTTGACCTGTATGTAATGGAATTTTTCGGAATTCGATTCGATTTTTACTTACTTTGAACAATAAAATCAAAATTCTACTGAAACGCCATCTGGAGCATAATTAATAACATTGCCAGAAGATGGCGTTAAATTAATAATATAGCTGGACGATGGCGTTAAATTAATAAAAATATTTAGAGATTGGATATTGATAACAAATAAATTATATTATCACGCGTTTATTTCATTCATAGTTAATGAAACCAAAAAGTTAATAAATTATTGTTAAAAAAACTAAAAAACACGCTTTTATAAAAAATCAAACTAAAAGGTAAAAAATAATTTTCAATAAATTTAAATTAAGGATAGTGGGATTAGCAAAAAATTAATTTTATTGTAAAAAAACGTGGGGTGCTTTTTGATATATTCAAAATAATAATTGACAACAAGCATGTCTGCGAATATGTTTCCAGACATGGTTTCGATAGGGAAGAGAACCGTTTCATGTTCAATCCACTCGACGACATAGAGTCCATGTTCAATCCACTCGAGGACGTCTCCATTGTCAGTATGAATTATGAATGTCATGTATGTCAAATGACAATGTCAATTCACTGAATGTCATTGTCATTACATATTAATTTTTTGTACTTTTTATCGGATAGGACTACCGTAATGATTTTGTATTTATAGTCTAAATATGTCTACGTCTACTCTTTTAAGAGTAAAACGAAGACTTGAAGATAATCCCCAGGATGCCTTAGTTCTTATGTGCAAAAGGGTCAAAAAGGATTCTGAAGAGATTTCGCCGTCTCTATTTGTTTTTCGCGGCACTGTTGATAATCAGGTAAAATTTAATGTATTTTAAGGTTGAAAAATTGAAAGAGAATATTTTATATTTTCGTCCATTTTCATTCGAATAATGAAAGTGGACGAAGCGAAACAAGTATGGAAGGATTGTAGCAAGTGGAAATAAGTGGTCTCTGCCTACCCCTACGGGAAAGAGGTGTGATTATATCTATGTATGTAAATTAAAACATTCCTAACTTTTTATGTTCCAAATTTAAACAATCACATATTGAGATAATATAATTTTGTGATATTTTGGAAACTTGTTAAAGTTGTATACATTTTCTAGGAAACAATCAAAGTGAAAGATATATCGCACACAAGTGATATTAAATTTAAATCAACGCCAAATGTAGAAGATATTATTAAGAAATTGAGAAAAGAACATCAAGAAGCTGCCTCTAAACATAGATATGAAGTTGTCAATTGTCATAGAGGACTAAAAGATAATAATGAGGATGAGGAAGATGTGTTTGATTTGGTTGACTTACAACAATCTCATGAAGCGGCAAAGAATGTTCAGTATGCTTATGACTTGTACATGTCAGTGAAACAGGATTTTGATGTGTCTATGCTCGATAGTCTTGTCAGGTTTATAATTTTTATTTTTAATTAAAAAGATGTTGATGAAATTTAGCCTGGATTTAATGGCTGTTGTGAAAATATTTTTTCTTATTGCTGAGAAACAGCAAACAGGCTGACAGCTTGTTAGTAAGCAGTTACTGTTGCCTGGAAATATTTGCAATGCTGGGGGTACCGTGAACACGTTGCTATCCCATAGGGGTACAGGAACCTGGATCACTAATGTGGGAATATAATATAAGGTTATTATGGCGGCATACTTATAAGACTAAAGGTGGTTGCCATCCAGACGGCGTTTGGGCGCTACCACATAGCTAGGATTGTTTTGTCACCTTTTACGACTGGCCAACCCTAGCCGTAGAAGTTAGTATTTTTACTCCGCCCCTGCACAGAGAAAATCCACCATGAGAAACCCATCAGTTTTTCAGTTTATTCTTGATTAGAATAATTTTTCTTTTGTTTTGAGTGATTGGCAGACTATATCTTGCAACCAAAATTAACCCTTTGCACTTCTTCAAAATGTTAAAGAAAATAAATGACTTTTTTTTGAAATAATGACATTTTCTTATAGCTTTGAAAAATTGTATTTCCCTTATACTCTATCCACTTTACCAAAAAATAAAATATAAACAAATAAACCAATGTTTCTCAAATTTTTTTGTCAACCGACTGCACATTCAAAGATGTTTTATGAGGTTATTACTTGAAAATATTAGTTAATAACAACATGGACGGTTTTGTCAAAGTCACCTGTATAATAGTAATATATGACGATTTTAAATAACATAATAAATTGACATTATGTAAACATTTAGAATTTATTTTAATAAAATAGATTAATTTGTTTTGCCAACAATAATATTTATTAGGTCTAAGGACAAAAATGCATTGGGATTCTTTTTTTGTATATAACATCATGTAATTATAACCTGCATTTTAACAATTATTTAGATTCAAATCAGCCTCAGGCCATTTAGGTGCTACCCAAATGCAAACGACAGTTCAGATCTGAGTGGACAGCACCACTGCAGGGGTTCTGTCCCACTTAGATATTATGAGTATTTGGGAGTTGGTTCAAAAGTGGACATGCAGATAAAATTTTCATTAATATTAAATTAAAGTAAAAAATGTCATATTAATTAATTTATGGGAATAGGTGGTGGTTTATAGGTTTCGATCATACTTATTCTTCAACTGAGGCTGATGGTTTTAACCAGAAAGATTACACATGGAGAGCGTTTTGAATTTTGTGTTAAAGATCCATTTAGGAGGGAGTCTTGGGTTCAGTTCCCGCCCCGCGTCTGTCTGGGTGTTTGTGTACAAAAGAAATTTATGTGTGGTGTCTGGTGCCCGCCACATGATTGCTGTCCTGCGGCTAACTTTGGGACTAGATGACGCTATGTGAGGTGTTCAAGTAGACAGTATATTTACTATAAATGGGTAACACTATGTTGTTTATAAATGAGTAGAATTGTATGTTGTTATATAATGTCTATTGTTCATTTAATGTGAAGTGCAGCACAAAAATATTCTATTGCTCAATGAGTCATGTCATTCTAGAAGGCCTCTGCAGACATTCTAGAAGGCCTCTGCAGACATGCGTTGGTTTCTTATAACCAACTATGCTGAGCAAAAGACATTTTAGGGCACTTGCGATTTTATTTAATGTGTTTAATTATTTACTTATTTTTGCTCTAAATAAACAGTTCTTTCTTTCTTTAATTTCTAGATAATAAAGGCAATTTGCAAGTGCCACGTACAAATGAAAGTATAAATTTCAAATTTCAGTATAGAGAATTTTGAAGCAGAATTAATATATGGGTCATACCGTGACAATGGACGACAAACACCTTCAAGTGATGGTGACGAAGATGATGACTCAAATGATGAGAATAACTGGAGAAATGATTACCCTGACTCGGAACCCAGCAGCATTGATGAAGAGGATATGATCAAGGCTATGGAACAGGTTGATATTGGTAAGCAATTGTATTAAAACATTTATTTTATAACTGAGTACCATTAAGTGAAGATTTTTAGGGAGATAAAAATGATAATTTTAATTAGTTAGTAAAAACCTGTAGCCATGTGGCCCAAGCTGACTAGTAGACAATATTCAACAAGTCATGTTTCTAGGATCTTATAAAAATATTTACTAAGTCACACAAATGTCAAAAACAACCAGCTTTTACTTTTAGAGTACGGAATCATACTGCTGATCCTGTTAAATCCAAACAGCACTAGAAAAAAAAAATTATTTTGTTGCCATCTTATACAGATTTGCTCAAGACAAAATACCATAGGCATTGTTTTTACCTTTGACAATACTATAAGCAGTCAACTTTGAAGTGAAAGCTTAATGGCTTAAAAGGAAAACCAATCCTCTGTCTTTGGTGCTTTACTAATTAATCCATTTATGACCTTTTATGATTCCATGATTCCTTAGCAGTGGTCGGCAATCTTGTCATTCAACTGAGACAAATATAAGTAAGACGCGATCGAAATTTATTCAAAGAATCATTTCTTTAACAGTTAATTGGTTTAGTAGGTGACATTATTACGAAAATAAAAACAGATAATGAGTAATATTCTGTGCCTGGACTAAATATTTCGCGAAAGAGCTGTAGCTGAGGAGTCAAAGAGCCGCATGCGGCTCGTGAGCCATCGGTTGCCGACCACTGTACGTTAGTAAAGTGATGAGGATAGCCTTATTTTTATTTCAAGCCAAAACCTATATGGCATATTCATGTTTTATTCGTGGAGGGGCGGAGAAAGAATACTGATCTCTGCGGTTGGGGTCGGCCTGTCTTAAAAAGTGACAAAACAACCCTAGCTACGTGGTAGGGCCCCAAGCCCGTCAGAATGGCGACCACTTTTGGTCTTAAGTATGACGCTACATATAATACCTTGTGTTGCGGCATTAGTGACCAAATTCATGTACCCTTATGGGACAGCAGCGTGTTCGCGGTGCCACTGGCGTTGCAAACATCCATAGGCGATGGTAACTGCTAAATTCGCAGCGGGCCGTCAGCCTGTCTGCTGGCCTACCGCAATAAAAAAAATTATTTAATGCTATTTTAAAATACCATTAAAATTTTGGTGACAGACACAATTTTGGTGTATTTATGTATATTACACACTACACTTGTGGAGCAGTAGTGGCTATATTTGCACTTACAAACTGCCTGTGATTGGTTCAATACCCCCACTAATATTTACAAGTTTATAATTATACTTACAGAAGATAATTTATCAAGCGATACTGGCGAAGACAAGATATACGATGACCCACCCGATATATTCAATGAGGATGTAAAACACTATGGTATGAGCTATGCGAAATACAAAGCGAAGGTTCTATCAGAACATCCAGACCTGTCTGCCAGTCTAATCCACAGTGTTCCTAAAGATGACTTTGATTATAAGAATGATAGTGACAATGGCTTCTATTATGGGCAAGATGAAGATACTGAGCACTTCAGGGAACAGTATCCCAGTGACGATTCAGATGTTTATAACCCTGATTGATGTTAAAAATATGTTTATATATACTATATTTTATTGAATAAAGAAATAGTTCTTAAAATTAGTTTCATTCGTCCAATTACATAGTAGGCTGTTACATTGAGAATTTATTTGCGATTAATTCACTACTTAACAGTTATAGTGATTATAAGTTACAGTAATTAAAGTCTGTTCTAGGATTCCATGATTTATTCGGGAAAAATGTACTTTAGTAAGCACATTCAATATTGATAATTTAAATAAACATTTTACGTCCACTAAAAATTTTGACAGTTTAATCAAGTCAAATACATTAAAAAATCTTTCAACGGTTTCAACTCCTTCTCACCCAGTATTTTGTCTAAGTCCTTTAACTGATTGTGATGTTGAGAGTGCTTTATTGTCTATTTCTTCGAACGCCATTGGCAGTGACGGAATTAGTCGGAACATGATCGTTCTTATTCTGGATGTTATTCTCCCGGTTATTACCCATATCTTTAATATCTCACTGGATTCCGCTACCTTTCCGACTATTTGGAAGGAAGCGCAAATTATTCCTCTTCCCAAACTTAATAATCCTACTTCTTGCGCAGATTTCCGACCTATTTCAATTCTTCCCTTCCTCTCCAAAGTCCTAGAACGTGAAATCCATAAGCAATTGACCAATTTCCTCAACCAAAATTCACTATTGAATAACTTTCAGTCTGGTTTCCGCCCAGGTCATAGCACTGCGACAGCATTGATCAAAATAACTGATGACGTTCGGATGGGAATGGAGAATGGTATGTTGACAATTCTGTCACTGCTCGACTTTAGCAATGCGTTTAATAATGTTGATTATGATCTATTACTAGGGATTCTTCGCACCCTCAACATATCTCCAACAGTAATTGGGTGGTTTCACAGTTACCTGCATGGACGCCGGCAGCGTGTCCGTATTGATGATAACTATTCATCGTGGTGTGACGTGATAGCCGGCGTGCCTCAGGGCGGCGTTTTATCTCCTTTGTTGTTTTCCATTTTCATTAATTCTATTTCCGATAAAATTACTTCTTCCTATCACCTCTACGCAGACGATTTACAAATTTATGCACAAGCTCCTGCCGATAAGATTAGTTCTGCTATAAATCAAATAAACGTCGATTTAAATCATATATGTCAATGGAGCAATATGTTCGGACTTGCTGTAAATCCAAATAAAACCCAGTTAATTGCCATCGGTAGTCGTAAAATTAGGAGCAAAGTTAAATGGTCATCTTTACCGCTGGTTGTTTTTGATAACATACATATACCTTTTCAAGACACTGTAAAAAATCTAGGCGTGGTATTCGATAATGAGTTGTCTTGGCAACCTCAAGTATCTGAATTAAGTCGGAGGATTTTCTTGTCTTCTAGGACACTTAGGAGATTAAGGAACTTCCTGCCCACTGCCACCAAGGTTACGCTTGCAGAGTCCCTTTTGCTCCCCATTCTTGATTATGCTGACGCCAGCTATATTGATTTAACCCAAGAGCAGCTAAATAAACTTGAGCGTCTTCAGAATTTTTGTATTAGGTTCATATTTGGCTTGCGTAAATATGACCATGTCTCTGAATCTCGATCGAGGCTCAAGTGGCTTCCTATTCGCTTTCGCCGGAATACTCACATTCTCACTATCCTTTATAACATTTTATATAATCCCTATACTCCCTTTTACCTTAAGGAACGTTTCGAATTCCTTCGCCTTTCTTCGTCCGAAAAATTGCGCTCGAGTACGTATCGAAAGCTTGGGACACCTGCACACAGTTCATCAATTTATGATAAATCCTTTACAGTGCAGGCTGTCCAGCTTTGGAACTCATTGCCACTTTCTGTTAGAGAAGCTAAAACATTGTCAACATTTAAAAATAAATTACGCAGCCACTATTTGTCGGTAAATAATTATGCATAGCCAACTCTCTAGTTTGTTGTCTCTATTAGTGTCATAGTTGTATTAATTTCGAAAAGTTCAATTATATAATATATATGTGTATGGATAATTATATTAAAATTATTTATTTATATTGTTTATGTGTATATTGTATGTATGTATGTATTTTTGGAATATATGTATTTATTATTATATCTATATTCCTATATTTATAGCGCCATCTTCTCGCCAGATATTTTATCCAAATTCCTTTTGAGTACGGTTGCCTGGAAGAGATCGCTGTAAGCGATAAGGCCGCCGATTTTTCACCGTCAATTTATTGTATACTTGTGCTGTAATTTGTAATTTTGGTGATAAATAAAGCGTTATCTATCTATCTATCTATCACATTTTTCCCGTAATATCCATATTTACGAAAATGGTGTGTCAATAGCCATTAACAAAAATAGATAAACGAATGTGAATGAGATAATAGATGTGTGAGCGAGACAGATGTTGTTTTAGCGCGACGCATGCCGTTTTAGATAAGCGCGGTGCTGCTAGAGTATCATTGAGGTTTTATGTGGATGACAAGAACAAAAAAATACTGATGACCTAATTGGAAATAATCATACACTGACGGACTCATAAACTGCATCAAAGTAATAGACAACTTTGAAATAAATATTTTAACCAAGTATCCAAACTTTCTATACAGATTTAAATTGAAACCTCTAGATTGGTTCGTGAACTATAAAACAGCATAGGGTCATATCCTTAAGTTTAAGTTTGTGTACTGGAAAGGACCTTGACTTTTTTGAAGAAAAAACAGAAATTTAAGAAAAATTGGTTTAATTAAAAAATTGGTTTTAACAATAGACACAAACTTTATGCAAGGGTTTATTTATGTTTTAATAAGGTGTATTACCTCCACGTCCCCTTATTACGGATTCTAATCGGTTTCGCATAGATTTTATTAGGGTTATTAAAAGATTTTGCGGAATATTGTCCCATTCTTCTGAAAGTGCTGTTCTTAATGCTGCCACTGTCGTGGGCAAAGGGTTTCTCGCATGTACAGCTCTTTTTAAACTGTCCCAAACATGCTCAATGGGATTAAGATCCGGGCTGCGTGCTGGCCAATTCATTGTACGTATCCCAACCTCTTCGCAATATTGTCGAACTTGTGCAGCAGCGTGCGGCTGGGCATTATCCTGCATTAAAGTAAAATTTTCACCTATGAATCCCATGTAAGGCACCAGGTGATCTTCTAAGATCTCTGTTATGTAGCGATGTGCAGTCAAACCCCCTATATTACCGTTTTGACGGACCATGTCTATGAACACAAGTTCTGTTCGCCCGTTCATCGATATGCCACTCCAGACTATACACGAACCGCCTCCAAAAGGAACACGCTCCTCAATGCAACTTTGAGCATATCGCTCCCCACGTCGACGATAGACTCTACTGCGACCATCTGCGCCATATAAACATGTCCTACATTCGTCCGTGAACAATACGGAGGCCCATTGCTCTTCTGTCCAATTCAGATGATCACGCGCAAATCTTAAGCGAGCTTGTCTGTGAGCTACAAACCACTTTGGACCATTTGCTGGTCTAAAAGGGGTGATATCCGCTTCCTTTAACCTTCTTCTTATTGTTTGTGCACTCACGTTTACTCCACGCACTTCATTAAGCTCTGTTTTGATGTTAACTGACGTGAGGAAACGATTTCGCAGGGAAGTTGTAACAATAAATCGGTCAGCACGACCGGTGGTTGCTCGAGTCCTGCCTGTACCACGTCTCCTTCTGTAAGAACCTGTCTCCACAAACCTTCTGTATATTCTAGAAATCGTAGACTGGTTTAAATTTAAATTTCTACCAATCGTTCGTTGATCCAAGCCCTCCCGCACCAATGCTAAAATTTGAGCCGCTTGTTCGGACGAAGTATCCATATTATGGTTCAAAAACTCTCGATGAGTTAAAAAACTAACCCAACAATTCTGCTGGTAACAATAATTCAATTGACAAAAGAATAAAAAATCAATGAGAATCAATTTAAAACTTTGCTATAAATAACACGCAAATCTGATACTACGAGTAAATTTTTTTTTGCCGCCTATATTCATTTGTTTTAGTGCAGTTCTATTTTTAAATTTTCCTTTTTTTGAGATTAAGAGCCAGTCTCTCCATATTTATATAATTTAATCTAAAAAGTTTGCATACTTATTAAAAAAAATCATTTCAAAGTAATCCTGAACTTTGATGCAGTTTGTGAGTCCATCAGTTTAATTTCTATATACTTTGTTGTCACCGGATTTCACGCGAAATTTCATATTCATTCAAGAGGGATTTTAAGATGACTGCTATAAAAACTTCTTTAATAATTGTTTATAAGCTCTCCAAAAACTGTCAAGTAGCCAGTTAATTGGAAAATGATTCTTTAAGGCACTTTTGAAGAGACATCCATGGCATATTCTGTTAATGTTTGTTACGTTGTTATATCCACTTACCGGAAATTATAGGAGGATTACTAGAAGAGAAGAAGTATGGACTGGAACATCAATTTCAAGTAATATCAATTACTGTACGCAGGATAAAAGCAAGGAACTGTGGTTAAGAAGGTTTCTACGTGGCCTCAAGCCACCCTTGATGATAACCACTTTTGGTCATATGTACATACTTTATGACCAAAAGTGGTCATAAGTATGTACGCCATAATAACTTTGTTGTATTCCGGCATTAGTGACCCAAGTTCTTATACCCTTATGAGACAGATGCGTGTTCGCGATGTTGCGACGGTAATTGCTAAATTCCAAGTGGGCCGTCAGCCTGTCATCCTAGAGCAATAAAAAAATAAAATTTAGACTTCAATAGTGCGGAATCAGTATATATCGTGAGCAAACATAAAATATTTTTGAGAAAATTAATTAGTAATTAAAATAATTTCAAATCTATGTATCTTTTTAAATAGGGCGCGGTACTTCAAATCATGTGTCACTCAAGATGTTTGTTGTATTGTCTGTGGCAGTTTTTGTAACATACTTAAACATTTTACATATACATAAACATTTTACTTCCAAGTTTTGGCCTTGGTTTCTGAAATCCATTGTTGATGTTGCATAATTTCATAAGGCAACACTTATTTTCGTCTTTGCGTTGCTCTTCTGGGTGTGCTAAATGTCTGACGGATACTCGGCCGAACTATAAGATGGACCAGTGTTTTGATTGTCACACAAAGGAA
The DNA here is from genome assembly GCA_963693495.1 of Malacosoma neustria. NCBI lineage: Eukaryota > Metazoa > Arthropoda > Insecta > Lepidoptera > Lasiocampidae > Malacosoma > Malacosoma neustria. The sequence continues at coordinate 21,381,886 of OY856375.1, read as the reverse complement.
AAATAATAGTTTAAAAAAATGAAACAACCCATTTTCATAATATATGATAAATAATTTATTGTCTTGCGGTATTTTTTTTACAATATCAATGTACTTCTACGTAGTATGATTTAAATCTATTTCTGTAACAACTTACAATGGCGATCGAGTTTGAAAGACTTGCTTGATGGCTATTATGAATTCCGAGAAATACAGAAAAATCATATAAAAGAAATCTGAAAATTTAAATAAATTTTCATCAAATTCTCTGTTTCTATATTTTTGTGTAATATAAATTTTCTACCAAACGTACGAAATGGTAGTACGAAGTGGTAAATTTTGGTAGCCCTTTATATTAAAAAACATAATATCTTTAAAAGAACACGTACATAGATAACATGTTCATTATAAAATAAATTGGTATTTAGCAATAAAACACCTAATATAGAGCGCAAAACTTATTATTCGAGATATTGGTTTGAGACAATAGTTTGCTAGTGTTGCATCAATGAAAATATTTTTCGATCATATAATAAATAGAAGATGAATGCGATGAATCTTATATGAATCGGTTAGATTGAGATTTTCAAAGGATTGACAGATTATTAAGTGTCGATTCAACTGTTTATTGTGATATTAAATTTTATAGATTTATTGAAACAAACTGAGCTACTGAATGAGTCATTGGTCAATTTTTTTTTCAATAATAAAAATTATGGCACACAACATCAGATACTTAGAAACAGCTTACAATAAGTTTGGACAAAATAACTAATTTTTTTTATTGAAGAACAGCATACAGACAGAGGGCTCACATAATAATAAGCAGTTATCGTCGCATAGTGATGTTTGCGACGATAGGGGCATCACGAACACGCTGCTATCCCATAAGGTCTAATTATGAAATTAAGTTTTTTGTTGACTCATTGAATTGAAGTTCTACAAAGTACTTTTATTATTGTTTAATAAATAAATATAAATATGTAGATATAATATGTCATAATTATTTGAATTTTTGAAGTTACGCATTTAGCCATTTAAAATATCGGCCTATATACTTCTCATCAAAAAAATCGAAACACTAATGCAAGTATTATTCAGAAGGCATTTAAATGAAAAAGAGGAGGCAGTTGAGTCTACACAATGCTGTCCAGAATTCCAAATTTAAATTTTCGATTTTTCATTCAATAAATGAATGTAGAGATTGTTTTCAATGTAGTCTGTCGGAATTTCTGCACTTAATCATTTTTTTTTGCAATTATCGTTTTGTTAAATTGAGTTCTGAGCTGAGCGTGATTGTTAACTAAGCTCTGTGACATTCTACCAAAGAGATCTTTTCCTAAAAAATATAGATATCTCGTTCACAGAAGCCGCCCAAGTAATGGCGTTGCTGGATGCAGGGCATAGTCAGCGTGTTGTGGCTGCACAATTGCATCTAAGCATCTCTGCTGTCAATAGAGTGTATCAGCGTTATCAAGAGACTGGTATGTTTAACGGTATGACATCGAATTACGTCTGAGCAAGACCGGTATATTGTGTCAGTTTCTCTAAGAAATCATCACTTTATTCAACTGCAGCAGCGGCTCCATGAGGTTCAAGGATTGACTGTAAGCGATTCTACCATAAGAAGATTGGCGGAGCGTGGCACGAAACGTCATATACCAGCTAATGGTCCAAAATTGACGATACCGGACCACCAAAGAGCGTGCCTCAACTTTGCATTTGACCACTTAAAATGATTATACCTTCAATGGAACAAAGTTCTCTTTTCTGACGAGAGTAAGATCATGCTGTATGGTAATGACGGAAGAAAGAATGTGTATCGAAGAGAGGGAGAGCGTTTTGCACAGTACTGCATTGAAGAAAGAGTCAGTTATGATGGCGGTTCATGGACCGTTTGGAGACGCAGAAGCGCCGATAGAAAAACCGAACTTGCGTTTGTATCTGGACCTCGGTTACCGTCATTAAATGGGTCACTTTACATCGATGAGTGTCTGGAATCTCATGTACTCCGCACATTTTATTGACGAAGACTTCATTTTTATGCAGGACAATGCCAAGGCTCATATTGTAGGCATTGTAAGTGAAACCTGAGCGAAGTCGCTATTGCGGTTATGGGCTGGCCAGCAAGAAGCCCAGTTATGAATCCCATAGAACACCTATGGGAAGTCGAAGAGACGAGTCAGAGCGAGAGATACTGCTCCTGAGACGCCAGCTTAAAACAGCTATACAAGAAGAGTGGGATAACGTCCCACAACACTAGATTGTAACGCTTATCCGTTCCATGAGGAACTGCATGGAAGCAGTGATGAGCCTGGGGAGGAAATACGAGATACCGAATAAACTTTTTTAACATTTTTCTGTTTTACATTTTTGTTTCTCTAACACTTAACCATTTCTTCTTAAAGGGTAAAACATACCTGTTGAACAAAAAACTAAAGAAATTTAATTTTAATTTCAAACATTAATATTTGTAAAATGATACCTTATAATATCCATAATTAACTGGCATTTTATATTTTTGGTTAAATGTAAAAAAATTAAACTCATTCGAAACCAAACTTCAGGGCTGTTTCGATTTATTAATAATTGGAGAATTTTTGCAAGTTACGAAGTTGCAAAATGGCAAGTCTGTAGGACCGGATGAAATACCTGTGGAAGTATGGAAGTCCTTGAAAGCTGAGGATGGAAGTGGCTCACTTTGTTCTCTCACACAGGAACCTGCATATGGTATTCGTTGACCTCGACAAGGCATATGAACAGGTTCCTGGAAAGATTTTGTGGTAGGCTATGAAAGCAAAAAGACTGCCTGTGAAGTACTCGCATCTTATTCGTGTGATATACGATAAGGCAAGTACACTCGTCCGGTCCCTAATTGACGTCACAGACAAGTTCAATGTTACGGTGGGTTTACACCAAGGATCGGCTTTTAGCCCTTATCTGTTCCTCCTGGTGGTAGATGCAGTAACATCAGAAATACAGGAGGAGGCACCTTGGTGGCACGAGGTTCAGTACAGATTGGCCAAATAGCAGGAGAGATTAGTGGGTGTTGGGTTGAAGATAAGTAGAATCAAAACTGAACATCTATTTTGTGACTGGTGGAATTTCCGCCTTTACCCGATTACCTTAGGAGGTGTGTCTCTGCCAACCTGCTCCAACTTCCGGTACCTCGGATCATTAATTCAGAATGACAGTGAGATACCAGAACAATTTGCGATCCATAAGTGCCGTTTAGACTTGTGCGTGCTGTATACCGTCAACTGGTTGCCAGATTAATGAAACAAAGATTCTTGACTATTATTATATTAACGAATACATTTTACAAAATTCGATTCTAATTTTTTTAAATTCCTATCTGTAATCTTCATTGAAAATTATTTGGCAGATTATAACAAGAAAGTAAAATATTTTTCATTACCAGTGTGGTCATAGCTGTCACACCACCTTTTTGGTCTATGGTTGACTCAATAGTGCTATGCCACAGACATATAGGTAAAATTTATAAGTAAATTTATAAGACTTATCATATTGTATGGATCAGAGTGCTGGGCCACAAAGGGGAATGATGAAAGGTTATTGCATGCAGCAGAGATGCTAATGTTGAGATGGGTGAGCGGAGTTACAAAAATGGATAAAATTAGAAATGAGTATATTAGGGGAAGTTTGAAAGTAGCGCCAGGGATTGAGAAGCTGAAAAGTAATAGGTTAGCCTGGTATGGCCATATAATGCGAAGAGAGGAGCGTCATGTAACAAGAAGGATGCTAGAAATGATAGTGGATGGATACAAGAGGAGAAGTAGATCAAAGAAAAGATGGATGGATTGTGTAAAAGATGATATGGTTAAAAAAGGTGTGAATGTTCAGATGACGGCTACTAGAAGATAGTGGAAGAAGAGAACATGTTGTGCCGACCCCACATAGTTTGGGATAAGGGCAAGAAGAACACGAAGTTGCACTATTCAGGAGATAATATAAATGAACTAATATTTATTACGATTGAACGCCATAGTACTAAGTGTTGTTACATGAAAAATTCGAGACTCATCCCAATTAACAAATTATGGACAAACACAAAGTATACATTATACACAAGTATTTCTACCGAACAAGTCTTGTTTTTCTTAATTCTATCCCGAATAGATCATCAAAAAAGAGAAGTATCATTTTGTTTACTTGAAAACAGCCACACCATGTGTTGCTCAAATATTTAAAAACAGAAAAATACTTCAATTGTTATCTTTTTTAATGATCTATTATAGCTATAATTAATGAGATAATTATAAATGCAAATACGATTATATCTAGCGATGCTTTGGCATAGACAAATCATGGTATATTAAATTTAATTTGTCACTAAATACTATTGACAAGAATTTAAATCGCTCTAATTACTTATGATGAAACCAAAAATTGTCAACATTATTTAATGACTCACCTAATCTTGGAATCGAGAATTAATGGGTAATACAAAGTTGTGGAGTACTGCCATGCAATGGCACTTTAGAAAAATTACCATCACGTATATGAATTAATTACATAATAGCCTCGAGTTAATTTGTGGAAATATCACAATTGGAACAATGAAGCTTACAGCTTAGAGACTAAAATCAGGTGAATGACACTGGTAGGTAAAAATATAATGAGCATGCAACTGCTTATTTTACCTAACTTTTAATTAAATATAACAACAAAGAAGAACAATCAACTTAAAACGAATGGTAATAAAATTTAATAGTTACAGTAATAATATCTTTACAATACCTATTTACAATTTTGGTAAGTTTTTTAAACGTATACTACAAAGACAAAGGGACTATTATTTTATATAATAACAAGTTTATAACAAACAGGCCGGTTACTGGTATTTTCATGTTAAATCAAGTATCAAGAATTTTGATTCAAAGCGTACCATAAATCAAAACTACCAGTTTAGCAGACAGAAACCGACTCAATGACATAATAGTGTAGAGCCATTTTATAAAATCGACTACAATTTCAAAATCGATGCTAGAGGCATTGGAGCCATAACCTTAAGAACTGAACTGAACTGACTACAATTTAATCTACAAAACTAGTAAGCCATTTTCGAATTCCACGTATTATAGAATGAATGTACAAAAATTTACATTACCTGTTTTTTAACTTAAATATATTTTTATCGATACTCGATTTATTAATTTCAATATTGAGCTTTAATAAATGGCTGCAACACTACCTTACATACATGCGTATATTATTTGTCATGATCAAATTATATTTTCAAAACATTAATTTGGCTTTGATATGCAAATACGAATTAAATTTACAAGTTAATAATCTTAATTTATATTAATAATCATTCAATTATTGCACATTGTTTCAATTTTTTTTTGAGAAAAGGTTACAATCTTATAAATCTATTCTAATATATAATTACAATAATAATTGGAAAAGCGATGGAATATTTATTTCATTTGGTTAGCAATATTGAAAAGTTAGATTATTATTTAATGGGTTTATATATTTAATTGATAAAAGAGAAGTACAATGTTACCATTTGGTAGCTTTAGAGCTTTTAAAAAGAATATCCTATAGTTCCAATTTTTATTTCATGGCAAAAAGGTTTCAGTAGCCATACCAAATGTTATAAAGAAATATTTTCATTACTATATAATTCATAGCACGGGCGTGTCATTGACCCTTGCTGGGGTTGGTACATTGTTATTAGCAGCAGCGTCCTGGTTGTTAGCGGTGCAATAAAACTGCTTATGTGCTTTGTACGTATTCACGTATTTGAAGGAAATATCACAAGATTTACAGTAGTTAGGAGTTTCTTCCTCATTTTCTGGTTCCTTTTTTATGTCGATGGCGGGGATGGGGGAGGTTTGTTCCTCGTCGGGCTCATCTGTGGCGTGGACGAGACGAGCGTGGCGTACCACGTTGCCTCTGTAGGTGGAGGTGTACGCACAATTGCTGCAACGGTGCACTCTTTCTCCAGGTGCAGCAGGACTAGGTGAGGTTGCCTCGCGGCTGTCGTCTTCAAGCACGCACGCGATGTAACTTTCCTCCTGAAATTAAAAAAAATAAATCTGAAAGATCTCAATTTAAAAGATCTTTAATATAATTTATCACTATCACATTATGTGCTTACTTATTAATAAAATAAATGGTGTAATCAATTCAAAAATTTTCTATTAGACATTTTTATCGTGTCTGTTCATGTAAACGTAGAACGGCGGCACTTGCTAACTAAAACTAGTCACAAAAATTTAGACAAGAAAGAAGAGATTACTAGTGTCTTTCTGGAGAAGAAAGAGAAGTGGTAGGAGAAGGCAAAAGATGTGTATAAAAATTTCTTTGTGACAATACCTAATAGCATCGTATTCTTATAGGAAGAGATCGATTCAACTGAATGTTGGGTGGGATAGGTTTAAATAACATGAATAACTCACTTGTAAATCTGCAGGTTTCTTATTGTTAAAGTGCATTCGTATATGTGTGCGCATGCCTCGTAACGTGTTCCCTCGGTAGCGGCAGATCGTACACCGGAAAGCTTTGACTCCAGCATGTGCCTCCATATGCCGCTGAGCCGCCGCCGCTGTTGGCGAAATCACATCACAACAGGGACACTTCCATCCTCCTTCTGAACCCGAAGCCGGCCTTGGAGCTTCTGACACATTCCTCGGAGATCGTGTTTCTCTTTTGGTGCAATAATAAGACTGATGTGTAGTCAAATTATCCAGTGAGCTGAAATGGATACCGCAAGCGAGACAGATCAACTGACGGTATTGTGGCGGAGGACCTGGCTCAGGTGGCGCTGGACTAGCCCTCTCTTCCCCACCACCAGCTGAACAATAATGTCGTTTATGTATACGATAATTCTCGTACTTGCAGAAGACTATGTTGCACTCTTTGCATTTTGAGACTCCTTGTTTGACTAAAACTTGAGGTGAAGCAGCCGTTACAGGCAAGTCCGAAGCAAGACGCAGAGCAAGCGCCGGTGGTATCAATGCAGGGGGCACAGGAGTAAACTTTTCTTCAGGAGGTGATGGTATGCTCGACGGTTTTGGTGTAGCAGAACCTCGAGAATTACGCCTCCGCCGTTTAGGAGAGCTTTCACCACTCGGAGATGAAGACCGCCTAGACGGTGATGGTGTGCCAGGAGATCCAGGTAACGATGGGGCACAAACTATTTGTTCTGGTGTCGTTGATCTAATTCTATTCTCTTTTTCGTGGTCGTCGACGGTCACCGATTCCGGCGACCGCCTCACAGTAAGGTCCAAAGGAGTGGCTCCGTCTCGGATCGGTTCGCGAGGCCGGTTTGCTGATTTCAAAACTTCATTTTCTTTTCCCTCCACATTAATATTAGGAAGAACACGATTTAAAGGCTGAAACGTCCCATTTGGTAGCAAAAAGCAGGGCGTATCTGGATCTGGTAGTGTTGTGCCAGGCAAAGTACTCGCACCTCGCAATACTGAGTACGGTACGATAAGGATTGGATTTGTAGGTAATGCAAGGGCATATTGATTTTGAGCTGGTGGAGTTGTTCCAGGTGATGGCGGCGCTGAACCTGACGTGATAGAACCTCCTCTCGCGGCTGCTAAAGCTTGCTTTACTACTTGTCGCGTGCTACAGTAGTGAGCTTTATGAGCTCTATATGTTTTAATTGAGCTGAATCTTATGTCACAATCTGCGCAGTACCGATCTTGTGCCGGTGGACTTTCGTTAAGTTCACCGTTTGATGTTGGCGTGGGCACTGGAGTCCCACTGCTGACAGGAGATGAAGAATGCATGCGCATGTGACGATTCAAACTAACTTTTTTATCCGCGCTATAAGCGCATAAAGTGCAAACATACTGTTTGCCTGGTGGTCTCGGAGTTTTTGCATCTCCACTAGATTCATCTACTGCTGGGTCTACTGCTGATTCGGTGGAATCAGTGGGCTTTGGCCGCCTGTTGGAGCAGTAGTGCTCTTGGTGCGCTTGCAAAGTGCTCAGAGACGAATATCTTATTCCACAAGGCGTACACATATAGCCTGGTGGAGCAGTTGCAGGAAACAATCCTGGAAAAGCTGCGGCTGTCAATGCCATATAATCCCTAGGTTGTGGGCCAGGCGGTGGCGGTGGTGATGGGGAAGGTGGTTCATGTTTTAAAGAAGTAGCCTGTGGAGCCAATGCGGGGTCGGTGGCTAAACTAGTGTTAAGACGTAGCTTGGGCGGTGAAGCTGGTGGTGAATTTCCTGACGCTGGCGAAGCTGCCCCGCTCGACGCGACACGTTCGCCTCCTGAGCTCGGCGTACGAGGTTCTCCCGGCATGGCCTCGCTCTCGTTTCCCCATTCCTCGTCTTCACCTATGAAGTAAAAAAAATATACATTAATATTAATAGCATAACTAATTTAGAAAAATTTTCTAAATCTCTTATTGCTTATATATCTTTAGACTAAGTTAAATAAACAACATTGATATTTATAGAATGAATTTGTGCGATTTAAAATCAATTACTCAACAAAAGGTCAACGTAGTATCACTTGTTACATGAGTCATGAACATAGAACAAGCGTCAAGCGTCGTTCGCCTGTCACGTTTTGCGTATCTTTTGGCGTCTGGCGATGGAGTCGAGGCATACATTAGGGGTCCTAATTGAGACACCGTCGCAGTATGGAAATGGCCGCGTGGGTGGGAACACTAACAAACTACCAACAGATACAGATGAAAATGTCGTGACGGACTCGAGATTCTTTATCTGAATGCTTTGAATGGAATTGCTCGGTGCTCACCGGACGTCGGGACGAATTGGCAACAATCTAGTAGGCACATTAACACTTGGGATACACTAGGTTCTTTCTATGTCTAAGAATTATTATTACAAACGAAATATATAAATGATATACATATAATATATAAACCAAGCGTCCGTAACAAAAGTTAAGGATGTATCTGGTTTAATACAAAAAAGATAATCATTTATTAATCCTTTGAGAAATTTAATTATTGTCAAAACTTTATCCCAAATAGCCATATAGGTAAATATCAATTAGAAAAGGTGTTTTCCTGTCGTATGCGATCGCTGTTTTTATTTTTAATGTCACTACATACGTCACGAGTATTTGAAAAATACAACTATTTGTTCACAAGCTTTAAGTGTATGTACAATATTTCTGATAAGCCAACAACGGATTCAGCCACAGGTATTTGTATATTTTGCACAAACGTGCATTCACTGTCAAGTTAAACTCCTTTGCTTTTGCAATGTCAACTTTCAAACGGAATGCGGGCAAGGCTTTGTGACAGGAAACATACAAAACCCAGTAAATATATAATATTCATTTGAATCACAAACATAGGACAAGTTTATGATAAAATGGTTGTAGCGACAGACAATATACAATATTCTTGACAGAAAATTTTATTTGAAGTCTGGAACTCAGATCAAGTCGACTTCTCACTATATATTGTATAATATATATACAACTGAGAGCATATTTCGTAGTTCGAGTGCAAAATGTAAATTAAGCAAATCATTTTAATCTTCCTTAAGCGGTAAAACTTACACTAGGATACGTTGAAGCGACGACCTGCGCAAGGTCGACTCGACTGGAAGTCACGGGACCGGGAGATGTGGCACAAACTTGGGAGGCCTAGGTCCAGCTGTGGACGTCAATTCGCAACAATAACAGAATATGTTAAAAGCTGCAATATTAACTAAATCGATGTTGTAGCAAGCAACCCTAATCTTGAATAATAAAAATAAATTCAAAGACTGTCATTATGAAAACCATAGAACAATAGACGAATTTAACAGTACAAAGAACAGAAGCTTATCGGTATACAAAAACCATCAATTTAAAATAATATTAAACACCTGATATTGTCAAGCGTAACAACATTTGCTTAATGATAGATGGATTTACATTCGGGCTTTGTTGTATATAAAAAGTTACACGAAATATTAAGGCCTTTAATGTCACTCGTCATAATCGCTGGTAGAGAATTTAATTCTTGAATCATACCATTCTCAGTACTTGAAAATTGAAAGAAAGAAAGAAAATAAATGTATTTATTTAGGACCTTAAATATTTTCCAAATTTATATATTTATATGTAATCTTTGTGCCCCAAATTGGTCCCAGCTCAGCATTTGCTGGTAGTATTTACCAGCGCTGATCTTCCGCTGTGTCGCGACGATTAGTCGCAATGTCCTTTGGATATAAATACGTAAATAATAACTAGCAGCACTTGTTTCAATAACTGAGCAATACTTGTCTTAGCTAACTAGCGACATCTACGATAACTGACTTTATGGCTGGCTTTAAGTGACACCAACATAATTTAAAGAATCACATATTAGGGCAAACTTTCAAAAACAGAAATGAAATGGCATTATTACTGAGTAATTTGGTAGAAATACATTAATCGGCCAAAGCGCGACGTATATGCACGACAGTGACAGTTCGACTCGCTATTTAAAATAACTCTTTGGAAGTTTAGATCTTTAGCGTATTACTGTGTCAACCGTGGCCTATATAAGTATTGAACTTGTGAGCCTTTTCAATCATTCGTTTACGAAATTTTCAAATCAACATCTTCATCTTCCAAGAGTTTCGATCTGTTTGCATCCGTATACAAATGGAGATAATTCATTTCCGTATTTATCTGGAGCTAAAGGCAAACTGTGCTATTGACAATATTAAATATTTTCGCGCCAATTTGTGTCAATGCCCTTCGATGACACATTCTTTTTCTGACCAAAGATAAAATGATGTCTGACTAGCACCGAAAAAATATCGGACGGTCCATTGCCTGTGATCTAATAAAATTATTTTATCCGTCTACTTTGACTGCCTCAGTTACAGTTGAGGTAGCTCTATATCTCTGAAACCATACGTCCAAGTTTAATACAAGTTTCAATAAATAGCAAATATTATTGCCATCCACAAAAAAGACATCACATCCTTTATCTCAGTTACGACTATAATAAATTGTATTTATTTATAAATGTGCATATTAATATGACATTCAACTGAGTTTATCTCGAATGAAATCAACAATCGTTTCAAGGTGTCGATTTAGGGCCGCTGGCATTTAGAAAAAATACCACTACTATTTGCTTTGATCAGTACAAGTAAACGAATAAATTCCAATTGCTAATAATTAAGTCCAAGATAACCCCACAGTTGGCTTAGTGGCTGCTGAAAAGACGTTAGATCTTTTTTAATCTCTCCTTTAAGTGTAGGAAATATGGACTTTATACCACTAATTGGTATTAGCAACATTTAAAAAAAGTATTTTGTGTAATATTTGATTCGCTTTAACAAGCGACCAATTATAACGCGGTTATAACATTGGTATTCAATGCATACGATAAGTGAATATATTTCGAGATTTTAGGAGATAAATGGTAGTAGCCATGTCTGGGCAATCGGTCACACATGTCACATAGATTCTTATCGAGATGTGACGCGGCCACGACTATTTTAATTGGAGCCAGATCTCCAATCAGATAACAATAAACAAGATGGCCGCTTTGTTTTTAAACATGTTTAGGCACGTGTGACTTGAAAAGTATTCTCAAGGTAGGGCTGTTATTTAAAAAAACAACTAACCGTTGTTTGACTCAATCACAGTGACTTTGATATACTACTGAAATCTAAGGATTGGAGCGTATAGTTTTATCTCAGCCGTTCAAAAATGGTAAAATGATTATTGAATATGTTTATTACATATAGAACAGTGAACAGTGTTAATAATATATGTACGCGACAATACTATGCTGAAAAAGATCTTGTATAGTTTTCATCGTACATTCAACTCTTAATTGCTTGTTTGACGATGGTTGATTCAAATGTTTGTGTTTAGATTAATTAAATAAACCAGCTATAATTCGATAAAAAAGACTGTTCCCGATATTTGGTAACCCTAAAAATCTATTCGAACATAAACCCGAGTGAATAACATTAAGTAAGAACTTGTTGGAATCATGTTTACACGAAAGCGTCTCGTTAGAACGTATACATCTGTACATAAAAATTAGTGATATTTATTTAAATAACCTTGTAAAGTTCTATCTAAATTGTAATTCTATTATTAAAAATCAATAATTTTATATTATAGATAAAACGTCTTGTTTTGTAGAAAATAATGTTTTTTCGAACATAACAATTTACAACAATTATTAGCACGTGGTGGAATGCATGTAATTATTAAAGAAATAAATGCTCCTCAATAATAATTTAAAATAATAATTTCAATATATTTGTCTAATACAGAAATTAAATAATTAAAAAAAAAACATGCGGGGCAGTCTTTGGGGACTGCCGTTAAAAGTGAAAACTAAATAACTTGTGAATTGTATCATCGAGCTATTAGATTATTATTTTCGGTTTATAAAAAATAGTTTATGATCAAGCATTAAAGTTTAAATTGGTCATTAACACTTCTTTACAAACGAAAAATTGTTCACCCATAAAGTGCTCAACGCACCTAAAGAAGTTTTCACTTCAAAAACTCAACTGTATTTCATTGTAATAAAGTCGCAATTCGAATAGCTATGTGTAAGTAATGCAATGCAATCATTTAAAAGTTACATTATAAAATAAACATTAAGTAAATATTAATAAGGTTGGTATTACTGGAACAAAGCTCCGTCTTACGAATTTTCGATCAGGACATGTGACCTGACGCGAGTTAAACATTTTTTACCCATCACAAAAAAGTGCACAACGCCGCTAAAGAAGTTTTCACTTCAAAAATATAAAGGAAGTTCGTATCTTTTGTAATCGTGTATTTTGTAAGAGAAAAATTGGACAGTATTTTGAATAAAACTCAGCGAAGCCCATAAAACTTTACTAATAAAGTAGGTTTTTCAGGTATTCTATAATTTCCCATAAAAATTTTGTCCTGTTATTATAATTGCAACTAAGTAAATGAGAACACTTAACTTCACGCGGTAGACGATCTGTCGATCAATTTAAAAGTGAAAATAAAAAAGGCAAGCGAGCATTGTAATTGGATCTGATTCCAAGTAACCGGCACACCGCATTCGTTTTTGCAAGACAACGATCTTGGCCTGGCAGGGAATTAACCTATCTTTCGTCCACCGATCTCGGACCAAAACGCCAATTAATGAGACGCTCAACTTCATTCTCCTGTGCCCCTGTGAAGATCGTATGCGCAAGCGCACGACAACCTGTGATCCGGTAGGGAAGTGGCTAGTCGATGCTCATATTAACATTAAATGTTATGTTCATTAAAATAGTAACGAACACTTACACAAAATTGTGCGCATTATTTCTGAAGACAATAAATATTATTCTATCATCGTACATATAAAGGCTGTCTCAGTAAGAGTTCACTTTTTAAAATTGGAATATTTTTTTCATGCATGTGGCAACTCTGAAATTTGACAGCTGTCACTTCTGTTTATTCCGATTAATAAAAATGGAGCGCTTTTCGAAAGAACAACGCGTTATAATTGTGAAAACTCATTCAAAATATTATATTTTAAAAGAGAGTAGTTGATTTTGTAAAAAAATGTCACGGAAATAGACTCTAGCAACAGGCATTACTTTTGCCCTTCATAGTACGCAATAAGGTAACCCAGGTTACAAGGTAATTATAATATTATTATCGAGATTAACAGTTAATATGGAAATTATTTTAAAATAAATAAATATGATAACAGCTTTTCATTTGGAAACTGTGGTAGCTTCTTAACTTTTGATAAGTATTTCTACCTGCTCGGGCGGATTAAGAATACTGACTTTTGCGGCTAGGGGCGGCTCGTCGTAAAAGGCGAAAAAATAACCCTAGTTGGTAGGGCCCCAAACCCGACTGGGTGACGACCACCTTGGTCACTAAATATGCTGCCAAATAACCTTGTATTATGTTGCTACATAAGCGACCCAAGTTTCAGACCCCTGGGAGGACGGCATTATTTAACAGCGTCCATTGACGACGGTAACTGCTTTCCATTAAGTGGGTAGTCAACCTCTCTGTTGTTCCAGATCAATAAAAAGAGAGAAATTTTATATTTAAATAAATGATTTTGATTTGGTGACACAGGACATTTTGTGTGAACAGACCTATCGACACAGTGTCGTTTCAGAGGTCGATATTGCACAAGTCCAACTCTACAAGATGTTGAATAAGATTGGCGCGCGTCCGCCATCTCTTGGTAACGAATACGCCTCCAATCGGATTGCGTTTAGGTCACGCTATCCTAGTGTGTGCGCGTTCCGATTGGTCATTACGATTCGCTGTTGACGTGCGATTGGTTCGCTAATGCCAACCATTATCGGTTTAGAAGGGTTTGTTGCATTGCAAGCGATTTAGCGGGATTTGAAAACTCTAGAAAGACTCAATAATTGATAAACACTTCAGTTATTTAATTTATTTGGTTTGATAATTTGAGTTTTTTTTAATGCTGTAGGACAGCAGACAGGCTGACAGTCCGCTTAGAATTTAGCAGTTACCGTCGCCTATGGGTGTTTGCAACGCCAGTGGCATCGCGAACACGTTGCTGTCCCATAAGGGTACAGGAACTTGGGTCACTAATGCCGGAACACAACACAAGGTTACTATGGCGGCATACTTAAGACCAAAGGTGATCGCCATCCAGACGAGCTTGAGGCCCTACCACGTAGCTAGGGTGGGTTGTTTTGTCGCCTTTTACGACAGGCCGACCCCGGCCGCAGAGGTTAATATTCTTTCTCCGTCCCTGCACATATAAAAATGATGAATTTATAGAGTAAACTTGAAAGCGGTTGATTATCAATTTCAATAAGTTACATTAAGCATAAATATTTACAATCTGGTCTAGAAAAGCTACCAATAGAGAAGAATGGAAGCAGCTGGAAGAGGCCTATGTGTCACTGGACACGCTGATCAATGAACCGGGAAACCCGGTGTATTAGATCTAAGTTAAAACAATTTGCTACTGTGTGTAAAATCAATGTTTAGTATCAGCAATAAAGACTATTAAAAAAAAAAGCATTATTTAAGTGGTAACTATTTTAAGAAGCACTCATATTTTGTGCATCGGTAAAGCGACAAGTACGAGTGCTTCTTCGACTACCGGGAGATGGGTGCGGAGGATATTCGCCGCAATAACAGCAATTTGAGCCTCACACTATCCCCATCCTCAACTCTAACCCTCAAAATAATTTACATACTTTGATTTATCATTTACTTGAAATAGATATTAAATATTACGCGAACATTCTAAAAAAATGTTTGTATTACGTCCATGTTTACTTTAACATCATCATCCAACTGCGCAAACCTATAGTGTCATTGCCATCATACTTAAATTAACTGTGATGGATAGAATAAAATGGATTTGGTTTACCTTGTTTATAGATTTGATTGCGATCCGATCCTCCACCCTCAAGAAAAAAAGTACAAGAATCTTCAGAATTAATTACATATCAAAAAACTCAAGGTTATTAAGTTCAAATGAATTCCCCGCTAACCGCTATCACTGGCGGCTAAGCCCGAGCGTCATACCGGCTTTATCACCTTCGTTAGTCAGCTTCTGTTTTTCTCTAAATAAGTTATAACCTGATTGTTGGCACTGTTGTCCCCACCATCAGATATATGGCGTGACTTTCCGTCGTTTATGCACTCGATCTGCTCAAGCGATAATCGCCTTTGTGCTTATGAACACGTTTGGGTACTTTACAAAAATTTATTTACATTCAAATGTCCTGATTTAGTATTGCTATGCAATTGACATGTAATGATCGAATCAATTATTAGTTTAAACTTTAAAGAAAATTCAAGATACTAATAATATACAATAAAACATATTTTAATAGTTGCGCGAAAATATTTATTTTTCGTTATGCATCTTTCGTTTTTTATAAATTAATTTTAAATTATAAGTTTATTCAGCTGAAAAGCCAAAGTGAAATCGAATGCAACTGAGGTATAACACTTGTATGAAAAGAATGGCTAATAAATGGCAACACTTACTAATTCTACCGTAAATTTTAGAGTACTTGTTAATTAAATCATTAATTTGTAAAAGTTTACTCACAATGGTTACGAAATATTAAGAATTAGGTTCCCTTTTCAAATAAGTTAAAAAGTAAGTGCATAAACACTTAAATGGAAACGCTTATTCAACTTAATTGTAAAATCATAGTTTGATATACGAAGGAAAAAGTTTTTCATTGTAATAACAACTCATAATCTCCCACTGTAAGTCTTGGAAGGTTAGACGGAACGGTCAGCATACCTGCAACGCTTTAGAAGCAAATCATGGACCACATTTTTATGATATATTTATTAACTGACATAATATATAGATCTATATCACTCAAAACTACTTTATGGTATTGGTAGCCTTACAAACCTTTAAGCATTTCTTACATTTGGTCAGAAAAATCACAAAATCGTGAATTAATTTTGATAATCAAGTTAATTGATCATTTTAATTATAAATTACCGGGATATTAAGAATTAAAATGACGCTAAGTTGCAATAAAAATTCATTTCTGTCATATCGCGAGTAAAATCGTCGAAGTGTCCACACGTATGTTGAAAAATGAAAGAGCACTGAGTTATCGTTACGATCTGAGCAAGTGTCGAGACGGAACGGACGTCGTGCGTCACGATTGGACAAGCATTAACATATCTCCGGTTCGATTCCGCTATCCGTTTGCGATGTTTTCTGGAACTGACATCAACTGTGTGTGTCGATTTGTTACAAGTTCTAATTTCCTGCATTGAACCTGTAATATCGTCATTTTTATTAAAAGTTCGATATCTATGACTTCCTTCAATTTCATAAATATATAAATTGGAAGATTTTTACTATGCCGTGTAAGAAAGTTTTCTTAATTCTAATAATATTTAAATATTTATGAAAGATGGTTATGTTTATAGATAATACTAGACTTTTACGATTATATGGCGTCGCAAACAACTATAGGCGGCGGTTACTGCTGATTATTATTGGCTGTCAGTCTGTCTGCTGTTCATCAGCAAAAAAAAAAATAGGATTCAACATAAATATGATGGCAGATCAGTTCTAATATGAATTGCGGAGTATTTTCAGTCAGTAGTATTCATATATTAAGGTTTATAAAAGGATTTTGACTACACGCATTACAAATTAAAAATTACATTCACAACAAAAACTAGAATTTATCAAAGCCAACTCGACTTTTCATTGGAGCGAGCAAAAAGTGTTTAGCGACCCGCGCCCGTTGTTTATCTGAATACGTGTCCAGCAAAAACGTTGGACAAACATACGTACGTACAAACATTTCCTTATAGTGTCCCGGCCATGACGAATAAATCTTGATGTCTCGCGAACAACGATAAGGTTAAAGTACAGCTGCGCGGTGTCGGTATGACTCGCGATAAGTGCCGCCATGTTGTTATCTGGGGTTGCCCGAACGAAAAACTTGTTTATGGTGGCAATAAGCGTGGATCATTTTATTCATAATAGATTGTAAGTAATTAAAATGCTATTTTAAATGGATCATAAAGACCTAGACGAGTTTTTTCGTTCTATTAATATTTTAAATTAAAGGATATGGATTTATAATTGTTCGATCCTTACATAAAAGGTATTTGAAATCCCGCCTCTTGATTTTTGTCACCTACCCTCACTCTCGGTGAGGTAAATGGTAAAAGCGAGGGTAGGACGAAAATAATACAAGTAGCATCGCGCAAGCTCCTAAACGTGCGAGACGGTCGACGTTCGACCTCCCTGAAGAAGAGTATCGCGTGAGCACCTAAACACGCGGGATGGTCAATGTTCGACTCCCCTGAAGACCATTTTGTCCGCCGTGCGCAATTGGCTTCAGTAACTCCTAACTCTCATTGGCCGTGCTATAAGATTGCGTATTCAGTGTGCGTGACATCTAGCTAGTGCCGTGCAACAGTTCCACCGCGAGCGGACCTGAAACGATCCGGGAAGGGGTGGAATCAGGTCAGTGCGAACTTCTTTGCCCACTGCACGGTATCACGTATCTCCAACCACCGCCCCCCCCCCCTCATACAGTCCACTGCTCTTGAGCTATCCTTCTCATCCCTGTACGGTGCAATCTCGTTCCGTGACCGGCATCGTACAATACTGGTAAATAATTAAAACTACAATGTAAATATTTTATAATAATATTCAATTATATATTAGGGAAAGTTGCACTTTTAATCGGATTTATACATATCTATCCCATTTTTACTCGTTTTTATTTAAAAAAAAAAAGGTGAGTCGTCAAGAACTGTTGCAAAAGACGCTGTAAAGTTGCTCTGTGATAAGTACTTTCAGAGTCCTTGCTTTGAATGTAAGTTTGAGGAAATGTTAAGAAGTTACAGTTTACATTAAGTGTAAGAAAGAATAAATATTCAAATTTAACGCATTAAAGAGACTTGAATCTAAAATTTCCCTAATTTATCAAAGAAATTGTGTTTACGGTAAGAATTTTCTAAAACAATGTAATTCGTATGTACAAGTAATCTATTGTTCGCTTGTAAAGAATTCATTAGACAACTAATTAACCTAGTTGCGTGAAAAGCGAGCCGGTAAGTAACCCCTTAACAATCAGAGATACGATCAACGCCCTCTGTATGATGGATGCATGAGTTAATATTCATGAAGTTGGCATGTGTATGAAAGGAGTTTAGAAGAAAGATGAAAAATGGAGGCCTACTTTATGCCTATTAATAAAAAAATATCACATATAAGTATTGACCATAATACAAATATTTGTTTTAAAAATATCTAAAAAGATGCTCAGTGCTGCGTATATGTTTCATACAACGCGCATTCAACGCTAAGATGACGTAGGTATTTTTTCTAGATGTTAGGATTCCAAGCCATCTGCATTTTGTACTGTCCCTGGGAAGAAAATTTATTATCACGGAAAATTGTCCAGTTCACGAAAAAACGTTGTAGTCCGTTGGAGCAAGGTCTGGCGAGTACGGTGAATGATGTATGGTTTCTAACTGCAGCTCATGTAGAGTTACAGCGGTTTCTCGTGCAGTGTGAGGTCTTGCGTTATCGTGGGACAATAGTGGTGAAGATCGATTCACGAGTTGGGGTTGTTTTACTGAAAATTTCGCCATCATTGTTCGAACTTTGGCACAGTACTGCTGTTATTGCTTGACTAGACCCGAAAAAGCTATAGTAAATAACACCAAGAAGAGTCCACCAAACAGTTACATTACCTCTTTATTGGTAAGTTTTGCTTTAGGGCCCTGTTGCGGCGTTTGACCTGGGGTCAGCCATTGCATTTTTTGCTAACAGTTATCGTAAAGAATCCACTTTTCGTCACATATCACAATTCGATCCAATATTTGTTCATTTTGGTACCGATTTAACAAGGCAACACAAGTTCCAATAGGCATTTCTTTCTGCAGATCAGTCAAATCATGAGGCATCCATTTTTCATATTTTATAAACCTTATTAATTTGATGCAAATGAGTCAATATTGTAGGCAGGGTAACGTTATCTGATCTTGTTTCGGGGTCGAGAGATATCTCGGACGATTCGACCCAATGGGATCTTTTGTGTTCCCCTAGATAGCAATCACTCCTCTCCAATCTCATTGAAGATATGCTTCATGAGCCTAACAATGAGATATGGAGATAGGAGCCTGTAGTCTTCCGGTGTCGAATATCCTACCCCCAAGAGATTCATTCGCCTCCTGGCCAATGCATCGCATGTACACAGTAGGTGTTCCATGCATACCATTGCATCCATGCATGCATTATAACGTTAATTATGCCACTAATTCCTGGGTAGTTTGATTCGGATTGACTTCCACCATCTCTTTTAATTCAGCGTTATTCATCTGTGTCTTCCACGTGGTTCTTTCTTCAAGTCGAAGTTTCGATTACGGAAGCGTTGAAACCAAAAACTCACGGTGCGTTCATTAGCATTCTCCAAATGCAGCGTTGATATTCCCTTTTCTGTCGCGTTAATTCCGTGGCGGAACTCGTATTCAAGAATGAGTCAGATTTTCTAAGTGTTCAGGTATAAACTGATTAAACAAAAAACAATTGAAATTCGAAAATCGAATATTGCTCATTTTTTAAAAGAAGAACCTCATAGGTATCATGTGAAAAAAGTTTCACTCGAAAACCTCACACCATTAAGGTTTTATGTTAATTCAAAATATCTATTACATACAACAGCAATTTCATACTTTAACCCATATTAATAAGAGGGCCGTAAACCTATCTGATGTTTTAGAGCTTAAAGTCTATAATATAATAAGTCTCCTTTAAGTTATAAAGTACACTTTCTCTCTATATCATAATAAATTCAATAAATTTTAGTAGCACACTTATGTTGAATTCGTTTATATGAACCAGTTTATAAAATTAACACAAATTTATTACATATTCTAGTACCCATTTAAAACTTACGACTTAATTTGAAAACTGCCAAAATGAATATATAGATTATATTAATAGTTTATAACATAGTTGTATTAAGCCAGCATAATTTCAGAAGTAAGTGTATATGATTTATTTCTTAAATTAAATAAATAAAATTGACAAAAATTTTCGTGCTTTCACATAGTAGAGCCCCATTTCTAACCACTTCGTAACGTGTCCTTCGTATATTATTAAGAAACACATAAGTACTCCAGATCGTATATTGATAAGCCGGTAAAGGAAATTAAAACGTTTTCCGCATAATTATACCGCTTAGTTCGTAAATTTATCACGTTTTAGTTATGATTTGCTTTATTATTTTTGTGAAATCATTGTTTTTAAAATTATAGAATGTACTATTAAATACTAACTATTGTTAAGTTAAAAAATAATAGAGCCATCTCAATCGCGTTCCTTTGTCGTCCTTCTAACACGACTCGCCATCAGTTGATTGTTCATTCTCATTTCCTGAAGTATTCATCATTCCTTCCATCCTTCCTTTGCTGTAAGAACAGCTCTCAAGAACGTTCATGTCGCCCACTCTTCGGATTCGAAACGACCTGAGCGGGCTGAGGATTTCCAGCGCATTTAAGGGGATTTTCAAAAAAGGGTAGCATTTCTTCCGGCTATGCGTTCACAATGTCTCTGTTGTTATAAACGTTTATAGGCGATGGTAATTTGTTGTAAATCCATTTGTCTATCTGCTAAACTACAGTTATAAAAGAAGTCATATCCAAAGGATTAAAAAAATGAGTTATTTTCAATTAGGGTTTGGTATAATATCATAATCTTGTACTATTATCGTGCACCTGTGTCGTGACCTATTCTACACAGAAAACAAATATAATATCATCATCTTGGATGTGATTCAGTAATATGTAAAAAAAAATATTATTTACACTATTAAAAAATATCACAATTCACAAAACCACATAATTAATCAAAGTGGACTAGAAGGGTTGTATGTATTATAAAACCTCACGTGTTTTTGCCAAGTCGTGTTTGACTTCGTACTATTGGAGTATAGAAGCAATGGCGGGTAAACTGTGTATAAAAAATTATATTTATTCACATTATTTCTCTCTGTCAACATGTATATCTAATAACAAAATATATTTTTACTTTTCTTTATGCACTTTTCTATGTGTATAAATCATACAGCTGTAATTATATCGATCGTGCAGTAAGATCGTGGACATCGTGGTCTTATCAGACCATAGACAAGATTAGTATATAGTGCCAACGTATAACTAGTAGATATATCATTTTCGCGTTCATATATAAACATTTTAAAACGATTAACTCGCCTTCATTGGTTTACAGGCTGTTTTTTAATTTGGGTTACTTCTACACATTCTTGCTTGGCAAGAATTCTTGTCTGATTTTTTCCTAAACCTCTTTTACCATTTTATAATCTATATCAGCCTTTTGTGTTATATTTGTGTAGTAGCTAATTGCTTTTAAGACTGTCTGGTTTTCATTCTTTTACATTGATAAATATATACCATAAACAACGCGACGTCAGGGGCATCGCAAACACGCTGATGTCTGCATATAGGTATAGGAACCTGTGTCACTAATGCCGGAACACAACGCAAGGTTATTATGGCGGCATACTTATACATCAGGGGTGATCGCTATCCAGACGGGCTTAGGACCTTACTACCTAGCTAGTGATGTTTTGTCACCTTTTATGGCTTTTCCCGGTTTTATCGGCTGACCCCAGCCGCACTGCACGGAAAAAAGAATAGTATAGTTTTTACACTGTTTTTCACTGTGACACCGCGCGCATGTGCCTCTATCGCGTCGTATTTTGCATAGATTTAAAAAGTCGATACTTATGCAAATATTTTCGCTGCCGTGTTTACCTGCTTTTGAGTTACAACGTGAACCTCCGCGTCCAACTGAATTAGAGGTTTACATATACTATGTATTATAGATAGGGAAATATCTAGCTATAAACAAAATCAAATTTGCCAATTGAATCTTATACGTTAATTTCACTTGTAGAAAAAAAAATCAACTTGAGTTTTAATTTACAATACAATACCTGTTTTTTTCAACACAAGGTATGCTTGGTTAGGGTCACAAGGGAAATTTATAGATTAATTCCCATAAGATGTGTACAGAAAAACGTTACGGCGCGTTACATTGGGTCAAAAATCTCCGAAAATTGCGTTACATAATACTTGAACGCTTCCTTTCTTAGAAACAGGTTTATACGGAATATTTTCTTGGAAGCTGGCTGTAATATAGCGAGATATAGACTATAGATTGTTAGTTATAGAAATAAAGATTTTCCCCAAAAAGGGGTTAACGTCATGCAGGCGGCCGGTTGTAAAAACTAAGTCACAACTATTACAACTTATAACATGTGCCGACCCCATATAATGTGGGATACGGGCAGGAGGAAGAAGGAAGAAGAATGTTATGACATTCATAGAGCTCGTACCTTTTTGTTCAGAACGGTGAGACGGGTAACGTCAGGTTTCCGCATAATGGTTTCCTTCACGGTGGGTGTGTGGTAAATATATAAAACCTATATGCATTCGCAAATTACCGATGTAGCTCACAAAATGGGCAGGCTGAACACATGATACCAGATCGGGATTTTTAGAGTAAGCTTGGGAAGTTTACTTCGAGCAGTGAATGATTCCCAGACACCTTCCACAACAATGCACATTAGGCGAAACAAACTGCTTAAAAGTGAACGATAAAGAGTTTCATTCATTCATATTAGGTAGCACCTGGAATGTGCCACTTACCCACCTTATAATAATTATGTTAATTGCAATCAAATGCAATATATTTTCGACGACCTCCTTACTAACACACGTCGGTACGCTCGAGGATACGGGTTTGATTAACGTCCAGCTACAAACAAAAAGTATTTATGTTGTATCAGTTGTCTAGTACCCATAACACAAGTGTTATGCAACTTAGATTGAGACTAGATGGTATTGTAATGTAGAAAGAAAAGAAAAATAATTTATTCACAGCTTAAAACTTACAACTAAAAAGAATATTATTATTACTAAAAATAAATATATTTTTCTTAGCTCTAAAAAGGTGCCTAACTTAGCATTGCGAGGTGCTGTTTAGAGCATCCTGCGCTGATCTTCCGTCGGAATCTTGAAGTGACGACATACTATTTTTGATGTACATATATTAAAGAAAAAAATAGTAACATAAAGAAAGACAATTAGACAGATATATTATTATTATATTGACTTTACGATCGATTTAACTGTACAACGAACGAGGTTCTTTTCTAAGCTTTGATTATACGCAATAAAAAAACATTTTTAATATAAATACAATACCATATCCGTTTACATAAATTAACAGTTACCTATCAAAATAAAAAATACAGTTATCAAAAATATGTAAATGCCATGGTTATTTTTTAAATATATATATCTAAACAGTTTTATCTTAAAAGCGTTAGATAGAATTTAAATTTGGCAATAAATTCTGCTTGTTTTTAAATAAATTAATGAGTTTATATCATTCTCACCGATAAGACAATGATTATCATTTTAAATATTACTACTAGTGGTCGCCCAGGGGTCGAAATTCGACCATAATACATTTAAATTTTAAGATTGAACTTTATTATGGTTATTTTGTCAAATGCCTCTATAATCCAATGTTTCATAATAGGTACTCAGTTAATTTATAAATAAAAACAATTCCTAAGTTTTTGACATTCAGTAACACCAAAGAGAATTTTATTACTTAAGGCTATATAGACTCATAGGCAATTAATCTTAATTTATTAAATATATATTATTTATAATTGTATAATATTATTACTTATATATTAATTAAGTATTTATTAATGTATATTATGAATTTAAATATTTCGTTGTTATAAAATTAACTTACAGTTTAAACAGAGATTTCATCTATGAACAAAAGAGTGAGTAAGGTAAAAATACCTTACTTACACACATAAATATTATGTGTGTACGTCGTGTATCATTTGAGCAGTAGTGGACGTAATGTTTATTTTAATTAATTTAATGTATTTATAATGCATTTTAGAAAAAAAAAATAGCTCTCTGAACGTCTCCACATAAATTTTAACTGTGCAAATTTCATACTCCCCCGTCCGCACAATTTTCGTAAAAAGGGGCACAAAGATTTCGCTTCACGTATTTATATTAGGTAAGTGGTAGGTAAATAGTATAGCTTGAAGACCAGCCTAGAGAGATAAACCTACACACCAAGATCATCGAAAAGCGGGGAAGGGTGAAGCCTAAGCTCATCAATGGGATGTTATAGACTTTTTTTAAATTTTAATGTAAAACGATACGAACTTTTAGACGATATTTGATAGATTCAGTAAACACAATCAAACGTAGTTATTATTTTAATATTAGTTGTAAAATTCCTTTGGTTACAGGAATTGGCTAGGCTATATGATTATATAGTCACATATATACATATATATACCTAGTCAGGTCATAAGTATTGTCACACAGTAAAAACTTTTCTTTTAGAATGCTGGCCACAAAAAAGTTTATTGATTTCGAATTTCGAATTGTTCATGAAAATAAAAAAGGTATACTTTTAGAATTTTACTCATTTTTAAATATGGAGTGGACGCTTAAAGAAGACCGTGTTGCAGTTATTGCGTTGCATCGTTGCGGTTACGCGCCAATTAAAATTTTTAACATACTGAAAAATTTGAATATAACCAAAAGATTCGTTTATCGTACCATCAAACGATACAATGAAGACTCTAGTGTAGATGACAGGTCAAGAAGTGGTCGCCCTCGGTCTGTTAGGACTCCAGCAGTGATAAAAGCTGTGAAGGCACGAATTCAAAGAAATCCCAAACGTAAACAGAAACTGTTGGCCCTTCAGATGGGGTTAAGCAGAACCACGGTGAAAAGGGTGTTAAATGAAGACTTAGGGCTTGGGGCATATCGAAGAAAAACAGGACATCGTTTGAATGCTCGTCTAATGGACCTGAGACTGAAGAGATGCCGCGCTTTGTTGAAGCGGTACGCGGGAAAAAAATATCGGGAAATTCTTTTTTCGGATGAAAAAATGTTTACCGTAGAAGAGAGCTACAACAAACAAAATGATAAGGTGTACGCACACAGTAGTGAAGAAGCGAGCAACCGTATTCCGCGTGTCCAACGAGGTCATTTTCCATCCTCGCTCATGGTATGGTTGGGAGTTTCTTATTGGGGCTTAACAGAGGTACATTTTTGTGAGAAAGGTGTAAAAACGAATGCTGTTGTGTATCAAAATACAGTCCTGACGAACCTTGTGGAACCTGTTTCTCATACCATGTTCAATAACAGGCACTGGGTATTCCAACAAGATTCGGCGCCAGCTCATAGAGCGAAGAGCACACAAGACTGGCTGGCGGCGCGTGAAATCGACTTCATCCGGCACGAACACTGGCCCTCCTCCAGTCCAGATTTGAATCCGTTAGATTACAAGATATGGCAACACTTGGAGGAAAAGGCGTGCTCAAAGCCTCATCCCAATTTGGAGTCACTCAAGACATCCTTCATTAAGGCAGCCGCCGATATTGACATGGACCTCGTTCGTGCTGCGATAGACGACTGGCCGCGCAGATTGAAGGCCTGTATTCAAAATCACGGAGGTCATTTTGAATAAACTTTAAGGTCATAAGAATCTATGTTTTGTTAAGTTCATTTTGGTATATGAATGGTTACATAATGAATAAACTTGTTACAATTATTTTACATTAAACATGTGACAGAATTTATGACCTGACTAGGTATATATATATATATATATATATATATATATATATATATATATATATATATATATATATATATATATATATATATATTAACTTTAAAATTATTTAACTTAACAAAACATAGATTCTTATGACATTAAAGTTTATTCAAAATGACCTCCGTGATTTTGAATACAGGCCTTCAATCTGCGCGGCCAGTCGTCTATCGCAGCACGAACGAGGTCCATGTCAATATCGGCGGCTGCCTTAATCAAGGATGTCTTGAGTGACTCCAAATTGGGATGAGGCTTTGAGCACGCCTTTTCCTCCAAGTGTTGCCATATCTTGTAATCTAACGGATTCAAATCTGGACTGGAGGAGGGCTAGTCTTCGTGCCGGATGAAGTCGATTTCACGCGCCGCCAGCCAGTCTTGTGTGTTCTTCGCTCTATGAGCTGGCGCCGAATCTTGTTGGAATACCCAGTGCCTGTTATTGAACATGGTATGAGAAACAGGTTCCACAAGGTTCGTCAGGACTGTATTTTGATACACAACAGCATTCGTTTTTACACCTTTCTCACAAAAATGTACCTCTGTTAAGCCCCAATAAGAAACTCCCAACCATACCATGAGCGAGGATGGAAAATGACCTCGTTGGACACGCGGAATACGGTTGCTCGCTTCTTCACTACTGTGTGCGTACACCTTATCATTTTGTTTGTTGTAGCTCTCTTCTACGGTAAACATTTTTTCATCGGAAAAAAGAATTTCCCGATATTTTTTTCCCGCGTACCGCTTCAACAAAGCGCGGCATCTCTTCAGTCTCAGGTCCATTAGACGAGCATTCAAACGATGTCCTGTTTTTCTTCGATATGCCCGAAGCCCTAAGTATCATTTAACACCCTTTTCACCGTGGTTCTGCTTAACCCCATCTGAAGGGCCAACAGTTTCTGCTTACGTTTGGGATTTCTTTGAATTCGTGCCTTCACAGCTTTTATCACTGCTGGAGTCCTAACAGACCGAGGGCGACCACTTCTTGACCTGTTATCTACACTAGAGTCTTCATTGTATCGTTTGATGGTACGATAAACGAATCTTTTGGTTATATTAAAATTTTACAGTATGTTAAAAATTTGAATTGGCGCGTAACCACAACGATGCAACGCAATAACTGCAACACGGTCTTCTTTAAGCGTCCACTCCATATTTAAAAATGAGTAAAATTCTAAAAGTATACATTTTTATTTTCATGAACAATTCGAAATTCGAATTCAATAAACTTTTTTGTGGCCAGCATTCTAAAAGAAAAGTTTTTACTGTGTGACAATACTTATGACCTGACTATGTATATATATATATATATACCTAGTATATATATATATATATATATATATATATATATATATATATATATATATATATATATATATATATATATATACCTAGTCAGGTCATAAGTATTGTCACACAGTAAAAACTTTTCTTTTAGAATGCTGGCCACAAAAAAGTTTATTGAATTCGAATTTCAAATTGTTCATGAAAATAAAAATGTATAACTTTTAGAATTTTACTCATTTTTAAATATGGAGTGGACGCTTAAAGAAGACCGTGTTGCAGTTATTGCGTTGCATCGTTACAGTTACGCGCCAATTCAAATTTTTAACATACTGAAAAATTTTTAATATAACCAAAAGATTCGTTTATCGTACCATCAAACGATACAATGAAGACTCTAGTGTAGATGACAGGTCAAGAAGTGGTCGCCCTCGGTCTGTTAGGACTCCAGCAGTGATAAAAGCTGTGAAGGCACGAATTCAAAGAAATCCCAAACGTAAGCAGAAACTGTTGGCCCTTCAGATGGGGTTAAGCAGAACCACGGTGAAAAGGGTGTTAAATGAAGACTTAGGGCTTCGGGCATATCGAAGAAAAACAGGACATCGTTTGAATGCTCGTCTAATGGACCTGAGACTGAAGAGATGCCGCGCTTTGTTGAAGCGGTACGCGGGAAAAAAATATCGGGAAATTCTTTTTTTGGATGAAAAAATGTTTACCGTAGAAGAGAGCTACAACAAACAAAATGATAAGGTGTACGCACACAGTAGTGAAGAAGCGAGCAACCGTATTCCGCGTGTCCAACGAGGTCATTTTCCATCCTCGCTCATGGTATGGTTGGGAGTTTCTTATTGGGGCTTAACAGAGGTACATTTTTGTGAGAAAGGTGTAAAAACGAATGCTGTTGTGTATCAAAATACAGTCCTGACGAACCTTGTGGAACCTGTTTCTCATACCATGTTCAATAACAGGCACTGGGTATTCCAACAAGATTCGGCGCCAGCTCATAGAGCGAAGAGCACACAAGACTGGCTGGCGGCGCGTGAAATCGACTTCATCCGGCACGAAGACTGGCCCTCCTCCAGTCCAGATTTGAATCCGTTAGATTACAAGATATGGCAACACTTGGAGGAAAAGGCGTGCTCAAAGCCTCATCCCAATTTGGAGTCACTCAAGACATCCTTGATTAAGGCAGCCGCCGATATTGACATGGACCTCGTTCGTGCTGCGATAGACAACTGGCCGCGCAGATTGAAGGCTTGTATTCAAAATCACGGAGGTCATTTTGAATAAACTTTAATGTCATAAGAATCTATGTTTTGTTAAGTTCATTTTGGTATATGAATGGTTACATAATTAATAAACTTGTTACAATTATTTTACATTAAACATGTGACAGAATTTATGACCTGACTAGGTATATATATATATATATATATATATATATATATATATATATATATATATATTTATTGGATCCGTTGGTATGGCCATGTTTTACGGCAACCGGATGCTTACGTGGGAAACAAATGTCTGGCCATGCCGCCTCCGCCGGGCCCCGGCAGGAGGGGTATACCCAAAAAGTGCTGGCTTGACGTCGTAAAGGGTGATATGTGTGCCAATGTGCTCACTACCAGGGATGCTGAAGATCGCGCGAAGTGGAGTAGAAAAAGTCGTAAAGCGGACCCCGGGCACCGAAGCGAAAGTTTGGGTGGCAACCGGGACTAACGCTAGGATGATGATATATATATATATATATATATATATATATATATATATATATATATATATATATATATATAAATATATATATAATCAACTATAAATCTAAGATTGTATTTCCGAAAGGTTAATTCAAGTATTCCATCAGATTTCACAGACCGTTAACTATTAAAAAAGAATAGCAACAATGATCCTTCAATAAAAGAATAGCGAAATCTTAGATCGATCTTGTAGATCGTTAATAAATAAATAAGGTTCAAAAGTTGGGTGGGCTAGGGTTGTCGAAATAACGTTTGAGTAACATCCTTGATTCACATAATATACAATAAAACCTTCTATCTCCCTCCCTCTCTTTCTCTGTTGGGCCTGACCTTTAGAGGTACAGTATTCCCGACACGTTTCTTCAAATCGAAGTACTCATAGTGTCAACGTGATGATAATACGTGATTTAATTTGCACCGTCCTGACTTCACCGTTTCGAGACATGGATGCACCTTGCCCAGTAACATCTATTGGACTAAAGGGAGAGTATGCCCAATATACCAGTCCAACCCGAAGGCGTGATCTTAATGTGAACGTATTCTCATGATGTTTTTCTTTACCGTCAGCATGTACTAGATGTTATAATTTGTAATAATTGTAGCGAGAAAATCATCCAAAGTACTGCCTACTATGATGGGTATCGAATCCGCGCCTCCTAGTTTGTGTTTCAAGATAAAGGTAATGTAATCTCTGGTTCGATTCCCGTATCGCGTCTGGGTGTTTATGTATAATATGTATTTATTTACAAAAAAAGTATGTATATAGTATATCAGTTGTCTAGTACCCATAACACAAGTGCACTTAGTTTAGGACTAGATGGCGCTGTGTGAATTGTGCTAGTATATTTATTTATTTCAAAATTTGATTTATATAAAACACCATTTTTATTTAATATCAAATCTTTTATCAGCTGGTGAAATCTGCTGCTGGTTAAGATACTCACTTTAATTCCATATATAACGAGTTTTAATTTTGAATAACATCTGTAAAAACTTGGTTCAAAGTATTAAATATTTTTGAAGCTAAACTTCTTAAGATGTGTTTGGAAAAAATTATAGGATTGAAATTTTTACGATGCGACATAATGAAGTTATCAGATACTTAACTGTCACTCAAGTGATCTGTAAAAACTCATTTACAAACACTACCGTATTTTGACAGTAGTTTCCCAAATATTCATAGATCTAGAATGTGTATATGTTATACTTAACTTAATACTTAAAACACTATTTGGAAACTATTGCGCGATATAAAACGAAGATGCTATCGATGCATCTAGTATACATTTTTGTTCATTTAAAATTTTTCGTTTAGTGCTTTTTATTGACAAGAATATTTGCTACTTGACACAGACATCGACAAAGAAAATTCTTAGCAAGATCTGCAATAGAACGTTCTACGCTAAAACATTGTCAATATTAGGGTTGCCACAATAACCCTGCGTCAGCGCACGGCCGTAGGCGTAAAAAGTGGGCGGATGTTTTTGATGTACAACGTGACGGAATCCGGCGGCCAATCGTGTCGATCTTAATTTTAATTATACGAATCGAGAACATCGAAACGAAAGAGATCGAATATTAATACATCGATTGTACCGCGGATCGATAGGCCCGTTTGATTTCTCCGCAACCATAGGGCTGCCACAGTCCTAGTTTATGATTGACAGCAATATGTATTCGGATAATGTAATTGCGCCGGTATTGTGTTTGGCTAGGTGAAGAGCTAGCAAAGAAAATGAATATGAAGGGTACTCAAGTTTATCATCTATATTTCGCGTGGGCCCTGATTTTGATCACTCATTTTACACTGTTCAAAGTAGCTATTCAAAACACACACAGCTATTTATATCATTTACACTTTACTTACACTCGATTATTAATAAATTATTCAGTTTTTACAATAAGTAAGAACCAACGACCACCGTACGGTCATTGGACGTTATAATAATTTTTAAGTTGGTAGCACTTGTTTTGACAAGGATCAAGAGCGGATATTAGGTAATAAGAAAAAGGACAGGATATATATAGCATTGTTACCTAAAACCATTTTAGTCAAACGGCGTTAACCGTAATAGATGTATTTTAAAATTATGTAACTTACGAAGATATTACATTTAGCTTATTATATTTATGCTGTAAACACATCAGGTTAAACCACCTACATATATTGCGAGTGATAAATAACAAGAGTCAGTCATAACATCAAGACCTGAGACCGAAGATTCGATATTCGAATTTAAAAAGTAACTATTCCTAAACTTATTTATTTAACATATCTTTTAAAAAAGCCTCCGTAGCGCTATCTGCTTGTGCGTTTGACAATTAATCGAAGGCTGGTTTGTGAAGGAACTAAATTCTAATAGATGTCTGAAAGGCCCTGATTTCTCATTAAACTTGAGTACCTGTGGCTATCCAAATATCTATACTATCATAATATTTTACAAAGATAATCTTTTAATGGATAGCGACCAACTGATTCAACTGAAATTTGAGAAGGTGTTAAGTTATCAATTTAATTATTATGCGTATAGTGATTGTGATGAGCACGCATTTAATATATGTATATGATGTCTTTATATTTGATATTCACTATAATTTGACTATAAAGTTTTAATTCAATAAATCATCAAATACACGTAATTATGTCTCTTTAGTAACAATAAACGTATTTATTAAGTGAAATGTACACTACTCAAAGAAGATGTAGTGACAAAAATTGAGAAAGGTATGCTGAGATGGTTTGGCCATGTCGAGAGAATGAATGAAGAACGATTGACGACAAAAGTGTATAAGGCGAGTGTGAATGGAAGTGTTGGAAGGGGTAGACCTAGGCGGACGTTTCGAGACCAGATCAGAGACGTCTTGAAAAAAGGCCAGGTCAAGAGTACCCTAAACCGGAGGGCATGTATGAAGGGAATAATGAAAGTGGATGAAGCGAAACGTAGTATATATAGTACGTGAAGGATCGTAGTAAGTGGAAAGAAGTGGCCTCTGCCTACCCCTACGAGAAAGAGGCGTGATTATATGTATGTATGTAATGTACACTACGGGGGTACTATTTTGGCGCGAAGACTTTTTTTATAATTATTTATTTCCTTACAATAGATCTATTCAATAAATAAAATTTACATTGATTAAAATTACTAATCATGGAAAGTCTTTTTCTTCTTGCCCTTATCCCAACTATGTGGGGTCAGCACGACATGATCTCTCTTGGAAGGCGTCTCCTCTGTTAACTGTCGTCTCAATTTTACGCAATCTGTCCATCTTTTCTTTGGTCTACCTCTCCTCTTGTATCCATCCACTATCATTTCTAGCATCCTCTTGTGATATGACGCTCCTCTCTTCGCATTACACGGTCATACCAGGCTAACCTATTACTTTCAGCTTCTCAATCATTGGCGCTACTTTTAAACTTCCCCTAATCTACTCATTTCTAATTTTATCCATTTTTCTAACTCTGTTCATCCATTTCAACATTCGCATCTCTGTGCATGCAATAACCTTCATCTTCATCTTTTCCCTTTGTGGCCCAGCATTCTGATCCATACAATATGACAGGTCTTATTACGGTTTTATAAATTTTACCTTTAAATCTAAAAAGCACTTGTGGATCGCAAATTATTCCTGAGACCTGTCGCCACATCTCGGCCTATCTCACCGTCGTTCTGGATTAATGATCCGAGGCACCAGAAGTTGGAAAATCTAAAGGAATAAAATCCTAAAATCGGGTAAATAGTGGCTTACAAGAAAGTCGAAATAAGCAGCCCTATGGCGCGAATGCGGAATATCGAATTTGGAATGCGTAATTTGATTTGCGGAATACGCGACATTCGCCGAATGAAGCCCGACATCGATAACTGGCTTCCGCAAAAGATCTCAGATACCGACATGTATGGCCCACCATTAATGTCTCATTGTACAAAAAAGAGTTTAATGCACTTTCCGATATATAAATATTTATTAATTCTAATTCAATTTTTTTGTAATTTTTTTTAATTAATCTAATTAAACATGATACAAATGGATTAGAGCTTCAATAGTTTGATTCGAAGCAATGATCGAGAGAAATTAGCTTTATTGCATTAAAATGCGATAACATTTATGTTAGGAAAATTTTACTGGTGCAGTGACGTAGTACGGTCATTCATATCTGTAAGGCCTAAGTTATAGTAACAGTCAAATTTAACGTGGTGTATTGCGAAATTCTTGGTTATCATTCTTCATAGAGTTCATATGAGTGCTTCGCTTTTTGGAATTGGCGAGACATTGGTCTAATATCAACCTCCAATGAACCCCTGTATGTCGCTCACACTCGCCCTTGTGTCTTTTTTATGGCTGTAGAACAGCAGACATGCTGACGGCCCGCTTAGAATTTAGCAGTTACCGTCGCCTATGGGTGTTTGCAACGCCAGTGGCATCGCGAACACACTACTGTCCCATAAGGGTACAGGAACTTGGGTCACTAATGCCGGAACATAACGCAAGCCGCTATTATGCCGCTATTATGGCGGCTTACTAAAGACCAAAAGTGGTTGCCATCCAGACGGGCTTCAGGCCCTATTACGTAGCTAAGGTGGGTTGTTTTGTCGTCTTTTACGAAAGGCTGACCCCGGCCGCAGAGGTTAGTATTCTTTCTCCACCCCTGCACGGATAATAATGTCTCTTGTCGTAAAATGTCTTGTGATTTGACAGTGACATTTTGACAACTATCCAAAGACACTGGCACAGGTATGCTGTAAATACATTCCATAGACGAAATCGCATACATTACGAAGCTACTGTCACATATGATAAACTAGCTGAGCTAACAATTGTTTTGCCATATAAATTAAAATATTTCCATCAAGTCTGTTATTAGTCAGTCGTCTACATCGCGACATGAGGATCTTGCTAAAATTCAAGTCAACCGGGTGTATAGTTTTAGAGATTTTTTCAAGATTGTATTTGGCTTATATATATTTTATGCCTAAGTAACTATCGAATAATTAACATTTAAAACGTATGTGGTTGTAAGAAAACCATGTTCAAATAGTACTAGAATTTAAATCAGAACATGAAAATTTAATTTGAAATGCAAGAATGTCGTAAATTTGTACTACACATATTTAAAACTCACGCGTTGTATTAATTATCCGATTCTTGTTCGAGCGACATTGTTCGACACGATGTCGGACATCACTACGGACGATTACTACCAACAAAAAAGGACAGACTGATGGCAACTGGTTTTAGAAAAAGAAAGTCTGTGAAGTTCGTTGAGGCTTGTATTCCGGGTTCTGTACGAGTTAAATAATGCATTCATTAATGTTTGTTTTCGAAGTGAATTTAAATGACTACAATAGATATCTTTCTATAATCAGCATCCAGTAACATTTTGCTTTGTTCGGCGGATAACTCATAATATAAAGCACACTTTGGCCACACGTCGAAAACATCGGCTACATTTTGCTGAAATAAATTCATCTTATACTTCATATATCTTTACTTCCATCTCCCAAATACCCAGGTCAATATCGGAAAAATAATTTCGGCATCTAGTACCTGGAATACCAAGATCTTCTCTCCGTGCAGGATCGTACTAAGAACTGTGGTCTGTTGTAAAAGGCGACAAAACCCTAGCTAGGTGATAGAGCTCCAAACCCGTCTAGACGGCAATCACCCCTGGTACATACATACATACCGTCATATTAACCTTCTGTTGTTTAAGTGGACGGCAACGTATTGTCGGTGCCCTTAACAACGCAAACATTCATAGGCGACGGTGTGTCTGCTGTTCCACGTTCCAAGGCAATAGAAAGAAAATAAAAATGGTAGCAATGGCCTAGGACATACGGTCACGTTTTACGGCAATCGGATGCTTACGTGGGAAACAAATGTCTGGCCATGCCGCCTCCGCCCGGCCCCGGCAGGAGGGGTAGACCCAAAAAGTGCTGGCTTGACGTCGTAAAGGGTGATATGCGTGCCAATGGGCTCACTACCAGGGATGCTGAAGACCGTGCGAAGTGGAGAAGAAAAAGTCGGAAAGCGGACCCCGGGCGCCGAAGCGAGAGTTTGGGCTGCAACCGGGATTCAACGTAAAGATGATGATGATGAATGACCTAGGATATGCAATGCTCCAAACAGTTAGCCAAGGTTGTCCAGGAACAATACATTAAACAAAATCTAAACTAGTAGATACTACATATATATAGGTAGACTTCATAATTATTAAATTATTCACATTGAAATTCGTTTTATGTCAATCGCTCATATATATTAGGAATGTCAACAGGTTTATACATCGCCCAAAGGTACCCCGAACTCGTAAACAAGTGCCGAATGGTGTTAACAACCTGATCAATAGTGGTAAGATTTTAAGCTCCAGTTCTCTACAAGCTGTTTTTTTAAAGATATTTGTCCGAGAACCGGGTGGTCCGATTACATCACTATTGACAGGGATAGTAACACGAAATGCATACCAAACTTCGGAAGCCACTGTTGAGTTGTACAGGTGAATATGGCATTTTTTCATTTTCTTTTCCAGGATTGAGGAGTGTGTAGAACGAAACTACACTCCTATTTATCTACCGGAGTAATTACATGAATGTGAAATCGACACATATTCCTTAATGCATCTTTGCAAAATAAAATTTACCACCATAGGGTATTCACGCAAAAAAACGCGTAGTAGTTTCGTCCTGCAGCAATACCTGTTTAGTATTGCATCATGAGCTCCGAAGTAAAAGTCTTGGATGCACCCGAAATACAAAAGAAAAAGTTCTGTCTGCGACAGATAATAATTATATATATTATTAATAATTTTTAGTATAGCTCTTTACCCAGATAAGCCTACTGTCCTATATTTAGGACAGTAGAAATAAAAAAAATATCAGAATACCCTCTTTATCTAAGATTATTTAGTCTTATGATTTGCAGTAAGAAACGTGTCAGCTTTATTAGAAAAAATAAAAAGACAGTTATTTTAACAGTTTTTACCTTATATTTTACCTTATAAGTGTGAAATAAAAGTGCGTTGCAGACATGGCAAATGACAGGTATGTATAAAAAGTTATATTTTACTCGTGAGTTGTTTTTTTCTGTGTTAATATCTAGTTGATAACCTTAACTTTTGTACTAAATAAATATTCTAGCAAAATAATATAAATAAATTACGTATAACTTGTTACAAATACTAGCGTACTATATATAGGACAGTAGGATAATATACATGATTTTAGTACAATAATACAACTTTTTCTTTACAGACCGTTAGCTGCGCATGAAATTTTAGATGCTTTAGAAAATGTTTCTGATAATGAAGAAGATTATAGAGAACGACTGATATGTATTCTACCTCCTCCTGTTGATCCTGACTGTCTCACTGACGAAGATTCGGGTGAAGAAGATAATGTAACTTTGAATAATTTGCCACGAAACATTCTGCTTCAACCGGCTGAAGTAATGATTCAAGGGCAGATTATGGTGAGTGATACAGAAGATGAACCTTCTGATTCTACAGGTCGAACTAAACGTAGGCGTACCTACGCATGGAGAAAACGGGACTTGGCAAAAAATCCCGTGAATTGGCCAGATGTTCAAGGCGCTTGTCAAGATAAGCGCCCAATTGAGTGGTTTGAAAACTTCTTAGATGAAGATCTTATTTCGTTGTTGGTGTCAGAGAGCAATAAATATGCTGTCAAAAAGAATTTGCCTGGAGACATAACCACTGAAGATATGAAATGTTTCATCGGCATATTGTTGGTTAGTGGTTATTCATGGCTCCCCCGTAGAAGAATGTATTGGGAAAACTCCCCTGATACAAAGAATGAATTGATCTCGGCTATGACTAGGGAAAGATTTGACTTTATTTTTCGCCACCAATGTCAATGATAATCTGGATTTGCAAGACAAATACACAAAAGTACGCCCCCTAGTTACACTTCTAAATAAAAAGTTCTTAGAGTTTTCTCCTCTTGAAGAGCATTACAGTGTAGATGAGGCCATGATCCCCTACTATGGTAGACATGGCTGCAAACAGCACATAAAAGGTAAACCTATTAGGTACGGGTTCAAAGCTTGGGTTGGTGCTACACGGTTAGGGTATGTTTTATGGATGGAACCATACCAAGGTGCTACAACTATGTGCAATCCAATATATAAAGAATTGGGGCTGGGTGCAAGCGTTGTTCTCACTTTTTGCGATGTGCTGATTTCACGTGGCTTCGACCTTCCTTACCACGTAGTTTTTGATAATTTTTTTACTGGGACGCCCTTGCTGGAAGAGATAACAAAGAAAGGCCTTCGTTGCACTGGGACAGTTCGAGAAAATAGGACATCTAGTTGTCCTCTGATTACATCGAAGTTACTGAAAAAAAAGGAACGTGGTGCTGTCGATTACAGAACGACACATGACAACACGTTCATTATTGCTAAATGGCATGACAATAATATATTCAGTATTGCTTCTAATGCTGTAGGAATAAATCCTAAACAATCTGCCAAACGCTTCTCACAAAGTGAAAAGAGAAACATTGTCATAGAAGAACCACATATGGTGTCCATCTATAACAAATATATGGGAGGAGTGGATCGGTCTGATGAAAATATTTCACATTACCGAATTGGTATACGAGGTAAGAAATGGTACATGCCGTTGCTCACACACATGATTGATCTTGCCGAACATAATGCATGGCAGTTATATAAAATAAATCATGGAAAACTGGATCATCTTGGCTTTCGCAGAAGGGTAGCAATTGCTTTGATTGAATCAAACAGAAAAAATGCCAAAAGAGGGCCTAGCCGACCCTCCCATCATGAACATGCTGATAGTCGTAAAGACCAAATGAATCATCTGGTTATTCCTCAATCGAAGCAAACACACTGTCGTCAATGTCACAAAAAATGTTTGACACGTTGCAAGAAATGTGATGTTGGAGTGTGTGTCAAGTGTTTTGAAACATATCATTCATAAATAGTGTTAATCTAGTAAATTACATATAACAATGGGTAATATAATCAATAGTTATCTAATAAACTACACTTTTTGATTACATTCTGTTTTGTCATAAATGGTCTTTTATTTCCTCTTATTATCCTACTGTCCTACATATAGGACGGCTGTTTCCCTGAAAGCCTTACACTTAATTTTTTTTCATAATTTTTTTTTATGTTGCATAAGATCTAATAAACTAAATAATGTAACTTTTTTCAAAATTTTCAGAAAATTTTAGTTTCAGGCTTATCTGGGTTAAGGTGTTTTTTTTGTATACCTATTTACTACAATCTGTCTCCTTTGTGGGATATTCAGCAGCATGTTGGTTGGTGATAAAGCTGACATGCTCGGTATGTGACCTGTGTCACATCCTCTGTGTTCACTGTGATTGTATTAAATCTTGATGTATTTTACGCTTTAAACGTCGCGCTTTGTTGTGATTTGCCATGAGTGGCCGGGCCAGATTGTTTTTTGGGTGATAATGATTTTGGGTGTCGTTCTATGCACTCTTTATAGGTTCTGGTATGGCGTATAATTTCCTGTTTCACAGTGGGCAGGCGTAGATCACGTTGTAATAATTCGTTGTGTACGAACCAAGGGGCATTGGTTATCATGCGGAGTGCTTTATTTTGAAACCTTTGTATGATTTCAATGTTTGAATGGGATACAGCTGGGGTAGGACACACATACCCTGGCCGAGTAAGTATACACAGGAGGTCAGCCAAAGTCAACATGGCTGTCGCAGCTCGCCTGGGTAGGAGGCTCACCCGAAAGTATATCCCTTCCTCCCGGACTCCGGGCATTAGAGGATCACTGGGGTGGTTTTTAGTGGGTGTCCCAGCGACGTGCGTCCTTTGGCAACTATGGGGGGTGTACGAGCGCATTGCACGAAATTCCCACACTACCCTGCCACCAGCCCCCAGGCGGCGGGGGTGCATTAAGTATTTTCCACCTCATAACAAAAAAAGGCATCCTCAAGTTTGCGCCACAAATTCCGGTCCCTTGCTTTTCCCATCTAGCCTTGACCTTGCGCAGGTCATCGCTCCATCGAACTGGGGGGCGACCTACGCTACGTTTGTCGAGATGCAGTTCCACTTCTGGACTCGTTTTTGCCAACGCCATGTCATGACATTAACTTTGGTTCTCTTACGGATTTCTGCATTACGAACTTGCTTTCTCCGGGGGTAGGCTGGTGCGACGTGTGAAAGCGTGGAAGGAGTCGCTTGAGAACGGTGGTCTGAAGGTCAATGCGGCGAAGACTGAGTACTTGGCCTGTAACTCCACAGATCCCACACCCGTACGTATAGGCGGCGACACGGTCGAGCGCACGGACCAAGTGAAATACCTGGGATCTGTGTTTCATGCGTCTGGTGACATCGATTGCGACGTCAAGGCACGCATTGCTGCCACGTGGGCCAAATGGCGTGAGGTAACTGGTGTCATTTGTGACCCCAAGATGCCGGTAAAGTTGAAGGGACTGGTCTATAAGACCATCATTAGGCCTGTCCTTTTATACGGCTGTGAAGTGTAGCCGGTGTTAGAGCGACACAAACAAGGACTGCGTGTCACGAAGATGAATATGCTGCGGTGGATGTGTGTAGTGACGCGGAAGGACCGCGTTAGGAACTCCCGCATTCGCGGCAGTCTTCATGTCCGTGACATTGCGGATAAATTGCAGGAGTGTCGGCTCCGTTGGTACGGCCACGTTTTACAGCAACCGGATGATTACGTGGGAAACAAATGTCTGGCCATGCCGCCTCCGCCAGGCCCCGGCAGGAGGGGTAGACCCAAAAAGTGCTGGCTTGACGTCGTAAGGGGTGATATGCGTGCCAACGGGCTCACTATCAGGAATGCTGAAGATCACGCGAAGTGGAGTAGGAAGTCGGAAAGTGGACCCCGGGCACTGAATCGGAAGTTTGGGTTGCAACCAGGATAAGGCGCTTAGATGATGGTGATGATGATTTTGCTTGCTCCATAGGCCCCTGAGCGATTTGAGATTTGTGGATTAGCTCCATCGTCAATGTCCATGTATCAGCCCCGTAGACCTTCACTGTTAGGACGCATTGCTCAAAGACTCGTTTTCAAGCACCTGATCCCCTGATCCCCAGGAATAAGATTTAATAAAATAATAATTGACAATAAAAATGATTTATTGGCAGTTTTCCCTTTTATATTCCCATGTTTATAACCATATTGGTACTTAACTGCCATTTTATAAAGTATTTCTACAAAACTCCCATAATATTTAAAGTTTAAGCTTTAAAATAAATTAAATGTCATTTAAATACTAATCCATCTAGAAAGCTTATAGAAAATGAACAAAATTTATCACTTTTCAGACTAAAAATAAGCAGATAACTTGTAAATGTTAATATAACACTGTGAAATAGCTCATTAACAAGGCATACAACTTGAACTATAAAAAATGCTAATAACTTTGAGAAAAACATTGGACCGTAGATAATGATCTCGAAATTTCAATGAATTACATGCACTGGCCTAATCTTATGCAAAGAAGACTCGTTTTTATGTACATATATATTCCACCAACATGAGTTTATATGTATATTTTTTTAACACGTGTATTCTAATTTACAAATTCTTATTATTGAATTAGAAGATTTCTCTTGTAAACATGAGAACAGTTTGTTCATGTATATTGCTTTATTGAGATGTTATTCTAAACATGATATTTAGAAACAGTATAAAATGTTATAAAGGCTATTGACACGTAAAAGCGAATTGAAAAAACACCCAATGATTAACGACTAGCCTTTAAGCACCTTACATACAATCTCTTTTGACGTATATTCCGGTTAGTATTTTAATATCTGTCAAAGTAGTATGCTTCAAAATTACAATCCCATAATGTATGAGATAACGTATGAGTTATTTCTAACAACCTATCCATGGTAACCTTTTTATTGCTGTAGGACAGCAGACGGCCCACTTATAATTTAGCAGTTACTGTCGCCTATGGGCGTTCCATACTTGTTCCAAAAAGGCACAGGAACTTAGGTCACTAATGCCAGAACACAACACAAAGTTATTATGGCGGCATACTTAAGACCAAAGGTGATCGCCATCCAGACGGGCTTGAGGCCCTACCACGTAGCTAAGGTTGTTTTGTCGTCTCTTACGACAGGCCGACCCCGGCCGCAGAGGTCAATATTCTTTCTTCGCCCCTGCGGGCTTGCACGGATAAAAACGTTTTACACCATTATTAAAGATCTTTAAAGTTAGATAGACAATTTCTAATTGAAATAAATTTCTATATTTTGTCCATAATTTGCTCTTTCACAAAACATATACGAGTACAGAAAATCAATGAGACCTTAGAAAACTAACGAAAAAACAGACCTTATGATGGAATTTTAGTTTGATAACATCTAATCACCAGACATTTGTCACCCATAAAACTAAAAACAAAATACGATAAATTTATGACCGTGATGTAAAAGTGCCTACAATTAAGTCACTTGAATGCGACAATAAGCCATAACA
Organism: Malacosoma neustria; assembly: GCA_963693495.1. Lineage (NCBI taxonomy): Eukaryota > Metazoa > Arthropoda > Insecta > Lepidoptera > Lasiocampidae > Malacosoma > Malacosoma neustria. Next base: position 21,340,228 of record OY856375.1, on the reverse strand, counting down.
TCTTTATCGGTTCGGATCGGTTTTTTCGTTTTAAATCGTGCTAGTACGATTCAGATCGGTCCTGGCGCCGGCCAATCGGTTTTTATCGTTGTATTATCGAACACTAATGCACTGGCCGCGATAAGGGAGCATAAGAGCGGGAGCGGATGAACCCCGCGTGGTCATGTTAAAAATAGTTTACACGAATAGTTTGTGGCTGTTAGGGTCATACCATTTTATAAAATGGCCATATTAGGGGTCTTGTACCGTCGTTTATACATATGTATCCTCCACTCAAGACAAATAAAACGCGTCAATATGTATGTTAAAATAACCTACGACATGTTTCCAACTAGTGTAGAGAATTTGACAATGAGGTTATTCAACAGAAATACCAAATCGACGAGGCTTCTTAAATTAGCAAGCTGAAGTAACAGTAAGCTAGTAAGTGGATAACTGTTGGAGATAACGTATGATAGTCACAACATTTTGATAAACGTAGTGAGAGACGCCAACCATCAGATAATTCTACCTATGAAAAGTAGCAAGCAGGAAGTAGATGCAATAAGCCACAGATCGGGCTAATAGTGACGCTAACAGTGGGCTGGAAACTACCTAGTCAGGTCATAAATTCTGTCACATGTTTTTTTTTTTTTCATTCATTTCAGCCGGAAGACGCCCACTGCTGGACAAAGGCCTCCCCCAAAGATCTCCACGATGATCGGTCCTGCGCTGCCCTCATCCAACCTATCCCGGCGATCTTGACCAGATCATCGGTCCATCTTGTGGGGGGCCTACCAACACTGCGTCTTCCGGTACGCGGTCGCCATTCGAGGACTTTTCTGCCCCAACGGCCATCAGTCCTTCGAGCTATGTGCCCAGCCCACTGCCACTTCAGTTTTGCAATCATCCGGGCTATGTCGGTTACTTTGGTTCTCCTGCGAATCTCCTCATTTCTGATTCGATCTCGCAGGGAAACTCCGAGCATAGCCCTCTCCATTGTTCTCTGAGCGACCATGAGCTTTCTCATAAGGCCCATAGTTAGCGACCACGTCTGCGTTCCGTATGTCATCACTGGCAACACACATTGGTTAAAAACCTTCGTCTTGAGACACTGCGGTATTTGGGACGAAAAGATTTTACGGAGCTTCCCGAACGCTGCCCATCCGAGTTGGATTCGACGAGTGACCTCTTTCGCGAAATTGGACCTGCCTAACTGGATCGTTTGACCCAAGTAGACGTATTCGTCAACAATTTCGAAAGTACACTTCCCAACTGTTACGGGGGTAGGTGCGACATGGACATTAGACATGATTTTCGTCTTGTCCATGTTCATTTTGAGACCTACTCCTTGGGAAGCTGTATTGAGGCCATCAAGCATATGGCTTAAGTCTTCCATGGTTTCAGCCATGATTACGATATCATCTGCGAATCTAAGGTGAGTGATGTACTCACCGTTAATGTTGATGCCCAGTCCGTTCCAGTCCAGAAGCTTGAAGACATCTTCCAACGCAGCAGTGAACAGCATCGGCGATATGACATCGCCTTGTCTGACTCCCCGCTGCAGTCGGATAGGCTTCGAGTTCTGATCCTGGAGACGGACTGACATGGTGGCGTTTTCATACAAACACTTCAACGCTTTGATGTATCGATAATCAATGTGGCACCTCTGGAGAGACTGAAGCACCGCCCAGGTCTCGATCGAATCAAAGGCTTTCTCATAGTCCACGAACGCCAAGCATAGTGGCTGGTTATACTCCTCCGTCTTCTGTATAACCTGCCGCAGCGTATGTATGTGGTCTATGGTGCTAAAACCTTTTCGGAATCCGGCTTGTTCGGGAGGCTGGAAGTCGTCAAATCTGCGCGCGAGACGATTCGTGATGACCCTTGAAAACAGCTTGTAAACATGGCTCAGAAGTGATATCGGTCTAAAGTTCTTCAAAAGGGTTTTGTCGCCCTTTTTGAAGAACAGCACCACTATACTTCCGTGCCAGGCCTGCGGCGTTTTGCCATCGAGGATGACGGAATTAAATAGCTTCTGGAGGATTTTAAGCACAGGAGTACCACCAGCTCTCAGAAGCTCGGCTGTAATTCCATCATCACCCGGCGCCTTGTTGTTTTTAAGCTGTTTAAGGGCCACACTAATCTCGTACAGACTGACGTCTGGGATATCTACGGTGTAGTGTCGGGTTAATTTGGCTCTTGGGTCTTTAGCCTTGTTGTTAACAGGTGCCCGTGTGGTCGTGTATAGCTGTCCGTAGAACTTCTCGACTTCCCTCAAAAGTTCGGGTTTAGACGAAACGACCCTGCCGTCGTCGGTCTTCAGCTTCGTCAGTTGGCTCTGCCCAATAGACAAGTCTCGTGCGAATACTTTAGAGCCCTTGTTACGCTCTATAGCCGCCTTTACACAGTCTGTGTTATGGCGGCGGATATCGCGAGTCAAGGACTTGGAGATCTGTCTATTTAGCTGCCTATACTGGGAAGCATCGTCCGGGGACTGAAGGGTCATTTGACGTCTCACATCCATCAATTTGAGAGTAGAATCTGAGATTTTTCCGGTTCTTTTTGAACGGCTGGCCTTGAAGAATTTAGACCCGGCCGTTTGAACAGCTTCCACGAACCTGTTATTATACTCGTCCACGTCAACGCAGTCACCGAGGCATTCGAAGCGGTTTTGCAATTCGAGTTGAAAGTTTACCGGGTTTTGGATCTGTATGGGTGCAGGTCGGAGCGTAGACTTCACCAGTCGAGACCTCTCCAATTTTGGATTGATATTCAATGTGCCTCTTACTAAGCGGTGATCACTCCCAGTTTTCACCGAATTGATCACAGAGACATCATTGAATATCTGTCTTTTGGTCGACATAATGAAGTCAATCTCATTTTTGGTGGCACCATCGGGACTAATCCAAGTCCATTTGCGTTGTTCTGGCTTCATGAAGAAGGAGTTCATCATATACAGGTCCTCCTTCTCCATGAAGTCGGCCAGCATCTGGCCTCGGGTGTTCCGATTTCCGAACCCAAATTGCCCCACTCTCAACTCATCGCCGCTACGTTTCCCCAATTTTGCGTTGAAGTCTCCCATGACAACGTTAAAGTGGGTTTTAGAAGTGTGGATGGCTGTTGAGATGTCCTCATACATGGCTTCCACCTCTTCGTCAGGATGTGTCGAAGTCGGAGCGTAAACCTGAATGACCTTCAACGAATACCGTTTGGTAATTTTGAGTATTAGGTACGCTACCCTAGTCGAAACACTCCCCACCTCAGTAACGTTGTTCACAAGAGACTTGTGAACGAGAAACCCGACACCACCTTGGGACAGTTGGTCGCCCTCCCGGAAGTAGAGCAGATTTCCGGAATTTAGGATTATTGAGTCCTCTCCCTGTCTTCGGACTTCAGATAACCCCACAACATCCCATCGCAGTCTGCTCAAAACTTCCTCCAGTTCCTCCAACTTCTCGTTGGTCCGCAGTGTCTTGACATTGTATGTTGCCAGGGCCAAAGGTCGTCGTTCTTGGTAGCGAATCCGAACCCGGGGATTCTTCGCACCCCCTGCCCCGTCGCTTATGTGGCTGCTACCGTGACCACCACGAACGGGGCCGCCGGGGACTAGGGGCCGGAGCCTGTGTGTATCTGTCATTTTAGGGGGGGGGTTTTGCCATAATCGCCACGCTTGGCAGGCGGGTTGGCGATCGCAGTATTCGCAGTTGGTGATGCTCTCACGGAAAGATGCTGCTGCCCATCCTCCGTTCTTTCTATCCCTTAGTCGTCTCTTACGACACCCAAGGGAGGAGATGGGGTGGTGCTATTCTGGTGCGACACCACACACTACAACAGTGACAATAAAAGGTAGTAATTAATGGGCAACTACAACATAGTTTACAAAGTATTCCAATTTCACACAACTATTTTTAAACTCTACACATATATATGAGCGACACCAATAAAAATTCCAATAAACTAAAATAAACGATAATGATCCATTATAATACATGATAATGACAGTTGATTTGTATTATCTTTATAAACACTATTATTAATGGAGTATGTTTTATAATAACTTATCTAAATAATTATCTTAATGTAAAATAATTGTAACAAGTTTATTCATTATGTAACCATTTATATACCAAAATGAACTTAACAAAACATAGATTCTTATGATATTAAAGTTTATTCAAAATGACCTCCGTGATTTTGAATACAAGCCTTCAATCTGCGCGGCCAGTCCTCTATCGCAGCACGAACGAGGTCCATGTCAATATCGGCGGCTGCCTTAATCAAGGATGTCTTGAGTGACTCCAAATTGGGATGAGGCTTTGAACACGCCTTTTCCTCCAAGTGTTGCCATATCTTGTAATCTAACGGATTCAAATCTGGACTGGAGGAGGGCCAGTCTTCGTGCCGGATGAAGTCGATTTCACGCGCCGCCAGCCAGTCTTGTGTGCTCTTCGCTCTATGAGCTGGCGCCGAATCTTGTTGGAATACCCAGTGCCTGTTATTGAACATGGTATGAGAAACAGGTTCCACAAGGTTCGTCAGGACTGTATTTTGATACACAACAGCATTCGCTTTTACACCTTTCTCACAAAAATGTACCTCTGTTAAGCCCCAATAAGAAACTCCCAACCATACCATGAGCGAGGATGGAAAATGACCTCGTTGGACACGCGGAATACGGTTGCTCGCTTCTTCACTACTGTGTGCGTACACCTTATCATTTTGTTTGTTGTAGCTCTCTTCTACGGTAAACATTTTTTCATCCGAAAAAAGAATTTCCCGATATTTTTTTCCCGCGTACCGCTTCAACAAAGCGCGGCATCTCTTCAGTCTCAGGTCCATTAGACGAGCATTCAAACGATGTCCTGTTTTTCTTCGATATGCCCGAAGCCCTAAGTCTTCATTTAACACCCTTTTCACCGTGGTTCTGCTTAACCCCATCTGAAGGGCCAACAGTTTCTGCTTACGTTTGGGATTTCTTTGAATTCGTGCCTTCACAGCTTTTATCACTGCTGGAGTCCTAACAGACCGAGGGCGACCACTTCTTGACCTGTCATCTACACTAGAGTCTTCATTGTATCGTTTGATGGTACGATAAATGAATCTTTTGGTTATATTCAAATTTTTCAGTATGTTAAAAATTTGAATTGGCGCGTAACCGCAACGATGCAACGCAATAACTGCAACACGGTCTTCTTTAAGCGTCTACTCCATATTTAAAAAATGAGTAAAATTCTAAAAGTATACATTTTTATTTTCATGAACAATTCGAGATTCGAATTCAATAAACTTTTTTGTGGCCAGCATTCTAAAAGAAAAGTTTTTACTGTGTGACAATACTTATGACCTGACTAGGTATATTAATAAATAATTATATACATTACAATGCTATTACCAAATAAAAAAGCAATTAAGAAACGTTCTATGGCATGTTACACTGAATGTCAGTTTTTAATTAATTTTAGCTAATAATAAATAGAGTTAAGATTCCAAATGTATGATTAAGTAATTTTTTCTTAAAATCCGATTACGTTATTAAAATCAAAATGTGTTCATTAATTGCCAATAATAGAGACATTACATCAAAGCGTAAGCAAATTATAAAATTAACATTTACGATAATGATACAAATGTCATTAACTAGAATAATATCAGTCTGAGAATTCAGCAAACTGTGCGCATTACGATAAAAGATGTCAAATTAATTGGTGGTCAAATAAGAACTATGCAAAGAAATAGCAACAACTATGCAAAGAAGGAGACTAACTATACAAAATACAAAATGTTCCAAACGTGTTAGGCTAAAATTATTTTTTTAATATATAAGCTGAAACTAAGATCTATCTAATCTTTTATTTTCGGCTTTCAGTGATATTTAATTTAGTTGGACTATTACTCAACATTGGGTAGAACGTACTGTCCGTAATAAGAATATGGTTATGTCCTGTCTGCGTGTGTGGCGGTTGTGTACGTGAATGTGTGTGAGGGGCTGGGTTAATGAGAAGGGTGGATTGTGTGCAACATGTTGATGGAAATAATTATTAATAAATAAAATTATTTAAGAGTAAATATTTGATGTAAGTTAAAAATTATTATTACATCATTACTTTAAGTAAATTGTCAGTTTGTTGATATGTTAGATCTTGCAAGTATGACTTGACTAATTGACGGTTATCTGAAAACGACTATACTTGTTTTATTTTAACTTCAAGTTCAGTTAAAACAGGATATTTCGTTTAATCTTAATATTAATTGTAGACAGATATAATTTAATTAATAATTTAGAAGCTTCTTCAATATACCATAATCTATTTCTATCTTATCGCAACTAAGCTCTCTAATATAGAAGTATATAAATATTATTTAACAACGCTTTTAAACGTTTTTACCTAATTCAGGAAGTTTGAATCTACATATATGTTATATTATCGATACATCGTTAATTTCTAAAGCACCCACAGCCCTATCTTTTACACTTTTTAAATTTGAATTCCATTTACAAATTCCTTTTAAATTCAAACTTATCGACCGCCGAAAGGAATACATCTTCCTTATTTAAATTGTCATTACGAACTCTTTCGTTCGGCGGTTATCGTCTGCGGCCGGTTCCACGGAGATGGCAATAATAAAAATTATCTATACAAATGGGCTGGGATTACTCGACGACATAAATTCGGCTCTTCGCCCAATGAGCGCACGCTGAAACAGAAAAGATAAAGGGTCAACGATTTTTAGAAACGCGGGAAAATGCTTTTTCGCTTTTCGTTAGTTTTGATAAGCGGTTCGATATTAATCGATTGGTTTACTAACCCGAACATTTTTGTGTGAAATTATGTTATTCTGTAATTATGCGATTTATATTATTTAGAATAGTTACGATACGTTTTCAAATGTCGTATGAATGTGAGTTTCCTCTTGTCATCATCACTTCATCAGCCTAACAAGTCGACTGATGATCTAACAATGACGACTTTCCTACTTTTACAACGAGATAAATCTTTAAAGATTCATAAAGTTTATATAAATTAATAAAACCAGTAGTAAAGTAATATTTGTTATAGCACAGCCATCAGCATCTCAGCGTCAAATCCAGAAAGCAATCCAAGTCTCCGTTTCGATGTGATTTGGGATCTAATTTCTAAGTTTTTTTAAGTCGGATACCGACGTATCTCTTTATATCATCAAGCCAGCACTACTTTATGACACAAGTCGCATAAGTAAGCTTGATGTAAAATAAATAAATATACTGGCACAATTCACGCAGCGTCACCTAGTCCCATAGCACTTGTGTTATGGGTACTAGACAATTGATAAACTACATATATACTTTTTTGTAACTAAATACATATTATACATAAACAGACGGGTATCGAACCCATGACCTCCGCAAGCGTACCGAAGTGCGTTAGCCACTACGCCACGGAGGTTATCTATATATAACTATATTATATAAAACATAACTAATGGAGAGTAAAGAAATGTTTAAAAGTCCAATCTAAAAAAATAAAAAAGATCGCGTTTGGCCAGCTCGCCGGTATCGGACGTTCAGCGACACACCGCTAGGAGTTATTCGACAAAAATGCTAATTTTCAAATCTCGAACTCGGTCCGCCCGCCACAATCGAAGCGACACCTGCAGGTCTTTTTTCAAGTTACAACTGATTTTATCGAGCTTGATTCTGTTTTACACGGGTGCAGCACTACGATTGTCAATGGAATTTATGTTCTGAATTTGAATGTCTTTGTGAATGCAACATTTTAAAAGTAACGATGGACTACCAACACCATACATGTGATCCAAGTTTTTACTCTGGTGCTTGGGGTTCGGTGTTAAGTTTACGCACGAAAGCAATGCACGTTTTTGCCTTCGTTGAACGGCTGTGACATAACCTTTTTTTTATTGTTAGTTTTTTATTGTTTTATTGTTATCGGGCTGACGGCCCGCTTAGAATTTAGCAGTTACCGTCGCCTATGGGTGTTTCCAACGCCAGTGGCATATCACGAACACGCTGCTGTCCCATAAGGGTACAGGAACTTGGGTCACTAATGCCGGAACGCAACACAAGGTTATTATGGCGACATACTTAAGACCAAAGGTGGTTGCTATCCAGACGGGCTTGGGGCCCTACCACGTAGTTAGGGTGGGTTGTTTTGTCGTCTTTTACGACAGGCCGACTCCGGCCGCAGAAGTCAATATTCTTTTTCCACCACTGCACGGATAATTATGGACAAATACGGATTTATGGTAACAAAAGATATATAAAATAATGCATGAACATAGAGTAAAAAAAATGCATGCCTAGTGGCTAAATTTGATTTTTACATGAACGATTGAAATTTGATCCTAAAATGTAGAACTTGGACCAAATTCTCGTCCATCGTTTAGTAGTGTATTATCTGGTAGGCGAGATTGAGACCTCAAACCTTTATATTGATAGTAGTAATTGAAATGGGAGATTTTAAAAGGGAATGATTTTTAAATTATTTTTAAATTTAGAAACTACACTTTTGGCATATTTAAGGCTTGAATTTTAAACCTTGTCACTAAAAGACATCCACGCAAAAAGGCTCTCTGGAGTTTTGACCTGAGACCTTACTCAATAGAAGCTTGAACCAAGTGCAAGCTGTCGATGTATTCCCGGGTGCATCATTTAGATAAAAGTATCTATAGCTCACAAATTTGACGTAAAATATGCGTTAAAACCTTGCATGCTTTAAAGCATTGATTTAGTCGTTACAGTTTGTATAGCAGAGATTCAGGAATAGGGTAATGCGGATTTTGGAGTAATAGTTTTATATGTCACCGCGAATAAATACTTGGAAAATGTAAGCAAATACACCTTAACCTGTTTTTAAAATTCTTTTTTATTATAGTCTCCAAAAAAGTAAATGAACGAGCTATTTGTTGAGATTTAAATCTATTTATTAACACCTATTCGTGTTAAAAATATTCTTGCGAAATTATGATTTGAAGCGTATGCCTGAATTTTTTTATTAGTCGTAAAAGTGTGAAAACATGTAATCGGTTATAGGTATATAGTGAGCTGTTTATTTCAATGTCAAATGTTTTGTTTTCCGAATAAAATAGTATACTTACAAATAATAAAACTAATGCGAACCCCGAGCTTCTAATTACTTTCCCAAAATTAAACAAACCATCAAGCAGGGTTTCCACTACACCCGCCAAAATGGTGTCCTAATTTCCCGCCAAAATTAATAGCCCGCATCGTTTTTCATCGAGCTCGTTTAAAGGTTTATTATATTATTATTTATCGCGTTTCACAAAATATCGTTTGCGCTTTCATTATGCCGACGCACTGAAAGACTGACAATTTTGCCGCATAGACAAAATAGTGCGATAACTGGCGCTAATGACGCCATCATGGCGGCCATTTTGTATGTTTTGTTTGTCAACTCATGTGTGTTTAATAGGTGTTTAGGGATTTTGTTGTGTAAGTAGGTTAAGTTTCGTTTTAAAGCTTGGAGGTTTGCATAATAGTTTGTCATAACAGGCTAATACAGAGAAGAGATGGAAAGTAAACACCTTAATAATAATTCAGAACTTACAAGACTTTTAAAGGCTAATAATATATTAATAAATAAAATTATTATTGAATTTACTGAGATGGAGCTCAAATTCATTAATAGTGGTGAATAACTCTAGAGAAACGTTTCGTACAAGAAAGAAAAGTTATAAGTTTATTGTTTATAAATTTTATTTTTTATGTGATATGAGGCGGTGTGGTCTCAGACTGAAATAAGAATTGGAGTAGGTAAGTCAAGAGCAACTGGTATTGTACACCGTTCGGTTTTCAAGGTTAATCCAGACGATGTTTGGCTTAGTAAAAACCAATACGTGGGTCATATGTATTTCCTTTTCCTTCTAGATTGAAGAAGAAGTTAGTTCTGCAAGTAAACAGCCTTCCTCAAGCTTCAAACATTCAACCGGATTGGAACTTAAAGAAAATCCATACATCAAGAAAGTAATTGAGGACTAGAAAGATTTCAACTTCGAAGAAACCAATACAACACATAAATATTTAAAAAGCATTGAAGTGATAGATAAAAATCAATACGCATTATTTCAAAATGATTTATCCCGCACACAACCCTGATTCCGTGGAATCCAACATCGATATCTTATGATTTACAAGACGGGGAAACATTAAAAAACAATGCTTATTCAACATTCAAAAAACGATAGCACGAGCCGAAAGGAGAATACGCGCACAGTGGGCCGCACGAGATCCGGATCAGGATCTCAGTTTGTTCTCACATCATTACCCGCGCCGACGGCAACAAATTTACATCCAACACAATGGCTATCCAGCATCGAGACATCATTAAGGTGATGCCGATAGCGCCGGCACTTGGCCTATACAAACGTCAAAACATATCCTACGCATTCTGAACTCAGCCTTATATTTCGCATGTTTCAGTTCATAATCGATTGAGCTAGATAAGATACATAGTGACGTCTCATTACATATCACGGTGTAAGATCATAAGAGTCGAAAGTGATACAAACGATTTTCTACTCTCATTTCATAAATATTGTTCACATTTTATTGGAGAGTATTCAAACTGTACGGCCGGTTTAGGAAAGGATCTGACCGAGTCGGGGCCTATTTCAGCTACACAATGGAATTCATACTACATAATATTATAAATGTGAAAGTCTGTCTACTTACTGAAATACTGTCTGTTTTCACGCCTAAGCCACTGAACCAATTTTGATGAATTTCGGTATAGAGATAGATTGGACCTTGGAAAAGGACATAAAAGGCTACTTTTTAATTTATATAGCAGAAAAACGTTTGATTGGCCAGCTAGTTGGTTATAAAATGTTTAATATAAAATTAATCAATAAGGACATTTTGAGACAATTTTTATTAAAAATGTTATTACATTATTTCTTAATTCACTTGATTTGATCCCTAATTTTCGTCGATCAAGGTTTACTCTGTGGGTTGTTATTGTCAGATAACTTGTAATTGTTTTCTTTCCTTGGTTTCATGAAATCTTTCCTTTTAAGCAGTATATTGATTAATCATCGCCATTAATTCAAAACAATAAAATATTGGTGCAACTATAACGATATATAAAGCAATTTTATCTGTCGAATGTTACAAACGAGCGTTTTTCATTTTGCATACAATGCGGGCTTCGTTATTTGGATTGACGCGCGATCGACGCGTCTCACAAATTCTGATAGCCTTTCAAGTGCTAAATTTTATTTATCAGCCCACTACTTAAATATTATTTCAAATTACTGAAATTATTGCAAATTAATTTTAGTTTATTATATTTTAATTTATATAACAGATTGGAAACAACGTTTCTTAAAGCAAATGAATATTTTATTATTTTTTGTAGACATAAAAGGCAAATAACTATACAAAATTAAGGACCGGTATCTAATTCATAACACATATTTTGTCATATAAACCGGCGAAGTGGTTGAGGGGTGAATAATAATATTATCTTAATAAATTTATAGTCATTTATAGTTAGACTATACATCCGGATAGAAATAAATAAATATCATGATTCAATATAATTTTTATAATAGATCATTCATTCGATACTGAAGGCCGCATAAGGGTATAGGAACTTGGGTCACTAATGTCAGAACACAACACAAAATTATTATGGCGGCATACTTAAGACCAAAGGTGGTCGCCATCCAGACGGGCTTGGGGCCCTACCACGTAGCTAGGGTGGGTTGTTGTCACCTTTTACGACAAGCGAACCCCGGCCGCAGAGGTCAGTATTCTTTCTCAATAGACAAGCAATTTAATTTTACATTGACTTTATCTTGATTATATTACAAAATTCATCCCATATATGAACAATTGAATACTATAAAAGGTAATATTAATTGGCATATACAATATGAATTCTAAAATAAAGGTAAAATGAAAACTAATATTATACTTAGATATAATAAATTCCAAACTCAGACATTAAACTGCACATCTCATATAAGCTATAAGCATGTCGCAGATTTTAATCTAAAGATTTAGATGACATTCGCAGTGGTACATCACTAATCTGTAAACAATGGTAGCGGGTACCACGCTCTCATTAGCTAGCCTTGTCGAGATACGTGTTGTCTGCAATGCAACGCCGGGAAATTGTGCAATTTCAAGGGAATCCAGTGAATCGATTTGTAACTCGATCGATTGTTTTGTGTCGCATCACTTTTTACGTCAATTAGCTCTTTAGCGGTCTTAGAATAATAATATTTGATCATGTATTATTATAATTTAAAATATAACAGACAAAAGTTTCAATACTAATAATATAATGAAAAAAACATAACATAACGGATATTTCAATAAGTGCTTCCTATCTTTAAATTTAAATAAAACAGTGTGTGTGTGAGATATCATCGAAATTTTTTATTCGTTTGAAAGACCTATTGATGCCATTATGTGTGGAATAATATAACATCGTTAAATGTCCGTCACGGCTTCTCTGGGTGTAGCGCATCTAAAATGTCCAATTTTCCATGACTCTGGCGCATAAATCAGGCTGGATTTGACCGATGGCATGAGTTATGTTGGCTTTGATGACCGCTGTAGTTTGTGGCTTATTCGTATACACGTGTGACTTAAGAAAACTCCACAAGAAAAAGGTTAACGGGGTTAAATCGCACGATCTCGGTGGCCAGTTCACATCACCTCCACGTGAGATGACCATGTCCTCAAATCGCTCGTGCAGGATATCCAATGTGGCATGAGATGTGTGGCACGTAGTGCCGTCCTGTTGAAACCACATGTCGTTGGTGTCCAGATCATCCAATTCAGGCCAAAATAAGATTGTAATCATCGACTTATAGCGCTCGCCGTTGACAGTGATGGCCTGGCCAACGTCGTTCTCAAAGAAATATGGACGCCGCTAGCCAAAATCCACACCAAACGGGTGTTGGACGATTGTTTACTGAATCAGTGGACTCAAATTTATCACCACATTGCGAATAGTTCTCTCGGTAGGACGATTATGGCGACCGTAAAATGGGCAAAGCGCGCGGTACGTTGCCCGAACAGAACACCCATTTTGATAAAACAATTTTATTATTTGCACGTGTTGTTGAATGCTATATCCGTTCATGGTGATTTGGCAAAACAGACTGAATAAATGACATCTAATTTGACAGATGTAGCTTCAACCAGATGGCCGTTATCAACTGTCAAAGTTCGGAAGTCCTTGTTGGAAGCTACATAGGTATAGGCGTATGTATATATATAATAAAATAGATGTCACTCATAAAAAATGAAATAGCTTTCACAATGATTTAGACACTCAACCTAGACTCGTAAACCTAATTCCCTTAATTTAGCTTTCACCGAGAAAGCGATTTTAAACGATTCGTATCTAGAAATTTAGCTTTACAATTTTTTATTATTTTGTTAAACAAATATAAAACTATGTGAAACCGTAACATAAACATTTGAATATGAATAAGGATAAATTAAAATGTTATTCCGGAAATATTGTTAAAAAAACTTTTGCCACTGAACCTGTTGGACAAAAATATTCTAAAGTATAATAAAATCCTCTATCAGGAGTTATTTGATGGCGTGATTGTCGGTAATAAAATCGATAATAAGTTGAAAAAAACTACCATATGAATTTTTTAATGCATAAAACATTTTAAAATGTTAATTTATAACGTTTTAAATTCTAATGATTGTTATTAGCTAAACTTTTACATTATTTATGAAATATATCGGCAAATGCTCATTTAAATATTTATAGTTCATGAATATTTTTATATATGGAGTCTTATCAAATATACGTTTAACTGTCAATAACAATGAATTTTAAACACTTTAATAAAATAGTATCACACATCGACAGCAGATGTCGTTTTTTATAGATTTAATTTATTAGAGTTCACGAATTTAAATAAAGGATTTATGTTCACAGTTTTTTATTTATTTAGTAGATGATAAAAGAACTTAATATATTTTTGTCATCATAATTTTAGCGTTAAAACCCGGTTGCAATCCAAACTTTCGCTTCCATGCCCGGAGTCCATTTTCCGAAATTTTCTTCTCCACTCCGTACGGGCTTCGGCATGCCTGGTATAGTGAGTCCATTGGCACTTGCATATATCACTCTATTCGACATGAAGCCAGCACCTTTTGGGTCTGAGTCTACGTCTCCTGCCGGGGCTAGGCAGAGGTGGCATACTTTTGTTTTCCATGTAAGTAGCCGGTAGCCGTAAAACGTAGACATACCAATGAGAGCGACACTATTGCAATTTGTTTGCAATATGACAGACGTGATGACTGCTGTGCGGGAGTTTCTAACGCAGGCCATAGACAACAGTCCACACATCCTTGACACGCAATTCCTGCTTGAGTCCTTCTAGCTTCGGCAACTTAACTGGCATCTCGGGGTCGCAAATCACACCAGTCACTTCATGACATTTGGCCCACGCAGCAGATACGAGTATGGGTGCCTTGATATCGCAATTGATATATTTTTTTTTAATTCTGTAGGACAGCAGACAGGCTGACGGCCCGCTTAGAATTTAGCAGTTACCGTCGCCTATAGGTGTTTGCAACGCTTCTGGCATCGCGAACACGCTGCTGTCCCATAAGGGTACAGGAACTTGGGTCACTAATACCGGAACATAACACAAGGTTATTATGGCGGCATACTTAAGACCAAAGGTGGTCGCCATCCAGACGGGCTTGAGGCCCTACCACGTAGCTAGGGTGGGTTGTTTTGTCGCCTTTTACGACAGGCCGACCCCAGCCGCAGAGGTTAGTATTCTTTCTCTGCCCCTGCACGGATAAAAATAATGATGATAAATTTTCCAGGCGCGTGAAATACTGATCTCGGTATTTCACCAAATTCGTGCGCTTGACCTGTCGTGTCTTCGCCTACGTGCACGGGCATGAGATCTATAGTTGGGTAGGGAGTTGCAGACCAAGTATTCGATCTTTGACATCTTCAGACCACCGTTCTTAAACGACTTCTTTTACGCCTTCGTGCGTCGTACCAACCTACACCTGTCCACATCCGCCATCAACGCGATATCAACAGCATACATTATCAACCACGGGCGCTGCTCATGTGGGTTTCTGTTGTTGTCTGACAAAACTTATATTACCACGCTAAATAGAAAAAAAAGGACTAAGGATGGATTCCCCTTCTGCACGACGATGATGGGTCATCACGCGAGGAATAAAAACAAAAATCCTCTGCATGCTTGTTATCTTGCTGTATTTCTCCGTGATAGTCCTTAAGGCAAAACGGTGGTCCATGGTCGCATGGCCAAGGTGAAACTCCGTTTATCCGTGCAGGGGCGGAGAAAGAATACTAACCTCTGTGGCCGGGGTCAGCCTGTCGTAAGAGGCTACAAAATTACCCACCCTAGCTGCGTGATAGAACCTCGGGCCCGTCTGGATGGCGACCACCTTTAGTTTTAAGTATGCCGTCACAATAACCTTGTGTTGTGTTCCGGCGTTAGTGACCCAAGTTCCTGTACCCTTATGGGACAGCAGCGTGTTCTCGATGCCACTGGCGTTGCAAAAACCTATAGGCGACGGTAACTGCTAAATTCGAAGCGGGCCGTCGGCCTGTCTGATGTCATACAGCATTAAAAAAACGCATTTTGACACTCTGAGATAGTACACTCTTGTCGAATTCAAGAGCCAATAACCCTCTCGAAGAGCTTTATGGTGTGGGATATAAACTTAATATCACAGTACGGCACTCAACCGTGTAGCCTCAAGTTTCGAAGCGATAGATTTTATAATAAGAAAATATCCCAGCACGGCTAAAAGTGATATGGCTTGTTGTGGCTACCCACGGTCGTGATTTTGATCTCCGTGAAGGACAAAATATTAGTATAGAGTTTCTTCTATATAAGTGTCCAATAAATTAAATGTTTACAAAAAAGCCTGAGGTTTTCAGCAAGTTTTTACTAAGAAAATAGCATGTTAAACATATTCCTATTGCGAATTGTTTCAATAAGTTTTTCTGAGCTTATTTTCTATATTTAGGGATTTTTTGTAATTGAAATCGTTTATTTTATTGTTGTAAGATAGCAGACAGGCTGATGGTCCGCTTAGATTTTTGCATTTACCGTCGCCTATGGGTGTATGCAACGCCAGTGCAATCACCATCACGCTACTGTCCCACAAGGGTACATGAACTAGGGTCACTAATGCCGGAACACAACATAAAGTTATTATGGCGGCATACTTAAGAAATGATCCATGCAAGAATACTGTCCTCTGCGGCCGGGGTCGGCCTGTCGTAAAAGGCGACAAAATAACCCTAGCTACATGGTACGGTTCCAAGCTTATCTGGATGGCAACCATCCCTGGTTTCTAAATATTGAGTAGATCGCCAGCCTGTCTGCTGTTCTACAGCAATAAAAAAATATGTATTTATGTTGTAGATGATATCGATGTGATGCATACTAAGAAAGTACTTTAGGAGCATGCACCGTTTTGCAACAATGCCTTGTATATTTAAACCTTAGGATCTCGGATTTTCTAATAAGCAAAACCGCAGAGATATATTAATACGGATCACTTTCCCTTTGGGCACTTCTGCTATACTTTTTTTATCTACATAGTCTGAATTAATCACAATATTATTAAAATTTAATTTATAACTGATAGTGATAGTAGCTCATTTCGCGAGTTTCAAGGCCTCTAACTCGCCAAAAGGAAGATTGCTGTACGCCACCACCAAAATATATGAAGATGGACGCATTGTGCGCAAGCTGTCTGTGTCTGCATTCAAACGTAACGGAATGCAAGACCAAGTGCATTCGAAGATACTCGGCACTACGAATTTCCTATTTAGAAGCCCTTGTGACGTAGTTGTCGAATGTGATTGTGCACAGACCCCGTAAAAGTCGGCGACCTTGCAAAAGTGCCACCCTGCACACCCAAACCGAAATTCGGATGTTGTTTACTCAAGAAGAAATCAATAAAAGTGTCACTTGAGGATATATTAGATAATTGACAACGAAATTTCGTGTTCTACTTTCAATGTGAAACGAGAAATATAATTGAAATAAAAAGGATGACAGATTTTACCCCAAAAATGGGTTAATGTAAAGCAGGCGGCCGGTTGTAAAAACTAAGCCACAATTATTACAACATGTATCATGTTGTGCCGACCCCATATAATGTGGGATAAAGGTAGGGCGAAGAAGTGATAGTAGCTAATTTTCATATAAACTTGCTAGTTAAGTTAGGCAGCGAACATTTAAACTTAGAAATAAAAAAAACTAATGCTCATCCCGACTGAACCACACAGCAAGAGAAAACAACAATGATAAAGATTATTGCATCTCGAGAGTATTGTTAACAAATCGCCAAACAAATCCCCAACAAAAGGCCTTTTCGATTCCGATACAATAAATATCTTAACACGAGCTCAATCGAATCGACTTATAAATCTTAAAAACCAACTTAAAGCATACACTACTGTTGTAGTGACCTCTACTTAATAAGAAATAAGGTTTAAATTGAATGAAAATGCAATCTTAACTTTGTTTTATGCGGCGAAGTTTATTCCACTATTTATACGGACTTTTGTATAGAAGTCCTTCTAATTGTGTCTCTTCTGTGCTCATCAATATATATGTAGTTAAATTCTAGTAAAAATATGTATTAGTTTGTGTTTTACTGTCTTTACGACTATTACTCGCAAAGTGGAAAATACATTACGTGCTTTCAAAGAGAAGAAAATAGAGTTGGCGTGAAAGAGTCTTAGGGGTCTCCTAATACATTTTATTCGCATTGGGGTAGAGTGGATAGTATCAAGGCAGATATGTAGAGTTCTCTGCTTTGCTATTGCAACCGCTCTATTAGCTAGAAAAAAACAAGATGGTTGCAACGGTATTGACTAATAACGCCGCTCACCACTTTACGCTAATTACACTTCAACTAAAGGTATTTTTTACTAGCAGAATCGGAGTAAGAACACTGGTCCCTGCGGCCTGTCGTAAAAGGCGACAAAAGACCCCTAGTTAGGTGGTAGGGCTCCAAGGACGTCTGGGTGGCAGCCATCGCTAATATCTAAATATGCTGCCATAATAACCTTGTGTTATGTTCCGGCATAAGTCACCCAAGTTCCAGTCCCCCTATGCAGACGGCAGCGTGTTAGCGGTGCCCTCTCAAACATCCATTGACGACAGTAATTGTCTGCTGATTTATAGTATTAAAAGAAGCGGAGGGTCGCAAGAGTGACTAGACAAGATCTACCCTCAATGGAAAAGGAATACTGTAAATACTCGTGTATCCCTTTTAGCATAGCCATTGCAAACTTAGAGCATTTTATTTATAGAGTAAATTTATTATAATGGGCACAAAAACAAGGAACATTAACAAATGTGAAATTCGATTTGAATGCGACTTAAACGATTAATGTGCCATTATTGTCAAGAAGCACCATTGGATTGGGCGAGGATTTAAAATGCATTCAAAGTCGTTAAGGATTGAATACATTTGTACGGAATACATTTGCAGCGTCCGGCGGGCATACCTTAATCCAAGCTTGACGACTCGGACACTTACCTGGAAAAGAAAAAAAAACACATTAGATGTTTGATATGCAATAGAGTAGTTCTAGTAAGAAAGAAAGAAAGAAAAGCATTTATTTAGGAACAAAATATACATATGATACATGTTATACATTTAAAAAAGTTCACTATAATAATAATTTTGTCCTAAATTGGACCCAATTCAGCATTAATGCTGGTTTGTAAAACCAGCGCTGGTCTTCCATTAGACCCTTAGAGTGACGTCACGAACACTCCAAAACCTTCATCAAACCCCCACAACATAAACAATACTAACAACAAAAAAACATCCATAGCGTTACACAAAAAAAAAATACTTGTATGAAAAAGGTAAGAAAGTATGTTTAGTAGACTTCGAAATATTAATTTGTGTTGTATATCACCTTTAATACAAAATTATTTTATTTTGTCTATGCAAACTGTATATCGACGACTCTTATTAATTCCAACCTGCGATAATTCGAACCTATTTATAATTATAAGTTGTCACAAGTTCCCTAGGACATTCCTTTATGTTTAGAAAAAATCTGTACATTTTATGATTTTCGGCAATTCGACGCGTTAGTTCGAACTTATAGGCGTCAAACAGTCGATAATTCAAAGTTATCAGATTGCATAGAAGTACATTTTGAAATAAGTAGCATCGTTGCACGAGCAGTTATTATAATAATTAGTTTAACACGCACTTTCACATTAATTAGTTTAGTTTCAGTTACTGTTTCGTTGGTTATACGAGTATGTATGTTTAAAGATTAAAAGTTTGTATTAGTTATGAGTTAATCGAAAAAGTGGAGGCAGGTAGGAATAAAAGTGATGTCTAAAAAAATTAAGATAATATTACTCAATAATTCGACTATTTACATATTTTCTCCCGAAAATTTCAAATCAGTAGTTGATATTTCAAACTCTCGATAATTCGTCATATTTTAAAAGTCCTTCGAGTTTCGAATTAAATAGAATTTACAGTAGTATGATTGTGTAAATTTATTATTTAAAGAATATTTAATATTTATTATAATACAATTCTACCTTGAATTTCAACTTTCTAGAACATATTTATATGAGGTATATGCATCGTGTTTTGTTTTACCAATATATATATATATATATATATATATATATATATATATATATATATATATATATATATATATGTATATATATACCTAGTCAGGTCATAAATTCTGTCACATGTTTAATGTAAAATAATTGTAACAAGTTTATTTATTATGTAACCATTCATATACCAAAATGAACTTAACAAAACATAGATTCTTATGACATTAAAGTTTATTCAAAATGACCTCCTTGATTTTGAATACAAGCCTTCAATCTGCGCGGCCAGTCGTCTATCGCAGCACGAACGAGGTCCATGTCAATATCGGCGGCTGCCTTAATCAAGGATGTCTTGAGTGACTCCAAATTGGGATGAGGCTTTGAGCACGCCTTTTCCTCCAAGTGTTGCCATATCTTGTAATCTAACGGATTCAAATCTGGACTGGAGGAGGGCCAGTCTTCGTGCCGGATGAAGTCGATTTCACGCGCCGCCAGCCAGTCTTGTGTGCTCTTCGCTCTATGAGCTGGCGCCGAATCTTGTTGGAATACCCAGTGCCTGTTATTGAACATGGTATGAGAAACAGGTTCCACAAGGTTCGTCAGGACTGTATTTTGATACACAACAGCATTCGTTTTTACACCTTTCTCACAAAAATGTACCTCTGTTAAGCCCCAATAAGAAACTCCCAACCATACCATGAGCGAGGATGGAAAATGACCTCGTTGGACACGCGGAATACGGTTGCTCGCTTCTTCACTACTGTGTGCGTACACCTTATCATTTTATTTGTTGTAGCTCTCTTCTACGGTAAACATTTTTTCATCCGAAAAAAGAATTTCCCGATATTTTTTTCCCGCGTACCGCTTCAACAAAGCGCGGCATCTCTTCAGTCTCAGGTCCATTAGACGAGCATTCAAACGATGTCCTGTTTTTCTTCGATATGCCCGAAGCCCTAAGTCTTCATTTAACACCCTTTTCACCGTGGTTCTGCTTAACCCTATCTGAAGGGCCAACAGTTTCTGCTTACGTTTGGGATTTCTTTGAATTCGTGCCTTCACAGCTTTTATCACTGCTGGAGTCCTAACAGACCGAGGGCGACCACTTCTTGACCTGTCATCTACACTAGAGTCTTCATTGTATCGTTTGATGGTACGATAAACGAATCTTTTGGTTATATTCAAATTTTTCAGTATGTTAAAAATTTGAATTGGCGCGTAACTGTAACGATGCAACGCAATAACTGCAACACGGTCTTCTTTAAGCATCCACTCCATATTTAAAAATGAGTAAAATTCTAAAAGTTATACATTTTTATTTTCATGAACAATTCGAAATTCGAATTCAATAAACTTTTTTGTGGCCAGCATTCTAAAAGAAAAGTTTTTACTGTGTGACAATACTTATGACCTGACTAGGTATATTAATTTATAGTACGGCTTTTATAAAGAAATCAACTTTTAACAATTTTTTTAGTGTTCATTAATAAATTCCTATCTCCTGACGCATTTAGAGTCAGGACCTTTTTGCTTTATTTTTTCTTACTTATTCATTTTCTACAAATTCATTTACAAATATAATCTAAATCAAAACTTATTATAATCAAATTTTACTATGTATAACCTTATTTCTTTATTTACTATATACTTTATTATTTACTATTTCATATTTTAGTACTTGGCTTTATACGAGTATAATGCTATTTCCCTTATTTTGTTAACAAAGATTAATTAAGATTATGACTGTAAAAATATCTTACCAAATGTAATTATAATAAAATGATTTTACAAATGTTTCTCCAATGAAAGTTATGCCTACACTTAATTTTGTCTGTTGTGATTGAGTAGATGAGATTGATGTTGGCCCTTAAAGTTATTGGTAGGAACATCGTGCCAATGAGTGAAGAATAACTTTTGATCCATAACATTTTATTACTGCTAAGTCAATTCTTTTTAACGCTTTTGTTAGAGAATTTTGAAAACAATTTACTCATAAACATTACAATCTTTAAATTTCGTACTTGACATACATTTCCAAATTTCATCGCATAGTTTAGAGGGGGGCTGTCACATTATACGTATGTTAAGGCAGCTTCACATCTATGCGTCTGTTACGGCAAAGTTGGCCATAACTCAACATGCAACTCTTAGTTCTTTCTCCTTATAAATGTATATTTTCAAACCATGTAAACTATGCTTGATTGGAGATTGAAGATGGGAAAAAAATGTTTTCCAAATTTATCCTGCTGGCACACGGAATCACGGTCAGTTTTGAGCAAAAGATACTCTAACTACTAAATTAATTTTACGTTTGTTTTAATGTTTGTAAATTAAATGTACTTTAAAATAAAATGATTAAAACAACTTCATTTATTTATAAGAAAACAGATGCTTAACATTTAATATTTTAATTTTAAAAATATTTTTAGATCACTAAAATGAACGATGAAAGATTAAATCTAAAACAAATAACCGTTAAGAATGCAATGTATTAAGTCGATTCGAACAAATTCTTAATGTTCTAATGGATAACTAATTAATAGCTCTCTTTTAAAACACACTTTTATTTGCAAAAGTGTGTTTTAAAATTTTAATAAATTTTTATTTATATTAGTATATTTTAAGATATATTACTACTGCACAACAAGATCGATCTTATCAAACACCCTTCTCATAAGCGGCAATCTTCTTAAAATTTATTTAATGAAATATTCCAGCAATAACAGATTAGCTTGGGTAAATCACCTTAAATAAACATGACAAGGTCCTGTAATTTGAAGTTTTTATGGCTATTTATTATTCACTGTTAAAACTATTTTCCTTTTCGAGGCTTTTTTAATTAATTAGATTGAAACTTTTTAATTAAATATTCTGTACAGCATATATATAAAATTCAAGTAGAAAATATTGAAAAATACGAATATATTACAGTATAAATTATTATAAATTAGTGGTGAATACGCCGAAGATCCGGTTAATAGATGAGCTGTGGAATTTTGTTAGAGACGATGAATACATAATAAACTTTTAAAGTCTCGATTACACATTTCGACTTCTTCCGAATATCTGCGAATGAAACTGACTCGCCCTTAAAGGGTTTAGCCCACCAGGCACGAAAGTATGGCAAGATCCTTATCGGGAACACGCATGGCGTCCTCCACTATATCAATAAAACTAACAGCTATTTGTCATCACAACAATACATTCTTATGCTGTCGAGCTGTTGATACTCGAATAGGGGCTCGTTGAATCACTGGCCACTTTAAGTATAGAAAATAATTTATTGACAATATTCTCAATACAAAATTCAAAACGTACAAACGTGTAAAATTAAATGCAAGCAATTTCAAACTCGTCACCTATTTAATGGTCTTTCGAGCCGTTTGCTGTTGGCAGAAGGACGACATAAATTGTGACCACGCAATGTTCGATTTCAATAATCACAATACGGAATTATTTTATCCTTGATGTAGAATACTCCAAAGTATTGTTTTGAACTTATTATTATGTAGTAACTACAAGCTCGGAAAATATTTAAACGGCAAAAAAAGTAAAATAAGATATAAATAAATATATTTTTTTAATTGCGTAGGACAGCAGACAGGCTGACAGCCCGCTTAGAATTTAGCAGTTACCGTCGCCTATAGGTGTTTGCAACGCCAGTGGCATCGCGGACATGCTGCTGTCCCATAAAGGTACAGGAACTTGGGTCACTAATGCCAGAACACAACACAAGGTTATTATGGCGGCATACTTAAGACCAAAGGTGGTCGCCATCCAGACGGGCTTGAGGCCCTACCACGTAGCTAGGGTGGGTTGTTTTGTCGCCTTTTACGACAGGCCGACCCCGGCCACAGAGGTTAGTATTCTTTCTCCGCCCCTGTACGGATAAATATACTGGCACAATTCACACAGCGCCACCTAGTCCCAAACTAAGTTGCATAGCACTTGTGTTATGGATATTAGACAACTGATATACTACATGTATACTTTTTTTTGTAAATAAATACATATTATACATAATATACATAAACACCCAAGTGCGTGGGGATGATGGTGTGTGAATAACCAATTACGATTATTATAACACTCATTGGAAATTAAAACGTCTTTACGTTTTTTTCATGTAAAGGCGGAGTAAGAATACTAACCTCTGCGGCCGTGGTCGGCCTATCGCAAAAGGCTACAAAACAACCCTAGGTACATGGTAGGGCTCCCAGCCCGTTTGGATGGCAACTTTGGTCCATAAGTTTGCCATCGTAATAACTTTGTGTTGTGTTCCGGCATTAGTACTCAAGTTCCTGTACCCCTAAGGGACAACAGCGAGTTCGCGGTGCTTCTAGCGTCGCAAACATCCATAGGAGACCCTAACTTCATCATCATCATTTCAGCCGGAAGACGCCCACTGCTGGACAAAGGCCTCCCCCAAAGATCTCCACGATGATCGGTCCTGCGCTGCCCTCATCCAACCTATCCCGGCGATCTTGACCAGATCATCGGTCCATCTTGTGGGGGGCCTACCAACACTGCGTCTTCCGGTACGCGGTCGCCATTCGAGGACTTTTCTGCCCCAACGGCCATCAGTCCTTCGAGCTATGTGCCCAGCCCACTGCCACTTCAGTTTTGCAATCATCCGGGCTATGTCGGTTACTTTGGTTCTCCTGCGAATCTCCTCATTTCTGACCCTAACTTACTCAGCAATAAAACAAAAACCATCCGTATATGAGTAATTGCTAAATTTCCAATGCCGTTAATTTTCTAGGATGCGCCTACCTCATTTTTGGACACCCTTCATGTGATTTGGGAGTTTTTTTATGACACAGATAACGGTCGCGTGTCGTTTGCTGCGTTATCATCACCATCGGTTATCACACACTGTCTCGTGTGACACGCAACGTTATGCTTACAACGCATTCTTCAGTTACATTTACTTATTCAAAACTAATGAAAATGTCAAGTGTAATAATAACCCTTAAATGCCCAAGTTTTATATTTGATACGAGACTTTTAAACCGAATTTTACACGATAGAACAAAGTTTAATAAAATACAACGCAGCTGTCAAAATTGTTCAAATAATTTTAATAAAACTGTTTTCCCAAGACTGTTTTATATTTAATTTAGAAAATTAGGGCCTACGCAGACTGGGACGGCATGGCAAGGGATTTAATTTTTTATAGAAATACTACATAAATTGCTATGCTATAAAATGATGCCGTGGCATCGAAAGGGATTTCATTGCACGGCAATTGAAGACGCGCCACAGGCTCCCGCGGCGGGATGCCGTGGCATACTGCGGGTAGGCAACGGCATGCCAAGGCCTCCGGCGCTCGTTTTGACTTGATCAAACGCAACTGAAGATTAAAAGTGTATCGGGCAGCAGGAGCTGTCGAGGCGTGCTTTGAGACGCTGTGGCATGCCGTGGAAAGGCGCTGGAATGCCGCGGTATCTAAGCGGCTAATGTGCGCTGACTGACGGCAAAATCCCTTGCCATGCCGTCCCGGTCTGCGTAGGTCCTTAAGTTTCTAATAGTCAAATGGAGTAAGTTAGATCATACAATGTAAAAATGGCTGAGAAGATTTAGTTCATTTTATTTTCATGGGTGTTTGACTTTTAATTCAGGAAAAATTAAATTAAATTGCTTTTGATGCACTAAAAATGATAAGGGTGAAATTTAAATACTACAAACTGACTAAAAGTACTTAGATAAAACAATTGATTCTACTTGCACCAGAACTAGATCTAACTGTATCTCTGAGGCAATCTTTCTTCTCCCATTTTTAATAAACAAAAATTCTGCATAAATTAATATTATATATTTTATAATGTGAGTGATTATACATGAGTGCGAGGGAGCGTTTAGGCGTGCGTGTTTGTAAAACCATACCAAAAAAAGAAGTGCCATGAAACCCTTTCTATGGAATCTACGTTCGCAAATAGACGTACTGAAGAGCTAATCCCTGTAATAGCAATAATAAGGGTTATTTAAGGCTTTAAAATTTAGCTATTAAAGGATAAAAATCCACGTCCTATTTTCATCAATCTTAAATTACATTTAAGAAATATATGTAAAAGAAATTATTTACCAAATCTTTGACATTTTCCAACGAGCCAGTGACAAACAACAATATGCTAATGTTATTACTAAGCTGTTTATTATCTAGCAGATAAGTTAGCTAGTGGGAGCGCCCGGCCCTGCCCGTAAATGACGTGACACCCTGCGTACGTAACGTAAGGTTGTTAATTTTAAGCGACCCATTTTAGCTTTGTTTATGTTAAAATAGTGTTATTAAAATGTCTCTGGTCCACAATGTGGAATTAGGAATTCCTATAATTACACGAAAATGTATGTAATTAAAAATGTAAGAGTCCATAGCCCACAGCTGGGCGTGGACACAACGGTGATCTTAGTTTCCTCGCGATGTTTTGAACGTATTTTTATCACTTTCATTATTAAGCACTTTGTTTAAAGTTAACGAATTAAACTAGAGATAGTTTAATTAGTCAATGTCTTGTTTTTTTTATTTGGTGTTATACATACATAAAAATCACACCTCTACCCGTAGGGGTAGCCAGAGACCACTTCTTTCCACTTGCTACGATCCTTACATACTTGTTTCGCTTCGTCCACTTTCATTATTCCCTTCATACATGCCCTTCGGTTTAGGGTACTCTTGACCTGGCCTTTTTTCAAGACGTCCCTGGTCGCGATCTGGTCGCGAAACGTCCGCCTAGGTCTACCCCTTCCAACACTTCCATTCACACTCGCCTTATACACTTTTTTAGTCAATCGTTCTTCATTCATTCTCTCAACATGGCCAAACCATCTCAGCATACCTTTCTCAATTTTTGTCACTACATCTTCTTTCAGACCACAACGTTTCCTTATCTCACTATTTCTTATCCTGTCACTCAGTTTAACTCCTATCATACTTCTTAACGCTCTCATCTCAACTGCATTTATTCTGTTTTCATGTTTCTTCTGCCATACCCAACTTTCACTTCCGTACATGAGTGTCGGAACCAACACCCCCTCATGCACAGCCAGACGAGCCTTGTTAGACACCTTCCGACTGTTCATAAAGGAGTGCAAAGCTCCATTCACCATGTTTCCTGCATTCACTCTTCTTTCAATATCACTCTCACACTTTCCATCTCTGGTAAACTTTGAACCCAGATACACAAACTCATTCACCTGTTCAAATTGTTTATCTTCAATCACAATATTGCAGTCTGTCACTGTTTCATCTGTTTCAAACACCATCACTTTCGTCTTCTTTACATTCATCTTCATTCCCTTTCTAACAAAAGCTCCACTCATAGCAGTTACCATCTCCTGCAACTCCTCGGCCATAACACCAATTTGGTGTTATATGGCGAATCATATACGTTAAATCATTACAAATACATGAGCTACATATTCTATTAAAGAATACATTCTTAAAGTAATATTAATAAAAAAAAATTACAAATACATTCGTCATAAACAGTCAACTCGGTCGGAGTAAACACATAAATGCATTAAATTTTTTAATACCATAAAATATGTGGCTTGTAAATCTAATGAGACAGCAAATCAGGAACAAGGCGGTGAGATACGCAAATCTATTAACCGAGCACGAAACCTGGGACCTGGGCCGGCTATTGTACAATACCTAGATTCGTATCTGAGGCGCCCACGTTAGGGCTTTGTGTCGGACCCTTTTATACTGTCTGCTTCGAATATTGACTATACTTGGGTCACTTGGTTTGTTTCTTGTATATTTTCTTTTACATTTTTCATGTCTATTTTATCTATACAGGTTTGTTGTAGCAATGTGGTAACATGTGATAACCAAACTAGAAGTCACGAGATCGATTACCTGATCTCTAAGGTTTTTCTATATCTTTAAACGAGCAATTCTTGTATATATATATATATATATATATATATATATATATATATATATATATATATATATATATATATATATATATATATATATATATATATATATATATATATATATATATATATATATATATACTTATAT
The DNA here is from genome assembly GCA_963693495.1 of Malacosoma neustria. NCBI lineage: Eukaryota > Metazoa > Arthropoda > Insecta > Lepidoptera > Lasiocampidae > Malacosoma > Malacosoma neustria. Next base: position 21,312,600 of record OY856375.1, on the reverse strand, counting down.
AATTGGAATCTCGGAATCGGCTCCAACAATTTTCATGAAATTTAGTATACGGGGGGTTTCGGGGGCGATAAATCGATCTAGCTAGGAATCATTTCTAGAAAATGTCATTTTATTCGCTTTCTTTTATTGGAAGAAAAATAACAAAAATGTGACTCTTCCTGACATCTATCGGCGAATAATAATACTATTTTTTTTAAATTGCTTTAACGACACAACGCTAAAGCTATTCCAGCAGATGGCGTTGTTAAGTAACAAGAAGTCAATGAGTGTTTGCTTTGAGGTTAGACTAAGAAAATCAATTGTTAATTTCCAAAAAACACAATTTATATAAAAAAAAAAATACCGAGCAAAGCTCGGTCATCCGGATATTTATAATATAATATAATTGTCTCGTACTGACGGTGACATTGTGAGAAAACCTGCAAACCGATATAATCGGAATCCTCGACCCACCATTCCTTGGACGTGGCCGGTATACTGTCCCTTCCCTGTAGGAGGTGGTTAGAGTTCAGCAGGGGGTCGTTATGGGACCGTTACTGTAATATGTTACATAATATAAACATTTGTTTCATCGTCGTAATTTCAATGACCTCAAGAAAACTATTTGTATAAGCATCATAATATTACTCCTTAAGCGCACTATGCTGGGATCCGATGACTAAAAATATCGGTGGTGATTTCCAATTTTGCAAGATATTACCCCCCCCCCCCATCCTGACATCCCGTCTGGATGGCAACCACCTTACGTGTATAAGTATGCCGCCATAATAACCTTCCGTTGTGTTCCAGCATTAGTGACCCAGACTCCTGTACCTTCATGCGGACGGCAGACATTGAGTAGACCGTCAGTCTCTCTGCAGTTGCTCAGCAATAAAATAAATAAATATAAAAAGCTCGAATAAGTATCACAATATGCTTAATCTGCATGCAGCGTGAGTGGAACCATTCGTATATTTTTATTTAGCGCTTGATAGCCTTATCTGCGTCGGCTGAGTGAATCCAGTGGCGTTTATCTAGTGCACTAAAAGCACCGGTATCTAAGGCATCTGGTACAGTGTTCAATGGACATGTGTTATGTGTATGTGTAATGTGTAATAGTGTAAATTCTGTTTAAACAAATGTTCAACAAAATCATTGAAAGGCGACGAATCCTGCTACGCAATAATCGAGGCTCTAATAGGTTCGATCATGGGGATCTAAGACATATTTAATAAATAATTAATGTACTGACTGGCACAATTTACACAGCGCCATTCAGTCATAAAGTAAATAGTATAGCACTTGTGTTATGGGTACTTTATAACTAATTTACTAAATATATACTTTTGTTGTTGTAAATAAATACATATTGTATATAAACACCTAGACGCCAGAATCGAATCCTGACAGTGACAAGCGTGCGCTAGCCGCTACGCCACGGAGGTCGTCTAATAGCAGAGGTATGATCTCTAGGTAGAATGATCAAATCTGGGTGTATGTGACGTAAGCTTGTAAAAATCATTCTAATCACCAATCATTTACACCAACTGGTGCAGGGGCGGAGAAAGAATAACCTCTGCGGCCGGGGTCGGCCCGTCGTAAAAGGAGACAAAACAACCCACCCTAGCTACATGGTAGGGCCTCAAGCCCGTCTGGATGGCGACCATAATAACCTTGTGTTGTGTTCCGGCATTAGTGACCCAAGTTCCTGTACCCCTATGGGCGTGTTCGCGATGCCACTGGCGTTGCATACACAAATAGGCGACAGTAACTGCTAAATTCTAAGCGGGCCGTCAGTCTATCTGCTGTCCTACAGTAGTAATAAAATAAGTTTTTTTTATATTACCAGACAATAATTACACACCAATATACAATAACACATATTATTGTTTATGACTTATAATTAAACAAGCACACACTATATTAAACTATACATCGTAAACACCACACATGAGACGTCATTTCATAATGGCGAGTGATTCATACGTCTCGCGATATCCCAATGTTTTAAGCTTATCCGAAGATAAGCGCGGCGCGGTATTAATGCGCCGGCGCAGCCCACCGATCGAAGCTTCACATACATTACGCTTATTAGCTTGTAGGAATGTTTGTAATTAACACTTGGTTTATTGACAGTTTCGTGTTAACAGGTAGCACTTATTAGAAATAATAATACAAATACGTCAAATAAAGTTTTTAATACGTATAATGTAAGTTTAATAATAAAAGTTTGTGTTCTTTTAATTTCTTTGTTTTTATTGCATATTTGTTATCGATGTTGGATCATTTTGATTCTCATACAAATATGGAAAGCTTATAGCTATAACATGTGGTTTAGGGTGGAGTAATTACCTTCAATGGCCAAGTTGACCTAACTTGTAATACATAATCTATTAAACAACGAAAGAGTTCTCAACTTATGGTTTATTTTTTGGCGTTTGAGGATAAGACGTGAGATGCTTCTGTTAAAACCAAAATTAGACAAATAATGTTTCATATATTAACTATGCAGAATTTTCCACCACAATAAGTTCCGGCTTCTAAGTGAAACAACCGTGATTAACAACTTGGATATTGATAGTTCGACATAGATGTTTAATATATTTAAACAAATGTTGACTTGTGAGTTTAGTTTTAGTCCTTTACTTATTGAAGCTAAAGATTTAGCATATATGGCCAAAATTTCAGATACATTTTGAAATTATAAGTTATAATAATAACATCAGCCTATTAGGTCCCGTTGCTAGATTCGAGGCTTTCCCTTGGGCAAACGGACAGAATTCCTGACACGATTGTCTAAGGCGGGCTGCATATAACCATGTTCTCTGTAAGCAGGTTTTCTTCTAATATTTGCCTAAATTTAATAATATACCATAAGGGTAAACTATATTCCACATATTACGTTTCCTTTTCTAAGTTATTCAGTTTCAACAGGCATCCTGGCGTAATTCGTTGGAAATCCGCATAGAATGCCATCAGAGAATTGTAACAAAGTATTTACATGCTTGGAATTCTCGTAAATAAACTGAAATGGCTTATTAGTAGCCACAGGTCTCGAGTATCGTTTAATGTAAACACCCTTTCATGTGATCGTGTTCTCAACGCGATATGGGCACGTTATACACGAGATTGCGTTTTCAGAGATAAAGTGGGAGTGCTTTTAAGAGATAACACATGTGCACGGATCGTGGGGTCCCTATCGATGCTCGGATGATTTAAATTGTGATCTTTTAGCTCTATTTGTACACTGATGTGTATATTTATGTGATATGTATGTGATATGTATATTTATTTAGATAGTACAAATGGAATATTTATGCGTTCATATCACTGGGTCTGATTTAAAAAAATTGTCTTGTCAATTATTTTATTATATAAATAAATAAATATTTTATATTAAAACATTATTTAACCAACAACCTAAACATTCAATCCTTAGGGGGTCACTTTCTGAGTTTTTTAAATTTATAACCAATAAATGGCAGTACATAGTTTAAAGCAACTTTAGTAGAAGAATTCATTTTCACATTGATAACAATTGGTCAAGATATGAAGCCTTCAAAACAGATGTACGAGTAGAAGGGCTTCATTAGATTCGAAGGACGCGAAACCTGAAATGATTTGTTTTATGTAAATAAATTATGTTATTTTTACCACAAACACAACATGTTATATAGTAAATATAAGGATAATAATATAATATAGTAAATATAAGGATTAAACGATTCTCTTCGTATACTCGTAGTTCAGGAAGCATAATAGAAGATTGAAAACTATTCCTAACCTAGTCATAGCTATTTAAGGACAAATATGAATTAACAGTACTGTTTTACTTAGTGGTCTATATATAGACGGTACATTAAGATAGCCACATGGTCTTACCAACTAGAAATAAGGGCACATCCACACAAATAATTGTTAATAATTTATACAATAAATAAAAATTTACTCTCAAAATTTGTACTTTCTGTAGGTGGATGATGTACTTGTGAACCTAGCCTAAGAATACATTTTATATACCACGTCAAATTTTATTTCAGCCATCTCGTTTCTATGGTTTTGTCAAAGATGTTTAAACTATTACTTCTGCTAGATAGTGAGTAAATAAATAACTACATGTTCACATCGGCATACTCATCATCGCATCATTATCATCATACACAGCATCGTCTTTTGAGGGTTGGTAGTCAAAAATTTAAACACTTAAAAATAAAACAGTTATCCGTGCAGAGGCGGAGAAAGAATACTAACCTCTGCGGCCGGGGTCGGCCTGTCGTAAAAGGCGACTAAACAACAACCCACCCTAGCTACGTGGTAGGGCTTCAAGCCCGTCTGGATGGCGACCACCTTTGGTCATAATTATGCCGCCATAATAACCTTGTGTTGTGTTCCGGCATTGGTGACCTAAGTTCCAATACCTTTATGAGACAGCAGCGTGTTCGCGATGCCACTGGTGTTGCAAACATCCATAGGCGATGGTAACTGCTAAATTCTAAGCGGGCCGTCAGCCTGTCTGCTGTCCTACAGCATTAAAAAAAGTTAAATATTATTATATTATACTTTCATATATTTCTGGCAACATGTTATTGAACCCTGGTTCCGAAGTTAAACTTCAGCGAAAATAAGTTTAAATTGTGCTAGATAATATTAGTTAACCGTTTGGTCACATATAAAATTTATGAGCGGTGAACAGTAGCTTTTAGAAAGTAAACTCGACAATGGCCGAGGAAGGAGCCGGTTGTAACAGCGTCGTTATAGCCGCTAACGCCCGTTAACGGCTGTTAACGCCCGTTATCAGCGATACAGGGCGGGCGGAAGGCCACCTGAGGCCGGGCCCGGCTAATGCATCCGCACTTATTCACCAGTATATACAGCCTTATTCCCCTAGATCTTAATCGCGATACCGCCAATGTTCAGCGTGGTTGGCGATTTAATGCCCTGATTTTCATAGTAGTTAAATTACTATATACTTAAACACTGTTTTATATAAATTCTTTTATAGCTAGTTCAGCAGACCGGCTAGCGGCCCACGTTAAAACAGGTGGTCACCGCCGCCTATGGACGTCTGCAACACCATATGCATTACCAACGCGCTACCGGCCTCTAAGAAATTATATAACGCCTTTTTTGAAAAACCCCATATTGTAGTGCGATGGGAAAACCTCAGTCGGAAGCTCATTCTAAATCCGGAGAGTACGCAACATGAACGTTCTCGAGAACCGTTTAAAGTTGCTTCGTATTTAAGAAGTTTTTTTTAAATAAATGGTGCAAATCGCTGTCAAAAAATATAACTCCATGACATTTTATGAATTAATGAAGTTAGAACGACCCCCAATATTTCACACGACTGTAAAATAGTTTGGAAACAATTTTTAAACAAAACTTATTAAAGTACTAACTTGTCTCTTTTTCTTTCTTCTTACTTTTGTCTCAACCACAGATAATAATTTCATATACGCTGAAAACGCGAGAAAATGCTGTTATAGCGAATAAAATAGCATACAATAATAATAATAATAATTTTATTTGCTAAACATGTTTACAATACAATGACTACATTTGATATACTACATTGCATTTGGTTAGAAAATTATAGTAATTAGCCGACATGTTATGCCAAGTTTGGCACAATGTATTGTGGTTACTTCAAACAAACTATTGAAACTGTTGAGCTGATTTTTCGCTTGTTTTCTGTAACTGATCAGATTTATAAATATTTTTCTTTATCTAAACTATTAACGCGTTTATTTAGAATTAAAAGGCACACCAGTGGCTCTTCCGGTCGATAGCGTAGCTACCCTCCCTCTTAATTGAATATAAAGGTGTTATAATATCCTAATAGTGAAGATTGCCTTAGTTAATACATAATTTTGTATGTGTAATTTTTAGGTGATAGTGCCCCAAGCCCGCCTGGATGGCAACATGGTCTATAAGTATGTCGCCATAATAACCTTGTGTGGTGTTCCGGTATTAGTGACCTAGGTTTCACTACCTCTATACAACAGCGTGTTCGCGGTACCCCTTTTTTTTTATACCGATGAAAACTGTTACAGTTTCCACCAGCCTCCGGGGGAAGGCCGGTGGGGTATGTGGGATTACCTCCCGAGGGGGCTGCCTACTCCCCTCGGGCGGACCGGGGGCCAAGGCCGCCGGTCCTACCCACTAAAAACCCCGGTCGTCACTCTTGGCCTTAGAGGGGGCTTCGCAGGATCGCCTTTTGGCATTACTCTGCTAGGCCCCCAGCCAGACGTCTCCAATGAGGGTGCCCCGAGTGACAGTTCCCGCTGCCGGCGGTCACACTAGACCTGCCGGTGACCAGACACAGAGTGTCCAGTCGGGGTAGGGCACCCTCCGTCTCATTGCCTTCGCCGGGAGCTTCCCCCGGAACTCCCGGCTGGCCGCTCTTACAAGAGAGCGACCGGCAACCCCTTCTCAGGGTGGGATGAGGTGCGCATAGCGTCTCCTTCCCCGATTCGTCCTACGCCGACGAATCGGTTGAGCCGCCGCGTCCTCCTCCCTCGCACGCTCGATGGCCTCCTTCTGCCGCATGACACTTTCAGCGAAGGAGATCACCGCGTTCCAGTTCCTCTCGCTGCGGAGCATTTGACCTACGATTGCCCGCAGCGAGAGGTCACCTCCCACCACACCCTGCAAATTAAACTGCTGGGGCCCCCAAGCGGCGCACTCGGACACCGTATGTTCTACGGTGTCTACTGGCGCCCGCATTCCCAACAGGCCGGGTTCGGCTCCCGCCCCGCAATCTGGTGCAGGTACTTGCCGAAACAGCCATGACCGGTCAGCACCTGCACCAGTCTGTATGTCAGGGTCCCGCTTGATCGCGAGACCCATTCCGACAAGTAGGGGGGGGGGGGGCGGATTGCCTCAACAGTAACCCGGCCCGGCTTGGGAGGCCCCAGGATCCTTAACCAAGACTGGGTCAAGGCCTCCTGGGCGAGATCCCTGACCCGTCGCGACTCTTCCGGGCACAGCCAGAGTCCCCTCTCCCTGGCGTCGCGGCGCAAGCGGTACGTCTCTGAGAGGACAACCGCCCGCAGCTCCCAGGGCGGCTCGGCTGCCAGGAGTGCAGCCGCCCGCCAGGACACTGTACGGTACGCCCGAATAGCCCTCACGTCTATGACCCTCTGAGACCTTCTCAAGAGGGCCCTGCTACGAGACGTGAGGTGGTCTGCCCAGACAGGCGCACCATACATTGCCATGCTCCGCACGACGCCAGTGTACAATCTTCTCACGGCTGTGCCCGGCCCCCCCACATTGGGCAGGAGTCTGCCCAGGGCGGCAGCGGTCGAGACCAGCCTCGGGCACAATTGAGCGTGACAAACATCGATATGCAACGGTAACTGCTTACTATTAAGCTTTTCCTCAGCAATAAAAAATATTTATATAAGACACTAAATGTATTTGTAAGACATAATTATTCAGTCGGTATGGAGTCTAAAATAAATTTTATTTCATTTTGCTAGTAAAGGCCGAAATAACATTGATAATTACAGAATTTTTATCCGTGCAGGGGCGGAGACAGAATACTGACCTCTGCGGTCGGGGTCGACCTGTCGTAAAAGGTGACAAAACAATCCTGGTTACGTGGCCCAAGCCCGTCTGGATGGCAACCACCTTTGGTCTTAAGTATGCCACCATAATAACCTTGTGTTGTGTTCCGGCATTAGTGACCCAAATTCCTGTACCCTTATGGGACAGCAGTGTGTTCGCGATGCCACTGGTGTTGCAAACACCTATAGACGACGGTAACTGCTAAATCCTAAGCGGGCCGTCAGCCTGTCTGCTGTCCTAGAGCAATAAAAAAAAATATTGCTAAACAGTCTAAAAACTTAACACGATTTCAATTGTGCTATTGTGAAAAAATCCCAAATAATCATAAAATATTATGAAAATGTAGTAGACGTACCACTTCCTTTCGTTGACAATTATTTAACTTTTATTTAATTTAAATTTTATTTTACTCATATACTTATGTCATGTAACTTGTAATTATTGAGGTTTTTTAGCTGGAGTTTGACATAGACATAAACAGTTCACCTGATAAAAAGTGGTTACTGACACCTATAGACCAACACTGCAATTTGCAACACCAAATTTGGAGAACAAAATATATTGAATATAAGCTCATCTAGAAATGTAACTAATGTAGTGCTATATAAGTAGTATAGAAATGATAACTTGAGTATCTAATATACATAAATAGTTATAAAACGACCTACTCAAATAGAGCGTTGAAAGAATGAGATTTAATTTAAAAAAAAAAACACCAAGGATATTACCAACGCACTGCTGACCTCGAAAATAATTTATAACACCTTTTAGTTTAATGTTTTCTGTAATGTAACTTTGTAAATTTTATCATATTTAGAAGATAAATTCAATATCGTAATATCAAGTTGTAATATTCATACCAAATACAACGATAGCGGCAGCCGAGTGCAACTTGTTTCGTATATTGCACATTTGCGACACATTCGCACGACTATTTCCCCAAACATAACTGTTTAATTACGAACTAAACTGTATTAGACGCTACGAGTGTTTCAGATTTCGCTTCATAAGGTATAAGATTACAGCGATTGAAGTTAAAGGTGCAAAAGAATCATATCACTTGAAATTTATTCAGGTATACTATTATAAAGAAAAAAGGTTTATTCTGAATAAATAAATAACAAATAAGAAATATACTGGGACAATTCACACAGCGCCTTCTAGTCCCAATGTAAGTAGCACGGCACTTGTGTTATGGATACTAGATAACTAATATACTACATACATACTTTTCTTTTGTAAATAAATACATATTATACACAAACATCCAGACGCAAAACGGGAATCGTACAAAGGTCGTCAAATAAAATCAAATACAGGTGAATATTTTATTTATAACGAGTTTAATAAACAATATCATATACCCAAGCGAAGAACATAATATATACCCAAAGAATGCTGTGGATATTAAGCTTAATATGAGCTTAGTAACCTTTTTGTTTGTTTTAGTTCTTCTAAACTTAGTAAGACGGATCGCAAAAAATATTTGGATTACTTTAACCCTTAGAGCGCGAACCGTCGATAAATCGACTCTCAGACGTGTCGTAGCGCGCGCATGTATAACGTTTATAATAAGTTAATAACATTTATAAATAACCATTTAAATTTTGTTTCACAAAAATATGTCCCTTACACATACATAACAGAAATAATTACGGAAATCCATCTACATTTGAGGAAAATATTTAATAAGATATTTTTATTCAAAAATTTTATCACAATTTATGCAAAATATGTAAAAATTAGCTTAGTACTAAAAGGGTTAAATAAATATTTACCATCGAACTCGCATGCAGTTAAACTTTTATCAATATAATAATGCAATATGGCATGATATTTTATAAAAAAGGTACAAAATGTGCAGTATTAGAAAGATTTCATATCCACTTGATTAAAACGCTTGCTCTTATGGCATGTACTACTAGTAAAAACTTGCAGCAACTTTGGCTAGTATTGGATCTTGGGAAGTTGGTGCTATCGCCAAACATATCTCAGCCGATGTCTTTGAGTGCGGCACACTGCATGCTAGAACAACAATGCTACAACCCATTTGCACAATGAGAGACGTGATGGGGTTCGTTCATCGATTGTATTGTAGGAATAAGATATACAATATATGGTATAAACAAATGTTTATAATTATGTGACGTATTGCAAGTAATAGAGCTCGAGTTTAATTCCTACTGTGATGATATACCTGTTAATCCTAGTTCAATATATAAACCGACATCAGGGAACATATCCACATGGGGTCTTGAAAATACCACGCTTGGTCACAGGGAGGAAGAGCAGTGATTAAATTTTCGTCACGTCATATCCTCTAATATAGCACGTTTAACGTATAGCTTTTATTTGTAACTATAGATATGCATGCACTTCTTTTTAATTTCTGTTTGCAATAATGATTGAGAACAGTATTTATGTCTTACTACGTGAAAATTAGAGGGGTTTATCAAATACTAGGGATGGTCACCAAAGGGAGGAAGGGGGGTGATAAAATTACAAAAATAGACCACGTAGTGTGTCCGTATATGATGTCGGAGCGTACCTTTTTGCTAGAAATATAAGGCATGACCTATCAAGGGAATCGTAAAAAGGATTACCTTCCTTGTATCTAATGCACGTTGGAACGAGTGCGGATATCCTTCAATTCACGTCTCGAGTGTGGGCGTTAATGTATAGTATGTATTTATAAAATAAAAAAGTAAATAAATAGTATATCGGTACCCAAAACATAAGTGCTCTGCTGCTTACTGGACTAAACAGCGTTGTATGAATTGTTACAGTTTACTTATGTGGTATTACTCGTATTTATTAACTTTTGTTGGATTGAGCATATATATTGACGACCTCCTGGCGTAACGGCTAACGTCGATACGTTTGCGGAGGTCACCGGTTCGATTCCCGTCCAGCGTCTGTGTGTTTATGTATAATATGTATGTACAAAGGAAAAGTATATATGTAGTATATCAGTTGTCTAATACCTATAACACAAGTGCTATGCTACTTAATTTGAGAATAGTACCATCAAGTACCAAACGAGGTCAACAGCTCAGTGAATTGCTGCATCAAAACAAATCGACACAGCACTGATTTTCAGTGTTAACCCCGACAGCGAGAAATCATTTATGACCCAAACAACATAGGCACATCGTAAAATTAAATATATACCATACACTGATGTTCATTACATAAATCCGTGTACAATCAGTGTACATGTACATATTCATAGCATAATTCCGCTTATTACAATGACATAATTTATTACAAAATAAAAAATAATAATTACAAATAAATAAATAAACGAATATAGACTATGTCTATTAGGACGCCGTAAGATTCCACATTTTTCATAACTTAATTAGTTGATGAAACAACAGTACACAAAACTTCAAATATTAATGTAATCTCAAATAATTTAATAATTATAACAAAAAAAAAACCAGTGTGCGAAAACGTGTAAAGTGATTTATCGTGAAATTGAATAACGATTATCAATGTTTTTATTGTGCTGTGTGCTAATTTATCTTTTAAATACTTGACTTTAGAGTTTTTGTCTGAATATGAACATGTATCATATTCAAAGTTTTTTCAGAAACTTGTTAATCTTCGGGTAAGACCCAGTTTTTAATTACAAACACCTACAGGTCTTCGAGGTCTACAGGATGTTAAAGTTGCAAGCATTCGTAGGCGACGGTTGGCATTTACCAGGCTGATCTTGGCTTGGTTTCTGCACTTCATCAACGTAAAAAAAGTTGAAACACTTCATATGCTGTGTTTATAAAATGTGATACTGGATATATTCTACTTTATTGAATTTTTATTGCTGTGCAACAGCAGATGGACTGACGGCCCATTTAATAGTAAGCAGTTACCGTTGCCTATAGATGTTTGTGACGCTAGGAGCATCGCGAACATACTGCTATACGCCTAGAAGAACTGGAACCTGGATCACTTATGAGACAAGCACCCTTAGTGCTTGCCAAATAGACCGGCTTGGAGCTCTACCACCGCTGGTTTTTTACATCTTACGACAAACTGACCCCGGCCGCCGGATTCAACATTCTTACTCCGGCCCTACCGGAAAACTTCCAAATATATAATAGGATAACACATTTGTCCAATATTTTACGTCTGATTATAAAATAACTTTTTGAGCACTAAACCCGTGCTAGCTCAGACCAAAGTTGCTATCTACCCGGCCAGTATATCACAGCGTCCTATCTTCCCCGAGTTGGGTACAAAGTTAAACTTTTTCGAGTTGCACTGCATCGGATCCCGATACGACTGCAACTACTGAACTTATATTATGTATGTTAATACCTTCCGCAAAAGCCTATTCCACTGGAGGATAAGTAATTAATAAGTTGAATAAACTAAGAAGTATATTGCATGAGATTTACAGTGTTTATGTTTATTAAGGAGAAAAAAGTACTTATTATATTAGAACTCTAACATATAATTACTTACAGTATACTTTAATTTCTTAATTTTATAGGGGCTAATTATTTTTAGTTATTACATCAATTGGTTTGATACTCAAAACTCACGTACTTAAGATATTATTAATATTTAAAATAAACATGTATATATAAATATTATATTATAAAATATTTAATACGGCTTTTTTAAGGATTTTTTTTAATAAGGATTTTTATTATTGCAACCAGAAGTCATATTAACCGTAATTAAACTTCATGTTACGACTTCACACTGAAAATAAATTTTTAAAAGGTTTAATGGAGAATTAAGGGTGCGTTGTTTTTGTTATATAAAACATCCCTCTAAGGCCTTGAATTGTAAGATAGAGTACCCTGTTAACTGCGGACAAGGTTCTCATGGTTGCCTACCTACAAAAACTAAATTTACCAAAATCTTCCATTTTTATTGATGAATATTACGACAAAAGAAAAGAGTGCCACAATTATATAAATTTAATCAAAACAAGAAAATTACGACATTTTGGACCGATTCATACAAAAACTTAAAAATTAATTAAGAATTTTGTTTATACTAATAAATTAGTGTTTTACAAGTAATTATTTATAAGTTTGTATGGCCATTAGATTGCATGGAAATTTTATAAATTATAATACAATTCCACACAGAGATTGTTGTGTCGCTCTTGGCGCAACGGGCGTAAGGGCGGTTTTAAATTATCTCTGAAAATAAGAAAAGTGTTCGATTACAAATTGAGATGGCGATTGAAGGCATGGGCGGACAACGATTTGCTTATATTTGCATGTTCTTATAGGGTTACATTTGAGTGTTCAAGCGGAAGCGGGAAATTATTCGTTCAAAACTAGTATGATTTTTTAAAAATACATACATTAGCATGTATTTAAAGAAAAAAATTTTTTTAGCTAAATTCCTTCATTCGTACTGAGTATGATTTTCTCTTCTACATGTTATTATACCCTGGTTGCATACTAAGTTTTACTTCGCCCGGGAATCTTCGTGTAGTGTTTTCGTTAGATTAACCTGTTAACATTACAATTGCAGTTTTTATGGTGACATTATTCGTCATGAAAATTTTGAATAAATAAAATCAATAAGTTTAAGACCGTACTCTATTATTACTTGAGTTGTATAATATAGTTATGAAACGTTTAATAAAAGTTGATTCATCGATTGACAAGTTAAAGTAATTATACACATTTTCTCTATTATTTCCTAAAGGAGGGTTATATAGATGACAAGTATTACTATGATACTGGACATACATATTAATATGTATGTACAGTAATATGCATTATGTTTCAACTAGGAAAACATAACATATTAGCAAATTTAGTTGGTCAATAAAGATTATTAAGAACCATCATTCTTTAAAAAATGTACATTAAAAATGTGTATAAATATATAACATAAATTGGCAAAAATATACATAAGAATTATTCTCAAAAGTGTGAAAGTAGATTCTATTCGCCATCCGCTACGTTTATCGCTACGCATATCGCTACGCTAGAGCCTTTACAATACTAGATAGATCATGCCAAGTTCTTTATGGAAAGTTGAAAGATAAGTGAACAACACTAAAAGCATGCGAAGATAATTTAAATTGTTTCATCAAATAACTAACAATTGTCTCCTAATACTTAAAACTAAAATATTTTCTGATATAAATATTTAGTGATTGAAATGAAATTATGTAAAATGGGCGGAAACATTTCTGTGGCAAACTTGAAAGAATACTAAAAAATTCTAAAAATATCATTAATTTATTTGTTAAAGACCAGATCATACAAGTATTGTTTTAATTCGAATCAGAGTACATGTCCATTAAGTAACCACCTAACTAACCGTGTGGTCTGTAGATCAATATACAGTTGGATTAAGTCAATAATATCTATTATATTAATAAAATCAAGCGAATTACGAATATTATTAGATTAAATTTTATTTACAGTAGCAGAACGAGGATTGGTGACCCAGTAATAACAAGAACATAAGGGCCGTACACGTTATCGTGCGATAAAAACTCACAACCACCGCCAGTGACGTGTGGCGTCGGTTGAACAAACGTCGTTACTGCCTTGCTAAATAAATCGTCTGCGAAGCGCCCCGCGTGAAAAGCGCCAGAGATACGGCACGTAAACTCAACGACATATAGACGCTAGATGTGGTGACATCGACATTAACAGTATTTAAACGGAATTAGGAAGAAATAGTAATTCAGTAGATTTTCCTTCTAGAACGGATATACGGATATATATAGAACGGATATAATATATCCGTTATCTGTATATACTAGGGCCGTTGCTCTAAACCGATTCGCTACTTGCGGCGCGAAGAATATGTACGGCAAGCGCACAGCTACCTACTTAGTTCCAAGATTATTAAACGATTTACTAAGAAATATACGAGATAATATAACCCAAAAAATATTAAAACCTCGCTTAAAAATAATTTTTAGAGAATTTTTAACGAGTATGCGTAAACTTAAGTTTCGATGGCATTGTACAAAACTTAGTGGTTTTTTATGCTGTTATTTTTATTAAGCCAATGTAACAATTGTGATTTGATGAATAAATTTACTAAAAACGAAAACAATTAATGTATGTTACAAAAATATATCTAGGAAACTAAAAAAGCAACTTGAAATTAATTTAATATTTTCATTTAAGACACATACGTTTTTCGGATTCATAGTATATCTTAAATTAGATTCATTCATGTATAAACGTAAAATGTAAGCGAAAAAAATATAGTTTGAAGTGAATTTAATGTTAAATAATTTGTGCACACTGACCAAATATAATTAAAAATAAATTATTATGATTAAAAGGTACAGCATAAAACAGTGGGGTTCCAACGTAAAGTTTCTTGCTCGTAGATAGCAAAATAAGGTACGGATCGGAAAAAAATGAGTCAGGTTGAAAATCAGGTTATTATCTTATATTGTAAATGTTGTATCAAGGAAAAAAATCTAATATATGTAAAAAGCGTACTTCGCTTATTTGATAGCGGGTAGTGAGCTCTAAAGAAAGCTTTGACAAGCTTGACAATCGGATGATGAGATTTTTTTTAAGAATGAGCGCACGAATGTACCATTTCCAGTGAACACACATCAGTGTGCCCGCTAAACAGTCTCGACTGGACAAACAAGCTGAAACTCGGAATTATTAGTGTTTTTCATATCACATTGCGAGAAACGCCTATTAACGCATTACATTTTGAGTTACATTAGTACCGGAGTTTGCTTAAGCGCTTTAAGCTACTAGGTTGGTAAATTTATTGCTATCGACAATAAATGCCTTAAGGATTTAATATTTGTTATACTTTATGTAATGTGTTTCATTATAGTAACATATATTTACTGAAAGAAATTTTATTTACCTAAAAGTATTATCCACTTTCGCTAAACTTTCTAAAATGACTGTTTGTTACTAATAAGTTGTTTTGAATGGTGATTTCGTTGTCCCTCTACAACCAAACTGCCCATCATCGTCAGGGCGTTTATCCACATTTCCTAATATGTTCCTGCACGATTTGAAATGATCTTCGATTGATGATTTGAAATCTTTGGATTTGAAATGAGAAATGAGGTTTAGGTTTTTCTATCGCATTACGATCAAGTATTTCTTTTTCTCTTTCTATCTAGAATGTTCGCCTATCTACTGAACTAAAAGCTATAAATAAATCCCTGCAATAATTTGGCCGTTTCAAGGTAATTTGAACCACAATTCATTTAATTTTTAAATTTGAACTTTATTGGGGTTCTTTTGTCAAAGGCTATATATACACTATACCTTTATAATCAAAGGTTTCATCATGGCTACTCAGTTAATTTTTCTACATCAGTTTGAACAACATCACTGTACAACGTTAAAATGTTTTGCATTGCAAAACACTATTACAACACTACAAAATCAAGTATTCTCAAAAGTTATAGTTGTTGGTGTCCTTGTCAAAAGATGGATAAGAAAGAATTTCGTGTGTTGTTCAAGTATTGTTTTTTGATCAGAAAAAATGCGGAATACGCAAAAGAGTGGCTTGATAAGCATTATTCGGACTCTGCTCCATAGAAAACAACCATTTACGAATGGTATAATGAATTTAAACGTGGTCGTAGCGACGTCAACGACGCTCAACACAGTGGTCACCCAAATACGGCTGTTAACGAAGAAAACGTCAAAAATCCACTGAATTGTTTTTACCGACCGCAAAATGAAAGTCAGGGAGATGACTGAGGTTTCAAAGTTATCATATGGCAGCGTTCTTACTATTTTACACGACAATTTAGGCATGAAAATGCTCAACTCAAAGTGGGTGCGAATCGACGATTCGGAGGTCTGTCTGAAGTTTTCAAGGATAACAAAGCGGATTTTTTGCGTCGGTATGTGACTATGGATGAAACCATACACTATTACACTCCAGAGTCAAAGACACAACAATCAGCTGGCAAGGTTATGGCATCAGTATTCTGGGATGTGCATGGTATTTTGTTTATCGACTATCTTGAGAAAGGAAAAAGGATCAATTCTGAATACTATACAGCGTTATTGGACCAATTGAGCGAATAAATTTATTTATTCGCTCAATTGAGCAAACGGCCCCACGTGGCAAAAAAAACCACTGTTCCACCAAGACAATGCACCATGTCACGAATCAATGGCTACGATGGTCAAATTGCATGAATTGCACTTCGAATTGCTGCCCCACCCCCCGTATTCGCCAGATTTGGCCCCCAGCGACTACTGGCTGTTCACAGTCCTGAAAAAGATACTCCGGGGAAAAAGATATATAGCATCAACGAGGAAGTCATTGCCGAAACTGAGGCCTATTTTACGAGCAAAGATCAAACATTCTGTAGACATGGTATCGAGAAGCGTTGGGCCCATTGTATCGCCTTAGATGGAAATTACGTCGATGAATGAAAACGAATTTTGCGAAAATTTTGTCTTTTCTTACTTAGTCCGAAAACTTTTAGATTAATCATATTTCATCAATGTATTTACCAGGCCATAAAATCTTATAAAAAAAAACAAAAACATAAGTAAGGTATGTATGTGTGTGTGTATATTGTGAATCGTTTGAGTAGTAGTGTGTGTAATATTTATTTTAATTAATTTAATGTATTTCTAATGGATTTCAGGCACAAAAATAACTTTCTTAGATAAGAATTTCAGTTACAGAAGAACTGCATGCAATACTTTCCCTATTGCAGTCCTGTATCGAAATATACGCAACCAAAATTGCGAGCACACCTAATAGCAGTTACTAATTATAATGAATAGCGTACTATGATCTATGATTTTTGAAGTATATATGGTCTGGTGTCCAGATTTCTGATAGTCGTAAGTTCGCATCGTAGCTAATGCATAACGAATCTTAATTTCTAAAAACTTCTCTTTGTAGAAATTTAAATTATCCATATTTTTTATCCATGGCGACAAAACAGCCTTAACTACATGGTAGGGCGGCAAGCTCGTCTTGATGGCAACCACCTTTGGGTTATAAGTATGTCGCCATAATAACCTTTTTTTGTGTTCCGGCATTAGGGATCCAGTTTCCTGTACCCCTATCGGACAGCAGCGTCTTCGCGGTGTCTACTGTCGCAAACATCCATAGGCGACGGTAACTGCTTACTATTAAGTGAGTGGGCCGTCAGCCTGTCTGCTGCTCTCAAACAATAATATATAATGGTAAATTTAAATTTCGAATTTGACTTTCCCGCGTTTAAATCTTCTATATTCTATATCTATAAAAATCTTGTGTCATGATGTATGTTGCCAATAAACTCCAAAACTACTGAATCGATTTCAATCAAATTTCACATGTACACGTATTTTGGTCTAACTTACTGGATAGGATAGTTATCACCTCAATTATTCGCTTATGTCGTGAATGTAAACGATAAAATGTATCAATTAATTGTTTCTTAAGCAAGTTTATTTACTGTTTAGTTTTATGAAGTTCTCATAGATGGCGGTGTACGTTGATTCATCGATAAAATTCTTCAATATTGTTTGACATCTAGGTTGCAAATACACCCAATAGATGGCGCTGTGTTCTGTTTCTTAGAATATAAATTCTATTACTTTATTTCACGTAATATTTATTTATGTTCATGTTCACGATATAACCGTATTATTTTAATGGTTTGTGACTGATATTTTTATAATTATTTTATTTTCAATTTAGCTAATTCGATTTTACCGGAAGGGTTTTATTTCCTCAGTTGCGATTAGAGAAATAAAATATGGCGGTACGAAGTTCGCCAGGTCAGCTATATATATATATATATATATATATATATATATATATATATATATATATATATATATATATATATATATATATATATATATATATATATATATATATATATATATATATTCGTATAAAATATACATTTGTTCATAAATTCAATATTCAAACACGTCCGTAGTCAGTGAAGAAAATAGGTAACAGTATGAGATATCGGGCGTGCACCGGCGAGATAACGGGCCGCAGCGTCCCGCACCGCGTCGCATCGGATCGCACCGCCTGCAGTCCCCAGTCCCACAGAATCGAGATAAAATATATGACGCTCACGAGGGACGTGTTTCAAGTAAATTGATAAGCCTAAGTTTCGGAGGTGACTTCAATGGATTAATATTTGAATGTAAAGTTTATTACTTACTTTTAAAAGTTTTACATTACTTTTAAAGTCATTTTAAGGGCTTAAGTAACACTATAATATACACATTAAATCAAAAAAGTAAAAAAAAAAATGGGTAAAACAGTTTTGAGTCTTAATTAAAAAACAAAACTGATTTGTTAATAATTATTTTCGCTATTGTATATTTAAGTTTTTCGTATAATATGTACGTAATATATACATAATATATTTGTAACAGCGCATATCGATTCGTTGTTTATTTCGTGCCAGCCCTAGATGGCATATATCCACTGTCAGTTAACTATGTTGTCACGATTCCTCGTAGAGCTTTTCTTCAACGTCTAGTGGTAAATTATTTTGTAATACGTAAGTTATGTGTAAATTTTATTACTATGCAATCAAAGATTGAACTTGAAGAAGATAGGCACTGAAATAAGAAGGTATGTACATATTTTAATTACCTAACACATTTGTTTGAACACTTTGACTAAACTAGGCAGAACACTAATCGCTTAATAAGAATGAAAATTTAATAACTCGTTCACTGCAGAGC
This sequence comes from Malacosoma neustria, assembly GCA_963693495.1. Classification (NCBI taxonomy): domain Eukaryota; kingdom Metazoa; phylum Arthropoda; class Insecta; order Lepidoptera; family Lasiocampidae; genus Malacosoma; species Malacosoma neustria. The sequence continues at coordinate 21,293,392 of OY856375.1, read as the reverse complement.
ATATACATCAAACTATCACAATAAATCCGGGCACACATCGCCTTATAAAACTTAAAACGGCGGCTGGGGTGGTGCGATAGCCGCGATACCGCGTCTGGCCGCTCGCGATAACGCCGCCCGGGCGCAAGACACTGCAAGTTGCGCGTGTGCCCATTTTACAACGATTTTATGACAGGACGTCTTTATTCCGTCCGATAGTATGACACGTGTTTATTCCGCTTGCCTGCACAATTGTTACTGTTTAAGAATAATTGTAATGGTTATCAAAGAGTACAAATTGTAATTACATAATATCGCTGATGTAAGAATGTAAAATAATCTGCAGATCTAAATAGATAAATTTAATAATAAAATCAATTAAAGACGAATGTAGATGATAATAATATATTTTTATATTGGTTAAAAACAACAAACAGTAATAGGCCTACTTAATAGTAAGCAGTTACCGTCACCTATAAATGTTTGCGATTTTCTACTGAAGGGTCGGCCTGTCGTAAAAGGCGACAAAACGACCCACCCTAGCTTCGTGGTAGGGTTCCAAGCCCGTCTGGATAGCGACCACCTTTGGTCTTAAGTATGCCGCACATACACACTGTCGTACAATAACCTTGTGTTGTGTTCCGGCATTAGTGACCCAAGTTCCTGTACCCTTACAGGACAGCAGCGTGTTCGCAATGCCACTGGCGTTGCAAACACCCATAGGCGATGGTAACTGCTAAATTCTAGCGGGCCGTCAGCCTGTCTGCTGTCCTACAGCAATAAAAAAAATTATGTATTTTACTATATTTCGAAAATAGGGACTAGAGAATTCATGAAAAATACTCGAGGATTTTACTTCCAGCCGTTGATAATTGTTAGTTGACGACAAAAAATTATTAAATTTAGCATTTTCAAGGGTATCTGTAGTCTAGTAACCTCTATTATAACTTTCAAAAATCTGGTCGTGAATTCGAACCCTGGCCATTTAATGACCAACATGATCCCACCATAAGCTTTTAAATGTTTAACGTGATTTTTGACATTTTATTTGTAACATGATAATGGACAATATTTTAATAAATATGACATTTTGATTGAATTGAAAATAAAATTTACTTAAATTATTTAAGTAAATTTTCTGTAATTTAATTTTACTATATTTTTATAATATATATTTATAATTATTATTCTAAACAAGCTAACATAAGTTAATTGATTTGCGTAAATTTCTTTAAAAGAAAAAAACGGACATTTAGTAATGTCGTGATACAATGCAACCGGTGGCTGGAGCGCATTGAGCCTTGGGTCCCGGGGGTCGGGGGGTCCTTATCACTCACCAACACCCATTCAACCCCCCAAGGTTTTGTTTGCTCGACACCTTATGTCAATTTTCATACACAAAACATAACAATAACGCGACATCAGTAGAAAGTTGAAACAGTTAAATAAAAATAATAAAGTTAATGTATTTAACAATAATGTATTTAAAAATATGTATTTAATATATTATTGGGATATGTACATTATTAGTATTTCTTAACTTACCTGTAACTTAATTGCGACATACGATGTCGGTATTTGACAAAATCACTTTAAACCCTGCACACCGACATCATTATTAGTAAGTGGCCAGTTTTTAAGCAACCATATGACCTGATTTAAAAGAATAAAAAATATCATGTAATCTGTCCGTTTAGGAATTGAGCTGAATGCTAGGATGCAAATTCATATAAAAAAACATTATTCATTATATTTTATTCATTTATAAGATTCATTATGTGAAATAAATAATGTATATTTAAAGATTGGTTAAAAACCAAAGATATGACAATCGAACTGCAATTGGGTACACAACCTTACCCTTTAAGGCAACTTTGGCACGTACTTAGTAGAATTGATATTATTGCAATACATTCATTTCATCCGAGACTATGGGCGTTATCTTTCACTTCAAAACCGTAAAGACAAATTTAAATCTTAAATGCACTAGCATATGATTGATATTTTATTTAAGAATAAAACACAGATAAGCTATTATTGTTTGGAGATCCACACTTATGCATAAAATATTAAATGTACAGAAATTATATACTTCACAACCACAATGGCCACCCAATCGAAGCACCTGGTAAGAGTTTAAAGAAGGTAACTACTATGTTGATCATTCATATAGTTTCGTCCAACGCCAATAGAGAATAAGTACAGACTCGATAGTTTTATGATTTCAAAGAATTTTTTTCTCATTATTTGTAAATTCTACATAATTGAAATTTAGCACACTTCAGGATTTTTTTTCAAAACCAATTATTCAATATCTCAGAAATTCCGCAGTATATTGTATGTAATAAGTTAGCATTATATATAAATTTTGATAAACATTACATTGTAGAGCGTCCGTAAGCAATCCGTGTAGAAAATATTGTTCTATTTCTGAACTTTTGGTATTCTATGGATTAGGTTTAATCCATGATATCGATAATTAGATTTCAGCTTTATTACGACATATTTAAGTAGGTTTCTGTATGGTATATAAAGTTCTATTTTAACAGATAACATTGTTCTGCAATTGAGATGTAGCTTTAGATCAAGTGCGCTCACAATGAGCATTTCACGACTTCGATCACGATTATAAATCTCGTGTAAAGTTCAAATCGTTAGGACTATTGAATATAACGTGCAATGTATTGTTATTTCTATCATATAATTATTAATAATTTTTTGAAATGAAAACTTCTTTAGCGGCGTTGTGCACTTTTTTTGAGATGGGCAAAAAATATTAAACTCGCGTCAGGTCCCGTGTCCTGATCGAAAATTCGTAATAATGACTCGAGATTTAGATAGATAGATAGATAGATAGATTAACACTTTATTGTAAACCAATTATATAAACACAATGAAACTTATTTACACAATCAATATGTACTTGACTTACAATGGGCGGCCTTATCGCTACAGAGCGATCTCTTCCAGGCAACCCATTTATTTTATAATGTAACTTTTAAATGATTGCATTGCATTACTTATACGTAACTATTCGAATTGCGAATTTATTACAATAAAATACAGATGAGTTTTTGAAGTGAAAACTTCTTTAGGCGCGTTGAGCACTTTTTGGGTGAACAATTTTTGGTTTGTAAAGAAATGTTAATGGCCAATTTAAACTTTAAAGCTTGATCATAAAAAATTTTTTACAAACCGAAAATAATAATCTAATAGTTCGACGATACAATTCACAAGTTATTTAGTTTTCATTTCTATCGACAGTTCCCAAAGACTGCCCTGCATGTTTTTTTTATTATTAAAACTGTTTATATCTACGCTACACAAACAATGGTGGTTAATGACATAATTAAAAATTCAGCACACAAACATATCATTAAACTTATATATTAAATTGACCACAAGATATTGCATTCCACGTCAAAAACAGGACACATATGATAAACGCCCGTGCGCCCACTCAATTGAAAAGAAGAGGGATGTTGCTGGTATACCCACCAAAACCACCCAGTGTAAAAGTATATACACTGGGGTATGTACTGGGATATGTTTTGGCGTGCGCCGGCCTTAGTGATGTTTTATCCGTGCAGGGGCGGAGAAAGAATACTGCGGCCGGGGTCGGCCTGTCGTAAAAGGTGACAAAACTACCCACCTTAGATACGTGGTAGGACCTCAAGCCCGTCTGGATGGCGACCACCTTTGGTCTTAAGTATGCCGCCATAGTAACCTTGTGTTGTGTTCCGGCATTAGTGACCCAAGTTATTGTACCCTTATGGGACAGCAGCGTGTTCGCGATGCCACTGGCGTTGCAAACACCCATAGGCGACAGTAACTGCTAAATTCTAAGCGGGCCGTCAGCCTGTCTGCAGTCCTATAGCATTAAAAAAATGTATGTTAGCCTGTCCTGTATGTGAGCCGAGGTCTAACCATGGCTGTCACTAAGGCAGGAAAAAACAGGTCAATCTATATGATTACGAAAAAAACTATTGAAATATAACTAGAAGGAATAGTTTAATTTACATATCGTAATAAATATAATATCAGAAACGTGTCATGTAATTAAACCAACAAAATTCTAAAACACAAGTTAATATTATACCAATTAACACGTAGACTGCAACTTACTGAAAGACATTTATCTAACTAGACTAATGAAATTGGATACCCGAAATTAGCGTTTAACGTTCATTTTCATTTAATGAGTCCGTATTAATGATCACCCATTCGGTGTCATTATATTCAATATAAAACTTAACATCTTTATTTTTTTATCAAATAGATGTGTTAGATTTATGATTAATTAATAATATGATTAGTAATTTAAATTATTAAGATACGATATAGCTGTACAATTTTTAACAAGCTTTTATTATAACTCGATTTCGACTCACTTTAAACCGTCAGATTCTTAGTGTATACATACGCAAGCTTGCTTATGTATACTATAAGGTCAGATTTTGCTTAAGCTTTGTGGACTTACTAAGGACCGACGGCAATACAACTTGATAAGATTATTTCATTATCCTGATAAGGATCGCATTATTTAAAAATGGTGACGTATAACAAATTAAGTCTGATGAAATATTCAAAGCAAATTTTAAGTAGAATAAATATAGGTAAAAAAAAAACTAAAGAAAACGTTTAGTGACAAATTTAACTAAAATTGTTTATTTTTGTTCATCATAAAATCGTATTTTTAGTGTTTTTTAAATATATTTTGTTATCTTCTCTTTAGTTACAGTTAATATTAGAGTTAGGTTAGTTGTTTAAAATGTATTATTTTAAGAATAACTTGGATATAAAAGTAATAATATTAATAATAACAGCTCGTAGCGTTTTTTGCGTTGAGGGATTGAACAGCATATCCTCCACGCTTGTCCAAAGCGGATTGGCAGGTAATACTCGTAATATGGGTTATATTAAGGTAAATAATTACTTAGTACATAACATCAAGTAACTTAAATATGGATATGTTTGTATTTAGCCTACGAGCAGTATTGAAAAATATTTCAAATTTAGCGAAAATACTTACAGTAATTTAAAAGAGAAAGAAAGAAAAAGATGACACTTTTGAAATGCCAATTGCTGATTTTTTTAGTTGTTTCAATATAAGATACATTTTAAATTTAAGGCAATGCTTTTTAGTGACGTTTAGAAGGCAGCGCCGCGCGAGCACACGAGCCTTATCATAGCGCACATGTGCGATAGGGCGGTCTGTTTGAAGGTGATAACGCCATTCGCCCGCCCATACAACCAGTGAACCTGAAGTTATGAGCTTTTGACTTTTAATTTTTAAGGTTTTTTTGTTTTCGCTTCATCTATTATTTTTTATATATTTAAAATATGACGAATAATATCATCATCTTGTAAACAATTACCGGTTGCAATTTGACGCGGAATTTTTCGTCTTTTAAATGGTTATAGGCTATTTCCTTTTTGGATTCCATCAACCCTTTATCATTTTTATTTTCAATTTACTTTTGCCTGTTACTCGCCCAGCGGACCGGGAGTTATCGGCTAGTTAATTAATAATGAACTGATATTTAAATTAGCTTTATATATATTGTATGTCTGTGCGCCCGTTTATTCCGAAAGGGGCCGTCAGACTTGATAGTACATGTCTTTGGCAATTTTTTCAGGAATATTTTGCGCAAGTTTCCCTCAGCCACCGTGCCTCTAATTTTACATAAGCAAAGCCACAGGTACAATTAGTTTATGATGATGTTATTATATCTTATACGTAGAGTTATTATAAACGCTTCTCCCACATCTAAACCCATATAATTCCAATCCGTCGACGTCTAATAGAACATAAATTTCTCTATATTCCTATTTCAAATCCGGTAGCTTAACTATCAAAGTTACTCGAAAGGTCGCAGGTTCGAATTAAAATCTTATTAATGATTATGGAGGAACCAACTGAATTTTCGCTATTCTGATATAACACGTTATCGTATTTAGTTGAAAATAGGATTTAAATAATAAAATCATATTTCAGAGATTTAAAATAATAACTTGTAATTTCAAAGTTTCTGAACTGCTAGAGGCGGAAGGTTCACATTTATTTAATACATACTACTAGTTTCATGACTGTGGTATGGAATTTTTGGAAGATCTGTAGTTCATATAGTAAATTGGAATTAAACGACGTCGCCTAACAGGTATCAGGTGCAACGAAGCGCGGCCCGAAGCCGATACCACGTCTCATTAGGTCTGCACTTTAGCAGGCATCGTTTGCACATTTAGGCCGGGTCCAGACAAGTATAACGCGTTCTATAATCTATCATGTAATATAACACGAATAGTATGGACACTACACGAGCTCAACGCCAATACTGTAGTTCGAGTTGTTCCACAGTTGCCACGAACTGCGAGCGCCTTTGTGTTCGCACTAAAAACCAACCGCCGGTGGATCACGGTGAGCGTCGGCGCAAGCGTTACATGTAAGGCTCGTAGTGCCATCTACACGTAGGATTTGTGTTTCATTACACGATAGATTACATTACGCGTTACACTCGTCTGGACCCGGCTTAATAAATTAACGGCTTGACTTAGCATTAGATTAATACAGTGTTAGAAGCTTATTATGTTTTAGTCAGATATCCCCCTGTGGCCGGGATCGGCCTGTCATATATTCTCCATGCAGGGGCGGAGTATAAATACTAATTCTTGCCGTCTGGTAGGCCTGACGTCAAAGACGACAAAACTACTAGCTACGTGGTAGAGCCCCCAAGACCGTCGGGATGGCAACCACCCTTAGTATGTATGCTGTCATAATAACCTTGTGTTGTGTTCCAGCATTAGTGACCCAGGTTCTTGTACTTCTATGGGACGGTAACTGCTTACTATTAAATGGGTCGTCGCGTCTACTGTTCCTCAGTATTAAAAAAATGATAACAGTCTGCTCTAGTAATTGATCTCAATCGATCCCAATAGACATACTTGTATACATATAAAGGAATCGTTAAAAATAAGCTGTAGCTAGTTACACAATTTTAATAAAAAAATAGGCCGATGACGTACGCACGATTGGTCTGCCGGCTGCCCAGGCTTTACGGCGTAAAGGATTGGAAATTGTGGTATTAAATTAGGGCGACTAACGTGCAGCACTAGGCTACGATTGGCTGATGACTACTAAGATATTTTTTGCAGTTTAATAATTTTCATTAGACGTATTTGTTAGCTAATAAATAAATGAAGGTTCTATATAAGGCGCATTCTATGTAATGCATGCGCGCTACACCGTTTGCCCAACTTCTCCGTGCCAAAAAAAAACTCAAAATCTTAGAACTTTAATAACTTTATATTAAATGAAGTTATCGCAATATTTTTTTAGATAAGGGCCAAGTGTCTGAAATAAAAATTTGCTAATTTAATTGAAATATATCTGGTAACTTAGACGTGATACGCGCACAACTGCAGACATCTATCATTTTATTTATATAGATAAGGCCCTCTAATATAATTCTTTAGAAAATATATAAGCTAAAACTCATATATGCAGTTTGCATATTCTTAGAGTTCACGTGGCCATGGGGCGAGATAAACAGCTGCCCACGGGGCGACATTGTCGTGTCATTTGGCGGCATATCGCGCGCGCACCGCGTGCAATCGCCGCGAAGGATCGCGCGACGCGCGGCCACCCTGCGACCGCCGATCCCGTGATAGGCACTGGCCCTCTCTTACACCGACGCGAATTGTACTCGATTGTAAATGTCAGGTTTTATAGTTTTATATCTTGATGCACACATTACGTTATTGTTTTATGAATATTAAAACATTGAATAGTATTGTTTAATCATAAATACACACTAAAATATGTATACTTCTCCGTCCAAGAACGGAGTAAGAATACTGACAAGCCTTTCTGGATGACAGTGACACAGGTTCCAGTATCCGTACCGGACGGCAGCGTGTTAGCAGGCAGCGTATGCCCCTGGCGTCGCAAACTTTCATAGGTAACAGTTATCTTACTATAATATTAAGTGAGCTAAAAGTGACACCGCGATATCTATTCACAAATTAAGTAGTACAGCGTATGTGTTATTAGTACTAGACAACTGATACACTATTTACATACTTTTCTTTTATAAATAAATACATATTGTACAAATACCCAGACGCTGGACGGGTATCGGACCCCACGATGCACTACGTACGGATGAGGATCCCAAAGATATAGAAATTAATTTATAAAAATACATTTTATTTAACGCGTTATTTGGATCAGTTATTAGCCTAGAATTTAATATAGTTTTTGACGAATAATATCAATTTCATAACAGTGTGAAGGCTTGCCGTTTTTTAGATACACACAGTATATTCAACTACTTCCAAAGTCTATTTCTCGGGGACTACAACAATATTCAGACGACCTTAAATAAATCAGATTTCGGGGTATGATCTTAGAATTTGGCTTCAACAAACGTGAACCAAACTTCTATTGATAGAGCACTACGTTTTTTTTCACTACATCTTATTTATGTATATAATTCTTCTGTGCATTTGTTTATGACTGAACTCCTGGTAATCGGCTGGACCGATTTTATTCGATTTTTTGTGTGTTCAAGTGGATTAGAGAATAGTTTATATTCAGAATTCGGTTCAATACACTTTTTGAAAGAAACTTTTTTCGAGGGAGCTTTTATCTAAATATTGACAAGTAATAAAAAGATGAAACTCAATTGACATTTTCACTCACACACCGTAATTTCATGATTAATTTATAGCTGTACCATAACATTTACACCACATAAGTCTACACTAAGCTAAATTACTGAAAATGTAAGAAAATATTAAACAATAGCATTTTGCAAGTGCAAAGAGCATTGAAAACATCAAGGGAACAAGACGGCCACTTGTTGCGCTATCTACGCGATAGGAAAAATAAAATACATCGGCCGCTATCTACCCTCATTACCTGTGAGCTTTTTGCGGTCCCCTAATGTGATCACGATGTACACTGCAATTGCAGATGGAGAATTGAATGAAACGGGACCTCGTTAGCCTAGTTTCTTTTTTAAAATAGAGAGACAATTGCCTCACTGTAAGAAATTCTATATTACATAATTATATATTTGTCTAATCCATAACATTATTATTGTATAAAATGCCTAAACAGATTTATAGCTATTCGTTAATATATCTAAACGTTTTACCAGGAAATGTGTATATGTTGCGTTGACAATGTATATATACAAAAAGAGTTGTATTAGGAAATTTCTTAATTGACACTTAAAATTATTATTCAGCTCGCTTATTTTACATATAAAGCAGGAAGCTTTTATTAATTGTTACAAATTGTATTTAGTGATTCCAAAACCAAAATTGGCGAAAACAAACTAAATACGTATCCATGTGGTGCAGACTGCGCGAGGGGGGCGGCGATCGCGCGATATCGCATGACGGACGAGCGCGATAGCAATGCGCGTGCGCACCCCGCCAAGGTGGCCATGCTAATTTACATTCACCATGCGGACTTTAGTGTGACAATATTTCTGGAAAATTTCTCATATTCTACCTAAGTTTATTTAATTATAAGAATTTAACTAAGATTGGCGGTTTCATGTGAATGTGCACATTCGGTTCATGTCGATGTGCACATTAGGCGATTAAAACTGCTAAAGATGTGCATGCCACCGTGGGATTCAAACCCAGGACCATTAGATTGGTCTCTAAGTAAGAAATTAAACCGTGTAAGTAATATAATTGGCTCAATGCTGCTTCACACCATGTTCAAAAGCGTGGTAGCTCAATTGACTAAAGAAATAATTTTTTTAATAAATACTAATACTTATTTAATAATTAACTAGGATTAATATACTGGTGAAAGGGGATACTGTGTGTTGTTGCCACAGTATTTTCACCTTGAGACAGTAATATTTATACTAAAAAGTAGAAGAATTGAGATTTATACCCAAATATTTTCGTGTAACATCGCTTCAATCGCATTACAAAGAGAGCGCCATACGTGTCGCCGCTACACAAGGAGATAATTATAATCTTGAATCACAAATAAAGTGCTAATAACATAGAAAAATAAATAAAAGTATCAAAAGAAATATCCCACACAATGACGAGACCTCGCATTCCTGTCCAAAGACAAGAAAGTATCAAATATTAAACATCGAACACACCTGAGGATGGACTTCGAAGCATGCATATGAATACTCGAGATACCGAGAAGCAAACTTAGTTTACACACTAAAAAACGAAGCTTCTCTTTATTACAAAGCGAACAGAGTCGAGAATTACTTGCGGGTGTTATTATAAACGTATAACAAAATCGGTTTAAAACACAGATACTATCAGCAGCGGTTAGCAAGAAACACATTTCAAGCGAAACATGTTTCATCCCGTATCGAGACAAAGCGTTGTGACAACGATAAGTATCTCGTTGTGTCGCGAAAATGTCGCCGAAACGTCGTACAAATTATCGATTCATAAAAACACAATCGATCTTTAAAATATTGCCTGCTCGAATGGGAGGCTTTTAAGTTTAATAACGTTGTGCACATTGTTTTAGTAGAGATATGAGTGTTATAATATATTATTACCATATTTAGCTGGTTATCTAAAATGTATTCTATCACATAACAAAAATCAATCTAGCTAACCTAAGAAAATAGAACATTTTTTGTATATACATAATGCCTCTTCTTCTTTCTTTGAGTGTTCTCTACATACACTCTCCTTTATCAGGCGCCATCTCAACATTGGCCAGAACATTTATTTTTTATGGAATCAAGTAGAGATTATGGACTTAAATATGTAATAGTGTAAATAGTAAAGGAATTTATTTGTATTAGTAAAGATATAAAATTAATTTTGATTAAATTTCAAAAAAGGGTTTTGTGTTGGGCGGGCAGCGAAGAGCAAGCTGCTATTATTAGAACACCATGACGAAAAATGAAACGACGATTCCGCAGTAAACTTTGTTCTAAAATGAAAGATTCGTTTAAAACCAAGACGAAACAATCGTATAAAATTAGAAATAGTAGCAGCTCTAACCACCATGATAAACATTGTTGCCATATTGTAAGTAAAATATAGATGCATGGATATGCAAAATGCATTACATTATAATATTTTTTAGAACAGGCTGATGGTACACTTAGAATTTAGTAGTTACCGTCGCTAATGGGTGTTTGCAACGCCAGTGACATCGCGAACACGTAGCTGTCCCATAAGGGTACAGGAACTCAGGTCACTAATGCCGGAACAAACACAAAATTATTATGGCGGCAAAGGTGGTCGGCATACAGACGGACTTGGAGTCTTACCACGTAGCGGTGTGTTGTTTTGTCGCCTTTTACGAGAGGCCGACCCCGGCCGTAGAGGTCAGTATTCTTTCTCCGCCCCTGCACGGATCAAAGTACTAAAAATTTATGATTATTTAAACAACAGATTAACATAAACATCACATTAAAATATTTTCCCTTAATATAAACATGGCTCGTGAATTATAGGTGTCTCGGATTTTCAAATAAATAAAACAGTATCACAGAATCTCGAGATCAGCGAGATAAAACCATAGATCCGCATTATTTATATCCAACTAGATAGCGAATATCATACGATCATAAATAAAAACTTGAGACTTCGAGACAGATTTTAATCAGTCGAAATATTGAGGATCCATTTCGTGTATTTTTTTATTGCTGTAGGACAGCAGACAGGCTGACGGCCCGCTTAGAATTTAGTAGTTACCGTCGCCTATGGGTATTTGCAATGCCAGTGGTATTGTGAACACGCTGCTGCCCCATAAGGGTACAGTAACTTAGGTCACTAATGCTGGTACACAACATATAGTTATGGCGGCAAAGGTGGTCGGCATACAGACGGGCTTAGGGCCGTATTACGTAGCTAGGGCGAATTGTTTTGTCGCCTTTTACGACAGGCCGACCCAGGCCACAGAGGTTGGTATTCTTTCTCCGCCCCTGCACGGATAGTATTGTGTAACTGGCTTTAAAATTACCTCATATTATTTATGTATTTTCTTTTAAAATGTAAAATTTTATTAAACGTTAGTTGCTTATCTGCATGGATACCCAAATAGTCATTAAGCTTTTATATTATACCTAATAATAAGACGAAGAAAATTAAAACACAATAATAGCTCATAACGTCGCGCGGCTGGGCTTGAGGGAAGCCTAGAGGAACAGTATACTCGTCACGCTTGTCCAAAGCGGATTGGCGGGTTACACATACCGATAATATCGGTATGCAGGTTTCTTCACCATGTTTTCCTTCTCCGCCGGTAGATGGCAATTATGCTATAATGTGATTCGAACCCGGGACCTCTAGATGGGTCTCCCAGTGTAACACCACTGAGCTACCAAGTCAGTGGTATAGGGCCAAAATACATACATATAGTAATAAATAATGATTTGTCAAACATTTCTCAGTAATATTTATGTATAATAAGATAAATTGATTTATTAATCCAGGTCAACGTAGACCACAACCGTGGTGAAATCGCGTTGTAGTTGGCCAGGCAGTTATCAACACGTTTGGACCGTGTGTGATGCGTGAAAGTGTACCTATAATTTTACGTTTCCGAGTTCCACGTTTCTACACCTTTAATAGACTTGTAAAAATAATGTATATTATATTCTACAAGAATGTTGACTTCTAACATCTCGGCTGGCCAATTTTAAAACACAGTAGGTACAGGACAGAATTATCAAAACGTTTTTTTAGTATTTTTCGTTAAGTGGAGTCTTGTGAACATGATCAAATCCATATTTTTTTAAATGTCATTTTCGTCGGTTACTCTGTTTTGAATTTAGACAGTCAAATAAAATTAATAACAAAAATGTTTCGTTATAAATTACTCAAATATGTAGGAGTATATAAATTAATCACTATTCGTAAAAAAGGCAAGTTTCACAACAGGTTAACTGACTAACGTTTAAAAAACATAAGATTAATGCTCACCGATATATCATCTGAGCGTCGCGTCGGTTGAGGTGCGCAAACTTTACTCGATAAACTTTTTAAAGACTCAACTTGGCAAAGTTATATCGCGTTGAAAAATTGTGTATCGTCCGCTGGTGCCCTGGGGCGGGGCGATAAAGCGAAAAAATCGCGACCCGCGCGTATTTGTTAAAGAGGCTAGATATTTGTCAAGGGCCGTGATGCGGGAACTTCGCGTAATTGCCCTCTTGGAACTCGAGCTTCGGACTTCTATGTTTTGAAATTTAAAGATTACATACATTTATTTATTCATTTTAAGTTTTTTTTACTAAAAGCTACAGTATATCGAAGAGGAATTTTGGGTTGCAACTAAAATTTTCACTTTAAGGTGATGATAATAATAATACTTGAATCTATTAGCTTTTTACCTTTTCCCCGTCAATGTTCCATACAGATCGCAACAATATAAAAGCATACAGTTGCCTTTAGGGACACTTTCCGATACTCGGCAACTAGATGCTGGAACATACCGCCACCTATACAGAACTTAGAGTAGTTAAATAATTTTAAATTTAAATTAAAGACATTCCTGCATGAGCATCTGCGAGGAAAGGCCGATTTAGCCCTTGATACCAGTGCTTTATAGTGTAGCTAATTCACACCACTAGTATTCTATCAGTCACGTGATAATTAGATATTGTCATATCATTGCGGGTGACTTATTGTATTTTATATAGTCTTGTTGACTTCTTCCTACTTTCGTCACTTATAGAATAATTTGTAATCTTGTATTGTATCTATCTTGTATTGTATGTATCTTGTATGGCGTATAAATCTTTTTACTTTTTCATGGTTTTTCTCTTTTTTCATTTAATGTTAAAATTACGTTTATCCAATTTCTAGATTTGGTTATTTGATTGTCTTGTTATTATTAATCTTTCTTTGTTTTACTTATTAAATCCAAATTTTATAAAGTGGCGTCATCATCGGATAATGTAGCGGAATGATCTAACGGAAGACCAGCACTGGTTTTTTCTAACTAGTTTATGCTGAGTTAGAACTTTTTAGGACTAATTTTAAGTTGATTTAGTTTTTTTATTTTTGATTTTGACGTTTGTTTGGGTGTTTTAGTCCTAAATAAATATTTTTCTTTCTTCTATCTTATTATATGAAAAGGAATGCAGTGTTGTAATTTACGGCCATGTTTAAATGATCTACCTTAAGCAACGGCTACAGCCCTGGTCATGGCTCAGCTTCTGCGTGTCCATTACCGTCAGTGGTCTTACATAATACTTCCTTATTTTAATAAAAAGGAGAAGAATAAAGACTGTCTAAATTCCCAATCGCGAAGAGAGAAACCGATAGTCTTCTTTAAAATAACAGCCCAAACATCCCACAGCTGGGATCGGACCATCCTCTAGAAGGAACGGTCACCAGTGATCTGGGTATGCAAGTTTTCTCACGATTTTTTCTTCACCGTCGGCACGTGGCAATTGTGTAGCACACTATGTGAGAACTGCCTAAGCGTTGTTATCATGGATTCGAAATTCTAGATGGGTCTCTGTGTGTAATGATGCGATAGTAATATTTTAACTAATAGAAGGAGCATCTTTAAAATATATACGACTACCAATTATTCTTCGGAATGAGCGGCCATACCTCTCCTATAAGAACGATACAACACAATTATTATATGTTACAAAGTATTCAAACATAAAACAGTTTGAAAAATGTTATTTAACCCACATTTAACGAAAGAAGTCCCAAACGCTTTATCTACAGAAGCGTATGTCCCAACCAAGTGACTTTATAAAACTTTTTTGCATTAACTTTTTTCGCGAGTTTCCTGGTAAGTCGACGGATAAATTGTGTAGCGATAACTCACCGCACTCTGAACGATGTTAATACATTAAACTGGAGTTTAAAAAGTTAACTGCGGTTAACTCGGTGCCTTCAGGCGTTCAATTTAATGGACACGAAGAAAAAATCTTATAAGAAAATGCATTTAATTTGAACACGCTTTAGCTCCACTTGTATATATGTATAATAATTTTTATCTATTTCAAGAACGAATTAAAATACAATATCATTCAAACATGGAGCTAATTTGATAATAGAGCAAGATGTCTATGGAAACTTTGTTATGAAACAAATAACATAACATCACGTGATGGAGTTAATTTCATTCCTGTTGACAACTACTGAGGTAAGGAAATAAAATTTACATTTATGTTAAGCTGCAAATAAAGGGAATAACACGTTTCAGTAAAATAGCAATGTGAACTAAGTATTTAGAAAATATAATATAAACCAAAATGGGGTTTTATTTTTACTGGAAAAAATCCAGAAAATAATGCGTGTTATATGTAATACTATGAAAATAATTACTAAATGGCTATTCCCAACATGCTAGACAAGAGTGAATACCCAAAAAGTAGCTTTCTGTATTTACACTTCAGAATTATATAAAAAATGCAAAACCACTGGAAAAATGGTTATCTAATTCGACACGAAATTAAAATAAACTTAGTACTGGTTAACTGTCGTTGAAAGAATACTAAGCCGCGATAAAAAGGAATAAAGTTACTCCAATGCCAAAGTTAGAACAAGCATGGAAGTAAAAAACGCAAAGAAATCCTTTCGCCCGGTTGTATCATGTAAAATATGAAAATATATGTAAAGCCCGCTACCGATGGCCTGACTATAAATCGTGGAACATCGTCGCGATATCACCGCGTCATTAGCGAAAGTAATTGCAAAGATTTGTCTCGACTCCGCAGCGGGAGTGGGCTGCTTTATCTGCACGGACAAGATGTGGGCTTTTTAGATCGGAAGTATTTTGTGATTACACGTCATTAACTTTACGGCAATACGTGTCAGGGAATTCAAGGTTTTATTTACCAGCTGACTCCACTATTGTGTCTTGTGACAGATTAAATTTAGTGACACTGACAAGTGTTATGGTTTGACGGTTTGAAGTGTTTGACTAATTTTGGATTTTGAAGGATGACTCTAAACTCCCAAACACCGAAAGGAAATCCTGGATTATTATACATCGAAACATCTCGTAGAAAGACTTCGCTTTTCTTATTGATATAATTATTTAGAATCATGTGCGAGGTTTAATAACAATTTTTAATTTTGGAAAGTTCATTTACTACTCAATTCTCGATTTAATCGATTATCTCGATCTTTAAATATTTTTAAGACTTGTCTTGAACATGTACTGAGCTGTATCGCAGATATTTTTCAAAAATTTTATATTAAGTATATTTTAAAATATATCATTATATTATTACTGTTTTTTTTTTAACTTATTAATCAAAACGTTAGGTATTTTTGGAACACTTATATTGTATGTATATTTCTGTTTTTATAATTTTTTTTGTATTCGCAATTTCCTTCTCGAGCATGGTGGAGTTGTCAACTATAATTGTGACAACATTTTAAATGTAACTATGCCTGACTAATCTGTTATTATGTAACGTACGTCATGCTAGTAATATATTTAAATAAATAAACATAACTGTATGTGAGTTTACTCAGAGAATTATTTTTTGCCAATATTAAAAATATTGTTAGTCAGTTTTAACCGAGCTATCACAATGCAATGTGTATTTTATTGTATAATGCGTTACAAATATCAAAACACATAACCATGCATTAAAAATTCATAACTCATATAAGGAACTAATGTTTCCTTTAATACATCTTATTTGACGTTAAAAATGTCTAATAGATTTGAGGGTACTTACACATAATGATGTATGTGGAGGCAAAGCGCAAATGATTTATGTCTTAACTTACCTGAAAAATAAAATTTATGTTAATATTTGTTTGCGTTTTGAATTCAAATTATGTATCTTCTTTTTTAAACATTAATTTTTACTCATTACACTGGTTTTTCTCGAGGAAAGAAAAGGTTTCATAATGGTCTGTCTAGCTCCATAACCAAGCTGGAATAGAATAAATTAAAAAAAATATAGTTGGAATATAAAATCTGACAAACACACAAATGTATGTCGTTTATCCTGAAGCGGTATTACACTTAATATTAACTAGTAACGACAAATACAGATTTGCAGATCTATTACAGTGAAATAAGAATCTATTAGAGAGTTTGTCTTTTTCATTGCTTAAGAACAGTAGACAGGCTGACGGTCCATTGAACAGTAAATATTTACATCTCCTATGTATGTTTGCGACGCTAGGGCACGCTGCTATCCGCTTAGGGGGTACTGGAATCTGAGTCACTAATTCCGGAACACAACAGAAGGTTATTATGGCGGCATACTTAGAGCAGGGGTGGTTGCAATCCAGATGGGTGTGGTGCCCTACCACCTAGCAGATTGTTTTGTCGCCATTTACGACCGGCCTAGAGCTCTGCCCCTGTAAGGAGAAGAATACACAATTCTTATGAAATGTGTATGTATCAAAATGTTTGAAGGAGTGGTTAAAAACTGAAAGACGCAACTGTGATATTATATTTTATAATTTAATAAATAATAAAAGTATTTAAGAAAAGCTATTGCTTCTATCCTATATGCATTATATCATAGGACCTGGACTTATACATTTGTAAGTCATCGTGCATTTTCATCATCATCATCCTAGCGTTAAGTCCCGGTGGCCACCCAAACTTTCGTTTCGGTGCCCGGGGTCCGCTTTCCGACTTTTTCTACTTCACTTCGCGCGATCTTCAGCATCCCTGGTAGTGAGCCCATTGGCACGCATATCACCCTTTACGACGTCAAGCCAGCACTTTTTGGGTCTACCCCTCCTACCGGGGCCGGCAAGTCATCGTCCATTTTGTTAGTATATTAAAATGTGACATATATATTTTTAATCCTTCTTCAGGCCATAGGCAAAGTGGACACCATTTTTAAGAGACAGTTTCTCGCTCAATATGACGGTCTTTATTGCAGGGCTACATATACAACAATGACGTACATAATAATAATATTGTACATTAAAACAATATTAGTTATTTATTTTCCATTTGGGGTGTTAGACATATTACGAATGGATCATGCAGCATATAAAAATTTACAACTACATTATTTATTAACGCTTTTTTCTACAAGAAAAGTATCACGGTCGGGCATTCACTTAAAAGATGTGCAAACTATATTTTTAAAATATGCCTATTTTAATTAATTTGTATGCTTTCATTAGGTTATATTGACGCCATATTAGAATTTAATCAAAAAGTTTATTAAACGAAACGCTTTAAAAACCTGAATTCTTAATTATGTAAACATTTCAGATAACCATCCAAACGTCAAAATAATTAAAAATAATTAACACACTAGATAAAACTAAAAGAGATGAAAAATATATCAAATTAACCGATTATTGGTTAATACTATGCAATTATTTCATTAAATTAATAGTTCTTATCGGAGATGAATAATTTCTTGATTTTTGTATAAATTTAGTATAGAACCTTTTAATTAACTAATAAATTTATTATTGATTTCCGCTATTAAAGTCCCTGTTTCTTTTTGATAGAATTAATGATTATCGTTAATAATAGGAATTGCAGGATACTTTTTTCTCCAATAATATTTTAAAGATATAAAAATGTATTTATTCGTGACATTGTGTAAAAAGAAGGTTTAAGATATTTATTTCTCTTAAGATTATAATATCACTTACAGAGAAACTTAAAAATAACAATTTTAAAAGAGTAACAACTATTTTAACTAGCTACTCACATATCCTAATATATTATTATAAATATAAAATATAAAAATAAATAAAAAGATACATGGATAACATTTGTTTTACATTTTTTATCTGTGCAGGGATGGAGAAAGTATACTGACCTCTGCGGCCGGAGTCGGCCTATCGTAAAAAGCGACAAAACAACCCACTCTAGCTACGTGGTAGGGCCTCAAGCCCGCCTAGATGGCGACCACCTTTGGTCTTAAGTATGCCGCCATAATAACCTTGTGTTGTGTTCCGGCATTAGTGACCCAAATTCCGGTACCCTTATGGGACAGCAGCGTGTTCGCGATAAAACTGGCGTTGCAAACACCCATAGGCGACGGTAACTGTTAAATTGTAAGCGGACCATCAGCCTGTCTGCTGTCCTACAGCAATAAAAAAACATGAAATTTGTATTGCAGGGGTTCTTTACAACATGCAATTGAGCACAGGTATATAGATGTACTAAGTAGGAATTGAACCCGACTCAAGTAAAGATCACTAATGACACACTAACAGGCCGTGTCAAATGACCAAGATGTGTTAAAAAAATTTGGCACTTTAGTAGACAGTGTTCAAAATGCACACAATATTAGATATTATCAATACAAATAAATAAGTACATATATTATGATATATAGCGCCATCTAGACCTATATTAAGCAACAGAGATATTTTTTTAATTTAATAATGATAGCATATACTTATAATAGTTTTCATATGTAAATAAATACATATATTATTATACATATTTTTGCGCTACGGAAACAAGATTATTATATCTGAAAATAATAATATTTGTAATAAAAATATATCGAGATAATTAAGGAAAAAAGTACTCAACATAAGTAGGAAGCTATGATGGCGACGCGTGCCGCTGCTCTTTTGTATTGAGAGGTTTGAGATCACTTCCTGGCGATTATATGATCCTCGATTTGCCACGTGCCCGTATTTTTATGCAGTCGGTACAATTTGTACTTTTTGTACACGAATTATAGTATTTTAATATATGCAATTTTAAATACTATATTAGACGAAGTGTGAAAGTAGTGCGTTATTGAAAACTTTAAAAGTAACAGACATGGTTTGGACATGTAATGCGCCTGGAAGAATGCCATATAGCAAAGAAAATGATAGAAAGGGCAGTGGATGGATACAGAAGTAGAGGATGATATTGCAAAAGAGGGTGTGAATGTTGAGATGACGGCTAATAGAGGAGAGGGAAAGAACATGTTGTGCCGATCCCATGTAATGTGGGACAAGGGCAGGAAGAAGATGCAATTTTAATTAGTTATTTCTGTTTGGAAGTACTAGCCCTAATTTTTCTTTTAACCAAAAAAAAATTACTAAATTGGTATAGACATGTAAAGCAAATGGAAGAATAACATAGAAGTACATGGATAGCGAGGCGGAGTGGAGTATAAAAAAATTGCATTAACGATGACAGAGTTAAAGGAGGTATATTATTTATATTTAAGGGACGATTAATAGTGGATGAAAGGAGAGGACATGTTGCGCTAATCGGTAATAATTATGTTGGACTGTTGGAGGTTTTTTGAAGATTCGATAATCGATAAAATTCCGAATTCAAAAAAGGATGGCTTAACAGCATATTTAAATAACAAACTTGTTATCTAACCAAGAGAAATGAAGACTGTGCAAGCGGTTCTGATAAAACGATTTACATGGATTGAAGTGGACATATTAAATATTTATAAACAAAAGAACCAAGCCTTTATCGACACGACGAAATTTTGTCCAGTTCCAGCTTGTCAATAAGCTTAGTATTTTCCTTTCAACCTATGTCCTGTATAGTGGCAGAGACGTTATGTAGTCAAATTTCTGGTTTTAATAGTTAGTGACGGTGAATATTTTGCCAATATTTTCTTTCATCATCATCTAAGCGTAGTATCCCGGTTGCAACCTAAACTTCCGTTTCGGTGCCCGGGGTCCGCTTTCCGACTCTTTCTACTCCACTTCGTACGGTCTTCAGCATCCCTGGTAGTGAGCCCATTGGCACGCATATCATCCTTTACGACGTCAAGCCAGCACTTTTTGGGTCTAACCCTCCTGCCGGGACCCGGTAGAGGCGGCATGGCCAGACATTTGTTTCCCACGTAATCATCTGCCGTAAAACATGGCCGTACCAACGGAGCCGACACTCCTGCAATTTATCCGTAATGTCACGGACATGACGACTGCCGCGAATGCAGGAGTTCCTAACGCGATCCTTCCGCGTCACTCCACACATCTACCGCAGCATATTCATCTCCGTGACACGCAGTTCCTGCTTGTGTCGCTCTAACACCGGCCACCAATTTGCCAATATTTTCTTTACCAAGAGAAAAAAAAATTATCTGGGTTATCTGGAAGAGATTGCTTTAAGCGATAAGATCGCCTTTTGTTTTACATTATTATTATTTTATTATTACTTATTTTACTGTATAGTTTTATTGTGCTGTCTTAGGTGTAAGCTTTATTATAAATGTAAGGAATACTCGTAAAGAGTTAATTATCTATTTAAATCAGCAAGTGCTGAAGTGTTAGCTAATTCTATATATATGTGCATATATAATCGAGAAGTAATAATCTACTCGTCTTCAGTCATTTGATAATATCACAATAATTAATGTCATTACTAAAATATCAAACGAATAGAATGCATATTTACCGATCTTAAAACGGGGTAGATTAGTCGATAAATTCAAGCAATAATTCTATAGTAATCGATTATACATTAATAAATTCAAATTCAGAAGCGACGTAATATGTTACAAATTTAAAATGCCATTCGAATTTCAAACATTCGGGAACAATTTAGATTGTCTATCGAATGGTTTATTCGATTAGAACGACATAATTTTTTATATCGATACAAATTGTTTTCATTACTTATTGAGTAAGTAGATTGTTATAAATATTTGTGATTGAAAGTATTTGTTAACTAATCCTAAATGTTTGAGTATTCTTTTAATAGTGCCATCGGAGACGCGTTCGGTGTTGCTATATTTGTTATCAAAATTCACATGTTACATTTTTTATATTATAAACAATTTTAGATGACGTACATTATTTTTTATGTAACAGTATCGCAGGTTGACTTAAAAATAACTGCTGGGTAAAGAACGTTTTTATCAACGAAGATCAATTAATTCTTATTGTTTTAGTAAAATTTGTCTTGCTAAAAGGTGGCAAATGTACTTTACTTTGTTTTTGATAATGTGTGTAAAATTGCATCGACCGGTTGAACAGCGGGAACGTGAAAAAAAAAGATAATTAGTGATAATAATATTAAATCGATATCTAGCATGCATTATTCGAGTTTAAAGCGACTAATTATATACGGATTTTTAGTAACCAATTCTTGTCTCATTTTAATGTTATATAAATACTGTAAATATCTACAAAATTATGGAATCTCTACCTATAATAAACTCAAAGCTGTCTTAAAGCATACTGTTTTACTTTCTTTGTGTACTTAAAACACAAAGGATTAAAGAATAGACGACAATAATTAATTGAGAAATAAACAGAATATTTTTAATCTGACAACACTGTTTAAACCTCGATCGCTGTGGGAGGTAAAAAGTCCACGGATACATCATCCAAACGGAAGCTCTTTAACGAGCTTATACATCTTACGAACAAACTATGCACATAATTTAAATACTTCTTTAAATTTTTTGAGGCAACGTTAGATCTTTCTAGACCCCTACTATACAATATTAAAGTAAAAGGAATCATGTAAACTTATCCAAGTACGCTTGACGGCTAATGTCAAGGGTCAACCCACGATTTTGCGGTCTGGATTTCGGTGCCCTGCTAATAGACCAAATTACTACATTCTGGGTCCGTTGTTTTTAGTCGATGTTTTAATTCATCCTTTTTTTCACGGAACACTATTAAATTTACATAGTGATTTTTTTTAATTCGTTTTTTTTAAATGACTAAAATATATGACGATGCACATAATCTGAATGTGAGCAACGGAACTTTTGTGTTATAGGTACTAGACAATTGATATGTATTTTTTATTGCTGTAGGACAGCAGACAGGCTGACGGCCTACTTAGAATTTAGCAGTTACCATCGCCTATTGGTGTTTACAACGTCAGTGGCATCGCGGACACGCTGCTGTCCCATAAGGGTACAGGAACTTGGGTCACTAATGCCGGAACACAATACAAGGTTATTATGGCGGCATACTTACGACCAAAGGTGGTCGCCATCCAGACGGGCTTGGGGTCCTACCACGTAGCTAGGATTGTTTTGTCACTTTTACGACAGGCCGATCCCGGCTGTAGAGGTCAGTATTCTTTCTCCGCCCCTGTACGGATTTAACTTTTATAAATATATACATTAAAACTCAAATTTGGGGCGATAATAAAACCTATGACCACTGCAACCGTCGCGGCATGACGACGTCCTACTGCCATAGAGGTTGAAGAGTTTAAAGAACTGCAGTCATCATCATCTCTGCGATGAATCCCGGTTGCAGCCCAAACTCTCGCTTCGGCGCCCGGGGTCCGCTTTCCGACTTTTTCTTCTCCACTTCGCACGGTTAGTTTTTAGTGTCATTGACGATTCAAGTTTACTTAAAAACAAAAATAATATAAATATAATTATTTTAAGATTTAAAACGTTAGATCAGTGATAAAATAATCAGGAAATCTTTGATATTTGATACCTATGACTTTCAACACAATAACACAAAAGACCGAGAGCGTAAAAATCGGACTTTATAAGTAACTCTCATGAAACATAACTTAATACATCGTTTCACCTTCGTTAGCCAATCACCATCTATAGCTGGACGTAGGCTTCCCGAAATTTATGTCAAATTTTCAAATCCCGTGCCTGAGACGTAATTTATAAAAGGCAACATTAAAGCACTTCAGGAGAATTCAAACTAGCCACCTTGGCATTCGTTTTAAACCATTTCTGACGTCATTTATGTATATATGTATTATACTCCATATATATTATATCAAATATATAAAATTCTCGTGTCACCGTTTTCGTTGCCATACTCCTCCGAAACGGCTTGACCGATTGTCATGAAATTTTGTGAGCATATTGAGTAGGTCTGAGAATCGGCCAACATCTATTTTTCATCCCCCTAAATGTTAGGGGTGACCCAACCCCAAAATTTTTTTTTTAATGTTTTGACATTTTATTATTTATATGGCAGAACAACATTTGCCGGGTCAGCTAGTTATAATATATATACATACTCCCTCTAATACCTCGAAAATTTTAAATTAAGATAATAATTGCTCGGGCCCCTTCGCGATTTAGTTACAGATAAGATTACGTTACTGTTCCATAATCTCTGAAAATTTAAAGGTAATCCACAGCCCCGTCTGTTGTATAGGGTGTACTTGTTAGAAAGTCAGGTTAATTTGGGTAGGACTACGCCTTACAAAACGCCAAAATTGAAAATGTAAAAACTTACAACAAGTACAATCGTGTGATTTAATAAATATTGCAAGCGCTCTATTAGGCAGGCAACATGCGTATAAACATATATGAAGAACCAAACAATTCTAAACCGTTTAACCGTGGTCCGCACGCTAGATCAGTCTGTGTTGTGGGTACTTAAAACGATCAATAGAAGCAGCAGGCTTGGTTATTTGCAAAGTTAGTATAGTTAGTATTAGTAGTTTAAATTTTAATAATTTTTATGTATTTTAATAGTTATATAAATTAAAGAAAAATAAAGAATATAAGGACAAATGACACAATATTAGAATTCAAAGAATTGCGTAATGAATGAAAACGTGATGACAATTCTGTACGGTCTTTTGTGACGTGATTTTAACACGTTACTTATTTAATATTCAACTGTTTTTAAGAGGTGTTGAAAGTAATTTATACTTTATTTGTCTTATAATACGTATAATATGTAAATGCGACCTAATATGTTGAATAATCTTGATTTTATCGATGAAACTTGATATGGCAGACACCCACAGATTAGAAATATTAAAATTTGCATACTATTATAATATATTAAAGTGGAAATCGAGTATATTATATACTAGCTTACCATGTAAATAAAAAAAGTAGCCTATGTCCTTCTCCAAGGTCCATATATACCGTCTATATATACCGAAATTCATCAAAACTGGTTTAGCGGTTTAAGCGTGAAAACGTATCAGACATACTTATTTATTCATTTATAATATTAGTATGAATACAAGCGTTTTCACGTCAGAGTGAAAAATATCTGTTGTTCAAGATATGTATGACGCCATTTATCATATTTGACATACATTACAGACTAAGTGGTAGGGCCCCAAGCTCGTCTGGATGGCGACCACCTTCGGTCTTCAGTATGCCGCCATAATAACTTTGTGTTGTGTTCCAAATTCAAGTACCCTTACCCAAATTTAAGTACCCTTATGGGACAGCAGCTTGTCCGCAATGCCACTGCCGTTACTAACACCCATAGGCGACTGTAACTACTAAATTCTAAGTGGGCCGTCAGCCTGTTTGCTGTTCTACAGCAATATAATAAAATACTTGAATTAATCAAATTTTTATTGAAAGATAGAACTTATTTAACTCTCTGAACGTTAACTCGTAGCAACGGTTATGTTGGCGTAGCAAGTTGTAGCCACACACACTCGCCGAGTGTGTAGCTTGGGAGGAGCAGCGCCGTGTCCTCACAAATGAAGTAGGAGGAGATCTGTCGCTGCCGGCCGTAGTGCGGAGGATGGTCGGTAGCGCAGAGTCGTGGGACGCAGTGGTGTCCTTCTGCGAGGACGTGATGTCGCAGAAGGAAACTGCGGAACGGGAGAGGGAGATCTCGACTCCCTTCCCCGGCCGCAGAAGGCGCACCGGGCGCAGGGGAAGGGCGGATAACGCCCTTTTCCGGCCCCCATGAATGGGTCCAGGGGCGAGGGACTTGGGGAAGTCCCCGCCCCCTATTCGATGGACCCGAGGCGGAGGCGCGTGCGGGTGTCGGCGCGCGCCTCTGAGGCGATGCACGGGTTAGTTAAACACCTCACTACCCCGTGTAGGAGACGAGGCCCGGACAGACCGGGCCAGCACTAGTGTGGGGCTGCGGAAGAATCTGGATTCCCGCGGCCCCGCGCGCACGTGTGAGGAGACACCGGGGTGGTGGTTTTAGCCGGTAGGAGTCCGGCATGCCCCTCCGCCTTTCCCCAGGCGGAGGTAGTCCATGAGGATTTCCCACCCCGTAAAAAAAAAAAAAAGCAAGTTGTAGCCGTAGTGAGTAAATCAAAATTACTACGAAGGTACGTGGTAGATGGGAGAGCTATAAAATGCAGAAATTAAACGTTCTATACAATAGAATACCATACCTTTTTTTTAAGTGGAGAAGTAAATTTCGGAAAGCGGACTCCGGTTGGATTACAACCGAGATTTGTGCGCTAGGATGATGGAGATTATACAAGAGTATACATATACATGATAGCAATAATTAGTACAACAAGATCTTAGATGACGGATTTTGGGTAAATTATTTTCTTCTGTAAATATCTAGTTGAGATTCGACGGCTAATGATGATTTTTTAAATTCTGTTAAGTTCGTTTAATATTAAAGCCGTTAACTTTGTAATTTTCCACGTGAACTTGGTAGCGGTATTCACATTCCTTTAATTTCAAGTATTTTTATTGCCTAAGATATAGAAAAATTAATTAGAAATTCATAATGTAACAAATTCGAGCTCCCAAATATCGAATAAAACAAAAATATTTTACGGAAAACAAGTTATATTGTTTCTGAGATTGCTATCTCTAAATTAAAATATTTATTTAGATTGTAACTGTAGTGTTGTGATTTCTGATATATGTAATTTAAACCAAGATGGTTAAAATTTTAAACACTTTTTGGTTGGGTATTTACCCATGAATATCAATGATCTTTTCTACGTGGTAGGGCCCCAAGCCCGCCTGGATGGCAAACACCCTTGATTTATAAGTATGCCGCCATAGTAAACTTTGTGTTTTGTTCCGGCATTAGTGACCCAGGTTCCTGTACTCCTATGGGACAGCAGCGTGTTTGCGGTGCCTCTACCGTCGCAAACATCCGTAACAGCGGTAACTGCTTACTATTAAGTGGGACGTTAGCCTGTCTGCTGTTCCTCAACAATAAATAATAATATAAAATGTATTTGTAATAAATAATAAGGTTAGGCAATAATTGTATTGTCATTAGTCCTGGTTAAGTGTGAGAATTTTCAAGTAAATCAGACTTTTGGAAATTAATGAAAATTACGTTCAAAGATTTCGTCATATATATAAATTAATAAAAGCGTGTTAAGAAGCTGAACGCAGACCCCGAAGCGGAAGTTTGGTTTCCAATTGAGATTAATAAAAACAACGATAAATCTATCGACATCAGTCGTTTGACTAATTTAAATTTAATGGCTTTATATATCTGTTCTTGTATTTACGCCTACATTCATATTACGATGGTAACACTAAAATTATTTGTAATGTAAAATCATGATACAACCGTTCTATGATCGAATGAGAACTTTTTATAAATATTTAATCAATAAAAAATTACTTACGTATGAGTTCGTGTGAACAACTAACAAACGATCTAAGTAAAATAGTTTAATCAAAATAAGCATTTTAGTTGAGAAGAAAGAAACACATCCTTCGTCAAATTTGCCGCTTGAGATCTATATTATTATAAGTACACTACATACTTTATCTCACCAACAATCTTGTCCACCCAAGGGTTGATTGGTATTTATTACAATCTACCCAGCGCTTCACTTTTTAAAGTTTCTCTTTGGAAGTAATTACTACGGGGTCGATAAATTTTTCATCCCAACATCCCTTTCTGTCAGATATGAAAGAGTAAATGGAATGTATGAAGCTTAGATTCATTAAAATTTATACGTAAATAAAAAATATCAGCGAGTGAAGCCGCGAGTTACAGCTATAAATAAATTTATTAAATCAATATGACAAAACAAATTTTATAATATCTAAATTAACAACAACGCCTATCTTGTAATCAATCGATATAATTCTAATCTGATAATAATAATTAAATAAGTAATAAAATTTATTCTATCATCGACTATCATTTCTTGTGAATGATTTCTGATAAGATGATAAGGGTTAAATTATAAAATAATTGGACTTTAATTTAATTGGATTTTAAATAAGATTTTTTTTTATAAGGAATAAAATTTAGGAGTGTTCGATTTACCGATCCCTTATTGGTTCGTCTAAGCGCGGCTAGCTTACGGCTCATTAGAGACAGGTAATAACAGGTTAACGACGCTGTTTGCACCGTATGATTATTCTGTACGATTGAATTAATGATCCTATATGAAATATTTTATGATGAAAATTCAACATACAATTTTTTTTGCAAAAATGGGTTCCTTAAATGATGTTTAGTGCGTAAAAAAAAATTTGGACGGGTTTGTCAAAGTCACCCTGTATATCTTATTTAAAAAAAATAACGGATATTTGTTTTTTTATTGCTGAGGGACAGTAGATAAGCTGACAGCATTCTTAGTAGTAAGCAGTTACCGTCGCCTATAGATGTTTGCGACGCTACGAGTATAGCAAACACGCTGCTGTTCCATAAGGGTACAGGAACCTAGGTCACTAATGCCAGAACACAAGGTTATTATGGCGGCATACTTATAGACCAGGGATGGTTGCCATTCAGACGGGCTTGGTGCCCTACCACGTAGATAGGGTTGCTCAGTCGCCTTTTACGACAGGCCAACCTCGGTCGCAGAAGTCAGTATTCTTATTTCGCTCCTGCATAGAGAGGAAAAAGTTCATTAATTTAAAAAGTATTAAGTTTACATATCTCAAGTTATCCAAATATTTTACACATTTTCTTGTCCATAAAAAGTAAATTCTCACATAATGCATTTATCGATAGCTATTGATTGAAAACAAAACACAGCATAACCGCACTGCCGGAACGATAGCTGATAAGGATAGTCGGTGCGGAGGGGAGGGGGGTGTAGATAAGAAAGAAATCAACCTTATCGCTGCGTAACACGCGAAAATCGGTAAAATGGTTTAAATGCACTGCGGGCTTATCGATCAGCCAATGTTTGATTCAATATTTAACTATGAATTTATTTCCAGGGTCAATAAAGAATTATCTTGCACCCAGTTAGATTAGTGACAGATTCATTGGGATCGTTAAGTTAGTCTTTGAGTGAGTTAAGCATAAATTATAAGAGCTTCTTCTCTTTCAGAGGTTGCAACAACACATATATATTATTTGTTAATATGTATTTATTTAAAAAATAAAAATACATAGTATATCAGTTGTCCTGCACCGATAATACATATATGCAACTTTAAGACTAGATGTCGCTGTATGAATTATCCCGGTAATTTTTTTTATTGCTGTGGGGCAGCAGACAGGCTGACGGCCCACTTAGAATTTAGCAGTTACCGTCACCTATGGGTGTTTGGAACGTCAGTGGCATCGCAAACACGCTGCTGACCCATAAGGGTACAAGAACTTGGGTCACTAATGCCGGAACATAACACAAGGTTATTATAGCGGCATACTTAAAACCAAAGGTGGTCGCCATCCAGACGGGCTTGGGGCCCTACCACGTAGCTGGGGTGGGTTGATTTGTCGCCTTTTACGACATGCCGACCCCGGCCGCAGAGGTTAGTATTCTTTCTCCGCCCCTGCACGGATAAAAATTTATTAATAGCCGTGTATATACTCTTTGCATACTTACAAAAATGTCCATTAAAAAAACAAAAACAAGATTGTGTCTATTCACACATACGTGGAGCCCTATACCATACTAATTACTATAAAAACATTTAATAAAAACAGCTCATAATGTTTCTGCTGTGTCCGAGCATCTACCTATAAGGAACTGACAGTATCGCAACGCTTGTTTAAGACATTTTGGTGGGTAATCTCAATTTTTAGGTTATTTTATTTCACTTCAACGCCAGTAAGTAGCAATTAAGGTCGGTTTCATTTTACTAAGAGGGATATGTGAAGTTACGAAAATGGCAATAAATGATATGGCAAAAAAGGGTGTGAATGCTGAGATGATAGCTAACAGAGGAGTGGAAGGAGTGAACGTGTTGTACCGACCCATATAATGTGGGATAAGGGTAGGAAAAAGATGGTTTAAGAAAAAATTGCCTAAGCAAAATAAGTAAATTCACAAATTTATGATCAGTCTAATGCGTTCATAACTGGACATTTTTACTCCAGCATTTGTGGCGAATGTACCAACATTCGTGCTAATGTGGATATCTGCAAAGAGATAAAAGCCCGTACGCATTTTATCTGTTGCTACTGAAACAATTTTACACTCAGTGATAAGGAACAGTTTGTAATGGCCATGAATGATTACAATGTAAAAACAAATTATTTGTATACATTCTCTGAATACAAAAGACACGTGTATCACTCATAGTAATAGTGTAAGAATGTATAATCTCACAACGTGACCTTTCACATATTTGTTCTTCGAAATTATGATGATACTGATGATGATAATAATTCTCACCAATCAACCTTGCACAAATGAGGTAGGTAAATTACACGCAAATACTCGTCCTACTTCTAATGTATTTAAATAATATTTTAAGGATTAATCGAATTTAATGTCATTTTTAAATAAAAAATATAGGTAAAACCTTGATAAAAAGTATGCCGTGTATAAATTATAATTGAATGGAACCAAATGATAGATCAAGAAAATTTTAAAATATAAACCGACAAACAAACCGTCACACTTCATTTTATTCGTAAGTACTCATGCTAGCAATAATATCAACATATTAAAAAACATAATTGAACAAATTAATAAGTATAAAGGAATACCTAAATAGTTTTCACTTCGATAACATTATAAATACATATTAATATAATAATAAATTCGGCATTACCCTGTACCATAATTTAACAATACAATTTCAGTGGCTATCTCTTCACATAGCTTATAGGCCCAATAATTGACAACACATCTAATAGTTGGGCTATTTAATTGATTGAGTCCAGGTTGAATCACCACAGAAAACAATATTGGAGTTTTATAAATATCCGACACAGTTTTTCATAAAGTTAATTTAATTTATTTAATATAGTATCATTTTAAAAACCAACCTCTCACAATGATGTTTGTTCGTAATTCAAAATGGCGTTTTTACAAGCCGACTAGTGCCGACCGCGTCAATCCAACAACTAACAATCATTATCGGTAAAACGATAACACGTCTAATCGGGCAGGATTTTTACGATTCCTTATCAACTGACACGGTGGATTACATGGTTCGATGGTAATCGGTATTATTGTATCTGATGATTATTATCTTCAGCTTTTACATTTGTAGAATTGCTACCGTTGTTTTCAAGTTATTTTTTTATCTGTTATAATTGATATTATCAAATATGACAGTTTTATGTAATGTATTTCAGTCATATATTACGTGTATTTTGAATACAATTGCCTGCAATTTTTATATTATGCCTGTGATAAAAAAAAACTATAACTACAACCTTTTCTAGAGGGAGTAGATTGTATGTATATCGCGACTCTAGATTGTCTTTGAGGGATTCTTAGCACACTCGGCTAGTTTCACCATGAAGACTTGCTTAGAGCTCAAGTGTAAAAGCGTTAATTTCTTTCATGCGATTTATCCCCCTTGTCTTTGAAATTTTCATTGGCAGCCGCGGATGGCTGTTGATACTGTAACAAAGCGCGTGTTACTGTTATTAAAGGTCGTCTACGACTTGCTGGCAACCAGGGGAGAAGTTTTTAAGATGATGAGTTTTTTTTGTTACGCTTACACGCCTAAACCGCTGAACCAATTTTGATGACTTTCGGTATAATCATAGATTGGACCTTGGAGAAGGATATAGGCTACTTTTTTAAACTCATATGGCAGAACAACGTTTGCGGGGTCAACTAGTATAGTATATTTAAACATTACAAAACAACAGGTAGATACATCTTCTATCCTATATACATCACGGTTTTTTCCCTAGAATTAAATACAATTTTCCTCGTCATTCCAAGGTAAAGCATTTAAAGACAAAATGTAATAATTTTATATTTTTCCTGTTTTATCTTAATGTGCTAACACTATCGCAGGTCTGCAACACCACTAATCTTTCAATACTCCGACTATGAATACAAAAACATCTAACAAACATATATTTCTTCAGTTCAGTTCAGTTCTTAAGGTTATGGCTCCAAGGCCATATATTTCTTGATATTGTGACGGATTTTAACGTATACATGAATGCTAACAGACATTAAAACTGAAGAAAATAATGATTGAAAATAAATGGAAAAGACGGAGTAAAAGAACATTTACTTTGTTCCTTTGATCTAAGTTTGTACAGTGCAAGACTGCTGCAAAACCTCCAAGAAAAAATCTTGCGCCAGAACCACGTACGCCTGTTTAGTTGCGTATAATAGATGGCAAGTTTTCCCAGTATTAGATATTATCTGAGTGTGTTAAAACTGTGTCAATGTCAAGTTTTGTAAGTGTCAACGTCAAATTGCTATTTTCAATTTAGTCTTGTCTTAGAATTCGAAAAAACACTGAATGTGGTTTAGGCGAATGTACGATTGACCACATTTTCTTTTACTGCTGGAAAATTTCTACCCCTCTGTATGACCATCTTCTACTACTACTTACCTACTGACTTTAGTTCAAAGTGTTTTTATATACATCTATTCTTTATAAATTTTTATCTTCTAATGATATTCAGATATAATGATATCATAGTGGCGTCGCAATGTATTTTTTTTGGTCTCGGGGAAAACCTCTCTTGACGGGTTCCCCGGTCCGGGGGGACCGAGGGATATGTGGGACTCCGGGAAAGATGTTCGACCATCCGACTACCCATTAAAAAACCCCGCTGTTCTCCTATCGCCTACGCCCGGGCCCATGGATATATGGTCTACCGATCTCGTGGCCCGGGCCGGCGCCGGCCCGTCCTTTGTCTTAAGGCGGGCCCCTTCTAAATTTTTGGCGCCGGGGGTCAGGATTTCGTCCCTCGGCGCTCTCCTGGATCAACAGTTGAGGGGAGCCGCAGAACAGCACGCGACCCTCTCCCTCGCGGCAGTAGTGCGGGCGGCGGGTCCTCCCCCGAGGGGCCGCCCGCGGCTATATTATCGTAAAGAATATGTATGTCATAGTAATAATCAGTTCAGGTATATAATTTGAAATTTTCCAAATGTTGTAAATATTATTTATTTTAGATTAGCCGTTCCAGCCCGCTTCGCTGGTCGAATAACAGAAAAAATATTTTTTTTTCGTGAGATCCCATTTTTTAAATAAAAGTAGCCTAAGTTACTCCTTGTTACATCAGCTATCTGTCAGTGACAGTCCCGTCAAAATCGGTCCAGCCATTTCAGAGATTATCCGAAACAACTAGACAGACAATAATTGTAAAAAATGCTGTTTTGGTATATGTGCCGTGTATACATCCAAATGCACTTAGTAAAAAGCGGTTATTTTAATATTACAAACAGGCACTCCAATTTTATTTATTTGTGTATGTACCTACAAAGTATATGGATTAAAATTTTTATAAGTTAGGAGATAATCTGTATAAAGTACCAGTCAAAAGTTTAGTAATGTCCTTTTATTTACCATCATCACCTGGCTTATCAGACTTCGACCTTGGAAAATAAGTGCCACAAGCATTATCGCCATTAAAAAAAGTCTTGTCAAATAACTTCTGTCTCCACCTTTATAAAATACTTCATGATGTTTTTTTTACTAAATCACCTGTAATTCTTTACTTATAAAGACATTTTCAAAATCGATACGATGAAGGCAAAAAACTAAAAAAAATTAAAAGTTTGTATTTTAATAAACTTCGATTGTTTTTATTGCTGTAGGACAGCAGAAGGCTGACGTCACGCTTAGAATTTAGCAGTAACTGTCGGTTATGGGTGTTTGCAACGCCAGTGGCATCGCGAACACGCTGCACCAGTGCCATACGGGTACAGGAACTTGGGTTACCATTGCCGAAACACAACACAAAGTTATTATGGCGGCATACTTAAGACCAAAGGTGGTCGCAATCCAGACGGGCTTGAAGTCCTACCACGTAGAGGAATTATTTACTTTGCTGCTAACGCATAAACCAACACTGGGATTTCGAAGTTTTTGAAGTGACTCCGTACAACTCAACGTTTATAGATATCATTTAAAAATAGGCTGCAGTTATCAATGACTGAAACAAGTCTAACTAGTTGTTTCAATGATAAACAAAAGTACTCGTTTCGAGTGATAATTTAGTATAATAGCTTTTATATTATTGTTTTTCTTATCTAATTAATGTATGTTATGATAACTGCGCATACGTTTGTATTATGTTTCTATTTGGAACTATCTTTTGTTAGTAAGTATAATATTACATTACTCAGTCATGTAACAGCTCACAGGCCTATATTATAACTAGCCCTTAGGTGTCGATGTTCTTGAAAGTTCTTGATCAAGAAAATACAAGAAATAACATATATGTAGATATAATTTTTTTACAGGGAAGACCACAAACTAGAAAGTAAAAAGTTAATAAAATAATTTTGCTGTCTGTGAAATAGGGAAAGAAGTAATCCATTTGTCGACTATTACGACTCTCTCGACGAGAACATAATAAGTAATAACAATAGGTAGTCACTAGTCAGTCACCTAAGACAGTTTCATTATTCTAATAAGTACACAATGATCTACTACTGAATAATCATACTCGTATAAACTTTATAGACGCTCAGTAAAGTCATCCGTGACGAAGTGGTCAAAATGCTGGGTGAAGCAACAGTTTGCTTCACCCAGCCAATAAATACTTCTGGACATTGTCTGCACTGACAGCGATCTGACAAGTTCATTAGCCGTAACAAGTTTTAATGTAGTTTTTTTTATTAATTAGTGTTAAAACAATTTAAAAAATATATTAATAATGAATTTAAACGACTGCTCAAGTATGCTTTCATCTAATTATATATACCTAAGAATAATTTGCTTTATATATCGACACTTGAAAGGCAACTTTTACATTTTGATTTAAACTTCACATATTTAGAAAAAACTATATAACTCACCTAATTGATCGTTGAAATGATCCAATAGAAAATAAATAATCATTTCATTCAAATATTATGTCGGTGAGTTATAATATTTTTATTTTAAATGTTTGACTGCAAATCACTTTCCTGGGAAGTTCACTCAATGTCGCTTAGTAAAGGTTGCTTTTCAAGCGTCGATATAAGATACGATAATATTTAGAATTTTACTTGTATATACACACAGCCATATACTTATAATAAATCATTACAGTAGTTGACTGTGTGATCCCTTCTAGAAATAGAAACAGAGTTTTTTTTTTTAATTTATTAGGAGCTACAAACAATTTTACCATAAAAATTACAATAGAGGTAAAATAAAAATTTAAATTACTAATGGTAAAACAAGTATCGTTGCCCACAGTGACAAACAGCAAAAAAAAATTAAGCTAAGGTAAACTACATTAGATTAAAAACTACACATTTTTAACATAACTTATAAACCTATAATAAAAAGAAAGAGATATACATACATACAGATGGTCATTCAGTTTGCATAACCAATTGCTTAGTTACACTATTCCTAAAAGCAGCAGCAGAAAGGTGAAATATATCTACATCCGTGAAGCTTTTATTATATTCTCTCATAATCTTATTAAGAGGGGCACGAGCCCCCGCTGCAGTTTTACAAATGCGAGAAGTAAATGATTTACGAGTACGTGTTTCTCTAATTGTTTGATATCTCTGCGGAACATGGATATTCAGTTTACTAATTAATGAATTACAGTCAAATTTATTATGACAAATATTATACAGAAGTATAGCGTCAAGTGACTTCCTTCTCGTCTCAAGTTTGTGCAAAGAATATTTGGTAAGAAGCGAGTCATACGAGGACTTAGCGCATAGCAGCGGTAGTTCATAGCTTTTAAGTATTTACGCTGTACTAATTCTATCTGCGCATTGTACCTAGTCAGGTCATAAATTCTGTCACATGTTTAATGTAAAATAATTGTAACAAGTTTATTCATTATGTAACCATTTATATACCAAAATGAACTTAACAAAACATAGATTCTTATGACATTAAAGTTTATTCAAAATGACCTCCGTGATTTTGAATACAAGCCTTCAATCTGCGCGGCCAGTCCTCTATCGCAGCACGAACGAGGTCCATGTCAATATCGGCGGCTGCCTTAATCAAGGATGTCTTGAGTGACTCCAAATTGGGATGAGGCTTTGAGCACGCCTTTTCCTCCAAGTGTTGCCATATCTTGTAATCTAACGGATTCAAATCTGGACTGGAGGAGGGCCAGTCTTCGTGCCGGATGAAGTCGATTTCACGCGCCGCCAGCCAGTCTTGTGTGCTCTTCGCTCTATGAGCTGGCGCCGAATCTTGTTGGAATACCCAGTGCCTGTTATTGAACATGGTATGAGAACAAGGTTCGTCAGGACTGTATTTTGATACACAACAGCATTCGTTTTTACACCTTTCTCTCAAAAATGTACCTCTGTTAAGCCCCAATAAGAAACTCCCAACCATACCATGAGCGAGGATGGAAAATGACCTCGTTGGACACGCGGAATACGGTTGCTCGCTTCTTCACTACTGTGTGCGTACACCTTATCATTTTGTTTGTTGTAGCTCTCTTCTACGGTAAACATTTTTTCATCCGAAAAAAGAA
Source organism: Malacosoma neustria (assembly GCA_963693495.1). Lineage (NCBI taxonomy): Eukaryota > Metazoa > Arthropoda > Insecta > Lepidoptera > Lasiocampidae > Malacosoma > Malacosoma neustria. The sequence continues at coordinate 21,257,080 of OY856375.1, read as the reverse complement.
TTTCCCGATATTTTTTTCCCGCGTACCGCTTCAACAAAGCGCGGCATCTCTTCAGTCTCAGGTCCATTAGACGAGCATTCAAACGATGTCCTGTTTTTCTTCGATATGCCCGAAGCCCTAAGTCTTCATTTAACACCCTTTTCACCGTGGTTCTGCTTAACCCCATCTGAAGGGCCAACAGTTTCTGCTTACGTTTGGGATTTCTTTGAATTCGTGCCTTCACAGCTTTTATCACTGCTGGAGTCCTAACAGACCGAGGGCGACCACTTCTTGACCTGTCATCTACACTAGAGTCTTCATTGTATCATTTGATGGTACGATAAATGAATCTTTTGGTTATATTAAAATTTTTCAGTATGTTAAAAATTTGAATTGGCGCGTAACCGCAACGATGCAACGCAATAACTGCAACACGGTCTTCTTTAAGCGTCCACTCCATATTTAAAAAATGAGTAAAATTCTAAAAGTATACATTTTTATTTTCATGAACAATTCGAGATTCGAATTCAATAAACTTTTTTGTGGCCAGCATTCTAAAAGAAAAGTTTTTACTGTGTGACAATACTTATGACCTGACTAGGTATTTGTTATATATTGGATTCCAAATAGTAGTGGCATATTCTAATTGTGATCTTATGAGGGATTTGTACAATAAAAGATAAGATGATGACTTTTTAAATGGCATACTAGAACGCATTACGAACCCATAAAGTTGTAAGGCTTTATTGACGATATAATTAATATGAAAATAGAAATGTAATTTAGAGTCTAGGAATAAGTATAAACAATATTTGTTTTCTTTTTGGAGAATGTTATAGATTTACATTTTTGTATATTAAGATGTAGGTTATTTGCGACACAGTAATTGGACAGTGCATTGAGATCTTTTTGTAACATATAACAATCTTGTACATTTATAATCTCTTTAAAAATTTTGAGGTCATCAGCATACATTAAAAATTGGGTATTTTTAAAACACTGCTTAATATCATTAATGAAGATGTCAAAAAGCAAAGGTCCTAAGATCGAACCTTGGGCCACACCGGAAGTTACAGAAATTAAGTTGGAATAAATTCCATGTATAGCAACACGCTGTGTTCTGTTTTGGATGTAGGAGGAAAACCATCTCAATAAGTTTCCTCGAATACCATTGAACGCAAGCTTCCTTAGGAGTATATCGTGGTCCACTTTGTCAAAAGCCTTGCTTAGGAAGGCTACTTAGGAAGCCTTTATAGGGGACCAACAAGTAACGTTTATTCTCGAACCATCTTGGACAATAAATTGAACAGCCATTGAGAGGTATCGACGCAAAAATCAGGCTGTACTTTTGCCTTATGATCTCAATAGTAGACCACGGTGTCTAAAATGTAAGTAACCACTTCGACGACGATAGTCAATATGTAATATCAACACAACATCTACAACAATGTGAGTTCAGTATGGAATCAAAATGCCATCTCTTTCTTTTTACTTTCAACATCTTTCCATCTCTTTTATACATTTATGTTATTTGCTATATCTAAAATGTGAACTGAAAAATGATAAATAAGCAACACCGCGATACATTAGTGCGGTGCCCAGTAGCGCGCGTTATCTTAGAGTCACAAAAGAATTTTCGACGAGAGCACAAACATAATACGAAGCGGATCGCGATCCGATCTCCCTGGACAGGTGACGCATGATACACAACGACGTGTGATTTTTATGTATAATTTATGAGTGTTTAATAATCGTTTAGAGTTAGAAACATCTGGGACTTATTACGTCTATAATAGACACTCGGAGTTCAAAATCAAGCTGTTGAGTTGAAGGCAAGACGTCCCATACGCTATCATACGTTGATTCTGTCCATGACCCTTCTTCCAAAAAGGTACAATTGGATATTTTAAATTGGTTGTACAAATTAAAGGCAATATCAAATGGAGCTCTTTTTTGTTATCTATTCCAGAATACATCAGAATGTCCTGCAGGACAGCAGAAAGACTGACGGCCCGCTTAGAATTTAGCAGTTACCGTCACCTATGGGTGTTTTCAACGTCAGTGGAATCGCAAACACGCTGCTGTCCCATAAGGATACAGGAACTTGGATCACTAATGTCGGAACACAATACAAAGTTATTATGGCGGCATACTTAAGACGAAAGGTGGTCGCCATCCAGGCGGGCTTGGGGTCCTACCACGTAGATAATTAGACAGAGAAAAAAAAATATACAATGAACTAATAAAAACTATTATAAATAATATACATATAGCGACATACAAGAGTATTGAGTAAATAGTAATAATATTTAACTTATAAGGTCCTAGAAATAAAGTTAGGCGGCTCTTTGAAGGTTACGCGACTATAGGGTTATTGGACGTGAGATTAATGCTTTGAATTCAAACAATACAAAATGATGAATGTGTCATCATTCAATAATTAATAATCATAAAAGTCAACTAAAACTATATTTCCAACGTAAATTGAAAATTAACATTCGACAAACAAAAACGTACCTATTCTCGAGGTAACATAATCTGCAACGACATTTGAAAACTTTTACGAATACGCGCAAGATCGGCTTTGCACTGTACGGAGTAGGTACATAAGGAAATTTCAACGTCTGCTTCACATAGATATGTCAATCAGTCGGAATTTTCTTTAATATGCATCATACGCTTATGGAGGCCATAAATCATGTTTTCTCTTTATAAAAAAATAAATTTACATTAAGTATAGCACTTGTGTTATGGGTACTAGACAACTACTTATATACTTTTTTTTGTAAATAAATACATATTATACATAAACACCCAGACGCGAGACCGGAATCGAACCCGTGACCTCCGCAAGCGTACTGGAGTGCGTTATCCGTTACGCCACCGAGGTCGTCTATGCTAGATCTATACTTAAATAAAAAGATTCTGAGAAGCTTTTAAAATTTTTTTGGATACAAAAGCTTCGAAGTCGAAGACATGTGCAAATTATAATATTCAGTAGCCGTCTTCGTTCTTTTAGAAGCCGCTTTTAGAAGGACGGCTTCCCTCTCGCCGTCCTCTCAACCATTCAAAGTCTTTTAACAAAAGGTATGATTGATTTGTAAAAGTATTATTATTTGGGGAGACACAAAGCAAACTACTGTGTACGGCATAACGTATTTATTCTATACCTACAATTGGTTGAGATTTAGTACCGACATCTACATTTTACCAGCACTTAAACTAGGGTAGTCTACGTTTCTGGCTGAGACTGTCATAAAAATGTAAATAGAAAAAATTATCGCAAAAATTCAGCAACCGCAACTGTCAAAGTTCAATTTGAAATCAATCAATCCATAATTCTTTTGGCAAAGTAAAAACTCGTTTTAACCCCTCCCGATCGGCGAGTGTCAATCACGACGACTTTTGCGAAGAAGTTGTAAAAAAACTAATCTAGATGTTTGACGTTGCTGACAGCTCTTTGATTTTTATGTTTGAACTAAATTATTATTATATTTTTTCTGTTCAATCATAAAATATTTACATGTTTCTGGCTAGTCACACTTGACGCACACCGGTAAAAATAAAACTCGATAATTCTAAAACCTACGTCACGGTAATCGTATATGTACCAATACTAGAATCTGCAATAATGGCCAAGACTCGAAGAGATTTGACGTCTCAAATCTCATTGTACAGTAGGCTCATTCCAAATACATATAATAAAATAAAATAAGCCTTTATTGCTGTTTTTCTTTTTAACAATAATATTTTTTTTTAATTATAAATATTTAGTTTTTCTCGAAAATCGGTTACATGTCTTCTACAACAGATTGTCTTTCAACAAAGGCCTCCTCTAAGGCTTTCCAATTTGTCCGATTTTTTGCAATACGTATCCATTCTGGGCCAGCTAACTTCTTAAAATCGTCTTCCCAACGTTTGAATTGCCTTCCTCTACTTCTTTTACTTTCTCTTTAAGGGAAAAGAATATTGAGAAATGGACTAAAAAATTATTACCGAATGGTACTCAAGAGAAAGTAAAAGAAGTAGTAGAAGGCAAATACATATATTACAAGTCTAAAATAATATATATTTTATTCATTGTTGATGAACAGCAGACAGGCTGATGGCCCACTTACTATACATGCTTACAATTAAGCAGTAACCTTTACCTATCGATGTTTACGGCGCCAAGGGCATCACTAACAGGCTGCCGCCCGTTGTAGGGAATGGAACCTGGGTCACTTGTACATCACAACACAAGGTTGTTATGAGGGCATATTTAAAGACCTTATCACCTAGCTAGGGTTATTTTGTCATCTTTTACTAGTCGCAGGTGCCAATAATCTTAGTCCATCCCTGCACGAAGCATTTTGTTTTACTATATATATATTTTAATATAATACTGAATAAATAAAAATATGAATGCAACATCGGCGTCGTAGACGGCTAAGAGACGTGGCATATGGATTTGAAAATTAAAATCTGAAATGGCGACGCGGTTGACGGGTGTCGGGACGCATCGCCGGCCGCCAACCGCCAGTTCGATTTGAGGCTTGTTCTAAATATGTCAACACTTCTTTGTTATCTGCACGACGTGTGTGCGGAAATGGAAGTCCATCGAATGGAGCATATTATCGACATAGGCATATTATATTTCGTATTGCAAGCGGCAAGCTTTTATTCCTAAAGCTATAAGCTACAAGTCCAGGTGACCACTATTCGTCTTATTTTTTTTTTATTGCTGTAGGACATTAAACAGGCTGACGGCCCGCTTAGAATTTAGCAGTTACCGTCGCCTATGGGTGTTTGCAACGCCAGTGGCATCACGAACACGCTGCTGTCGCATAAGAGTACAGGAACTTGGGTTAGTGACACATGCCGGAACACAACACAAGGTTATTATGGCGTCATACTTAAGACATAAGGTGGTGGCAATCCAGACGGGCTCGGGGCCCTACCACGTAGCTAGGGTGGGTTGTTTTGTCGCCTTTTACGACAGGCCGACCCCGGCCACAGAGATTAGTATTCTTTCTCCGTCTCTGCACGGATAAAAATATATTATACGTCAGTATAACTTAATGATAATTTATTTCCTCAATTCCTTATACCGATGTAGACAATATAAGAACATAAATCGATCCTCAGAGACCTTCAGATCAAGACAAAGTAACGAGTTACATATCAGATCACGACGCGGCTGGTAAGCCAATGTAACCACAGACGGTCAACTATAAAAAGGGACCCTTAGATTGACCTGCTACACGGATACTAGCCAATACAGAGCTGTCGTAATATTAGCTCCATCGGCTCACCTTTTATCAACAGGGTACGTTGCTCTCAGAGTTGATGTCGGGATAAAGAAGATAAACCTAAAGCTCCCAACCTGCACCTGGAACTAGAACGAAAGGAGAAGACCGACAGTGGAGGACCAAGTAGTTTTGTAGTAAGTAATCTAATAACTGAACTTCTATGTTTTATCTTCTTTGTATTCAAAGGAGAAGGAGCCACCCCTCTATACATAAAGATTTAGAGATCTCTCTAGAGGTCACGAGTTCGATTCCCATGATGGCATGCAACGACTCTAAGAAGGTCCGGGGGTGTCGCAAAGCAATGGCCTAAAAGTTGATCCTGCGACCCCAAAGGCTAAGGTGATGTCTATCTTTTGCTAGCCAGATGAGTGGTCGCAGTAGCAGGGTGGAGAACCCTACACAGGCATATAGGGTTCTCCATCCTGGAGTTCCGACGCAGGACTGTCCCTAAGGAAAAAAAGGCTTTAAGACGAGAGCCAACAATCCAGCAGTGTTACTATTTGGACTGTTATTATACCTATATTATTTTCGTCAAACAAGCTTGACATGCACCTTATTTCGTCATGTAGCAATAATCAAGAGCCAAAAGTACCCCATTGGCTTGGCAGGTTTGGATGATATTGGAATGATACGTATACAAGCCGTTGCCTATTGAATTAAATAAATTATTCAATTCAATCACGATGCAAGATGCACGTACGTTTCTCGGGACGGTATGATGAAAGATGGTTGATATCCATCTACGCATACTAAATTACTGGACGTCTGTATTTTTTTCGCATTTGTAATTGTTAGCATAATGTTAAAAAAAGTATTGTAAGGGAACAACAGACAGGCTGACGGCTTACTAGGTACAGTTATCGTCGCCTATGGATGTTTGCGACGCTAAGGGCACTGTGAGCATGCTGCTCTCTGCATAGGGGTACTAGAACATGAGTCACTAATGACGGAACACGAGACAAGGTTATCATGGCGGCATACTTATAGACCAGAGGTGGTTCCCATCCAAACGCGCTTGGGGTCCTCCCGCCTAACTTGTTTTGTCGCCTATTACGGTAGACTGTACATCATCAAATCTGTGACGCACTCCGGCATCAATGATTGCTCTCGCTCTGCCAGACATCGATGCGAATGGCGGCGCATCGCAAAAACAGCGGTGGCGCAGAAATTGACCGACGCATGAACACGACCACTCTGTCAAGAGTGTACGAATAAGAAGAGAGACGGTAGACTGACCCTGACCATAGGGTTCCGTATTCTTACTCCGCCCCATAATAAATATACTGAATCAAAGTCTTGGTTTATTAAAGAATATTATACAACATGACTTCAGTAAAGGAAAAGGTGGATGAAAATGGAAAAATATGAATAGATTTCAGCTGCAACACATCGTATCACATCGACTGGTGTCCAACGTCCGTCAGTATCTATATTCCACACGAACGAAGCCAATACAATGCCGATATTTGACTGACTGCGGCGTGTTCGTGACGATTTCGCAAAACGAATGTTCACTTATAAAACGACATAATACGAATACTTAGATTATAAGGATTATAGTACTTCCGAATGGTTTTTAGAGTTTTGCTTGGTTAAAATAAAAAAGGCGATGTTTACGTGAAATAGTACAATTGGTTATCGCCACTAGTTACTCGATTTTCTATTTCCGAATCTTTAAATGAAATACTGCGGGCGTATTTTAAAGATTTAACTTAGAAGTAAGTAACGATTAAATTCACAGACACGTTGCTATAGAACTATAAATTGTATAGTGAATAATTATTAGGATGTCTGCTCATCAGTACAAATCAAGACAGTACCAAATCTTGTTCTATATCAAGAATAATAATTATTTAAAGTTAGATTAAATTTCTAAATTAAAATTTAGAAATAATTATTTTACGTACTATTATCTAAGACGTATAAAGTCAAATTTTGTCAATGATATAAATTTGTGATAGAACTGATGACAGAATTTTTAATAAATTATATATTATTTGAGTTTATATAATTCATTGTTTTGATATAACACTATGAAGATTTTCAGCTCTAATATTTACACAAAAAAGCAGAAAGTTAAGCACGAAGAATGTTCGGCACAAGTCAGTCTTTCAACTCGATCCAAATAAGAATATTTTTAAGAATTGTGACCGTAGACCTTCCGAGAAATGTTGTGACGTGATAGCGTGCTCAAAAAACTGTGAACGAGTTCAATGTTTCTTTGTTTTCAATCGGCTTTTGTTTTTGATATGATATTTAATTTCATTAGTCTGAGGAGACGAATAATTAACTTATTTGGCAATTTCTTTTAAAGTTTGACGCATTAGTCGCCTTGGGAGTCATTGAAGGCCGACACTTATTTTTCAATAAAGTACCGGTAAGACCTAATTTAATTTTAAATCCTATTGGTGGCGGTTACCTCTTTTACTATATTATCCGTGCTGCATCTGCAATAATTGCTTATTGCCTGGTTTGAGAATTTTTCGTATGGTGTGCCGTATATGGCTATGCTTGGGTAGCCGTTCAAATATGGTGGGCGAGTATTGTTAATTAAACAATTAATTCCGTAGACACGTCCATTTATTAGATAAAGGCAAACAATACTGACGTGCACAGTACATCCCCCTTAATAATTTTACAATATTATTGTAAACAATGAAAAAAAACATAAATATTAACTAAACTTAAAATTAAACACACACTTTTCACTGAGTTCTTGTCCTTATTCCAGTTACACACTAAATATGATAACTCGCGACATTGGTGGCGGCCCGCTGTCGGAGCGCGGATCACCTCCTCTTGTCTCCACCATCGGAAACTCTTAGAGCTCGCGCCTGATGTAGCGCCCGTAGTTCACCTTGCACTTAGGAATGTATAAAGAGAATGTAGGAAATGAAATTATTTTAAGTTTCTTTGGTGGACACGAGAAATAACTTTATTATCTCGATAATTATCAACATAATTAGATAAAATTGGTATCTATATATAAGTAACTATGTAATATTTATGTTTGTAACGGACCAATAGGCACATGTTGGTCAAAAATGCTTGGCAGTTAAGATTCGTATATGCAACTATAATAAGGGCTGCGTAAATATTTTAATTATATAATAAATGTTTCACTCTGAAATTCATTATAGGTGGATCACGTAGCACAGCTATTGTTCAGGATTCGTGCCTATCTGTTGGAGGACCGACATCTAGCCAGACCACAAATGCCATTAATTGCCTGAAAAACATAAAAAATAATACCTAGTTCAACAAAGACTATTGGAAACTTCCCACAAAGCAACTAAAAAAGTGTTATAGAGGCTAAATCAAAACAGAAGTCCAATAATCCAACATGGCTGCACCTTTACAGATGCAATTGTCACGGACCGCTAGCCTCCTTCTATGACGTATTGCTCGTTTTTTCGTTGCCGCGCGCCGATACCAGAACATAAAAGACTGTAGGAACAGAAATTAACTAAGCATAGTTCATTATTTAATACGTGCACTCAGCGGTCGTAACAAGATTGCTATCTTTACTTTTTAGAGCACTAGTTCTTAATTAATGTCGTAAGAGAAAACTTTCGCACACTTTTTTTCGTGATACTTCCTTTGTATAAATTTTGTTACTTCGAATTTATATTATCTGCTTTTTTTATTGCGTAGAACAGCAGACAGGCTGACAGCCCGCTTAAAATTTAGCAGTTACCGTCGCCTATAGGTGTTTGCAACGCCAGTGGCATCGCAAACACGCTGCGGTCCCATAAGGGTACAGGAACTTGGGTCACTAATGCCGGAACACAACACAAGGTTATTATGGCGGCATACTTAAAACCAAAGGTGGTCGCCATCCAGACGGGCTTGAGGCCCTACCACGTAGCTAAGTTCGGTTGTTTTGTCGCCTTTTACGACAGGCCGACCCCGGCCACAGAGGTTAGTATTCTTTCTCCGCCCCTGTACGGATAAAGCTGCTTAATATTTGGGATTAATTTTTTAGTTTCTTTTTATACTATAATTATTGTTACTGATTTTAAGTATTAAATGGATCTCATTATTTTAGTCATTATATACCTTAGCGTTAATGAGACCACTGGCTATGCAAATGATCGATGCTCACGAAGGACAGAGTATTTAAACGGTAAGCTCTGGTACGTAGCCTGAAGCAGAACTCAGTCAGCCTATAAAAAATAAATAAAAGCCCGGAAACAAACGGAATTATATACTGAAAGAATATATATGTTTATACATATATTAGATTTCATCAATATTTTCTTTCCTAGGGTTAATTCGATAAAACTTGTTCTGCGCATTAAGTCTTTTGCACTGGGACCTGTCATATCGCTTTTGTTCGACGTGTAGTGGCAAAAAATGTAAAAATAACAGATAAAAAGACAGCAAATTGAGCGTCTCTATTATAAACAACAGAGGTGGAACGTTAAGATATGAAACAATAAATGTCCGATTCGTTTGTGTTTCGATTCGTGTTGCCGATTGTCGCTTTCGCTTCGTTGTGCTGTTAGTTTTGTGTCATTTTGACATTATATGATTTTATACGTTATCACTATCCAAGTACTGAATTTCGGTAGCAAGTAAGTTGTTGACTTTGCGTGGTGTCTTCTATGGAGTATGCGTTAGCTGCTTCCTCAATAAAATTAAGCCTTTGCGTTCGGGCGGCGCTGAAACGTCCGTCTTTTCTACAAATTTAAACATAATAAGTAAATGTAACAATTAAAACAATGCCATCTAATCACAAAGTAACAGATTAATGGTGTTATGGGTGTTAGACCACTAATACACATTGCTTATATACGTAAATATATTTTATATTATACATAAACTATAAAGTAATTTACGTAGGCGTTCCAACGTACAAAATAATACGATACATAAATTTTTAGCTCCAGTAGGTTTCAATTTAGAATTCAATATTCTTTATTTAAATAAACATTAAAAATATTTATACCTCAATAGATGACTACACATTGTCTCCAGTTAAGCAATATATTAGATGTGGTAGCATTATCCCGGAAAGCTAAAGGTACGAGAGGAGATATGAATCATATAGAATAATGGTTGTGCTATCACGTACTGCACTTTGTCAGCCGATTGGCCGTTGCAGTCGCAGGCCACAGATAACAATATTTGTATGTATAATCTGTCGAATCTAACATAGATTATACTAAACATAGGTGAATAAATGAGTGAATGAATAACAACTATTGTTCACTATTTATTGTCATTTCTAGTCAATATAAAAAATTATTTTGTGTTTATTGTAATCTTGTGGTTGTATTATTATATATTGTACCTACCGTTCACAAGGGTCAAGGGTTCTATTTTAGGTAATTAAGTATTATATAGATTTATTTAGAAAAGAAAGGTATATAAGCAGTACAGTTATCTGGGCCCCATAACACAAGCGCTATGGTGTTTACTTTGGGACCAAATGGAGCTGTGTGTATTATCCCGACGTATTTATTTATATATTTTTTTTATTTGATAACCTCTGTGGCGTAGTGGCTAACGCACTTCGATACGCTTGCGGCGGTCATAGGTTCGATTCCCATTTCGTATCTGGATGTTTATGTATAATATTTTAAAACTAAACCGAATTCTGAAAACTATCACGATCGATGCTTACGTTATCACTTTTTGCCACTTGAATACAGAAGATCCGTAAGTGATGTCTGTCTTCTTATTAACATTGCAAATGGATCATACGACTGTCCCGAACTTTTAGCTAATATAAGATTCCGTACACAGCTCAAAAATTTTAGAAAGCGACAACTTTTAAGTGTGCCCTTTGCACCTACTAATTATAGACAAAATAGCTTTTTTTCGAGGTGCAAATGGATTTAAGCAATTAGATGCCCGACTCGATATCGATTTATTCACAACTAAAGTTAACAGATTCAAATTAATGATGGGTATTTACTTTTTCAACACTGTTGAAGATTGAATATAAGTTGTTATTCTTTTTTCTTTTTACTGTGTTTATGAGTAGTGGTAAATAACTAACTGTTTAAGATTTGTAATCAGCAATAGTTTTTAAGAATGTTAGGTTATATATACATATTGTAATTTTTACTAGCCTTTAAGTTTTACTAATATATATATATATATATATATATATATATATATATATATATATATATATATATATATATTACCTATGAGGTATATCACCCATAACACAAGTGTTATATAATTTACATTGGGACTAGATAGAGCTGTGTGAATTATTGTGCCAATGTAATTAATAATATATTTAATGCAAAGAGTTAAAAAAGTCGATCATGTGCCCCCATAAACAAAGGGTGGCGAAATTTCAGTGGGTACGCCGCCACGAATCTCCCTAGCTATATTTTGCTAGACAGTCGAGTATCCAGTAGACTTCCCTCAAAGTTTGGGCGCAGCAATGAAAATTAAAATTTCTCTTGGAATAAATTTTTTTTACAATGTTCTCATTTCAATACTATCCCAAAATACTTCTAAAGAGCAAGTTGACTTAGAGGATAAGAGGTTCAACTATTACTTCTGTACCTTCTCTACTACAAAATAAAGGTTTATCTTGAACATCAGAGTATGATAAAGAATGTTTTAAAAGGGAGAATAAATCCCCTCGACAGCCGAATACCCATTTCGAGTTATTGGTTAAAAATGCTGATTCAATTTCAACGACGCGAAGATTTGTTCCACTTGGACCCGTATCAATGACTTGGGAGGGGCCGACGGCGTGGAAAGAGCGTCGTGGCGATACGATCTGTTGAGCACCATCGCAGCTGCCCTGTAGTGGGTGAGCGCGGCTAATCTGCGTTCACCGGACGATCGCACACCAAGTGGCATCCAGTTGACAACTTGTGCTGCTGAACTGATTGCCATAATGGGGTTATTGAATTTGATTTGAGAGTATGTAACAGTTAGTAAGTGGATGTTTGCGACGTCAGACATACCCGTAGGGTAATAAGAATCTGGGTCATTTATGTCGGGATACAAGACTGTCACCATGGCGGTATATTTGGACACCAGAGACGGTTGCCATCCAGACGGCCTTGAAAAGCCCTACCACCTTCTTGCTTTGTCACCTTTTGCGACAAGTCGCACCGGCCGTAGGGGTCAGCATTCTTACTCTGCCTCTACACGGAAAAAACTTATCTTCAAAGTTCAACTATAAGGACACGTTTGAGTCACTCAGTAGCCAAAACCATATCTACCGAACAAGAGGTCAGTAACTTCATGTCAAATTTTTATTGTATTCCTGAAATGAATCTTATAATTAAAATAATATGTGATATGTTACCTTGATTTATAATGTGCGGCTTTTTCTGATCTAAAATAATTTGGTTTACTTACCTGTAAAAAAAATAATTAAAAATTAGTTCTTGTTAATAACGTTATAATTAGGTTTATACGTATAATTAGGAGAGTGCTAGGGGGGACGAAACCCTGACCCCCTGGCGCCAACACTTTAGAAGGGGCCCGCCTTGAAACAAAGGGCGGGCCGGCGCCGGCCCGGGCTACGAGATCGGCAGGCCATATACCCGTGGACCCGGGCGTAGGCGATAGGTGAACAGCGGGGTTTTCTAGTTAGTAGTCGAATGGCCGAACACCTTTCCCGGAGTCCCACATACCCCTCGGTTCCCCCTGGGCCGGGGGAACCCGTCAAGAGAGAGTTTTTCCCCGAGACAAAAAAAATTAGTTTATTTTAAGGGATTAGATTAAGTTAGAGTAATTTAGACGTTATCTAACCCAGAATGGCTACGTATTACAAAATATCGGAAAAATGGGAAAGCCTTAGAGGAGGCCTTTGTCGAAAGACAAGCTGTTGTACAGGACATGTGACCGATTGTCAAGAAAAATTAGTTATTTTATTTATAATTTAAAAAAAAAACAAACTATTGTTAAATACAAAAACAGCAATAAAGGCATATTTTTTTTATTTTAAGAGATTTACCTATATACTTTTTTACCTTTAATTTCAAAATCTAGTAAAATTAGCCGAATATGATCGTGTGTATCATGAGTCGTGAAGGATATTTTATGAAGTGAAACTTCTTTAGTACCGTTGTGATTTGAAAATTCGATGAAACGAAAAAGCGACACCAAAAAAGACAAATATAAACATGAATAGAGAGCCTGCGAGAGCATGAGACATAATACAGTGTTTCCTTTCTTATATACCTTCGTCTCCTCCTCTTTGTTCGGGATTTCGTAGCCTTTCTGTGTGTGAATTGCACACACACTTTTATTTGTATGTGGTTGAGGCTAGGAATAAAAAAAGGCTACCTTTTCTTAGGGAGTTAAGAACCATAACAATTTTTTTACACCATTAAATTATTTCCTTGCAAAATTACATCGACATGAAACGAAGTATGCGATATATTCAATAACGCGCTTCAGTCTTCGAAGTGTAGCTAATAAGCTCTCGTTAAAGAATTGTGAAAAGCCGTATAATAATATGTGTAAAATCGTATAACAATACGGATGTATGATACTACTTGATTTTGATATATTACGAATACTTTAGAATAAAGATTAAAAGTTTGATAACATAGTTATCACTTCAGACAATGTCATATCGTTAAAAATTATGTATAAAATCCAAAGAAAGGTAATGATAATTGTTTACATATGAATTATTTTACTCACATACGAAAAGTATTTATGTATTATATAAATATTTATAATAATAATAATATATGTATGTAGCAAGCGCGCTAATGACCAACTGAGGATGGCATCAGCTGGGTTCAGCGGAAAATCAGCGCTGGTAAAAAAAAAACAAGTCCCTAAGCTGATGCCAATTTAGGAAAAATAATTATATTAAGTTTAATTTCCTAAATCAGTGGTCGGAAACCTTGTCATCCAAAAGAGTCAAATATGTAGGTAGATAAAACGCAATTGAAATTTATTCATAGAACCATTTTTACATATGCTTTGTTTTAGTAGGAGACATTATAACCTAAATAATTACAGTTAATATGTAATATTCCGTGCCTGGACTAAACATTTCGCGAAAGAGCCGTAGCCGAAGAAGTCCTAAATAAAAGTATTTCTTTGTAGTAAAGTAGCTGTTCAAATAGCATTTTCTTTTTCAAATGAATCCAATGCTTAAACAAGACTGAAAACAAATCCTTAATTCACACACGAACAATTTGAAACAGATAAATTCGAAATTGTAATTCAAATTTCAAATCTCGAAACAAATCTATCCGTTTAACAAAAGGCATCATTCAAAAGTGAACGAATGAGCGAATGAAGTGAACGAATGAACGAATAGATTCTGTAAACAATATCTTATTTTGCTATAATCCTGTTGGGAAGCAGTACTAATTTCCTGTTAGTGATGACACCAACGTTAACCGACACTCATTTTATTAACTTCTATTTTGCAAAACAATTGTTTTTGGAATATAAAGTAGGACTGTTTTGTATTCAAAATGAGTTCATTGTACAGTGTTTTGTATTTTTATGGAGATAGTTGATCATTTGATATTGTTTATTAATCAAAATTAACCAAATAATTGAATTGTAAAGGAAATGATTTAATTCAATGAGAATTTTTAAGTGTTGCATTCCAGATACATTCACGTTGTTATTTCAAAGCTGTGGGACTGCTATTGAGTATTGTCAGCTTGGGCATGATGCTGATACCTTCGTGTCTGCAGTTTTCTGGTAAAAGCGTATTCAAATCGGTATACCTATTTAGAAGCTACAATGCCACGTATAAAAAATGCCAAAATAAAGCTTAGATATCTTCTTTCATATCAGAATCTGTTAATTTCGGATTAGATCTTTAATTATCTAAAAGTATTTTTTTTTTTCATTTACTGCGGTTAAAAGTTTTTTATTATTAAACTTCTCTATTTTAGTGACACTGAACCTGCCATTAACTTTGCTTTTTAAATTGTACATCAATTTATTATAAATATAATATTTAAAAAAAATACAACACTTTTAATTAATAAAATCCACACCTCTAGTCAATTTGCCAAGTTAATAAACAGGCAAGATGTGGCCCCTTTGTAAGCGGTGTGAGCGCACTCGCTTTTATCGCTCGCCTTACGTTGTACGCCCCGCCCGCTTCATTTCCTGAGCCCGACTCTTGTCGAACTTATAGAGCGGCTTAAGTATTAAGATTGTGGCGAGAACAGAATACAGTAGATTATTTTATTGAATATAATTTATTACAGAACCAAAAAGTATAACATGAGATAAATAATACATTGTTACTATTATATTTAATTACTGTGATATTTATATACTTAAGCAAATACAGTACAAATAAACTGTCTGGAAGTCATAGACCGTACAAAATGGAGTTGAAATAATTTGAATAAGGAATCCAAGTACAGAAGCGGAAGCTTAAGTAGAACCTGAGAGTGGGAGTCATTAAAATTGTATAAAAAAGTACTATAACTATAATATACAAATCGCTGATATATGGCGAAGAGTCATCAGACCTTCACACCTTCTAAATGTTATTGATGACCAAAAACTTAGATGCAATTAATAAAACGGGAATTCGTTAATTCTTTATTAAGCATTTACAGATGGCAATTAAATTTAGCTTGATTATATAGACATGCTATGAGTTGTTCACGTTTATGCTCAAAATGTGCAACAAAAATCAAATGTCCTCCAGTTACTCCACCCAAGAAACCATGGCTGAATTATGTTTAAGAGCATTCATGTGTAACAACTTGAGTCAAATCATCATTCTTATGTCTATGGGAAATAGAAGGCTTTAAACGAACAACATACAACTCTTCAGAATTAATTTCATATAATTATATATAAGGAATAATCCTAGTAGAAGATAATAGCGATTTACGTGTTAATCAGAAAATGTCGGACTGACTTCACCTCATGACTTGTACCACACATTACGCTAGAATACGAGAGGATAATCACATTGTTTCGTTTTTGATTCATTGCACTTTGTTGTCGTAAAGTTTGTATTTATAACGTTTCTTGGCTCGATCGCGGATATATTTGTATTATTTCTATTATAACGAACAGAAAACCGACGTTTAATTTACATATATTTATTGGGGACACCGATACAAGATTATGGAAAAGTAGGAATTGTTTTAGTTTAAATAGAATGCATATAGAAAATTAATTTTTGTATATTCTCCTTGCAGAGGCAGAGTAAGAATACTGCCGGCGGCTGGTGGCGGCTTTATATGTGCCACTATAATAACCCTGTGTTGTGTTCCGGCATTAGTGACCCAAGTTCCTGTACCCTTATGGGACAGCAACTTGTTCGCGATGCCACTGACGTTGCTAAAACTCATAGGCGATGGTAACTGCTAAATTATAAGCGGACCGTCAGCATGTCTGCTGTACTATAGCATAAAAAATGTATTCTGTAAGTGCTTAATCAAAAAACGTCAAATATAAATAAATAAATGTAAAATAATCGCGGCGAACAAATATTATCCCTGCGTTTAAATTATCTTATTTATTTATTCTTCTTATGTATATTTTAAAATGTCTAATATTTATCTGTATCTTAAAAATATAAGTATAATTTTAAATGAAATTCAAATATATCGTCGGCTTAATTATCAGAATGCGTAACTCCACAAAATATCTAAATAAGACTTTCAAATTTAACTAGATGGCTAATGGAGTATTGTTAAGGCTATTATTGATCTTTGACCTTGATTTATTGGATTATTTCGTATGTTCTACAAAAATATAACTATTTTGTTATGAGTGATGTGTTATGAGTAAAATAATTCCCGTGCGTAAAAACTTAGTTTTTACTTGCTCCTGTAAAGTTTATCCAAATGTTTACGCATTCTGATCATTAAGCCGACGATATGTCACATCACTAGTAACAATAAGTTTTGGTTCTGCTCTTGTTTGTCTTTGGCTACATACAGTCAATGCGTATTCAAAAAATGACTTACATGTGTAGTATATATATATAGTGAGAATATTCTCACATAAACTGTTTAACATTACTACTATTGTGGGTAGAGGAAGAGTGTTTGGAAGGGTCCGTCGAAATGTGTTAAAATAAAATGGCACCACATTAGCAGCTGTGTAATTTTTTAGGTTATATTTACAGACTTAATAGAGTTAGTTTTATACAGTTTATTGTAGTTCAAATTTATTTGGATATACTAACTTAACTAATACAAGTTCAAATTTATGGATATAAAAATGACTATCATTGCCAATGATAGTAATTTTTAACTCGTCATACTTCAATTTGTCTACAACAACTACATGAATATCGTACACTGTAGCAGATACATACTAAACTAGCGCCATTTTGGCGGGATTTTTAACTGTGATTTACAGCGTACAGATGGACAGTTTTTCAAGTTCTTCTGCATGTAAGATACTCCTTACCTCTAAGAGTATGGAGAACAATAATCACTACTGAGATAATTACTGCTCTACTTTTCAATTATCTACACTATGTGCGATCTTCACAGAGTTTTTGCATTCACATAATTTACATAATAGAACAATCAATAATATTTGCCCAGTATAAGTTGTTCCACGTGTATCGAAATCAGGTTATTTACGTACACTCCAAATGAGCTGTATCTAGATTATATACTCTGTGATCTATCACTTATTTTTTCTAATATACTTCCAATTTATGTACAGAGTCAAATTTTGACTTGTAACACAGCGCAATCTTCGGCAAAAATTAATTATAAATTCGAATTCTTGCCTATTTTTGAAGTCTTTATTTGCTCCAACAAAGATTGACATTATTATCGATTCTTTATTTATGTTTTCTGTTGTAACTTGAATATTAATTTACTATGATTTCTCGCCGTGTTCAGCTATAATATTATAGTTCAATTTTTTTTTAATTGAACACTAAATATTTTAAAGCTAAGGCAGTTATCCATCATTTCTGAATATTTGTTTAAAGATGGCGTTAATTCAATATGTTTTTAAGTCGTGAAAATTTGCGTGTACACTTAACTTTTGTTGCAAATTAAGAAAAAAATTACAATAGACACGCCGCAAAAAATATTTGGGTATGAAGCGTGTTGAAATGATCCAACATTTGAGGTCAGTTCTCGCGCTATGGACCTTATTTTAGAAAATAAAGGAAAACTTTTATTAAATGCTAAAATATTCGTAGATATTTTTAGTTCAAATCTCTAAAATGTAAGTGTTAAATTCAGCACTATAAATTTAAATGTTTGTATAATAATGAATTTTGGTTTAGATATGGCTAATGTAGTTTCTACAGCCTTATATTTTATATATATATATATATATATATATATATATATATATATATATATATATATATATATATATATATATATATATATATATATATGTGTAAAGAGAATATCATCTCTTTAATGTTATTGTATTATGGTTAGGTTGTGTAACCAGGACATAATCCCTTTTGATTTAACGCGCTTAATGTCATGTGTCATAGAAGTGTGACACATGACATTTGCCTACAAAAAAGTAAACAATATTTACGTTATTACGTTACAGATTTGATTTAAATAATTTAATTAATAGATAGAAAAGCAAGAGTTATGAGAGACGAGTAATCAACTTTAATTGTCGTTTCTGTTATTTTTACAGAAACAAATTTGTTTGATTTATTCGGACCATCCAGACTGAAACAAATAAATAATATTATAAAACGACAATTTTCGTCACAAAATGAAATTGCAATTCGAGTTCAGAGCTGTGGCTTCTCCAAAGGACTGTAAAACTACAGTAGTAGCTGTAACCTCAATTGTCACAGAACAAGGGGAAAAATATGTTATACCAGATGACCTCATGTATGCAGATTATCATGAAGAGTTGACAAAGACGGAGACTTTCAAAAAGGTAAAAAATTCATTATGAAAAAGGCATGATGAGTTAAAAATATGGATAAAAATTTCAAAAGAATTAGAAAAGATATATTTAGATGATGAAGGAAATATCCAGTTTGGAGGGAAATATTTAAAACAAACACTTCAAGAGAATATTAAAGAAAACTCGAGCTTGGAAAAAATATTAGAAAAATTAATTGAAAAATCAGAAAAACACGAAGAAGAAAAAAACTTAAAACATATTGTAGATAAATTTGTATTAGAAAAATTTAATTATAAAACATCTAATGTTAGACAATGGTTACATATATTCGAAAAAGAGTGTGGAAGATTTAAAATAGAAAAAGATAAAACTAAAATAGAATTATTAAGAATATTTTTAGATGCAACTTGCCAAGATTGGTATACTTCTACTGTAATAAAAGGAGAACATGAAAACAATTGGAATACGTGGAAACAGATATTAATAGAAACCTTTTCAGGTAAGGGATGGAGTAGCAGGACATATGCTCATTATTTTAAATACAAAGAAGGTTCAATAGTACAATATGCAATAAAGAAAGAACGATTATTATTAGAAATAAATAAGGACATGGACGCTGATACAATGATAGATAGAATTGCATTTGGGTTGCCAGAATTTATTAGAGAGAAGATCGCCAGAGATGAAATAGAAAATACAAAAGATTTAATAAATGAATTACAGAAGCTTGAAGGGATAATAAATAAAAAGAAAACATTTAAAAAAGAAGGTAAACCAGAACATAAATTCAGAAATGAAGAAAAGAAACCATGTATGACATGTGAAAACATGGGTAAAGGTATAAGATATCATCCAGAAGAAAAATGCTGGTTTAAACTAGAGAAAAAAGAGAAACCTAAAGCTATAGGAAGCAATTCAGTAATAGAAGTAAATTTAAATACAGAGAAAAAAAACTAATAGTCACACCATTGATCAGACTTAAGCTACTAGTTGAGAATCAGATAGAGATAATGGGAACATATGATCCAGGTTCTCAAGTATCCTTGATAAACTCGAAATGGATAAAAATAAAAGAGAATAGAGAAGATTTAAACAAGATATTCTTGAGGTCTGTCAATGGTGTGAATCAGACAAATGGATTGGTAAGAATAAGAATAAAAATATTTGATATAGAAAAAATAGTAGATATATATGTAGTTGAAAGAGAGGATTTTGAAGATTTTATAATAGGATTAGACTTAATTCCTATGTTTAAGTTGAGGTTGAATGAAAATTTAGAAATCTCACAGAAAATAGAGAAAAAGTTAGAAAAACCAGAGATAACATTAAGTGAAGTTACAAATTGTTCAATTAATTTTAATGAACACGTGGAAACAGAAGAATTTCAAACAAATATAGAACATTTAGATAAAGATAAAAAAATGAAGATAGAAAAATTGATAGATAAAAACAAATCAGTGTTTGCGAAAGACAAGTATGATATTGGGACTGTTAACGAATATGAAGCTAGAATTGACTTAATAGTGGAGAAATACTGCAGTAAAAGACCCTATAGATGTAATATAAAAGACAAAAAAGAAATAGAGAAACAAATAGCCAACTTACTAGAGAAGAATTTAATCGAAGAATCTTATAGTCCTTTTGCTGCACCCGTCACACTAGCATATAAGAAAAATGAAGGAAAGACACGTCTGTGCATAGACTTTAGAGATTTAAATAAAAACATTGTCCCTCAGGCACAACCATTCCCTTTAATAGATGATATAATAATAAGAGCCAGAAATTGTAAATACTTTACGACACTGGACATTAACTCAGCTTTTTGGTCAATACCACTAAGAATTGAGGATAGGAGGAAGACGGGATTTGTAACACAAGATGGTCACTATCAATGGACATGTCTACCGTTTGGCTTAAAAACGTCTCCAGCTATATTTCAACGAATTCTGAGTAGCATATTAAGAAAATATGGACTAACTGAATTTTCAGTGAACTATATAGACGATATCTTAATACACTCACCGACGTTTGAAGAACATCTAAATCATATTGAAAAATTATTAAATGCAATAAAAAAAGAAGGACTCAGGTTAAAATTTAAAAAGTGTACATTCGCTGCTAGTTCGGTTAGATATTTAGGACATGTAATAGGAGAAAATACGGTTAAACCGTTGAAAGACAACATAACGTCAATAAAAAATTTCCCAATTCCTACTACACAAAAGCAAATTAGACAATTTCTGGGGAAAATAAATTTTTACCATGAATATATAGAAAAGAGCTCAATATTACTAGATCCATTACATCAACTATTAAAAAAAAATGTAAAATTTATATGGACAGAGGATTGTGAAAAATCTTTCAGAAAGATAAAAGAAATGCTATGTTCCCAACCAGTGTTGGAGATATTCGACAAAGACCTTCCAATCAAGATATATACAGATGCATCACTTGAAGGTATAGGCGCAATACTAAAACAAACACAAGAGGATGGAAAAGAAAAACCTGTGGCCTACTTCTCAAAGAAACTTAATGAAACGCAAAAAAGAAAAAAAGCTATTTATCTTGAATGCTTAGCTATAAAAGAGGCAATAAAGTACTGGCAACACTGGCTGATAGGGAGATACTTCGAAATATACTCTGACCACAAACCACTGGAAAATATGAATATAAAAGCACGAACAGACGAAGAATTGGGCGATCTAAGTCACTATCTATCTCAATACGATTTTAAAATTATATACGTCCCAGGTAAAGATAATAAAGAAGCGGACTGCTTGAGTAGAAACCCTGTTCTAGAATCAAATACAGAAGAAGAGGATTTATTAAAAACGGTAAATTTTATTGAAATAGATGAAATAAAATTAGATCAGATGAATAATATACTATTACAGAATAAAAAAGAAAAATTAATAGAGAAAAACGGAATATATTATAAAAAAGTGAAGAAAAGAGAGAAAATCATATTATCAGAAAAATTCAGTATTGATTTAATTAATAAAATACACAAGGAATGGTGTCACACAGGAATAACACAAACACAAATGAAAATATGTCCATATTATACTGCTAAAAATTTAGTGAAGAATATAAAAAAAATTTGTAAAGAATGTTATATATGTATTAAGAATAAGTCAAGAGGGCAACATAAATTCGGCTCAATGTCACAATTAGGACCAGCGACCAAAGCTTTCGAAATTATGTCCATAGATACAATTGGAGGATTTGGAAGCACTAGATCAACAAAAAAATATATTCATTTACTTGTTGATCATTTCACGAGATATGCGTTCATTTCAACATCAAGAACTCAAAACGCCGCTGATTTTATAAAACTAATTCAAACTGTGTTAGACATAGAAAACATCGGAACAATCTTAACGGACCAATATCCTGGAATAAATTCGAAAGAATTTAAAGATTATTTAAAAAATAAAGGAGTGCAATTAATTTTTACTGCAATAAATGCACCATTTTCTAATGGTCTGAATGAAAGACTGAATCAGACATTAGTAAATAAAATAAGATGTAAAATAAACGAAGAGAAAAAGAATAGAGCATGGACATCGATAGCGAGAGAATGTGTGAATAAGTATAATATACTAGAACATACAATAACGGGATTTACACCAGAGTATCTATTATATGGCACAGACACCAGTAACATACCAGAAGAGTTAAAAAGAAAGAAAAACGGAGAAGACTGGATAAGAGATAAGAAATTAGCATTAGAAAGAACACAGAGATCACATAAGTATAACGAAAGTTTATTTAATAGAAACAGAAGACACCATGAATTCAACGAAGGAGATATGGTATTCATAGAGAATGGAAACAAACTCAATAGGAAAAAGCTAGAAGAACTAAGAATCGGCCCATATATAATAGAAGAAAAAATTTCAAACTCAATTTATAAAATAAAAACTGGAAAAAGAAATCAAGACACGAGTCTATTCCACGTGACAAAACTAATTCCAATGTTTGAAGTTGAAGCTGATTGAAAAATTATGCAATTTTCATATCGTGGAGGGGAGATGTAAAGAGAATATCATCTCTTTAATGTTATTGTATTATGGTTAGGTTGTGTAACCAGGACATAATCCCTTTTGATTTAACGCGCTTAATGTCATGTGTCATAGAAGTGTGACACATGACATTTGCCTACAAAAAAGTAAACAATATTTACGTTATTACGTTACAGATTTGATTTAAATAATTTAATTAATAGATAGAAAAGCAAGAGTTATGAGAGACGAGTAATCAACTTTAATTGTCGTTTCTGTTATTTTTACAGAAACAAATTTGTTTGATTTATTCGGACCATCCAGACTGAAACAAATAAATAATATTATATATATATATATATATATATATATATATATATATATATATATATATAAATAATAGATAAATAATTTCCATTAGCATCCTTGACACTACCCGAAAAATATGCATTTGATATAACTAAAGAATCGAGATCAACAACCAAAGCTTTGCTTTGTTTTTTTTTTTATTTGGGTGTAGCACAGCTTTTTACCTAGCACAAGGAAGTTTTTTAACAAGAAGCACCTTAAATGCATATTAAAATATAGTAACAAGTATTTTAAAATCCAAACAACTGTGTATAGTATGTTTTTGTATAATTATAATATTTTTTGTTACATTGAACGTACATACATAGTTAAGAATAAATGCAATTTTTATAATATAAATTATTTTGTTGCGGTTTTGCTGCGCTTAACAGTAAGTTAATGGGAACAAGGGCACCGCTAACACGCTACCATCAGTGTACGATTCACCAGCCAGAGGGATAGCTCGAGAGCAGTGGACAGTCCACATGAGCGAGAAGAGGAGCGTTGGTTAAAGAGACGCGATACCTTGCAGTGAGCAAAGAAATTCGCACTGACCTTGATTCCACCCCTTCCAATGAGGCCAATGAGAGTTTGGAGTAACTGAAAGGAGGTCAACCGTCCCGCACGTTTAGAAGATTCCACGTTACTACTTATATTATTTTCGTCCCACCCTCGCTTTCCCACCATTTACCTCACCGAGATTGAGGGTAGGTAACAAAAATCAGTAGGCGAGGTTTCAAATACCCTTTATGCAAGGATTGAACAATCAGCGTAGGGGCCCTGGAATATGACCACTTATGTCAGAACACAACACACGGTTACTATGGGGGCAAATTTTGAGACCAAGTGTGGCTGCCATTCAGGGCTTGGAGCCATACCACCTGGCTGGGGTTTAGTATTCTTTCTTCAGAGACATTGAAATTTTTTACATTTATTTATATACACCAGGTTTGTCTTAACAAATCTTAAATTAATTTTTATCCGTGCAACCAACAAACAACAAAAAACAACCCACCCTAGCTACGTGGTAGGGCCTCAAGCCCACCTGGATGGCGACCACCTTTGGTCTTAAATATGACGCCATAATAACCTTGTGTTGTGTTCCGGTATTAGTGACCCAAGTTCCTGTACTCTTATGACACGTGAGAGCAGCGTGTTTGCGATGCCACTGGCGTTGCAAACACCCATAGGCGACGATAACTGCTAAATTCTAAGCAGGCCGTCAGCCTGTCTGCTGTCAGCATTAAAAAAAGTTAATTATATCAAATTTAATCTGATTAACAGAGTATTTTCAAAAATACTAGTAACTTAAATATCTTTTCGTAATTAATTTCTTTAAAACCACCCACCGAATATTTTATATACACATTTCATGAAAATGTTGTTTTTAAATATTTGTACTATCGATTATTTGATTCTACCGCGCCGTAGCGGGTGTGAGTTGAAAAATATGTGAAATAACATAGAAATGACGCCTGTGCCCCCGGCCGTTGGTGCCGCAATTTCCTATACCGTCGGTCCGTCCGTCACCATGTCAGCGCTATCCCATTTCATTCCTGTTTTATCAGTCCCTCGGATTCATATCTTATTTTTTTAATATATTCATTTTTTACGACATATTTTTATGGCTACTGATGACTGAAACTGAAAGTTTCATTCTAATAAGCTTTACATTGCAGTACACAGAAGATATCACTAATTTATTTGTCATACTATTTTTTCCAAGTAAATATACAGTATCAATTCCTACAGCGCCATCTAGTCCGAAAGGAAGAAGCATAGCGCTTGTGTTCTGGCTACTAGGCAACTTATATACTAATTATATACTTTTCTTTTGTATATAATATACAAGCTATTCATACGAGTAGAACACCGAGATAGAATGGGAATCAAACTAATGATTCCGACGTTTGGACATGCAAAAGGCGTTTCGGCAAGGTGGTAGTTAGTAAATTGGCAAATGAATATAGATTTAATAGATTGTAAGCAGAAGTAATTAATTCGCATGTCACCCTCAATTCAAAGCGAGATGGTCCGACTACTTTCGTTGACCACCACTCGGCCATGTTACATGAAAAGTATTATTATAGAAAAAATACAAAATTACAAACAGGACATAAAACGATCCCTCTATAAGTCACACATGAAGATTTCAATATAGGGATAAGGCATAAGGGCGGTGGCGATCTCGAGATGTATGCGTCGTCACGCCACCAACCAATATCCGATGGAGAATTGAAATATCTGACCCCAGCCACCTTCCGACGGCACCCCCCGCTCAACATACTGTTGTGGTTCTTGTATGCATATAGTTACATCATTTTATCTTCCGTATAATATGTTC
The DNA here is from genome assembly GCA_963693495.1 of Malacosoma neustria. Classification (NCBI taxonomy): domain Eukaryota; kingdom Metazoa; phylum Arthropoda; class Insecta; order Lepidoptera; family Lasiocampidae; genus Malacosoma; species Malacosoma neustria. The sequence continues at coordinate 21,231,317 of OY856375.1, read as the reverse complement.
CGTTATATAAACATTAAAAAGTTTTTCTTGTCCTTTATATGTTACCTACGTCATAGTCTGTTTGATTTCAAATCATAAGCGGAGATCACTGAGTTGTAATCTATACATGTAATAAAAATGTAACGGATCGCTGTCTGAAGTCGCGGGCATAGCTAGTATGCAATATATATAAATATATTTTGGGATAAACGCAAAGTGCGTAATATACTAGATATTTATCCGTGCAGGGGCGGAGAAAGAATACTAACCTCTGTGGCCGGGGTCGGCCTGTCGTAAAAGGCGACAAAACAACCCACCCTAGGTACGTGGTAGGGCCTCAAGTACGTCTGGATGGCGACCACCTTTGGTCTTAAGTATGCCACCATAATAACCTTGTGTTGTGTTCCGGCATTAGTGACCCAAGTTCCTGTACCCTTATGGGACAGCAGTGTGTTCGCGATGCCACTGGCGTTGCAAATACCTATAGGCGACGGTAACTGCTAAATCCTGTCTGCTGTCCTACAGCAATAAAAAAAAAGATAAGTAAAATGATAGAGGTCTGTAGTTGTGCACGTATCACGGCCAACCTACTGAACAGATTTCAATAAAATTTTCTATATGTTATTTCAAAACACCTTATCAAAAAAAAAATTTGCGATATCTTCATTAAACATAAAGTTATTACATTTTTAAAAAACAACGAACGGTGTGTATTTTCTTGCCGCGGAGGAGTGGGGAAAGCGGTGTAGCACGCATGCGTATGAAAGCTTCTCATATTTTTCAATTTACTTTTTTCTGTCATTCGACCAGCGAAGCGGACTGAACGGCGAGTAATAAATATTTTTTGTAAATAAATCCATATCACACTTAAACAATTAAACTCGGAATGCGAATCGAAACCGTTACCAAGCTGGCGGTCCCACGTGCAATACCCGTTGCGCTACGAAGGTCTTTATCAAGCAATGCGCCTCTTAAATAGTTTACCTCACCTAATGAGTCTTGATCTTAATAATTTTATATGTATAATATGCATTATGTAACAATTTTTTATTTCATACATGTTCAGATTATTTCTTCTATAAAAAATATATACATATAATTAAGTAGAAAATATTTTAAAAATAGCAAAAATCGCGTTCCGTCGGAACCGGCTCCATAGGTTTAAACTACCAGCATTTAAGGAGACAGAGTCAGGATCCTCCTCACAATGCGTGCCGTATTCGTGCCGATGCATTCTGCATCCAACCCTTCAGCCAAGGACTAACTCCTTACACTAAGACTCCTTTCGAGATGTTAATCAAGGCTCTTCGCTATCAATCCGTTCACCGACGCAACTATCGCTGCCATATACAATCTTAATTGTACTATATGCGCAAGGTCAAATATATACATCATTATTATAATATAAGTGGGAGGAACTTACACGTCAGAACCGGAATGGCGATCCACAGTAAATAGAGGCGTCAAAGAATGTGAATCAATTCGTACGGAAGACCTCGACGCTAGAAGCCAGATCCGCAAAACACGACCCAAGCCCTCCTACACGTACACATATAACACAAATGGTTAGTTATATTATTTCTCTTGCAGCCGAGTTTTCAAGAATAATTTCGGTTTTGCAAGTCATTCTCGTGCCTATGCTAGAAAATCATAGCAGTGGTCGCCATTGACGGATACGGCAGGGATATCATCATATAATAATACGTATAATATATATTATTATTGACCATATGGTCCCAGTGTTGGTCAATGTCACAGGTTAATGTTCAAATTTCTTATGAATTGTTTACAACATTCATCGTATCTTGAGGTTTTAAAACCCCACTTAAACGTTGGCCTCAATTAATAAGCGATAAAAGACATGTATTATTTACTGGACGGATGAGTCAAATAAAACGTGAGTCAGAAGAGATCTTTTGATAAACAAACCTACGCACATTCGATCACAGGTCATAAGACGACTCTTTTTATTTACAATATAATAAATTAACTGTTATTCCAAGTTTCGATAAATTTGTTGTTGTATTTTTCGCTAAGCAAGTATCCAGGGGCTTTTTAAAACCCCATATCATGAATTATCATATCTATCACTAACTACGCTCGACTAAAGAAAATTTACATAATAGAATTCGGTTGCATATAATAATAGATCTAAATAAGAAACATTTAGTAGACTTAATAGACTTTGGTACATCAGATCAGATACATTATTCAACCTGTGTCAGAACGACGGTGCGGTGTAAATCGTAGCTTTGTTGTGGTTTTAGTGCATATATTAGCGATGATTGCTTATATCCTTCTACGTATTACTCGTTAATGGGGTAACGGAGTTAGCCGGGATATTAGAAATAAACCACAAAAATATGTGATTAAGGACCTCTATACTCTATACTATTCAAAACACATATTCGCTTCAGAAACATATGATTATCAAAGCAAACAAGCTTATTACCAAAAAAAAAGAAATCAACAAACTATTCGAGTTCGTCTAAATTTTCAGTTCAAAGACACATTTTTGCGGCTTTATCTCGTCTTCTAAGTATATAAGCAAGCGCGTGTTGTTCCCTTCAATATTATTTTATGAAGAAAATAAACAAAAAAAATTTTTTTTACATGTACAACTGCCTTTTCACTCCGAATGATAAGCATTGAAGTCATTATTAACAAGTTGCTAGCTGCAAGTGGGATGGCCCCGAAAGTTTTAATGGAGCCCCATACACCACTCATATCAGACACATCTCCAAGATGTATTTATCAGGACAAAGTCAAGTACACCCAATGTGAAATATTTCACCTTAACACGGCGTGGGCGTGCGCACGACATGACCCGGCTGAGTGCGACTGGAAAATCGCATGAGCCAGTGATACCAGGATAGAATTTTTTTTTCAAATATTAACACAAATTTGCTACCGACAAAAATGTAAACAGCAGAATTAAAATTAATGTGAGGAGAGAGAATTAAGGAGGAGAAAGAACAATAAGGAATATTATTTAATAATAATAATTTTAGTTTTAATCACACAATGAAATGTGATGAAATGATGTTTCAATTGATTTTTCAACTGTACTATTTTTGATTCGCCTTTCATTATAAGTTAGTACCGATTTCCTATATAATAAAATCTAAGAAAAAATATTTATATTTATATTAATTACTTTAATTAAAATTACTTTACTTAGATTCTTTTTAGAATACTGAAGAATATTTTTTTTTTCAAAATTAACGTATCATGTTTTGGCCTCAATGTTATTGATAAAACCAAAAGTTCTCTTGTATACATACAAGTGATAAATGTGAATACTACACAATAACCTTAGTATACTAAACAGCAAGTAAACGCTGGCAACATTATGATTCTGCGACAGTAAAATCGCATGCGATCAGGAGAATGGCGTTAACAAGCGGGTATGTCGGTACTGTCATCAGATCGCGATCTCGCCAATTTGTACGCACGTCCGTGCCACGATTTATTGGCCACGCGAGGAGCCCTTATTGCTAGATACGTGGCCATATGGCCATGTGCCCTCCTTGGCAACAGGGTGGCCATGTCAACCGTGATAATATATTCACAATAAGGCTAAGCTAATGGAATTCTTCCCATTCTTGTATAATAATGTGTACAAAGCGTTTGGATTAATTTTGAGATATTTTTCCGAGTTTGGAAATAATACTAGCAGCCTGTCTGGACTGCAAGAGTGAAAATGAGGAGCACCGGAAAACGTTGGTGTTTAGTACAACTAATGTAGTCCTAAAGAAAACCGATGCTCTTCTTTTGCTACACGACAAACAACCAACAACGTATTCAAATTTAATTGAAACTTTGAATGAGCAAAATTATATAATATTATAATAATAAAATTTCATAACAATTGTATTTTTTATTGTAGCTTTAGCTAAGACTGTCATCTATATGCAATGGTATTTATATTTCCATTGTATTGAGAAACATATTAAACAAATAAAGAATCATCTTATCTTATCAGATATTTTATGTTTGCATATAATCTCAACAACTACAATAAGGCATAATAATCTCAACTCCAAAGCAGCTGGTACATCCCAGGGCTTTAAGGTATATATAGAAAATAGTACAAGCCCAGCTACATTTTCGGGGTCCAAGATAACCTCACTAGGCAGAGCGCCTTGGTCAACGGCGTACAAGTCTTTGATTTTTGTTTTTTTCAGGGCTTTGGTCAGACAACTGTCGCACGTGCGACAACATTCAAACGCGTTCCTCAAGAATTTGAAGTAAAACAATCGGATGCTACAGCAAATAAGATTTTAAAATAAAGGATAATGACGTGTAGAATTATCATATACTAATCTGAAGCAACAATCATATTTAATTCATAAAAAATTCATGCACTAGTCTAATTGACACTTTGGACTACTCGTAGTATATTAAAAATACCTCTAGAATAATCAGAAACGGACATTAATCTTTCAAATCCCGGAACAGCATCGAGAATAACTTAGTACAGACATACATATAACTCAAAACGATGCCTTAACAATTTTCTAAGCCACGAACTCTCGCCAATTAAATCCTGTGAGATTTACAAGCGCAACACTCACGCCTCCCAACAAAAGGGTGAAATATAAACGTTAACGTGCGCGTGAACCGATCTATCGGTGCGCGGGCGCAGTATCGTCCGACGCCATCTCGACCGCGCAATATCATTATTGTAGCGCACACTCGGACCCTTGGCTTTCGTTTCCCCGTACGAGTCTATCTCACCCATAAGTACAGTCGATCACAAAATGAAAAAGTGACATCATTATATTCTTATCTCCATGAAAATATATAAAGACTTTACAAAGTTAAATTTATATCTTAAAGATAGGAAATTTAATTCTGTTAGCGGAATAAAATTAACATCGTGCATATTTGGGGAGCAAACGTAGTTTCTTAGTTTACGTTATAAATAATGAACTGTGGTCTCAAGTCACGTACAAATATCTTCATCTCTTTACTTAAAGTGATCAAATCAGCCAAAAGTACGCCACTTAGCCCGATCTTTGGCCTGGTGCATTCACTTCCTGCCAGCCGCTTTTCACAGGTCGTCGCCTTTAAATTGGTCTACTAGTCCCATCGTTAGTGTCCACGTCTCAGCTTCGTAGGTCATTACAGAACGCACTGATTGAACACTTTACGTAAAGTGACACGTGTTTTTAATTTGTTGTAGAAGCAACACCAACTGTCAGTCTTTCTTCTTCTACTTGCCTTTATACTACGTTATATCGGTCAACACAACACGTCCATTATTTACAGCGTCTTCTGTAAGCCGTAAACATTTATGCTTTTATTAGCCTAGTAAAAAAATTATCCATCTTTGGTCATATCCTATTTTTTGTTACATTCTTCTTTGCAGTAATATAGTATTATATCACAGTAGTAAAATTTTGTTTTTAGCAGTCTCATTAACTGAACTTTTTCATCTACTTCAGCTGTTTTGTTTGTGACTGTACCACCGAATAAATGAGATAAAGCCTTAATGCAAATGAAGTGCTGCAAAAAAGTGTCAGATAATCTGTCTATTAGGCATAAATTAAGGCCCAGATGGGTATGCGCCACAATTATAATGTCACGAGAGGAACGCAATCGGCGCACCTGCGCAGGAGTGTGGGGAAATCGCCACATCGATCTGCGTGTGGCGCGCACGCCATTCACAATTTCACTGCTTCTTATTTTATATTATTAATTTAAGATATAATTCACTTAGAAAATAATACGAAGGCTTTATGATTTTATCAAATTTAAAACGGTTCTTTAAATGTTATTAATTCGTGAATTAATATAGTGTATACTCTTTATGGCGACCATCGTTTGATACATATTTTTCAATATAATCATAATACAGTTATATTGCAATTTGGCTTAAATCTTATTACTATAAGGTCGTGACCAAGGGTGCAAACCAAATAACAAATGTAAACCCCATTATTTCCTAGTTCGTCATTTATACTCATAGGCTAAGTGTAGCTATATGTTACCTGTTGTATATTTTATTTAAAAAATATTAAGTGAGATAGAGGAGTGGCCCAAAAATATATGTAGTGCGTCTAGTAAGTATATAATACTTACAAAGAATTTCTTCCTGCCCTTATTCAACAGAGTCGGCACAACATGTTCACTCTCCTCAATAGAGGAGCTATACGGCTAATAAGCCGTCATCACAAAAGACACATCTTTTTTCTTTATATCTTTTACGCAATCCCTCTATTCTTTGGTCTGCCCTTTCCTTATTCATCTCCTCTCATTTCTAGTATTTTTCTTGTCACGTACCCCTCTTCCCTTCTCCATCCGATTTCAAGATATAAATACATAAAGAAAAATAAATATTATTTTATTTATTTAATTCTTAAATACAAAAAATAAATGTAGAAAAACAAATTATTTGCCTTTCTTTACAACCGATAAAATGTAAAAGTAATTTACAAAACCATTATCATATCTAATATAAATAATATAAATTTTGAGAATGTATACTTAAAACACGAATAAGACGTCCAATGATATTTAATTCGCCATGTACATCCAGGCCGTCTGTAATCGATATTCTTGCGTTGGTCCGAACATATTTTATTGAATGCCAATTAAATCGTTTCCTTCATCGACATTGTATTATTGGCGCAGGTTATATAATTATTTATTATATTTGTTTAATTTATGTGAATGCTAGCAATATAATCTATACTGACATATTTAACTAGTTTACAGCAATTTTTTTATTGTTGAGGAACAGTAGACCAGCAGACAGCCCACTTATTAAGTAAGTAGTTACGGTTGCCTATAGATGTTTGCGATCCTAGGGGCACCGCGAACAAGCTGCTGTCCGCATAGGACGGCAACATGCACGGATAGCTATGGGCGTGTAAACGTAACGTTTTTCAATTTTGCTTAAATGACTAACACCACCTATTAGCACCGCATTTACCTTGGCACAGCAAAACACTTAGATCCGATTAATAACACCGGTCAACAAAAAATGTCTTGCGCATGGGATTTAAAAAAGTGCGATTCGACATCGATAATATTTGTTTTTTAAAACTATATAGCTATTTGACTTCGCCTCGGAAAAGGCGAAATTTAAACCGGAATCTTTGTAGGCTCTCAAATAAAAAAATACGGATTGCGATGTTTTCCCGCGGTTAAGTAAGTCTAGTGGTTCAAGGAATGAAACTTTCCCAGGAAACCATAGAGCTGAAAATATTGACGGGCTGATTACTGACATGATTTCGAATTTTTGCATCATTTGGTATATGTCTCTAAAGATGCTCATGTTACATTCTCATTTGGATAAAGTTAAGGATAGTATGGCAGCTTATTCAGAAGACCAAGGACTCTACCATCAACAAGATATAATGGAATTTGAGAGACGTCACTAAGGCGAGTACACTGAAAGCATACTGGGGGATTATATTCATTTAGATTACATGACAGGAAAAGAAAATCTATTCATTTTTAAATATTTTAAGAGAAATAAATGGACGTTCGTTATCTTTGTGTAAATCTTTTCTATGTACAAATTATATGGATTTTTATTGAATTGGTTTTTTGTATTTTTTCACACTTATGTGATTCTGTATTTGATTATTCAAATACAGAACTATTTTTGTCCTTATTCTAATTTCTAGCTATAAAAACAATAATAATAAGGTGTATATGCCCATGGGCAAAAATGCTGAGACCAGTGATATCTACGAATCAACAAAGAGCTATAATCACTTTTTGAACTATAGAAATATTTTTCAGCAATTTTCGGACCATTACATTATATTATGTACAGTGTTGACCTCCGTGGCGCAACAGTTTTGACAAGGAACACTAACTTACATCTATACAAATAAATAAAATTGGAAGGTCTGTTTGTATTATTATATTAAAATAACCGCTTTTTACTAAGTGCATTCGGACGTATACACGGTACATATACCAAAACAACATTTTTTAAAATTTTTGTCTGTCTGTCTGTTTGTTCGGGCTAATCTCTGAAGTGGCTGCACCGATTTTGACGGGACTTTCACTGGCAGATAGCTTATGTATCAAGGAGTAACTTAGACTATTTTTATTTTAGAAAAAAAATAGTTTTTGTTAAAAATTATGTTTCAGAAATGTTATAATCTAATTTAAGTTGACCTCAGATTTATATCATCAATCATATGAAATAGGGTTCAGCTTAGGCTGGATTGTAGGTTGAATTTCCAATTTAAGGTAATCTCAGATTTATGTCATCAATCATATGAAATACGGTTTAGCTTAGGCTGGACTTCGTAGGTTCGAACGTACGTATTCCGGTACGTATGGTGTAACAGTTGCATTCGATAATACTGACTGTTTGCATATTTCATTTATTTTCATTTTAGGGTTTATAGGGTTTATAATCCAAAATAAACCATAGGATATATCTAAAAAATTCTGCCCAGTAACTATTCGCGAGTCGCGGGCACAGCTAGTAAAGTAATATAGATAGATAGATAATTCTTTATTGTATAGAGAAATAAAAATACAATCATAAAAAATAAAACATATCATTCATTGCACAAAGGGCGCTAAAAGCGACCTCCCCCAGACAACCGAGACCAGGATTATTTGTATTATTTATTTTATTTATTATATTATAATAAATCACCTGTGGGTAAACAAATTGATAATAAAGAGTAATGTTAAATTATATTATAAGTATAGTATACAAAAAGCCGCGAGTATCAAGGCCTCTAACTTGCCAAGAGGAAGATTGCTGTGAGACACGACCAAAATATATGAAGACGGGCGCGTTGGGCGCAAGCTGCCTGTGTCTGCATTCAAGCGCGTAAAAAGCAAGCCACAACTATTACAATATGTAATAGCGGCTGTACACACTCGTCGAGACACCCCGAGACAGACCGAGAGCGAGTGTGTACATGGTGCTCTCGTCTTGTCTCGCTCTCTCGCGTCTCGCCTCGCTTATCCTCGGTCGCTTGTCGGTTTTTTGCGCCCGAGTCAAAGGACCTTGTCCTTGGGTCTCACGAAGCAAACGAGAGCTATCCTGTACACACTCGTTTATTCAGTTGCCCGCTGACTATATTTACAGTTTTAAGTATATATTTACCTGATTCTATTGCGGTGCATAGTAACCATCCACCATCTTCTTACTCCGCCATGGATTAAGTATTTTCTTTTTGTAGTAAATTTGCATATAATTATAATAGCTCACAGCACAAAGACAAACAGCAGCAGCAAGTTCTACGTCCATTACTGCAGTAATCTTCAATACAAATGAAAAATGAGTATGTACAGAGATGCTCTCGTCGAGGGCCATATCGGCCGAGACTCTCGGCGAGTGTGTACAGCCGCCATAACATGTTGTGCCAATCCCATATAATGTGGGATAAGGACACGAGAAAGAAGAAGTATAGTATACAAAAATATATTTATACACACAAGTTCATACATACTAAAATTTAAATTGAATATGTACTTTATAATGATGGTATATTAATATGAAATACATGTACTAGATTGTAGCTTACATATCACAAGTGTGAGGACAAATAATGTGACTAATGATTTTGCTTGTCTGATGTTAACAGGGCCATTCCATAGTCTGATAGGTTTAGGCGTAAGAGTATTGAAGAAATAGGAACAATGTATAGGAGTTACGAGTCTCAACTAAGAAGAAATACGCAAATTTCAGTTATCCAATATCCATGAAAAGCGCTTTATTGTTTGCTTTGGGTCTAGAGTGCGCTGTGAATGTGTGTGTGAATTGTCACACTGTACTAAAATGACCCTTAACGACTAAAATAGTCATTATGAAAATAATTTAATTAGTACAAATACATTTATGTGTGGTTCATTTTGAACTTCGGCTGGCGTCTAACGACTGCTGCGATAGCGACTCGATAATACAGCGATAAAGCCTGATAACACCACCGATAAGGCTGTACTGGTAGCTTGAATGTGCTCGAACAGCTTTTTGTTGGGATGTTATACATGGGAATGGGATGAAATGTAATAGATTTATTTTATACGTGTAAAGGTTATTTGTAAAATTCGAGCAAGTTTATTACATACCAAATTTTATAACAAGTGTATATTTACTTTAACATGTTAAACATAGTCATGATATAAACCTAATTCCATTTTATATATTTTCTCTTACAGTTGAATTTATTATTACGTCATCATTATATTGTATTAAAAAATGATAATCAAGTGAGAAAACAAAATCTTCTCCAAATCACTCGAGGTCGCTTTTCCCTTCGTTTTCTTTTTGAGTGCTGTGGGACAGCAGACAGGCTGACAGCCCACTATACAGCAGTTAGCAATTACCGTCGCCTACGGATATTTGTGACGCCAGGGGTAACGCTAACTCGCCGTCCGCACACTACCTACTCAAAGCTATTATGGCGGCATAATTAGAAACTAGGGATGGCTGCTATCCAAACGGGCTTGGAGCCCTACCACCTAGCGTAGCCTATTGCTTAGCTGTGTCCGATATTTTTTCTATTTCGTATGTTCTAATAGTTATCCCAAGATTTTCCTTGTGTATTCAAATAAGCATTATTTGCTTAAAATATGATTGTGATCCAATTATTTCAAGTCCACATTTAGTTAAAGAAATTCTATGTTTTATATTATAAATATCCGAATGACCGAGCTGTGCTCGGTATTTTTATAAATTGAGTTTTTTTGAAATTAACAATTGATTTTCTTAGTCTAACCTCATTTTTTTTTTTTTGGTATCGGGTTGGAAAATCCTCATGGAGGCCCTCCGCCCTCGGGGAAGGGCGAAGGGGACTGTCAAACTCTTACTGACTAAAAACCAACCCGTGTTCCTCATGTACCCGTGTGTCGGAGGGGCGGGTATCGCCGAAGCATTCGTCGCCACCCCCCGACGGGTATTGGCCCGCCAGATGGTCAGGCGGGCCCCGTCACCCACTGCGGCCGTCACCCCGGCCGCAGGACTCCACTATGAGGCGCGCGCGGAACAAGACGCCGCCGCCTCGAGGCCTGCCGCTGATCGGACGACAAGACGCCCCGAGTCTGCCGTCCGCAGGCCGCGCCCTACGGTGGCCGGAAGTCGGCCACCCTACGGCGCCCAGTGCGTCTGCTGCGGGAGGGGAGAGAGGAGGCAGTCTCTCTCTCCCTTTCCGCCGCCTCCTTTGCGAGCATCACGGCCTCGCAGAAGGTGGCGACGGCACTCCACCCTGACTCGCTCCCGACCATGGTAGACACAACAGCCGGAAGCGAGAGGTTTCCCGCAGCTCCTACGGCCGTGACCAAGTCTCGGCGCTGCTCGGCCCAAGCTGGGCACTCCGCCAACGTATGCAGCGCCGTATCGTCGCGGCAATCAACACAATGGTGGCACTGGGATGTCGGCTCCCGGCCTATGCGACACAGGTATTTCCCGAAACAACACAGGTATTTCCCGAAACAGTATTTCCCGAAACAGGTATTTCCCGAAACATAGTCTAACCTCAAAGCAAACACTCATTGACTTCGTGTTACTTAACAACGCCATCTGCTGGAATAGCTTTAGTGTTGTTGTCGTTAAAGCAATTTAAAAAAATAGTATTATTATTCGCCGATAGATGTCAGAAAGTCATTTTTCAGTTTAAATTGGGACTACTCAAACGCCACCTTTTGACATTTTCTAGAAATGATTCCTAGCTAGATCGATTTATCGCCCCCGAAACCTCCCGTATACTAAATTTCATGAAAATTGTTGGAGCCGATTCCGAGATTCCAATTATATATATATATATATATATATATATATATATATATATATATATATATATATATATATATATATATATATATATATATATATATATATATATATATATATATATATATATATATATATATATATATATATATATATATATATACAAGAATTGCTCGTTTAAAGATATAAGATAAGAACCGGGAATTACTGGCATGGGAGCCCTAACATAATCCGTTCATTATTTTCATATATTTGTTCATAAACTAACCTACATTAGAGTGACGTTATCTAAAAAAACAATAGTATAGGGGCGTTATCTCGTGATGGTGTGATTATTTTACGCTACCCCTATATTTTAATACACCTATTATTTTAAAAAACACAAATTTAATTCTCTATCACGACAAATTACAAGAAATATAAATATACACATTTGGTATTTGGTAAGCAGTTAGAAGCGGTTATGGACGTTTAAAGTTTTTATACGTGCAGGGGCGGAGAAAGAATACTAACCTCTTTGGCCGGGGTCGGCCTGTCGTAAAAGCCGACAAAATACCCTGTGGTACCCTAGCTACGTGGTAGGACCTTGTGTTGTGTTCCGGCATTAGTGACCCAAGTTCCACTGCCACTGGCGTTGTAAATAACCATAGGCGACGGTAGCTGTTAAATTCTAAGCAAGCCGTCAGCCTGTCTGCTGTCCTACAGCAATAAAAAAATGTGTGTATTGCTGAAATATTCCCATCTGCTCCTTTTCTCGATCAAAGAGGTACTCGTATAGGAAAATATAATAAATGTGACGAATTTGAATCTTACAGGTTCGGCAGCAGTCTGACCACCGAACCTCTTTGCATCAAACTTATATGGTAATCCGAACGACGGTCTTCCTGTGTTGCCAGTGCAAAAGAGAATATTTGTGTGTCATAATTAGTTCATGGTATTGGAGGTGACCCATTCGGACAAAATTCGTCTCGGGTTCGATATTTACGGTGGCACCACACAGTTGGTTTCGCATAATATGAATATTATAACGTAATTGCCACTTGTCAGCGGCGAATGAAAACCTCGCGAGGAAATCAAACTGACACGTGTAGTTGCCATTGCGTTTTAAAAAGCGTGGCGAGTACCTATAATGACCAAACTATCTAGGTTAGGCTTCACAGCAGTGGGACGTAATGAAGAATTATTATAAGTAAATCATAAGTCTAATTTCGAGCTGGATTGCATATCTAAAATGAGACTCTGCGATCATTATTATAAAAAATATTCAAAAACCCGCTCAAGGGTTCTAGTCTGATGAGAGACGTTGTTTGGCCACCTAAAGAACCCTAAAGTCATTAAAACCAGATCTAAGCGTAAGATTAGAGACAAAAACCTTTCAAAAGATACAGGGGTATGTTAGAGGAATCGCAGCGAACAATCGCTTGGTATCGCGCGAGCGAATCAACAGCGATCGGGCGCGTTTTGGGGCGATAACGCACCCCGCCACCCCACATGCTCTTCCTCCTACCCCTCCCGCCATATTGTGAGGGATGTAGAACGTAAAAGACATCGAATGCCACATATCACATAAACGGGAGACAATGTCCGGTATTAATTATTAATTCCTTTTCTTATTTAAGGTAATAAATAATAAAATAGATTCACGTGAAATCCTAAAAGATGTATCACTTCTAGTACCGCGTGAAGGAAGCCGTTTAGCTAATAGAAATACATTTTCGTTGCCTGCCTGTAAGACTAATATTGGTCAACACGCGCCCTTCTATCGAATACTCAATTAATACTATAAAATACAAGGAAACTTTGATATCTTTTTTGGTTTTCAAGCCTCAGCAAAATCAAAATTGCTTAAGATTATTTACTTTAAAACTGTGCTTTACTGAACCTTATTTGTTAGAGGTTCCGTATAGATATATATTTATAGTGCATGTTGTGTTCACTATTTTCAGGTCTCCCTTTATATTAAGTCTTTACCTATGAAATTGCCGTTTTGTATGAAAAAATTCAAACGAATTTTCTTCATGTATTTTTTATTTGTATTAATCGAAGTAATCACCCATGCAATCAATGCATCTTTGCCAACGCAGTGGCAGTTTATTGATGCCCTTCTTAAAGAAATCAGCTGGACGGGAGGCAACAAATTCTTCAGGCATTTTGTACTGCCTCTCGGGTATTGAATTTTTTTCCCGCCAAGAAGTTATCCAAATTTTGGAAAAAGTAGTAGTCTGTAGGCGCAAGGTCTGGTGAGTAGGGCGGATGACGGAGAACTTCCAACCCCAGTTCTTGCAACTTGGAGACCGTCTGCTGTGCAGTATGAGGTCGCGCGTTGTCGTGCAGGAGCAGCGGAGACGAGCGATTGACCAATGCTGGTTGGAGATGTGCCAGCTTCTCCATCATTGTGTTCAGTTCTTCACAGTACACATCTGCAGTAATGCTCACCCCGTTTGGTAAGAAGCTGTGATGAATCACACCGGCGCTAGACCACCAAACAGAGACCATCACTTTTCTAGGGGTAAGTTTTCGTTTAGGGCATTGTTTAGGTGCTGAACCAGGATCCAACCAATTTGCTGAGCGCTTGCGGTTATCAAACAGAATCCATTTTTCATTGCAGGTAACAATGTGGTTCAAAATTCCTTCATTTGTGTGTCTGTTGAGCAGTGCAAGGCACGTCGCGACGCGTACTTCGCGCTGGCGATCATTGAGTTCGTGTGGCACCCATTTGTCAAGCTTTTTTACCTTGCCAATTTGACGCAAATGGACCAATATTGTTTTGACGCTAACGTTGAAAGCTGCTGCTAATTCAGCCGTAGACTGTGTATCATTAGCTTCCACAATCGCCTTTAATTCGTCATTGTCGACCAGTCTTCGGACGACCGCGACGTTCATTTTTCAGGTCAAAATTTCCAGAACGGAAGCGAGCAAACCAATAACAGGTGGTGCGTTGGTTTATAGTGTTAGCTCCGTAAACATCGTTGATGTTGCGTGCCGCTTGTGCCGCGTTGCTGCCACAACGGTACTCATATTCCATAATTACTCGAATTTTTAACGTATCCATGATGACGAAAACGTTTGAAATGCGATGAAAATGTAACACTAATCAATATACAAATGACTACTTTTGAAAAAAGAATTCCATGTTTTGAAAATAAAATTAATTTGAAATTAGAATTCTTAGCCAAACAAAAATTATTTTGATTTGAAATGGCCAGTACTGCAGAACGGCAATTTCATAGGTAAAGACCTATTATAAATATATGTTACTTTGAAGGTTATTATTAAGTTAACTTATGTTTAACTTGAACTTGACTAGGGATTTAAAGTTTGCCAACCACAACTTAAAGAATTTGGTTTATTAAGTTCAAATAGTCGCTTTTAAACGTTCATAACAACTGAAAGCTTTTCACGAAGGCATTTGGAATTCGATAGTAGTTCTAAGGAAATCAGAATAAGATCTGTACAAGAAATTTACAGTTTGTAAGGAGTAACTGAAGCCAATTGCGCACGGCGCAGAGAATAGTCTTCAGGGAGGTCGAACGTCGACCATCCCGCACGTTTAGGAGCTCGCGCGATATTACCTATATTATTTTCGTCCCACCCTCGCTTTTAGCATTTATCTCAGCGAGAGTGAGGGTAGGTAACAAAAATCAGGAGGCGGGATTTCAAATACCCGTTATGCAAGTTCGTACACATAGTATTATTACAAAGTGAACAAGATGGACGACTTGTTAAAAGCTAAAATAATACAGTCTGTGCAGGGCCGGAGTAAGGACACTGCGGTGGGGGTCAGCCTGTTGTAAAAGGCGATAAAAAACCCACCCCAGCTACGTGGTAAGACCCCAAGCCCGTCTGGATGTCAACGTAGCGGTTCCGACATTAGTGACCTAGGTTCATAAAGGACAGCAGCGTGTTCGCGTTGCACATAAACAAACATCCATAGGCGACGGTAACTGTCTATTATTCGTCAGGAATAAAAAAGGCATATAAATAAACAGTCACGGCTCGTTGCATATATGTATCATTTCTCACTGTACAAAAGATTATAAAATACAACATTCTCTATTAATTAACACTGTCGCCCTCACAACGACGTTCTACGGCAACGTTATCGAGATTGTGCCGTCGCGGGCCTTATCGCGAGCCCGTTCTCCATCTAAGATTACGATCCACTGAAATAAACGGAAGGTGGGTACGGGCGTGACGGTGTGACACGCGGGCTTGGTGTTTCACAATATACTTCCCAAAGATATTATTTTCATAACTATGTTATACTAGATACATAGAAGGTAAACCTATAAACGTCCCGCAGGAATCGGGCCTGCCTCAAGCAAGAACAGACAGCCACCACTCTTATTTAAAATAGATTGATTACGTACCCCGGTTTGCAGATTTCCTCACGATATATTTGTACACTGCCACATTACAATGAGAAAATGCGAGAAATGCATTCCAGCCTGGAAATTACATCCATGTTCTCTGGTGTTTAAAGTGTAAATATTAGGTACTCCTATTTGGCTGCCACGAACTTTTTTTTACCAGACATACCCCCAAAATTAATCCTTCGTTTATCTGTTCTATCTCAGTGTAACTGACTATAACTACCAAAGAGCTTTATTCCACTACCTGCAGCAGCACACCTCTCGTCATTATTTCACTACACACGGGGGGAGAGGAATTTATTTTCTGTCTTCTTGCCCTATCGTTCTTGGTTATGCACTCCATGTCGTTCCAGTTATTTTCTATACTGAGTCTCTCAAACAACCAAAGAACTAAGGGTGCGTACACATAGAACGTCCGATTTACAGGATCTTTTTTAACGGATCCGTCGCTGTTGGAGGTAATATTCACACAGCATTTACAGAACCGATTTTAACAGATCCGACGCTACTGGATTTTCGTTCTTCAGTGTATCGCCTACTTTCTACGAAGATGGACGTTGTCGTGTTGTATTGGTACTGTAGTCGCCGGGTCGGAGAAAGAAAACGTCGATCCGATAAAACGGATTAGTATTTCCGTTGGGATTTTTTACTGGATCCGGAATACTGTCATGTATGTGAACTCGCTCATACAACTACACACGCTAGTAACATATACGTTTAAACGGACCTGTAAATCGGACGTTCTATGTGTACGCGCCGTAACGTCTACGCTTGTTTGTACCTTCGGGTAATATTCACCGATAACTGCCCTATAGCTGGTTTCTATAAACCACGACGACCTCGGTGGCGTAACGGATAACGCACTTCGGTACGCTTGTGGAGGTCACGGGTTCGATTCCCGTCTCGCGCCTGGGTGTTTATGTATAATATGTATTTATTTACAAAAAAAAAGTATATAAGTAGCATATCAGTTGTCTAGTACCCATAACACAAGTGCTATGTTACTTAGTTTGGGACTAGATGGCGCTGTGTGAATTGTCACAAAAATATTTATATTTATTATTTATATTAATTAAAACCACATTAATTTTCTAATTCACTTCCCCTTTCGAAAAAAGGGCAAGGATCTACGACGTAGTAAAAAAAATAAGACTTTGACAATACTCAATATAATCATCAAGCTAATACGGTCATGAAATGTTTAGAAAAATAAATTTGACGCCCAATGAGAATAATGATCAAATACAAGAACAGGAAATATAAGTTCAAAGAACTAATCAAATCTTTTGGTGTAAAATTAAAACTTTTATACACATAAAACTGCCATAAAAATAATAAAGTAATAAATTATATTAGTAGATACTATCTGTCCCGATTTACAAGATTGGTTACATTTGAATAGGATGACGTCACCAATAGCCCCGCCCCCGACGATCGAATCAATTAACTTGCGCGTGAGTCGACCGGCCCACCTATGTATCTGTGACCCCCATATCAGATTCGATAGCTTGTGTCAGCCGTTTCTATTTAGTGTTTGATTATCTACCCTGTATGTGAAAACGTGAAAAAAAAAGTTACTTTACCTGTGTGTCTGTTATGTTTGCACGCCTAAACCGCTGATACAATTTTGATGAATTTTGTCACAAAAATGAAACTTGAAGGGGGTGGAATAGGGGTGAACGTAATTAAGTACTGTTTTTTATTATTATGTAGAAACAGAAAAAGATGGAAAGAGTTAGAGGAAGCCTTTACCCAAAAGGGGTCCATATAAAAATATGTAAATATATATAACTAACTTAATTAAAACATAGATTAAACTACTACTACTAACTAAACTACTAACAATAATGTATTTAAAAAATGGAAATAAAAAGAGAAATTGGAAAATTCAATATTACTATCATTTTTACTTTATATGGCAGAACAACGTTCGCCGCGTCAGCTAGTAACATAAAATAATAATATTTATATGTATATAATATGAAAATTCAATTTTAAAATCGCGTATTTTTATATAGAACTATTTTGGCCGTGTGATGCCATCCAGAAATAGACTAGGATTACCCTATTCGCAGGTAATAAAGAACAACAATGAAATAATACACTTATGCATATATGGAAAGTTTGTGGTTTTTAGTCCAAGAAAATTACTACAAGGACTTTGTCGCTAATGGGCTCATAGAGGCCTTCAGACAGCATGCAACGTATCTCGCCAAATCGAAATGGTATGTTAAAGTATTTTTTTTAAGGTTTTGAAATCTCAACTTTAATACTGATTTGCATAACTGCAATCAAACGACTGACTCCAAATTAATATTTGATATTAAACGTTTCATCATCATCATCATTTCAGCCGGAAGACGCCCACTGCTGGACAAAGGCCTCCCCCAAAGATCTCCACGATGATCGGTCCTGCGCTGCCCTCATCCAACCTATCCCGGCGATCTTGACCAGATCATCGGTCCATCTTGTGGGGGGCCTACCAACACTGCGTCTTCCGGTACGCGGTCGCCATTCGAGGACTTTTCTGCCCCAACGGCCATCAGTCCTTCGAGCTATGTGCCCAGCCCACTGCCACTTCAGTTTTGCAATCATCCGGGCTATGTCGGTTACTTTGGTTCTCCTGCGAATCTCCTCATTTCTGATTCGATCTCGCAGGGAAACTCCAAGCATAGCCCTCTCCATTGCTCTCTGAGCGACCATGAGCTTTCTCATAAGGCCCATAGTTAGCGACCACGTCTGCGTTCCGTATGTCATCACTGGCAACACACATTGGTTAAAAACCTTCGTCTTGAGACACTGCGGTATTTGGGACGAAAAGATTTTACGGAGCTTCCCGAACGCTGCCCATCCGAGTTGGATTCGACGAGTGACCTCTTTCGCGAAATTGGACCTGCCTAACTGGATCGTTTGACCCAAGTAGACGTATTCGTCAACAATTTCGAAAGTACAGTTCCCAACTGTTACGGGGGTAGGTGCGACATGGACATTAGACATGATCTTCGTCTTGTCCATGTTCATTTTGAGACCTACTCCTTGGGAAGCTGTATTGAGGCCATCAAGCATATGGCTTAAGTCTTCCATGGTTTCAGCCATGATTACGATATCATCTGCGAATCTAAGGTGAGTGATGTACTCACCGTTAATGTTGATGCCCAGTCCGTTCCAGTCCAGAAGCTTGAAGACATCTTCCAACGCAGCAGTGAACAGCATCGGCGATATGACATCGCCTTGTCTGACTCCCCGCTGCAGTCGGATAGGCTTCGAGTTCTGATCCTGGAGACGGACTGACATGGTGGCGTTTTCATACAAACACTTCAACGCTTTGATGTATCGATAATCAATGTGGCACCTCTGGAGAGACTGAAGCACCGCCCAGGTCTCGATCGAATCAAAGGCTTTCTCATAGTCCACGAACGCCAAGCATAGTGGCTGGTTATACTCCTCCGTCTTCTGTATAACCTGCCGCAGCGTATGTATGTGGTCTATGGTGCTAAAACCTTTTCGGAATCCGGCTTGTTCGGGAGGCTGGAAGTCGTCAAATCTGCGCGCGAGACGATTCGTGATGACCCTTGAAAACAGCTTGTAAACATGGCTCAGAAGTGATATCGGTCTAAAGTTCTTCAAAAGGGTTTTGTCGCCCTTTTTGAAGAACAGCACCACTATACTTCCGTGTCAGGCCTGCGGCGTTTTGCCATCGAGGATGACGGAATTAAATAGCTTCTGGAGGATTTTAAGCACAGGAGTACCACCAGCTCTCAGAAGCTCGGCTGTAATTCCATCATCACCCGGCGCCTTGTTGTTTTTAAGCTGTTTAAGGGCCACACTAATCTCGTACAGACTGACGTCTGGGATATCTACGGTGTAGTGTCGGGTTAATTTGGCTCTTGGGTCTTTAGCCTTGTTGTTAACAGGTGCCCGTGTGGTCGTGTATAGCTGTCCGTAGAACTTCTCGACTTCCCTCAAAAGTTCGGGTTTAGACGAAACGACCCTGCCGTCGTCGGTCTTCAGCTTCGTCAGTTGGCTCTGCCCAATAGACAAGTCTCGTGCGAATACTTTAGAGCCCTTGTTACGCTCTATAGCCGCCTTTACACAGTCTGTGTTATGGCGGCGGATATCGCGAGTCAAGGACTTGGAGATCTGTCTATTTAGCTGCCTATACTGGGAAGCATCGTCCGGGGACTGAAGGGTCATTTGACGTCTCACATCCATCAATTTGAGAGTAGAATCTGAGATTTTTCCGGTTCTTTTTGAACGGCTGGCCTTGAAGAATTTAGACCCGGCCGTTTGAACAGCTTCCACGAACCTGTTATTATACTCGTCCACGTCAACGCAGTCACCGAGGCATTCGAAGCGGTTTTGCAATTCGAGTTGAAAGTTTACCGGGTTTTGGATCTGTATGGGTGCAGGTCGGAGCGTAGACTTCACCAGTCGAGACCTCTCCAATTTTGGATTGATATTCAATGTGCCTCTTACTAAGCGGTGATCACTCCCAGTTTTCACCGAATTGATCACAGAGACATCATTGAATATCTGTCTTTTGGTCGACATAATGAAGTCAATCTCATTTTTGGTGGCACCATCGGGACTAATCCAAGTCCATTTGCGTTGTTCTGGCTTCATGAAGAAGGAGTTCATCATATACAGGTCCTCCTTCTCCATGAAGTCGGCCAGCATCTGGCCTCGGGTGTTCCGATTTCCGAACCCAAATTGCCCCACTCTCAACTCATCGCTGCTACGTTTCCCCAATTTTGCGTTGAAGTCTCCCATGACAACGTTAAAGTGGGTTTTAGAAGTGTGGATGGCTGTTGAGATGTCCTCATACATGGCTTCCACCTCCTCGTCAGGATGTGTCGAAGTCGGAGCGTAAACCTGAATGACCTTCAACGAATACCGTTTGGTAATTTTGAGTATTAGGTACGCTACCCTAGTCGAAACACTCCCCACCTCAGTAACGTTGTTCACAAGAGACTTGTGAACGAGAAACCCGACACCACCTTGGGACAGTTGGTCGCCCTCCCGGAAGTAGAGCAGATTTCCGGAATTTAGGATTATTGAGTCCTCTCCCTGTCTTCGGACTTCAGATAACCCCACAACATCCCATCGCAGTCTGCTCAAAACTTCCTCCAGTTCCTCCAACTTCTCGTTGGTCCGCAGTGTCTTGACATTGTATGTTGCCAGGGCCAAAGGTCGTCGTTCTTGGTAGCGAATCCGAACCCGGGGATTCTTCGCACCCCCTGCCCCGTCGCTTATGTGGCTGCTACCGTGACCACCACGAACGGGGCCGCCGGGGACTAGGGGCCGGGGTCTGTGTGTATCTGTCATTTTAGGGGGGGGTTTTGCCATAATCGCCACGCTTGGCAGGCGGGTTGGCGATCGCAGTATTCGCAGTTGGTGATGCTCTCACGGAAAGATGCTGCTGCCCATCCTCCGTTCTTAAATTAAATTAAATTCTATTAAACGTTTAATAAAATTTATTTTATAAATATTAATTATTAAGTATTTTCCAAACGCCATTTATTTTTACTTTTACATCTTATTAAATAAGTAAAATTAAACCCAAATTGACACTAACTTTAAAAATATTAAAGGCAGAATGAGATTGATATAAAAGTAAATAATATACTTATTTTATTCGTTCCTAAAATAAATTGTAATAAAACAACGTGTAAAAACTTTAGGAAACACCATCCTTATAAACGTTTTTATATAACTTCCCTTTACTCCAAAACGCGTACATTGGAGCAGTCCGTCATACTATGCACAAAAACTAAGATCACGAGATAACTTAGAAACACCAACGGTTAGATACCAGCTGTAGATAACCGCTTCGATTCCCGGCCTGAGCGATGTTTGCTTTAGATAAAAAATTACTGTATTTTTTTTCAAAGATAAAATCACAGAACACAGAAAGTATAGAAGTATAACGAATATACGTTATGAATGACGATCTAAAGTAGTTATTTTCATTATTTCTATTCAGTATTTTATGGTCTATTAGGCATGAAAGAGAGCTTTCGCCTCTGTGAAATCTAAGTTCAGTAATAGTAATTTGACGACCTCCATAATAGCTTTCACACGTCGAAAATCCTCCGGTTTGATTATCATCAAGATGTTTGTGTTTATTTGTACAGTATAAATGTTTAAGTAGAAAATCAGTTTCTATTACCCATGATACAAACGCACTACTTACTTTGGATAATAGATAGCGCTGTGTGAATCATCACAATATGTTTTCTTTAGGGCCTTTGCTCATAAAATGAGATGTCATGAAAGAACACTAAGACAAAAAAGGCACATTAGTTTTGTCCTGTTTATATCTAGTAAAAACTTCGATAGTGTCCAAAGTGTAGATCAGAATGCGAGATTAACGCTTGTAAGAAGAAGGATGAATCATTCATTTCATTGAGATTTACCATACATGCATCTTCCGGGAGTAGCAGGGCAACATAAGCGTTCCCAGTATCATGTGTTCAAAGATTTATAAACTTATATGAACTTCTGTTCAGTATTTTGTGAAAAAACTTTTGTAGTTTAACATTTGGACAATAGAATTTATGATGATGTCATTTGAAAAAATTATGAGGTTTAAATTTTGGGGCAAACGGTGAATTAATTCTTTGATTTCTCAAGATAAACTTGTAATGGGTAGAATGTTTTTATCATTTCGTTTTAATGAAAGCATCGAGGAAGCTTTAAGATTATTTAAATAATAAAAATAAATTTTATATTTTGTTCATTTCCGTTATAGATTTAAAGAACAAATATAAATAAATAAATCATTAAATAAAAAGTATGGGAATAGTTAAAATGCCTATCAAGATTTTTAGGATCCAAATCTAGTAGGCCGCGGCGGGACGGTTTCCTCCTCCTCTCCTCGCTCTCCGGTTTCCTCGCTCCAGTGAAAAGGGGCTCCCAAGTGGTTTAAGATTGTATCAGTGACGTGCATCTCTTATCATGAACGGATTACAGATGCATTACACGGGAAATGCCACATTACTTCGCTGCACGTTTCGCAAGCGCTAAGGGTTTTTCTCTGTGTAGAGCCGGAATAAGAATACTAACCCCTGCGGTCAGGGTCTACCTGCCGTAAAAAGCGATAAAACTACCCTAGCTACGTGGTAGGGTACCAAGCCCGTCTGGATGACAATCACACTTGGTCTATATATATACCGTCATAATAACTTTTGAGTTGTGTTCGAACTTTAGTGACCCAGATTCCAGTACCCTATGCTGACAGCAACCTGCTCGCGGTGCCCCTTCGCAAACATTCATAGGCAACGGTAACTGCTTATTAAATACATGTGGAGAATTGAATATTACATCCACTATACCCCAAATAACTTTCTACACTTCGCAACACCAACGGACGCTACGCGAGTCTTACGACCAAAAACAAGGAAGGCCTACTATTTACAACATACGGACGTTCTCATTAGCAATAAAGTTAATATCATCAACGGAATAAGTTTTATCTGCAGAGGAAGCACAACCGGCAACAAGATGATAAGAAAGCCTATTTTTGTAATCGCTTTAAAGATATCGACGAATTAAATTGCAATACATTTACATATGTATGTCAACAGATTAGTTAAATGAAGAACTGTGAACCTAACAGTTTTATCCGTGCAGAGGCGGAGAGATACTGACCTCTGCGGCCGGGGTCTTCGAATTAAAGCATAATCTATATACTAACATATGCCGCCATAATAACCTTGTGTTGTGTTCCGGCATTAAAGACCCAAGTTCCTGTACCCTTATGGGATAGCAGCGTGTTCGCGATGCCACTGGTAATGTAACTGGTAAATTCTAAGTAGGCCGTCAGCCTGTCTGCTGTCCTACAGCAATAAAAAAGCAATGCGTATTGTTACCAAAATTGTTTATTTGGTAACCAAATTGTATTATTCCAAGAGAAGGGTTAAGCTGCCTCAGATGGGCTCTATCGAAGGCGAAGACTCGAAAAATCTACTAAAGGTCATGTGTACCAATGACTGCGACCTTGACAAAATCAGTGCCAAAATAATCGGAGCCATATATTCAAAACCAATACCGTCTAAATAGTTTTTGCTATTAAACAACTCCGCCGCCATCCTTTTCTGATTTTAAACATGTGATCAATCTTACATACTTAATATTGAAAACTTAGTGGCTAGGCCAACAAAGACATTTTTATAAAAAAAGAGACTGAATGCAAGATATTTTCCTTTATATAATTTAATATTGTTTTTATGTTATTCAATTCCATATTTGTGTATTATTTATTTGAAACGTGGTATATCGCATAACATTGTTATCAAAAATAAATATTACTGTGTTTACATTGTAACAAGCATTATCAACGTAACATTCTTTAAAGCACGGACCGAATCAGTGAACAGATTTTGATCAGCTCCAATTACAATAAAATATAAAATTATAATAATATTTAAATGAACTTTGATAAATTAAAGCATAATCTATACTAACATATGCCGCCATGATAACCTTGTGTTGTGTTCCGGCATTAGTGACCCGAGTTCTTGTACCCTTATGGGACAGCAGCGTGTTCGTGATGCCACTGGCGTTGCAAACACCCATAGGCAACGGTAACTGCTAAATTCTAAGCGAGCCGTCAGCCTGTCTGCTGTCCTACAGCAATAAAAAAACATACTAATATCATAAACGTTAAAATAACTCACTTACTTTTGCACTCTTAAACCACAGGACCAATTTAGATGAATTCCGGTTTAGAGATAGATTGTACCTTGGAGAAAAACATAGACTACTTTTTATGGTAGAACAACGTTTGCCGGTTCAGCTATTTTTACTAAGGCACTAAATAAGTTCATAATTTAATAGATTTTGTATTTTTATGTGACGAGGAAAATTAAACCTTATCAATTCTGCGTACAGACTAGTTCAGCTTATATGGATATGTGGGGGGGTTCTCTATTTAGCTACCGTGATAATTCAATTGCCTAGTCAAAGCCAGGAAAGTCACTGTAGCTACTTTTTGAGCCTTTGTATTAGAATTTTGAGCATTGCTCTGCAACAGGTCGTTTGTATAAGAACATGATTATCCATCTCGCGTTGCGACAGATCGCGTGCAAGATTTAGGTGATCCAATAATAATAACAAGTATCTCGTATTTTTGTATTACTTTTATATTAAATAATTTTATCCATTCAGGGGCGGAGAAAGGGAGAAAGAACAAGTACTTCTGCGGCCGGGGTCGGCTTGTCGTAAAAGGCGACAAAACAACCCACCCTAGCTACGTGGTAGGGTCCCAAGCCTTGGATGGCGACCACATTGGGTCTTAAGGATACCGCCACAATAACTTTGTGTTGTGTTCCGGCATTAGTGTCCCAAGTTCCATGGGGCAGCTACGTGTTTGCGATGCACTGGCGTTGCAAACATTCATAGGCAAACTGCTAGTATGTTTAAAGATATATTTCATCCCATATATGACATTACAATAATGAAAGATATGGACTGGGAAGACAAGAACCCAAACTAGGTAATACAAGGTAGAAAAAGTAAAACATATCTCGTAACATTTCCAAAATCATCTACAAAACAACTTTAGCAACTTACACAAGACCCTGTCACTGATTTACTCAAATCTTAATATCATCGGAGTTAAGATAAAGTATTTGTGTGGGCAATAAAAATCCAGTATTTACATTAGCAAGACGCACCGACTATCAAACAAACAGACAAGATAAAAAGCAGGCGATCTTAACGGAGTTCTTATCGCGATTTCTGAGTACTGTGATATCTTCCAGATTTTTTATTTATTTTAATGCTTTTATTTGTTTTTATGACATGACGGTATAGCAATCAATGCTGAATTTTTTATTCTAAAGCTATTTTGTTGACATAAAGTTTCTTGTTAAATGTTTCAGTTTGTGCGAAATCAAAAGAATATGTTATTTGAGCTAAACCGATACATTATAATAATTCATACCGAGTCCAAGAATCGAACCCTATTATAATTTTGCTCACTTGTAGAACATTAATTTTCTCGTCGGTAATGTTAAGAATTAATTTTCACTTTTTAGTTTACTATAAATATATATTTAATTAACTATAAATGCGTGTTTTTTTTTAGATTTTTTATGGTAATAAATTCGATTAATTAAAGTAATAGCTAATTATAGTTTAAAATTATTCATCTAGTACTTACCAATAGCAATTAAAATTTAAAAAAACTCGACGAAAACCCAACTAACAAATCTTGGTCATTAGTGAAATACACAATATTAAGAAAACAATTTTAAATGGCTCTCATTCTAAATAGTTTCTGATATTCTAGAATAATAAAATTATAGTTTTAAACTAGCCTAAGGGATAATTTAACTAACTGTATGGAAAATAAGATGAATATTTAACAGAAAAACAATGCAGTAAACAACAAAACAAAAAGAACTCACTCATTGTTTTGACGCTACTAGCGCCGTCTGGTGACAAATTGTGAGCACTAGAGCAAGCCACCTCCAGCTCCTTCAAGTATCTCAACCACAGGAGCATCACAGCAATAAAAAAATCGCGAAATCGCACTATATTATTTACGTTTACACAAAAAATCCGTCATTCTTTTAGCGGGTGTAGTGAGTGACTGGTGCGATACGAGCGGTCCGCGCGGCCCCCTCCAATTCACACACACAGGGACAAACGATCCCTTATCAGCTCGGTTTAACTATGGCTGGCCCCAGATGCTATCAGCCGGCTCGCGGTAACGTTGCATTGAAAGATAAAAGTCTGTGATCGTATCTCTATGTTTGTATATACTTGTATGAAATGTCAAATATAAAAGCTGCGCGCCATAAAAGTTGAACGCCGGGCGATATTTTTGATAGCGCTCTCTGTGCAGATGCTTTTGTTTTCCAACGTGCACAATGAGTTTTTGTGAAAACTTTTTTATGCTGGTTATTTGGGGTTGTGTTCCAAATACGTCTCAGTCAATTTGTCAGGCAGTGTGTGATCTATTTATATGCCAGTGGCATGGCGAACACGCTGCTGTCTCATAAGGGTACAGGAACTTATGGCGGCATACTTAAGACCAAAGGTGGTCGCCATTCAGACGGGCTTGGTGTCCTACCACGTGGCTAGGGTGGGTTGTTTTGTCGCTTTTTACGACAGGCCGACCCCGGCCACATTCCAGGCCAGTATTCTTTCTCCGCCCCTGCACGGATAAATTTGTACTATGTGGGGAGTATTTGTCACATTTTGTATTATAAAATAAGTTCCAATTTGTATTACCGGGAATCAGACTCAGAACCATGAAGGTGATGTGGTGGTGAGGAAGGTTCGGCGACAACAACCAAACCACTAGATAAGTGAGGTCTTTATCTTGATAAGTGAGGTCTTTAGCTTATCCTAAACTGTGTGGGCCCGGGACAACGTGATTCCTCCCTCCACTCGCTATTCGACATCACTTCAACCTCTTTACCATATCACCTTTCACACAATAAACACACTCCCTTATGGGACAGCAGCGAGTTCGCGATGCCACTGGCGCTGCTAACACCCATAGGCGACGGTAATTGCTAAATTCTAAGCGGGCCATCAGCCTGTCTGCTGTCCTACAGCAATAAAAAAAACAATCTAAATACAAATTAAATGTAAGTTTTATTAAATTAAAATTTATTATATAATTATATACAAACGTATTCCATATAACAATTAACTCACAGAAAACTCTTGAAAAATCTCACACTCAATAAATTCATGCATGCAATTTACGTTTCGAAATTTTGTAAAACAAGTATATTTCTCCCGAACTTCGCATTTCTTCGAACTTCATTTGTAATTAGGAGTAAATACAAATATTCATATCAATCATAAAATTTGTCTCTTTTACTGCTACATTTCTTCATGATTTAGTTAGATATTTATAATTATTTTAACTTACAGCGATTATTATGCTGTTAATATTTTATAATGATTAATAAGTTAATTTTAATTTATTAAAATCTAAATAAAATATCCTGAATGAAGTGTGTAAGAATACTGACCTCTGCGGTCGGGGTCGGCCCGTCGTTAAAAGCGACAAAATAACCCACCCTAGCTACGTGGTAGGACCGCAAGCCCGTCTGGATGGCGACCACCTCTAGTCGTAAGTATGCTGCCATAGCAACTTTGTGTTGTGTTACGGCATAGTGACCCAAGTTCCTGTATGGGACAGCAGCGAGTTCGCGATGCCACCGGCGTTGCAAACACCCATAGGCGACGATAACTGCTAAATTCTAAGTAGGCCGTCTGCTTATCTGCTATCCTACAATAACAAAAAAACATTGAACGTTTCAAAACTGAATTATTTACGATCGCCGATATTACAAACTATAATATTTACAATTCCATTAAAACCACTGGCTATATTACTGACAGATACTGACTATATTACTTAGAACATACTTAAATTTACAATATTCATGCGCTGGGTTGTTTATGTTAGGTGCTAGGCTTTTGATAACCAAAAACGACTGATGTAGAAAATAAAATAAGGCAAGACAATCATGCTAGGTCGGAACGCACTCTCTCTGGACCAGGGAGACGAAGCAGGCCTTCATCAATCGTGCAACGAAAACTGTTGAGGTCACCAAGGCCTCAGGCACCTACAAAATAGAGAAGATTGACTTTCCAGGCCGAGGATTAGCTTACGACGTGCCGGAGCTATGTAGCCTACTCAACGTCGCCGGAAAGTAGTCCTTAATCGAAGCCATCGTAGAAAGCTTCGAATGGAATCCCCAATCTCCTCTAGTCTTTAGTAGTGGAGACTTCCTTTGGAGAGACGGCGAATTTCTCTTTCCCTTTTTTTATTCCTATTCAAGAGTGGAAGTACTTTTGTGATGCTCTAGGTACTGTACGTGGTACTCATTTACAAACATTCTTAAACTTTTATGGCTACTAATAAAAAGTACAATTTTTATTGTAAAGCATATCAGCAGAAAATCTTGATTTAAATGTATGAGTACGTAATTTATTCCATCAAATATAATAGTTAAAGACGTGAGGCTTCGTTAATAATAGTCTAAGATTCGGTTCTGATGGCGCGATAGTAGCCAAGGTTGTGATCTACTGATACGTGGCAGGTGAAGCGAAGCTAGCGAATGTTGCCATGTTACAAATATGCCGAGTTTTGTGGTTAATTTTATTGTCATGTTGTTTCTTTAATATTAGGTAACAAAGGGTATGAGAATCAAGATGGCTTCGATTTTTCGATTTAACGTCCAAAATTAATCATGGTGAATTGGATATTTATTAATTACCATTTTAGGGTACGTTTTATATATATATATATATATATATATATATATATATATATATATATATATATATATATATATATATATATATATATATATATATATATATATATATATATATATATATATATATAACTAGGTGAATGACAGAAATTAAATCTAATTTATGAAATTTTATATATTTATTATAGGGCAACATTTGTGAGCGATATTCTTTTCAGATTGCCCGCATATCTCGGCAACATCGCAACGCGCATGCAACACTCATTTACATAAAAAACTATTATTTTTTCGAACGTCCCCTTATCTTTTATCATTGATTAACTTTTAGTTGTGGCACTTGGGTTTATTCTGCATAATGACCTTCAATGTTGAACCGTTTTAAGACAATTATAATGAGTTTATTTTTAAATAAGTTTTTTTATATATTTCAAACAGTGATCATGTTCTATTGTTTTTAAACATGAAATTATCATTAATAACTGGTTATCAGTCTAGCGAATCATATTTATAAAATAAATGTTCGTGAATAAAAACATGAGTTACAGTTTAATAAACAACCAATGTCTGGGATACAATTCATTCAGTGGGTTTAATTTAATTTCTAAGTAATCATCTCTATTTCAGTATTTGAGTTTGGTTTCTATTTCAGTTTCCGCTTTACTGCTTGGCGCATTGGTCTTTTATCCCATCGTTCGCATAGTCTTCGGCGAACTTGGTAGTATGTAGAGTAACTATTTCGTATGTGCTTTCCTGTATTACTTTCAGTACATTAATACTTACTTCAAATAATGTATGAAAATATTTGACGATCTAACGGTAACGCGATGAAATAAAATGCGGTATTGAATTTAAAAAATATTTTAATTAACAAAAAAAGTTTAGAACGTTCGCGAATCTTGATTCAGATAACATGTATGTTAAATCAATAAAAAAAACCACATTAACTATAATGTATAAAAAAAGCTATAAATTATCAATATGTCGTTTGATGACAGAAATAACTTTTTTATTTGCTGAATGATATAAATAAATGATAAAATTACGATACGGCAGATTCTAAAATTTGAATTTAAAATATCAATATATGCGTAACCAACTGGATTTGAAATCCAGATGGCAACGGATTGTCACCTTTTATCATTCCGAGATTCCGCGGTACCATTGAAGATCGTATTTGCTAATACAGCCATCTGTTCGGTCAACTATTTCAAGTTTATATGTATAAATAATAACATCAATTTGAAGTGGAGGTCAAATGGCAGTTACTCTGGCCTATGGTTGGTAAGAAGAATCATCTCATGGCGGAAAAGTTGAAGAAGTGTCCACCTGTAAACTGTCAATTATAGCCCAAAAACCCGCCAGAATGTGACACTATGCAGCTTCATTGTATGCTACTATGTATATATAGTAGATAACGGATTGAACTATGCTGAATTAAAAATTCTCTAATACACTGTAATAACTTTTTGTGTATTCCTTTAAAGTAAATATTTAGATGCGAATGCGATTGTGTTACACAATGACGCCACCTTAATACTCCAAATTCTGACTTTATGCAAATGTTTGTAGTTATTTTATCATGGGCAGACTTTATAGGAAAGAGAAAAGGAACTGTCGCTTTAGGATTGTTAGGATAGAAGGATAATAAATAATGTACTAATGATAATGTACTTACCAACATTATAATGTACTCAGTTAAACAATAAATAAATAATTTTTGATTGGAAGCAATCCCAATCTTTTTTTTATTGTTGTATGACCGCCGACTGGTTGACGGCTCGCTTCGAATTTAGCAGTTACTGTCGCTTATGGGTGTTTGCAGCGCCAGTGGCATCGCGAACACGCTGCTGTCTCATAAGGGTACAGGAACTTGGGTCACTAATGCCGGAACACAACACAAGGTTATTATGGCGTCTATATAAATAAAACGATTGAGGCCTGCAGTTGTGCGCGCAACATGGCAAAACTACTGAATAGATTTAATTAAAATTTTCTAATTTTTATTTCTTAGATACTTGGCCCTTATCTAAATAAAAAATATTGAGATATCTTCATTTAATACAAAGTTATTAAAGTTTTAAGAAACAACGATTTTTATAAGCATTACGTGTTCAGTGGTGTGTGTTTTCTTGCCGCGGAGAAGTGGGGGAAGCGGTGTAGCGTGCCTCCGTAGGAGAGAGGAAGTCTCGTCTACCTCTACCTCATGACGAAAGTAATGCGCACAAAGTCGCGGGTATCAGCTAGTCCCAAATAAAAACAGTCGTCAGTTCAGCAAATCTAATCAAGAGCGACTTAACCTAATTTGGAAGCTATTTAAAAAAATTACATTAAAATAAATGCCGGAAAGGTCATAAGAAATAAGTGCCTTACATATAGGATGAAGACAATAAAATTAAGGAATCCCAAAAAATTTTGATCCACTAAACAGACATAAAAACATCCGTTTCGTCGCATTAAGAGTCCATTAGCCCGGCATACCCGAAATCTGTCCTGATTAATACATTTTATCTGTGAGTCCAGCCGCCCGTGGCCGCGCGTTATCAGCCAGTGTTGCCAGATCTCTAAAATATACTGCTAGTTGGTAGTTTTCATTTGATTGCTTCGTTCCAAATGACGCATGAAATAATTAGATTAGAATAATAAAAATCGATTCCTATATAAAATTTAGAACGATTTACATATTAAAAAATGCATTTACATATTAAAGAATTATTTCCGGTTCCATTCAGACTTCTTTTACTTTCCGAATTATTTTTGACCTACATTCTTCAAACAAAAGAATTATCATATTATATTTCAATTATATTATTGGTTATTGGTGTCAACCAATGTAACGTTTGATATTTTATTTGTAAATGTGAACTGACCGCGATTACCATACAGTATTGTAGCATCCTCAAAATCTCTAATCCTGGCAACCCCGCAATCAGCCATACGACCTCTGATTTATTTGGTGTTTATCTGGTCAGATGGCGGCCGGCGCCGACGGACCCTATCGCGCACATTGCTTTCTTTTAACATAGATACGTATATACTCAAGAACATAGATCATACGGCTTCTGGTTCTATTGATATAGGCTAATGTGATTCAGTTTCTGATCACTTAAGTCATAAAGTATATCATCTTATCACTTAGCCTCATTATATATAAACACCAATTTTCGATATCTATGTTATCTAGATAATTTTCTTATTAAAATGTTAATTATTATAAAAATGTGAAATAATGAAAACAGTGATATTAATATGACATTTTCCTATTGAAGACGTTTTGCTGCAGTTCAGATCAGTGAATAAGTAATTCCGCACCATTGCTGCGAGGGTGGGGACACGCGTACTGTTCCGCATGCCCCTCTCAATCTTGAATTAACGCGAGAGAGCGCCGGGAGACGTAACTCTGACCCTCGGCGCAAACTGTGGAAGAGGCTCGCACACAAGTTGCGAGCCGGCACAGGCCTAAGCCACGAGATCGGCACGCCAGTTTATCCGTTAGCCCAGACGGTAGGCAGTAGGAGAACAGCGATGTTTTTCAGTAGGTAGTTGGATGTTATCACCTCGCGGGTAGGGGGGGGGGCTCAAAATAAAAGTTTATCCTTGAATAAAAATGGATAAGTGCACGATGTCGTAATTTTGAAATGAATTTGATGACCACATAGGTTCAATCCCCAAGCAGGACAAACTAGTGTGACAATTCACATAAAACACATCCACCCTTATGAAGGGAATCGAACCCATGACCTCCACAGACGTTCCTAGGTGCGTTAGTTGTTACGTCACAGAGGTCGTCATAACTATGATATGAAGTAAGTTTATTTTGACCTGGATGTATCCGTGAATTGTGTGTTAGTGAATCTAAATCTGGAAAGCCTGAAAGAAAAACACTAGGGGTCTATACGTACTGTTCTTTTTTACCCCTGTTCTTATTTGTGGCCAGGAACATACGGCCAGTTATTTTATAGCAATAAAACTTAGCTAATATAAATGATTTTTATTTAACAAAAAAGTAATTAACGCAGCAAAGGTAAATGAAGTTAGTGGATGATACACATCGCCTTTCATTTGATTTGGCCGATAGGCGGTGATCGATACGTTATCTGTGGACCACCAGTCGTCTCCACCTGCAGACCCACCCCACATACCGGAAGCGTTGGAACCTAAATTGATATTACGTTAAATCATTTAACATTTCGAATAGATGCAATCAAAATTATTGTATGTTCTGAGCCTTTTCGCTACTAGTTTTATTTACAGTAATATAGTAAAAGCAACTGATTCCATTAGTTTTAAATAGATGCTACAACCGGCAGTCTGTTGTAAAAGACGACAAAACAACGCTAGTATAGCTCCAAGACTGGATGGCAACCACCACTGGTCTCTTTACGCACTAACGTCCAGCGCTTTCAAAAGACGACCAGGTGAGATAACCGAGTTGTTCCCACCTATACCATTACTTTAGAGTAAGATATTATAGGTTTAGTGTTTAGTTTGGTTTTATGACTCTTAGTTTTTTACGTTCGTTTATTTACAAATTACAAAAGACATTTTTTCGTCGAGTGACAAAATAATTTCAACAAAAAGTAATTAGGGCGTATAATAATTTTGTGTTAAGTTCCTGCATAAGTGAACCATGTTCCAGCTCTACCTACGCGGCCGGCTGCGTATTAGCGGTGCCCCTCAAGTCGACATCCATAGGCGACTGTAACCGCTTACTGTTAGGCGGGTCGTCAACCTGTTTACTGATCCACAGCAGGATAGAACCCACAAAAACAATATTCTAAACGTTACATACTTAATGTCGTTTATGCTAATAATATTAATATTTATATTCATGGTGTGCTTATATACCATACATACATATAATCACGCCTCTTTCCCGTAGGGGTAGGTAGAGACCACTTTGGCGCCCTGACCTTCCGCCTGACGCAGGTCCTCTCGGGGCACGGTTGCTTCGGGAGGTACCTGTGTCGCATAGGGCGGGAGATGACGTCGGGGTGCCACCACTGTGGCGCGGGCGACGAGGAGGACACGGTGGACCATACTGTCGCCGTGTGCTCTGCGTGGCGCGAAGAGTGCTGCGCCCTCGTCGCCCAAATCGGCGCGGACCTGTCGCTCCTGGCCCTGGTTCTGTCCATGGTCGGGGGCGATCCTGGATGGACGGCCGTCGCCTCCTTCTGCGAGGCAGTGATGTCCTCAAAGGAGGCGGCGGAGCGGGAGCGGGAGTCGACCACCACACTACCCTCACACCAACGCAGACCACGTCGGCGGCGCCGGAGGGCAACTAACGACCTCCGGCCGCCGTAAAAAGCAGCCGCGGGCGGACTCTCGGGGGAGGACCCGCCGCCCACCCTATTGCTGCAAGGGTGATGGCTGCGTGCTGTTCCGTGGCCCCCCTCAATTCCTAGAGTTATTACAGGAGAGCTCCGGGGGGACGAAAGTCTGTCCCCCTGGCGCCAACCCTTAAGAAGGGGCCCGCCTCAAGACAAAGGACGGGCCGGCGCCGGCCCGGGCCACGAGATTTGCAGGCCATATATCAGAGAACAGCGGGGTTTTTATAGTGGGTAGTCGGATGTTCGAACATCTTTCCCGGAGTCCCACATATCCCTCGGTCCCCCCCGGGCCGAGGGAACCCGTCAAGAGTGGTTTTTACCCGAGACCAAAAAAAAAGATAGAGACCACTTCTTTCCACTTGCTACGATCCTTACATACTTGTTTCGCTTCGTCCACTTTCATTATTCCCTTCATACATTCCCTTCGGTTTAGGGCACTCTTGACCTGGCCTTCTTTCAAAACGTCCCTGATCTGGTCTCGAATCGTCCGCCTAGTTATACCCCTTCCAACACTTCCATTCACACTCGCCTTATACACTTTTTTCGTCAATCGTTCTTCATTCATTCTCTCGACATGGCCAAACCATCTCAGCATACCTTTCTCAATTTTTGTTACTACATCTTCTTTCAGACCACAACGTTTCCTTATCTCACTATTTCTTATCCTGTCACTCAGTTTAACTTCTATACTTTTTAACGCTCTCATCTCAACTGCATTTATTCTGCTTTCAAGTTTCTTCTGTCATACCCAATACTTTATATACCGATTATTATAGTTGTGGTTAGCTTAGTGAAGGGATTTTCTCAAATATAAAAATCCCATAAGTTAACTATCCCTTACTAAAGATATAAAACAAAATATATAAAGTCGAATTTAAGATGACTACATCATACGAGAAAATTGATTAACGAATTTACTATTAGAATTAAACCTTGGCGCTTGAAGTTGATGCCTTAAAGTTAACACATATAACAAGATTGAGGCTTGAAGTTAACTTGACAAAAATGCTCTATCGACTCAATAAGAGAAGACGTCATAAAAATATTTCATCATCATAACTTTTCCGACAGTCATTTAAGGCCCTGCCTTTGTTATTCTTGCACTAATTGCGAAGGTTTAAAACTTTCTAAAAGTACATAGTAGCCAAGTGATGTCACATTTTTAAGTATCTATCGCTAAAGCATATCCTTAACCCTGAGCATCGGACATTAGAGTAACACTGGTAATTTTAATGGGTATACCAACGAAGTGCGTTCTTCTTATGAACGGTGAGGGCGCGCGGACGTATTACGCGGGATCATGGAGCATTTTGATCATATAGCATAATTGCCACGCTGGCCTACATACGAAGATCACCAGTATCTTAGCGTGACGGGTATAAGTTTCTTCTTAGGAGACGAGACAAGCACTGAAACTCTATAAGCAGTTATAATAATTATAACAACTTCTTTATATCAATAACGAACATTTGGTGAAGTATAAAACTTATATGCTGTAACACGGTATTTAATTCCAACTGTATAAAGATTGTTTTTCCGTGTATGTTTCGGGTGTGATGTGCGATCGTGTAGATAATTAGATCAAATTACTACTTGCGATCGTGTCAAGTTACTGCTTCGTACACTAAACAGGTTATACAGGATTCAATTCTGTTTTATATATTGCTTGTAACTAGTCCACGATGTTTTTTATTTAAGAAAAAGTCGAACATGCGACCCCTAACATAAGACGACAACGATGTCAACGGAATGGCGTTTGCACGTTTTTATCCGTGCAGGGGCGGAGAAAGAATACTGACCTTTGCTGCCAGGGTCGGTTTTTCGTAAAATACGACAAAATAATCCACCCTAGCTACGTGGTAGGGCCCCAAGCCCGTCTAGATGGCGACCACCTTTGGTCTTAAGTATGCCGTCATAATCACTTTGTGTTGTGTTCCGGCATTAGTGACTCAAGTACCCTTATGGGATAGCAGCGTGTTCGTGATGCCACTGGCGTTGCAAACACCAATAGGCGTAACTGCTAAATTCTAAGTGGGCAGTTAGCCTGTTTGCTTCGGTATCCGCAAGCGGAAGCTTTCCGGCTTTGTCTTCACCACTTCGCATGGTCTTTCCTTTTGAGGTTGGGGGGTTAGACAATAGTCGCTCCCTTAAAAGCTAAAACAAGCCAAACCAATGGAAAGAATAAAAACAAAGGTACCTATGTATGTATTATAATCTGTATTAATTAAAAAAGAAAAGTATATAAGTAGAATATTATAATTATGTATTGTCCAGTACGCATAACACAAGTGCTCTTGCTTATTTTGGGACGAGATGGCGCTGTGGGAATTGTCCCCGCATGTTTATTTTTTAAAGTTTAGGGTGTTTTATGGCGATATCCTCTATCCAACACTATAGGAAAATAACACAAAATGGCGATTGCTGTATTGAAGAGCCGCTACATAACCACGACGTAATTCAAATTGAAATATAATTGAAGTTTAATAAACTATTCTTTTCTAGTTTAGATGGCTTCATTTTCCCGAAGATGATAAATTTAAAACAATAATATTGAAATCATTTTTTTTACAATTTTTAGTTATTGTCACGGTTCAACGCACCTCTAGATTCGTAGCCACGGGGAAGTATAGGCAAAAGTTGTGTAGCTCGCAACGAAGTCATTCGTGACTTTTTTTTTATGGAAAATAAGTGTGGCTAAATTTGGTTTTATAGGAGAAAATACTAAAGAAGCTACAATCTCAAAAGGAAAACAGTACTTCATGGAACACTCTTTTACTTCGAGTAAACTAATAAGTTTCAGAATTCTTACTTATATTTTAAAATTCCCTACGAAAGTGATGGGGTAGCCATTTTCTTATTTCTGACAAGATGTGCCCGCGACTCCGTTTGCGTGGAATAGTGACTTTGGGCAGCATTTTTTGGATATACCTTATGGTTTATTTTGGATTCCAAACCCAATATATAAATAAAAGAAATACACAAACAGTCAGTGTTATCGAATGAAACTGTTACGCCATGCGCCTCCGGAATACGTGTGTTCGAACCTACAATCTCCAGCCTAAGCTAAACCCTATTTTATATGATTGATGATATAAATCTAAAGTAAACTTAAATTGGATTAAAAAAAATTCGAAACTGATCATTTTAAAATAAAAATTTTTTTTTTCTAAAATAAGTTACTCCTTGTTACATCAGCTATCTGCCAGTGAAAGTCCCGTCAAAATCGGTCAAGCCGTTTCAGAGATTAAATGTTGTTTTTGTATATGTGCCGTGTATACATACAAATGCACTTTTTTTTATTGCGTAGGATAGCAAACAGGCTGACAGCCCGCTTAGAATTTAGCAGTTACCGTCGCCTATAGGTGTTTGCAACGCCAGTGGCATCGCGAACACGCTGCTGTTCCATAAGGGTAACACACTTGTAAAAAGCGGTTATTTTAATATTACAAACAGACACTCCAATTTTATTTATTTGTATAGAGTATCTATATACTCTATACAAATAAATAAAACTCTATAGTATTGATTGGTCTTTTATAATGAATGAATTAAACATCATTACGTACAAACTAATCAAATTTTAAGGACAAAAACATCAAGTAATATTTATCCATGTCGCTCCCGGCTCCCATAAACTAGTAACAAAGTGAGCAACATAAAACAGTGAATGAGCTCCGTCATAACTGTGCTAGAGACGGCCCATATTGCATTGTCGAGGCTAATTGGATAGAGATGCTTATCAAGACGGTCGATAAAATGGAATAGATAACATTCTGTAGTGACTTATTAAGGTCGTTCCCAGAATAATATTAGATCGCGCGATACCACCGTCCGTGTGTGTACGGACAGACAGTGCATTGTACGCGTTTTTTGTACCCTCTTCGAATTTGGAACTGGTTTTAATTGTTACAACGAATTGTTTAACACTCTGTATAAATATTTCTTTATTATTAATAAAGAAAGATCGCAAATAGATTATATGTAATATTTTTAATAGTTTGGTAGATAATGTCGAAAATATCCGGATGACCAGCAGATGGCGTTGTTAAGTAACACGAAGTCAATGAGTGTTTGCTTTGAGGTTAGACTAAGAAAATCAATTATTAATTTCCAAAATACATAATTTATAAAAAAAAATACCGTGCAAAGCTCGGTCATCCGGATATTAATTACTTTATACGTGCAAGCGATTTAGAACTAAAATTATGTAAAATTAAAGACATAGGGTAACCGCAGACTTTAGTTGCGTAAATGAAGCGAAAAACAAAAACGTGGTACATTGGGAAGTGTTCTGCGGACACTACACGAAGCTATCAACAGCGATCAAACTAGCGGATCGCGTTGTGGTTTTTGCGAAATTCGTGGCCGATCGAAGCTCCCTTCTCCAGGTTCCGTGAAACACGAAATCGAAAGGGTATTGCGACACAACTTAAGTTATTGTTAACATGTCTATATTTAAAAGCTTAAAATATCAGTGTTCCAGCTAAATTAATGAATTAATGATGAAATTTTTGCCTCTAATTGTCTCCGGTTACGAATTACATTTTTTAAAAGCCAAAAGTTCTAAAGTATTTTATTTCTCTCCGTGCAGAGGCAGAGACCCTTGCGGTCGGGGGCAACCTGTCGTAATTTGCGACAAAACAACCCTAGCCAAGTGGAAGTGCCCAAGTCTGGATAACAACCACCCTGGTCTCTATATATGCCGTCATAATAACCTTGTGTTGTGTTCAGGTATAAGTGACTCCAGTTCTCTTATGTGGACAGCAGCGTCTTAACGATGCCCGGTGTTAATGACGTTGCTAACACCCATAGGCGACGGTAACACTAATAAGTGTTACAACAGTGCAAAATATATTAAGATAGAGTTGCTTCAAATCAAAATCGTGTTTTATCGATTTTAAACGCGTACTTGTCTGACTTAAGATCTAACTAAAATATCTTACTGATGGTCAATCTTGCTGTACCACCATTGTCATGCATACATACATAGCTATATTTTTGTTACCACATGCGTCCGTACACTGTCAAATTTTTATCTATTTTATTTACGCAACCAATAGTGTATCTGTCACGATTACCTTTTTAAGTCCGGGGGAATCCAACATGGTTAAGTCTAGCTCACTGTTCTAACCCCTTTTTATATCCCGTGGAAACCCGATCACAGGTACCATGCCAGATCCGGCGAGGTTATGTGGCGGTCAGTGTATTTCTGCAGCCATTCATTCATTGATATACAGGTATAATAGATATACCGGTTAAGTTTTAGGGGTAAAACCTCGGTTGCATTGGTGGTCATTGCTCTGCGACCCCACCGGTCACCATTCTAATTCAACCACAGCCATTTTTCTGCTGTTGCCCGAAGACAGTGACGGCTGCAATAACATATTGCCTTAAACCTCAGTCGCCATCTTGAATTTTATGTGATTATATTGCAATGTATTACCTTATATATGTATTATATTATTATATTTATCCGTGCAGGGGCGGAGAAAGAATACTAACCTGCGCGGCCGGGGTCGGCCTGTCATAAAAGGCCGACAAAACAACCCACACTAGCTACGTGGTAGGGCCTCAAGCCCATCTGGATGGCGACCACCTTTGGTCTTAAGTATGCCACCATAATAACCTTGTGTTGTGTTCCGGCATTAGTGACCCAAGTTCCTGTACCCTTATGGGACAGCAGCGTGTTTGCGATGCCACTGGCATTGTAAACGCCCATAGGCGAAGGTAACTGCTAAATTCTTAAATTATATAATTCTTAAACTTAGCCAAAATGTATCTGTAAAGCGCTT
The DNA here is from genome assembly GCA_963693495.1 of Malacosoma neustria. Lineage (NCBI taxonomy): Eukaryota > Metazoa > Arthropoda > Insecta > Lepidoptera > Lasiocampidae > Malacosoma > Malacosoma neustria. Next base: position 21,190,877 of record OY856375.1, on the reverse strand, counting down.
AAGACAAATTCACAGCCAGGTAAATACGCAATTAAATAATTAAACATTTCATATATAAAATGTATAAATTTTTAACATTAAAAGAGAATCGTGACCGCAAATGTATTTAGATAACGATCATTTAAGCAAAAAGGTGCATAAACTTAATTAGTGGAATCGGGATCTCAAATCGAGATTATTTAGTCATATCTTTCGAGTTATCTAACCACCTTTATGGATAAAATGCTCTTTATATCTGTTAGACGTGGGGTCCGGGCAGAAAAAAGGGCTACCTTAAAGGAGTCATAAACGGCGTCGAATCTATTACCGGGTAGCTAGAAAAGTTTACGTATAAGTACGTATAACTACATATATAGTATAAGCTGTATATATATATATTTGTCAGGCAGAAATCGCGATGGAAAACATGATGGAACCTGTGTACCGAAATCACAAGTATGTGTAACCTTCATCGGACCAACGTAGCGAGTAAACTGGCCGTTTCTTCTGGAGGAGACCCGAAGCCAGAAGGCAGACCATTCAGTTTCTCCTTCTGGGGTTGAGCGATCAGCTACTGTAATCATTGAGTTTAGACACAATTATTCCAACTAAAAAAAAATGATATACTATTGTTAAAAAGAAAAAACGGCAATAAAGGCTTATTTTATTTATTTTATTCCAGCATTGCCTTTGCCATCTTCCTCAAGAAACAGAAGTAATAACGAGAGGCCTTGATTCTAAGAGGTGTGTTAAAGTTGAGAATACTCTACAAATTTTGGAGCTAGCTCGAGTTCAATTGGAATAAAACGGTGAATAGGAAGAGTTCTGTTACTAAAAAAACACATGGAGGATATTAAAGCTAGACATGACGGAGTCCTTGATGTCCACTAAGGCAGTGGAGCAAGCGACAGCCTCGACACGGGATCACCAGTGAATCATTAAACAACAGATAAGGTTAAGGTGACACGGATTGGTGTATGGTCCAATGTATAAACGATTGGCAAACGTCTTGATGAGTTGTATTGTAGGACTTTCTCAATCTTTAAAACTAAACTGGAAGCCACATGCAGTCTCATAATCGTAACAGCAATAAAGGATTCGCAGTTGACTGACGTCAAATAGGATGATGTAGACAATTGGTTACTTTTCGAGTCATAGTTAATAATAATCTTCATTATTAAAATATTATAGATATGAAAGTTTTGATGGATGGATGTTAACAGCTTTGCTTCAGAAACGCTGAATATAATTAAAGTATATTTAGCACAGAGATATAATCTGGAATAGTACGTAAGTTATTACTTGTCCTCAAAAAAAACGTAACTAAATTTCCACGCGAAGTCGCGGGTGACAGCAAGTTTATAATAAAGTAAGAGTGCTGTCAAGTTTGAACTCGGAACTTTTTGCATTCTAACGTTTACAAATTGTATTCATATATATTTACTATTACAACAGTATTGTTTTCAAGTTAACAGAACGTTCAATGCCCAAATCGTTGAAGAAAACAAAAAAAATATAGAATATCATCGGGCCTATCTCAAGAACATTTATTTTAAAGTTTTTTTTAATCAAACGTGATTAATTCTACTATTGGCGTGACTAATTCTCTAATACCAATAAATCATAAATAAAAATGTATCGCTGAAAATCGCTGATCCGTTATAAATTGGACCACACCGAGACTGTTTGCAACACACAGCCGATTGCACCCTTTGTTGCGCTGGAGAAAAATGGCCAAACACTATCACAGTGAGATACTATTACTTAAAACAAGATTCGTGACTGACGATACGAGCGGGAATGAACCTTAAAAGGGAAGAAGTGTATACATTGCATTTTAGAAAACTAAGTCTGAAGACGAGTTCGATCCCCGTCTCGCGTCTGTGTCTTTATGTGGGTATAATATGTATTTATTTAAAAAATAAAAGTATAATAAATCAGTTGTCTAGTACCCATAACACAAGTGCTATGCTACTTACTTTGGGACTAGATAGCGCTGTGTAAATTATGACAGTTTATTTATTTATCTATATCTAATAGAAGAGTATTACTATGATTGAAAAGATTTGCCTGCTACCTCATTAAATTTCTTTCTAATTTGTGAAGGGCCATTTCTAATATCGCATAATTAAAAAAATGTCACTTTTAGTCAATCTATAACTCTAGGTTGAAACTCCAACCCTTGCTTCGGGACCCTGGTTCGCTTTACGACCTTCTTTTATCCACTTTACACGATCTGCGATGTTCCTGATAGTGAGTCCACGAATATCAACCTTTACTAAGCTTTCATATTTAATGTAAGACCGTACAAAAATTACATGATGTAATGTTTTTTAATATTATAATGTACTGTAATGCACTACTTTTCTAGTTAAAATTTAACTGTGCCAAATTTCTTACTTCATCGTCACGTAATTTTCGTAAAATGGAAAACAAAGTTTTTGCTTCACGTATAAAAATATACATAAAAATATCATATTCTAGTATGGAGTTTATCTGCCTAAAAATCTCAGTGTCATGTGTATAACGCCTTAAATGAAAGCGATCAGATGTAAAACAACATCTGAAACTCAACTTGAGAATGAAACCTGATAATCCGATACAATAAACCAAAGTCGGTCCAAAAAGACCAGTAATCCGATAGTCGACAATCTCGGGCATAACAAATGTGTTAAACAATTTGAACTTATAAACACTGACTGGCTATTGTTATAGTGATATGATCAATGGACAGGCAGGCGTATCGTGGTAGCCGGGACTGACAAATGAGATCGGTGTGGCCCACCCAATGTGTGGCATCCACCATGACAGTATGCGAATACATAATATTGGTAATTATTATCGGCTGGGTGTTCATCCCATTTCCTGGTGCTTGTTCTTGTATAAAATGGCTCTTAGGAACGTTCATGTTGCGGGCTTGGATTTGAAACGGCAGAGGATTTCCCAGCGCAGTACGATATGGGGTTTTTGAAAATAGGCGTTATAAAACTTCTTCGAAGCCGGCAGCGCGTTGATTATGCCTTTGGTGCTAAGATGCAGCGTTTGCTGAACTTCAGATCTAAAAAAATTTCATCAGAAGTGATTCCGTAGGAAAAAGGAGAAGGATGAAAGATTGCATGCTGCGAGTTTAAAAGTAGCACCAGAGATTGAGAAGCAAAAAACTAAAAAAAATCTAGTAGACTAGCCTGGTATGGCTATATAATGCGAAAACAAAAATGACAAGTAACAGAATCCAGAAAAATTCTAGCAATGAGAATGGGTGGATGCAATATGAAGGTCTACCCAAGAAAAGATGGATAAATTGTGTAAAATATGATATGTCAAAAAAGGTGTGATTATTGAGATGACAACAGGAGAGTTAAAGAAGAGAACATGTGCCGACACCATATAACATAGGATAATGGCAGGAAGAAGAATATGTGACCTCGTTGTCGTTGTCTTGCATTTTAAGAATTCACCACTAAGTATCTTTTCCTGACCGGAGCAACTACAGTCGGACTACCCTAATACGAAAGTAGCACCGGTATTCTACAGTTATTGTCTCTAAACTACCAATAGAAGCAAAGTAGAGATTCGATAGTCATATTCTGACATCTGGCTAGCCGCAAAAGGCGACAAGTAGATAACTCCTGTTGTTAGTTTACGAGTATATGCACACAATTATTCTGTTCTATTTTTCAGGGTTAGGTTAGGTTTTCAGGTTATTCCATACCACACCACAGTCTACGATGAGGCAGCGTTTGCTTGCGACTTGTCCAGAGAAAAGCAAAGGCATCGGCAAAAGTTTCGCTGCCCACAGTTACATTGCGATAACCTTCGCGAGAGGGCCACGCGGAGGAGTGCCACATATCTCCCGGCTCCTCCATAGTCGACATAAAGGAACAAATGCAGATAATCGTGTGATGACCTACGACAAAACTCGGCATGAAATCCCGGACTCAAAGGTGCTTCAAATGCATTACATGTATTGCAGTGTATAAAAAAGTATTACCCGATTTTAAGTGGTGTTTAATTTAATTATATACTATGATGATTAACTAACACTATTTAATTAACACAGCGCCATGTGGTCCCGAAGTAAGCAACAGTGTTATGGGTACTAAACTACACCCATACTCGAGATAGGAATGGAGCCTGTGACCCCAGCAGACAAATATATATGTTAACAAAATAAATAATGTATAATAATTAATATACACTATATTCAAATTAAAAATACACTTAAGTTTAACATTATATGACAAAAAACAAGACTCCCCAGATTTTATATAGATTCGGATTCCTTTTAGTGCCTCAACTAGCAAGAAGCTGTTACAACGAACACGAACGGCAACGTTATCCATTACTCGTTTGTTACGACTTAGTTTACACACACTAAAACTATAAAGTAGATGTATTGTGAACACTCAATGTGGTAACCGAGTAGGCGATAATAGTGCGGTAGTCAAATTTGTTTTTCTTGTTCTTTGAAGACTATCTTGATATCAGTGTGTAAACTCCGTATGGGAATGATTAAAATTATATTTATATATTTTTAAATCGCTAGTCGACAAAGTATAATATGGTTGTAGATTGACAGATCCAATAATTAGTGCTTTTAATTAAGCTGTTTAACTTAAGGGACATTCTAAATGAAGCTTTGCTCCTAGATTGATAGAATTGAATAGAATAAAAGAATACGGTCAACGTCAGGGGTTTTTTGCAGTTATATCTGGGCCCAGGATTCTCAAGTTGCCATCGAAGAATTTTAAAACTTTTGATGAATAAAGATTCGGATAACGAACCCCGAATACCGAAGCTATCCATTCAGGGGCGGAGAAAGAATATTAACCTCTGCGGCCGGGGTTGGCCTGTCGTAAAAGGCGACAAAACAACTCACCCTAGCTATGTGGTAGGGCATCAAGCCCGTCTGGATGGCGACCACCTTTGGTCTTAAGTATGCCGCCATAATAACCTTGTGTTGTGTTCCGGCATTAGTGACCCAAGTTCCTGTACTTATATGTTAATTTGTTTAATTTCTTTATATAATATACTACTAGTATATTATTAATTATTATTTTTTTAATTTTGCGAGAAAATTGACACATACCTCCTTTCTTGTCTAATTTTCTGCGTACAATTTTTGAAACACTCCACTAGTTGCTGTCTGTCTTCGAAAAAATCTCAATCGGAAGCTCATTCCAAATTGCAATTGAAAACCGTTGCGTAGAGTAAAGAAAAGGGTCCGTTAATTTTTTTTTATCTTAATCTCATACTACGACTGATTTCAAGCTTGCTTATGTATACTCTAAGCTGATTTCCTTACACTGTGTACTTAACAAGATTTTTTCGCTTTTATCTTTTGTCTTCGTCGCACCCATTTGTTTTCCATTGTGTGGCAATGTATAATGTCTTTTTATTTTTTCATCGATAATATTGTTCATTCGGATTTCAACCGATTATGATCTAGTTGTGTTACAACTGTCACTTTAATAAAATCATTGTTTTATTTCGAGTTTTGAATAAATTATGGATCACAGTTTAGACTAACAATAAAAAAGGAAATATATGCTATATTCTTAAATTTCCATGTTTTATTCATTTAAACTAGTTTCTACTAATTATAAGCAAGTTTCTAAATAGAAAGTGAATTAATGATGATTGACAATGAAACTGAATAAATAACAATTGTTGACGTTTGGCTACTTTTAACTGCTCTTACACGTAGATAATACATGACAATCAATTTTGTTATTTTTTATTGCTGTTAACTGACAGCTGACGGGCCACTTAATAGTAAGCAGTTACCATCACCTATGGATGGATGGATGGATGCGACGCCAGGGGCACCGCTAAGCCGCTACCATTTGCGTAGGGAAACAAAACTCAAGATTATTATAGCAGCATATTCAGACCAGGGGCAGTTGCAATTCAGATGAGCTTGGAGCACTGTCACCTATGATTACTTTTTCGCCTTTTAAAAATCAATTTCGACTTGGAAAATTTACTCTATTTTCTACGCAGTTTCTCAGTATGTGGAAATAAATAAATCGTATGAAAACTCTTGGAAACATATTAATAAAATTTTGGAATACCATTTTAAAAACAAGTTTAATGATAAGACAGAAAATTACGCTTTATCAATAAAAGTTTTAATGTCAATATTGTCTGCATCAAACATTGAAACTTCATAAGAATCATCATCATCATCATCTAAGCGTAGTATCCCGGTTGCAACCTAAACTTCCGTTTCGGTGCCAGGGGTCCGGTTTCCGACTTTTTCTACTCCACCGAAGCGGAGTTTGGATTGGGCTAACGTCTATACCCGTGCTCGCCCACGGCACGGCAGCCCTTGTCCACTTGTCACAGAAATCGGACGAAGCTTCTGCGCGTCGTTTTGCGGCGCCGCCCTATCCGTGAGTGGACTTCAAAGCAAACACTCATTGACTTCGTGTTACTTAACAACGCCATCTGCTGGAATAGCTTTAGTGTTGTTGTGTCGTTAAAGCAATTTAAAAAAAAATAGTATTATTATTCGCCGATAGATATCAGGAAGAGTCATTTTTCAGTTTAAATTGGGACTACTCAAACGCCACCTTTTGACATTTTCTAGAAATGATTCCTAGCTAGATCGATTTATCGCCCCCGAAACCCCCCGTATACTAAATTTCATGAAAATTGTTGGAGCCGATTCCGAGATTCCAATTATATATATACAAGAATTACTCGTTTAAAGATATAAGATGTGTAAAAAGGGCATGTTATTTGGGTTGAAAATATGCTTCTATCAACAATAGATACTTTCTTTTCTTAACACATTCACTGCCAAGATTGGGCCGTTGCATGTTTAGATAGCATATACTCAGTTATGTATAAATATATATTTATATTGATAGTTTTCAAGATCTTTTTCTTACAGCCTGCGAAATAAATTAATTTAATTTATAAAATTCCCTTTAGATAATCCCAATTACTTAGGAATAGATTGGCACAAGTATGGCATCGAATGGGTTACGTAAAAAAATGAATGAGTTATATATGGTTTCAGTTCTTTTACAGAAACACACACTCAAACTCTCAAAGAAAACCAGGCTTCAAATACTTGTTCATCATTTCTGGATCAACGAGAATCTGGTTTTGAATGGATTATTTTCCTAGTATAGACTTACAGATATTATGACATGATATCGATATGAAAGAAAGAAAGAAAAATGTTTATTTGGAGCAAAAAAATAATAATAACGTTGTAGCATATACCCTAAAAAGGTCCTCTGCTCTGCATTGCTTGGTTATTACCTACTATATACTAACGGGGCTAACCTCCGCAGAGGCCTAAAAAAGTTACATGACAAATTTGACCTTTATGTGCTGCACTTTATACCTAAACAAACGAAACATTAAATATTTTTAGGTGTTGGTATTAATTCGTAGAGTTTTTTTGTAATGATTTATTTTTATTGTCGATGAGAATTTAAAAAATACACTTTCTACTACTTTTGAACATCTTTCGGGCAGAGTACGAATATCGTGTCGGAAGAACGCCTCGTCTTTTGATGCAGTCCACGAATCGACCCATTCCTGACACTCTTCGTAAGAAGTGAACTTCTGCTCAGACTAGGGTTGCCAACCCCTAATTTAAAAAACTAGGATATGATGTTGGAAAAACCAGGACAATTTAGTTTAAAAACAGGACGCAGTAATAGAGTTGCAATACTTAAGTAGGTTTAGTTAGAATTAATTTTTTTTACTGCTGCGGAACAGCAGACGGCCCACTTAATAGTAAGCAGTTACTATCGTCTATGTATGTTTGCGACGCTAGGAGCACCGCGAACACGCTGCTGTCCCATAGACATACACAAGATTATTATGGCGGCATACTTATAAACCAAGGATAGTAGCCATCTAGAGAGGCTTGTGACCCTACCACGTAGCCAGAGTTATGTAGCCTTTTACGATAGGTCGACCCCAGCCACAGAGGTTATTCTTACTCCGCCTCTGCACGGAGAGTATAACAAGTTAGTTACAAATATTATTTAATAATAAGTATTTGAATATTAAAAAACAGGATGCTACTTAAAAACTATCCAGGACATCCCAGGACACCACAAAAACTTGGACATGTCCTGGGAAAACAGGACGGTTGGCAACCCTAGCTCAGACAGACTATGAGCCATCGAACGAAACAAATGGTAATCTGAAGAAGCGATATCTGGAGAATATGGCGCGTGTGGTAGAACCTCCTATATATGTGTTTTTAGGTACGTTTGCACCGGTTTTGCGACATGCGGACGAGCATTGTCGTGCAGCAAAATTACTTTGTCGTGTCTTTCGGAGTATTTCGGCCGTTTCTCTTTCATCGCACGACTCAATTGCATCAATTGCAGTCGGTAGCGATCCATCATTAGCGATTCATAATTAAATAATGAAGTAAAACTCCCCGCAAAAACACTTTATTTGGCACAAATTTTGACATATTTAATAAATTCTTAAGTATTGTTGATTACGATTCAAAGTACCTGGCGTAGGGGAAACCGTGATCATGAAGGCGGTTCCCCCAGGGCGAGGCCTGTCCATTGCACTGCGGATGGGTTGACCCCTGCGATTATCCCTAATGTGGATAACTCGGGCGCGTAATTTTTGGTAGTGGGGACTGCGTACGCGCTGTCCCCTTTACATTCGGCCGTCGCCTCCTTCTGCGAGGCAGTCATGTCCGCAAAGGAGGCGGCGGAGCGGGAGCGGGAGTCGACCACCACACTCCCCTCCCGCCAACGCAGGCCACGCCGGCGGCGCCGGAGGGCCAGTAACGACCTCCGGCCGCCGTAAAAAGCGGCCGCGGGCGGCCCCTCGGGGGAGGACCCGCCGCCCGCACTATTGCCGCGAGGGTGAGGGCTACGTGCTGTTCCGCGGCCCCCTCAACTCCTAGAGTTGTTAGGAGAGCGCCGGGGGGACGAAACCCTGACCCCCTGGCGCCAACACTTTAGAAGGGGCCCGCCTCAAGACAAAGGGCGGGCCGGCGCCGGCCCGGGCCACGAGATCGGCAGGCCATATATCCGTGGGCCCGGGCGTAGGCGATAGGAGAACAGCGGGGTTTTTTAGTGGGTAGTCGGAAAAATCCCGGAGTCCCACATGGGAACCCGTCAAGAGAGGTTTTTCCCCGAGACCAAAAAAAAAAAAAGAGGTTGTGTACAGCAAATTACGTTCAGTCAGTGGCGTAGTGACCTTAACTCGGTGCACAATACTTTTTACCCCCCCCCCCCCCCATCGAAAACCCTGAATACTATACTCGTAAATTAATAAATAAATAAAGTCATCTGCTTAAGTCAAGTCAAAGACAAGGCTCTTCAAATTTGATCCAAAAAATATAGAGAAAACAAGACTAGATTTTGAAATGTATATGATCCTTAGTTCAAAGAAGAAAGAAATTAGAAAAGACGTGCCATTTCTATTATGAATATATAATTACAGTTTGATTTACACTATTAGTGTTCCTTTTTATTTACGAATTAACATTTATTATATTACACTGGCACTAAATTTAAAATAAATTTTCCAGAAATCAATTATAATAAAAATAAAAATTATCTAGCATTTTTTTGTTTTGCGGACTATTTGGCGCTCCTTTGTGAGTAGCGCCCGGGACATAATGCCCCCCTTTGCCCCCCCCCCCCTCGCTACGCCACTGCGTTCAATGATAGCTGTTTCAAGATGAATACATTATTGTCGGTGACTACGAAATACTAATTCGCCATCTCTCGTAAAACGCTACGAATTGATTGCAACACCTAATAAAATAAATATGTATTGAATATTTATTTATTCTCGAAAGTGACGACGACGCCGTAGTCGCGACGATGTAAATCTTCTTAATATTCTATTATAGACAGACTCATCTTGAAATGTTTGATAACATAAACATAAATAACTCATATTATCAGTCGTCTGCAAATGGAAGACATAAACTATTTATAATATCAGCCTCAGCTAAATCAAGATGAGGGTTCAATCAGATAGTAACAAAGAAGGTCAGCGTGATAAGATTAATCCGATTGCTTCGGCGCCAAAACTAATGGACCTATTCGGCACAATTCGGATTACTTCGGCAAAGCTCGTCGCAATTCGGCTGCGTGGGCGCCGACAATATCGCGCGGTATCGTTATAGATTGAGTTAAAACTACTTGCGTGTTATTTCGTATCTTGTTGATATGCTTTTTGGATGATAAGTAGTTTCTTTGTTCGCCTTTTCGGGATTGATAACAGCTTTTTATGCCTACGTTATCAGTTGTAAGTAGCTATACTATTAGGGACAGATCAAAGAATCAAAATATCGGAACTATCGTTTCCTAATTTAATACGTCGGAAATCAAACCTTTAAATCAATGCTTTAACTACTAGATCATATAATTCGGAATTTTTAATAATTGATTAAAGATAACATCTTTAAAAATATATTGAAAGTTATAGTGATAAGAAAATTGTATGAATATTGAGATTTTGGTTTACCATACTAATAACAGCCTAATGCAGACCTTGGCACGGAAGAGATGACTCTAAAAATATATTTGTCAAGTAGCCTTAAAACCGCCATAGCAATGCACACGATACTGCACTTTATTTGTAATATGACATATATAACAGTCGCTGTTTCTAAAGTGATATTTTCACTTCACGCCACTACAACCTTAGCAAGTTGGCATATCGATCTAAAATGAGAGGCCACTCCTCTGTTATTGATTGCACTTTTCACAACCGTAATATATGTTATTTTTTTTTTTATTGCGTAGGACAGCAGACAGGCTGACAGCCCGCTTAGAATTTAGCAGTTACCGTCGCCTATAGGTGTTAGCAACACCAGTGGCATCGCAAACACGCTGCTGTCCCATAAGGGTACAGAAACTTGGGTCACTAATGCCGGAATACAACACAAGGTTATTATGGCGGCATACTTAAGACCAAAGGTGGTCGCCATCCAGACGTGCTTGAAGCCCTACCACGTAGCTAGGGTGGGTTGTTTTGTCGCCTTTTACGACAGGCCGACCCCGGCCACAGAGGTTAGTATTCTTTCTCCGCCCCTGCACGGATAAAAAGAAGAATAAGATACATAAGATTTGTTAAGAATACAAATGTAAAACATCATCGAGTTACTTCCACGTTGGCTCCGTAATTAATATGATATAACATCCCTGATGTTCATAGAAAGATACCAGGCATTCCAGCTCTAACACAACGCAGCCCCAGATAGTGGTATCAGCAGCATCTTAATATACGGCTACATTAATCCTTGCTATCAGGCCATCTCCTATCGCGTCAGTTATCTCGCTAACGACTTCGCCGCCTTATCTCAATACGTGCTTCCATGCATTTTTACAGGATTTTAAATTTTGTTAAACGCTGTGTAGGGATTGGTCTGTCTTAAATACATCAGTAATAATATTTTCATTAGATAGAGTAAGTTCCTAAAATTATAAAGAAATATTTGTGTTGAAGACGTGGACAAATTCAAAGCTTCAGAGGCTGCACGAACAGATTCATGTTTGTCTCTACTAAATCTAAATAAAATATTCTAAAGGAGAACAAAAAGCTGACATAGCTCACTAAATATGCTTGCTGAAGGTGTTGAGTAGGCCACGAATGTTACACATCCCAGAGAGGAGAACACACCAATCAAAATAACTGGTCAACCGGATATAAATTTTAAGTGCTTTTGTTTTGTGACGAGCTTTCTTCAGAAGCCAGTAGAAAACAAGCGTTAGTACTCGCCTGATACATATTGAACTGGGTCTCATTTGTCACCACTGCAAGATATTTAATCTTTTTTTGTAAATCGTGATATATATATATATATATATATATATATATATATATATATATATATATATGAAAAGGCAGGAAGGCCTGTAGGTTCTCCACCCGAGCTCATCTTATTCCTTTTTTTCTAAATATAAACGTATTTTAATCACTATTCACATAAATCAAGATGTAATTAGGTAATTAGCAATCACTACTACACAATATCAACGCATTTAAGTCTTGAAAACAGCGTGATGGCGCAGATTCTGAGCGATTCGACACAAGCGTGGTGCGCGGGCGCCGTCCCGTTCAAAAGTGAATTCAAGATGGCTACCCGCACTGCCATCGACAATGACGCTTCGCTAGGTTGACATTAACAGTCCTGTCAACCTGATGTTTGACGTAAACGCCGTCATATATATATATATATATATATATATATATATATATATATATATATATATATATATATATATATATATATATATATATATATACCTATATATATATATATATATATATATATATATATATATATATATATATATATATATATATATATATATATATATATATATATATATCTATACTACTATTATAAAGAGGAAAGATTTGATTGTATGTTTGTTTGTTTGTTTGTTTGTTTGCATTGAATAGGCTCCGAAACTACTGACCCGATTTAAAAAATTCTTTCACTGTTGGGAAGCTGCACTATCTCCGGGTGACATAGGCTATATTATATTTTCGAAAAAATTAGGGATCCTTACTAAAACTCCAATAATGTAACCCAAGGTGTAAAAAAATTACCTAAAATATTATTTAAATCGCGTGTGCTGCGTGTGCTATTGATGATAGAATAAAATAATGTACTACGACTTTGCAGAACACATCATTATTTACAAAAAGTGTCGCGACAGCATATGTCTAACTATTATAGTTATGCCACAATAAGTGTTCTTTTATTTTAAAAATTTAATTGAAATGCCGCCCCTAGAAAAGGCTCTTTATTTGTATCTTGGTATTAATCCTTATCAAAATAAATTACTTCATATTCGAAACTGCTTCAATACCTTTATATAACTTTTTGAATTATTCAATTCGGATATTCCATTCGAAAGATATCACGAGTTTAAAAATGTAAGTATTAGAAAAATGTTGCGTGGTAGCCGCTCACCCTGTTCGGCTAGCTAGGCAGCACCTTATGCAATGTAGGCGTGCGTCACTGGGGTTTTTACAAAAATTTGAATACTTATTAAAAAATAACGAAAAATAAATAAAAAGTAATAGCAAAGAAAATCATTAAAATAAAAGCTCATAGAAATAATAATATTCAAATTTCTTTATAATTTTATTTTTTTAGTAACCTGACGCAAATAGAAGGGTTTGCCCCCAGGGGCGCTCCTCTGTCCGAGGAGTGCACGGGTGTGCGTACCCGAGGTGCCCGAGCATCCGTCGCTTCACTCCCCTCTCCGTTCGAGGCGACAGGGTCCTACCTTTCTTTCCGTCTACCTCTTACATCCTTTCCAACTTAGCTCTCTGTTCGTGGCGTGGTCCCCGATGGGATGGTTGCGAATACTGATTGGGACCCCCAAGGAATGGGATTGTCCTGGGCCCTGATTTGGTAGTCGAAACCATGCCTATTTCGACTGCGCCTGCACAGAGAGTGTTCCCAGGGCGGGAATTGCATCCTCGCTGTCGGTTGGTCTTGCTGGGCCGGCTACAACGTCAGGCGACTCTCTGGTTTTTCTGGAGTGTCGTCTGGTAGTCGTACTCACGCCTGACTAGCACGCGACGGGGATGCGAGTCCCGTCCGGAATTGGCCGCGGACCTGTCGCTCCCGGCCCTGGTTCTGTCCATGGTCGGGGGCGATCCTGGATGGACGGCCGTCACCTCCTTTTGCGAGGCAGTAGTGATGCACTCCACCACACCAAGGACAGGCACAGGTGGAAGAACATTATAAAAGAGAAACTGGGTTCTTATAAGGGGAATCACGACCCTCAGTAATGAGGTACACGACTCAAGGAGGAGGAGTGTCTGCAAGGGAGGTGGCGGAACGGGAGCGGAAGTCCGCCACCGCCCTCCCTCCCGCCAACGTAGGCCGCGTCGTCGGCACCGGAGGGCGGGCAACGACCTCCGGCCGCCGTAGAAAGCGGCTGCGGGCGGCCCCTCGGGGAGGATCCGCCGCCCGCACTATTGCAGGGAGAGGGCCGCGTGCTGTTCCGCGACCCCCCTCAACTCCTAGAGTTGTTAGGAGAGCGCCGGGGGGACGAAACCCTGACCCCCTGGCGTCAACACTTTAGAAGGGGTCCGCCTTTAGACAAAGGGCGGGCCGGCGCCGGCCCGGGCCACGAGATCGGCAGGCCTTATATCCGTGGGCCCGGGCGTAGGCAATAGGAGAATAGCGGGGTTTTTTAGTGGGTAATCGGATGGTCGAACATCTTTCCCGGGGTCCCACATATCCCTCGGTCCCCCCGGGTCGGGGGAACCCGTCAAGAGAGGTTTTTCCCCAAGACCGAAAAAAAATAGAAGGGTTTAGGTATGTGTGTATATAATTTTTAATTTTGAAATTTTTATTAATTACCCGTGCGAAGCTGGGGCGGGCTGCTAGTATATATATATATATATATATATATATATATATATATATATATATATATATATATATATATATATATATATATATATATACCTAGTCAGGTCATAAGTATTGTCACACAGTAAAAACTTTTCTTTTAGAATGCTGGCCACAAAAAAGTTTATTGAATTAGAATTTCGAATTGTTCATGAAAATAAAAATGTATAATTTTTAGAATTTTACTCATTTTTAAATATGGAGTGGACGCTTAAAGAAGACCGTGTTGCAGTTATTGCATTGCATCGTTGCGGTTACGCGCCAATTCAAATTTTTAACATACTGAAAAATTTGAATATTACCAAAAGATTCGTTTATCGTACCATCAAACGATACAATGAAGACTCTAGTGTAGATGACAGGTCAAGAAGTGGTCGGCCTCGGTCTGTTAGGACTCCAGCAGTGATAAAAGCTGTGAAGGCACGAATTCAAAGAAATCCCAAACGTAAGCAGAAACTGTTGGCCCTTCAGATGGGGTTAAGCAGAACCACGGTGAAAAGGGTGTTAAATGAAGACTTAGGGCTTCGGGCATATCGAAGAAAAACAGGACATCGTTTGAATGCTCGTCTAATGGACCTGAGACTGAAGAGATGCCGCGCTTTGTTGAAGCGGTACGCGGGAAAAAAATATCGGGAAATTCTTTTTTCGGATGAAAAAATGTTTACCGTAGAAGAGAGCTACAACAAACAAAATGATAAGGTGTACGCACACAGTAGTGAAGAAGCGAGCAACCGTATTCCGCGTGTCCAACGAGGTCATTTTCCATCCTCGCTCATGGTATTGTTGGGAGTTTCTTATTGGGGCTTAACAGAGGTACATTTTTGTGAGAAAGGTGTAAAAACGAATGCTGTTGTGTATCAAAATACAGTCCTGACGAACCTTGTGGAACCTGTTTCTCATACCATGTTCAATAACAGGCACTGGGTATTCCAACAAGATTCGGCGCCAGCTCATAGAGCGAAGAGCACACAAGACTGGCTGGCGGCGCGTGAAATCGACTTCATCCGGCACGAAGACTGGCCCTCCTCCAGTCCAGATTTGAATCCGTTAGATTACAAGATATGGCAACACTTGGAGGAAAAGGCGTGCTCAAAGCCTCATCCCAATTTGGAGTCACTCAAGACATCCTTAATTAAGACAGCCGCCGATATTGACATGGACCTCGTTCGTGCTGCGATAGAGGACTGGCCGCGCAGATTGAAGGCTTGTATTCAAAATCACGGAGGTCATTTTGAATAAACTTTAATGTCATAAGAATCTATGTTTTGTTAAGTTCATTTTGGTATATAAATGGTTACATAATGAATAAACTTGTTACAATTATTTTACATTAAACATGTGACAGAATTTATGACCTGACTAGGTATATATATATATGTAAAGAGGATATCATCTCTTTAGATTTAACGCGCTTATTGATACTCACTGAAGACTGCGCACTGTCATGTGTCATAGAAGTATGACACATGACGTTCGCGTACAAAAAAATAATTTACGTTACAAAGATTTGATTTCTGAGATATAATAATCTAATATTTTGGCAAATCGATGCCCATGGCGTTGGAGCCAAGACTCTCAAGAATAGAATAATCTAATAAATATAAAAGCAAGAGTTGTGAAAGAGAGACGAATAGTTAACTTTAATTGTCGTTTCTCATTTACAGGTAACGTGTAACTTTTATATGAATATGCATTGTAAATATTAATATAAATAATATAAATATAAGTCTTTCATTTACAGAGAAACTAATTTGGTTGATTTATTCGGACCATCCAGACTTTCAACATCCAATTAATATTATATATATACATATGTAACAAATATGAAATACTCAGGTGCATCATGTGGGGAAAATTGCAGAATTTAGTTTTATGGTATGTTCCATCGGTGCCTATGTCCAAGAGTAATCTAATTCGGGAACCGTTGAAAACAAGTGGTCTGTCGTTAGATTACAGTCGAATGTTTACCCAGACGAAACCTTGAGTCAATATATTACGAGTAAATAGTGTAATAAGTATTGTACCATTTTTACCACACTAAGGCATTGTATGAAATAAAGATTGACACTTTATGAGTAATCCCAAGGGCTCCGCGTATATTTGGCAGCAGCCTCGTTCGTTTTGGCACCAATTCGCTCCGATACAATACTACCAGTTAAAGTTCACTGCGATATTTTATTACGACTATTTACAACGTTCGATTATCGTAAACGTCGCTAAAATATTCCAATAAAACAGACATTTTATACGATGTAATATGATGAGAAATGAAATGTATGGAATAAAATACATTATTATATAAGATTTATTATTATATTATTAGTCTTTGGCTTAATGTTTAACTATTAAATTTTGATAGGTTGTTTAAGTCTTAGTATGATACTATAAAATAAATATAATCGTATATTGGGCATATATACTGTGCACGTAATAAATCTCTTAATGTAATTTTTAATGAAACCTCTTTATGATTCATTATCATAATGGATTAGTCTCGTTGCAGATCCTGGTCTTTTTGGCGTTAGATGCCAAATGGTCATTATACTGAAAAATACTGTGTTCATGAGACTTACAGCTATTGTATATTTATACATATTATTTTACTAACCTTATATTATCTTTATGGACACGTAGTATAGTGAAAATTAGAGAGCACAAAAATATGTAACCTATTTAAAATAATATTAATGTTAAGATTTTTTATATTTTTTTTAGCTTTGTAAACAAATTTGTATGCCAGAAATGGCGAAACATATTGTTCATTTATAAATTTGAATAAATCACCTATGTATTCACCATGTTTCTTACAAATAAAGATTATTATTATTATAACTTTGTGACCGTTTTACACTTTGATATACGATTGCAGTAAACTTTTTGAATTACAAACCCTTTGCTTTAGAGTTCAAGGTCGCTGCAGGTCACAAGACAATCCTCATCTGTTCAAATCTCAAATCGTCTGTCAAATACAGTTCCACAGAATGTTTATGGCTTATTTTTGAAGTGAAACATTGGGCGCATGAAGGTTAAAATTTTACGGATGAAACGTGTGAAAAATCATTAAAATAAAAGTTCATAAAAATAATAATATTCAAACTTTTAGTTCATAAAAATAATAATATTCAAACTTTCTTTATTATTTTATTTTTTTAGTAACCTGACGCAAATAGAAGGGTTTTTGTGTGTGTATTATAATTTTTATTTTTGAAATTTTTGTTAAATACCCGTGCGAAGCCGGGGCGGGCCGCTAGTAATATTATATTATTATACCCAAACATTTCCGTTCGAAGCGCAGTCCACGCGCAGTAAACTTGGATTATAGAAATCTATAAGGCGCCGATTCATGGCCGTCTAGAGTTGACTAAATTAGTTTACCAAAGAAGTTTCACTTCTGATATGTGTACGCACGCACTGTTTTTTTTTTTTTAGATATTCCTAGCTCTTTGTTTAACACTCGAAGGTCAAGACGAAGCCCATGATTACTTCCGTAAGCTTATCATATGACACAATTTATATTGTTTTTGATCAATGTTTGAGCAGAATGTTTGTGACACTGGGATCACCGTAAACAAACTGTTGTCTTGTTTTAAAATCTGGGTTACTTATGCCGGAACACAACATAAGATTATTATGGTGGCGTACTTATAGAGCGGTGGTGGCTATCCAGACTGGCTTGGGGCCCTGCAATCTAGGGTTTACCGCATTTAACGACAGGCCAACGCCGACCGCAGAAGTCAGTTATCTTCCGCCTTTGCACGAAGAAAATTTGCTATCCCGCCTGATAATTTGCCTGCACGAACGATTGCTATCCAGTTATCATAAAAGATCTATATAGAGTCGCGTCGTGATCGTATCGTGCCCGAAGTACGGCCGATGCCTTCATTTGCATGTCCCGTTTCCTTAAGTACCATTTTACAGAAAACTACATTCAACTGGATGAAGTGTGGCACAAAGCTTAAGCGGAAGCGATAAATTGAAATAAAACTCCGATGACATTGAATAGCAAAGTGGTATAAAAAATATTCAAAGTGTAAATATTGTGTTGCGTTATATAACATAATTGAATTAGTGGCTAAACGCCTCGACTTATCTCAGGTAGTTCTAATTTACCTAAAATTATTATGATTTATGTTACTCGCTAATTATAACGCAAAGGGAAGAATAAAATGGCTGAAAGTGTAAGTGGATAAATACATGAATGATAAATAGAGAAATTAATTTAATTTAAGAAAATTATTCAGATGTAGCTAACGGAGGTGAGTGGGAGGAGAGGTCTTGTTATATAAATTTTACATAATGTGTGAATAGCATAATAACAAAAATGGCTTGTTAATAAAACACAGCTGTTAGTGTTATCATTTTCAAAATCAGGTGTATTTGAGTTGATGCAGAATAAACAAACCCACACTGTCGCCGTGTGCCCTGCGTGGCACGAGGAGCGCCGCGCCCTCAGCGCCCAAATCGGCGCGGACCTGTCGCTCCCAGCCCTGGTGCTGTCCATGGTCGGGGGCAATCCTGGATGGACAGCCGTCGCCTCCTTCTATGAGGCAGTCATGTCCGCAAAAGAGGCGGCGGAGCGGGAGCGGGAGTCGACCACCACACTCCCCTCCCGCCAACTAACGACCTCCGGTTGCCGTAAAAAGCGGCCGTGGGCGGCCCCTCGGGGGAGGACCCGCCGCCCGCACTATTGCCGCAAGAGCACTATTGCCCACTATTGCTGCGTGCTGTTCCGCGGCCCCCCTCAACTCCTAGAGTTATTACAGGAGAGCGCCAGGGGGACGAAAGCCTGACCCCTGGTGCCAACACTCAAGAAGGGGCCCGCCTTAAGACAAAGGGCGCGCCGGCGCCGGCCCGGGCCACGAGATCGGCAGGCCATATATCCGTAGGCCCGGGCGTAGGCGATAGGAGAACAGCGGGGTTTTTAGTGGGTAGTCGGATGTTCGAAAATCTTTCACGGAGTCCCACATATCCCTCGGTCCCCCCGGGTCGGGGGAACCCGTCAAGAGAGGATTTTCCCCGAGACCAAAAAAAAAATAAACAAATATTTTGTTTATGATATCAATATAGATTTGTATCACGCTAATTATTTATAAGTCCAAAAGTCGTACCGGATTTACTTTAAATTTAATGATATGTATTTCTCGCAAATTATCATCTGTATCAAAATTTAAGCATAAATGTTTGATGTATTAAAAAACAACATGTTTATCCGCTTTTGTTATTTGGCTTATACCATTCCTCAAATCGTATTTTTAGTTTTCAACGTGGCAAATTACGATACAAAATTGTGCAGTTGCATTACAATATTAACATTTTTATGGGCAATATGTTCGGTTGAGAGCCATTTATACGATTTGATGGCGGCGAAAATGGGACTTTAATATCCCATGTTAACAAATTAGCACGATTAGAAAGAAATTTCGTATTTAAAGTCACAAAAGTTTATAAAGCTCTGTAATGTTCAAAGCTGGTCTTATAAATAATAATTTCGAAATTCCGATTTTGAAAAGAAAACAATTTTTTGTCGTTTGAATGTTTCTAGCTTGTAAGGCTGAATTAGGCATAAAACCATATTGAGTAAAACTGTTAAATGTGTTCACCCAAAAACTGCTTTTACTTTGATTTCTATTTTATCATCAATTTTTACAACTCAAGAGATTTTTCAAAATTGTTAGCACTTTCGGAACTTCGTTACTCATCAATTAAAATACTTGTTTACGGATTTGAATCTAAGGTTCTTTTATTGTTGACATTTCTGAATAGTAAATTCTGAGTGGATGAACATGTTTTATTTAATACGTATGTTAAATATATTACAATTGAATCGCTATATCATTTTTACCTAATTCATAATATTGGATATAACGAAAAAAAAATTTATGTTGAAATGACGACTAACAAAGTAGAAATGCAACATCGTCGTTTTTACTAAATTGGATGAGTGGAATTACAAAAATTAATAAAGTTAGAAATGAAATATATCAGGAGAAGTTTGAAAGTAGCGTCAGTGATTGAGAAGCTGAAAAGTAATAGGTAAATAGGTAGAAATAGGTGAATAGTAATAGGCTAGCTTGGTATGGCCATATAGTACGAAGAGAAGATTGTCATGTAACAAGGGAATGCTAGAAATGAGAGTGGATGGATAAAAAAGGAGAGGTAGACCAAAGAAAAGATAGATGGATTGTGTAAAAGATGATATGGCAAAAAAGGTGTGAATGTTCAGATGACTACTAATAGCAGAGTGTGGAAGAAGAGGACATGTTGTACCGACTCCACATAGCTGGGATAAGGGCAGGTAGAAGAAAAGAACAAAAAAGGTGAAAACGATTACCTAATTAAAACAGAATATTTTTTATTGCTGTTGGAAAGCATATAGGCTGACGGCCTGCTCAGAATTTAGCAGTTACTGTCGCCTATGGATATTTGCAACGTCAGTGGCATGGCGAACACGCTCCTGCCCCATAAGGGTATAGGAACTTGGGTCACTAATTCCGGAACACAACACCAAGTTATTATGGCGGCATACTTAAGACCAAAGGTGGTCGCCATCCAGACGGGTTTGGGGCCCTACCACGTAGCGAGGGTTGGTTATTTTGTTGCCCTTTACGACAGGCCGACCCTAGCCGCAGAGGTCAGTATTTTTTATCTGCCCCTGCACGGATAAAAATCAAATAACGGATAACAATCAAACACTAAACGCTCGCGGACATAGTTGCCGAACTTTATGCATGTATGTCACAAAGCGTTCCAAAGTAAACTTTATAAAACAATGGAGACGATAAGCTCCGCTTATAAATAATTGGTCTACGATAAAGCTAATTAGCGGCGCTCGATGTAATCGCGCACCGTATCTCACGCCAGACGCAACCAACAGGAAATAAGTCTGATAGTGTGTGGCAAATTAATAATTTTGTACTTCGACCTGTGTGTAAGTGTGTCATGTGACCAGTAAATATTTTTTGTGTTCACCAGACACAGGGTTTGCATTCCTAAATACAATTGTCACACGTCTAAACTACTTCATATTTGCATAGATGCCTTTCGATGACACTTTTATCTGATCAACTGCCATTTAATTCTCCAACCCTAAAAACACAATCTTACTGCGCTTCTTTTGGTTTCTGTTAATCATGAAAAAGAGCTACCCACTCGTCGTCTGTCGTCTAAAATACGATATTGCCCACCAGCTAAATATACAATACAGAATAAGTTACAGTGATATAATAGAAAATGAATGTTGTGCGACTTATAGTCGTGGATAGATATTTGGATTCTTAGGGCCACGGCGTGTGTGTTTCCTCGGTGGCTTGGTAGGAAGTGTCTTGGTCGATGAGAAGAGTCCGCGCCGGTTGCGCATTCCGCTCGCCCGTGTGTCAGAGTCCTCAGAGTGACATTGACGTTGACATTTTGGTAGATATTTTAGAGTTTTAGTTGCAAACAAATGTTAAAGACTTATTAATGACCGAAATTACGTGGCCAGAAATAAAAGATTTAAATCAATATCTCAAATTTACCTCTATTGCTACATACACAGGTAAACTCTATAGAGGGGTAAGGAGACAAAAGCACTGGTGATCTTGGTGGGAATATATCGATTTATATCACTATATACTGTATTTTAATTTATTATTTATTTGTAATATTTTTATACGATAATACTATGACAGTTGAAATGGTTATGTATACATTACATATACATTACTAGCTGACCCGGCAAACGTTGTTCTGCCATATAAATAATAAAATGTCAAAAAATTAAAAAAAAATTTTTGGGGGTGGGACACCCCTAACATTTAGGGGGATGAAAAATAGATGTTGGCCGATTCTCATAGATACCGGATAAGCACAAAAAATCACTAACTCAATTTAGTTATCTGCCTACTGCCTACCCCCTAAGAACGATGGCGTGATTATTTATAGCCTATGACCATTTCTAGGTTATCATCTATCACCATACCAAATTTCATCAAAATCCGTTCAGCCGTTTAGGCGTGAAAGAGGAACAGACAGACAGACAGACAGACAGAGTTACTTTCGCATTTATAATATTAGTATGGATTAGTATGGATAGTATGGATATGTATCTTTTTTCTATATTAACTACTTCTATTCAATAAAATTTTATTTTAAGTGAAATATTTTGTATAGTAACTGTTTTTTTATTTAATATAAAAAAATTACGGTGCATTTTTCAGTAATATTTATTGAAAAATACATCAACTGAAAGCCAGCACTGTATTATGATCCAATAGCAAAATGCTAAGCTGGCAAACCTTTTTCGAGGAAAAACTCCGATTGATGAATGCTCCTGAACCGGGGGAATCAACATCCGACTACCCAATAAAAAAACCGCTGTCATCCTTACGCCTAACTCCTGGGCTCACGAATAAACTTGGCCCGCCGATCGCGTAGACTAGGCCGTCGCTGGCAACCCTTTTATCCGTGCAGGGGCGGAGAAAGAATACTAACGTCTGCGGCCGGGGTCGGCCCGTGGTAAAAGGCGACAAAACAACCCACCCTAGCTACGTGGTAGGGCCCCAAGCCTTGGATGGCGACCACATTTGGTCTTAAGGATGTCCCGGCATTAGTGACCCAAGTTCCTGTACCTTTATGGGACAGCAGCGTGTTTGCGATGCCACTGGCGTTGCAAACATCCATAGGCGATGGTAAGTGCTAAATTCTAAGCGGGCCGTCAGGCTGTCTGCTGTCCTACAGCAATAAAAAAACCCTACTGCAAAATGTATTAATAAATAACAATATATTGTAACGTAATCTCTTTTTAACATAATCTATTTTTAAATTTGTATTGTATTTATATGATTAAAATGCATTTCTAGCAATACATAAATGATATTTATGGTGTCATATTAAAATAACTGTTCAAAAGGTTAAAGCTTAGAATCATTATTATAGGTTATTTTTATACGTACAAAAGGATGCTACCGAATATTGAGTCGAATTACAATGTAGTACAAAATATGAGGCAATTGGGTTAATTGTAAGCAATGTAAGTCACCCACATGGGGGTGGGGGCACCCTCACCCCCTATATTTTATCAAAGCCATAAAACTGAGATACCTATCTCACTTTCATGAATTACGCCCTGATAAGAGCCTGGGACGTTTATATGTCAACCTGATAAGACTGTAGGGCTGTCTGAATTATTTTATTTACTCTTTAAATTTATTAAATTAGTAGCCACGCGTCTTAAGCACCATCAATGGTTTGGAGGCTAGGGTGGCCAGTTACTATACCGTGGACGGTTGGGTACAATTTAAAAAAAAGTTTAAATATTATTTTCAATTACAGGGACAACTTCAGACTTTTAATCGTAGTTAATCATCTTTACAGGAGCGCCTATCCTCTGATTCACAATCGGCCTGTCTTAAAAGGGAACAAAGCAACCCTTCCTAAGCGGTAGGATTCCAAGCCCGTCTGGATGGCAACTACCTCTGGTTTCTAAATAAGTTGCTACAATAACTTTTGTTTGTTGTGTTTTTTTTTATTGCTGTAGAACAGCAGACAGGCTGACGGCCCGCTTAGAATTTAGCAGGTACTGTCGCCTATGGGTGTTTGCAACGCCAGTGGCATCGCGAACACGCTGCTGTCCCATAAGGGTACAGGAACTTGGGTCACTAATGCCGGAACACAACACAAGGTTATTATGGCGGCATACTTAAGACCGAAGGTGGTCGCCATCCAGACGGGCTTGAGGCCCTACCACGTAGCTAGGGTGGGTTGTTTTGTCGCCTTTTACGACAGGCCGACCCCGGCCGCAGAGGTTAGTATTCTTTCTCTGCCCCTGCACGGATAAAACGGCCCTGTGTTCCGGCACAAGCGACCCAGATTCCATGAATTCTATGCAAACGGCCTGTTAGCGATGCCCCTAGCTTGCAGCCATAGGCGACGGTAACAACACTAAATAAAACATATATAAGCTACCTCTTCATTAAGTTAAGAATAAAATAAATGTATGTAATCTTTCCGTCTCCAATTGCACATAACAAAATGCACTTAGCTGCATCTGATACAGTTTTTATAGGTTCCGATATGTGGGGCGCCGATATGTTTCTAGATACTGTTTTATTGCTCTTCGCGGACAAACACACATGCAGATAACGATGCTCTTTGGTGTAAACAAATGTTAAATATCTTGGTAAAAAGTTTTTCATACATACATACATACATATTTCTAAATATACTTACAGCCTAACATTCCACTGCTGAGCTCAGACTAACTACAGGAGATGTCTAATTGTATATATATATATATATATATATATATATATATATATATATATATATATATATATATATATATATATATATATATATATATATATATATATATATATTGCCCGGATGACCGAGCTTTGCTCGGTATTTTTTTTTTAATATATTGTGTTTTTTTGGAAATTAACAATTGATTTTCTTAGTCTAACCTCAAAGCAAACACTCATTGACTTCGTGTTACTTAACAACACTATCTGCTGGAATAGCTTTAGTGTTGTTGGAGCCGATTCCGAGATTCCAATTATATATGCTTTAATATTACTTTATATACATGCTTTAAGTGATGCCATTTTAATGTACTGGGAAATAAATCTGTTCACTAGTCAAAATAATAATAATAAATTAATTAAATAATAATATTATTGCAGATTTTTTACATACGTCTTATCTGAACAACCAGAGCAAAACAAACTAGTTTTATAATAAACACATATTTTCTCTGACTTAAAACAGATCCAGGTGTATGTAGAACAAAACAGTGACTTGCAACTCAACTACTGAATATGATATTTTGGGTTATAGTACGAATACAGTCTACTCCCTGACGCTAAAGGGAGTTATGGGCCAATTTATTACTAACGCTTCAATAAGCTTCCATTAAAGAAGCAGCTGCTGCTGTATTCCTAGTCTATGCTGTAAACATCAAACTTAAGTAATAGAAATAAATAAAAATTCTCAAGAAATCGTATTCATCACTCCAAATATACTCTTATCGTGATAAACGGTGTGTGTGAGGGTGCGGGGGTGAGGCATCTCTCATGGGGAGGGGGTTGGTACAGCAAAAGTTCACGTCCGCCTTATCTCATCTGTTTGACGGATTCGTACCGACAACGCTGCGTATTCATATTTAATATAGACTATTAACTGAATCAGAAAATTATCTAATTTAAAAAATCATGGCTTATCTAAGGCTATGAGGTCTCGGCCAATAATACGGCTAAGCTATCACTTTCTTAAGAACTCGTAAAACAACTAATGGATTACTAATATTATACATTAATATACATAAATAAATAAACATACTTATATGGGTGCAATATGGGCCGTATATGAAGGCTTCCTACGTTTTTTTGGACGTGATCTCCGGAGAAGACTCGGAAAGGGCATATCGGTCTGCAGCCGCTTCTATAAATACCGAACTCAGCTAAGAAACAAATAAGAAGCATCGGAGGTGGTATAGCTACGTGTTTTCCCCATGTAAGTAGCCGGTTACCTTCAAACTTAGCTATGGTGTAGCAGGCAGAAATCTACAGCCTGTATGGTTTGTCACATTACTTGAAGGGTGTTGTGAATGCGGGATTGCTAGCGCGGACCTATTACGTCACATCACGGGAGTTCTTAAGCTTGATATTATATATATTACTTTCTTGCACACTAACGGTATTTTGATAATTCGATAAATGCGTAAATAAGTAATTGGTTTTAGATTTAAAGTAAGCAATTAATTTATTATTAATTTATTATGTAAAATATTTGTTTTTCGAATAAACTAATTTAAAATTTTTAATTATCTATTACCTTACACTATTCTGTGCCGCCCAAGATCCCCAGTTCGCCGATAAGGCGGGCATTTTATCTGAGATGGCATCGGGCGGGCGGCCTTATCGCTCCCGCCCGCCCTTATCGCACCCCCTACATAAATTCTTATCCACAGAACACATTTCGATTCAAGGACGTGTTTCTACTAGAATAAATGTTTTTACTATATGATTTATTTAGTGCAACATTTTATAAATTAATAGCTGTGCCTGCGACTCCGTCCGCGTGGAATAGTGACTTATGGCAGCATTTGTTTGGATATATCTTACGGTTTATTTTGGATTACAAACCCTATAAACCCTAAAATATAAATAAATGAAATATACAAACTGCGTTCGAACCTACAAAGTCCAGCCTAAGTTGAACCCTATTTTATATGATTGATAATATAAATCTAAGGTCAACTTAAATTGGTATAAAAAATCTTTAACTGATCACTTTTAACTAAAAATATTTTTTCCAAAATAAAAGTAGCCTAAATTACTCCTTTTTACATCACCTATCTGCCAGTGAAAGTCCCGTAAAAATCAGTCCAGCCGTTTCAGAGATTAGCCGGAAGAAACAGATAGACAGACAAAAATTGTAAAAAATGTTGTTTTGGTATATGTACCGTGTATACATCCAAATTCACTTAGTAAAAAGCGGTTATTTTAATATTACAAACAGACCCTCCAATTTTATTTATTTGTATGTATAGATGTGAAAATCTTTATTACTACTGCTATTAGTTACTACTAATATTGATAGAAAATCAAGATTTTCAGGTTCTGAGTCAAACTTACCTGCTTGGTTTTCATTTCAGGGTTTCTTTGTTGTTACTGTGGAACAGCTGACAGGCTCGTTAGCCGATTAATATTTAATGTTGGCGGGAATTCGAGATTGAACGATACTTCGAAGTAAATCTGCGAAATATGCTTTGTGCAGATTCATTAGTCTATTTGAAGCTTTTCTGCAACTTCTATTGATCGACTTTACGTATTAGTTACATCGTCATCAGTAGTACGTAAGTTCCAGATGGTCGCATAGCCCTCGCCAACCATTTATGCTAATATTCGCTCGAGTTTACTTAAAATACGAATAACAGGTGTAATAATAACTATACTATATTTAAAAATATCGTTTAATCATTTCATAAAGAACCCGAAATACTACTGCTTTCTAGGTATTAATAATAAAGAGAACATACATCTTGAGATGAAATAATACAAATTTCACTTACCTTATCTGTACTTGATTTTAATTAAGTTAATTACCACGTATGGCCTACTTACCTGCGAATAGAAAAAGTTAAATTAAATAACGTTATTATATCATTACGGTCGTAAAGTTAGGTCGTGACCCTCGATTGACCTGTGTGAGTGGTACAATATATAAAATAAAGCGATAAATTTTCTGTCATTACTACTTGAAATTATTTGGTATTTATCTACTAGTAGCTACTCATTTTCAGTCACATTATTACTTTAGGTGTATACTGCACTCAGTAACAAATGAATGTTACTCTGAACAGTCACCTGTTCATAATAAATTTCTTAGGAAGGAGAAAATATCCTAAGGTCATTTAAAAATAAAGGTACTTGTATACTGCAGGTTCTTTAAAAGCCAAACTGAGCCATAGTTATATCATTTTTTGTTGCTGTCTATATCGACACAGAAAATTGAAGTGTCATTATATAACCGAGACAGAAGGATTATTTGAGTATCATCCCATAATACAAAGTATTATGATTAGTAATAATAATACAATATAGATTAGATTAAATCTAAAATTTTAGATTTAACCTAATATTAACACTAACAACATACACAAAATTTATATTATGTCCAGACAGTAAAAGAAAAAAAATTGTTAAATGTACTTATATAGTTTACCGAAACATAAGCAAATAAACATGTATCTATAAAATTTTATTTTTAATTCAGAAGCCCTATTTTATAATAATATAATATAAATAATTATAATATTATAGATTTAAACAAACCCCTTTTTGAAGTCAGTTAATAACTCGTTTTAAGTTTTTGCTCATTTTGCGGTTTAAATGAACAATGAAAAGATATTGACTGTTCGCGAAATACAATTTTAGTAAATAAAATTAAGTCTCCGCTACATCTTATAAATTAAGTCAAGCCCGAACACATTACACTGCTGCATACATGTGTGTTTTGTAGTAAAAAAAATGCAGTATTATGCAAAATAGGTTTATCGGCAAATCTGATGGAAAATACACCGTAGTGCAGACCACGCGACGCACTGAGCTTATTGTGTATGTTATTAGAAAGAAATACGTGACTTGTAAAGTTTCATGAATCTATTTTCTTCCGGATCTTTCCTCTCTTACACTCGATGTTCTAATTTATACTCCTTCTCCAAATACTTTATTCTGAGTGATTCTATTTTCGTTCTTTCGTGATTGGAATTTTTCAATGCTCCTAATCCTAACGCTGTAATCGTGTTTAGAAGAAGATTGCTATTTAGCAATTGCATTTTGCAAATGCAACGCAAAAGCTTATTTTTCTTTGCATTCGAAGCTTTTAATTCGAAACCGGATATATGTTGTTGCAAAATTTTGCATCAACGTAATACTTGTGTAATCATGGACAAAAAAGTTGATGAAACTAAGTAGGGATGGTTTTTTTATTGCTAAGGAACAGCAAACAGACTGGCAGCCCACTTAATCGTAAGCAGTTACCGTCGCCTAGAGATGTTTGCGACGCTAGGGGCACCGTGAACACGCTGCTGTCCTATAGGGATACAGAGACCTGGGTCACTAATGTCGGAAATAACACAAGGTTATTATGTTGGCATACTTATAGACAAAGGCTGGTGGTCATCCAGGCGGGCTTGGGGTCCAACAGGCCGGCCACGACCGCAGATGGTAGAATTCTTACTCCGTCCCTTCACGGGTGTGCACAGCTTGCATTGAACCGGGAGTTCAGCAGATAGTCTGACGGTATACGTGATCGGCAAGAAGTAGTCGTTATTTCGAAGATATTGCATCATTAAAAACTTTAGCTAGAAACTCCAAGAGTGCTACAGAGATGTTTTGAAGAATCTTTACATTTCGAGTGTAAAGTTTTAAACTCTGAGAGTATATTTTTTTCAATTTGAAAGTAGTTAACAATTTAGAAAACAATTACAAGTAGAGTGTAAATTGACAAGTATATTTATTTACTTTTAAATTAGGCACTTAGTGTTGTCAATTTATAATAAAAAAAGTGTTACTGTTAGTTCTCGTTTTCATTAGTACTTATTTACATAGTAAAATAAAGAAACCAAAGTTATTTATAGTTTGTAAGGTTTTTAAGAGATTGTTTTGTTTTTTGATTGATTGGGCTGCAGTATTCGTTGAACAATGAACAAATGAAACAATTAAAATCTCTGACATACATTAAAGTCTTAAATATATTTTTTTATTTGTTAAACACATATACCTAATCGAACCTAATACGTTTCCGTTGATTTTCACTTCTATGTAATTAAACTTTACATGAAACGTTACAGTATTTTTCTTAAAAAAAAAAACTTTATTTCTTAAAAGTATATACCAATCAGTAGACAACAAATTTTTGAAGTGAAACTTCTTTAGAATCGTTGTGATTTCAAACCGGATGCAACGAAAAAACGACAGGTAAGAGACACAAATACAAAAATGTGTAGGATGAAGCCAGCAAAGAATGAGACAGAAATATGTATATTTCGGTCTCTCCTATAGTCGCCTGTAATTAGTGAGCCAGAGCGAGAGAGTAAATGTCGGTGTGTATTTATTTTGAAGTATTTCGACATTGTGAGTACAGTTTCCGTGGTGTAGCGGTTATCACATCTGCCTAACACGCAGAAGGCCCCCGGTTCGATCCCGGGCGGAAACAATACTTTTTAAAAAAAATCTTTAAATGTGAGTTTTTAATTATAATCGCCTGTAATTAGTGAGCCAGAGCGAGAGAGTAAATGTCGGTGTGTATTTAATACTTGCTTGTATTTTTGTCGATTTACTGAAGTTTCACTTCTATCGTGTGTGAATCGCACACATGTTTTTAACACAGTCATATCGTATACCTTTCATTTTGGTCAGAAAGCGATTACTTTTGTTAAAAGTCCAAATTCTATAATTCGTTCAATAAACTCTGAGCTACAATTAGATTTAGAAACCAAAATTTTTCGCAAAATCATAACTAATTTCATGACTTTTATGTTTTTATTACATATGGCAACACCACGGACAGTTATCAAGTCGTCATTGGAGCGGGTTTGATCCCAGCTGAGGAGTTTTATCGTTGTTAATTAAATGATAGCTATTCCAAATGAATGTGTACCACCACACCTGATAACTATGCGCGAATGTGAACAATTGATAACAAAAGTAATTTGGTTTTTAGAGTAAATTTATACCGCCATTTGGTAACAGCAATTTAAAATTATAATAAAACCATTCTAGAAGTGCCAGTAATAGTCTTACAGTACTCCTGGATCTTTTGTTAAGCTGGGAAAATCTTTAGCGGATACCTCGCCGGATAGTGGTTCAGCGGTGGTTATGTGGGACTCCCCTGGCAGCTAGCGTTCTAAAATCAGTGTTTACCTACGTGGTTTCGTACGGTAGAGTCTGTGAATTCGATTCGGTTTTGTTGTAAGTATTTAGTACTCGCCGATCAACATACGAAAATTTAATAAATACAAAAAGTAACAATCATAAGTATATTTTTATCCGTGCATGGGCGGAGAAAGAATACTAACCTCTGTGGCCCGGGCCGGCCTGTCGTAAAAGGCGACTAAAGAACCCATTCTAGCTACGTGGTAGGGCCCAAAGCCCGTCTGGATGGCGACCATTTTTGATCTTAAGTATGCCGCCATAATAACTTTGTGTTGTGTTCCGGCATTAGTGACCAAATTTCCAGTACCCTTATGCGACAGCAGTGTGGTCGCGATGCCACTGGCGCTGCAAACACCCATAGACGACGGTATTATATAGTCTGCTGTCCTACAGCAATAAAAAAGTAATAATAATAGATCACTGCAAATTGCGATATATAGATTAATTTTAAATTTTAACTTTTATTATTTTTGACCACGTCCTAGAGTAACGGCTAACGAATGTCGGTTCGTTTGCGGAGGACACGGGTTCGATTGCCGTCTCGCGTCTGGGTCTCGCGTCTGTATAATATTTATTTAATTACAAAAAAAGGTATAATATAATATGTAATATATCAGTTGTCTAGTACCAATTTTTTTTTGGTCTCGGGGAAAAACCACTCTTGACGGGTTCCCCCGGCCCGGGGGGACCGAGGGATGTGTGGGACTCCGGGAAAGATGTTCGAACATCCGACTACCCACTAAAAAACCTCGCTGTTTTCCTATCGCCTACGCCCGGGCCTACGGATATATGGCCTGCCGATCTCGTGGCCCGGGCCGGCGCCGGCCCGCCCTTTGTCTTAACCCTTCTTAAGGGTTGGCGCCAGGGAACACAAGTGCTATGGACTTAGTTTGACACTAGATGGCGTTATGTGAAATTTATTTATTTGTATTTATTTATTTGTATATATTTTTAATCAAGATATGTTTTGTATATAAAAATTATTTTACAATATGACCTTATTGAACTTAGAAAAAATACTATCCCCATAGTTGGTAGTTGGTTAGTACCCAGCTGAGTAGTCGCAATAGAGGAATAAAAAGAGAACCCCTTAAACCCGCGTTCGCTTTCCCTCAAAGTTTTCACGCGATTTTAATAACGCACAGTTTTCCTTGGCTTAAAAAATGCCCTAAAGGTCTTAGTGCGACTTAAGTGTCATGTAAATAAATGCTGTGTTCTTCTATGCCTGTGCAATGCGATTTGACTCCGTGACGTAACTGCTAATGCACATAGTTATGCTTGCGGAGGTCATGAGTTTGATTAAGTATGTATTAGTTGTCTAGCACTCATAAGTGCTATGCTACCTACTTTGGGACTAGATGACGTTGAGTGTTGAGTGCTATGTCCAAATATATTTATTTATCAGCTGTGCCCGCGACTCCGTCCGCGTGGAATAGTGACTTTGGGCAGCATTTTTTGGACATATCTTTATTTTGGATTACAAACCCTATAAACCCTAAAATATAAATAAATGAAATACGTAAACAGTCAGTGTTATCGAATGCAACTGTTACACCATGCGCCTCCGGAATACGTGCGTTTAAACCTACAAAGTCCAGCCTAAACTAAACCCTATTTCATATGGTTGATGATATAAATCTGAGGTCAACTTACATTGGAATATTAAATTTCCGAAACTGATAATTTTTAGCAAAAACTATTTTTTTTTTTCTAAAATAAAAGTAGCCTAAGTTACTCCATGTTACATCAGCTATCTGCCAGTGACCTGACGCAGGTCCTCTCGGGGCACGGTTGCTTCGGGAGGTACCTGTGTCGCATAGGGCGGGAGATGACGTCGGGGTGCCACCATTGTGGCGCGGGCGACGAGGAGGACACGGTGGACCACACTGTCGCCGTGTGCCCTGCGTGGCGAGAGGAGCGCCGCGCCCTCGTCGCCCAAATCGGCGCGGACCTGTCGCTCCCGGCCCTGGTTCTGTCCATGGTCGGGGGTGATCCTGGATGGACGGCTGTCGCCTCCTTCTGCGAGGCAGTCATGTCCGCAAAGGAGGTGGCAGAGCGGGAGCGGGAGTCGACCACCACACTCCCCTCCCGCCAACGCAGGCCACGCCGGTGGCGTCGGAGGCCCAGTAACGACCTCCGGCCGCCGTAAAAAGCGGTCGCGGGCGGCCCCTCGGGGGAGGACCCGCCGCCCGCACTATTGCCGCGAGGGAGGGGGCTGTGTGCTGTTCTGCGGCCCCCCTCAACTGTTGATCCAGGAGAGCGCCGGGGGACGAAATCCTGACCCCCGGCGCCAACAATTTAGAAGGGGCCCGCCTTAAGACAAAGGGCGGGCCGACGCCGGCCCGGGCCACGAGATCGGCAGGCCATATATCCGTGGGCCCGGGCGTAGGCGATAGGAGAACAGCGGGGTTTTTTAGTGGGTAGTCGGATGGTCGAACATCTTTCCCGGAGTCCCA
Organism: Malacosoma neustria; assembly: GCA_963693495.1. Taxonomy (NCBI): domain Eukaryota; kingdom Metazoa; phylum Arthropoda; class Insecta; order Lepidoptera; family Lasiocampidae; genus Malacosoma; species Malacosoma neustria. The sequence goes on along the minus strand of OY856375.1, from coordinate 21,157,626 downwards.
CATATCCCTCGGTCCCCCCGGGCCGGGGGAACCCGTCAAGAGAGGTTTTTCCCCGAGACCAAAAAAAAAAAGCTATCTGCCAGTGAAAGTCCCGTCAAAATCGGTCCAGCCATTTCAGAGATTAGCCGAAACAAACAAACAGGCAGACAGACAAAAATTAAAAAAAAATGTTGTTTTAGTATATGTACCGTTTATACATCCAAATGCACTTAGTAAAAAGCGGTATTTTAATATTAAAAACAGACACTCTACTTTTATTTATTTGTATAGATTATAATAAATCATTTAAATCGCAGCCGCTAAGTTGTATTCATTATTAGTATTAGAATATATTTATTTGAGATAGTATGCGCAGAAATTAACACAATAGGCAAACATCTGGGGATAAATGTGGCGGATAAACGAACGCACAGTGAAGAATGTGCGCGTGGCAAAGTGCTCGATTCGTACGAAGTCACACATGAAATATATTCAATCTGCGAGTAGGAGATAAGGGGCTCCCCGGACCAGCGCCACCCCATCCAACAGGGACGGGCCGTAAAGGGTGTGAGCTTTGTCACTACATTAGGATACTTTAAAAAGGTATAAACAGATTGACTTTAGGATTTTATCTATATTTTTTTCAAAAACAATTATCCTTGACAAACGGTTTTACTATAGTGTTCTTAATTACTTTGTTGACATAGTGAACCAATCGTCAACACTGCTGAACACAGTGACTGCTCTCCGTACTGAAACAGAGTATGAATACTAACCTATCGTAAGAGCCGACAAAACAACTCTATCCTGGTGTTAGGACTCCACGTCAGTTTGTATGGACACTATCCTTGGTCTATACTTATAAATCTATCTATATATATATATATATATATATATATATATATATATATATATATATATATATATATATATATATATATATATATATATATATATATATATATATATATATATATATATATATATAAGAGATTTCCACGTATATCGTCACTCATCACAATATCTCTGGAACCATTAGAGCTAAAGACTTGAAATTTGGTAGGAATATTCTTTTCACCGAGTAGAGGTCAGCTAAGAACGGATTTTACGAAATTCCACCCCCAAGAGAGGTTGCGGGTGCGTTAATTATTTATATGGCAGAACAATGTTTGCCGGGTCAGCTAGTATTATATTATAATGGTGGCATACTTAAGCCACTTTTATAATCTTGTGTTGTGTTCCAGCACTAGTGACCCAGGTCCCATACATCAGTAGGCAACGGTAACTGCTTACTATTAAGTGTGAATCTGCCTAATGTTTCTCAACTATTAAAAGATATAGTCCTCCCGTAATTTGCTAGCCTCATCCTCAGCTGTCTTGTCTGCCCTAACCATTAACTGCTGACCCGATTTTAATTAAAGGCCATCCATTTGTATAGTGATAAGGAGCTGTTTGCAGATCATACATGTATTTTGTCTTGAGTGAGGTCGAGATCATAGATACAATACATAACACGGCAACGTATGTAGCCTTTGGACCAACTGTGTCGTAGATCTTAAAAAATACATATATGTATTCACAAAGATAATAGAACAAATGTGTTAGAAACAAAAGAGAAGATAGCTTCTCGCCTACGATATCAAATTTGTATATGGTAACAAAAGAAAAAAGTCATTAAGGTCACAGAAATATGGAGCAGCAGACAATGATTCGCCAGAGGCACCGCTAACACGCTGCCGTTCGTGTAAAAAAACTGGAGAACCTAGGTCACTTATACCTAGGCCGCAACACAACAAAGATTATTATGGTGGCATGTTTAGAGACCTATGGTTGTTTTGTCGAAGTCAAGCCTGACCGCCCCCGGCCGCAGAGGTCAGTATTCTAGCTCCTCTGCATGGAGAGAAAATGAAAATCCCTGTACAAAATATGGTTACATAAAAACTCACGGCAATTTTCTACGAGACAAAAAACATCGTGCCGTGGCTACACACTACAGTTAAACAATTATTCTAATTTCAGTGTGAATTTTATGGGATTCGGAAATACATGATTTTAAAATCATTGCTGGAATTAACATCAAAATCAGGATGAAAAGTCGATAAAACTCAAAAGCTCAGCTCAGCACTACACCGACAGCACAAAGGTGCCAACCCTGAATCGCGATAATAAAATTATTATTATTCGTGCTATCAGGGCCGCCACCCGGCGATGTTATCGGGCTATCGCACCGCGCCAAGCGACGGCTCACCCCCTTCTGCGCTCCGTGGGGATGGGACGCGTCGACAACTTACATCAGTTACATGTCGACATATTGGAAAAATGGCGGAAATTTATATAAATGGGTATAACAGAAATTTTATTTAGAGATAGTGTTATTCGTACCCAATAAACGGGATACGTTGCCTGTTCGCTTATTAAACCGCTGGAAGTAGCTCACCGACCAATTCTTAAAGTTAAAAACTTTTAATCATAGACTTTTCTACAACTGACCTTTATAAAATTTGCATAGTGTTCATACAATTATTTATGGACATGTAGTTATATTTCAATATTGTGTCATACCAATTAAAGCAGTGAATAAGCTTCTTCATAACAGAGTTTGCGTTCTTTCTAATTCAAACATGGCTTCTACGAGGAAATTCTTGATTTATTTAGGTCCACTGATTTATAAATAAAATAATCTATGATGCCTCAACTTCTTACCAAAATTAATGATGAAACGGAGCAGTATATAAAATATTTTATATAACATTACAATAAAAACATAACTGATCATTACGCGTACCATCATTATTATATGTATAATAACATACATAACACTCCAATCCAGTAGAGTTAATTCATAATATTGCATGTTTTGGTTTATTATTATATAAACTAGACAATTTATACACGACGACTTGTCGACGAATCGACGACTATTGAAGTCAAATTGTTTTATTGTTGTAAAAATTAATATAGATTATTATTATTAACTTTCTGAACAACAAATTATTTTGGACTCTTACTATTGATAAAATGTCGACCCAAGAGTGTTGGGAGTAACGTGATCGCCATCTTGGAAGCCATTTTGAATTGGAAACTAAATGTCCATCATCGATCGATCATCATCATTATTTCAGCCTATAGCTGTCCACTTCTGAACTTCAGCCTCTCCAATCGATTTCCTGCGCATTCGGTCCAATGCTACCTGCATCCAACGAGACTCAGTGATGTTCACCAGGTCGTCGGTCCATCTGGTATGCGGCCGTCCGAATATTCATTCATTTATAATTATCGATCAGTCAACACATTTGAATCGGGTAAACTAAAATCGATAACAATGAGTTTAAGGATGGCGACATTGCCGATAAATTGCAGGTGTGTCGCTTTTGTTAGTATGGTCACGCTTTACTATTTACGTGAGGAACAAATGTTTGAAAAGTGCTGGCTCGACGTCATAAAAGGTGATATGCATGCCAATTGACCTACTAGAGATGGTGAAGACAGTGCGAAGTGGAGAAGAAAAAGACGAATAGCAGACCCCAGGCATCGCTAGGAGGATGATTCATGACTTTAATAATAATTTGAATTTATATTTAAAATACAATTAATTTTTTAATATACAAATAATTTGAGTATTCTAAAAATAATTTAAGGCAAACCACACTATTCCTAAATATCATATGTCACAAAATATCGACAATTGAGTGGGAGTGACATCACTAGGGGTGTAACCTGACTTATCCGGATAAGAATAAATACAGTGGCTCTCGCCGGCGAATGTGCTAATACATCCTTATCGGACTGCGACGCGATGTCCGCATTCGCTCGCATACACACGCACACAACCGCACTCGTCCGCACCCGCCTAATGTGGAATTTTGATAAAATTTTCTCAATAATTTACAATGGCAATTCAAATCACAAATATTTCTTTAAAGTAAACTCACAACTAAACTTATTGAATGTCACTAATTTGGCAGTAAAAAAGTGTCCTAAAAAGAATAAAGAGAAAAGAAGAAATGCTATTTTAAACTCGATTACCTTTACGCAATTATCTTTCTCTATTTTATTATACAATTGGTAATATTAGTATTAAAATACTTCGATAAACAATAACAGCCGTTCTCATCCACTTCGCTGGTCGAATAACAGAAAAAAGTAAATATAAAAGTGCGAATAAATTTATTTTGTTATTAATACACTGACGAAAAAGTAAGCTTGATTTGAGTGAAACTACTGGGCGAAAGGAATATTCCTACCAAATTTCAAGTTACTGGTTCCAAAGATATCGTGATGAGTCAATATGTAGATGGAAATCTCTTGTGTCTCTTCTCTCTCTCTCTATGTAAAGAGAATATCATCTCTTTAAATTGAACGAGCTTAGAATACTCTGCGTACTCTATGATCTACGACAGTATGACACATGGCATTTACCCACATAAAATTAGTTTACTTTTACTTTGTGATCAATTCTATTAATTACGTGATTCTGGATAAATGCAGATTTGTGAAATAGAGACGAATAATTGACCTTAATTGTCTGTCGTTTCTCTTATTTACAGGTGACGTGTAATTAATAATAATAATAATATTTTGTGACAATTCACACAGCGTCATCTAGTCCCAAACTAAGTAGCACTTGTATTATGGGCCCTAGACAACTGATATACTACTTATATACTTTTTTTTTGTAAATAAATACATATTACACATAAACACCCAGACGCGAGACGGGAATCGAACCCGTGACCTCCGCAAGCGTACTGAAGTGCGTTATCCGTTACGCCACCGAGGTCGTCATTCTTATATGAATGTGCATTAGAAGTGTTAATATGAATTGTAATATATAGAGAAACTAATTTGGTTGATTTATTCTGCCCATCCAAACTTCTAATATCAAATAATATTATATATATATATATATATATATATATATATATATATATATATATATATATATATATATATATATATATATATATATATAATAATACGCCAAGCAGGGCTCGTATCATATAAATCTGTGTGTTAACATAAAATTGAATAGTATAAAACCATATATATATATATATATATATATATATATATATATATATATATATATATATATATATATATATATATATATATATATATATATATATATAATATTATTTATTTGTTTCAGTCTGGATGGTCCGAATAAATCAAACAAATTTGTTTCTGTAAAAATAACAGAAACGACAATTAAAGTTGATTACTCGTCTCTCATAACTCTTGCTTTTCTATCTATTAATTAAATTATTTAAATCAAATCTGTAACGTAATAACGTAAATATTGTTTACTTTTTTGTAGGCAAATGTCATGTGTCACACTTCTATGACACATGACATTAAGCGCGTTAAATCAAAAGGGATTATGTCCTGGTTACACAACCTAACCATAATACAATAACATTAAAGAGATGATATTCTCTTTACATCTCCCCTCCACGATATGAAAATTGCATAATTTTTCAATCAGCTTCAACTTCAAACATTGGAATTAGTTTTGTCACGTGGAATAGACTCGTGTCTTGATTTCTTTTTCCAGTTTTTATTTTATAAATTGAGTTTGAAATTTTTTTTTTCTATTATATATGGGCCGATTCTTAGTTCTTCTAGCTTTTTCCTATTGAGTTTGTTTCCATTCTCTATGAATACCATATCTCCTTCGTTGAATTCATGGTGTCTTCTGTTTCTATTAAATAAACTTTCGTTATACTTATGTGATCTCTGTGTTCTTTCTAATGCTAATTTCTTATCTCTTATCCAGTCTTCTCCGTTTTTCTTTCTTTTTAACTCTTCTGGTATGTTACTGGTGTCTGTGCCATATAATAGATACTCTGGTGTAAATCCCGTTATTGTATGTTCTAGTATATTATACTTATTCACACATTCTCTCGCTATCGATGTCCATGCTCTATTCTTTTTCTCTTCGTTTATTTTACATCTTATTTTATTTACTAATGTCTGATTCAGTCTTTCATTCAGACCATTAGAAAATGGTGCATTTATTGCAGTAAAAATTAATTGCACTCCTTTATTTTTTAAATAATCTTTAAATTCTTTCGAATTTATTCCAGGATATTGGTCCGTTAAGATTGTTCCGATGTTTTCTATGTCTAACACAGTTTGAATTAGTTTTATAAAATCAGCGGCGTTTTGAGTTCTTGATGTTGAAATGAACGCATATCTCGTGAAATGATCAACAAGTAAATGAATATATTTTTTTGTTGATCTAGTGCTTCCAAATCCTCCAATTGTATCTATGGACATAATTTCGAAAGCTTTGGTCGCTGGTCCTAATTGTGACATTGAGCCGAATTTATGTTGCCCTCTTGACTTATTCTTAATACATATATAACATTCTTTACAAATTTTTTTTATATTCTTCACTAAATTTTTAGCAGTATAATATGGACATATTTTCATTTGTGTTTGTGTTATTCCTGTGTGACACCATTCCTTGTGTATTTTATTAATTAAATCAATACTGAATTTTTCTGATAATATGATTTTCTCTCTTTTCTTCACTTTTTTATAATATATTCCGTTTTTCTCTATTAATTTTTCTTTTTTATTCTGTAATAGTATATTATTCATCTGATCTAATTTTATTTCATCTATTTCAATAAAATTTACCGTTTTTAATAAATCCTCTTCTTCTGTATTTGATTCTAAAACAGGGTTTCTACTCAAGCAGTCCGCTTCTTTATTATCTTTACCTGGGACGTATATAATTTTAAAATCGTATTGAGATAGATAGTGACTTAGATCGCCCAATTCTTCGTCTGTTCGTGCTTTTATATTCATATTTTCCAGTGGTTTGTGGTCAGAGTATATTTCGAAGTATCTCCCTATCAGCCAGTGTTGCCAGTACTTTATTGCCTCTTTTATAGCTAAGCATTCAAGATAAATAGCTTTTTTTCTTTTTTGCGTTTCATTAAGTTTCTTTGAGAAGTAGGCCACAGGTTTTTCTTTTCCATCCTCTTGTGTTTGTTTTAGTATTGCGCCTATACCTTCAAGTGATGCATCTGTATATATCTTGATTGGAAGGTCTTTGTCGAATATCTCCAACACTGGTTGGGAACATAGCATTTCTTTTATCTTTCTGAAAGATTTTTCACAATCCTCTGTCCATATAAATTTTACATTTTTTTTTAATAGTTGATGTAATGGATCTAGTAATATTGAGCTCTTTTCTATATATTCATGGTAAAAATTTATTTTCCCCAGAAATTGTCTAATTTGCTTTTGTGTAGTAGGAATTGGGAAATTTTTTATTGACGTTATGTTGTCTTTCAACGGTTTAACCGTATTTTCTCCTATTACATGTCCTAAATATCTAACCGAACTAGCAGCGAATGTACACTTTTTAAATTTTAACCTGAGTCCTTCTTTTTTTATTGCATTTAATAATTTTTCAATATGATTTAGATGTTCTTCAAACGTCGGTGAGTGTATTAAGATATCGTCTATATAGTTCACTGAAAATTCAGTTAGTCCATATTTTCTTAATATGCTACTCAGAATTCGTTGAAATATAGCTGGAGACGTTTTTAAGCCAAACGGTAGACATGTCCATTGATAGTGACCATCTTGTGTTACAAATCCCGTCTTCCTCCTATCCTCAATTCTTAGTGGTATTGACCAAAAAGCTGAGTTAATGTCCAGTGTCGTAAAGTATTTACAATTTCTGGCTCTTATTATTATATCATCTATTAAAGGGAATGGTTGTGCCTGAGGGACAATGTTTTTATTTAAATCTCTAAAGTCTATGCACAGACGTGTCTTTCCTTCATTTTTCTTATATGCTAGTGTGACGGGTGCAGCAAAAGGACTATAAGATTCTTCGATTAAATTCTTCTCTAGTAAGTTGGCTATTTGTTTCTCTATTTCTTTTTTGTCTTTTATATTACATCTATAGGGTCTTTTACTGCAGTATTTCTCCACTATTAAGTCAATTCTAGCTTCATATTCGTTAACAGTCCCAATATCATACTTGTCTTTCGCAAACACTGATTTGTTTTTATCTATCAATTTTTCTATCTTCATTTTTTTATCTTTATCTAAATGTTCTATATTTGTTTGAAATTCTTCTGTTTCCACGTGTTCATTAAAATTAATTGAACAATTTGTAACTTCACTTAATGTTATCTCTGGTTTTTCTAACTTTTTCTCTATTTTCTGTGAGATTTCTAAATTTTCATTCAACCTCAACTTAAACATAGGAATTAAGTCTAATCCTATTATAAAATCTTCAAAATCCTCTCTTTCAACTACATATATATCTACTATTTTTTCTATATCAAATATTTTTATTCTTATTCTTACCAATCCATTTGTCTGATTCACACCATTGACAGACCTCAAGAATATCTTGTTTAAATCTTCTCTATTCTCTTTTATTTTTATCCATTTCGAGTTTATCAAGGATACTTGAGAACCTGGATCATATGTTCCCATTATCTCTATCTGATTCTCAACTAGTAGCTTAAGTCTGATCAATGGTGTGACTATTAGTTTTTTTTCACTGTATTTAAATTTACTTCTATTACTGAATTGCTTCCTATAGCTTTAGGTTTCTCTTTTTTCTCTAGTTTAAACCAGCATTTTTCTTCTGGATGATATCTTATACCTTTACCCATGTTTTCACATGTCATACATGGTTTCTTTTCTTCATTTCTGAATTTATGTTCTGGTTTACCTTCTTTTTTAAATGTTTTCTTTTTATTTATTATCCCTTCAAGCTTCTGTAATTCATTTATTAAATCTTTTGTATTTTCTATTTCATCTCTGGCGATCTTCTCTCTAATAAATTCTGGCAACCCAAATGCAATTCTATCTATCATTGTATCAGCGTCCATGTCCTTATTTATTTCTAATAATAATCGTTCTTTCTTTATTGCATATTGTACTATTGAACCTTCTTTGTATTTAAAATAATGAGCATATGTCCTGCTACTCCATCCCTTACCTGAAAAGGTTTCTATTAATATCTGTTTCCACGTATTCCAATTGTTTTCATGTTCTCCTTTTATTACAGTAGAAGTATACCAATCTTGGCAAGTTGCATCTAAAAATATTCTTAATAATTCTATTTTAGTTTTATCTTTTTCTATTTTAAATCTTCCACACTCTTTTTCGAATATATGTAACCATTGTCTAACATTAGATGTTTTATAATTAAATTTTTCTAATACAAATTTATCTACAATATGTTTTAAGTTTTTTTCTTCTTCGTGTTTTTCTGATTTTTCAATTAATTTTTCTAATATTTTTTCCAAGCTCGAGTTTTCTTTAATATTCTCTTGAAGTGTTTGTTTTAAATATTTCCCTCCAAACTGGATATTTCCTTCATCATCTAAATATATCTTTTCTAATTCTTTTGAAATTTTTATCCATATTTTTAACTCATCATGCCTTTTTCCTAATGAATTTTTTACCTTTTTGAAAGTCTCCGTCTTTGTCAACTCTTCATGATAATCTGCATACATGAGGTCATCTGGTATAACATATTTTTCCCCTTGTTCTGTGACAATTGAGGTTACAGCTACTACTGTAGTTTTACAGTCCTTTGGAGAAGCCACAGCTCTGAACTCGAATTGCAATTTCATTTTGTGACGAAAATTGTCGTTTTATAATATTATTTATTTGTTTCAGTCTGGATGGTCCGAATAAATCAAACAAATTTGTTTCTGTAAAAATAACAGAAACGACAATTAAAGTTGATTACTCGTCTCTCATAACTCTTGCTTTTCTATCTATTAATTAAATTATTTAAATCAAATCTGTAACGTAATAACGTAAATATTGTTTACTTTTTTGTAGGCAAATGTCATGTGTCACACTTCTATGACACATGACATTAAGCGCGTTAAATCAAAAGGGATTATGTCCTGGTTACACAACCTAACCATAATACAATAACATTAAAGAGATGATATTCTCTTTACATATATATATATATATATATATATATATATATATATATATATATATATATATATATATATATATATATATATATATATATATATATATATATATATATATATATATATATATATATATATATATAGTAATAAGTAATATAAGAATGCCAAGACGCCAAGCAGGGCTCGTATCATATAAATCTGTGTGTTAACATAAAATTGAATAGTATAAAACCATTCTAGCACATAATATGTACGTTGCTTTTACGTTTTAAATTTATTTATAGAGGGTGGTTTGCGATCAAATTTTTCTTCTCCGTGCAGGGGCGGAGTAAGAATACTAACCTCTGCAGCCGGGGTTGGCTTGTCGTAAAAGGCGATAAAACAACTCTTAGCTACGTGGTAGAGCCCCCCGAGGGGTCTGGATGACGACCGCCTCTAGTGTATAAGTATGAAGCCATAATAACCTTGTGTCGCGTTCCAGCATTAGTGACCCAAGTTCCTGTACTCTTATGGGACAACAGCGTGTTCGTGATGCAACTGGCGTTCCAAACACTCATAGGCGACGCTAACTGCTAAATTTTAAGCGGGCCGTCACCCTGTCTGTTGTCCTACAGCAATAAAAAAATATATTAGCCGTCATTTGAATATTTACACCTTTTTTACCAAAAAAAATCTATTAGTGACCCAGGTTCATGTACCCCTATGAGATACCAGTATGTTCGCGGTCTTAGTATCGCAAACATCTATAAGCGACGGTAATTGCTTACTATTAAGTTGATTGTCAGCCGGTCTTTTTTTTTATTGTTGTAGGACAGCAGACAGGCGGACGGCCCGCTTAGGATTTAGCAGTTCCCATCGCCTATAGATGTTTGCAACGCCAGTGGCACCGGGCACACGCTGCTGTCCCATAATAGTACAGGAACTTGGGTCACTAATGCCGGAACACAACACAAGGTTATTATGGCGGCATACTTAAGACCAAAGGTGGTCGCCATCCAGACGGGCTTGAAGCTCTACCACGTAGCTTGGGTGTGTTGTTTTGTCGCCTTTTACGACAGGCCAACCCCGGCCACAGAGGTTAGTATTCTTTCTCCGCCCCTGCACGGATGTCTGCTGTCCCTCAGCAATAAATAAAATAATTATGCGATTATTTTTGTATTTTTATTTTATTTATATACTATTTTTAAACGACCGCATAAAAATCCTGAATCATATTATAATACTAGCTGTGCCCGCGACTCCGTCCGCGTGGCATAGTGACATCGGGCAGCATTTTTTGGATATATGAGATCAACTTAAAGTGGAAATTTAACCTACTACGTCAAGCCTAAGCTGAACTCTATTTCATATGATTGATGATATAAATCTGAGGTCAACTTAAATTGGACTATACAATTTCCGAAACTTATCATTTTTAAAAAAAAACTATTTTATTTTCTAAAATAAAATAGTTTTATTTTAGAAAATGTTACTCCTTGATACATCAGCTATCTGCCAGTGAAAGTCCCGTCAAAATCGGTGCAGCCATTTCAGAGATTAGCCGGAACAAACAGACAGACAGACAAAAATTGTAAAAAATGTGGTTTTGGTATATGTACCGTGTATACGTCCGAATGAACTTAGTAAAAAGAGGTTATTTTAATATTACAAACAGACCCTCCAATTTTATTTATTTGTATATATATATATATATATATATATATATATATATATATATAGATTTATTTAAGACTGTTATATAAAATTACTATTTAAAACTTTATTCAACAGAAATATTTACATTCAAATTGTAAATATAATTTTAATTAATATTAATTTCTGGACCTAAAGTACTGTGAATAAGGAATACTTTTCTACATTTCCGTATTACTTCCTTCTCCTGGACAAGCCACAAGAAAATAAATAAAAATGAGGTGATCGGGTTCGTTTTACTACCGATCCCGAAACGAAAACCATACGGTGTCCTTTTTATCACCTTCCTATAACATATTCTGACTCGCTAGGAATCGTGTAGTTAGTATCAAATCAAACCACCCAGATACCAATTTAATTTCTTAAAAAAACAAAAATAGGATTGACTTTGCGTCATGTTGTGTAGTCATAGCATAGGTTTTAAATATTTATTCCAATAACTGTTGTTTAAAATAAAATTAGCTATGTTACCTGTATTTATAACTTCAATTCCACTCATTGATACGCAAATAAGGTTTCGTTGCAAACCGTACTTTTCTAGTGACATTTGACAGATAGAGGTCATTGACGTTCCTATTCTTATTTGAATCGCATTGTAATTAGAACTCTAATTAGAATTAAACTAAGTTTCAATTACCATAATTATCATGAGGAAATTCGAAAGCCTATCAATACCACCTTGACGAGGAATTATCGACAGGAAACGTTCACGGTCGCAACGTTATATCGCAACACTACTCGTTTTCAACGATCATATTGATATGTTGTATTAACTTGATGTACTTAAACCAGCCAAGGTTTTGGAATTATTCTATAAATGGGAGGCCAGCCATATCCCAACTAATATTATAAATGCGAAAATGAGTTTGTTTGTTGTTGCGCTTTCACACCTAAACCGCTGAACCAATTTTGATGAATTTCGGTACAGTCATAGATTGGACCTTGGGGAAGGCTATAGGCTACTTATTTTAAAATGCATATGGCAAAACAACGTTTGCTGGGTCAATTACGTACGAATTTAAGGTTAAAGTGTTTATAAATTACAAATATATAGTCTTACATATTAATGTACGGTGTGGGATCATAAAGAGATATCCATAAGTCAACATAAACTGCCAAACTTGCCTGAATTAGGTTAAAAAAGAGCGACTGCAGTTCGACTCCAACTCTGATAGAATAGCTAACAATGATTAACACAACCGAATGCGCTTCGCAATTTGCGAAAGAGTAGTCCACGACTAGGCCATCGTTATATGACTAGGAACGAAATGAAGAACCCATATATATTGCTGTTTCCATTAAGCCCTGACCGGCAGGAGCGAAGACGCGATCTCTACTTTAGAACTAGTTTACTCCAGCGGTCATCGGACTTGAAGAATGCTGCAAATGCGGGAGTTCTTAACGTGGTCCTTCCGCGTCACTCTACACATCCACCGCAGCATATTCATCTCCGTGACACACAGTTCTTGCTTGTGTCGCTCTAACACCGGCCACGCTTTACAGCCGTGTAAAAGGACAGGCCTAATGTTGGTCTTATAGACCTGTCCCTTCAACTTTACCGGCATCTTGGGGTCACAAAGGACACCAGTTACCTCACGCCATTTAGCCCACGCGGCAGCAATGCCTGCCTTGACGTCGCAATTGATGTCACCAGACGCGTGAAATACAGATCCTATTAAAAAGTTTCTATTTTAAAGCTTGATATCTATAGCAACCATTCTTTACGTGGTAGGGCCTCAAAACCCGCCTGGATGGTTTTGGTCTTAAGTATGCCGCCATAATAAACTTGTGTTGTGTTCTGATATTAGTGACCCAAGGTCCTGTACCCTTATGGGACAGCATCGTGTTCGCGATGCCACTGGCGTTGCAAACATCCATAGGCGACGGTAATCGATAAATTCTAAGCGGGGCGTCAGCCTGTATGTCTGCAGCAATAAAAAAAACCAGCTACTTATGTGGAGTACATATATTAAGTAAACACATTAGATAAATAACAAGTGCTTACTGCTAATGGAGACAATTACTATAAGGACTTACTACTAGTAATGCTGAAGACCGTACAAAGGAAGAAAAGTCGAAAATTCGGGAACCGAATTTTGATACCATAAGATTCGTGACGTATAATTAGCATATTCATGCCTAAAAAGCCTTGTGTTAATCTCATAAGTGTAATTCATTAAATTATGTAGATCGGGGCGTTACGTCTTGACACGGGTGTGTTTGCTCATATTTTTATAACCATATTGTTTGAGGTGGCAGTTAATTAAAATGATTGTATCGCTAAGGTGCGTGGTCCGAACAGATAACGCCGCTAAACGATGTAGGCACATCCCGTTTACTGCGTTGATGGTTAGTATTATCAAAATTTCAGGTTTAAAACGTTTCATGCTTCTTGTAGCTGGAATGTTCTTGACTCTGTTTTCTTACCTAAAATTTAGTGCAGAGTCAGCTCTCTTCTTAAAGTTGGTGTTGAAATAAAACTTTTTACTTCTAAGTTTAACTTACTGGAATACACTTCACTCTAATCCAATTCTTTATCCTATATTCTTTATCCGTGCAGGGGCGGAGAAAGAATACTAACCTCTGCGGCCGGGGTCGGCCTGTCGTAAAAGCCGACAAAACAACCCACCCTAGCTACGTGGTAGGGCCTCAAGCCCGTCTGGATGGCGACCACCTTCGGTCTTAAGTATGCCGCCATAATAACCGTGTGTTGTGTTCCGGCATTAGTGACCCAAGTTCCTGTACCCTTATGGGACAGCAGCGTGTTCGCGATGCCACTGGCGTTGCAAACACCCATAGGCGACGGTAACTGCTAAATTCTAAGCGGGCCGTCAGCCTGTCTGCTGTTCTACAGCAATAAAAAAAAATTCACAGAGGACGTTTAAGCTCGGAGACCATTCTAAAGTTCCTGGGTTCAAATTCCACGATGGCATGCACAGCTTAGGTAGTTTTAAATGTCTAAAGTGCATATTATACATTATGCACAATTGCCATCTACCGGCTGTGAAAGAAAACATCGTGAGGAAACCTGCATACCGAGATTACCAGTATGTGTAACCCGCCAACTCGCCTTGGATGAGCGTGTGGGTATACTGTTTGTTCCCTGTAGAGGGAGGCCTCAGCCCAGCAGTGGGACGTCTGTGGACTGTTATTATTATATTATATTCATTAGCTTGATAATATGATGTACTATTATTATGTGTGTTACAGTGGTAGTGTGTGTGTTTTGACGACCTCCTGGCGTAATGGCTGACGCATAACGGTACACTTGCGGAGGGCACGGGTTCGAATCCCGTCCAGCGCCTGGGTGTTTATTTATATATCATATGTATTTATTTAGAAAAGAAAAGTATATATAGTATATCAGTTGTCTAATACCCATAACACAAGTGCTATGCAACTTAGTTTGGGACTAGATGGCGTTGTATGAAATGTCTCAATATATTTATTTATTTATTATGTCGGGTGTACTCAAAATTTTAATAAATATCATTAACAAGTCAATGTTTTATTGTCACAAAACATTTATATTTATTTAATTGTATAAGTCGTGTATTCTTGCATTGTACAAAAACATTTTAGATTTAGCCAATTCAATAATTTTTCATTGAATAATATCCTCTTGTATTGTTTTATAATTTTAGATAGCTTGTTCTGTAATTATCATAATTAGTCCATATTTCCGTTGTGCAAATAAATACAATAAAGTAGGTAAAATATTATATTATATATAGTTTTTATTTTTAATCTGCGGTCAATTAACCAACTCTGAAAGCGAATTTTCGTCAGTCTCTAACCTGATTAACAGACGAGCTGGCAGGTAAGGTCGCTCTAGCTAAATGTAGCCAAATCTATTAAGATATATCTTAAATCAACATCAGCAATGGAAATGTAATGAATGAGCACTGACGAGGGATAGCAGTTTTGACCATTTGGATGATGATAAAGTCTTACAGGCTAGTATATAGTGACGTCATCATCATCATCTCAGCGATTAATCCCGGTTGCAGCCCAAACTCTCGCTTCGGCGCCCGGGGTCCGCTTTCCGACTTTTTCTTCTCCACTTCGCACGGTCTTCAGCATCCCTGGTAGTGAGACCATTGGCACGCATATCACCCTTTACGACGTAAAGCCAGCACTTTTTGGGTCTACCCCTCCTGCCGGGGCCTGGCGGAAGCGGCATGGCCAGACATTTGTTTCCCACGTAAGCATCCGGTTGCCGTAAAACGTGGCCGTACCATCGGAGCCGACACTCCTGCAATTTATCCGCAATGTCACGGACATGAAGGCTGCCGCGAAGGCGGGAGTTCCTAACGCGGTCCTTCCGCGTCACTCCACACATCCACCGCAGCATATTCATCTCCGTGACACGCAGCTCTTGCTTGTGTCGCTCTAACACCGGCCACGCTTCACAGCCGTATAAAAGGACAGGCCTAATGATGGTCTTATAGACCTGTCCCTTCAACTTTACCGGCATCTTGGGGTCACAAATGACACCTGTTACCTCACGCCATTTGGCCCACGCGGCAGCAATGCGTGCCTTGACGTCGCAATCGATGTCACCAGACGCATGAAATACAGATCCCAGGTATTTGACTTGGTCCGTGCGCTCGACCGTGTCGCCGCCTATGCGTACGGGTGTGGGATCTGTGGAGTTATAGGCCAAGTACTCGGTCTTCGCCACATTGATCTTCAGACCACCGTTCTCAAGCAACTCCTTCCACGCCTTCACGCGTTGCACCAGCCTACCCCTGTCCGAATCTGCCAGCGCGATATCATCAGCATACATAAGCAACCACGGGGGCTGCTCATGTGAGTTTCTGATGCTGTCTGACAATATGTCTAATACCACGCTAAACAGAAACGGACTAAGGACGGATCCTTGGTGCACTCCGACGGTGATGGGGAAAGGTTTTGTGTGGCCAACAGCGGTTCGAACTACGGAATCGGAGTCACGGTACATGTCTCGGATGATGTATATAGTGACGTACCTAATCAAAAATGAAATTTAAAAAGACGTTCTCATGAAAGATTTGTTGTTAGAACACATCCTAAGATAAAGAAATAGTATTCTACCATCTTTTGGTAACCAAAGCCGTTCTTCCATCAACAATCAGATAATGTACTGTTAATACTACAGCCGATGCATGCGTACTCTTTAGTAAATTAAAAAAATACCTCCTAACTAACTAAAAAGAAAAAATACAAAGTATTTAATTAGTACAAAATGTTGGTGGGTAATTTGGCGAATTACAAGGCGATTCCCGGCAGAGGGCGCTGAGGTGATAGACCGTGGCAATATCCGGGAGCAACAGGCTGCATACAACGCTAGCAAATAAAATAAACTTTAACATAACGTAATAAGGTTCATGTTAGATTGTGTTATAGGTTGTGGAATTTTCTGAATAAATATCTGCTTGGATCTTTATTGATTTACAAGTAGGTGTTTGCTTTGCTTGAGTGTTGTGTGATTGTTATCGTTACTTAAGGTTGATCTCTTCGCTTTATTTCCCATACAAATAGTAATTATGCTACGATTTTTACTTATCATTCTAAATGTTTTGAATAATGTCATCACTTTTTTTGTCTCTTCTCGGATCGTTTTTAGGGCTCTTTTATTCGGGAAAAGGTTATGACAATGTGGTTGTGTATTTAGAAAAGGCTTCGGACGTAACCTGGATGATGCATTTAGAACGTCAAAGATCAAGATGTAGTGACATTGTACAAATATCAAACCTTGAATCTAACACATATATTAAGTTAATTTGACCAAAGTCGACTCTGCAGTGATTCACATATTTATGACTACGTGGTGACATGGATTTTAATTCGTTTGTCATCGCGGCCATCTCTAACACCATAACTGGATTCGGGCCTCCCCCTTACAGGGAACAGACAGGATACCCGCCACGCTTGTCCGAGGCGGATTGGCGGGTTCCGCATATCGGTGATTCGTCCGGTATGTGACTTCAATTTGAAATGTCAGGTTTTCTCACAATGTTTATGTTCACAGTCGGTAGATGGCAACTGTGCACATTAGGTGGGACAAACTACCTACGCCAAGTCGTAAGATTTGAACTCGGTATATCTAGATTGTTCTTCGAGTTTAATACCACTAAGCTGCTAGGTAGTTGTCACCGCAGTAACGAACTGTTTACAGTTTCCTCGGTAAAGAATAAAATGAGATACTTGATGGACGTTAAATATAAAAGCCAAGTGTGGGTAACTTAAAAAAAATTAAATTTGAAACCAACGTTAATTTTAGTTTGATCACGATGACGTCAAGCTACAACAATTGGTCCGATTTTTTTATTTGACGATACAACTACGCTACGCTACTTGCGTTTGATCTGATTTGGTTGAGTCCTATGGTCCGATTCCCAACGGGACTAGAAAGAAGAAAGAAAGAAAGCTTTATTGGCAAATGGTACAAAATAGATTAACAGCAATAACAAAGAAACAATATGAAATATATACATCCGCCAATGAGGTCAATCACTCAGCATATGCTGTACCTGAAGTTATTCAAGCATATCGCTGGTTTTCAGTATCAACCTCCAAATTGATTGATTGAAATTGTATTGATATAGCAGCGACGAGTCCCAGTATTTATAAAAAAAGTGTGTTGAAATGCCTCCAAGACAAATAACTGAACCTTTCATAGCTACGGCGCACTTTCTCACTCTGAATTAATGTGTAAATGTAATGTGTAATATATAGTATTCTATTTCTATCTAAATAATTATTTTTTGTTGCTAGTTCTTAGTCATGTTAAACTTTTTTTTTATGTGTAACCTGTGACAAATGTTGTTGGGTTTATATTAGTACTAACATATTAATTATGACAATTTACTAATCCTCATATAAATACTGTTTGTTTGTCCAATAAATGAGAAAAAAAAATTGAATAATGCATCGAATAGTTGATTAGATAATAATTTTGCATACAGCAGAGATGCAAATGTTGAGATGGATGAGTGGAGTTACAAAAATAGATAAAATGAGAAATCAGTATATTAGGGGAAGTTTAAATTTAGCGGCAGTGATTGAGAAGCTGAAAAGTAAGTATGACCATATAATGCGAAAAGAGGAGCGTCATGTAACCAGGAGGATGCTAGAAATGTGAGTGGATACAAGAGGAGAGGTAGACCGAAGAAAAGATGGATTGTGTAAAAGATGATATAGTAAAAAAGGTGGGAATATTCAAATGACGGCTAATAGAGGAGAGTGGAAGAAGAGAAAGAACATTTTGTGCAGACCCCCATAGTTTGGAATAAGTGCAAGAACGAAATCTTCACATTACTGCTTTCAAGGTACGCTGGTGGTGATGACGACTTCTGTGGCAACTTTGCACGCCATCTTTCGTCCCGAGTCTGGCTGCTTGTTTATAAATAATTGTTTTTTTTTAATTGCTGTGGGACAGCAGACAGGCTGACGGCCCGCTTAGAATTTAGCAGTTACCGACGCTGGGTGTTCGCTACGCCAGTGGCATCGTGAACCCGCTGCTGTGACATAAGAGCACAGGAACTTGGGTCACTAATGCCGGAACACAACACAAGGTTATTATGGCGGCATATATAAGACCAAAGTTGGTCGCCATCCAGACGAGCTTGAGACCCTACTACGTAGTTGGGTTGTTTTATCGCTTTACAGGCCGACCTCGGCCGCAGAGGTCAGTATTCTTTCTCCACCTCTGCACGGATGTATTTATTTTACACAGTCAGTTACAGTAATATTTATTTTTGGTTCTTGTATTGTGAAAAAAAATGGTAATTCATGTATCGTTTTTTTATTGTTTGTAAAATTTATATATATTTATAAATGTAGAAGTTTGCTCTGGTCAAGATGGTCCAGGCATATTTTTATCTTTTTTCTGTCTTTATCCCAAACTATGTGGGATCGGCATAATATCCTCTCTCCACTCTCCTGTCTACTAGTCGTCATCATTCACACTTTTTTGCCAATTTCATGTTTAATGAATTTGATTTCATATTACCATGTTGGACTGACTGAGTGACTAGTTGAGTTGGATTTAATTATATAATAATATACCCATTTTATATATAAACTAATCGTACCCGCCCGCTTTGCTGGTCGAATAACAGAAAAAATAATTATTTTCGGGAGATATTAATTTTTTTTTCTAAAATAAAAGGAGCCTAAGCTCCTCCTTGTTAAATCAGCTTTCTGCCAGAGAAAGTCCCATCAAAATCGGTCTAGCCATTTCAGAGATTAGTCGAAACAAACAGCCAGATAAAAATTGTAATTTTTTTTGTTTTGGTATATTTACCGTGTATACATTCAAATGCACTTAGTAAAAAACGGTTATTTTAATATTACAAAGAGATATTCCAATTTTATTTATTTGTATAGAATACTGAATTTTTTTAAAAGCTAGACTAGACTCATCGACACCTAATTTTGGACTGAACAAGCTATGAGTGCTTACTGAGGATTCTTGATCAACTATCATTCTTTTTTGTAGTTACAGGCTAACGGCCCTCTTACAAATAAGCTGTTTCCGTCGCCTATAGATGTTTGCGACGCTAAGGGCACCACGAACACGCTGCCGTCCGCGCAGGGCGTAAGGAAACTGGAACCTAAGTCACTTATATACAACACACACAAAACACATACTCTTTAAATGAGTATATTGCAAACAAAGTGTCATTTTGTTTTTCTCGTATACATAATTTCGTATCTACCCTCATTTATACATTTATCAAATACACTATACGGTCTACCTCAAAAGGTAAATCTTAAAACCGAGTAATAAAGCAACATACATCAAAATTCATATCTAGTTATCGCGGCATGACAATCGTTGGGCTGGGGGGTCGGGGGAGCCTCACCCCCTCTTGTTGTTGGGAGATAACGGCCAAAAGTGAGAATGATATGTAGCCCTAGGCCGTTTGGCAGCCGCTGTTTGCACGACGCAAAAATACCGTTGTGTTGTTTAAACTCTTGGAGTTTTGTATTATATATACATAAAGTATACTACATATATACCGTACTATATATACTATATATTCTATACTATATATTCACTCAGTAAAGGGTTTTGTTTTTACCACCCTTTTATTAACTTGACGTGTATGCATCTATGTAAAAGAATTTTCAGACTCCATTATTACCCACTTTGAATGATCAAAACAATTCAAAATTTTGCACATTTGTTAAAGTGATGACAATGCAAAAATTTAATTAATTTTGTCCTTATCAGGATCATCAGGATTAGCGTTTTCTTTTCCTTCTGTCGGAAATTTTTTTTTTTATTGCTATAGAACAGCAGACAGGCTGACGGCCCGCTTAGGATTTAGCAGTTACCGTCGCCTATAGGTGTATGCAACGCCAGTGGCATCGCAAACACGCTGCTGTCCCATAAAGGTACAGGAACTTGGGTCACTAATGCCGGAACACAACACAAGGTTATTATGGCGGCATACTTAAGACCAAAGGTGGTCGCCATCCAGACGGGCTTGGGGCCCTACCACGTAGCTAGGGTGGGTTGTTTTGTCGCCTTTTACGACAGGCCGACCCCGGCCACAGAGGTTAGTATTCTTTCTCCGCCCCTGCACGGATAAAAAAAATGGCGTTAAATTAATAAAAACATTTACCGATTGTGAATTGACAACTTTAAACTATAATTTATTATTAACTTTCCAGTTCGATTACCTATAAAAGCATGTTTTTTAGTTTTTTAAGTATACTTTTTATTAAAGATTCCATCGTACATGAAAACCATTTAGGAGGCCATCTTTTTTTTCGTAATAATGTCTACACAATATATATAGAATAAAGACCTTACACATATGAACGTCGATGCTAACGATACTTACTATTTTCGCTCTAGGACATTACTCAGTGCATCCTAAGTCCCAAAGTGTAACAGAAATTGATTATTTGGATGATTATGTTTATGAAACTTCATCACCGGTTGATAAAGTAGCACTAACAGTTGATATAATCATCACAACTTGATATAAAATCATTCCGAATTCAAGAATCCTGCAGAAACTGAAAAGTTTCACAGGGCATATGTATAAACATACAAGTAATTGTTTATATTTATGATAATGTTTATTATGTTGGGAATTTGTTTTTTTTTTTATATTTTATATGACTAACTTTTTTACCAATAATATTTTTACAAACTAGCAGATCAAAAAAACTATTAGCAAATCATATAGATATCTTTTTTATCATTTCAGCAGACAGGTGTATGCAACGCCAGCATCGCTATCATGCTGAAACATACTACAAGGTTATTATTATTATGGTGGCATACCAAAAACCAGGGGTGATTGCCATCCAGACAGGCCTGCCCTGCCACCTTTTTATTTTTTTCCACTGGGAAAATCCTTAGGGACACCTCGCCGGGGAGTACAGTGGAACCCTACCACCTAGCAGATCTTCTCTTTCATGGAAATTGAACTCACAGGTGACCCTATAACACAACTATGAAACCTGTTGTTTAAACCAAGTAACGTATAAATGTGAAACAAGCAGCAACAAAACTTAAATGATGACCAATAAATGTCACAATATTGAATGTAGGAACACGGTCTTAGTGAAAAAATTATTTCCTAGTATACCTAATAACCAAGCTTATCAATATAGCTTGATTCCTACATTTTTAATATATGTGCCATGTACCGTGACGGTGACGAAAAACGCGTGAGACGTGCAGAGATCGTCGGCGTGTAGCCCCTAATCCACCTTGTACGCGCGGAATTCTCAAACCCTATGTAGGTTTTGAAATTCATATATTCAGTTAAATATAATGATAGGTATATAAAATATATTAATAATATTTAAAAATATTTTGTCCAAACAGCACAATCAAATAGATGTGACGAAATATGTATTTTAAGTGATCATGGATAATCAAATTATATGAGTTTAATAACAGATCAATTAAACATATACTTAGTCAGGTCATAAGTATTGTCACACAGTAAAAACTTTTCTTTTAGAATGCTGGCCACAAAAAAGTTTATTGAATTCGAATTTCGAATTGTTCATGAAAATAAAAATGTATACTTTTAGAATTTTACTCATTTTTTAATATGGAGTGGACGCTTAAAGAAGACCGTGTTGCAGTTATTGCGTTGCATCGTTGCGGTTACGCGCCAATTCAAATTTTTAACATACTGAAAAATTTGAATATAACCAAAAGATACGATAAACGAGTACCATCAAACGATACAATGAAGACTCTAGTGTAGATGACAGGTCAAGAAGTGGTCGCCCTCGGTCTGTTAGGACTCCAGCAGTGATAAAAGCTGTGAAGGCACGAATTCAAAGAAATCCCAAACGTAAGCAGAAACTGTTGGCCCTTCAGATGGGGTTAAGCAGAACCACGGTGAAAAGGGTGTTAAATGAAGACTTAGGGCTTCGGGCATATCGAATAAAAACAGGACATCGTTTGAATGCTCGTCTAATGGACCTGAGACTGAAGAGATGCCGCGCTTTGTTGAAGCGGTACGCGGGAAAAAAATATCGGGAAATTCTTTTTTCGGATGAAAAAATGTTTACCGTAGAAGAGAGCTACAACAAACAAAATGATAAGGTGTACGCACACAGTAGTGAAGAAGCGAGCAACCGTATTCCGCGTGTCCAACGAGGTCATTTTCCATCTTCGCTCATGGTATGGTTGGGAGTTTCTTATTGGAGCTTAACAGAGGTACATTTTTGTGAGAAAGGTGTAAAAACGAATGCTGTTGTGTATCAAAATACAGTCCTGACGAACCTTGTGGAACCTGTTTCTCATACTATGTTCAATAACAGGCACTGGGTATTCCAACAAGATTCGGCGCCAGCTCATAGAGCGAAGAGCACACAAGACTGGCTGGCGGCGCGTGAAATCGACTTCATCCGGCACGAAGACTGGCCCTCCTCCAGTCCAGATTTGAATCCGTTAGATTACAAGATATGGCAACACTTGGAGGAAAAGGCGTGCTCAAAGCCTCATCCCAATTTGGAGTCACTCAAGACATCCTTGATTAAGGCAGCCGCCGATATTGACATGGACCTCGTTCGTGCTGCGATAGACGACTGGCCGCGCAGATTGAAGGCTTGTATTCAAAATCACGGAGGTCATTTTGAATAAACTTTAATGTCATAAGAATCTATGTTTTGTTAAGTTCATTTTGGTATATGAATGGTTACATAATGAATAAACTTGTTACAATTATTTTACATTAAACATGTGACAGAATTTATGACCTGACTAGGTAATTTTACTGGAGTATTCAAGTAACGTAAGCTATTGAAAAATAATTTTCTCAAAACAATAACTGCGTATACAGCTTGTACTATTGTAATATTTAGCCATAAATTACGATTTAAATATGAGTGAATGGAACAGAATCTCAACTGGCACAGAGTATAAAAGCGTATCTGTGCCATAGAGTCGGTCGTTAGTTGCGTTCTGTGAGTGAGCTGGCCAAATTGCGCGTGGCGATAAGGCTCATATCGCTTACCTCCGGGCGGCGTTTTTAAAATCACTCGACTGGAGACCCGAATAGGGCCCTTAAGGAGATTACGCCGACCCCACCTTATAATCGAACCTATAAAGTGATTATGTAAAAGTTGGTGTATTATTCTCATCACGGTTGCATGCTTCTTTACTTTGCAACCTTGGATAATAAATAAATATCTGTATACATATAACAATTCACACAACCCCATATAGTCTCAAAGAAGGCAGCAAAGCTGTTGTATTATGGATATTAGACAACTGACACTTATACTTTTCTATCTACATTTCTATTTATATAATATTATACATAAAGCACGACACGAATCGAACCCGAAACACCCGCAGACTTTACGACGTGTGAAAGCCGTTGCGCCTCGGGACTCACCTCGATCCGTTGTTTAGTTATAGGCTAAAGTTTCCTTTCCATGTATTGAAATACCACAAACAAGGGAACAAAAGAAAATGAATGAAATATATGTATACTTCAGTAGACGTTGGGGTCCGAAGTAAATTGAGAAGAAAAGCTGAGTGAAAAAATAAATTTTGTTTAAATTCGCGGTTACTAAATGGAAGTTTGTGACAACATCGATGAATTTAAATCAAAATGATGTGAATGCAACGCTTGTAAATTTAAAAAGACTTCCAGCACATAGTATCAGAGATACTAGTAAACATATTTGGAAAATCAACTTATAAAGGCGCATCTAAAATCACATTCAACGGATCCCGGCTTATCCCGGTTTCGCTCAATTTGCTCCCTAATGAAACACCTCTAAACACCGAGCCACTTTATAGCGCCTTTATCTTGTAATTGGTTTTACAAACCATTTTTTCCGTTCAATGGCTTCTTTCACTTTGTTGCTCTGACGAACATATTTTAGGAAGTAAACTCTCATATGTAAATACGTTTTATGACGCAAAAATCAATCTAAGAAAACTTTATAAGCTTAAATATATATTTGATTGAAGAAGGTCACGAGGAGGATAAATTTATTTAAATGTACTGTTCCAGAAATATAATTAATTTAATAATTATATTTAAATAATGTGAAATAAAATGGATGAAAATTTTAAAAAGCTTGGGCTTAAGGAAAACCAGAGTCAATGCAATGTAAATTTATCATATTATAATTACTATTCATCGAAAAATAGACCATCCTTATTTGAGAAAATTTTTAAATTGTGTATAGAATTAAATAAAATAGTGGTTTAATTTATTAGTTACTTACAATAATATAAAGTTTTTATGCTACTAGAATGCATTTAGTGATTCTCTACCAAAACAAACATAAAAAATCAATTTAACCGCCTGCCAAATACCCAATTACAAGAAACACTGATACAGATCGATGGCAATCTCCGTCCGCGTGTCCATTGTACCATTTCTCATTCAAAATACACTAGCGCCCAATGACGTCATGGCGCATGATCAATCTGCGATCCCCTTCATGCGTATCTCACACTAAATATATCGTGACTTGTCAGGTGCACGCGATAACGGCGACGGACTTGGGCGGAATTCACTGAAAAGCATATTGACAAGGAAAAAATTGCTCTGCATTACATATTATTGCAATAAAATAATTTCAACGATTTATTAATAACATTAACCTTTAATCAAACTATCTGACCACTGAAGGACTTTTGCGTTAAATTTTTATTTGATAGCAAAATCTCTTATTCATTTAAATTCTTTATTTATTTTAATTCTTTATTTAATACATGTATGATTATACAGTATTATTTATTATACCAGTTATTCGTAATTCGACGTATTCTCGTTAGGAGGTGATAGTGGTGACTATTTACGATAATTTTAACCCCCATATGCATTATGCAAAAGTGAACAATTTTTTTATCATGTTTTTTTTAGCTTTTTTCAAAATAGGTCAAAAAGGCAACATCAATAAATTATAAAAAAGTATCAATTTAAAACTCTTGTTTTTCTGGTTTATAAAAACGAGTAAACACCGGTTATTTATTAATATTAAAACAACAATTGTTGGTCCAAATTTAAAAATGCGAGACGAAAAACGATATTATTCAATATTTTTTTAGATTTTTTCCAATAAAATGTCTTAAAAACAAAAAAATACGTTAAGAAACTTGGCTTACAGATTATTTTCAAAACAATCGTTTTCTTAACTCTTCAACAATGCATAATAACTAGAACTCATTTCAAAGAAACTGAAAAAAAAAAGATCACAAAAGGAAGCAGGCAGAAATTTGTATTCGAACTCAACTTAAAATTTCCTTTAAAATTTCCATAAAATTAATTAAAATTTGTTTTATTTACAGTGGGTATTAATTAAAAATTAATTAATAAAACAAAAAATACAAATTTAAAATAAAATTTAGAACCAGTAACAGTTTAGTAGTAATAACAATTAATAATAAGTAACAATTAAGACATTTTGTAATTTAACCTAATTATAGTTCTTGCTCGAAGTGACTTCTCCTATTGCGTACAGAAAGTAGCATTCTTTTTCTGAGTTGTGACTTAATTACCGAAGTCAAATTATTCCGCATCGCATTTGCTGCGTTTATAATTCTTGTTTTGTGTTCTTCCGCGGATGACACAGGCGAGTGGTCGTAAACTAGGGATTTCACGTGACCCCAGACACAGAAAACAACCGGCGTTAAGACCAGACTACTTGCAGGCCACGGAATAGGTCCTCCTCGCCCAATCCAACGATTAGGAAAATGGCTATCTCCTAACATTGATACCAAAATGAATGCGTAGGACATCCAGTATTTTAGTGGGAAAAAATCTCAAAATATATTGAATTAATATCGTTTTTCGTCTCGCATTTTAAAATTTGGACCGATAATTGTTGTTTTAATATTGATAATAACCAGTTGTTTTTATGAATCAGAAGAAAAAATGAGATTTAAATATGATACTTTTTTTAAATAAATTTTTGATGTTGCATTTTTGACTTATTTTAAGAAAACCTAAAAAACATGATAAATCAAAAATGGTTCACTTTTGCATAATGCATATGGGACTTTAAATTATCATAAATAGTCACTCCTATCACCTCCTAACGTTGAATCACCAATAACGCTGTATATTCTATTTTAAAATGTTACATAAGGATATTTCTTATGACGCCTAAACTCCCCAGGCCATGAAAGAGATGCACCAACGTGCATGTTATAACGTATAATTGGGTAAAATGTATATTTTAGCTCAATAGGCACTAAAAAAGAGTTTCAACTCTGAATACATAAATTACACAGGAAAATGTAAACGTATAGAGTAATTTAAAATAATTATTAAGAATAAAAATGAAAAGAATAATAAATCTACATTAAAGGAACTATATGTACTAACCTAAATACGATCCTGTTTGTTGTAAGCGATCGTCGTCTCGAGGTGTTCTCACCTCAGGCTGGGAGTGAGGGGAAAAAGGATAAATAATTTAGGATCATCCGCCGCACGATATCCGATCGGAGAACAAAGGCAGGGCGTTATCGCGACGGGCGGACCGCCCGCCCGATTTTCCATGATTGTTTCCAAGTACAAAGAAGCAACGTTAATTTTGACAGAGACAGATTTAATTTTGACAGTATATCAATGCAATTTTAGATAACCAAAGATGTATCTTTGGTTTTTGTAAATGTTCTTCTGCGATGCTTGGTTTTCCATTTTCGGAAATTATTTATTTTTTGTGCTAGACACATAACATACATATTTAAACACGCCTACTTAATTTTCTTGCGATCTTTAGCACAAAAATAAGTATAAGAAGCTATAGAGATCACAGTGTTCCTCTGACTCCAAAGTAAGAGCTTGGCTTACTTCTTCTTCTCCCTGCCCTTATCCTTACTGTGATGAAAAATTATGTAAAAGTATAATGATCTTCTGAATTCACGACCTGATAATGATGATAATAAATTTCCATAGTTGCTCATAAAAAAAAGAATATTATTAATTTAGTAAATATGATATAAAATTTTGCTAAATATTAAATACGTTTATAGAACACCATATATGATATTATTATTAATCTATAATAAAAAAATGTATTATAGATGTATATAAAGAAATAACAATAGCTAGCCTTAGTGACATAAATACATTTTATTTTATTTTAAAAATTTATAGCCAATAAAATTCAATTCAATCTCATTACGAAATTACTAAAAGAGATGTCTTATTTTATTACACAATTAATTAATCTAAGCTAATTTTGTTAAGTAACGATAATTTTATCGGAATATGACTGATAAAACTGACCTGCAAAACAATGTACACGCACCTGCAGACTGCGTGCGAGCAAACCGTTGGCTAAATGAATCTCTTATGAAAATGTGATACAATGTATTGCTGATAGCCGACAAGATAGCGCCATGATGGAAGACCCTGTTCGCGCACTCATTATGGTATTGTGAATGAAACATCACGCTTAGTATTATTGACGGTAGACATGTAAAATGAAATTTAGTCAAAGATAAGCCGAAACAGATTACTACTCAAATTTTTAAGGGATCTAATGAATTTATAGGACTGCTCAATTCCATAATCTAGGTACATCAAGTATAGTTTCACCAAAAATGTCTAAATTTTATATAATATAATAAATATAAAATGTTTATGTGTTTTCAGACAAAATAAACCCTGATCTTAGCCAAAAATTCAGCATTATGTCAGAAATTTAATTCAAAATTGCAAATTTCTGACCATAAAAAAGGAGATTTTACAAGAAGACCTAATACTACTCGTATGTAAGAAAATTTTGAATCTCCATTAATTCATTAATTCGGTTTATAGAAAGAAAAGATCTTTATTTAGTGCTATATCATAAAACGACACAAATAAATTAACATTTACACATATTACTTAGATAGATATTCCAAGTTTAGCCAACGCAAATTTTAACAACCAGCACTGATTTTTCGCGTCGTGACTCTATATAGAAACATTCCCAGCTAGTATGCGCCAAGATCATGGACATCTTCTGATATTAAATTTCATATCAACTTACAAATTACTTTTATCAAAAATACGTATCAAAACGAAGCCAAACTGCCACTATCTATTACCAGACAATTACCCCGATCTGTACGATCTCCAGATACCCCGCCCCCCGACTCGGCGGGCCCTGGGTGGGGTTTGGTGGGTCCTTATCAGCCGTTCTCGCGCCATTAACCCCGGCGATACAGTCCGCACTCCATGTAGAGTACGCACTAAGTTTCGATGGTAATTGATAATTTTCAGGTGGTTTTCAAACTTTGCGTATTTTGAATAAAAAGTAGGATTTTCTTTTCAAATTATAAATGTGTTAACTAAGGGATATTTTACTATTATAGCCATTGCTAACATAATCTGTTACCAAGACTTGTGCAATTAAAATTTTAAATATGTTAAGCATTGGCAGACATCAGACATCGTTCAAGTTGCATACTTTTCAAATTTGAAATGAACTTCCGGCAGCTTTCCCACGCAGTACAATATGGGGTTGGTTTAACAAAGCGTTATAGACTTTCTTAGAGGCCGGCAGCGCGTTGGCAATGACTCTGGTGTTGCAAACGTCCATAGACGACTGCACCTGCTATCAGATGAGCCGTTTGCCTGTCTGCTGAAATCCAGCTATAAAAAAACAGTACCCAGGCAAAAAAAATACGGACCATTCGACCATTTTTGGCATAAATGTTGGCTAATGATTATAAAAACATTTGATTTTTAAAATTTTGTTTTATCAAAATTCGTTTTAAAGGTTTTATTATTTTAAAAGTTTATCTAATATCCAGACAGTTAAATGAATAAAATTTAAAATTAACATTATATATTATTTTTAATTATTCAATATTAACTTACGAACATGGAGTCCGCCGTTAACTTTTACTCTGTAAATCATTGTATGCAAAAGAGCACACTTCAAATTTGTAGGAACTAAAAAAAATACTGTTTGCTATTATGAAATCAGCGCCATCTACTCCTAAAGTAAGTAACATAGCACTTCTGTTATGGGTACTAGATAACTAATATACGACATATATATTTTTCTTTTGTAAATTAATATATATTATACATAAACCAGACACAGACGGGAATCGGACCCATGACCTCCGTAAAAGCATACCGACGTGTGTTAGCTCTTACGCCCCGGAGGTTGTTAAATATAATCCACGGTCATGACCGCACCAATTGACTTACTTTGATTTAATGTCTATTGACCCCTAGATTCTATCGTGGACGTGTTTTGCCTGAAACAGAGTGCCTTCAGGTATGCTTGGTACCAATTAAACACCCCCGATATCAACGAGGTTTTCAAATATTTAAGAAAACACCGCAGTATAATTGCCAAATCATTAATTAGGTCACCAGTCCTACTTTGCCCTCCGGTCAGTGTTATCAGGTATTACTTAATCTTGCATTGCTCACTTTAGCCAATAGCGCGTGCCCTATCGCTTTGGCATCGAGTTACACAGATTACAATGTTGTCAACACATAATCTCCAAGAAATGTTGGCAATAACACTTATTTACAACACATTGTAGGTCAGTATTTTTATTATCTTCCGTTTGAGTTCCGTGAAGTATTTACTTACCAATTGACAAAGGGAATAAATTTTTACCCATTTTTTACTTTACCCGCCTCAACCGGGCCATAGTAGGGGATGCACTAAATAGTACCGGCTTGACGCTGTAATGGATGATATACATACCATTGGACTCACTACCAGGAAAACCGAAGACCGTGCGAAGTGGCGAAGAAAAGTCGGAATGCATGCCCCGGGCACAGAAGCGGAAGTTTGAGTTACAACCGGAATTTAACTCTAAGACGATGATGATTTTACATTACAAACCTTTTAAAATAAAGGCTAACGTAGAATGAGAAAACATAGCTGTATACATACAAATTGCATCCGACGAATTCTTGCTAGCATGTTATCAGCTGTTTGTGATGATCTGAATCGATGGAAGTCTTTGGTGATAAAAACTCATGAATCTGACCGTCTAATCTCATGTAACAACAGATTCACCTATTTACGACTTATATTTTCAGTTATTTGGATAAACAAACAGTATTTGTATGGAGATAAGTAAAAAAGACGTCTATGTGATATATAGTAAATTCCCCGTTACATGTTACAAAAATAAATTAACGGGGTTAAAAGTTTTAGATCAAATAAGTTTCGAATTTCAAAAGCTGAATAATAATATTATAGTTTAGTAATAATAATAAGAGTTTCCAAAATAAGGAAAGGAAGCTTAATAGATAAATTCGACAGTGATCCTTTTGCGCGTTCTTGACGTAGCTATTCCACGTTTCTTCGCCAAATTCTCTACATATTGAGAATTATTTTTCTGTAGCATACTCACTATATATACTACAGAAAGAGAATTTTCAATATGTACAGTACATAATCGTATACATTTGTATGCGATTTATAACAGTATATTATTTAAATTTAACATACATACATATAATCACGCCTCTTTCCCGTAGGGGTAAGCAGAGACCACTTCTTTCCACTTGCTACGATCCTTACATACTTGTTTCGCATCGTCCACTTTCATTATTCCCTTAATACATGCCCTTCGGTTTAGGGTACTCTTGACCTGGCCTTTTTTCAAGACGTCCCTGATCTGGTCTCGAAACGTCCGCCTAGGTCTACCCCTTCCAACACTTCCATTCACACTCGCCTTATACACTTTTTTCGTCACTCGTTCTTCATTCATTCTCTCAACATGGCCAAACCATCTCAGCATACCTTTCCCAATTTTTGTCACTACATCTTCTTTCAGACCACAACGTTTCCTTATCTCACTATTTCTTATCCTGTCACTCAGTTTAACTCCTATCATACTTCTTAACGCTCTCATCTCAACTGCATTTATTCTGCTTTCATGTTTCTTCTGCCATACCCAACTTTCACTTCCATAAATGAGTGTCGGAACCAACACCCCCTCATGCACAGCCAGACGAGCCTTGTTAGACACCTTCCGACTGTTCATAAAGGAGTGCAAATCTCCATTCACCATGTTTCCTGCATTCACTCTTCTTTCAATATCACTCTCACACTTTCCATCTCTTGTAAATTTAACATTAAGAGATATAAATAAAAATTAGTCTATAGTAAGCATTTACAGTATACCTACGCTGTGATTTGTGAAGATGTCACTGTCATGGACGACGTGATGCGTGTTTGCCGAGTTAGTGAAACACCTTTTTTATGAGGTGGTAAATGCTTAATAACTGTAATATAATAATAACTCACCTTCGATTCGCAGATCATATCGTAATTATGGCTGAGACCATGGAAGACTTAAGCCATATGCTCGATGGCCTCAATACAGCTTGCCAAGGAGTAGGTCTCAAAATGAACATGGACAAGACGAAGATCATGTCTAATGTCCATGTCGCACCTACCCCCGTAACAGTTGGGAACTGTACACTCGAAATTGTTGACGAGTACGTCTACTTGGGTCAAACGATCCAGTTAGGCAGGTCCAATTTCGCGAAAGAGGTCACTCGTCGAAACCAACTCGGATGGACAGCGTTCGGGAAGCTCCGTAAAATCTTTTCATCCCAAATACAGCAGTGTCTCAAGACAAAGGTTTTTAACCAA
Organism: Malacosoma neustria; assembly: GCA_963693495.1. Taxonomy (NCBI): domain Eukaryota; kingdom Metazoa; phylum Arthropoda; class Insecta; order Lepidoptera; family Lasiocampidae; genus Malacosoma; species Malacosoma neustria. The sequence continues at coordinate 21,124,945 of OY856375.1, read as the reverse complement.
TGTGTGTTGCCAGTGATGACATACGGAACGCAGACGTGGTCGCTAACTATGGGCCTTATGAGAAAGCTCATGGTCGCTCAGAGGGCAATGGAGAGAGCTATGCTCGGAGTTTCCCTGCGAGATCAAATCAGAAATGAGGAGATTCGCAGGAGAACCAAAGTCACCGACATAGCCCGGATGATTGCAAAACTGAAGTGGCAGTGAGCTGGGCACATAGCGCGAAGGACAGATGGCCGTTGGGGCAGAAAAGTCCTCGAATGGCGACCGCGTACTGGAAAACGCAATGTTGGTAGGCCCCCCACAAGATGGACCGATGATCTGGTCAAGATCGCCGGAATAGGTTGGTTGAGGGCAGCTCAGGACCGATCGTCGTGGAGATCTCTGGGGGAGGCCAGCAGTGGGCGTCTTCCGACTGAGATGATGATGATGAAATGCTTAATGCACACCCCGCCGTCTGGGGGCTGACGGCAGGGTAGTGTGGGAATCCCGTGCAATAAAAAAACCCACTAAAAACCAGCCCAGTGTTCCTCTTATGCCCGGGGCCTGAGAGGGAGGGATATGCTTGATTAACTTTGGCTGGTCTCTCCTGTGTATACTTACTCGGCCGGAGTATGTTTAGGAGTTTTCTTTCTATTTGATGATAACTTTAATGAATTTGCCTAACATTAATAATAAAAATAAATTTAAGTTTGAGTTTGAATAACTCGTTGATTTTTCGAAAAATTATAAGAGACATTTTTGATGGGCGGTCAATTCCTACAAAAATATATATCGCGCATAATAATCAGTTGATTATTTTGTGGGCTAGAAAATTATAAAAAAAATCCCATGTTATTTAAATCGGAAATAGAAATTCTCGAAGCGCGACCTCTAAATATTAAAATTAAGAGCTCTGGTTTTCAGAAGTGTTTTCTTTTTCAGTATCCTGAAGATATTTCAGAACGAAATTTCAGAAAAAATATTATCGATTTTTTTGAATCAGACTAAGCTGTGTAAATTTTTAACAAAATGTATTTCAAAATGATAGCAATTGTAGTCAGAATTTGAATATTAAACGTGTTACCTTGATCACTATTGGATCACAGTTGGTGAAAATAACCGAGAAGCTGCTTTAGGTTTTTAATTTATTTATTTCTGTTTTGAAGATGTCTTTTTATTTCTTTAATGGTATCTTAAAAATATTACAATCAAACGGCTGCCCAATTCCAAAACAGTAACTGTCAAAAATAAATTTTCATATTGGATCATATTTAGAAAACTTAAAGGAAAAATAATAAAACATCAATTTTGAAAAATTTATCCTTTGCTATGTTTTAAAACTGGACAGCTGCAAAGAGATTTAATACAATTTGTTTTTTACAGTCACGCGTTTTTCAATTCCATTAAATATTAACACATTTTTTGTGTTATTTTAATCTAATTGTAAAGTGAAATATAGCCAATATATAAAAGTTCTTCAATCTTCGAACAATATTGCGTATATATAGTCCGAATAATAATTATTAAATTTATTTTTACATTACTTCATCGTTCATAAGTTTTGTTCGTCGCTAACAAAAGGCTGACACTTCGTCCGACGAGATTTATTGCAAATTATGGCCGCTATCCAAGCGATCTCCACCTCTCGATAATGGATGCGATACATCAATACAAATTTGTGTGGACTAGGCTTAAAATCTAGAATGAAAAAATCTGAATAAGTAGTCTGTGTTAAGGCAAAAGAAAAAACACTGTAACAGTGTTCACAAAGCGCTATCCACTCCCAAAATAAGCCGTATAGCGGTTATGTTATTGGTATATAATTTTCTTTTGTACATAAATGAATAGTAACCGTAAATATATATTATAAACCGTTGAAACCGTTGCATCAGTCAAGTACTCTAAACAACTATACAAATAAATAAAATTGGAGGGTTTGTTTGTAATATTAAAATAACCGCTTTTTACTAAGTGTATTCGGACGTATATACGGTACATATACCAAAACAATATTTTTTAACAATTTTTGTCTGTCTGTCTGTTTGTTCCGGCTAATCTCTGAAATGGCTGCAACGATTTTGACGGGACTATCACTGGCAGATAGTTGATGTATCAAGGAGTAACTTAGGCTATTTTTATTTTAGAAAAGATATAATATAATAGTTTTTGTTAAAAATGATATGTTTCGAAAATTTTATATTCCAATTTAAGTTGACCTCAGATTTTTGTCATCAATCATATTAAATAGGGTTCAGCTTAGGCTGGACACTGTAGGTTGAATTTCCAATTTAAGTTAACCTCAGATTTATGTTATCAATCATATGAAATAGGATTTAGCTTAGGTTGGACTTTGTAGGTTTAAACTTACTTAGACTTTGTATTCAACATTGTTGTACGTATTGTTCGTTACAATTGCATTCGATTATTATCGACTGTTTGCATATTTCATTTATATTTTAGGGTTTATAGGGTTTGTAATCCAAAATAAACCATAAGATATATCCAAAAAATTCTGCTCACAGTCACTATTCCACGCGGACGGAGTCGCGGGCATAGCTAGTATACAATATGAATGTCACGTATTAAAAACAGTACACATAGTTCGCAGTTCGCACTCATCCGTGACTCTTTCTTTCCAGGTACTGAAGTAATCACTGTAAAAAAAATTATGGAATAAAACATAACAGATTTAATAAAATAAACTTTTTAACAGGATGCCTTCCACTTGCTTGAAATAATCCGTCTCTCGTCTTATACTCCTATGAAAGAGACACCAGTAAATCACAAGATCGTTCTCAAATCGATTCCATGCTATTCTCAACCACCCGCTGATCCATTGACACAGCGTAATGATGATAACATTGATTTATTCACCATTTACACTTATTCTCCGCCTTAACTGATCTCGACACCTGATATTACAATTTTTAAAACCCCTAACGACCACCGCGAATATCCTTAAGATTATAATAAAGCGATTTATCGGATCTACCGTTTATTATACTTCGATTTTGTTGTAACGGTAGGCGGTAGCCGGGGCCTGTTTTGAGATCCCTGTCATTTGGACTGAATAAATTGGAATATGAGGCATATAAAAGAAACCTGCAGCTCTATGTGACTCCCTATAGCCAACCTTGCTTATTAAGTTGTGCAAAAAGGACATTGTACTAAAAAGAGGAGGGTGGGGACATTCTGCTCATAATAGACAACGTTAAACTTCTGGTAATCGAAAGCCATACATATGGTAATCTCTTCTTCTTCCTGCCTTTATCCCACATTATATGGGGTTGGTAAAACATGTTCTCCCTTTATACTCTCCTCTGTTAGTCGTCATCTCAACATTCACACCCGTTTTTGCCATATCTTCATCTTTTACGCAATCCATCCATCTTTTTTTGGTATACCTCTACTTCTGTATCCCTCCACTCTGATTTCTATCACTTTCCTTGTTATATGGCATTCTTCCCTGCACATTACATGGCCAAACCACGCTAGTCTGTTACTTTTAAGTTTTTCAATAACTACTTTCACACTTCCTCTAATATACTCATTTCTAATTTTATCCATTTTCGTAACACCACACATCCATCTCAGCATCCTTTCATCCCTCCTCTTTATGGCCCAGCATTTCAATCCATATAATACGACAGGTCTTATTACGGATTTATAAATTTTACCTTTGAGTTTATGTGTCACAAATTGTTCCTGAGACCTGTCGCCATTTCATCCGTCCTGCATTCACTCTATTTTTTACATCTCAGCCCTACTCATATTTAATATAAATATGTTAACCCAATCACCGTAATACCAATAAAGAATGCGAGTATTGATAATGAAGGAGTATATTACCAAACATTAACTATAGTTAATGTTAGAACTAAAAGGTTATGTTTCATTTCGGTCACTTCACAAACTTTCGATTCGAAACTCAAGAAATGTAATATAGCAACACATAGTGAATAGTTCGAGCAAGAAATTTCAAGTTTTGAGTCTCTAAGCAAAGGAATTGTTGATAGAAATTTTATAGAGTAGGTTTCATGTGACGTCCCAACGCAGATGCAAATAGCCTGCGCTAAAGAGTCCACAGTATCCACAGTACACTAAATATGTAGTGAGTTTGGTTTTTTCACCGTAGTGCTAAGTGGGGTCTCTTACAGCCCAGATATAAACAAAAGTATCTTATGTAAATATGTTACACAATAACCGCTAACATTTATTTCCAAGTTTAATCAGAACAAATAATTTATTATAATCATAAGTATTTACAGATAAACAATAATGTCGATTCAGAACGTCTAGGGCAGATAACGCATTTGGACGATTCGTTTATTTTTATCTAAGTCATATACTTGTAACTTAATAAATTGATAAAAAAATAACTTAAAACTCGCGTGTGGTCTAGGATCTGGGTTGTAAATAAAATATTTCTTATAAAAAAGTTTATATCCAATCAATTGCAAGAAGTTCAACTATACAATATACTATTATTACATATTACTGAGAATTTTTGGTAAGAGATGAGATCTTATTAAAAAAAGAAGAATAAGTTCTGCACGTCTGAAAAACTAATATTGGAGATATATTCAAGCCCAACTGCTCAAGCCAACTGGTATCGCGTAAGGGATGACATACCAGGGCAAGGCAGGGTAATATGACAATGAAATAAATACAAATTAAAATTTCATACAGTAATTGGTAAAGTTTAAAAAGTAAGCTGATCAACATCTCATCGATGTGTCACCTTGTCATCTTGCTAATTAACAGAGCAATGTATATTTACAAATAAGTGCATCCGATAACAACTTTCACTTTATCAACGAATAACAAGTTTATCGGGGACAATGCTCTATCGGGTGCAACACTGCATCCAGTTGGATGTAGGGTTGATGAAATTCACCCAAAGAAATAAGTTGGCAATGTCATTATTAAATATACTAAATAACATGACCTACATCAAACAGTAGACTTCAGTAGGCTGATGTTGTTGACAAAATAAAATGCAGAAATGTCTGAGTTACCGGAAAAAAACAGAAATGCTGTCAATACATACCTGAAAACGTTTTTAATAGAATAAAAATAATCTAGTATTGTGGAGGAGCCGAACGCAAATTTTGTTTTAGAATAAATTATGCTTTTGACCAACATAGTACAATACCATATATTTTAAAATTAAATAACAAATAGATCGCATAATACTTCATCACACATTATCTTAATATATACAAATACACAAAATATTTTATCATTTTAATCTCGAAAAGTTGATAATGGTACTAACTAGTACGTACGAGTTGCACAAGGATGACTTGTTGTACCGATATTATTCCTAAATTACTGTCCCATGCATGGTTTCTAAATGTTACCGGAACCAGTAACCATAAAATAATTTCGAATAGATAACTAGGTTTCCTGGTATTCAGAAATTGTTAATATTATAAGAATATTATTTAATGTATATTAATACTCATATGATTTTATTTCACCTCAACAAGAGATTTGTCCACTATAGTTCGTACTTGTGGTAATGTTTTTGGAAAAATAGTCTAGTTAGTCAGTAAATTATTCTTTCCTTATGACTTTTTTATTGCTGACGAACTGCACCAATGGATGTTTACAACGCTAGAGGCACCACGAACACGCTACTGTCCCATAAGGTACAGGACACTGGGTTACTAATTCCGGAACACAACACATGGCGGCAAATTTATAGAACAAGGGTGACACAGACAGGTTTCGATAACTACCACGTAGCTGAATTTGTTTTGTTGCCATTTACGACAGGCCGACCCTGGCCGCAGGGGTTAGTATTCTTACTCCACCCCTGCACGGAGAATGACTTAAAAGTATTCTGAGATTTTAGTATCAAAGGACTATTCTAGGATTTCCTCAGCCCTGCCTATCGAGCGAAAGTGCAGCCGATATCGAACAATGTGACACAGCGATATGGTAACGTGATCGCGGGGTGTTATCAGCGCAGACGTCTTCTACGATTCTCGGGTAAATAGTTTAATAATTATGAAATCATTTCAACAGTAGCTAGAAAATTATTAAAATATATCAATTGCTGTTGTTAAGTAGAAATTTGTGTTTGAAATTCGATTTAACGGCTTAGTAGGTTCAACGACTAAAGAATTGGGTTTCCTTATAAGAGAATATATTCAAATGATCTGTAATTTGTTGTAAGTTATGCATTGTAAGTCAATTTTACATTTTAAATGTTCTCAGTAAACGTTTTCAGTAAATACAGGAATTAACATTAAAAAAATAAATTGTTTAATAAAATATTTTTGCTATAACTATAGTTTTAAACCTTATTTTTCTTTCTATTAACACCTATATGAGTAACAACATATTGAAGATGTAACTTTTTATTTTCTTTAAATACGAACGAAAAATAATTCGCAAAACATATGAAATGCATATATTAATTCCACTAGTAATTTTTTTTTGGAAAAATACAATTTAGGATATAATATCATTATAGAAATGGAACAGTAAAAATCTATGGAAATAAATGAATAATTATTTATATGAAATAGAAGTGAATCTGATATTGTTGAAGTAATTAAAAAAGTATTATAATAAAATTTAATATTTTTTTCATAACTTTAAGAAGTTTATGATTTTATATAAACTATCTGTCTCATTTATGTTTTAAGATGTTATAATTACTAAATATTGAAAAATTTTACAAGCCATGAAGAATTTATGCGAATTACAAGCCATGAATATTCGAAGGAAATAAAACGTGTAATTAATTTAATGATTATGAAAGCAAGTGTTTGTAAAACTTCGTTCACACTGATCATTTATCGTCAGTTGGCACCTGAGGCATTTTATAAATGGCAAAACAAAATCCACAACTGTCATTGCGCCGCCATCCATCCGATGTGCGGCCGAGCGAGTGTTGGCGCGACGGCGGGAAATTAACAAGACACTCGGGACGCATACTAAACACGACATTATGTGTGTGCGCGCCTTTATTCGGATGTAATTCTCAACTATCATTATAATTGCGGCACGCTATGATGGCCGCTTTGACATATTACAGTAGTGATATGAAATGTCACATTATTCTCGAAAAAAATATAATGAAATCTATAAGTTTTTATTGCAAGTAGTACCTGATTAAAAAAGTTTCATAAAACAAAACTATAAATGCTTACTTAATATATTTGAACGATCTTTACCTAGTCAGGTCATAAGTATTGTCACACAGTAAAAACTTTTCTTTTAGAATGCTGGCCACAAAAAAGTTTATTGAATTCGAATTTCGAATTGTTCATGAAAATAAAAATGTATAGAAAGAAGAATTTTACTCATTTTTAAATATGGAGTGGACGCTTAAAGAAGACCGTGTTGCAGTTATTGCGTTGCATCGTTGCAGTTACGCGCCAATTCAAATTTTTAACATACTGAAAATTTTGAATATAACCAAAAGATTCGTTTATCGTACCATCAAACGATACAATGAAGACTCTAGTGTAGATGACAGGTCAAGAAGTGGTCGCCCTCGGTCTGTTAGGACTCCAGCAGTGATAAAAGCTGTGAAGGCACGAATTCAAAGAAATCCCAAACGTAAGCAGAAACTGTTGGCCCTTCAGATGGGGTTAAGCAGAACCACGGTGAAAAGGGTGTTAAATGAAGACTTAGGGCTTCGGGCATATCGAAGAAAAACAGGACATCGTTTGAATGCTCGTCTAATGGACCTGAGACTGGAGAGATGCCGCGCTTTGTTGAAGCGGTACGCGGAAAAAAATATCGGGAAATTCTTTTTTCGGATGAAAAAATGTTTACCGTAGAAGAGAGCTACAACAAACAAAATGATAAGGTGTACGCACACAGTAGTGAAGAAGCGAGCAACCGTATTCCGCGTGTCCAACGAGGTCATTTTCCATCCTCGCTCATGGTATGGTTGGGAGTTTCTTATTGGGGCTTAACAGAGGTACATTTTTGTGAGAAAGGCGTAAAAACGAATGCTGTTGTGTATCAAAATACAGTCCTGACGAACCTTGTGGAACCTGTTTCTCATACCATGTTCAATAACAGGCACTGGGTATTCCAACAAGATTCGGCGCCAGCTCATAAAGCGAAGAGCACACAAGACTGGCTGGCGGCGCGTGAAATCGACTTCATCCGGCACGAAGACTGGCCCTCCTCCAGTCCAGATTTGAATCCGTTAGATTACAAGATATGGCAACACTTGGAGGAAAAGTCGTGCTCAAAGCCTCATCCCAATTTGGAGTCACTCAAGACATCCTTGATTAAGGCAGCCGCCGATATTGACATGGACCTCGTTCGTGTTGCGATAGACGACTGGCCGCGCAGATTGAAGGCCTGTATTCAAAATCACGGAGGTCATTTTGAATAAACTTTAATGTCATAAGAATCTATGTTTTGTTAAGTTCATTTTGGTATATGAATGGTTACATAATGAATAAACTTGTTACAATTATTTTACATTAAACATGTGACAGAATTTATGACCTGACTAGGTATATGCACACAAGAAACAAATTAATACAAAAAGAGACCAAAAAAGGTGCCACAAAAGGCTATATTTAATCAGATTCGTCCATGCTGCTATATTCACTGTCGTCACTGCTATCATCACCTACATTATTTATAAGTTCGTTTTCTAAAATATTATCTATGTTCTTATTTCTTTTATAATCTTCCCTTATTAATTTAACAGTTCCATTCACAACCTTTTCCCACTCTCCTTTAGTCACATGTTCACAAACTTATTCTAATATTTTAAGCATTTTTTTGTGGTAAATGGGGGGTTCTGTATTGTGTCTTGCAGCATATGAGTTGATGATATATGAGATATATGAGTTGTGTGATAAATAAGTACACAAATAATTAATTTTATAAAAATAAATGTTCGCGGGACCCTAATATATAGTTTAGAAATCAATGTAATAAATACATTTTGTGTTTCGATAAATTTTATGACTAACTGCACGTCGCTATTGACAATAAAGAACAGCAATTTTCTCCTTCAAATGTAATAAATTACTAACTAATACGAAACTTCATGAGTGGACAAACGTCCAAACGGCCATCATAGTGAACCGGTAGTATAGAAAACATTTTAAATAAACTGAATAAAAAGGAAATATAATAGCAACGAGCCAAATTTTCTTTAGACATCAATTTCGACATAGGTTTTTTAAGGTGCCAGTACCTTTATGCGGAGAGCAGTGTGTTAGTGTTGCCTATAGCGTCGAAAACGTCTATAGGTGACGGTAACTCCTTGGTATGAAGTGGGCCGTCAGCCTGTCTGCTGTTTCTCATGAAAAAATGTTATTCTTTGTTACGACTTAAAATAAAAACATCCGTAGCGAATAGAAAAAGGATTTATATCAGAAAGCTCGTGACCGGGATTTGAAAAACACGGTCTTCTTCATCGTAATTCCTCAAAAGACTTAAGTAATTTGCCTACGGTCATAATTAGAGAAGGGTGTGCCGAAGACACCACTTTTCTAAGCGAAACTTAGTTCATAACTAGAACGCGATGACCAACGCATGCCTGCGGATGTTTGTGTATAATATTTATATACATATATAATTCTTATGTGCGTGTGTATGTTACTGAACTCTTCCTAAAAGGCTGGACCGATTTTGTTGAATTGTTTTATACATGTTCAAGTGGATTCGAGAATGGTTTAGATTTGCAATTGAACCCCATAGGTGGCGCTACGATCGAGTTCTGGGATTATTATTTTTCGCATATCAGTATATAACCCCAAACTTTTAAACGGTTCATTTTCTTTTATCTATGGCAGAACAACGTCTGCCAGGTTAGCTAGTATATTATATATTTATTTCGAAATTAGTACAAAAGTAGTATGTATATCAGTTGTCTAGTACCTATAAAACAAGCACCCTACTTTAGGACTGGATGCCGCCGTGTGTATTGCACACATGCACAGCATATTTATATTTTTAATTATTAGAGACCAATTTTAATTAAAGAATAGGTTAACAAACGAAAACAAAGCAGCCGCAAAAAAAACTCAACGCTTCCCTTAAAAGTTCGCCACATGCAGCTCAATGGTTGAATGGTGCACGATAGCCCACTTCGCCTGCTTAAGCCCCGCTAAACCATTGTCCGCGCAACGACACATTATGCGCGCATTTCAATTGTCCGAGCAGATTAAAAAGTTTCCGTGTGTGGCGTCTACTTTGCTTGGATTATTGATTTTTCAAGTGGGAACCAAATGTGAGATAATGTACGTGTGAAATTATAAGAATATGATTACCTCATCACTTATCTAAAGATATTTAAAGGTAGCAATACAAATTGATTTTCTTCGCAGTGTTGGCGCCTTTTTATGGCGTAGATTGGTACTAGGTTTTTAATGGGTAAACTCTGACAGCATTTCACTAGTGCCCTTTAAGGGCGCTAGCTGCCAGGGGAGTCCCACATAACTATCGCCGAACCACTCCCCGGCGAGGTATCCCCACATCACTTGTATTGTGTTCCCCCTACGCGGACGGCGTCTTAGCGGTGCCCCTGGCGTCGTAAACATCCACAGTCGACCACTCTCTTTCTGGAGTCCCTCATGTCTGAGGATCGTGGTCAGCACCAAGGTTGCATCGGGAGCGTATGATTTGTCACCACCGGTTTCTGTCCAGCGCATCTCCTACGACCGTGTAGAATTTGGATGACGACGAGTCATTCACGACCAACCGAACGACTGCGAGATCTAGTACCTTCGGTGTTTCCAACTGCAATTAGTTTTTCCAAATACTCGTCGCCTCTGCGCGTCACAGACGATAGCTTATTTTAATGCTGTAGGACAGCAGACAGGCTGATGGCCCGCTTAGGATTTAGCAGTTACCGTCGCCTATGGATGTTTGCAACGCCGGTGGCATCGCGAACACGCTGTTGTCCCATAAGGGTACAGGAACTTGGGTCTCTAATGCCGAAACACAACATAAGGTTGTTATGGCGGCATACTTAAGACCAAACGTGGTCGCCATCCAGACGGGCTTGAGGCCCTACCACGTAGCTAGGGTGGGTTGTTTTGTCGCCTTATACCACAGGCCGACCCCGGCCGCAGAGGTTAGTATTCTTTCTCCGCCCCTACACGGATAAGCTGCTCGTATTATTAAGTAGTCCGTCAACTTTTGATGTTCGACAACAACAATAACATTTCGAGTAACTTTTCGATTAGTTTTTAAAGGGAAAACTAGTTTACGATTCGAAATTTACAATGACATACAATACAGGATGTTATAATAAATAAATAAATATACTGGGACAATTTCACACAGCGCCATTTAGACTTTATTATATATAAACATCCAGATACGAGACGGGAATATTTGGAAATCTTTTTTTTTAATAAAAACAGTTTCTCCGTGCAGGGGAGGAGTAAGAATACTAACCCCTGCGGCCGGGCCCGGCCTGTTGTAAAAGGCGACAAACCAACCCACCCTGCATGGTAAGGCCTCAAGCCCATCTGGATGGCAACCACCCTTGGACTAATTATGCGGCCATAATAACCTTCTGTTCCGGCATTAGTGACCCAGGTTCCTATACCTTTGTGGGACAGCAGCGTGTTTGCTGTGCCCCTAGCATCGCAAACATCCATAGTTCACGGTAACTGCTTACTGTCAAGTGGGCCGTCAGCCTGTTCTTCAACAAAAATAAAACATTATAAATAATTTTAATATGTATCAATCAGCATGCATTCATATACAATACAATTGCTTCATAAATTTATATTTGATTGAAATCATTTACAAAAGGAAATAAATAATTTTTGGAGTTTACTCCTTAGGAATCGATTTTCATATATAAGGCGCCCGGTATGAGAAAAACGTGAGAGTAAAATCTACTAATGAATGACCTCGTTACGTTTTTGGTGCGCGTGCACTGGAAACACACTAAACAAAACAAAACGATGTATCTCTCAAGGCAAAAATTACTTTATTTATTACAACTTAAGGTTGATTTCACGTTAAATTTTGTTTAACATATGTCTTTTCATTTGTAAGTGACAAGAGTAATTTATTGCTTTGCTCATTTTAAATGACGAATGATCGTAAGTATTAGATAATGATTTGGAGATTTGTGACTTTATTACTAGGTGCCATAGTTGTAATTAGGTTGAACTTAAAACTGTTTGAAAACTTTTTTTTATATATCTATATATATATATATATATATATATATATATATATATATATATATATATATATATATATATATATATATATATATATATATATATATATATATATATATATATATATATATATATATATATATATATATATTTTGCGTATGTTTAGACAATCGTACTTAAGCAGTAAACTCCATTCGTGCGTCGAAGCTGACACACACAGTTTTTTTAAGGAAATAGCAAAAAGGTTAATCGACATCACAGGAGACCGAAGAGCTGGCTGGCAGCTACCTCGGACTAAGAATTAGTCTAACTATTAAAAGGGGGAACGCTGCCAGTATCTTCGGTACCTTGCCTAAAGGGACTCCTTTTAATATTATATTTTAGTTATTTTATTATATTTTTTAAGGTTTTTAGTTTTAGGTTCATTGTTCTAGTATATATTTCATACTATGTATATTTTATTTATTTGTATAGACTTAATCTTTAATTTCCTATTTATGTTATTATTATAAGTGCTTGTGTTTGTCCTATATAATAAACATTTACTTTCTATTCTTCAGATAATTCCAATAACAATATTACTTCAATTATTTACGTACTTAGAACATACTTACGTGATGTTGGAAACAAGGTGGTTAAACTTACCTGTAACAAAAGAATACATTTATTTAATAAAATGATAGAGGTCTGCAGTTGTGTGTGCATCATGACAATACTACTGGATGGATTTCAATGAAATTTTCTAAGTTTTATTTCTCAGACACGCCGCTTATGTAAAAAAATGCGATATTTTCATTTAGTTGTTAAATTTTTAAGAAACAAAGATTTTAATTTAAAAGCCTAAGTCATTCTCCAAGGTCCAATCTGTCTCTATACAAAAAATCTTCAAAATTGGTGTAACGGTTTAGGCGTGATAACGTGACAGACAGACAGAGAAATACTTCAACATTATTAGTATGGATTATACTGAAGATAACCCTTCCCATATTTTTTTTATTTTCATCATCTCATTTTTATAAAAGGATTAAATTCAAATCTACAATCAGAGGTGAGGAAAATATATGAGAGGATCCTCGCAGACTGCCTCGTCCGGCACCTAGAGACGGAGGGCCGAACCTGGCCGACGAGCAGTTTGGCGGCTAGGCAAACTAGGCGGCTAATGCAAAACATTTTGAAGTTTTACAGTGATGCTGTTCAAACTGATGTAGAAAAATGGCAAATTAACTGAGTGGCTATGATGAAACCTTGGATTATAGAGGTATATATGGACTTTGAAAAAAGAATCTCTATAAACTTAAAAATTAAATGAATTAAGGTCGAATTTCGGCCCCTGCGCGACCACTAGTAATAAATAAATTCTTGTAATTAGACTAAGTGTCTATAAAAATAATTATACCAAAGTTAAATCAACAACAAAAATCTACTTTTAATTACGATGTTTTTTCCAAAGTGTTAGGAAAAAAAGCATTAACGAAAATGGAATTCTCCTGGAATGGAATTAGGGATGAAATATACCTCGTTTTCGTTGACGTTTTTCCAATTAGCTTTAATTATATTTTTACTATGGTTACTTTTTTAATGTGCAAGGAAAGAAATTAAGTTCACAACTCGAGTCGTTATTGTGTTTGCATGATATGATAACCACGATATCGTTCGTTTAAGCATTAGTAGAGAGCTAATATTAAAAATAAGCTGCTGAACAGGATTATCGGATAAGGAAACTCGAATAGATAAAATTTTAAAAATCATATAAGAATTAAATTTTAGTAGCTATTATTAGCTCTTAGGGCGCCTTCAAATTAGCCGCAAAGTGTCGCGCTGCAGCAGCGCGGCTGCAGCGCTGCGGCCGCGCTGTTTTCTTAATCCATATAAATCAAAAACGCACGACTGCAGCGCTGCAGCCGCGCTGCGGCCACGCATCAGTTCTAGTGATGTGAATGGATTACAATTTTCAACACCGGTATGTACTGATCATTTTGAAAATAAACCGGTTTTCTTTAGGGTTTTTTAAAAACCAAAATACACTACTATAATATAATCACAAGAATGTTGTTTATTTTTTTTTAATAATCGCATTAATTGTACATAAGAAATAATCATCAAACGGACAGAATATGCAACCAAAAAATTTTTTCATCTGTTGCTAATAAATCATAATTCTGATTTACAAAATTTATAATTGATTTAGATATCACTTTAGGCATTTTTCGCAAAAAATATGACGAGAAAAATCATAACACTAAGAGCAGTGTTTCTTCGTCTGAGTCCATCGTGTATACAACACTATGATACTCGAACCAAGCGACAGCAGCGCGGCCGCAGCGCTGCAGCCGCGCTGCTGCAGCGCGACACTGCGGCTAATTTGAAGGCGCCCTTATAGAACGTAAGAGCGGTAGCCATATTTATATACATATAATTTTACGTGGGTGTTTTTTTTAGAAAAAGGAAGTGTAAAGAAATGTCAACTGCAGAATACAACTCTACGACAGATCTCAACAATCTCAGATCTGAAAGTGTAAGTTACAAAGCAATTAGAATGAAACACTTGAAAGATAAAGTGGATTTTCAAACGCATATTCGCAAAAATAATAAACTGTTATAGTAAATATAACAAATAGGATAGGTACTTCGTTGAAGCCCTCCGAAGGCAGGACTGGGTCGAATTTCCGTTCCGGACTCACCGGATCTAACATCATGTTTACAAATCGGATCGACGACATGCTTGCGAGAATTTTAATCAAGTACCCTCTTTTTAGATGTTGATAGGGACCAAACTTAAAATCATTCACAGATGGTGTTCAAATCTTTGAATTGCAACCTTAGTATAGTTAGCAATGACTATATATCATGAAGATAATTTAAAGACTTGCGCCGATGTCGACGACATCTGCTAGTCAACTGGCAATCAACATGCGATTCTTTAGCGCAGACTTTTCCTTGCTATGTTAGGGTTCGAAGTACACTGATAATAAGTAAAATTTTTCTTCGAATTATATCTTGGTTGCAAATGACGCTTTTACAAACAAACCACTTCCTTTTTCTTCTTTCGTTTCAAAATCTGGACCACTTTTTAACAAAATAATTGTAAAAATACATTAAAAAAATATGTAATCAATTTTATTTAATATTTTCGTAAAAATAAGTTTCCCTATTACATCTTAGCTGTATGTACAGTGGCGCTGTATATTGTCACATCCTATAGTAAAATGCCATCCATGTATCTAAACTAAATAATTAAATGATTTTATACATTGCGTCCAGAAATTTATTAAAACAACTGAAGTATTGACAATTATATTACCATAAAACTACACTTTGACTAAAAGTTTCTGTAAATAATATCAAAATAAGCCAAAGTATGAATTTGCCGAATGAAATTAATAAAAATTTGAACATGATTAAATGAACCAAATCACCCATAGTCAATAAAGCAGCACCTCATTATCCGTTAAGGCGTCAATCGAGAGCCTTAACCGACTGTGAAAAATGAAACATAATGTATAAATCCGTAATTTATATGCGACGTCGTGGGCCCCGGACGCTCGCACTACGTTCATCCATAGGGCTGGCATATGTGCATTACAGTTTTAATTTTACTAGCAAAAATATTTCGCTATTTTTGATAACATTTTAATATTAGTCCGTTATGGAGTGTTGCTTACTAATAAAACGAACAATCAATTAATTTATTTTTTAATGAAGTTTTAGTAACGATATTGTAAGATTTTAGCTGGCCTAGACCACAAGACTTGTAATTTATCATGTGTATTTACTTTTCATGGGCATTTTGTCTTGTATTCAGATAGCTGATTATATTTTTACAAATAAATAACCAGATACGTGGTATTGTGTTCCTATGGGTGCCTCAACAATGTCTTCGTATACACTCCCGATGTTATCTGTAGGCCGCTCACCCTCGACAGTGGCTTTCGTGTCTTGACAGTGTCAGTGACATCTTCAAAACTATATATAGTAAATAGAAACACGAGACAAAATTACCAAATTAAGCTTGCGCATCTTGATCGCTACACCTGGGTGCTATTTAGTAAGCCTAATAGTTATTATTGCTGCCAACAACATCCCAAGATAATTAGCTATATATAACTGGAAAAATAATGTATCTATAATTAGTTTAAAAAGTTAGCTTTGTAATTGGCACCCCTGAAAGTCCCGCCCAATTTATTTCTTAATAGCATGTCGCGCCCGCTGCGGCTGTGCCACTTCGCAGAGAACACTAATTTGTTTACGCATCGAACGCTGCCGAGGAATTCCGTCATGAGCTTAATGACAGCCCTAAGCGGATCATGTTTTGGAATAATTACGACTTTATCTGCAAAATGAAACTTAAGATAATGCTTCTAAGTCCGTTTTATATTAATATTAATGCTTAATGAATGTTTTATTTAATGAGCTGATAGTGCTTAAAGCGGTAGGAAGTAGATGCCAAATCTCGATAACTCCACTTAAATTAAATGGCAGTCCACTGACACTTGTGCACAGGTTTAAATATCTTGATCATTGAGTAACCGAAGATATGAGAGACTATACTGACATTGAAAGGGAGCGCAGAGCCCTGGCGATACCGTGTAATATGCTGGTTCGAAGGTTTGCACGTTATAGTGATGAAGATTAGATTGTTTAAGGCCTTCTGCCTGGTTTTCTACACGTGCAGTCTTTGGACAGACTAGACACAGGAGGCTGTCAGTGCTCTGCGAGTCCAATACAATAATGGGTTCAGGATGT
The DNA here is from genome assembly GCA_963693495.1 of Malacosoma neustria. Taxonomy (NCBI): domain Eukaryota; kingdom Metazoa; phylum Arthropoda; class Insecta; order Lepidoptera; family Lasiocampidae; genus Malacosoma; species Malacosoma neustria. The sequence goes on along the minus strand of OY856375.1, from coordinate 21,108,080 downwards.
TGATGGGGCTGCCTCACTTCTGCGCCGAGTGCGGGGCGATACCAATATCATCCTGAGCACCATTGCAAAACGATTCGACTTCCCTACACCCACATTATGTGTGCGAAACTGTTTGACGCACAGAAAAATTGTGACGAAATTTTGACGATTTTACTAACATTAAATCTAAATACACACATTGATTGATTTAAATAAAATTATTATTATTATTAGTACTTCTTCACAACGTGAAAACTTTCATCGCAGGGCTTTCCACGAACATTCAATCGACAGATTCATACAATCAGTCCAAAGTCCAAACCCGTCTGGATGGCAAACTTCCTTGATTGAATAGCCTCATACATATAACAGCGTGTTCACAGTACAGTAATTGCTTATTACCGTCAGCCTGTCTGCTGTTTCTCAACAGTAAAAAAAATAAGGACTACATGAGTCGGTTTTTATAAAGTAAAATCTCGATTATAAACCTAAATTTCGCTTCGCTGCACAGGATTTGATTTCCGACTTTAACTTGTCCACTTCGCATAGTTTTCAGCAATCCTGGTAGTGAGTCTTGCCAGTTACCACAATCTTTAGCTCATTGTGTACATCATCACATTAACCAATATGCGATTTCTATTTAAAACTCATTTATACCATATAATAGTATAAATGATCACGATTTTACTGAGACATACATATTTTATACAAATATTTTTATAATATCAAAATTACTGATATATTTCTATTCACATAATCAAATATTAAAGTCCAATGAAAGAGAAGCAATATTTATTATTCTAAAGCGTTATTAATATATCACAAATCAAAACAAAATGGCAATCGACTGTAGGCGTGGCTAGACCGAGGCCAGACCCATAAGCATGCGGTATGTGCACACGCAGCTATTCAACCACTGTACGGGATAAGTACGACATCTATGGAATGTTGCAAAAAACGTGTTGATTTCCCGGAAAACAACAACTCGCCGCATTATAATTTATTTTTATGTAAAATTTTGTATCAATTCTTATGTCCAATCTTGAGTCAACTTCAAGTGAAGCTGATCGCTTTCTTTCCAGACCGAAAAACAGAGTATTTCTAGAAAGACGTAAAAGGCAATAAACGGGTATTCCTACTTAAGATTGTAAGATCCAGATAGTAGTCAAAAAATGAACATCAGGCTCGAAAGGATTAGAACTGGCTATAGCCAGGTTGTATATACATATATTTACAACTTGAAGGATGATAAAGATTTATCTATTATTCCCGAAGGCTCTAATTTCTTGGCCGCAATATTGCTTTACAGGGTTTTTGGAAAATATTTTTAATCCATATGTTCAGATGGAAGTTAGTCTAAAGAAAAACCCATGTCTGACTTTCAGTCTTTCTTAGCAAACATCAGCAGACAGCTTTAAATTATCTGTTTTAATCTTTTAACGTATTTGGAACATGTTTAATCCAGACGTGCAAAAAGCAAAAACAATAGATGTGAGATAAATTCGGACCAAACCACATCAGGTCTTGTTAATTAATCAGTGATGGAAATCAAGGGGGTTATGCCGAGTGAACACGCAAAGTTAGGCATTAGCAAGAACTTAGATAAGTTTGAGTTAATTTATTTAATAAAATATGTGCTTTATTAATTTTGAATGAAGCGGATATCCGATTTTAGATATTATAGTTCCTATTCCAGAAGTTTTAAATTTATTATATTATTTTATAACAGGCCATAAAGTCCCATTGATGACCTCAGGCCTTTTAGGCCAGGCACACAAACAAGAGAGGGGTACTCATGCAAACGGGTTTGAAGCCCTACCACCTAGCTGAGGTTGTATTGTCGCCTTTTATGACTGACCACCCCCAGCCGCAGGGGTTTATAATACACTGCCGCTGAACGCAGTTTATGACACAGACGACAAAAACCAAATTTCAGAGTTGTAGGGTCACAAAATCGTTCTTCTCAAAAGACTACGAAGCTAACATGTAATCACTAGGACTGTTCAAACCTAAACTTAACCAATTAGTTTACTTTTCTAAAAAATAAACAATCATGTAAAGTGACAAACAACAAACGCGTACTGATAAAAACAGGAAAACTTACGCTTATATTCATAATTAAAGGAATCGGGCACACTGCTAACGGAAATATAGGCCAGTAACCACAAAAGCAAATATATATGTAAAGGGTCTTTCAACAAGGACGGGTCGATGTTGACAGTTTGTGGCGGCCATGTTGTTTTGGCGGCATCTGTCAAATGCGTTATTATTTCTTCAGTTACTGATGCCAAATCACCATGGCAAGTTACACGATTGAGCAGCACGTCCAAATGATAAAACTTTATTATCAAAATGAGTGTTCGTTAGTGCAAACGTTGCGCGCATTAAGTCCATTTTACGGCAGATGCGATGGCCCTTCAAAGTCGACTCTCCAACGTTTGGTGACCAAATTCGAGACAACTGGTTCGAGAATAAATCACATGTGTTATATTTTCAAAGTTCCAGCAATATTAACTACCTAGAAAATCGATGAACAGGATCAAAAGCAAAATAATTTATTTCAATATAAGATTTTACAGATTGCTTTTTGAATGTCAACACTCTAATTTTTGTATTGCTGAGGAACATCAGACAATTATAATATTTTTTTTAAGCTATTGCATAGCTTTTATCGCGGACTTTGAGCGCGGCGACCGAATCAAGAAATTCCGTAACAAATAAAACTTAACACCCCCCACTCCGCCTACCATGTAACTCGGCCGAGCGTTCGCTTAACGTGTATGTATATGGTATCACTGTACGTAGGGATGGGCGATATTGAAAAACATTTTAGGCAACTTATGCAATTATAATTATTTAGTTATTTTTTATTTATGCAGTAATTATTTTCTTTGATATTAATTTAAGTTACACTTTTTGAATGTACACCTATGTATACATATATACCTACATGTATATTTACGGGGCGCACGTGCGGTGAGTGTGGTAGGGATGGGCGATATTTATCGATATTTACTATCAATGTTTTTTTTTCTAAAGTATCGATGTTTTCTAGCGATATTTTTGGACAAGATATATCGATACTCGATAATAAAAACATCGATATCGTAACATCGATAGTTTTAGTTTTTTATTATCGAATATCGATATATCTTGTCCAAAAAATATCGATAGAATACATCGATACTTTTTTTCTAAGGTATCGATGTTTTCTATCGATATTTTTTGGACAAGATATATCGATACTCAATAATAAAAACATCAATATCGTAACATCGATAGTTTTAGTTCTTTATTATCGAGTATCGATATATCTTGTCCAAAAAATATCGATAGAAAACATCGATACTTTAGAAAAAAAATTACTGCATAAATAAAAAAAAATAATAATTATAATTACTGATTTGTATATTTGCGAAATTTTTTGAAAAAATATTACTACGGAGAATTAAACGCATACCTTAAAAATTTAATATTTTATGTCGAGAGCAAAGAGGGTTTCGTCAAGGTAAAATCATAAATATGGTCATTTTTGATTTCATTAAAGGTTTTATGACATATGTGGATAAAAAAATCCTGTTTCTGCGGTTTATTTTGATGTGAGTCAAGCGTTTGACTGCATAGATCATAACATATTATTGGAAAAGCTTGAAGCGTATGGGCTAAGAGGAAATATATTAGAATTGATCCGATCTTAAATAAGTGGCAGACAGCAAATAACGTGTATTTCAAGACTTGACCCCGTCACCAAATGCGAGGAAATTTTTGCTTCAAAAAAGCGATATGCCAAACACGGAGTGCCACAAGGAAGTGTTAGGACCTCTTTTGTTTATTTTATATATAAATGACCTACCAAAGTGTATTGTATATCCTATGACATTATTCGCTGACGATAGTACTTTGATAATTCCTTGTAATGATATAAATATGTGTAAAAGTGACATTAATAATTCTCTTCATTCAGTAATATCTTGGTTGAATAATAATAATTTAAAAATTAATATTAGTAAAACAAAAATAACGCACTTCACACAGAGACCCCAAAATGTTAATATTAAGGTAGAATATGATAATAATGTTGTAGATAATGTAGAATCGACTAAATTTCTAGGATTAATGATTGACAATAAACTGAATTGGAAAAATCAAATTGCCGAATTAAATAAGAAAATAAGTAAATCATCTTATGCATTATATAAACTAGCACACCATGTCAACCTAAAAGCCTTATTGATAGCCTACTATGGACTTGTCGAGTCTGTGTTAAGGTATGGAATAATATTTTGGGGAAATTCGACTAATGTGAACATGACCTTTTTGATGCAAAAACGTTGTATATTAGCAATGTTTCAACTAGATAGAACTGAGAGTTGTATACCATTTTTTGTGAAGCACAATATTCTAACGCTTCCATCGTTATATATTATGGAAGTAGCAATGTTTGTACGGCATAACCCACATCTATTCGAACACATGTCAGATAGGTTAATACGAAACCGGAGGGATAATGATCGGCTTTGTGCGGTGAGTTGCAATACAGCACTGTTGCGTAAGAGTATTATATCTATGGCACTAAAAATTTATAATAAAATCCCTAAAAATATAAAATTACTGAATATAACCTCATTAAAAATACAATTAAAAAAGTTTTTAATAAATAAGTGCTATTATAGCGTAAAAGATTACATAAATGATATTATTTCTAATTAAATTTACATGTAAATTAATGTCTACAATGCGGAAATATTATAAATCATAACTGACAAATATTAATAATTAATAAACAAAAAATAAAATAATACTTTAATAATGTTATAATTTAATTTAAAATATGTAAGCGCTCATCTATTCATGTCGACATAATTTAGTATTATTATCAATATTTATATGTATACACAATAAAAAATATATCTTTTAGACATGGTATTATATAAGGGTCTTTTGTTCTTTTATTTTAATTTTTTGTTTCTTAACGGTTTCACGAATCAAAATTCATATGTTATGTTTTTTGTTTTCATGTTTAGTTGCTATCATTGCTTAAATATGTGATAAAAATTGGGATCTTATAGGGCAGCAGAAAAGGCCTACTCATTTAAATTTTGCATGGCAAACTTGGCATAACATGTCGGCTAATTACTATATATTTTCTAACCAAATGCAATGTAGTATATGTATAAAATGTTGTCATTGTATTGTAAACATGTTTAGCAAATAAAATATATTATTTTATTATTATTATTGCATAAGTTGATTAAAATGCTATGCAATAACTTTATTTTTTTGTATATATTTTTGCGATCTGTTTCATTGTTAACATACAGCAATTAGGTATATTTAATATCTTGGAGGGCGATCTGTCCAGTGACATTTGCCCTTTATTGCAAGTGGTACTTATGTAGGTAGGTCTATTTTACAAGTTATAAATCATTAGGTGACTTTCTTTTCAGCCTTTTGAAAGCTGTATTGATATTCATCAGTCCCGGTGCTAATACATTTGGATGGTGGTCCAATATAATTCTGTTAGCAAAAACAATTTGTTTGCGACGCTAGGGGCACCGCGAACACGCTGCTGTCCCATAGAGGTACAGAAACCCGAGTCACTAATACCGGATTAGAATATAAGGTTATAATGGCGATATTTAGGACCAAGGGTGGTTGCTAGCCAGTCCGTATAGAAGCTTCGCTTCAAAACAATATAGGTCTGAAAGTTTATTTTTAGTTTTAGTACGACAGTGGCTTCCATCGCCTTCTTGTTTTTAATGTTGGTAAGATTCTTAAGTATAAGTTTTTGAGTCACCATCAGGTCTTATGACCCTCAGCAGATTGTTATGCCTTAACTACACTCTAAAAGATTTGAAGATCCAGGGAAAGCAGCTAGTATTTGTCCAGCTTTGAACTGTAAATGCAATATCTTGTATTTTTTTATAACTAGAGTTCAGCAGAGAGGCAAACGGCCCGCAATACCAACGCGCTGCCGGCCTCAAAGAAATTTTATGACGCCTTTTTTTGAAGAATCCCATATCGTACCGCGCTGAAAAAGCTTCAGCCGGAAGCTCATTCCCAATCCTGAGAGTACGCAATATATATATATATATATATATATATATATATATATATATATATATATATATATATATATATATATATATATATATATATATATTTTGAAGGGACAAACGAAACAAGTCATACTCAATCTAAACCATTCTCGAATCCACTTGAACATCTACAAAAAATTTCAGTAAATAAATTCAGCCGTTTAAGAGTAGTTAGTAATAGATATATTACTACTGCTGTATATATATATATATATAATATATATATATATATATATATATATATATATATATATATATATATATATATATATATATATATATATATAGATTGGTTTATAAATTTACCGCTTTGAATACGACACTATCTTAAGGATAATGTGTCGAATTTAACGGGATATTGTGCCATAAAACACAATTAAAATCGATAAAGCTGTTTGCATATGTTCAATATATTTCCTCACATTGATATTGTAATGGATACTGAATCCATTATAATTATCAATCATGCACAAAAGCGTTTAATCGCTGTCCGTATACAGTAAAATCATTCTAGAAAGGTAAAACTTAGAAACCTAAACTTCTTTGAATGATTACAGAACGTCGAAACGATGCAGATTAAAAACACTATAGACGTTGAATTCAAAATTAACGTAGATAAAATAGTGGAAAATGAAAAGCTAATAGCTTAAAATGTGATCTCTTAGTTTTCCTCATTCTCACTGGTGCCAAGGAATCGTGCGTCGTGTCTTACAATTTAAGACAGTCCATCGCCAAGGGACAATTTGACAAAAACCATGATTCCTGGGTATCTACGATAGCTACTTAAAATTGAATACGGAGTGCTAATTTTATCAACGCTTTAATCAAGAAGTTCTAGCAAACGGAAGCAACAAAAATTAATAAACAAACTGGTATTTTCATAAAGAATTATCCAAAACCATCTACTTACGTGTAAACATTTGGTAGCTCTATTATGCCAAGAACTAGTCTGCGAAGAATTTAGCATCTGAACCTCAAACTCCACATATAAGCTTCAAATTTTCGATCCGTGTAGGGACGCAGAAAGAATACTAACTTCTGCGGCCGGTGTCGGCCTAGCTAGGTGGTAGGGCCTCAAGCCCATCTGGATGGCGACCACCTTTGGTCTTAAGTATGCCGCCATAATAACCTTGTGTTGTGTTCCGGCATTAGTGACCCAAGTTCCTGTACCCTTATGGGACAGCAGCGTGTTCGCGATGCCACTGGCGTTGCAAACACCCAAAGGCGATGGTAACTGCTAAGTTCTAAGCGGGCCGTCAACCTGTCTGCTGACCTACAGCAAAAAAAAATGCCTAAAAGATGAAACCATACGATCAGATTGAATTAAAGTTGACGGCCTCCGCGGCGTAATGACTTACGTACTTCGGTACGCTTGCGGAGGTAACTAATTCGATTCCCGTCTCACGCACAATTATTATTATTTTTAAAATTTTTGTGTGTGTACTGTTGTAAAATAAACTGATTACTTTCTATTCTTTTTATAATATGCATTTATTTACAAAAGTATAGATGCAGTACTATTATCTATATATATATATATATATATATATATATATATATATATATATATATATATATATATATATATATATATATATATATATATATATATATATATATATATATATATATGCTTAATTATTTTTTGTAGGTCGGTTTGCCAATCGGCAAAGGCCTCCTCCAACCTTTTCCATTCCTGTCTTTCTTGAGCCACTCTATTCCACGTTACTCCTGCTACTTGCCTAATGTCATCATTCCACCTTTTCTGTGGTCTGCCCCTTTTCATTTTCCCTTCTCTAAATTTTATTATAATAACTAAATAAATATTCATCAATCATTTGAAATTTATCATACTCAGAAGAGGGGGGGCCTTTCTTAGTTTTTGTGACGAAATATTTCTAGTGGGATCACATAAATTGTGACACAACGTGACAATAGGGGGGGTTAAACAGCTGATTTTGGGGTGACGTATTTTATGAACGGCTCCTTCTCTGTTGGCCTTGTGATCTAAACATTCACATCTTTTTCACAATATCATCTTGTCAACATTGTAAAACCTCCAATCATTCTAATCATTATTAGATATAAATAAGCTTTTCAAAAGAACCATGAACTCAAAATGGCCCATCAACTAACTGCACGTCTCGTCAGCGCAAAATAAAAGCACAGCACATTGTTCTCCCACAGGCAGATGCATCTCGTTATTTAGTTAGCAGATCACCATTGTTACTTAGGAGAAACCACGAAAAAAGCATGGGCGGGGCCACTATCGCAACTTGCATCGCCTCGATGAAACATGCTTGGTATCATGATACATGCCTTGCAACACTCGTGGAAAACTCAAGAAATTTAAACCATCAACCTATCACATAAGGTGCATTTAACTTCAACACGATATCCGTGAGCTTATTAAAGAAAATTAAATTTGCAGCCACGCGAATTTAAAACGAAATCTCCCGACGCCCAAGCAGTCTTATGCTGTATATATGTTTAATAATCGACCTTAATACTGTTAAGTTTGTACGTTCGATACTTAACAAATTCATGCAGTTTCTGATACGTTTTTAAAGGCTGATTTTCCTTAAAGTTCAAACGAATTTAAGACCCTTCGGTAAGGATTGATCGATGTTTATATAGCTATATTTATATAAAGTGGATTATAGATAAGAAACGAGCGTTTTCATTTTATTACCAAATTACCGATGGTGAGATTGGAGTGAGGTCGATTGTGGAGCCCCCTATCTGCTATATTTGCCAACAGGTAATTGTCTTATTGCTTATTTTGTGTCGACATTCCAACACTTGCTCTACCGTGTTACAGTATTTTTTTATTTATATTTGGTTACAATCATCTTTCTTTAAATATGACTAGTGAAAAAGTGGACTAGTGGTAGTTTTAGATCTTATTAATAATTAAGATAGACGAAAATTGATTATTGAGGAATATTTTCAAGCTCACATAAAACATTTATTTCTTACAATATATATAAATTATATATTGTAAGAATTATAAAAAATATAACAAATTGCAACTGTAGTAAACTTACAAATTAATATATAAAGATTCTTTGATTTTCTCTATGCATGGAGTAAAAATACTAACATCTGCGGCCGGAGTCGGCCTGTCGTAAAACGCGACGAAACAACCCTAGTTACGTGGTAAGGCCCCAAGCCCGCATGGATAGCAACCAGCCTTGGTCTATAAGTGAAGATTCCACGGGAAAAACAATGAATGCCAAAAAATTAAAAATAAGAGAAAATCAATTATTTGTAGTTTCAAAGTCTGTATTTCTTACATTTTATGTTCTCTTGTACAAATATTGAAACAAGTCATTACTATATAAACATTTCTTTAATGTTACTTAAAAAATATACTCTAGTTTTATATTTTAGTAATTATTGCAAAAAGTCTGAAACTTGTGACTATAATCCTTAGCATAAACCATCTATGTCATTAACATTCCTGGTTTATGCATCACATTGACATTCATTATTACAAGACAATTTTTAAACAAACACAATAAAGACAAACTGTCAAGCAACTTGCTCTTGTGCATGAGAAAATATGCAAATTTAATCATATTGTAATTTTTTTTATTCATGTAGGACAGCAGACAGGCTGACGGCCCGCTTAGAATTCAGCAGTTACCGTCGTCTATGGGTATTTGCAACGCCAGTGGCATCGCGAACACGCTGTTGCCCCATAAGGGTACAGGAACTTGGGTCACTAATGCCGGAACACAATACAAGGTTATTATGGCGGCATACTTAAGACCAAAGGTGGTCACCATCCAGACGGACTTGAGGCTCTACCACGAAGCTAGGGTGGGTTGGTTTGTCGGCTTTTACGACTGGCCGATCCCAGCCGCAGAGGTTAGTATTCTTTCTCCGCCCCTGCACGGATGGAAATTTATTTTGGGCTCCCGCAGAGTCACAAAATATAGATAAGTGTTTTACACTCTTTTCCAAACAAAGAATGATGAAGTAATGCAGAAACTTCGTGACAAATAGCGTTTCCTACGATTTTTACAATGTAAGAATAGGAACTAGTCGTATTGTTTGCTTTCGTCAAATTGACAACGACGATTTTTGACGTTCGGCGCGCGGACATTCCTGTTTATTGCGTTGGATGAACAGATATAAATTGAACTATTACAGCGGACTCTGATGGTTTTACCTAATTCTGATGAATGTATTAAAACAATACACGATTAAGCCAATAGATGGCATTAAAATGTTAGTTTCACAAAAAAGTGACATTCATTGTTTTTTCCCGTGGAGTCTTCAAGTATGCCGCCATCATAACCTTGTTATGTTCCGGCATTAGTGATCCAGGTTTCTGTACTCCTATGGGATAGTAGCGTGTTTGTTTGCTCCAAGCTTCGCAAGCATCCATAGTCGACTGCAACAGCCTATTAAGCAGGCCGCCAGCCTATCTGCAACACTAAATGTGGTTGACACTTCTCGAATAAAACAATTAACTAGTAGAATTAGACATTCTAAATACTAGGAGTGTTCAATAAAAAATGATAATGAGTATGACGGAATTATCTTTTATTAAATGTTATTTTATTTTTCGACGATACTTTGTATATCTTTTTGTCTTTTTGCTAAAGGTAAAATTCTATTTAAAAAAATATGTTTAAAAATCGTGTACCACGGCGACTACTGCGTCTTCATCTTCAAATTTATGGCCTTCAAATTATTTATAGATAACCACGGAAATAGGTAGAAATTACTAGGAGCTAGGTCCGGTGAATATGGTGCTTCTTGAATGGCATCTATTGCAACTCTGGACTTGTACGCGGGGGCGTTATCTTGGTGAAACAAAACAACTTAAGCGAGTTTCCTCACGCCACTTTGTTCATTTGTCCTGCGTACAAAGTCCCCGTAATAGTAGCTCCATGATTAAGGTATTCGATCATTATCACCCCTTGGCTGTCCCAGAAAAAACAGCCCATGATCTTACCGGCGAATGGAATCGCCTTATATTCCTTCGGAGTTGGAGATGACGGTCTCTTCCAAGTAGACTATTTTTTCGTTTCCGGGTCATAATGGTGAAGCCATGTTTTGTCCACACGAGCCAAAAAATGGTTAAAATCTTGTTGTAACAAACCCAAATAGATTTGTGAAATTCTCAGTCTCGTTTATTTCTGCGCGTCAGAAAGCATTCTATGCACCCAGCGCGTTAACACTTTTTTCAAACCCAAGTGGTTGTGTATAATATTATGGACACTTCTTTTAGAAATCTTCATTTCTCTTGCTATAAAATAAACAGTAACACGACTATCCACCAAAACAATGTTTTCACCTTTTTTAATTATTTGTTCAGTCACTACCGATGTAGGGCGTCCCGTGCGGGGGTCGTCATTAATGGAAGTTCTTCCTCGCTTGAACTTAGCACAGCAACGCGCAACCGTAGAATATGGAGGAGCAAGAACCCCTAATGTTGCTCTCAAGTCTTGATTTACCAGCTCCGTACTAAAATTCTTAAAGCAGAGATATTTTATCCGACATGACGCAAATGAATTCTTTTAAAAAAAAAAGAGAAGTGATTGCTCTTTTTAATATTATTATATCTAATGTCTGGGTTATGCCTGCCAGTATTTTTTTTTCTTTCCAAGGAGAATATATAGCATTATCATTATTTATTGAACACCTCTCGTATTAATTAGTATTAATGACACGAGACATATGATACATAATTAATTTAACAGTTTCACAAAGTAATTTTTTCCTTCCTCTCAGGTTTTTTCTGCGTATATTATATGCACTTAATTAATAAACTAATTTAATATCCTATATCTTTAAACGAGCAATTCTTGTATATATATATAAATATATATAATTGGAATCTCGGAATCGGCAACAACAATTTTCATGAAATTTAGTATACGGGGGTTTCGTGGGCGATAAATCGATCTAGCTAGGAATCATTTCTAGAAAATGTCATTTTCTTCGCTTTTTTTTTATTGGAAGAAAAATAACAAGAAGGTGACTCTTCCTGACATTTATCGGCGAATAATAATACTATTTTTTTTAATTCTTTTAACGACACAACAACACTAAAGCTATTCCAGCAGATGGCGTTGTTAAGTAACACGAAGTCAATGAGTGTTTGCTTTGAGGTTAGACTAAGAAAATCAATTGTTAATTTCCAAAAAACACAATTTATAAAAAAAAATACCGAGCAAAGCTCGGTCATCCAGCTGGTATTAATTAAACGCCTTAATATTCTTTTAAAATTTTCATCCTTTGTTTAAGCAATTCACTTCTGAACCTGAGATTCGGTATTGAACTTATGGCGAAATTTATTGTGCACCCATTTTAAACATAAATAACATAAAAAATAGAAAAAAATATTATTAAAAAATCGCTTTAAAATGAATGTCTCCATTTCACCTATAGCTAGTGTTTGTTTTTAAATGGTGATATTTTCTTGACTCTTAATAGGTAATTTATATGATTTTATATATTTTTATTGCGGTAGGTCAACAGACAGGCTGACAGCCCGCTTAAAGTTGAGCAATTACCTTCGCCTATGGGTGTTTGCAATGCTAGTGGCATTGCGAACACGCTGCTGTTCCATAAGGGTACAGGAACTTGGTCATGCCGGAACACAACACAAGGTTATTATGGCGGCATACTTAAGACCAAAGGTGGTCGCCATCCAGTCTGGCTGTAGGCCTTACCACGTAAGTGGGTTGTTTTGTCGCTTTTTACGACAGGCCGACCCCGGCCGCAGAGGTTAGTATTCTTTCTCCAACCCTGCACGTAAAAAATGTGGATAAAATTGTTAAATTTTATTTAATCGGTGCCCTTTCGTATTTGTCAGCAATAATATACTAAATTACATATATAAAAAATTTCTTATGATTAAAAAGCACGAGTAAATAGATGGCTTGGATATTAAAATTTGTAAATCGCCACTTACTTGATCTCTGAATTGGCACAAAGAGTAAAGAAGTCAAAATATATATTTTTAAAGACATTGAACTTGATGAAATTTTGTATCACATGGAATTTTCTCTGTCATACGTTTAAATAAATATTATGTAACAATTAACATAGCGCCATATAATTCCAAAGTAAGCAGTGAAAAGCTTGGTGTTATGGGTAATAGATAATTGGATATTGTACAAAAACACCCAAACCATAAAGGAATCGAACTCGTGACCTTCTAAGGTACGTTAACCCTTGAACTACGAAGGTATTCGATTAATGGACAGTTAAGGCACGCATTGCTGCCGCGTGGGCCAAATGGCGTGAGGTGACTGGTGTCATTTGTGACTCCAAGATGCCGGTAAAGTTGAAGGAACAGGTCTATAAAACCATCATTAGACCTGTCCTTTTATACGGCTGTGAAGCGTGGCCGGTGTTAGAGCGACACAAGCAGGAGCTGCGTGTCACGGAGATGAATATGCTGCGGTGGATATGTGGAGTGACGCGGAAGGACCGCGTTAGGAACTTCCGCATTCGCGGCAGTCTTCATGTCCGTGACATTGCGGATAAATTGCAAGAGTGTCGGCTCCGTTGGTACGGCCACGTTTTACGGCAACCGGATGCTTGCGTGGGTAACAAATGTCTGGCCATGACGCCTCCGCCGGGCCCCGGCAGGAGGGGTAGACCCAAAAAGTGCTGGCTTGACGTCGTAAAGGGTGATATGCGTGCCAATGGGCTCACTACCCCCTGGTCGCACGGTCTTCAGCATCCCTATGCTGAAGTGGAGAAGAAAAAGTCGGAAAGCGGACCCCAGGCGCCGAAGTGAGAGTTTGGGCTGCAACCGGGAATTAACGCAGAGATGATGATGAACGGACACATACGTGTCATATAAATCCAGAGTACAACCATTTAATTTATATAAAAAAATGTCCTTCGTGGTGATTAAACTAAGCCGTGTCATTAATATATCAACGACCCCTGTAGCGTAGCGCTAACGTACTTCAGTACGCATGCGGAGGTCACAGTTTTAATTCCCGTCCGGCGTCTGGGTGTTTATAACATGTATTTATTTAATAAATATACTGGGACACTTCACACAACGCCGTCTTGTCCCAAAGTAAGTAGCATAGCACTAGTGTTATGGGTACTAGATAACTAATATTCTACATATATACTTTTTTTTTGGAAATAAATACATATTATAAATAAACACTCACACACGAAACGGAAATCGAACCCGTGACTTCAGCAAGGTATCGAAATGCGTTAGCCGGCACACCACAGAGTTGTTCAGAAGAATAGTACCCATAACGCACATGCTACTAATTTGTGATTAGATGGCGCTGTGTGAATTGTTCTCAATATATTTATTTATTAATTAATATATATTTAAAAAATAAATACAGTTGAATCCGTTTATAATGATATCGAAGGGAAATGACAAACACGTCATACTAAGCGGACGTCATACAAAGCATTTTTTAGGAAATAAACCTCTTGTTTTTGTAAGGTATGTACGTATTTATTTTAATAGAGAGAAACATAGTATATGAAAACAAAATATTTGAAAATTGTAATTAAAATCAATAATGTTTGCTTTTTTTTCTTGTTGTATCATAATAACAGTCTCTAATACTTAATACTATATGCCACTCACGCGTCACGTGACCCTTTCGAACACTGTCAAAGGTTTATAAATCATGTCCATCATTATAACAGGACATAATTCGTAAAAAAACAGGTCATAATAAACGACATGTCACTATAAACGAAGTCGTTTGACATTATATCCGATTTCGCTATAAATAATTTTATATGAAAACAGAGTCATAATAAACGGATTCTACTGCAAAAACAAATGTTTTTTGATAACATTAGCTATCTTAAACGCAAAATGTATTATATTAAATTTTTCCACTAACGTCGATTGCATGGAGGCATATTACCCAATCATCAAGACCTCTCGCCGCGCCCTAAATCATAAACGCGAACAAAGAAACGATAGCGCCAACAAAGGGTTAGCAATCGGGCTAGTCAATCGCACATCCACTCAAACATAAGTTCTACGAAGTACTTTTTGCATGAATTTGCATTTATCGGGTCTCAACATGCATCTTTTTACGCAAACAGCCCATCCTAAAGCAGGTGGTCACCGCGGTATGGATGTTTGCAAAAACAGAGGCATTATAAACGCGCTGCTAATATCTAAGTAATGTTATACACAATTTTTAAAAACCCCATATCGTTCTAAACCTCAGCTGAAAGCTCATTTCAAATCCGGAGAGTACGCGACATGAACGTTCTTGAGAACCGTTTCCTACAAAAAAGAATTTTAAGTAAATGTTCGTTTTTTGATTAAAACTCTATTTCTACGTGCCCGTCTGGATGGCGACCACCAGTTGTGTTCCGGAGTTAGTGGCCCAAGTTCCTGTACCCTTATGGGATAGCAGCGTGTTCGCGATGCGCGGTGTAACTACTAAACTCTAAGTGGGCCATCAACCTGTCTGCTGTCCTACAGCAATAAAAAAATACATGATCAGTCAGAAGATGGTAATCGCAACTTGAAACCACTAGGTTGTAATCTACGCGATAGCCTCACTTGGAGACCTACCATATTATAATTGTCTTAAAAACAGTGAAGGAAAAGTGCTGAGGAAACTTGCATATAGGGTTACCAGTACGCGTAAAATCCGCCTTGCACAAAGCGAGGCGAGGATACTACCCGATCCCTCTAGGAGAAGGCTTGAGTCCACCAATATGTTTATGGGCTGTTATTATTATTAAGCAGTCTAATGTGATTTTTCAATTTCGGTAAGCTCACCGAAAAAATCTACTATGATGATGAAAAACACTGTAATGACAAAAGAGAATATGAATCTAGGTGGTCGTAAGTGTCTAAAAATCATCAAATATTCATGTGACAAATGGATTATAATACTTCTTCTTCTATCTCCAGCGAGTATAGGTTCATTTTTTACTCTTATTGGGATTGACTACATTACTATTAAGTGGACTCTTAACATCATTTAACAATTTCCAGCTTTGTGGGAAACGGGTTAGTCAGATAGTTTGCTAGTTTATTTTGCTAGCTAATTTATTTCAGTAATTAGAAACTGAACCATAAAATTCTTATTAAATTTCTAACTGTTTAGTCACATACAAAAACCATATGCTTATTGTATGAAAAAAAATTAATGCAGTATTTAAACATCTTTTTATCGAACATATACAATCGGACGGCGGTTAATGGCTTGATATTTATCTATAAAAATGTCACAATGTGACAGGTTGCTGTTATTATGACGTATGAATTAAATATATACCCAAAATGGCTTAAAATCTTCCTTATTACAACTGTGTAGGGTTTATTTTCAGTTTCGAGAGTGTATAAAATAAATTTGTCGTCAAATATATCTAGGTTTGACATCCGGCGCGCGCGCAACCGTAACGTCGATTATTCGATAATTTTCGAAGATTAGAATCGAATTTTGACAACAGCTACTTATATTTTCGAAATAGGTTGATTGTAAATATTATTGTGTGACAGTTGATGGATATTTAATTTCAGGTTATGTTTGTTTGTACATGTGATGAATGCGGTGGACTCACTGGTTCCTGATTATATCATGTTATTAATATTCAATGATCAAAATAATCCAATATAACGTGGTAGAATTATCCGTAAATGCTGCGCCAAAACTTTCTTTCAAAACTCAACGTCCTAAATTGTATTACCTGATATTTCTTTTTTTTTCTTGCACCTCCAAGCCCTGAATTTTGAGTTAAAAGAACTTTTCAAATTATTTTAAGGTCTATAATGAACTCTCGATAGTATTTTTTGCTCATCGTTTGCTTGCTTAATTATATTTTTACCGTTCGCGGTTGAGTACTTCCAAATTTAATTGCCATGCACCACACTTACTGAGACAACTTCCTGTCATTTTCACAAAGGGTTACACAATGACACCGACGTTAGTATATTATGTACTAGCTGTGCCCGCGATTCCGTCCGCGTGGAATAGTGACTTTGGGCAGAATTTCTTGGATATATCTTATGGTTTATTTTGGATTACAAACCCTATAAACCCTAAAATATAAATAAAATATGCAAACATTCATTATTTTTGAATGCAACTGTTACACTATGCGCCTCCGGAATACGTACGTTCTAACCTACAAAGTCCAGCCCAAGTTGAACCCTATTTCATATGATTGATGACATAAATCTGAGTTTAACTTAAATTGGAATATAAAATTTCCAAAACATCATCATTGACAAAAACTATTTCTTTTTTCTAAAATAAAAGTAGCCTAAGTTACTCCTTGATACATCTGCCAGTGAAAGTCCCGTCAAAATCGGTGCAGCCATTTCAGAAATTAGCCGGAACAAACAGACAGACAGACAGACAAAAATTATAAAAAATGTTGTTTTGGTATATGTACCGTGTGTATACGTCCGAATGCATTTATTAAAAAGCGGTTATTTTAATATTACAAACAGACCCTCCAATTTTATTTATTTGTATAGATGTATAGATAATGCGAAGGTAAGAATGGCATATTAAAACACTGAAAATGTTACAAATGAGAATAGATGGATACAAAAGGGGAGGTAGACCAATGAAATAATGTATTGCGTAAAAGATGATAATTTGAAAAAGGGTGTGGAAGTTGAGATGGCGGCTAACAGAGGAGAGTAAAAGATGAAAGCATATTCTGCCGACCCCATATAATGTGGTATGAAGACAGGAATTATATCTACCGAGACCTGTAAAAATCTGGGGTTATCAATCCTGTTGTTTGCAATGGCCCGCCCTATTAGTTGAAACAATTTTTCAAACTTGTCTGCAATGCTATTCGGTAAATCAATACTTAAGAGGTAGGAAAATTATTAGAGGAAAAATAATGTAGAGGTCCCAGATTCGAATCCAACGGGGGCATGTACCGCTTAGGCAGTTTTGTCGTCTAATGTGCATATAATGTGTATAGCATAATTACCATGTACCGACCGTGAAGGAAACATCTCGAATAAATCTGCATACCGAGTCACCGATATGTGTAACCCGCCAATCCGCCTTAAACAAGCGGGGTGGGTATGCTGTCCGATCCCTCTAGGAGGAAGCCAGAGCCCAGCAGTGGGACGCTATGGGCTATTATCTATACAAATAAATAAAATTGGAGTGTCTGTTTGTAATATTAAAATAACCGGTTTTTACTAAGTGCATTTGGATGTATACACGGTACATATACCAAATTAACATTTTTTACAATTTTTGTCTGTCTGTCTGTTTGTTCAGGCTAATCTCTGAAATGGCTAGACCGATTTTGACGGCGCTTTCACTGACAGATAGCTGATATAACAAGGAGTAACTTAGGCTACTTTTTTTTAGAAAAGAAAGTTTTTCTTACAAATGATCAGTTTAGGAATTTTTAAATATCCAATTTAAGTTAACCTCAGATTTATGTCATCACTCATATGAAATAAGGTTGAGCTTACGCTGGACATGTAGTTTTATTTCTAATTTAAGTTGACCTCAGATTTATATCATCAATCATATGAAATAGGGTTTAGCTTAGACTGGACTTTGTAGGTTCGAACGCACGTATTTCGGAGGTGCATGACGTAACAGTTGCATTCGATAACACTGACTGTTTGCATATTTCATTTATTTATATTTTAGGGTTTATAGAGTTTATAATCCAAAATAAACTATAAGATTTATCCAAAAATGCTGCCCAAAGTCACTATTCCACGCAGACGGAGTCGCGGGCATAGCTAGTTATATATAAATATATACAGATGAGTCTAATTTTTTTATTAAGATTATTAAAAAATCAGGTTATATATTAAATTTGAGATAGATTATATTTAAACCGTTTAAAACTACGGTCACTTGTTATAGAAATCCGATCCATGCCTTTACAAGAAGTGGTCCCGATGGCATCGCGATAGTTCCCGTTAATCTGCGCCCACGCACCATTGTCCCGGGTTCGGCCCGTACGCGGTAAAGATACGATCAGCTAGCCGATAGGGGTTCGCTCATTGCTGTATTAGGGAAACTGCAGTGTTGAAATTTGCTTGAGAACTTGTTAAGGAATTTCCAATTTCAGTGGCATTGTATCTTTAATGTATACGAGTAATGTTTATTACCTTCAAACGATTTTTAAACTTATATACATATTAAGAGAGTACAAAATGAGATAAATAAAAAATATTTTAGTACAATTTACACAGTGGCATCTAGTTTTAAAGTTAGCAGCAGAACGCTTTTGTTATGGGTACAACACAACTGATGTGCTTTTTATGTACATACAAGTACAATATTATAGTATATGTTACATAAACACCTAGATTCGAGACGGGAGCTGTGACCTCCGCATTAGTTACCCGTTGTATCATGGAGATTGTCATAAGAGAAATGTATAAAACGTTTTATTTTAATATTATATTAAAATACTACAACTAAGAAATTAGTATCTAGTAAAGCATTATATGATAAAATCGGCACATAATAATCAAACAGCAATTACTGACTCAGTCGATACTTCTAGGATAAAATATTTTCAGTTGCAATAATTTGTTATGGTTTGGATGTAATCAGTTCATTGATTATATATTTGTAATAAAGTTCTACGATACAGGTTTAATGTAAGAAAATATACCTAGTCAGGTCATAAGTATTGTCACACAGTAAAAACTTTTCTTTTAGAATGCTGGCCACAAAAAAGTTTATTGAATTCGAATCTCGAATTGTTCATGAAAATAAAAATGTATACTTTTAGAATTTTACTCATTTTTTAAATATGGAGTGGACGCTTAAAGAGGACCGTGTTGCAGTTATTGCGTTGCATCGTTGCGGTTACGCGCCAATTCAAATTTTTAACATACTGAAAAAATTTGAATATAGCCAAAAGATTCATTTATCGTACCATCAAACGATACAATGAAGACTCTAGTGTAGATGACAGGTCAAGAAGTGGTCGCCCTCGGTCTGTTAGGACTCCAGCAGTGATAAAAG
Organism: Malacosoma neustria; assembly: GCA_963693495.1. Taxonomy (NCBI): domain Eukaryota; kingdom Metazoa; phylum Arthropoda; class Insecta; order Lepidoptera; family Lasiocampidae; genus Malacosoma; species Malacosoma neustria. The sequence goes on along the minus strand of OY856375.1, from coordinate 21,088,042 downwards.
CTGTGAAGGCACGAATTCAAAGAAATCCCAAACGCAAGCAGAAATTGTTGGCCCTTCAGATGGGGTTAAGCAGAACCACGGTGAAAAGGGTGTTAAATGAAGACTTAGGGCTTCGGGCCTAACGAAGAAAAACAGGACATCGTTTGAATGCTCGTCTAATGGATCTGAGACTGAAGAGATGCCGCGCTTTGTTGAAGCGGTACGCGGGAAAAAAATATCGGGTAATTCTTTTTTCGGATGAAAAAATGTTTACCGTAGAAGAGAGCTACAACAAACAAAATGATAAGGTGTACGCACACAGTAGTGAAGAAGCGAGCAACCGTATTCCGCGTGTCCAACGAGGTCATTTTCCATCCTCGCTCATGGTATGGTTGGGAGTTTCTTATTGGGGCTTAACAGAGGTACATTTTTGTGAGAAAGGTGTAAAAACGAATGCTGTTGTGTATCAAAATACAGTCCTGACGAACCTTGTGGAACCTGTTTCTCATACCATGTTCAATAACAGGCACTGGGTATTCCAACAAGATTCGGCGCCAGCTCATAGAGCGAAGAGCACACAAGACTGGCTGGCGGCGCGTGAAATCGACTTCATCCGGCACGAAGACTGGCCCTCCTCCAGTCCAGATTTGAATCCGTTAGATTACAAGATATGGCAACACTTGGAGGAAAAGGCGTGTTCAAAGCCTCATCCCAATTTGGAGTCACTCAAGACATCCTTGATTAAGGCAGCCGCCGATATTGACATGGACCTCGTTCGTGCTGCGATAGAGGACTGGCCGCGCAGATTGAAGGCTTGTATTCAAAATCACGGAGGTCATTTTGAATAAACTTTAATGTCATAAGAATCTATGTTTTGTTAAGTTCATTTTGGTATATAAATGGTTACATAATGAATAAACTTGTTACAATTATTTTACATTAAACATGTGACAGAATTTATGACCTGACTAGGTATTTAACCCTTTCGCGTTACAGGATAATATTGATTTTTCAATTATTAATTAATTGATATTCTTATTGGATGTTTTAATAGAACGTATGTCAAGGCAACTAACCTGTTTCAGAACATAAAAAAAATATCAAATTTTCTTCGCGATAGAACCAAAACATTTACGTACTGAGAGTCTTGGATACCTTATGGCCTTGAGTAAAATTTAAATAAAATCTTGAGCCATTTACAATAAACATAAAAAATATTTATTTACGATTTTTTTTAATATATTTATTAAAAAGAATAATTTTACAAAACATTCAACTAGACCCAATAAACCCGACAGGGTTTGTCTTGGATTAAACATTCACATCTTAAAGTAATTACAATTCTTAATTTATATTATAAAGTACCTACAATTTATTTATTCCTACCGTACATTCATACGAAATTTATTGAATGACAACAAAACAATTGACTATCTATTTTCTGAACCAAGGATAGATAGATAGATAGATAGATAACTCTTTATTGTATACTCAATTTATCTACAAACATAGAAGTTCTTACAACTAATACACAATAGGCGGCCTTATCGCTTAAAGCGATCTCTTCCAGGCAACCTTTTATATAAAAATTTAATTTATTTTTATAAGGAGTCTGGTGATGTAGGTGTAGGGCTTTGAGTTGAGTATCCATGCCTATTATTTACTTCTTATTGTACATAATTTGTATTACAAACTAAAAATACATAATAATCATTACAATCAACATATACAAAATGTTACATCACGACACGTAGTTATTGAGTTTGAAATAGTGAATACGAAGTAACTTCTTAAAACTTGACAGTGATTTAGCTTGCCTAACATCGAGAGGCAAAGCATTCCAAAGTTGGACAGCTTGCACTGCAAAAGAATTTTTGTAAAAATACGAAGTGTGTGCAGGCGTCTTGAGCTTACGATACGTACTAGTGCGCAAATTCAGGGAAGTAGAAAGGCGCAGGAAATCGAAACGTTCCTTAAGGTAATGTGGACTAGTAGGTGAGTATAAAATGTTATAAAGTAGAGTGAGGAGATGAGTATTCCTGCGAAAAGTTATTGGAAGCCACTTGAGTTTTTTACGATAATCAGAGATATGGTCAAATTTGCGTAATCCAAAAATGAACCTTATACAAAAATTTTGAATACGCTCAAGTTTATTTAACTGTTCTAAGGTTAAATTCAGATAGCATGCGTCAGCATAGTCCAGTATAGGGAGCAGGAGAGACTCTGCTAGCCTAATTTTGGTAGCAGTGGGCAGGAAGTTTCTAATTCTTCTCAGAGATCTTGAAGATAGAAATACCTTACGACTTATCTCAGATATGTGGGGCCTCCAAGACAACTCACTATCGAATACTATGCCAAGGTTTTTAACTGTATCGCTGAAAGGAATAACCGTACCATCGAAAACAACTTGTGGCAATGAGGCCCATTTTATTTTAGCTAACAGTCTAGGGCTACCTATGGTAATCAGTTGAGTTTTTTGAGGGTTAACCGTAAGACCAAACATTGCACTCCATTTAAGTACACGATCTAGGTCAGAATTAATACATTCAATTGCATTGTGAAGTTTATCCAAAGGAGCGTGAGTATAAATCTGTAAATCATCTGCATAGAGGTGATAAGATGAAGATAAGTTATCGGAAATCGAATTTATAAAAACAGAAAATAAGAGTGGAGATAAAACGCCGCCCTGTGGCACACCAGCGGTTACATCACACCACGATGAGTAATTATCATCGATATGGATTCTTTGCCGGCGGCCATACAGGTAACTGTGAAACCAGTCAATTACTGTTGGAGAGACGTTAAGAGTACGCAAAATTCCAAGTAGAACATCATAATCCACATTATTAAATGCACTACTAAAATCAAGCAGCGACAATACAGTCAACATACCACCCTCCATGCCATTCCGGACGTCATCCGTGATTTTCACTAACGCAGTTACCGTACTATGGCCTGGGCGAAAACCAGATTGATAAGGATTCATAAGTGAATGTTGGGTAAGAAATACATTAAATTGATTATGAATTAGGCGTTCTAAAACTTTGGAAAGGAAAGGAAGAATAGAAATTGGGCGGTATTCACAAAAAACGGAAGGGTTGGGTTTTTTTGGGAGTGGAATAATTTGCGCTTCTTTCCAGGCTTCTGGGAAGGTTTTAGAGGATATTGAGTAATTGAAGATATGAGTTAAAATGGGATTAATGACATCCAGAATAGGGAGAACCATATTCCGACTAATACCGTCACTGTCGACGGCATTTGATGTAATGGATATTATAGCACTCTTAACTCGCAATCAGATAAAGGACTTAGAAGAAAAACTGGATGAGAAGGAGTTGGAAGCAGAGAAAGATTTTTTAATGTATTAGACTTAATGTTATTGTCATAGTAGACATTAAATGTGAAATGTTTATTCAGGTCGTCAATATTCAAATCATTAAGCTTGGGACTGTGCGCTGATTTTCCAACTCCTAAGGTTTTTAGAAACTTCCATACTTTAGAAGGATTGTCATTTTCAACTGTAGCATGGATATACCGGCGTTGTGCATCTCTACACACTCTATTGCAGTGATTACGTGCAGACTTAAGCTTCTGTTTATTTTCTTCAGTAGGGCGAAGCTTATACTTGGCCTTAGCCCTAGTTTTGATATGTATGAGTTTTTTTATATCATCGGTAAGCCAAGGAGCTGGGAGATGTTTATGTTTGATTCGTCGCTTTGGTGCATGTTTATCGTAAAACTTCAATATAATGTTGTTAAATACTAATACTTTTTCATCAACAGTGATTGCATTGAAGACCCCTGTCCAATCTTGATCTTGGGCATCTCGAAGCAAGGAATCTATGTTTATACTACCAAAATTACGCTGGAGAATAAGTTTAGGTTTAAATTTTGGTGGGCGGATGTTATATGAGAGAAAAATCAGGTCATGATAAGAGAAAGCGTCTGCTGGGCACTGACCATGTGTGATAACGTGAGATAATGAAGACACAAGAATCAAGTCTAGGAGTGAGGGAGTACAATTAGGAAAGTAATGAGTAGCCTTTGAAGGAAGTATGGTCAGGCCAGACGCCGTTACAATGGACTCAAGAGAATTGGTACGATAATCTCGTTTCAAAAGACATGTATTGAAATCACCCATAATAATAGAATGATTATAATTTGGAACAAAGTTCTCCAGGAGTCTCTCGAACGTCGCAAAGTAGTTAAATTTGAGAGTTGGGCAATAAAATACTCCCAACATAACTTTAGTGGAGCTTAGTTCAACCTCAATAAATAAGTGTTCACCAGAATCGTGTGGTGGTGGTTGAGAGGACAGGCTAATTATTGAATATGGAAGATGTGACTTAAGATAAATAGCAACCCCTCCGCCGCCACCACATACTCGATCATTTCTGATGAGCTGGAAACCAGGTAAATTGTAAGTTGTCGAAGAGAGGCACGGTTTTAACCAAGATTCGGATACTAATATAGCATGAATGTTATTGTGACTAAACGACGCCAACATATCTGTAAAGTGGGCAGGAATACTCTGCGCATTAACGTGAATTACATTGAAATTTTGGGAGCTACTTGGAAAGCGCGCCTCCAATGTCTGTTGTAATGGCGTGTGATCACTGCCAGTGCTGTCAGAATAACAAGAGAAATACTCCGAATTATCTTCACTACTACTACTAGTACGACTATCCATTACACTATATTAATTAAAGTTAAATTAAAACACAAAATAATAAATCTATAAATTACAAATATTACACCTGCCAGTCAGATTTATGAAAAGAAAAATAAACAAAAACTTCTATAAAACACATAATTATAGTGATTAAAATTAACAATATAGTACATTGGTATTCTATATTTATGAGTACATGCGTTGGAAATGCTCAAGATTTATTAAGAAAATAAATTTTGTAACACAATACATACATTTCCGAACGCAAATATAAAATAGAAAAAAAAAATCCCTTGCAACCAGGCCATAAGAATAATTTATAAAGAATACAATGTAAACATAACCTAAAAACAATCCAACACAATTCACAGCAAATAAGATTATAAATTATATTGTGCATAACTTATTACCCCAATTATATTAAATCTTTATTTTTAAGTAAGACGTAAGTTAAACAAAAGAGAAGGAAAAAAAAAACAAAATGTATTCCTAAAACAATGCACAAATAACAATATTAAAAACTTTAAGTTCAAGTTTACTTTTTGATACAACCCTTACGTGATTTAGAAGTAGCAGTGATTTCTTTTGTAACCCGGGGTTCAACGTTGATTTGGATTTTTTTAACACATTCATTTAAATCGGCAAGCTGATTTATACGATGCCGTTTGTTGTCAGGACCCAGTACAAAGATGAGACCGTTTTGAGTCCAACATTTCGAAACACCAAATCGTTGTCTTGCTTCCATAAATAAGTCATGCCTATTCTTTGTTAAAAATTCAGACAGTGTAAAACCTGAGCCTTTCAACTTGCTTTTAGCCATCCAAATCAGGTTACGAGCAGAAACATCTGTTAATTTAAAAATAATAGGCCTTGCTTTACAAGGCCTATTATTTTAAGGATTTATTGGCCGAAATAATAACCTTTAGTAACCTCAATATTTTTTTAAAGAGCTGATATTGTACTATATGAAAACTTGAAAGGAATTATTTTTAAAAATATATCAGCCTTTTTCACTCAATATACAATAAATCATATTCAGTTTTTACTACGTGGTCAAACGCAGCCACTGATGGTTACGTTATAATTATGATTGTATCACTGTAACTTATTCTAGTTTTCATTGTACATAGATTCAGTTGGTGAACAATAAAGTGTTTTCATTCATTCATTCATCCATGATCAACTCATCTTAGTGTCATCCAATTTTAGTAAGTCATCAGCAAGCTTAGCAGCTAGACATCCTACATTAATTTTGCCGGTCTCCACTCAATAACTCGTCACATTACATCATTTTTAATAACCCAGAGTTTTCTAGCATACTTTATCAGCCAATCACTAATAGTATGCATATTTGGTTAAAAAACTGCCTAAACTGTGCAAACCATCGTTAAAGTTAAGCCCATGACCTCGATCGAAACTTTGTCCCTATAAACAAATTACTACTACTTGTAAAGAATACTCTAGGGATTCTCTAGAGTGCTTTACTATGATTGTTAATATTTTTAATTCAATATAAACCACTTTCGGCATTTCAAGAAACTAAAGGATATTATCCGCTTAAAATAAAATTCCATAAGCGTAAGTACGACCTCTTATAACGTATTACATTATCATAATATCAGGGTGTGTACATTTCACATGAAGAATGGGACAGCGGGTCTTTGTTTTGACAGCCACTGTACTCTGCGTTACGGGTGACCACGATTACGCGATTGTGTGGAACGTTTTAGATTGAAAGATAAATGTGACATACAGATCCAAAAAATTACAAACAAAATGCACGACGATACTCAACGGAGTACTTCGAAAGATTCCAATGGCCTAGAATAAATTTTAAACATATACGTCTTCGCCTAATACGAGTTTTATCCCGGTTGTATCCGAAGTCGACATATAAGAGTCTAGGGCACTCTACTGAGTATTGAATTATGTTTGAGCAACAAGCTTCAAAAATTTGAAACATAAATAAATAAATGTACTGTGGCGATTCACACAACGCCATCTAGTCTTTAAGTAAGCAGTAGAGCTCTTGTGTTATGGGTATTAGACAAGTAATATACTACTTATATACTTTTTTTGTAAACAAACATCTAGATTCGGGAAGGGAATTAAGCCGTAACTTTCAAAAGCGCTCTGACGTGCAAAACCCGTGGCACCACGGAGATCGAAGATATTGTGATGATGATGATGTATATGATTTTTACAGAGGTGACTACCGCCTCACTATTTAAAACCAAATGGTGCTTTTTTAGGCGATAGAAATGCAAGTGAAAGCGTGAGAATGTGCGGTGGTATACTTTATGACTCCCTGTGCATTATTCCTTTTTAGCTAAACTGACCGGATTTAAGTTTCTACCCCTATGGGCAGTAGTGCGTTCACGGTGCTCCTAACGTCGCAAACATGTATAGGCGACGGTAACTGCTTACTATTAAGTGGGCCGTCAGCAAGTCTGCTGTTCCTCAGCAATAAAAAAAGAAACGGAAACTTAAGTTTTAAAAAATCATTTAACCTACATGGTTGTTTCAACCACATCATACCCTTAACCACTCAGCATTAGAATTCAATCCCGGTTGTCACCCAATTTCCGTTCCAGTGTCCCGAGTTCGTTTCCTAACTTTTACAGTTTTACTACGATCTTCGGCATCTCTGGCAATGAATCTATTCTGTATCCTTTGCCATTATCGCTACATAATTAAATAATATCCTGCAAGACCATCTACATAATGTATATTTTATGTTAACAAATCAATGAAACCTTTCTTTTCTTGAACCTGATGAGGTCAAGATCTCAAAGATTACACAAAAGCCAGTGGCATATGCAGCTCTTTGTATTAAGCTTCCCTGGATTCATAATAAAAGCAAATTTAGTAATTCAGGTTCGTAGCGCCTTAAAGCTTTTTGGACATTTTGCAAAACGCGATGCAGACAGTGTGGAAAAATTGGTAAAAAAAGTAAAAAACCGCCACCTATGGCCTAAACACATACCATACAAGAGGCAACAACCACCTTACAATACAACGCTAAAGCTGGATCAAAATAGGATAAACTGAAGAAAATTACACAATAAAGCACGCCCTAATCACGTCGCTCAGTCATAAGGTTACAACGTTTGACAGCAGCTTAAAGACATTTTGTTCGTAATCCTTGAGAGCAGTATGTGTCCCGACATATATGTAACACAATCTAACGCTAGACCATGTTTGGTAGTCCGTGTGTGTTTTTTGTATTGGTACGTTAATGGTTTGATGTCGAGATAAGATAGGGGCGAACACAATGTTTTTAAGTTTAATTATAATGCGTACATGTTTGTATTGGTATTAACGAATATTAACAACTGATGTTGTTTAATTATTTGCTACTTGATATTTTATCCCGGGTCTAAAGGGTTTATTTCTTGCTTCAAATTAATTATAACAAGTTCGCTCCGTGACGAAGTAAGAATACTGAACCAAATGACCAGGGGCGGCCTATCGTAAAAAGCCTCAAAATAACCCTATAGCTAAATGGAAGCTCCTAAGCCCGTTTTGATGACCCCATATTTCTAACTACTCCGAAATAGTAACTTTGTGTTAGGTTACGGTAGACTCAACTTATTAACTTAGCGTTCATATGTCCCGGAAAATGTTGCCGTCTATCAAAAAGCGCAAGATAGAATATCTCGGCCACGTGCTCAGGGACGATAGATACATGCTGCTTCAGTTGATAATGATGGGCAAGGTGGACGGAAAGAGACGTGCTGGGTGAAGAAAGAAGTCATGGCTCCGGAATATCCGGGAGTGGACCGGTATTGCCTCCGTCGAACAGCTGTTCTGGCTGGCTGCTGATAGAAATGAATACAGGAAGCTAACGGCCAACCTTCAGGATTGAAGAGGCACTGGAAGAAGAAGAAGAGACTCAACTTCCAGTTCCCCTACGCAGACGGCAGCGTATTAGCGGTGCCCTGGCGTTGCAAATATCCATAAGCGACGGTAACTGCTAACTACTAAGTTGGCCGTCAGCCTGTGTGATGTAATCATAATTTAAAAAGTAAAGATGATATTATAAAATAAGATAATAAGTAGTGTCAAGGATTGTCTGATAGCGAAGAGCTTTGACTGACATCTTAAAAGACTTAGAACTTTTTTTTTAGAAAAATTAACTAGTTTTGTTTATAAAATACTATTTTTATAATAATGATACAACATATAAGATAATTAAGAATCTGCGTTATACGATATGCATTTTCCATTATTTATCAGCAAGATCGTAGCGCTGAGGAGATGCATCTTATGTATTGAATAAAAGACGAAGCCAAATGCTATTCCAGTGCGCTGCGACGACGACTTGAGGCATTTATCAAAAATAATAACAATACGCTTATCGCATTGCTAACATAATCAAACTGACGGTGGTACGGACCTCCCGGGTGCTTCTCGGAACGTGCACATTGTACGGGCATACACGGTGTATGATTACATCGACACTGTATGCAATATGCAGGTGTGGTTGTGATTACAAAATACAAATACCAAAATTAGAATCCCAATTTTACTAAGTAGAGTGCCAAGGGGGGAAATTCCCCTATGCCAAGGAGAAATGCAATATAACGAGGAAAATGATAAAAATGAGAATGTACTGATAGAGGAGGAAAGATATGATGGACCAAATAAAATATAGATAGATGCGTAGTTGTTTTAAGCGATATTTTGGGCGATATTGACATAATATATATATATACACTAGCTGACCCGGCGAACTTCGTACCGCCATATTTTATTTCTCTAATCGCAACTGAGGAAATAAAACCCTTCCGGTAAAATCGAACAGCGCCATCTATTGGGTGTATTTGCAACCTAGATGTCAAACAATATTGAAGAATTTTATCGATGGATCAACTTACACCGCCATCTATGAGAACTTCATAAAACTAAACAGTAAATAAACACTTGCTTAAGAAACAATTAATTGATACATTTTATTCGTTTATATTCACGACATAAGCGAATAATTAAGATGATAACTATCCTATCCAGTAAGTTAGACCAAAATACGGGTACATGTGAAATTTGATTGAAATCGGTTCAGTAGTTTTAGAGTTTATTGGCAACATACATCGTGACACAAGATTTTTATATATATAGAAGATATACATAATCGGAATCAGCGACTTTTTCTGAAAACATTTAGATTGCTCTCCTGTAAAGTTTATAAAATTTCGCTTAAAATAATTAGCCTTTCACCCCTTGATATGATGGAAAAGGGTGTGAGTGTTGAGATGATGGCTAGTAGAAGAGAGTGAAAGGATAGAACATACTATATAATATAATTACGACCCCACATAATGTAGGATAAGGTCAAGAAAAAGAAAGAAGAGTTCCCTATGTGAGTGAGAAAGAAAGAAAGAAAGAAAGAAAATATTTATTTAGGTTTGAATAAAATACACAAAAGAAAACACATAAAATCAAAAAGTACCTAAATTGGACCTAGCTCAGCATTAGCTTAGCGAATACGTGCAACAAGACCATAATAAACTGTTTGTGCAAACAAATATTTGCTCCTTTTTTATTGCTGTAGGACAGCAGACAGGCTGACGGCTTAGAATTTAGCAGTTACCATAGCCTATGTGTGTTTGCAACGCCAGTGGTATGGCGAACACGCTGCTATTCCATAAGGGTATAGGAATTTGGGTCATTAATGCCGGAACACAAGGTTATTATGGCGGCATACTAAAGACCAAAGGTGGTCGCCATCCAGACGGGCTTGAGGCCCTACCACGTAGCTAGGGTTGGTTGTTTGGCCGCAGAGGTTGGTTTTCTTTGTTTTATATTTTAGTTAGATTTAGTATCATCCGAAGAAAGTAAGAGACCAAGATGCACAAACTTAGAAAAGTCTACAAATAGCGATGGACGTCGATTGGCTGACAACTTAAAACGTTTTAAACATGTTTGTTTGTAATCCACTTTATAATTTAATGAAACAATGGTCAAACTTTAGTTTCAAGACTATCATCAGAATAATTAATAATAATAAATTAAGTCTAGCCCCGAAAATCTAATAATTACAAAATTCAACCTTTCCATTGTTCCCCGATCCTAAATTAAGATAACGCGGCAAAAACAAATAGCACTAATTACGTTAGGAGCTCAGTTAACAATCGTAGCATCTCTATCTTGCCAGATAAATTGTCCGGACATCAGTCAGCCGTCGGCCGGACAAATTGGCCGAATTATTTTTTCGATTACCGAAACCATTGTTTAATCACGGTCGGTTAATAGGAGCACCGATAACATCAGAAAGTTGAGGTTGGTGCGTTCGCATTGGACGTGATGACACGGTTAAAATATCGCGAGTCTACTTCAAACACATATAAATTTGTAGTATATCATTGCTGATGGTGGAGTAACTTTGGATAATTTTTTATAGCGAAACTTAAAATATCCATGGAAATCAACTTGTTATCATAAAGTTACCAATATTTTACCGGCTTATACATAGGGTGCATGTCATCCACTAAGATTCAAGAAATCCCAATAAGCTCTTTCCCATACAGGAAAAGGTTGATAGGCATCAAGGCCTCCAAATTCCAAAAAGTAGACCGACCATTGAATATTAGAAAGAGTTTAGTCTAAAAAAATAATGATGAATGATAAGGCCAACATGCCAATGATGATTTACTGATCACGGTTGATAACTATAGCAATAGTAAAGTATTAACATAGAAATCTATTATTAAATTAATTGAGATAAAGTAATTAATTTCTAAAAGGAAACTTCAGAATATACATATTTTATTTTTGGAAAAAAAACATGCAATATACTTCTATTATAATGTTTTTCTAAGCATGAAATGTAATAAAAACAGCTATTAAAAAAATAAAGTCCTTTCTGTCTCTTACTTTTCTTGACGAAAAGTTGATATTTTTTTTATATACAAGTGTTCCATACACAGAGATGTCGCTGAAACAGAGCCAACTGTCGTCTAACCCACAGCCTGGTAAAGAAATCCAAACACTTGTTTTTAAATAAATAGAAAAAAAACTGTGTGACAATGGAAACGAACCTATCATCGTTTCGTATCCTTAATTTTTACATGAATTATGAGGGCTTTGAAACGAGCTGAGAGCTAATCTGTTTTCATCAACCTCCATCTTGGATGTAATTTTTTTAAATTATTTATACTTTATACATATACATCACCTTTTCATATGTTAAAAATCAGGGTTAACTTATTTAAAAAATTGCCATATTAGTACCGTTGTAAGTAAAATCGTGTTTTAATATTTTTATAATTAGTAGATCTAACAAATATGTATTTACAGTTTTATTAAAATATTTTACTTTTATATATCAATATGGACCACTACGTTTTTATGTTCTATTTGTTATTAATTTATATTTTTGTATTAAATAAATTTTAAATTCAATCCATCAATATTATCAAATTTTTAAGAAACATTTAAATATATAAATGACCTCTTTGGGAATTCATTGTTAATGTTTTGGTTTGTGTAATGATAAAAAAAATTAAATACATATGTATTTTTAACAACAATTGGCTTATAAAATAGATATTAAGAGAAGATCCAATAATATCATACTAACTATTTTTGGAATGCACATTTCGCCGTGTGTTATATATATATATATATATATATATATATATATATATATATATATATATATATATATATATATATATATATATATATATATATATATATATATATATATAAAACAAAATAATCCACCCTAGATACGTGGTAGGGCTCAAAGCCTGTCTGGATGGCGACCACCTTTGATCTTATGAATGCCGCCATAATAACTTTGTGTTGTGTTCCGGCATTAGTGACCCAAGTGTATATATGTCTATAATCTAACTAAATGTTTATCTATATGGTATTTACAGTAAAATTCAATTAAAAAATCGAGTAGTAATTAACAAATTCCTGATATCTGAAATCTCATAAATTATCAAGTATTTTTCCATCTAAAAACATAATTAAATATGAATTTACGATTTACGTCACACTAAATGATGTACCGATTTGGCTCGCTCCCATCTCAAGGAGATAAAGCCTGATAACATGAAGATAGAACTAATGGACTTGGTTGTCTTTCCGATAAGATAATGTCAATAATGGATCCTAAAATTCTTAATAAACAAATATTATAATTTAACACATTTTTGTGGAGCTACCATCACGTATTCAAATGCTGAGCTATTTAAAAATGGCTGGTATTAATAAGTTAGAGAAACTCCTTGCAAAATTACTTCTGAGATGGAAGGAACGGTCAACGAAAGGCGCCTAAATGAAGTATTATTGATACAATACGCGAAAAAAATATTTTATTTACGTATCTTTGGACAGGTCAATCTAACATTGAACTTCTATAGAACGATAGTGAGCCCAGACATAAAAGGGTTAATGTAAGTTTGACCAGGAGAAACTAAATCGTCCCCACAAAACAAGATGTTTTGGCGTTTGCCCTTTATCTATTAACGTAACGCCTTCCTACCCTGAGATTCAAAATAGAAAATAAAATGATGATTTTCTTTGACTACGTTAGCAAATATGACGACGGATTTCGCTCATCGGAACGTCTGTCCCCGGCCTAGTTCTGTTTAATATGAAATATATTTTATTCTGCCTGAAATATTTGTATAAAACCTTATAAGAGATTTCCACGTATATAGTCACTCATCACGATATCTCTAGAACCATTAGAGCTAAAGACTTGAAATTTGGTAAGAATATTCTTTTCACCGAGTAGAGGTCAGCTAAGAACGGATTTTACGAAATTCCACCCCCTAGAGGGGTTGCGGGGGCGTTAATTATTTATATGGCAGAACAACGTTTGCCGGGTCAGCTAGTATATGTATAAAACTTTATATCCGCGTGTTATGAAAAAATGGATGTGTTTTTACTCGTATATTTATTTACTTTTGTAAATAATTGTATTTTACAAAAGAAAAGTATGTTAGTGTGATATCAGTTATTTTAAATACATAACACAAGCTCTCTGCTGCCTACTTTGGAACGAAATGTGGCTGTATGAATTAGCACAGTACATAACATATACCTGTTGGTTTATTATTTAAACATCTGATCATTCTGATCCATTAGTTACGTTTAACTTCATGTGCAAATGATGAGTTCTGTTGGTAATTTTAACCTTTCAAACGAGCCCACATCCTGCTATATTCATTACATTGTTACCAATATCTTAAAAACAAATATTTGTTTATATATTTATAGAATAATCTCAAAACTACTGAACCGATAAAGAACATTTCTAACATGTAACACAGGACATATATGTTCAATCCGATCAAATCCAGGAGGTTGTTAGTATTTATTATTCAAGGAATTCAATGGTGACCTTATCACATTTACCTAGGGGCAGTTAAAAAACAAATTAAGATATAATATTAATTAAGATACAGATCGTTGATTTCATTTGAAAGAGGCTATACTTGTTATCTACTACTTTTCGTAAAAATAAAATAAAATAATAGTGCTTATACTTTGTCTTACATATTTTTACTTAAATTATATATGTTCTGAGGTTATTTAAATGGTTTAAATTGTAATTATGATATTATTTGCCTCATTGAAACCAACTTAAGCTCAAGTGTATTCGATAGCTAGCTGTTTGATTCCAAGTTTGTGGTGTACCGTAGAGATCGTCAGACATCTAACTCACGTAAATGTGAGGGTGGTGGCGTCTTAATTGCTGTTATTAATTGTTATAATGCGGTCAGACAATACAATTGGGAAAGTGGTTTTGAAGACCTTTGGTTATCGATTATACCACCAGATTCAAACAAACCAGTAATAAATACAGGGTGACTTTGACAAAACCGACCAAATTCACACAGAAGAATCTTTAGTAAAAGTTATGAGAAACATGTATTTTACTTTTGTATCACATAGTACAAAAATGTTGAATAATCAGCATCACAAAGTCATTCAAAGAACTCGCAATTTACATAATACGGCGCCAGAGTGTCAATGACCTCTCCATCTGACCTAGTAAAAGGCCGAGGACGGCGGCATTGAACCGGGCGAGCGAATACGCACTACTCATTTACGCGGGTGTGACAGAGACAGGTAATAACAGGTTAACGTATGCTGTTTGCACCATATGATTATTCTGTACGATTGAATTAATGATCCTATATGAAATATTTTATGGTCAAAATTTAACATACAATTTTTTTTTCAAAAATGGGTTCCTTAAATGATGTTTAATGCGTAAAAAAAATTTGGACGGGTTTGTCAAAGTCACCCTGTATATGCGTACGCTACTTGCCACCAGATTTGCAAGTCCCACATCTTAGCTCATTTTACCAAAGCATTCAAAATGTAATTTTAAGGAGAGACACAAATGATTTATATTTATTAATAGGGTACTTCAATACCCCTAATATTAAATGGGATCGTGGTCCGCATAACGATATATCTTATGAAACCACGTATGATGCAAAGGCTGTAGATGCAAAGTCTACTTACTGAAACCATGGCTTTATGTAATCTTCAACAATTTAATTTGGTTATTAATCATAATAACCGTATTCTTGACTTAGTTCTATCCACAGCTGCCGATGTTACAGTGAGCATTACAGAGGAAATATGTTGGCAAGATAAATATCACCCTCCTTTAAGTATTATAGTATACAAAACCGGTTTTTCTCACAGACTTCTTAAAAAAACAGGTCTAACATTTTAACTTCAATAAATGTAACTAAAGCAAAATCAAATTGGTTTTGTCAATCGTGGATTGGTCAATTTTACATTCTATTGGATGTGTGGATAAAGCTGTGAGATTATTTTTTGATACCATTAGTAATATCTAATATATAAAATTCTCGTGTCACAGTTTTCGTTGCCATACTCCTCCGAAACGGCTTGACCGATTTTGATGAAATTTTTTGTGCTTATCCGGTATCTATGAGAATCGGCCAACATCTATTTTTCATCCCCCTAAATGTTAGGGGTAGTCCACCCCTAAATTTTTTTTTAATTTTTTGACATTTTATTATTTATATGGCAGAACAACATTTGCCGGGTCAGCTAGTTATCTCTAAACATACACCATTAGTCAAACCAAATCACTCATCCAATGTATTAAGAAAAAAAGAAAATATCATAGACATTATAAAAAATATAATAATCCACGGGATTATGACACATTCTCATTATTGCGGAGTAGATCCAAAAAACTTATTAGCCGTTATTATTCTACATAGATTTCTTCCACAGAGGAATTATAAACAATAAGCAGAAATATATTTTGGAAATTTGTTAAGGGTAAAAAAAGCCATAAAAATATACCGATATTTATGCGTTTCGGTACATGTAATGCAAACTGACACAAAGGTGTATGCGAATTATGTTTTTAAAGTACTTTAGTTCAGTTTTTGAAGAATCTTCATGTGATATAACATGCGCTAGTCCCGAGATGTTGTTACTAGAAACTTTGCATTATATTTCAGTAGAAGAAAAACTAGTACTCTATAAACTAAAGGTGTTAGATTCCAATAAAGTAGCCAGCCCTGATAGTTTTCCCGCAAGGTTTCTAAGAAATTGTGCTCATGAACTAACTACGCCTTTAACAGTTGTTATTAATAAATTTTTGAAAAGCGGTGTCTTTCCGTTACAATAGGAAAAAGCTTTTGTCATGCCCATCCACAAGGCTGCTGCCAATGGGCTCACTACCAGGGATGCTGAAGACCGTGCGAAGTGGAGTAGGAAAAGTCGGAAAGCGGACCCCGGGCACCGAAGCGGAAGTTTGGGTTGCAACCGGGATGAACGCTGAGATGATGATGATGATCCACAAGGCTGATGACAAATCAAACTGTGAGAACTATAAACCAATTAGTATCCTCTCATGTGCTCCAAAGCTATTTGAGTCTGTGATACACGTTTCACTGCATTTCCATGTAAAACCCATAATTTCAGACAAACAACATGGTTTCTTTAAGAATAGGTCTACTGTAACAAATTTGCTCGAATATAAAAATTATCTTTGTACTACATTTGGTAAGAGTGATCAAGTTGACTCAATCTACACTGATTTTCAGAAAGCGTTCGATAAAGTCAACTTTTATTTACTCTGTAAAAAGCTATCCAACTACGGGATTCACGGCAATTTATTACATTGGGCAGAATCGTACCTCGAAAATCGCAGCCAATTAGTATCCATCAATGATTTCAAGTCTCAAACCGTTATAATTAAATCAGGTGTCCCTCAGGGTTCACATTTAGGACCACTATTTTTCATAGTTTTTAATTATGATCTCATAATACAATTAACTTGTCCGTGTCGTCACCAAAGGTGATCACCATCCAGACGGACTTGAGGCCCTACCACGTAGCTACGGTGGGTTGTTTTGTCGCCTTTTACGACAGGCCAACCCCGACCGCAGAGCTTAGTATTCTTTCTCCACCCCTGCACGGATAAATTGCTACAGATAGATATGCGTCAATAATAAAGTTCGTAAGCCAAACACCTTTATGCTGTAAACTTATAAGAATAATACGTCTTATTACAGTGTAGTCGTACATTGTTGTCGAACTTATAACACGGTCTCTGCAGCGCACCCTCAATTGGATATATTTATCAGCTCGCACTCTTATTTTAGAAAATTTGTCAGGGCCAAGTGTCTAAATCTATCCAGTAGTTTTGCCGTGATGCACGCACAACTGCAGACCTCTATTATTTTATTTATACATACAGTATTTGTATAAATAATTTTAACAATTTTTTTTAACTTATCACATTTTTATTTTTTGAATAGCTAAACTCTAATGATCTATTAGCTAAGCTCAGGAAGATACTGTATACAAGACGGCCCGACAGCTGATCAAGATCGTGTATCAATGTTTGGAACTCCAAGTGCTACGATAGAAGAAATCTAAAGAAAGAAAGAAAGAAATACTTTATTTGAAGAAATCTCATATCGCCTTTCTTAAAAAAATTCTATATAGTAAAGCAGATGAGAAAACCTCCGCATTCTGATGTAAAACAGCATCCAGTTGATGTCGAACAGCGCGGTGCTACAATTCTATAGTAGTATATTTTACAAAGATAAAAAAGTACGATATATACTTAATTAAGGAATGACTATATCAAGGGAAAATTTGAAAGTAGCTCTAGATACACTAAAAATTAAGAAGCATGCCAGATTATCGTGGTATGGTCATATAATGCGAAGAAATAGTATAACAAGGATAGTGGATGAATGTAGAACCGTCAACAATAATTCATAACGAAGTAATTTAATCAATAATTGATCTATTAAAGTTATTTTTCAGTAGAAACCGGATCCATACGAATAACAACTAAGTAAGGAATACTAATACACATTTTTACCGATAACATTCAATGATAAGGCAATTGTGTAAAACAAATGCAACTTGGTTTACATCATACGCTTTGTCCATTCCCGATATGGGTTCTTGGTGATAAAACACGAACAAGCACAGTTGTTATGATGGTATTAATTAGTCCAGACATTACGAGGAAAACCACCGTTATCCTTGTCACGCGTCTATGGAATTGTAACGCCAAATTTAAACCAATATCAGTAATTGATTGTTCTAAATCTAGTGCAATGCAATTACTTACTGGACAGACTGTATCTGTATAAATAACAATATTTTTTCGACTTAACGAAGTTTTGATAAAACATAAATAAAAATTTGAGTTTTTGAAAACGCTAGAGTCACTATTCGATCCATATGCTCCAACATCTATAGCAGCAAAGCAATAGTCTGCATCAGCTATAGCTAATAATATTAAAGAATAATACTTTTTGTAATTGAAGGCTTCTGAACCAGTATTTTCTGGCCTTTCTATTCGTATATGTTTTCCATCTATGGAACCAAGGCAATTAGGAAAATGTGTTCTTTCAAAAAAATGTTTTTGAATGGTCAACAAAATATTATTGTCGCTTTCTTATAAAAAAAAACTGACGTTATTAACTGAAGTGTAGCGACAGCGTGTCAAAATAAGCGTATTATGCGCCTATAAATTCCATCTCAAACATTGCTCTTTGAGAAATAAAAAGATAGCATAGTATGTCTTAATACACTTCCCATCAAAAAAATCAATACACCCCTGAAATTTGGCTTTGAATAAGTTTATTTTTTATATTAAATTTAACCAAAAATATAAATAATGCCAATTGAGAATATTATAAGGTATCATTCAACGAATATTAATGTTTCAAATTAAAATTAAATTTCTTTAGCTATTGTGTTTTGATCAACAGGTAAGTTTTTACCCTTTAATAAGAACTTGTTAAATGTTAGAAACAAAGATGTAAAACAGAAAAATGTTGAAAAAAGTTTATTCAGTATCTTGTATTTCCTCCCCGGGCTCTTATCACTGCTTCCATGCGGTTCCTCATGGAAATCGGATGAACGTCACGATCTTGTGTTGGGATGGGATGGGATGGGATGTTATACCACTCTTCTTGTATAGCAGTTTTAAGCTGGCCAAGCGTCTCCGGAGCAGGAGCTCTCGCTCTAACTCGTCTCTTCAACTCATCCCATAGGTGTTCTATGGAGTTCATATCTGGCTACTTACTGGCCAGCGCATAACGGCAACCAACTTCGTTCAGGTATTCATTTATAATGCCTGCAGTATGAGCCCTGGCATTGTCCTGCATAAAAATGAAGTCTTCGTCAATATAAAGTGTGTACGTAGTCCACATAATAATCCAGACACTCTACGATATAAATTGACCTATTTAATGACGGTAACCAAGGTCCAGATAAAAATACAAGTTCCGTTTTTCTATCGGCGCTTATGCCTCCCCAAACCGTCCATGAACCGCCACTGTAACTGACTCTTTCTTCGATGCAGCAGTATGTAAAACACTCTCCCTCTCTTCGATGCACCTTCTTTCTTCCGTCATTACCACACAGCATGATCTTACTCTCGTCAGAAAAGAAAACTTTGCTCCATTGAAAGCATGACCAATTTAAATGCTCAAGTGCAAAGTTGAGGCGCGTTCTTCGGTAGTCTACCGTCAATTTTGGGCCATTAGCTAGTTTATGAGGTTTCATGTCACGTTCCGCCAATCTTCTTCTTATGGTAGAATCGCTTACAGTCAATTGTCGAACCTCACGGAGCCGCTGCTGCAGTTGAATAGAATTCAAATGGCGACTTCTTAGAGAAACTGACACAATATACCGGTCATCTTGCTCAGATGTGACTCGATATCCTACCAGATCTTGGACGACGAGTAAACATACCAGTCTCCCGATAACGCTGATACACTCTATTGACAGCAGAGAGGCTTAGATTCAATCGTACAGCCACAACACGCTGACTTTGCTCTGCAACGCCATGACTTGGGCGGTTTCTGTGGGTGAGGTTTTAGGAAAAGATCTTATATTCCATATTTTTTAGGAAAAGATCTCTTTGGTAGGATGTCATGGAAATTAGTGAACAATCGCGCTCAACTCAGCTCGGAGCTCAGTTAAAGTTACGATAATTATGGAAAAAAAATGTGATGAAGTGCAGAAATTCCGAGGGAAAACAATCTCTACATTCATTTATTGGATGGAAATTCAAACATTTAAATTCAAATTTGGAATTCTGGTATACCATTGTGTAGACTAAACTGCCAGCTATTTGGTGTATTTTTTTAATGATATCAATCCTTCTTTTCATTTAAATGCCGCCTGAATAATTCTTGCAGTAGTGTTTCAATTTTTTTGATGAGAAGTATAAATTCATTTATTTCCTCCAACCGAATTATTTGAAAAATTAGTCAATCTCGCAATTATGTAGTTTAGTACATTCCAACAGCATCATTTAAAATGTATCTAACTCTCCTTTGATATTGAAACTTTTTAAGCGAGCGTAAACGATATTTCCTAATCTGTGAGAGATAGCATTTGAACCCGGATGACCTGTGTGCTGATAATCTGATACGTTTCCATGTACACGAGTATGACGGTTAATTTGCTCCCAAACCAGTTGATTTCACAATTTCTCATTACTTTAATTAATCATATTCCAGTCGTATTGCATGATGTTGCAGTTTTATATGTTAAAATATTGATGGCATACAGTCTTCAAGAGCTAATTATTAAATACCATTTACGAAATTCGAAATAATATCTTTTAATAACATTCTCCCCTGTTCTTACAATTTTAATGTTTTCAACCATTCACTTCATTGAAATTGTATTCTATCAACTTTATATAACCATGTTTTGGCATGCGAATAAATATATGTAATTTGAATATGAAGAGGCTAGTATTCAAATTATAATTATTCAAGTCATATATTATAATTAGCCAAAGAGACTTTGGACGCTTTATTGCATTGGTGTCTAGTAGCTACATTACTTTATTGTAGCTGTTTGATAGATGAAATGTATGAGTAAATTTATTTGGGACGACCTTAATAACAAGATGTATTTCTATTCTTCTAGTAAGTGGAGACATAAAATCAAGGATGACTTAACTTATAGGATATCTTTCTGAATATTCTAGACTATAAAAAACAAGGCAGAAAATGTAAAAATGAAGTTAAACCTGTTTTACTTTTTCGTTACGCGATTCTAAAAAGCACACTCAATCATTATGCAGCCTCTATGTTTATTGTTTTTTTTATTGCTGAAGAACAGCAGACATGCTGATCATCATGCATACATCCTAGAGATGCTAGGGGCGTCGCGAACATGCTGCTGTCCCATAGGGGTACAGAAACCTGGGTCACTAATGCCGGCCGGATCACAACACAAGGTTATTATGGCGGCGTACTTAAGACCAACGGTGGTTGCTGTCGAGATGGGCTTGGAGCACTACCTCGTAGCTGGGGTAGGTTGTTTTGTCGCCTTTTACGACAGGCTGACCCCAGCCGTAGGGGTTAGTATTCTCACTCCGCCCCTGCACGGAGAAATACGATTTATTACGATTATTATAAATGATTATACAGAAGTAGAAGTGCTCGAAGCCGCAATCTATTTGTATCCTAATTACCTAGGGCAGTAGTCGGCAACCTTGTCACCCAAAAGAGCCAAATGTAAATAATGATCATCAGCATCTTAACGTTAAATCCCGGTTGCAGACCAAACTCTCGCTTCGGCGCCCGGGGTCCGCTTTCCGACTTTTTCTTCTCCACTTCGCACGATCTGGTGGTCAGTCTATTGGCACGCATATCAACCCCTACGACGTCGAGCCAGCACTTTTTGAGTCTAACCCTTCAGCCGCGGCCCGTCGGTGGCGGCATGATCATACATTTGTTCCCCCGTAAGCAGCCGGTTGCCGTAAAACGTCGCCGGTTGTCGTCATACTAGCGAAGGCGATACTCCTACAATTTATCCGCAATGTCAAGGACATGAAGGCTGCTGCGAATGCGAGAGTTCATAACGCGGTCCTTCCGCGTTACTCCACACATCCACCGCAGCATATTCATCTCCGTGACTCGCAGTGCCTGCTTGTGTCGCTCCAGCACCGGCCACGCTTCACATCCGTATAAAATGCCTAATGATGGTCTCATAGACCTGTCCCTTCAATTTACGCCAAATGTATTAAATAATACGCAATTGAAATTTATTCAGAGTTATCTTTTAACATATGCTTTGCTTTCAACGAGACACTATTATGGAAATTATTATAGATAATTAGTAATATTCCATGCCTGGACTAAACATTTCGCGGAAAAGTCATAGCCGGTCAAAGCCGGTTGCCGGCCACTGGCCTGGGGTGTCTCTCATCACTATGTGAAATAGCAAAGTTTTGGACACTTTGGTCACTTTCGCATTCAACAAGTATATGTTTTGATACAGATTTTCGAATTATCTCATTTAGAACATTAAAAAAAAATGGTCGCACTAAGTGCATTTATTATCTGCGCATCAAGATCACTATACGTATGTAATCCGCATTGGACAGGCCTACGGGGTTTAATGGCCATTCCCTCTAGGGGAAGAAGGAGTCTTTCTCACTGCTGGTATATAATGTATATATAATATCATCATCATCATCTCAGCGTTCTTCCCGGTTGCAACCCAAACTTGCGTTTTGGTGCCCGGGGTCCGCTTTCCGACTTTTCCTACTCCACTTCGCACGGTCTTCAGCATCCCTGGTAGTGAGCCCATTGGCACGCATATCACCCCTTACGACGTCAAGCCAGCACTTTTTGGGCCTACCCCTCCTGCCGGGGCCCGGCGGAGGCGGCATGGCCTCTGTATGTATATATAATATATACAGCTTTTAAGGTGAAACGTTCACTAAAACAACATTATTGCGATAATCGGCACACATTGATATCATCGAACATGCTCTCATCACGCTATATTTGTCCCTGTCGTTTGTATTGATTCGTATCTTGATATCTCTCTCTATTATCGCCTGAAACAAATTAAAAATGTGTAATTTGTAGGGTTGGCACATTTAAAAAATGTACCTCCTACAATCAAAAAACTATATCGGACAAATTGTGTAATAGATAAATAGTATATATTATAATATTCGATAAGTGCAAGAAACCGAGATGTGCCACTGACGACTGTCATAAAGCTAAGTGGTTCACTTATGAATAAGATCCGAAACAAAGATATTTTTATCCCTAGGATAATCGTAGGAGAATCACAGTCAACGATACAGTAAGGAAATATGCAAAATGAAGTATCGGGTAACAAGTCATCTCTGTCGCAAAACCGTTGATCAATACATCGTCCTAGTCCTCGACTGGAGACCGCATTACAGCATATGAGTGAAGTGAATGCATGAAAGACGACATCCTGCGCTGACTACCTTTGCAAAGTTGCCGGTCAAAGATGTATGGGAAAGGTAATTGTTATATTTGGTGCAAATTTTAGGGAGATAGGCTAAAGAGTGCGAAGTGATCGAATAGATCCGCGTTTAGGGAAGCAAGACGCAGTGGCAGCCCTGGCAGATAACATTATCGCAGCATCCGGCATTATCGGTTGTGATAATGGAACATCTGCTTGTGTCAATGGTCGATATTAGAGTTCTATTTGTGTGTGGATTTTAATTAGAATTCTGATAATGAGACTTTTGATAAATACAAGTTTTGGGTAATTTTTATAACAAGTACCTACTTGTTATAAATTTGCGTTGTGTTCCGGCATTACTGACCCAAGTTCCTGTACCCACCCTTATGGGACAGCAGCGTATTCGCAATGCTACTGGCATTGCAAACACCCATAAGCGACGGTAACTACTAAATTCTAAGCGGACTGTCAGCCTACTTGCTGTCCTACAGTAATCAAAAAAAAATAACAACCACCTTTGAGAAAACAGTCGTTGAAACCCTTAGTACAGGCCCTTCTGATAGAGCGAAAAGCTTTAAACGCAGCTAACTATGGGAAAGAAATATAAATTACAGCCCAGTATATGTTAAGGCAATAAAAGGATTACTCCCTCATACATAACAATAAATGAAAAAAATATTTTTTTTATTGTTGAGTAGCTATAGTTTTGTTGTCTTTTACGACAAGTCGACCCCGGCCGCAGGGGTCGTCAGTATTCTTACCCCGTCCCTGCATGATGAAAATTTTATTTACGATAATGATTAAACTACATTTACCAAGGATTACATATACTATACTATACTTTTCTTTTTCAAAGTGAAAATGATTTATGCACATGTTGCTTGGGCAGTGTGGGATTCCCCGTGTAACGCGTCTGCGCCTCATGGTTGGGAGATACCTACACGTCAGCTAACACTAGTGTCTTTGTCATGTTTTAAAATAATGAATACTTATTAACAATATTAGCAATAACTTAGTTTTCACGTTTATTATGCGTGATTAAAAATGAGTTTCAATTTTCACGTATTTATTATTATATATTACTAGTTTACCCGGCAAACGTTGTTCTGCCATATGAATTTAAAAAAGTAGCCTATGTCCTTCTGCAATGTCCATACCGAAATGTCTATGTATATACCGAAATTTATCAAAATTGATTCAGCAGTTTAGGCGTTAAACAAAATTCACTTTCGCATTTATAATATTAGTTAGGATAATAACAGCCAATAACGTATCCCACTGCGAATTTCGGGCTTCCTCTTAAAGGTAACGGACAGATAACAATATATCCGTTACATTGATCAGATACAGAGATCGCCGATCGTCAGTAATCTCCGTATGTGGTAACATTGGTTAAGTGAAAAGCTGCCAGGCGGTGCGCGGACCACGTATCTGTTGTTATTGTATTAGTTGTGATTAAGATAAACAAACGCTCCATTTCACGTTACTTTATAAATAATGAACTAATGTTTACAACGTTATTATTAAATGATCTGCTTATATTAAAAACAATGTACTCGTATGTATGCCACATTGGAGCCCTCTTAATTCAAGTTCCACTGGACAGCGATTACTAGATCTTTATGACATTGAAACGGGCTCCTCGACAAAGATTGTAATAGACATCTGATATCAGTGATAATAAATACTACAAAGTTATTCAGTTATCTCTGTATAATATTTTGCCAGCTCGTCAATGTATTTAATAAACTTTATTATAAACTAGCTGACCCGGCAAACGTTGTTCTGCCATATAAATAATAAAATGTCAAAAAATAAAAAAAAAATTTTTGGGGGTGGGTCACCCCTAACATTTAGGGGGATGAAAAATAGATGTTGGCCGATTCTCATAGATACCGGATAAGCACAAAAAATCACTAACTCAATTTAGTTATCTGCCTACTGCCTACCCCCTAAGAACGATGGCGTGATTATTTATAGCCTATGACCATTTCTAGGTTATCATCTATCACCATACCAAATTTCATCAAAATCCGTTCAGCCGTTTAGGCGTGAAAGAGGAACAGACAGACAGACAGACAGACAGACAGAGTTACTTTCGCATTTATAATATTAGTATGGATAACACGATATAAATACTATTTACTGTTTTAATACACTTAATCTTGATTATAATTAATTATTGAAGTATTTCGAAATCAGTTTTAGATCCCGCTTGATATCCGCGATATCATTGACAAATGGCGTCCGGGATGCGCGAGCGCAGATAGCACAAGTTCTCACGTTGCGCGGGGAACGGTCCGGGATCTGCTAATTCCACGGTGGGCCACACGATTTCTAAAAACAAGATCCTATTATCAGTTTGTAATAAATGTATAATTTGTATAACTTTTTATAACATGTAGATGAATAATATATGAATACTTATCTACTTTACTTTGCGTGATATTATGCTTATGAACATTTCAGATAAAGATGTTTATATACCATATATGTATATACTTTACATTTTCATCGTAATATTCCCCCCTAGTGCCAGCACGTCTGTCGCACGACCGATGGCCGCTGGATCAAGCGAGCCCTGGAGACCACGTCTCGGCAAACGTGCGAGTAATGTGAGGCGCCCCCCAGCCCGATGGAGTTATGACCTGAAGTTCCCGGTTGGGACTGGTTGGGTAGCTTGCAGTAAAGCTTTAGTTACAAGTCCAATATAGGATGTATAAAATACGTATAGTTAGTTGCTCATTCACCTTGAAATAATCCACTTGAAAGCCCTAAATGTAAAGTTTGTATTGGGGGAATAGTTTGTTATTTATTAAAATAATACTTTGATTAACAGAATGCTCAAGGTCTTAGTGAGCCTACTAAGTAAAAATATTAAAATAGAGGAGAAAGAATACTAACCTCTGTGGCCGGGGTCGGTCTGTAAAAGGCTAGCTACGTGGTAGGGCCTCAGGCCCGTCTGGATGGCGACCACATTTGGTCTTAAGTATGCCGCCATAATAACCTTGTGTTGTGTTCCGGCATTAGTGACCCAAGTTCCTGTACCCTTATGGGACAGCAGCGTGTCCGCGATTCCACTGGCGTTGGAAACACCTATAGGCGACGGTAACTGCTTACTGTTAAGTAAGCCGTCAGTCTGTGGTTCTTCAGCAATAAAAAAGCAGTATGAAACACACGAAACATTTGTTAATCTGAAGATCGGTAGCGTAATCTGATATCAATACGTATCCTTATCAGATAGCTTATCACGAGACATGCATTAACACATATAACATATGTCGGTAGCTTCTCCTTATCAATTAGGTACAAAGTATCTGTTTGTTCTGATCCATAATCTTTATTAACAACGACCGTAATAATGCTTATATAATTGCTTAATACTGATGCTATTATTTGAGCTTCCTAGATTTAAAAAAAATTGGACACGGTTCACTGCAATTGGACGGCAATACTTCAGTGACTTGACCAAAAATTACAAGGCCATGTACACAAGATTGGTTGGGCGTTCATCCCCATTTTCTGGAGCCTCTTTTCTTCGTTTCTCCAGAACTTTCATGTTACGTACTCTCCGGATTTGGATTGAAATTCCGGCTAAGGTTCTCCCATCGCAGTACGATATGAGGTTTTTAAAAAAGGCATTATAAGGCCGATAGGGCGTTGGCTCTGGTGTTGCAAAAAATTGGAAAAAATTAAAAACTAAAAGATATATTCTTCGATCAACAATGTTGATCGAAAGATATGTTTAACAAAATTTGAATTTAATACAATTAAAAATAGTGAAAGTAATTGAAATAAGACTGTGTAGTTCTGAAAGTTGACTGAACTATTCGAAAACTTATATCGTGGATATTTTTACACGTATACGATTGTAAGACAAGTATCTCAGTTTGAGAAAACTGTTTACATCATATAAGTATTTTGTCCTCCTTGGAGATTGAACCGATCATGTCATCATAATGTCGACACATATGTGTATATATAGGTATATAGTAAATATGCAAATAATAAATAAATTAGTATACAATTTAAATAACACCATCTATTCTCAAAGTAGAATAACAAGCGTTATGCTTATGTTACGTGTACTAGACAACTGACATACTATTTATGTATATTATTTTCTTCTATACAAATAAATAAAATTGGAGTGTTTGTTTGTAATATTAAAATAACCGCTTTTTACTAAGTGCATTCGGATGTTCGGATGACGGTACATATATCAAAACAATGTCTCTTGTTGTTGTTTGTGTGTTCTCTTTCAATGTTTTTGTCTGTCTGTCTGTTTGTTCCGGCTAATCTCTGAAATGGCTGCTCCGATTTTGAGGTTCGAACGCACGTATTCCGGAGGCGCATGGCGTAACAGTTGCATTCGATAACACTGACTGTTTGCATATTTCATTTATTTATATTTTAAGGTTTATAGGGTTTGTAATCCAAAATAAACCATAAGATTTATCCAAAAAATGCTGCCCAAAGTCACTATTCCACGCGGACGGAGTCGCGGGCACATCTAGTTTACGAATAATCGTAAAGCTAAACACATAGACTTGAGAAGAAATTGAATCCGTGACCTTTGTAGGCGTTCCGAATTGCGTTAGTCGTTACGCCACGGCGGTAGTCAATATTATTTGCATGCTTCAAAAATATTTTTCCTTGGTTTCAAATTAAACAGTTAAGGTTTATTATAATCCTAATAACTATTATAATATTATAAACACGAAAGTGAGTTTGTTTGTTTGTTTGCTACGATTTCACGCCTGAACCGCTAGACCAATTTGGATGAATTTCGGTATAGTCATAGATTGGACCTAGGAGAAGGATATACGCTTATTTTTTTATTCATATGGCAGAACAATGTTTGCCGGGTCTAACTAATAAGGCCAAGCTAAAAAAGTTTACAAAAGGTAAGATGAGTCCCAACATTATTACATAAAATTAAATAGAAACTTTAAAAAACCAGTAACTCAAGCTGAAAAACATTCCTTGCCGACACGCTATGCACAGACGACTGCTCATGAAGAAGTGTTAATAACATAAAAACTTCATTTGTTTTAAATACATTATTTTATTAATCGTACGTGTACCAAAATGTATTGTATTCGGAACATAGTTCAAATTCGCACTCGTCACCTCTAGGCTGCAATGAATCCGAGCTGTTTATGTCCTTTTATTATTAATCAATACAAAAGAATAAGATAAATATTTTTGAATATCTAATAATAGTATTGAAAAAGATAACATCTCAATCCCACGTTTGATACCGACCATAAATTCAAAGCACAGTTATCATCACTTTTTATCAATGAAGAGACAATATATTTTCAATTTACGCCCGCCATCTTAGATATTAAAGTTTTGCGCAATTAAGATTTCGTTCAGGTTAATGACCTTCGTGTTCCAAATCAAATCATTAAGATGTAAATTATAATTGTGTCTGTAAGATAAAATGTTTATAATGTATTTTAATAATTTTATTTTAATATATCTAATTTTTAATAATAATATATTTATATGCTAAGCCGGATGGAGAATACTGACTTCTGCGGCCGAGGATGGCCTATCGTAAAAGGCGACAACCCTACAACACAACCCTACTAGGAGATATCAAAAAGTAGTGAGAATGAGATAGAATATAATGACTATTGATAACTTAATAATTTATTTTTCTACATAGTCTCCGAGTCTATCTCTACACACCGAGTCTAGCGCTTTTCCAAGGCTTCAATCCTTTTCAAAAAAAGTTTTTTCTTGGTCCTGCAAAAAGATCTCCACGGTATCCATCACCTCGTTATCGTCTTCGTACCTGTTTCCCCTTAAGTATTATTTCAATGTGGGGAACAGATAAAAATCGCTAGGCGCCAGATCTGGTGAATAAGGGGGGTCAACCAATTCGAAGCCAGCTTGCTGAATAGCAGCCATCGCAACTACCGACCTGTGCGCGGATGCGTTGTCATGATGAAACAGCACGCCCCTTCGAAGTTTCCTTCTCCTTTTCTCTTTGATGGCATTCCTCAACTTGGGAATTATAGCTGCATAATATTGGCCTGTAATAGTGGTTCCACGCTCCAGGTAATCAATCAACAATATCCCTTCTGAGTCGCGAAATATTGAGGCCATAACCTTGCCAGCCGATGCCACGGCACGAAACTTCTTCGGGGTCGGTAATGATGGCCGTTTCCATCATGTTTCGTCCATTGTTACGAAACGAGACAAAAAGTTTTCAGAATCTTCTTGAACCTTGTCCAACAATGTCTTCGAAATGTCAAGTCGATTTTGTTTCTGACTGTCGGTTAACATTCTCGGCACCCATCTTGCGGAGACTTTTCTCATATTCAAAGATTGTTTCAATATGGATTGAATACTTCCATATGAAATGCCCGTTTCTTGAATTAAGTACCGGATGGTAACTCTTCGATCGCTCAATACAATTTTCTCGACCTTCACAACATTTTCTTGGGTGACTGACGCTGATGGACGGCCGCGACGATGCTCGTCTTCCCTGCTCGTTCTCCTTACTCGTAAATTGAGAAGCCCACCTTGCGACAGCGGAATACGGCGGAGCAAACTCTCCTAATGTTGCCTCCAAATCGCAATGAATCTCTTGTGTTGTTAACTTTTTTAAACAGAGGTATTTAATAACGGCTCGCACTTCGTTTTTCTCCATTTTCGAGAACACGTTCCGACACGAAGCAAACAAATGACTACATTCAGAAAAAAACAAAAGAGAATCGACAATTTTTTTCTTTATTAATATTACAAATATGTATCTGAGCTATGCCTGCCAATATTTATTTTTTTTGTTACCAAGGAGTATGTCGTTCTCACTACTTTTGCATCCTCCCTCGTAGCTTGGTGGTTCTAAGTTTGCCTGGATAGCAGCCACATTTGGTCTAAAAATATACCGTCATAATTACCTTATGTTGTGTTCCCGCATAAGTGACCCTGGACTGGTCCCTGTCAGTTGAGCTATGCGGACCACAGCGTATTCGCAACTAGTTAATAAGCTAATAAGCTTAACGCCTTAGCTAATAAGCTACCCTGCTATCGCATACATCCTAGACTACGGTAACTGCTTAATATTAAAGGAGCCTTTATTCAACCTGTAGGTATTCCAAAGCAATAAAACAATTATTATTTAAAAAATTACTTTAATTATATTAATACATATTACATTCGTTTTGAATAACGCTCCAGCAGAAATATTATATATGATGAGAAAAACATTATATCCAAAGCGGAGCACTTAATTTTAATTCTAAGTACTTATTTTGTCCATTTTAAAGATTTTCCATCTAAAATAGACATTAAGTTAGATATTTAAAATTTTTATAGCTCAACGGCAATTAATGGTGTCATGTTAAAGTCCCGATCAGACGCAAAGAAAATACTAAATATCGATTATAAATTAAATGTTATCAAACAAAAATATTTAGATCAAGAATTTCTAAGTTCGGGGCGGCGCGGTCGAGCCACAAAATACAGAGTGCAGAAATGATACTTCACACGACGGACTTTTCCACTTAACTACAACTAAAATCTATATTTAGTTTCCTTATATCAAATATATTGTTCGGTCCTTGTATAAAGGGTCAAAATTTCACCTTGTGATTTTTGTTATCTATCCTCACTTTCGGTGAGGTAAATAGAAAAAGCGAGGGTAGGACAAAAGCAGTATCGGTAGTATCGCGTGTGCCTCTAAATGCGTGGGATGGTCGACGTTCGACCTCCTTGTATACCACCCTCTGCGCCGTGCGCAATTGGCTTCAGTTACTGAAAATTAACTCTAATTGGCCGTGTCATAATATTGTGTGTTTAGTGTCTAATTTGTGACATTTAGCTGGTGCCGTGCAACAGTTCTTCCGCAAGCGGACCTGAACCGAACCAGGAAGGAGTGGAATAAAGGTCAGTGCGAATTTCTTTGCCCACTGCAAGGCAGCGCCTGTTTCTAACCACCAGTCCACTGCTCTCGAGCTATCCCCCTCATCCCTCTACGGTGCATTCTCGGTCCGCAACCGGCATTGTACATATATAAACCATTATGTTCCAATGAGCCTATATCGTGCAGGATACTAACAGGCATTAAATAAAAAAATATATATATGTGGGTTGCTGCTAGGACGAAACGCCTTAAAGAACAAACCCACAAAACTATGGTTGAAGATGACTTTATATTATTATTATCATAAACAAGCGCCCTAAAACCTTTCGAGTGTGAATAAATTGAACGTGTAGAAACGTAGCAACGAAAATATTTTCTCAATGAATACAACGATATTTTGATGTCATGTATTACCACTATTGTATAATCGTTAATATCAGTTACATTCTACGCTTTTATTTTAAAGCTAGAGTTTCCAGTTGCCTCATAAAACTGCGAGCACTTACATAATTTTTAAAAAATATGGCAAGAAAGTAACTTTTAAGCTTCAAATTTGATCTGTCTGTGTAAATATGAAAATGTTCTTACGTACACACTTTGTTGTGTTCTGGGAACGGCGCTTTACCTTTTATATGTCACTCGTAAAACAATAGTATAACAGCTGAATTATTGTATAACTATCTGTCGATTAATGTTATTCTTACATTTTATTTACTCGTATACACTTTACTGCAAATTTGATCGCTAGCGTGGCTTAGTAGAGTAGGTATAAAAATGTGCTTACTACGAGTATAACTTCTGCCTTCTCCATCTTCTGCGGTTATACGATATCGTATCGAAGGTAAAATTGTAAATCTCTCAAAAAGATAAGCATCATTATCTATATTATAATCAGTAAATCATCGATCAAGTGGTTATCGATAAATCCCCGGCTCTATTACGATTAATATCAAGCGATACATGTCAAATTACATGGTTTTTTACGCCCGGCTTGCCTCGAATATGGTGGGAAGGGCAAAAGATTCGGTCGATATTTGTAGTAACATGGTTATTTTTGCTTTTAAAGAATATTACGTGTTAGTATTTTATATATTACCACTGTTAGTAATCAATATGACAATAAATTCAATTTCAAATTTAAAGTAATATCCTTTCCATCCTTTCGTGAGATGGTCGATGTTCCACTAGAAAAATGTCATGTTCTTTAGATAGTTATCCAGCGATACGGTTAAGCTCACGACACTTTCACCGCCCAGTTAGTAAAATGAACGCGGTGTGACGCCAAATGGGAACGCACGCACATTGCATGGCAGCCCCACAATATCCGTTATGCATTTCTATACAATAAAAAAGACAACCCGCAAAATTAAGCGAAGTATTTCCATTCCACCTTCATTGCATAAATTTTTCACTACTTAGATTAAAATTTATAATCTACTTTAAAGCCCGAGGTTCAGTATTGTATTGTTACAAAGCAATACGAAATGCTAGTATTTTCACGTCAATGCCCCTAATAGTTAATGCACGAAAGGACATGAAAATAGATGATCTTCTCTTCTCAAAAAGGAAAACAGAACTCCCTAGCTTTGCTGCATATAAACTAGTTAAAGTAGCATTCATAACCTATCACGACTCTCCAGAACAGTGATAAGGCTCATTTATTCTTATTTCTGGCCGGACACTTAAAAACGTCCAACCCTTTAACACGCCATTAATCAAAGGATTATGTATCCAAAACTACCTTCATACAAGTAGCTAAATACACTTGTACGTTGTTATTGAAAAGCGTTATCGATAGATCACTATCGCTATCGATGTCGAGCGATTTTAATCCATCGATAACGGTATCAATAGCTTAACATTATTTCATATAGATATCGAAACGTTAGAAAAATATTATAACATCCTACGTGACTACAACCAGCGCTGTCTAAGCATATTATACGCCGGGGGGCGGGGCGATCAGTCTATGCCCCTACTCTTGTCAACTAAAAAAAAGTAATGTAATTTTAATTTAATATTGGTGCATATATTTTGTACATGCTTTCGAAACAAAATGTACACAGAACGATGTAATAACGTTGATATTGAATGAGTTAGAGTTTAATGAAATATCGAAATTTCTAGAGTTCGGCTTGCGTGCGCCCCCTAAAAATCCGCGCCCGGGTGCACCCACACCCCTTGAACCCCCGGGTAAAGATGGCTCTGACTACAACACTGTTTATGCTATTTGTGATTGGAAATTAGGGACCTTTGTAAGTCTCAAGTCCAATGGAGACAAGTGCACATTTTTTTTTAAATACTATGCTCTAAAATTCACATCGCAAGGCTTTAACAAGCTTTTTTTGTGCCTTTTTAGCTACAAGGAGTCACGGGATAGACATAGAACCGGTATTCAAATGCAGATTCGCCAATTTCCATTTCCAAACACAAACTTTAAACCTAACCAACCTTAACTATTTCAATAAGTCTTAAATATTATAAATTCCATATATTATTGTTGTAGTTGTCCTTTTATACGTGCAGGGGCGGAGAAAGAATACTGATCTCTGCGACCGGGGTTGGCCTGTCGTAAAAGGCAAACAACCCACTCTAGCTACGTGGTAGGGCCCCAAACCCGTCTAGATGGTGACCACCTTGGGTTTTAAGTATGCCGCCATAATAACCGTGTATTGTGTTCCGGCATTAATGACCCAAGTTCCTGTACCCTTCTGGGATAACAGCGTGCTCGCGATACCACTGGCGTTGCAAACACCCATAAACGACGGTAACTGCTACAGCAATAAAAACGAAACAAAAAAATATATTTCTAAAAAAGTTAAAATGGTTCCCTCCATGCGGGAGCGGAGTAAGAATATTCTCCCCCGCAGCCGGGGTCAGCCTATCGTAAAAGACGACAACAAAGCTGTAGCTAGGAAGGGCTCCAAGTATGTCTGGAGGACTGATATTGTGTTGTGTTCCGGCATTTCCGGCATTATCCAGGTTCCAGTACACCAAGCCACTAGCGTCGCAAACATCTATAGGCGACGGTGCTGCTCACTATTAACTGGGCCGTTAGCCTGTCTGCTGTATCCCAGCAATAAAAAAAAATTGTATATCAAATTGTAAACACAACATATATGAGTTTACAGAAAAAATGTACAAGGAGCTGGTCAAGCAACGTTAAATGATCAATACAATTTATAATAATAATAAAAAATCTCAGTTATTAATAATACATGTACATTATCACCTTGCATCAAGTGTTACAATATACGTGTATTTAATAATAAACATTTATTGTACAACAGCGCGTTATTCGGCTTATATGTACAGTCGGAGCCAAAAGTCGTGGCTCATTTTTTCATGGTCGTGATAAAAATATAACAATGGAAATCAATTTAATGTAAATAACGAAATGTTTGCAGTGTTACATTACATGATTCAAGAATTTTTTATATTATTATGGTGTTTGATTATAGGGTATAATGATATTATGTTGTATAATGATATGGGTATAATGATATTATGTTGTCAATAAATTTATTTCACTAAATCTAAAAAAAAAATTATATATATATATATTAGGGTGGATCAAAAAAATTGATTATTTTTTTTGATCCGACACACGAAATCTTGTTGCTAGGTGTCTCTAGAAAGTACTCACCAAATATGAGCTCTTAACATTACTGGGAAGATTATCCTCATCATAGATTTTCATTTCCAATTTAGTCTCATCTACAAATGATCATATCTCATCACCAACATGCTATTTAACCTGCACCATCAATAATCTTTATAGGAAATTAAACGCTCTATAAAAATGGTCTCTTGTGATTTTTTGATAAATCTAACCATCCAAAATATATTCAAGGTTAAAAATTGAAAAATTGAATGAAAATAGAACTTTTAGTTAGGAATTATATATATATATATATATATATATATATATATATATATATATATATATATATATATATATATATATTAACTTCTAATTTAAATGAGATAAGTCAATTTCACTTCATGAAGGGCATATCGTCGTAGTCAAATCAAAATTTACTATGTGCACTTTTTATAAATTTCAACATTTTGACTATTAAGGCTAGTTTGTCCCCTAAACTTTAATATATAAAAACCGCGATGGCATTCTAATGATTACATTACTTTAATATAATCACTTTAATTGAAATTGTTTCTTATAAAATTTTACATGAGAATGTTTTTACTCCATATCAAAGTTTAACTTTGTACACATAGCAGATATTGGTTTAACAACGAAGATATTCAAATTATGTATGGGTTTAGAGTTAATAAAAATGAAACCTTTCGTGCCCACCTGTACACACGGGCGTCAGTTTAAATATTTGTCAGATAACATCTAAGATTGGTTTTCAAACTATAAACGAGCACTCAAACACGTATAGTAGCGATATCGATCGACGTTTTTTACGTTCTTCTTTTTTCAACGATTGTACTTTTTGTTTTGTATAACCACTAACCGAAATGTTGACAACTAACAGAGAAATGTTTTTGCTTAATACAATGAATAAAAACTTAATGAGACTGTAGCTAATATTGAATTATAACTAGGCGAAGGATAATATTTTCTGAATTACTATTTACTCATTTATAGTCCAAATACGCCCGACGACCTCCGTGACGTAACGGCTAGCGCACGCCGGTGCGCTTGCAGAGGTCACAGGTTTGTTTCCCGTCCCGCATTATGTGTTTATGTATAATACGTATTTATTTACAAAAGTATATATATAGTATATTGGTTGTCTAGTACCCCCGTAACGCAAATGCAAGTCCACATATACATACATAAATCTGACGGGTTATATTTATAAGTTACTAGCTGACCCGGCAAACGTTGTTCTGCCATATAAATAATAAAATGTCAAAAAATAAAAAAATAAATTTAGGGCTGGACTACACCTAACATTTAGGGGGATGAAAAATAGATGTTGGCCGATTCTCATAGATACCGGATAAGCACAAAAAATTTCATCAAAATCGGTCAAGCCGTTTCGGAGGAGTATGGCAACGAAAACTGTGACACGAGAATTTTATACATTAGAAAGAAGATTGAACGTTTCCTTAATACGCTAAAGAGTGATGAGATAAATAAATAAATAAATATATTGGGACATTTCGCACAACGTCATCTATTCCCAAAGTAAGTAGCATAGCACTTGTGTTATGGGTACTAGACAACTAGTATACATATATACTTTTATTTTGTAAATAAATAAATATTATACACAAACATACGAACGCAGGAGCGGAATCGAACCTGTGACCTCCGCAAGCGTACAGACGTGCGTTAGCCATTACGCCACAGATGTCATCAATATAGTTTTAAGATCATCCCAAATAGACAACAATTCGAAACACATCCTCTTTGACACTACGCGGTAAATCCCATAACGAGGGTCTTTAACACTATATTGTTCGGGGTGCGAACCCTCCGCTTTCCCACGCCAAACTTCCACTCGAGGGTCAGATGATGGTTATTCGACGAACTGTAAATTAAATCGAACTACTAACAGACATACTCAATATAATTTTAATGTTTTTCTAGATGTTTCTAGAATAGCACCTTGGAAGTTCGATCGATAACACAACTAACCTTATGGGGCACCGCGAACTTGCTGCTGTCCCATAAGGGTACAGGAACACAACACAAGGTTATTATGGCGGTATACTTATAGTGGTTGCCATCCAAACGGGCTTGAGGCTGTACCACGTAGCTAAGGTTGTTTTGACGCCTTTTACGACTGGCCGAGTATCCTTACTCTACCCCTGCACGGAGAAAATCAATTACTATTTGCTGTAAATCTAGACTTTTAGGACATATTTATACATGTTTGATGAACTCCGCGACGCCAAAATCCGGTTCGTACGTCGGAATGCTGAACCTGAGACCCCCCGGGTTTATGGGA
Organism: Malacosoma neustria; assembly: GCA_963693495.1. NCBI lineage: Eukaryota > Metazoa > Arthropoda > Insecta > Lepidoptera > Lasiocampidae > Malacosoma > Malacosoma neustria. Next base: position 21,050,836 of record OY856375.1, on the reverse strand, counting down.
TTTTATTGTATGCGGTGGTGTGAATAAAAGTGTTATATGATATATAATGTATGTACTATTCGTTTTACCAAAATATAAAATGTAAACAAATCGTAAAGAGTTTTTTGGATGTCGATTTTACAATAATCAACGTGATATAAAAATTATCATAGCAACTTTTAATTATTTATTAAAAATATCTCCTATATTCTTATTTTTTTATATTACTATTCCTTACTTTTAGAAAAAAAAACCTAAAATAATTTTATTTTTACAATTATGAATGATAAATAAATATAATGCCTATAAAATTTACATATTTAGAAAATTAATTGTAATAACTAACTTACATTATAAATAAACTAAAAATACAATGTTTCCAAATCTTTTAATAGTTTTTTAAGCTGGTAATTATAAGTGTACTGTTCAACGTACTATTGTCGATTGGAAGGAGTATTTTATTATTACGGTCGGATTATACCCACCATGTTGTTTTTATTCTAGCTTTGAGAAACATTGGTTTGTTTGTTTACATTTTATTTTTTGGTAAAATGGATAGAGAATTAGTACAATACGCGTGCGACGCGACGCCATGAAGGCGTAGGCGAAGTGCGTACTGTTTGAAGCCTCTCGCTAGTGTTGTCACCCGGTTATCGAGTAGCCCAACATCGGCGAGAGTATGTACGCCACAGGTTCGATTACCGTACAGAGTGTAACTGTCTATGTGCGACTATACAGAATTCAAGTGTATAAATAGTTTATCCATTGTCTAGTATCCATAAAACTGTCTGCTACTTAAGTACTTTGGAACTAAACCGTGCTATGTGAATTATCACAGCATTTTTTTAGTATTATTACACAAACATATTTTATGCAAGTTAACACATAACAGCGTATCATGCTCCACTAACCCCTCCTAAAAGGGAAGACTGCTTTGTATAGGTATAATTTTTTTTTATTGTTGTAGAACAGCAGACAGGCTGACGGCCCACTTAGAATTCAGCAGTTACCGTCGCCTATGGGTGTTTGCAATGCCAGTGGTATCACGAACACGCTGCTGTCCCATAAGAGTACAGAACTTGGGTCACTAATGCCGGAACACAACACAAGGTTATTATGGCGGCATACTTAAGACTAAAGGTGATCGCCATCCAGACGGGCTTGAGGCCCTACCACGTAGCTAGCGTAGGTTATTTTGTCACCTTTTACGACAGGGCGACCCCGGCCGCAGAGGTTAGTGTTCTTTCTCCGCCTCTGCACGGATAAGGTATAAAAGCAAACCTCACTCAAACTTATTTTTTATAAACCTGACAGTTGGTCATATATATAGACGTCGCTTAGTTCATGTGCGCAATAATTTAATAAATATTTATACAATTAACGACAATAATATGGTTATATTGCGAGTATGATCTGATAACGGAGATAACGCTATCACTCGTGTTATCACCGCGATGTGAAGTGTTCTAAAAAATATTGCACTTATCATTTTGATACTTACCCGTATAACTTTCATAATCTTCGCTACTAGGATATTTGATGACTGCCCCACTACTACTCTTGATTAGTATCATAATAGAAATATAAACATGAGCGTTTACGCCCACTGCTGGAGCATACCCAAGCCAAGAAGCATACCCTACAATTTGATGTTTGTTATCGAGTGAAAGATGACAATTACTAATGATGATAACATATACTAATAGCGACGACGGTAAAAAAGACAGGGCTATCACGTTCGAGTCAGAACAAATTAGCCGAAAATACAAATTTGTAACGACAGATCCTGGCTACACCATGGCCTTCCACCATGAGGAATATGAAATTAAAAATAAAACATTAACATAGAAACAAGAACTATTAGTATTATTAATTAATAAGCAAAAACGTAGTTTTTTTTATTGCTGTAGGACAGCAGACAGGCTGATGGCCCACTTAGAATTTAGCAGTTACCGTCGCCTATAGGTGTTTGCAATGCCAGTGGTATCGCAAACACGCTGCTGTCCTATAAGGGTACAGGAACTTGATCACTAATGCCGGAACACAACACAAAGTTATTATGGCGGCATACTTAAGACCAAAGGTAGTCGCCATCCAGACGGGCTTGGGGCCCTACCACGTAGCTAGGGTGGGCTGTTTTGTCGCCTTTTACGACAGACTGCCGGCCGCAGAGGTTAGTATTCTTTCCCCGCCCCTGCACAGTTAAGAATTTATACAATAATTAACAGCAAAAGTATGTATTATTGTATGTATGTAGTATTGTAAATGTATTATTATTTAGTTGTATTTCTTTTTATCGCTTACTAACTATTTAGTAAGCGATAAAAAGAAATACAACTAAATAATAATGTTGTATTCCGTATATCATCAGCCTTAGTTGTAAGTGAAAGTTACAATAACTAAGAAATTTATAAAAGAAGACATGGGAAATAAACTAGTGATATAATTTTACAACTACATATAGCCTCTGCTAAAATAAAGTGAAATTGTATATGCTAGAATTACAAACATTAGCGTGTGTGTCCACATGTGTGTCAGGGATAATTAGAATATTATATGATTTATTTATTTAAAAATGGCATGGCTCTATTGGAGACTCTTTAATTTATATAGTTATTCAATAACTTTCGTCTTCATGCGGTCAGGTCTGATCTACATAAAAGGCCCGGCAGCCGAACGCTGGTGTCAAAATGTTAAGTAAATTTTTTACATACATAGTTTATTTATAATGACAAAGGTATTAATGTCACGAAAAAGAAGCGAATATAAAGCGAAAAAATGAAAGCTTTAAAAGCAACTAACTTTAAAAGATAGATAAGTGTTCCAGATTAACAACAAAAATCGTTAATACAGACCAAACCAAATGTAAACAGGTAAAGTATATTGTATTAAAAACAAGTCAAATGATTAAACAACAAAATTAATTTAGCAATCCTCGTGTAATTATTGAATTCTTGGAAACCCGTTGTTATAACGAGGAAAAACATTTAGCTATTTGTCACCTTAAACTTTATATGACGTCAAGCCATATAAAGTTTTTACTATATTCATTAGACTAGAAATTTTATAATGTATTTAATATCCTGACGGATCCGCGTTTGATTTTGTCAATCAGCTGCATTCGGAATTTTCACTGAGTTGAATATAGTTGTCGCTTAGCAAACAATTCAGCCTTTTCACGTACAAATTCACGTACGATATTCACGTACAAAGAAGTACAAAAACATAGCTTATAATAAACATGGTTAAAGACTTACTCGAACCGGAGAGGAAACATGAATTAATTATGAGAATATTTTTTTTAGAAAATACAAAGTATATATTCTGTGACCCCACCGCAACTAGTATTTTTAAAAATACCGGCACGCTATGATGGCCGTTTTGACGTTTGTCCACTCATGAAGTTTCATATTAATTAGTAATTGCATTTGAAGGAGCAAATTGCTGTTCTTTGTTGTCAATAGCGACGTGCAGTTATTAATATACTGTTTTGATCGGCTTGATTTAAAGAAGAATACAATATTAATAATATATATATTTTTTAATTTTCCTTTTTGATGTTAATTTGTACTTCACTTGATTTTTATATGGTTTAGCCCAATAATTCGTTTTGTTCGGCTTAATTTTTGACGACATTTTACACAAATATCGAAGTTCATCAGGTGCTTACGTGGGAAACAAATGTCTGGCCATGCCGCCTTCGCCGGGCCCCGGCAGGAGGGGTAGACCCAAAAAGTCCTGGCTCGACGTCGTAGAGGGTGATATGCGTACCAATGGGCTCACTACCAGGGATGCTGAAGACCGTGCGAAGTGGAGTAGAAAAAGTCGGAAAGCGGACCCCGGGCCCGAAACATAAGTTTAGGTTGCGACCGGGATACAACGCTTAGATGCAGAAGAAGATCGAAGCTCACCGGGTCATCTATTGTAAATATGAATGTAACGCTGTCTGTTATGTTTTCATTTTGATGAATTTTGGTAACAAAGATAGATTGGAGAAGAACATAGTTTATTTTTTAATTTATATGTCAGAACAATGTTTGCCGGGTCAGCTAGTATTATATTATAAAAAGTTTAGTGTTCACTTTTATTAAAATAGGTGCGATAATGTGACTTTTGAATTACGGATGACATTTGAAATAAATAGATACTATTATTATTATTAGATATTACATTTTTTTAGGTTTTTAGTTTTAAATAGTTATATATACGTTTTAGACATAGGTATTATTTTTAAATAAATTACTTTATTTTCTAATAGATACTTTTTAACGCATACTGTGACAGAATCTTATATATACATATATATCAATAGCTTAATGGCTTATCGGTGGTTTAAGCTGCGCTGGCACTTCATTTGCGTCTACAATAACCCTTTGATCACACCGCTTGTATAATTTACCGTCAAGGGTTGTCTATATTTCTCTAACTTATTTTTAATTACCTCATGTATTATTTATTATTAATACGTGTAATACAAGTTTATCTATTTTCCTAAAAACATTTGATCCTTTTTTATCTTATTTTCTATGTCATTATTATATTGGTATTTTTCATTAATATTTCAATATAAATATTAACTTGAAATCTCTGATGCTTTGTTGTAATTCATAAGTAAATAATTCATAAATAAATAAGGCATAGTCCAAATTTAAAGCTTTGGATATAACTTGGATAAAATGAAATGTGTTTAAATTTAAAATAACATGCTCTAATGCCTGCTAATGAAGCAAGTTCTTCTTCTTCTTTCTGCCCTTATCCCAAACTATGTGGGGTCGGCACAACATGTTCTCTACTTCCACTCTCTGTAAGCCGTCATCTATTCACACCCTTTTTCGCCATATCATCTTTTACGCAATCCATCCATCTTTGGCCTACCTCTGCTGCTGTATTCATCCACTCTTATTTCTATTATTTTCCTAATTCACAAAAACGAACAAAAATAAAACCAACACCCCTTTTTGATAACTATTAAAATTACAAAAGTGGCATCCCTAACACAATCAGGTGTAATGTCTTTAACTTATGTAAACGATTGTACTCGGTATGTTCATATGTGGGAAATACAAGACTTTTGTATGGTGACCGAACGACGGATTTATATAGGTTGGAAAACGTTTAATATAATTTGTGTTCGATTGTATTTATTATCTTTAAAGATGAATGAACCGGATGTTTTATTAAAAAGTAAGAAGGTCGTAGACTATGATATTCTCGCGACTACAAGCAAAATTTTACCTTTATAAGAATCAAATTAAGTTGCGAGCTAGGGTTTATAGGTTTATTACGGTGAAAACAAACAACTGGCAGTTCTTAGATGTGTCGTCATATGGAAATAAATTGTCGAGATTTATTAATGATCAATTATGTATCGTTAAACTTTAAAAGTAGCCAAAAAAACGTTGTCGTATGAGATTGACTTCTACACTGTATTTTTGGAAGTGGTCACCGAGAGACCTCGCTATTTAATTACACTGTACATGCCTATATAAGCCAACACCGTTTTGGTGCCAGCTTCTGTTAAAATAAGTTCTTTCCTCTGCTTAAGATACTCAGGGATACATCCAAGGCAGTAAATCTACGATCATCCGGTCTTTTCACTCAGACTGAGGAGTCAAACCCTATTCTAGCCATATCTATTGTGCAGCTTTAGTCTAGAAAAGGAAGTCATAGATGGAAAATAATACAAAAAGCCAATAATCTAAACTAACAGCAAATAGAAGAACGTAAGAAAATGAATATTAAAATAATTTGTCATCGCTCAATAATTGGGGCTATTATTCAAAGCAGTTTGGAAACCGCTGCCCTACTAAATGTCTACAGATCTTTCCCGCTAATGTGTAATCATAGGTTATATTTCGAGCAGATTTTCTGCAATGTTCTCATTGCAGAGAAAGTTTTTTTATCAGCAACATTAAGTACAAAGGTGATGAAATCTGTATTAATATTGTTACAAAGTGAAATTTATCGCATAGGGTTAACGATACTGTATCGGTTACTTGTGACCCGCTATCAAAATGTAAAAGAAAACAAGAGATTTGAAGCGATGTTTTTATTCATTCTTACTAGATTATTCCGCAATCATCATTATTTACAAATAAAGAAATTCATATAATATTATATAACACACACGATAAAGGAATTAAAATATCACATGATCATATGCCATAATAAAATTAGATTGAGCATAGAACCACTCCAAATTGTGGCTTGGCTTTATGGAACTATCTACAGAGCTATAAAGGTTGAGCAATTTTCAGATTTGAACAATCATTTGGTGAGTTCCCCAATAAAAAATAAAAACAAATTAGGCTTTGACAATGACAAATGACACCTTAGTTTTTGTTGCCTGTGGTAGAAAATGTAAATGTAAAGATACAAAAGTACAAAGTGTCTCGTAGTGGTTTTACTTTGTGGAAATACTAAATAGTGCAAGACCTTGAACTTTGGTTTAAAAAGATTTTAATATAAACTGTTTTATATTTGAAATAAAAAAAGAGAATAATTTCAAAGTAGAAAACCAACTTCATCATAATACTTAGGCTAACTCCTGATTACACTGAAAGTTGTCGCTTAGGGTCTGTTTTATAGCTTTTATTTTCCACCTCACACTATCTATAATAGCAGATCATAGTCACTGTTGGGTTTGGGCCTCCCTGGAAAACAGGCACGGAGGCAGAGAAAGAATACTGACCACTGCGGCCGGGGTCAGCCTGTCTGTCGTAAAAGGCGACAAAACAACCCACTCCAGCTTCGAGGTAGGGCCCCAAGCCCGTATGGATGGCGACCACCTTTGGTCTTAAGTATGCTGCCATAATAACTTTGTTGTGTTCCGGAATTAGTGACCCAAGTTCCTGTATCTTTATGGTATAGCTGCGTGTTTGCGATGCCACTGGTGTTGTAAACACCCATAGGCGATGGTGACTGCTAAATTCTAAGCGGGCCGTCAACCTGTCTGTTGTCCTACACCAATAAAAAAAACTATCCCAGCTAAGTAGAAGAAGAATGCGGATTGGCGGGTTACACGTAACGGTGATTTTGATATATGTAATCTCGACATTAGGCGAAAAAACCTGCCTGCATTACATCGTGCAAATTGTGCCCGTAGATAAAGCCTTGGAACACTAAGCCCTTACCGCCATAGGAACGGGCGGCGGGGTAGCGTAGGACTCCTCGTGCAATGCGACTGGACTTCCCCTTCTCTCGGCGGGGGGACGTACGTCGCTGGTACTGGTATACCCAATAAAACCACCCCGGTGTTCCTTCAAAGGCCTTTAGTGCCAAAGCCGCGGAACTTTCGCGAGCCACTTCAAAATTGGGGGGGGGGGAGGTTATATATGTGTATATATGGGTCTTTAAGTGTTTGACGAAAAAGGTTTTGTTACCTAAGCATGCCAACTCGTGACTTGTGTCACGTCGTCAAGTAAAACCGCACAAATTGGTGTTCTACATACCAAAATAAAATAGCTATCCATTTTATTCTAACAATTTTCTTGCTCGACACGGTTCTAAAAGTTTTATTTATTTTTTAGTTATTTATTTAAATTAATTAAAACGGCCGCAGCTAGGTACATTAATTAACAATAATTGATCAATAGCAATTAAAATTAAGTTATGTACTATCTATAGCGCAAGCGGTCTGCTTCACTTTGGGACTAGGTGGTGATGTGTGAAGTACTCATATATGTATTTATTTGTATGCACAGTATAAATATACTGTGTATTAATAAATATTAACAATATGCCTGTTGGTTCACAAATCGCACTCAATACTTCACTCTGGTACTTTTCAGCCTGTCCAGATTCGACAAAAGCGTAACAGCTAGACATTCGTCCCACTCGGAGAAGTCTATTAGTCTCGGAAGAGTACCTACATGTACCGAAAAATTTAGTGATACTAATGCAGGCGATTTTGTGCTGCTTCCTGCAATGTCATGGACCAATAAACAACCAACATGAGCATTGAAAAAAGTTATGTCTAACAAAATAATGAATATTGAGATACTATCACAGGAAAATAATAGGCCATCATCAGCTTTAAATAATTTTAGGCCATCAGATTATTAAAATTATCTCTTTTGGTAAATTTATTTTATTTTAATTTATAGCTCCTGTTACATAACATTATGTAATGTAAGACCAGAAGTATTTCCATTCAGCTGAGATGAGAATTTTAAAATGGATATGAGACAAGAATGGATAAAGTGAGAAATGACTATATAAGGGAATATCTGAAAGTAGCTCCTATAAATGATAAATTGAAAGGAAGGAGACTGGCATCGTGAAAGGATGCCGACCACATTACTTGAAGAATGTTGAACCTGAAAGTAGATGAGTACAAGACAGAAGTAGATCAAAAAACATTGGAAAGAATGCGTGATACATGTTTTGTTGCTGTACGACAGCAGACTGGCTGACGGCCCACTCAGAATTTAGCAGTTACCGTCGCCTATGGGTGCTTGCAACGCCAGTGGCATCGCGAACAAGCTGCTGTCCCATAAGGGTACAGAAACTTGGATCACTAATGCCGGAACACAAGGTTATTATGGCGGCATACTTAAGACCAGAGGTGATCGCAATCCAGACGGACTTGACGCCCAACCAAACACACGTAGCTGGGGTGGGTTGTTTTGTCGCTTTTACGACAGGCCGACCCCGGCCGCAAAGGTTGGTATTCTTTCTCCGCCCCTGCACAGATAAAGAATGCGTGATAAATGTTGATATCAGGAATGATATGTGGGTTTGTAAAATAAAATGGAAGAAAAAGACATATTGTGCCAACCCTAAATGATTGGGACAAGGCCAAGCTGATGAAGAACTTACTTTTTAATTTATTTAGAACTCCTAGATATACAATATATTGACATGAATAACGTGACCATACGTCTCGCTTTGGGCGGGATTGTCCCGCTTTCAGGCTGTCCGTCCCGCTGTCCCCAACGAGAACAAAAATGTCCCGCTTTTACAAATAAACCTTTATACCTACTTAACTACTTGCCTACATTAATATCGCGAAAGACGGCAGCACAGCGTAGGCGCGGGTTGACAGTCAGGAACAAGCTAGAGCGAGCGACTGACATGCGAGAACGGGTTAGACGAAAAATGATAGTTCATTTATCTGTTGTGCATGTGTTTATTAGAAACTTACCGAATACTTACTTATCCCAACTCCTTATTGTATTACAAAATACATACTAAAGTAACTCTAATTTCGCTGTAGCAAAGTAGTTTTTTGTTGCGAAATTATTTACAAATATTATTTTTAGGGTAAGTTGGTGTAAGAATTAAGATGTCAGTGAGGGTAAGATATCATAATAAATTATTTCAAGTCATCTTTTAAACCATAATTTTTATTTTGAAAGAAAAAAAGAAAGAAAATAATTTATTTAGGACAAGTACATAACAAAGAGATATTAAAAACTAAAGAAAATATTATATGCAAGGATGAATGAATGAATGAATAAATGAAATGAATGAAAATTAATGAAAAACACTTTATTGTTCACCAACTAAATCTATGTACAATGAAAACTAGAATAAGTTACAGTGATACAATGGGCGGATTGTACAGTCCTAAAACTTTTGCACTTAAATATACATCTTACACTGATGTATCCTATATATGTATTTATTTATATACGAAATGCCGTAGGCGTCCCGCTTTGACACGAAAAAAAAATGGTCACGTTAGACATGACGTTTTAAAGAACAGACTCTTATATGCGAAAGGTTTAAGCAACAATTTCAGTATGATTTAAATGTAAAAATAAAAATGTTATATTTAAATTAATAAACCCCTAGAGGAATTTTATTTTCATAAATAAATATTAATTATTTCCTTCAAGTACAAATGATGTACTTATAAAGTTTATTAATTACATTCTTTCTCTCCGTGCAGGGGTGGAGTAAGAATACTAACCCCCGCAGCCGGGGTCAGCCTGTCGTAAAAGGCGACAAAATAACCCACCCTAGCTACGTGGTAGCCCGTCTTGAACCACCCTTGGTTTTAAGTACGAAGCCATAAAACCTTCAAATCGAATTTTATTTGCATGAAACATGGTGTCAACTTGATCTTTGGAGAAAACATGAGTACAAGCACGTTTCACTAATTCTGACATGCTTGTTGTGTTCCGGCATTAGTGACCGAGGTTTCTGTACCCATTTGGGACAGCAGCGTGTTCGCGGTGCCCGTAGCGTCGCAATCATCTATAAGCGACGGTAACTGCTTACTGTTAGTGGGTCGTTAGCCTGTCCGCTGTTCATAGGAAAAAAAACATTCCTTTATAACCTTCGCAATTTTACTGGCTGTCTAAATAAGTAGCCATGTCGTATATGTATTAGATGTACTCACGATTTAACTAAATGGCGGCTTATGTGCGGTGTCCCCAAACTCAAACCAAACGCACTCACGCATTCACTCACATCACAAAATATGAAAACTTAATAATATGTATTTTTGTAAACATATATTTCGTATGAAATGTAAACTTTTCTACGCCAATAACCACCATATCATTTTCCATTACAATTTAATACCAATGGGAAAGCAAGCTTGTTCCAGAGATAGTTTGAAAGAAGGAAAGAAAGAAAATATTTATTTGAAAAAAACTAGTTTGAACTAGTTCTGGAGTAAGTGGTATCAATTACTTATTTACTTTTGGGCATTTTATATAAGTTTATATAAACTGTCACCTGTGAACCCCCCGGAGGTAGCACCTGGCCTGACTTCACATCGTGAATGGTGACACGCGTGCCGTAGGCTCACTACCATCCGTTTTATCCATGCAGGGGCGGAGAAAGAATACTGACCTCTCCGGGGTCGGCCTGTCGTAAAAGGCGACAAAACAACCCACCCTAGCTACGTGGTAAGGTCCCAAGCCCGTCTGGATGGGTGGATGTCAACCACACTCGATCATAATAATCATGTATTATATTCCAGCATGAGTGATCCAGGTTCCTGTACCCCTATGGGACAGCAGTGTGGCAGGTTCCATAGCGTCGCAAACATCTATAGGCAACGGTAACTGTTTACTATTAAGTGGGCCATCAGCCTATCTGCTGTTTCTCAGGAATAAAAACATGACAAAGAAGAAAGTATTTCGGTTGTGTTGTGGGTACTAGTGTTACTACTATAAACAGCATTTACCTTGGGAATACATGGCATTGAGTCAATTGTTCTTATAAATTTATTAATTTACTAGCTGACCCGGCAAACGTTGTTCTGCCATATAAATAATAAAATGTCAAAAAATTTAAAAAAAAAATTTGGGGGTGGGTCACCCCTAACATTTAGGGGGATGAAAAATAGATGTTGGCCGATTCTCATAGATACCGGATAAGCACAAAAAATTTCATCAAAATCGGTCAAGCCGTTTCGGAGGAGTATGGCAACGAAAACTGTGACACGAGAATTTTATATATTAGATAAAGTAAATTTCCAACTACTATATAATAATTAACTGACTACTTTTAGTTATCAACCGAGAATGATAAGTAAACAATCAAAGAATACATTAATATACTGATAACGGTTTAACGAACTCAAAACCACTTTGGTTTGATCTTGGTATGGACATTTTATTTATTTTCTATCGTAGTCTTGCACATTAAGGAATCATCTCAAATTGTCGTAGAATTATTTTCAACAGGACATAAATAAATATGCCGAGAAAATTCACACAACGCCATCTGGCGCCAAAGTAAGTAACATAGCAGTTGTTAGACAACTGATATACTCCTTATTAACATACTTTTATTTTGTAAATAAATACATATTATAAATACGAGGCGCGATACTGGAATCGAAACCGTACCCTCCGAGGGCGGCGACGTGCGTTAGCCGCTACGCCACGGAGGTTATCAATATGTGCTAATTACTCCAGTCTAGTAATATAACGAGTAAGCCTTGTAAGATTTATAGTATAGTATATATAGTATATACTATATTATACTGTAAAATATTTGAAATATTTTCAACCAATAGTTTATTATTTAATTTAACAACAGAGAGTATAAAAGATTTAGAAATTAAGAAGAATAGATTAAGATAAAAATTATTGGCAACTATAGATTCTTAAAACTGGAATACTGGGAAATTGGATATAGTAAAAAGTGACATTTTCATTGTCGTAGTCGAAAAGTCATATTTTTATTTAGTACAGTCTTAAAGAAATGAGACAAAACTTTGTTGTAACGCGAAGAAGTTAAAAATAATCGTCAACCTAGCCCATATCGAATTATGCAAATAATTCTACTAACTTTTTTTACAAAATCAAATCACGGCTTGCGATGTAATTTGTTACATAAATTGGTAAAATTCTCAAAAACACGTGTAACTTTTTTTTTAGATTTCATAATCCACTTAATGTTACAAATAAAAAAATGTAGATTACATTAGTATAATCTTATCAGTGCCGTTGTCAATTACAAAATTATTACATTTTTATTATATTTATAACAAATCAAGGGCATTTTATTTCGAATAGGTATGCTAATTTATTGTTTAATAGTCGTGGATAAAGCATGTCTAGATTTTTGTGCTAATAGTTTTTACAAAACCATTATCAAAATTATTTTTTTATCATTTTACATGTTTTTTTAAAATTCACAGTCTAAAAAAATTTTAATATCGATAATCGTTTTATTTATTATTATTAACAATAACAATTATTAAGTGCCTTAGGGACGGTTTATATTGGCATTAGCAAAATAGAAAATAAAGTTCTGGAACCAAACGAATATTATTAAAAAATACGTCCAGCTTACTCGTCAGCCTCCGTATAAAAAAAAGTCGTCGGCAAGTCGTAAACACAGCCGTTTTTCATTGTGCGTAGAGGCTTATGTCAAAATGAACTGTTAACGTTACTTTATTTTTAAATAGCATATTCCATTACGACCTCCTATAATGTATAACATATATTAATGCCATTTAAATAGGTTCTACTTTAATAGAGTTTAAAATACCAAACCAAAGTATTCCAAAAAGTTAATTAAGATCGAATACCATATTCATTGAAATAAATATTTATGACAATTAAATAATCTCTATTAGGTTTTAAAATACCAACTCACACTCCTCTCCTCTCTTACTCCTTACGATATATTACAAACTATCAAAACTAAACGATCTTTAAGATATGAAAGTTCATTATTAAATAATAGTCAAAAACAATATACTTTCCGTAGATAGATTAATCATTAGATGAACAATGTTTATTTTGGTTGTCTGATAACAAAACTATTGGAAACAAGTTTACTAAACAATTGATATGCGGGGAAGATATTATACAAACTTCTTGTAAAAAGTTTGGATATCTCTCAGCCAAATTGAAATAAATATTTAATCGTTGCATTTACATATATTAAATTCTTGCTACATTATATTGAGTTTCGTAATTATCAGGCAACATAAAATTAAAAATAAACTGAGTCAAATAAGTTCCATAGACAAATTAATAATTGCAACTATCAGGCTTTGAATATGAAATATATACAACGATACAACTATAAGGAAAATGGTGGTAAATTTTATAAAAATAATTTAACATTAGATCAACTAAGTAAAATAATGAAAATTCTGATATAATAGTTACAACATTACCAAAACCTAATCTGTTTTTATATTAATGTATTAACTTAAAAAATACGTCTAAAACAAAAGAAAAAGTATAAAAACATACTCACGTTTCAAGGGTTTAGGATTGCTTTGCTTCCTTCGAGACATGACCTAAAGGGCACCGGTGTCTCCATGCATGGCACACACAAAAACACACAAACACGCGTATTTACTTTTAATATCTATTGGTGTAACGTGTGACACCGATGGCCGGCGGATCGCAACTGAAGCGAGGCGGTCGTCTGCTACTTGGCACGCCTGGTGCCATTCGCGTTCGGTCGAAGGGGCTGGCTCTGGCGCCGCCCCTTTGCATGGCCCCATGCCGCGTCTTAGCTACAGCTTTCAGCTTTTTTCGCACTGAAAAGTTTTTCTTAGAATAAACCAAGTGAAAATTTAACAGTTCCTTATTGCATTAAGGTTTTGACACTGACTTATACAAAAATACATTATTGCGAAAAATATAATTGACATTTCGACTATAATTCGTCTCCGTCCTGATCATGTACCTATGCACGCTGGTTTCCTTAATAAACTCAAAATTGGACAGTTTTATATGTAAGTGCGGCTTAGGCGAAGGTTCAGTTGAACATATAGGTAACCTATTTGTCGACTGCCAAAAAAATTTCTACTCCCATTAATGATATCATGCTATTTTACTACATTCTACCCCCATGTCCTTTCTGAGGACATCCCGCGCCCCATTAATTTAAATTTTCTATTAACCATGGTAGATAAATATAATAATAATAAATGTCCTGCGCAAATGTTTATGTTCAAATAATATTGTCGCTCAAAGTTTTAAATAGGATATGTAAATATTTTAAATAGTATTTATAATAAATATATAATTCTTTATGCAATATTCCATTTTAAAATTCGTATGTTAATAGTGTTTGTACGATGCCGGTCACGGACCCAGATTGCACCGTACAGGAATAAGAGGGACAGCTCGAGAGCAGTGGACTGTATGATAAAGGAATGGGAAGGAGCGGTGGCTAGAGAGACGTTGATGCCTTGCTATGGGCAAAGAAACCCGCACTGACCTTGTTTTCACCCCTTCCCGGTTCGGTTCAGGTCGTTGAGGAACTGCTGCACGGCACCAGCTAAATTCACAACACTGAACACACACAGATTTAATGGCACGGCCAATTAGAGTAACCAGGGAGGTCGAACGTCGACCGTCCCGTCCAGTTATTTTGTTAGAAATTTATATACCTAGTCAGGTCATAAATTCTGTCACATGTTTAATGTAAAATAATTGTAACAAGTTTATTAATTATGTAACCATTCATATACCAAAATGAACTTAACAAAACATAGATTCTTATGACATTAAAGTTTATTCAAAATGACCTCCGTGATTTTGAATACAAGCCTTCAATCTGCGCGGCCAGTTGTCTATCGCAGCACGAACGAGGTCCATGTCAATATCGGCGGCTGCCTTAATCAAGGATGTCTTGAGTGACTCCAAATTGGGATGAGGCTTTTAGCACGCCTTTTCCTCCAAGTGTTGCCATATCTTGTAATCTAACGGATTCAAATCTAGACTGGAGGAGGGCCAGTCTTCGTGCCGGATGAAGTCGATTTCACGCGCCGCCAGCCAGTCTTGTGTGCTCTTCGCTCTATGAGCTGGCGCCGAATCTTGTTGGAATACCCAGTGCCTGTTATTGAGCATGGTATGAGAAACAGGTTCCACAAGGTTCGTCAGGACTGTATTTTGATACACAACAGCATTCGTTTTTACACCTTTCTCACAAAAATGTACCTCTGTTAAGCCCCAATAAGAAACTCCCAACCATACCATGAGCGAGGATGGAAAATGACCTCGTTGGACACGCGGAATACGGTTGCTCGCTTCTTCACTACTGTGTGCGTACACCTTATCATTTTGTTTGTTGTAGCTCTCTTCTACGGTAAACATTTTTTCATCCGAAAAAAGAATTTCTCGATATTTTTTTCCCGCGTACCGCTTCAACAAAGCGCGGCATCTCTTCAGTCTCAGGTCCATTAGACGAGCATTCAAACGATGTCCTGTTTTTCTTCGATATGCCCAAAGCCCTAAGTCTTCATTTAACACCCTTTTCACCGTGGTTCTGCTTAACCCCATCTGAAGGACCAACAGTTTCTGCTTACGTTTGGGATTTCTTTGAATTCGTGCCTTCACAGCTTTTATCACTGCTGGAGTCCTAACAGACCGAGGGCGACCACTTCTTGACCTGTCATCTACACTAGAGTCTTCATTGTATCGTTTGATGGTACGATAAACGAATCTTTTGGTAATATTCAAATTTTTCAGTATGTTAAAAATTTGAATTGGCGCGTAACCGCAACGATGCAACGCAATAACTGCAACACGGTCTTCTTTAAGCGTCCACTCCATATTTAAAAATGAGTAAAATTTTAAAAGTTATACATTTTTATTTTCATGAACAATTCTAAATTCGAATTCAATAAACTTTTTTGTGGCCAGCATTCTAAAAGAAAAGTTTTTACTGTGTGACAATACTTATGACCTGACTAGGTATATTGCACACGGTGCAAAAGGCGGTTATCTCGTCAAACGTTGACACAAGAAGCCAGTTTTTCCGTCCCACCCTCGCTTACCATTATTACCTCACCGAGAGTGAGGGTAGATTACAAAAATCAGGTGGCGGGATTTCAAATGCCCTTATGCAAGGATCGAACAGTGTTATTCCACTTTTGAACTATCATTTTCACTGTAAATTACCTAGTTAAAACTACCCTACAAATTGTTTCCTGATTACTTGGCTTCGTTAAGCTCCTTCGCGATCTGCCTTTTCTACAGTTTAGTTAAATGCTCGTAAAATTTTAAGACTGACTAATCAATGCCTTTTTTATTGCTGAGCTACAGTAGACAGACTGATCTCCTACTTAATAGTAAGCAGTTACCGTCGCCTTTGGATGTTTGCGAGGCCAGAGGCACCACGAACGCGCTGCTGTCCACATACCGGAACCTGGGTCACTAATACCGGAACACAGCACAAGTTTACTAAGGCGATATACTTATATACACCAGGGTGGTTGCTATCCAGACAAGCTTGTGGCCCTACCACGTAGCTGGGGTTGTTTTGTCGCCTTTTACGTTTGTATCCTTACTCCGCCCCTGCACGGAGACAAAAAGATTGGAGCCACAATTTAAAAAAAAACATAGACATTTCATTACATATTTCTACACTTTTCAGGTGTTACGGACGTACCTTTCGTTCCCTCTAGGGGAGGGCCCAAGCCTAGCAGTGAGACGTTATGAACTTACATGATTTAAACTCCCCGTAAACTCGAATTGTGTCTTAAATATGATTCTTATTGAGACATCTACAAAAAAATGCTTAAACACTATTCCTATTACCGACTAGGGCCACATATACAAAGAATATATTGTAATTATAATATAAATACATTATATATGTCCTTTCTTTTCTTTTTTAAACTGGAGCTCAGAAGACAGACAAACGGACCATCTGTAGAAGGTAAACCATCGCTTATGGACGAATTCAACCCTGAAAACGTTGCTAACGCGCTCTCAGCCTCGAAGGAAACATTAAACGTTTATTTTGAAAAATCTCAGATCGTCCTGCGATGAGCAAATAGCCGGAAGGTTATTCGAAAACCGAATAATAAGTAACATGAACGTTGTTGAGAGCCCTTTTGTACAGGAAAGAAGAGGCTCCAAAGAACACTAATAAAGAATAGTCAGTGCAGCGGTAAAAAGACGACGAAGGCAGTATTCCAAACAGTTCCTTAACATATTCTCCTTGCATGGGTGGAGTAAAAATACTAACCCCTGCAGCCGGGGTCGGTCTATCGTAAAAGGCGACAAAACAATCCTAGCTACGTGATAGGGCCCCAAGCTCGTCTGAATGGCAACCACCCTTGGTCTCGAGTATGCCACCATAATAACCTTGTGTTGTGTTCCACTATTAGTGACCAAGGTTCCTGTACCTCTATCGGACAGCAGTGTGTTCACGGTACCTCTAACGTTGCAAACATAAACATCTTTACGAAAAAAATACTTATCAATTAACATTATAAATTCAAAAGTGAGTTTATTTGTTTATTTGTTACAGTTTCACGCCTAAGCCGCTGAACTAATTTTGATCAACTTAAGTATAAACATAGATTGGACCTTAGAGAAGGACATAGGCTGCTTTTTAAAATTCATTAAACAATGTTTCAAATTTTCAAAAAAACTCTTCCGTCAATCAAGTGAATTCTTAAGAATCTTAAATCTTAACAACTAAACCTCAAAATAAAAAATATATATTTTGTGAATATGTTCATAATTCTCCAAAATTATGCCCAATTTGTTCAAATTTCAGAGCCTCACTTTTTTCGTTGTCCGATTTACGTGAAATGCCATAATATGCTAAAATTTAATTATATTAAATTAATGTTTACAGGAGTACCTTCGTCTATCTAATTCACGTATTCCTTGTAATTTTATAAAACTGAAGAAAGAAAGAAAAGAAAGGGACTTACGATTTGATTATTCTTTATTTTCTCTTCTTACACTTATTTCTTATTAGATTTTTACAATTTACGCTATTTTTGGAATACTTATAAGCATAATAATTAAAAGTAACGTTTTCGAATATATCTAAGAGCACACTAATCAAATTCCTAAACGAAACTATCTTGCACTTCAGAAAAAATATTTCTATTCAAATATATACTCGGTGAGACAGGTTTCGATTTCGCGAGCTATGTTTGTTTGCCATGTGCACTCGTGCAATATAACAAATTATATATTAAATTTGATTTCCTTAATCATGCAATTGTGTCACCTTGTTTATTATAATGAATTAACAAATTTGTATAAAATATATTTATTTATATATGTCTGTCTTATTTATATATATCCGTATTTCAAAAAGTCCGCCATAACAAGGCGGAAATATTTTCTTGTTTTTTTCTCCATCCCTGTCGGAGCTTTTCTCTAAATTTACATTGATTATGGCGTCACTTTAATTTAACGAATTTGATGGACACTTTATCAAACACTCCGTACTCTCATTACTTCAAACCTACATTTTTTTAGGGTCTGTTTTCTGTATAATACTCGTGGATAAACCGTCAGATTTAAATCAACATTTTTATGTAACTACTAAGATCATCTATCAATCCAACCAAGAACAGTAATGAATATTGTTATAAAACTTATGGGATATAATAATAGATGGATAATAATAATTCTCGTGCTTTTCCCTGAAACTTCCTTTTCTCGTGCAATCACAAAATATACAGTATTTACGCACACAATATTTACGAGTACCCAATAAACAAGACATGTCTCATTACAAAATTTCATGCACATAACGAAAGTCCATACATTATTATTAATTATATGATATGATGATTAGATGATGACAATGTAGGCTATGTCTGTTCATCCTACTATCACTACGTCTAATTTGACAACCTCCGTAACGTAATGGCTAACTCTTCAGTAAGCTTGTGGAGGTCACAGGTTTAATTCCCGTTGCGTCTGGGAGTCTATCTATAATATGTATTTATTTATAAAAGAAAAGTATATATGTACTATATTAGTTATCTAGTACCTATAACACAAGTGCTATGCAAATTAGTTTGGGACCAGATAGCGTTTTGTGCATGGTCCCACTATTATTTATTTATTTAATTTGAACGATTGTGATCGCAACACAAAACTATAACTCATTGGCAAAACGTGCCCGCTTACACAGTGTAGTAAGTAGTCTTTTGATAGTAGCAACAAGCGCGTCATCCGTTTGCAGCATATGCTTTCTCAGAATGAAGTTGCGTTTATGCAAAAGATAGTAACAACAGGTGTAGAACCGTTTCGTCTACCTCATTACAAAACTTGGAGATTTCGTCGTCCCGTCCGTTACAAAAGTGGTAAATATACAATAGGCATATTAGCAAGTAGAGGCACTAAGATATCTTACTATAAATACTATATGCACCTTTGACACCACCCATAATTTAATCCTCTATATCTATTTACATAAAGCTAACCGTTAAAAATTATTGTATATGTATAGAGGGTCAGTTGTCTTTCAAAGTTTACCTTTAAATTTAAATGCAACACGAATATAGATGTTTTATCTCACGAAAGCGGGCGAGCCATACTTGTGTGTGTAAATGTACATGCACATTGTCTTTGCGTGCGTAAGCTCAGGAGCGCTTAGGCATATTGCTTAGTTTTGGTCGAGTCACAGGCTGAATCAGTAGTGCTACTTGGTTCCTGTCAAAATTATTTATTGAATACCGTCAGCACGAAAAGTTATAAGCGATGAGCTTACTAACACTACCTGTAGTTACGCACACAAGAGCGCGTGTCATACGCATCACAACTACTAGTATGGCTCACACGTTTTCGTGAGATGAAACAAGTATAAGCTTTAGAAGGTTCGCAGCCAAAACAAAATAAAAAGATATAAATTTTAAAGAGTTAAGGACAATGTGAAAAAGTTTTTCAAAGGTGTAGTAAAATACTTGACAAGCCTCTCTGACGGTGAAAACTCCTGGTGCTCTTACCAGTGCTCTAAAGCACAAGAAATTGATACGTATATTCAAGATTTTGCTTATTTACCACCTGATGTTTTAAATTTTAAAGGTCATCGAAATAACTTTCATCGACTTGAGTAGTGAGTGACTCCGTCTGAATGTGTCCGTGCATTTAATTGAATCAATGAAAGCTTTAATCAAAGAATGTTTTTTTATTGCTGTAGGACAGCAGACAGGCTGACGGCCCACTTGGAATTTAGTAGTTACCGTCGCCTATGGATGTTTGCAACACCAGTGGTATTACGAACCCGCTACTTTCGCATAAGGGTACAGGAACTTAGGTCACTAATGCCGGAACACAACATATAGTTATTTTGGGACATGCTTAAGACCATAGGTGGTCGCCAGCCAGACAGGCTTGGGGCCCTAGAAGAAATATTATAAGGCCCAGGATCATATGGCCCTGTGTAAGTAATTAAATTATTCCTCGTTCTATACATAAATGAAGAGTAAATGCGTTTTTCTCGAAACTATGTTTCTGAGGTCGGTGACCACTGTCATTCTAACTTCTATGTCTTCAATTTTCTAGGTGGTTTTGAATGAAATGGATACTGAGTGAATGACCAGTCAATGGCGGGCAGTGTGATGGTAGAAAAACTACGAAGTTGGGGAAAATAGTTCTTCCCCAGGTAGGGTCCCAAGCCTGTCTGGACGGCGACCACCTTTAGTCTTAAGTATGCCGCCATAATAACCTTGTGTTGTGTTCCGGCGTTAGTGACCCAAGTTCCTGTACCCTTATGGGATAGCTGCGTGTTCATGATGCCATTCAAGTACTTTATATTATTACAGGATATTCGAATTTACCAATTTTTGAACATCAGCATGATTGTATGACATTTCATTCTGAAAGAATTTTTTTACATTGAATCCATACTAATATTATAAATGTATACAGATTATATATATATATATATATATATATATATATATATATATATATATATATATATATATATGTGTGTGTGTGTGTGTGTGTGTGTCTGTCTGTCACGTTTACATGCCTAAACCGCTGGATTAATTTTGATAATGTATGTGATGGTATAATTATAGATTGGACTTTGGAGAAGGCCATAAAACTACTTTTTTTTTATTTATATGACAAAACAACGTTTGCGGAGTCAGCTTAAAATGAGAATATCATGAAAATTGTATGACTTCATAACTAAAAATATTTATTGAGAAGAGTAAGTTAAAGAGACGCACCATAACTATCTTAAGTCTTAAGCAAAAGAACTGCAAAACATATATAGTTAAATTTGTTAAGATAATTCTAATGGTTATTCGGATTTCCTTTCGGGGCAGTTAGTACAGACGGCAGCCGATGAATTAAAACTAATTATGTATATTGCTGGAGTTCGCTTATATTAAGTAATGCACGGTTGGTGATAAAGTTTACTGTTAAAACGCAGAACACAGAATATCGAAAACCTGATACTCTGTCCTCCCAACCAATCGAACCTTCCTTACTCCACCACTGACTCTGAGCTGAAGATAAGTTAAGTCAAGCACGTGACATGCCACACGCGTGTATGCTAGATATTCCTACGTTGTGATTGAGATGAGTTTTTTTAGTGCTGTAGAACAGCAGACAGGCTGACGGCCCGCTTATAATTTAACAGTTACCGTCGCCTATAAGTGTTTGCAACGACAGTGGCATCGCGAACACGCTGCTGTCCGATAAGGGTACAGGAACTTGGGTCACTAATGCCGGAACACAACACAAGTTTATTATGGCGGCATACTTAAGACTAAAGGTGGTCGCCATTCAGACGGGCTTGAGGCCCTACCACGCAGCTAGGGTGGGTTGTTTTGTCGCCTTTTACAACAGGCCGACCCCGGCCACAGAAGTTAGTATTCTTTCTCCGCCCCTGCACGGATAAAGTTTATTTATAACATTCGAATATAAAGCTTCTTGGGAGCGTTTACAATAATTATTGATACAGTGATAACATTACACGCGACAGATGCGCGTGTACAAAAAGACAGGCATGTACAGAAAGGCATCAGCAGACAGATTGGCTGACAAAAAGTGCTGGCTTGACGTCGTAGAAGTTGATATGTGTACCAATGGACTGACCACCAGAGGTGCTGAAGATCGTGCGAAGTGGAAAAGAAAAAGTCGGAAAACGGACCCCGGGCGCCGAAGCGACAGTTTGGGCTGCAACCGAGATTCAACGCTAAGATGATGATGAACAGCAGACAGACTGGCGGGCCACTTAATAGTAAGCAGTTACTATCGCATATAGGTACGTACAAGAACCTGGGTCACTAATGCCGGAACACAACGCAAAGTTATTATGATGGCATACTTATAGAACAAGGGTGGTTGCCATCTAGACGAGCTTAGGGCCCTACCACGTAGTTAGGATTATTTTATGGCCTTTTACGACAGGCCTACTCCGGCCGCAGGGTTTAATATGCTTACCCCGCCCCTGCACCAGTGGCGGATTTGCCCTAATTCCCAGGAGGCTCGGGCCTAGTGCGGCCAAATATTAGAGGCAGCCAATCGTGACAAAAAACTCACTAATGATAACAAGAAATAACTCAAAGTACGTAAATATTCTAAAGGCTCGCGCACATTATGGTGGGCCGCAGTACGCCGCATCGTATAACAATAATCTCCCTATATCACTTATTAAATCTTACCTTGTATGAGATTAAACCTGTAATTAAATAAATAAAACCATTTTAAATGTTTTATTTAAATGTGTAACTATCCCTGAAAGGGGACATCAATTAATTACGTGAGCTATTTTTGGATCAGTTTAGACTCCTCCCCCCTTACGTGAGATTGACGCTAAAAATATTTTAAACTAAATTTATTTTTACTATTCGGGAAAATAATAAACCGTTCAGGTATACTATAGTTAATTTATTTAAATTAAATAAAATTCAAAGTAAAAAATCAGTAAACCTATTTTTTTATATCTGTAATATTTTATATTTTTTGAAGGTGAGGTGAGATTTTCGATTATCCCCCCTCGGTTTAAATGAGATTTGGTGAGATTTCACTGGACCCCCCCCCCCCCTCCCATTTTGAGCTCACGTAATTAATGGATGTCCCCAAACCTCTGAAAATATTACAAACTAGCAGATAATTATTATAGTTAACTAAATTTCTGAATCGATTTCGATAAAAGTTATCAAAAAAGTAAATTCATTATGTACTCAATATGATGGGTGCCGAGAAAGGGGTGGTTGGTACTTACTACATGGCCTAGGGCGACCAAGACTGCAAATCCTCCACTGCCCTGCACGGAGAGATGTACGTAATTTATAGTTATAACGCGGTTTCTGTAAAAAGATCTGATCGCGTCTAGCATATGGTTAAGGTAATGATTATTCTGCATTCAAACTTATCAATAAAATAGGAAGATTAATTGAAAGGAAAAAATAGAAGACAGAATACAGGAATTTCGTTTCAAGCAATGTTGTGTACAAACAAACCCAGAACAGAACAAACCATTTTTCATCGTGTAGATATTTATTCCCTTTATAGATTAAATGTGTATATTGATGTATTTTCCATCGATTTACTTTTTATCCATGTGTGAATTAATGGCGACGTTATAAAAAGTTAATCTATAGAAAAGACATCAACGAGCTCTACCAGGGGGCTATCTAACAGTTTGTATTTTATCATGATTACGGAGAGCTTTAATAAAACATCATCATCATCATCATCATCCTAGCGTTAGTCCCGGTTGCCACCCAAACTTTCATTTCGGTGCCCGGGGTCCGCTTTCCGACTTTTTCTACTCCACTTCGCGCGATCTTCAGCATCCCTGGTAGTGAGCCCATTGGCACGCATATCACCCTTTACGACGTCAAGCCAGCACTTTTTGGGTCTACCCCTCCTGCCGGGGCCCGGCGGAGGCGGCATGGCCAGACATTTGTTTCCCACGTAAGCATCCGGTTGCCGTAAAACATGGCCATACCAACGGAGCCGACACTCCTGCAATTTATCTGCAATGTCACGGACACGAAGACTACCGCGAATGCGGGAGTTCCTGACGCGGTCCTTCCGCGTCACTCCACACATCCACCGCAGCATATTCATCTCCGTGACACGCAGTTCTTGCTTGTGTCGCTCTAACACTGGCCACGCTTCACAGCCGTATAAAAGGACAGGCCTAATGATGGTCTTATAGACCTGTCCCTTCAACTTTACCGGCATCTTGGGGTCACAAATGACACCAGTTACCTCACGCCATTTGGCCCACGCGGCAGCAATGCGTGCCTTGACGTCGCAATCGATGTCACCAGACGCATGAAACACAGATCCCAGGTATTTCACATGGTCCGTGCGCTCGACCGTGTTGCCGTCTATACGTACGGGTGTGGGATCTGTGGAGTTACAGGCCAAGTACTCGGTCTTCGCCACATTGAGCTTCAGACCACCGTTCTCAAGCGACTCCTTCCACACCTTCACACGTCGCACCAGCCTACCCCTGTCCGAATCTGCTAGCGCGATATCATCAGCATACATGAGCAGCCACGGGGGCTGCTCATGTGAGTTTCTGATGCTGTTTGACAATACGTCTAATACCACGCTAAACAGAAACGGACTAAGGACGGATCCTTGGTGCACACCGACGGTGATGGGGAAAGGTTTTGTGTCGCCAACAGCGGTCCGAACTACGGAATCGGAATCACGGTACATGTCTCGGATGATCGCAATATAGGCCTCTGGAATCCCTTTGGACCGCAATGCCCACCAGATTATCGCGCGAGGAATACAGTCGAAGGCCTTCTGCAAGTCAAGAAACAGACAATGCAGAGGCGTATTCTTCGCCCTGTATTTCTCCGCGACAGTCCTTAGGGCAAAAATAGGGTCCATTGTCCCGTGACCAGGGCGAAACCCATACTGACATTCCGAGACAGTGCACTCCTGTCGAATCCGAGAGTCGATAACCCTCTCGAAGAGCTTCATGGTGTGGGACATGACCTTTATACCACGGTAGTTACCGCACTCCTGCACCGATCCCTTGCCTTTGAAGACTGGAGTAATGATACTCAGCCTCCATTGGTTCGGGAGCGTACCGGTGAGGAGTGTCCGGTTAAAAAGGTCTGTTAAAGTGCCCACACCACGAGAGCCCATCGCCTTCCAGGCTTCGATGGGGACTCCATCGGATCCAACAGCTTTCCGATTCTTCATGCGGCGAAGACAATTCTGGACTTCTGCAGGCGTTATCAGTGGCACTAGTCCTTGGTTCGGAGGAAGATCTGGCGGCTGCACCTCTTTATGCTGCTTGTTCAGCAGCTCGTGGAAATATGAGCGCCATCTCTCCTTCACCGCGAGGTCCTCGCATAACAGGTTGCCCCCGGGGTCTTTTACACAGCGGCACTTGGAAATATCCTGTGCCGCTTTGACCCTGGAGCGCGCCAACTTATATATGAGCTTCTGCCCCTCAGACGAGTCCAACTTATCGTAAAGTGGTTGTAAGTGGTCTCGTCTGGCTCTGGCTACAGCTTTCTTGGTGGCGCGTTTGGCATCTCTGTATGCGTCGCGATCTTCAGGAGATCTGGACGCTTGCCACTTCTTAAAGAGGGCTTTTTTCGCCCTGGTCTCCCTCTGGACTGAGTCGTTCCACCACCAAGTCTCCTTGTCACACTTGCGTCCGCCCTTGGACACGCCAAGTACCTCTCTCGCCGACCCAAGGATAGCCGCCTGAATCCTGTCCCAGTAAGCTTGAACCGGTTCGCCCTCACCTCCGGCGCACTTGTCGCCGATGGCAGAGGCGAACTCCTGGGACTTGATTTCATCAAGCAGCCACCACCTGATTCGGCGTTGAAGGCGGTCGACACATTTGCCTTTGGGCTTCACGCAGAGGTCCATGACAAGAAGACGGTGTTGTGCAGTGAGACTCTCACCGGGTATGACCTTGCAGTTGGCTACTTTGCTGATGTGGTGTCTCCTAGTGAGTAGGAAGTCGATTTGGGTTGCATTCCTCCCGCTCTTGTAGGTGACGAGATGCTCGGGTCTCTTTTTGAAATACGTGTTCACGATAGCAAGGTCGGCAGCCGCACACATATTGAGGATGTCCTCCCCTTCCGCGTTGCGGCTACCGTACCCAAATCCACCGTGAACACGCTCAAATTCCCCGCATTCATCACCCACATGACCGTTCAGATCACCCCCCAAAACGATCCCCTGTGATAATGGGATTCCACGGAGCACTTCTCCGAGTTGATTCCAAAACGCTATTTTATCGGCGTCGTCACAACCGGCCTGTGGCGCATAGGCACTTATCAAGTGGGTAACTACCCCATCGATAAGCACCCTAACGACCATAAGCCGGTCGCTATGACGTTTCACTTCCAAAATGTCGTTCTGGAACTCCTCCGAGAGCACTATGGCAACCCCATTCTCCCCACCAGGTGCACCTGTGTAGATCAGCTTGTAGCCATTCCCAATGAACCGGGATCTGCTGGCCTTCCACCGAGTCTCCTGCAGGAACGCCACGGCCACCCTCCGCCTGGAGAGCACATCGGCCAACTCTCTCGCGCGTCCGGTTAGCGTGCCAATATTCCACGTTGCGAAGCGGAGTTTCCTTTTGGATGGGGCTAGTGTCTTTAGCCGTGCTCGCCCACGGCACGGCAGCCCTAGTCCACTTGTCACAGGAGTCGGGCGAAGTTCCTGCGCGTCGTTTTGCGGCGACGCCCTATCCGTGACACATCCTTTCCTTGTTCTAACCATATTTTAATTGGCTTGTTTTGGTTTTTACGGGAGCGACTGCCGTCCGACCTCCCAACCTCTAAAGGGAAACCTAGAGGTGTTCTTCCCTCGTCGCATGCAAGCTGGCAGAGGGAGTGACCCATCAGTCGGCTTTTACGACTCCCTTGGGATGATTTGGGGTGGCCCTATTCTTTCTTCGGCCGGGACCACACGGCCAAGCTTTAATAAAACATGAATAGTTTTAACGTTGGGTCTTTGGGAAATATATTTCTATATAATGATAATAATCTTGCCACCACGCCATACTTAATGGTCATCATTATAATAGGTTGATTATATATTATAGAAAGCAGAATTGAAAAATAAGTTAACCCGATGTATATAATATTTGTACTTTGGATACACACGTAGTATATCAATTCAATTGTGCATAACAAAAAAGTTTTTGAAATAATGGCTTATTCTTATCTTATGATAAGAATAAGCCAGCCAAGGCCAGGGGTGTATTTAATTTTCATCTCTATTTAAACAAACATTCTATTAGAACCAATTATTTCTTTGACCTAATAAATATTAAGGATATTGATTAATTTTTTACATCTCTATCATTTATAATTTGTGTATGGAAATGTCTTTAAATACCTCAAAAATTTTAATTATAAATAGTGGCATCTAGCGGATAACTCTGAAATTAATATTAAATCTAATCTCTCGTAGTCTACGCTCGCCGTGCAATACGCGCATTTTGTATGTTAGTTTTAAATTATTACAGTAGATGGCAATAGTAGTATTTTAAAAAAAAGCAGGTGATATTTTTTTGTAAAAGTTGGAAGTGATATTTTTTAATTTCTACGTTCCAAACTTCGACCACAAAACAATTATCAAAAGTCGATACTGCGATGTCTCCACGTAGCTAGGCTTGCAGGATTTTAGTCCTCATGCCGTTGCGGCCACCGCTGGTCGTAACATCTCGACCAGTATCACAAAGGTGGCCGCCGTAGGGTTAATACGGTAGAGTCCCAGAGTTCCAGAGGAGGACTGGTCATTCTGTTTCCCCGGGATTTAAAAAGATACCAAACCTCGAAAAATAAAACCGAATGCGCTCTTTTTGAATTAACAAGAGTTATCACCGACTTTTACACCAACCCACGAGATGGGTGATTATTCACGTAAATCGGGATCATACACCCTCGTCATATCCAAATACAATTATCTAATCTCAGAAAACGTATGAGGATCTCTTTAGCCCATCTGTGCTAGATCTTTTTTTTTCAAGAATTTCCCCAAATGTATCGCAAGCATTCACATGGAAGTACAAATTTATCAATACACAATGCCTTTTTTATTAATAAATCCTAATGAAAATTATGTAGCAAATAATTTCATTCAACCGTAATACGGATTATTAAGGCGTACATGAATATTATTTAACAACTGGCCAACGATTCTCATGGCTGAGGTATTCACATCGCAGTACGATAATTATGGAGTTTTTCAAAAGAGGCGTTATACAATTTCTTCGAGGCAATGACTGGTGTTGCAAACGCAATAGGCGACCGTAACCACCTGCAATCGGGTAAACACCCAACCATTCCGAAGCGACAGAACGAGGTGTGACATTAGATTGAATTTTAAATAGATATATAAATATATAACGGAGGAGAAATCTCCGTAATGTTACAAAATTTTGTGAAGTCAATATTACTGACTTCACAATTGTTGGCTTCGCGGTGATAATTGATGTTTGGCGTCTTCGAAATAAAACTTCACAAGTACTTGATAGGTTTCGTATATACAATGGACAGCGTCAAGACGTCGCAGAGAGATCCATAATGTACAACAGCTCGAGAACGGATAGCCTAGTGCCAACAGTGCTGCCATATTTATATAATTCAGTGCACCTGCACGTTGCAGGTGTTCTCAAGAGGCTCGGCGCACCTGCATGTAGCACGTGTTGTTAAGGGGCTCGGCGCACCTACACATTACGCATGTACTCAAGGAGCTTGGCGTGCCTACAAGTTGCACGTGTTCTTAAGTTCTTAGGTCAAATATTGTAACGTTTTTGTAATCGGAGAATGTTGTATTTGTGCTGGTGTAGTATAATAAAACAATAATCTGACAGTTGGGTATTTCACTCAATTCACTCCTTTCTAGATAGTAGGAGTCATTATACTCATTACACCTATCAGAGGCGGATTTCCATAAATTATTTATAGCGTCAATACCTTGCAATTTTATAAACGAGAAAAACTTAATAACAGTTAGATCGAACCTGACCTCGTTGGTCTGCGAGTGCCACTTAGCTACAACATTCTTAATTCATCATCATCATCTTAGTGTTATATTCCGGTTGAGACCCAAACTTTTGTTGCGGTGCCCAGGATCCGCTTTTCGAATTTTTCATCTCCCTTTCGCGTGATATTCAGCATCCCTGGTAGTAAGTCGATTGGCACGCATTTCCACCCTCTACGAAGTCAAGTCGGTACTTTTTGGATCTAGCCCTCTTGTAGGGCTAGATCCAAAAAGTACCGACTAGACATTTATCCTCTATATAAGTAGCTAGTTCTCGTGAAACGTGGCCATACCAGCAAAAGCTACCCCGAATGTGGGAATTCCTAACACACACACATTCACATGCCTCCACCATGTGCTTAATATGTCGTTTGATACTAATTTGTCACTTACTAAAAGCGTAGAACGAATAAAATATTCTAGATCAAAATCTTGTACGTCATTGGATAGTTGGAAACCGGTTTGGGCCACGCAATGCACACCTCCCAGCCATGCCCGCGCAATAGTATGCAAGCCGATACTTTGCCAACAGTGTGTAGTATAAGTGAAAAGAGAATGCCGCTATATAATGTGTATATTCCTACGTATTTACAAAAAAATATATATATAAATTATAGTTAAAAAAATCGAAAAAAACAGCTTTTATAATTATTTAAACTAAAAAGTAAAAAATAATTCTCAACATCAGAATAAAATTACTGACGAGGAAATTAATTTCACTGTTCTAAAAAGCGTGCTCATATCAATCGTTATAAAAAATTTTTACTAGTTTCATTTCAAAATGCAGTTAGTTTAAAAATATCTACAAAGCATCCCACGCTTTTAGAGCAGTGAAATTTCTCGTCAGTAATTTTATTCTTATATTAACAATTATTTTTTACATTTTAGTTTGATTAATTATAAAATATAATTTATTTTTGTCTATTCTTAATCGGTAATTGTTTTTATTAATTTAGCGCCAATTCTACCAATGTTACAAATTAAACGCCAGATGGCGTTTCGACAGAAGGAAAAGCAAGCGTTAATCCCGATAAGAACTGTGAGACAAAAGCATTAAATTTGTGCATTGTCATCAGGTTCTGACAAGTGTGCACAATTTTGTTTTTTTTTTTTATTGTTCAAAGTGGGTAAAAATCGAGTCCGAAAATTCCGTTACATACAGGTCAAGTTAGTATAAAGCGTGTAAAAACACGTTACATTCCCTAAAATGATGTTTTAATAATACGCTTACACCTTCCAAATTTAAATATATGTTTTAAAATCTGCTCCATCTAGGCTAATTATGTATTACAAAAATTAAAGTAATCTGCAACAAATATTTTTGCTTTGGGTGAACTGTTAGGTATTTTTAATACAATATTTTTGTTATTAGAATTATTATTTTTACATAAAATATCTATCACGCTTTATCTGCTATATGATATTCAAGTATCTCATCAAGTGAATATTGATTTTTTTAAGAAAAACAAATATCTTAAACCGTAAAATGATCAAGCGGAAAATTCTGGCTGGTGATATAAGCCGAGGTGTGAGGAACAGAGTGAATGCAAGATGGATGAAATGGCGAGAGGTCACAGAAACAATTGCCCACGAGTGCCGTTTGGATTTTAAAACTAAATTTATAAGTCCGTTATAAGCCCTGTCTTATAGTATGGATTGAAATGCTACGCCTTAAAGGGGGAGGATTATTGCATGCTGGGCAGATGACTGTGATATTAAGATGGATGTTTGGAATTACAAATTGGATAAGTTATTAATTAATATATCACGGGAAGTTCGAAAGTTTCGTCAGTGATTGAGAAGCTGAAAAATAACAAACTAGTATTTTATGTCCATGTTAAGCGAAGAAAAGAATGCCATATAATAACGAAAATACTGGAAATGAGAGTACATGGAAACAATAGAAAGGATAGACCAAAGAAAACGATGGATGGAAAAAGGGTGTGAATATTTAATTGAGGTGAAGACTAATTGAGTGGAAATGAATGACGTTGTGCCGACCACACATAATTTGGGATTAGGACAGGAAGAAGATGAAATTGCAATTCAAAAGCTAACTCGAGCAACTTGTACCACAGCCGGATCACGCCTCCGCCGCGTGCACTCACTTTCACGACGCCGCCGCTCGCCTCGCTACGATGCGCCCGTGCATTACGCACTCACCCGACACAAACATTTCCGTCGTATGACTAACGTGGTTTTCATAAGTAGCCATAATTCCGTTATGTTTTGAAAACATTTAGTAAGAAATTTAAATTAATTTCAAGAAAAGGCTGTCGTCACTACAAAATCTACTGCTTAGTAAATATATTCTAGAACTCTGAAATTAACTTTGACCTACTTAATAACACTAGTTATTTTTTATATTTTCAATTTTTTTTAAGTTTCATTTCTGTCGTTTATGTTTCATTTCTAACACGCTTTTTTATTTATTATAGAGCAATGATTGCAAGTTTGTGCACGTGTGTTCTGTTGTGTGAACAATTTTTCTCGACTAATTGTCACGTATTGCAGATGAAGGAAGACATTGTATGAAAATCGACATAGTGATTGATATACATCATCGGCATGTGAGACACGCCGGCGCCGATTCCGCCTTAGACAAGCTTGGCGGAAATACTGTCAGTTCAGTTCCCACTAGTAGAGACCTGAGACTATTGGGTATTAAACAGAGAATGATTATAACAATATTAATGTATTGTGTATTTTTTAATTGTACAACTTTTAAAGTCCTTGATTTTTATTTATATACCAAAATAATAAGATAACAGATTGTTTGAGAAGTTATTTTTAGATCATAACTTCCAGCTGCACGAATTACTTACATAGTCAACCTTGTTAGTCCAGTTTCCGAGTATAACGGTACAGAGCGGTCACGGGTTCGATTTCCGTGTTGAAGGAAAACAAGCTTAAATGTGTTTTTTAAATATTTAATACGATAGTCATTACATCATTTTTATACATTATCCGTGCAGAGGCGGAGAAAGAATACTAACCTCTGCGGCAGGGGTCGGCCTGTCGTAAAAGGCGACAAAACAGCCCACCCTAGCTACGTGGTAGGGCCCCAAGCCCGTCTGGATGGCGACCACCACTTAAGTATGCCGCCATAATAACCTTGTGTTGTGTTCCGGCATTAGTGACCCAAGTTCCTGTACCTGCGACAGCAGCGTGTTCGCGATGCCACGGGCGTTGCAAACATCCATAGGCGATGGTAACTGCTAAATTATAAGTGGAACGTCAGCCTGTCTGCTGTCCTACAGCAATAAAAAATATATGTATATATTAGTATAAAAAAAACAGCTAACTTTTTAATTTGATATTGTGGTGTTAATAAATCCTGACTGCGTAGCTCATATCAGAAACGTCGATGTTACTTGTACCTGGAATATGAACATTGCTTGGTTAAGTCGTATTTACATAAGTTTCATCCAGGTTGAGCATTTTTGAGACAGATTCCTTCATCACTATCTTATCTTCTGCTTCGGGTCCCGGAGTCCGTTTTCCGACTATTTCTTCTCTACTCCCCAAGGTCTTCAGTATATATTACCTTTACATCTAGCTAGTACTTTTTGGACTACCCCTCCTATTGGGGTCCGGTGAAGGCAGCATTGACATTTGTTACTCACGTAGTGAAGTCGTCATCCATGGGTATAATAAATACTGGTTAAAGCCTAAAAGTACGTATATATACACAGTATGTATGTACAGGGTTACCTGCATGTATACCTACCTACACATACAGTGTTTCGCAACCTGTACACGCTTAATGAGCAATGTCACGGAAATATATAATTACATATTAACATATTATTTCCTTACTTCGCATCTTTTTCATACCAATATAGTCCGCCTAGGAGAATAAATAGACTTCGAGAGTAGCGCCTGTCATCTATTTTGCTAAATTTGGATTTTGCACAGCAATATCCCGTTTAAAACTATTTTCCTTTCTACTACTAAAATTATGCTATACACTCACGCTCTTTGTTTATTGTGAGAAACACATGACTTAACAATAACATTGATAACACGTATACATAGAAACATATACGAGTATATCCTCCTATAGTTTATTGTAATGACTTGTAATGATTTAATTTACAATAGTGACGTGAATACTAGCAGAAAGGTTTATAGTGATGTCAATATTAAGAATTATACTTTAAAAATATCTATTAAATAATACATACGATGCACGACCACAGTTTGATCGGCCTACTAAACTAAAACGAGGTTTTTCTCTAGAAGCCTTTTTACGATGGAATTGTAAAAGAGTTAATGCTTGTTTCACATTTTATAAACTGCAAACCTCAAGCGGTCGTCGACCCCTCCAACTGCCAAAATAGTAAAGCTAGATGCAGACGAATGCCATCGAGTGCGGCGCGCAGTGCAAGCGGCGACCTTGTCGCGCCCGCGCCCCCTCGCTCTCCCGGCCTACGTCATGCGGGGGCGCGCCGGTGACGTCACGGAGCGACCTCGCGCGCCGTCACTCCTGCAGCACGTGAACAACACGCGCCGGCACGCGCTGGCTGCGTGATCAGATCGCGCCCATTGGCGGCCGGAGCCGTGCCGCTCGCTCCCATTGGCCGCCGCACCCCCGCACGTCTCGACCTCGCGTGCCTCGTACCTCGAACGCTCGCGAAGCGGTTTATTCGCTCGCCAACAGCTAGTGTTACTGTACGCCTCCAAAACCTGGAAAGCGCGAAGCGAAAACAACAGTTTTGTGAATTAAAATAAGAAAGTTTTGCAAAG
Source organism: Malacosoma neustria (assembly GCA_963693495.1). NCBI lineage: Eukaryota > Metazoa > Arthropoda > Insecta > Lepidoptera > Lasiocampidae > Malacosoma > Malacosoma neustria. Next base: position 21,016,961 of record OY856375.1, on the reverse strand, counting down.
TTGAATGTCAATTTGATCACAATGTCCACTCTACTTGAAGTATGTGGACCGCTCTCACCACCTTCGACGCCGCCCTTACTTGAAAACAAAGTGAGTGTTTACAAAATTTCAACTCTCACAAAAGTTACAAAATATAATTTTAAATAGCTTAAATTAATAAAAATAAATTTAACATCAACTTGTGTTGTATTTGTGCAATCGAAAGTGTGGCCAGAGCCAGCAGAGCCTGATCACGCAGTGCGCGCGTGCACGGCCGTTGCGGACGTTCACTCATGCTTTTGTCTTTGTCCCGCAGATCGAGTTACCTCTGAAGAAGGCTGCCGTTAAACGTGCCAGGGAGTCACCGCCCCACGGCCTAGTCACCCCTCAGCCCTCGGACTCCGAGGGTGAAGAAGATTTCAAGCGTTCAAAGTGCGAACTGGAGCGCCTGCTACTCACTACACCGCCGCCGGAGCCCTGCTGCAGGCCCTCAGTCATAATGTGCGCGCACAAAGACGGAACCTGCAGCCCGGAACCGCTGCCGCCGCCCCCATCAAGCATGAACATTTTAAAAACGCTTAAATTTAAAATGAACAGAGGCCATTCGTACTCACAAGCTAAATATATGGCGAGTCAGGCTCAAGTAGTTCCGCCTTCGCCACCCAGCCCACCCGTCAAGGTTGAGGAAGCGAGGGTTCCTTCACCGCACCCCGAATATCAAAGGATTGAAGTTGCGACGAGAGACGAACAGCGCGTTCCGCAAGCACCTTCCCCGGCGGCCACGCCCGGTTGGGTGCCGTTGGCGCCGCGGCCCACGCCCGCCGTCATCGTGCCGAGCGCCCTCCTGCCGACGACCGCGCTGTGGCTGGTAGCGCCGGCCCCGGCAGCCAGGCGCCGCCTCTACGAGTGTTCGCACCCAGGCTGCGGCAAGAACTATTTCAAGTCATCCCACCTAAAAGCTCACGCGAGGACGCACACCGGTGAACGGCCGTTTAGATGCGCGTGGCCTGGCTGCGAGCGAAGATTCTCCCGTTCGGACGAGCTTTCCAGACACAAGCGCACGCATACAGGCGAAAAGAAGTTCGGATGTCGCGTGTGCAACCGCAGATTTATGCGGTCAGACCACCTCGCCAAACACGTAAAAAGACACGCCAAGGAGCGGGTGCCTCCAGCGCCTGTTCTGCGGCTGCTGCCCTCGCCGCCGGTAGTCCCGCTGCAGGTGCAGCAAGCGCAGTGAGCGCTCAGACTGTGATCCAGATCTCATGATCGTTTAGTTTTACTCATTCTTAAGACTGTCGTAGATGACTACTTATTTGGTTTAAGACTTTGTAAATTTAAGATATAAGATGAATTAAAAAAATTTATATTCACAAAGTTGTTTCATTTGCACGAACTTCACACGTTACTATTGACATTTATACAAAATGAACTGCTTTACTTCAAACTGAATCCGATAATCCACACTAAGGCACTGACAGCAGTAAACTCACGCTTTCACCTAAAGTTAGTTCACAACACTGGTAACTTTGAAACTTGGCTTAAACTCAAGAAAGTAAAAGACACATGGTAAGTATAAGATGAGTCCCTGCCGCGGAAGGCCGGCGGGCAACTGCCGGCCGATCGCAGACAGCCCCTACAGCGCGGCGCTGATAAGCCTGACTTCGCCGCCTCTTATCTCTAGACGATATCGCCACGAATTAATTCAAATTTTATAGAGGATTATTAAAAATAATAACTACAAGATGTTTAAAAGCAATAGATTTTAATTGTTTGAATGTTCACCATAACAGCTTGCAGTTTAATTCGAAGCTTACTCGTATATCTATTAAACGATACTTAAATGAACTAGATAAAATGTATATTATATTTTTCCCTAATAGATACATGCATTTTCAGGAATTTATGAGCTACAAATAAATCTTTTTTTAAACGATATGGCACTAGTTCCTGCATTCAACACTGTTTCCCTGAGTTTAATTAGTAGCTTCGTATGACATATTAAAATAGAATAAATCTGTGTTGATTTTCAACTTTTTCAGAATTACTAGCTCAAACATACACGTTGTTCTTAGTAGCTTAATTTCTAGAATTTACTATTAAATTAAATCGATTTTCTTTTAGTTTATGGTATCTTTCCGCCAAGCGTTTCGTTCTGTTCACACCCAAAGGTTCCATTTTGGACACCAACATTATGATTAAAAATAAATAAATATATATACTGGCACAATTCACACAACGCCACCTAGTCCCAAACTAAGTTGCATAGCACTTGTGTTATAGGTACTAGACAACTGATATATTACATATATCCTTTTTTGACACCCAGACGCGAGACGGGAATCGAACCCATGACCTCCGCGAGCGTTACTAAAGTGCGTTAGCCGCTACGCCAGGGAGGTCGTCAATATTTCTGTATGGGGCATTTTTTCTCTCACTTCAAAATGCCTTTTTCTGCCTACAAACTTGCAGAAGTAATTCGTCGCCTTTCAAGTTAAACCTGGTCTTCTCGTGAGCTGAAATCATTCCTATGGCAATAAAAATATAGGGCAAAAGTCATTTCGAAGCACACACGAGAAAGACTTTCACACCCTCGTCAAACTTCACCTACTAAACCGATCTAATCCTAAAGATTGCGTTAGATTATTAAAATACTGATTCTAGAGTCAATAACCTAAGGCCTCCGCTAAAATTACATTTTTTATTATGTCTCTCCAACTAGTACAAGGTTTGATTCCACATATTTTTCGATCTTTGAAATATCTGTTGCACTTGTAATTTCAGTCCATTCCTGGATATTTTGCAGGCACAATGTCTTCCGGCACCCGACAAATATCTAGAGTGCAACATGATCTAGGTAGGCCACCTTTCTCCTTTTTGTTGTCCGAGTCAATTCGCGTTTCACCCGAATTTGACTAATAGCAAAATTTTCACCATTGGCCTATAGTTTGGTGCGCAGTCTTATGGTCTCAAGCTGCGTTTATGTACTCACATTTCAAATGCTTCTACATGTATTCGAAAAAAATTGCCTATTAATTTTTTTTAGTCGACAAAAGAAGGCTGACAACAAGCAACAGGAGGAGTAATCTTCGATTTCTCATTTCATGTTTAAATCTTTGTTGTTCCTGTAAAAGATACCACAATACGTTTAATGAATTTCTCTGAAAATAAGTTTTAAAGAAGATTGTATTTTATTACAGTCTTCATAAAAAACTCAAACTACAATTTTGAATATCGTGTATTCCAATTAAGAATTAAAAAAATTGTATAGTCAACAAATTATACGTGCAGGTAATTAAAAATGGTTATACATATAAGTGATTCACTGTAAAACAATTTAAAAAAGGCAAACTACCAATTAAAACAATTAAGTGAATTCTTCTTTCTCCTGCCCTTATCCCACACTAAATGGGATTGGTACAACATGTTAGTTAGACTTAGTTTACAACTGGCCGCCTGCCTGACGTTAACCCCTTTTTGGGGAAAAATCTGTCATCCTTTTTATTTAAATTATTTTTCTCGTTTCGACACGAAATCTCGTTGTCGTTTATTCTTGAGTAAACAACATCCGAGTATCGGTTTGGGTGTGCACGGTGGTACTTTTGCCGGGTCGCGGACTTTTACGGGGTCCGTGCACAATTCACATTCGACAACTACGTCACGAGGGCTTCTAAATAGGAAATTCGCAGTAGCGAGCGTCTTCGAACGCTCTTGGTCTTGCATTCCGTTGCACTTGAATGCAGACACAGGCAGCTTGCATACAATGCGTCCATCTTCATATATTTTGGTGGTGGCTCACAGCAATGTTCCAAGTTATGTTAGAGGCCTTGAAACTCACGGCTTCTTTTCACAACAATACATAACCTTCGGGACATAACCAAGGACATTGTGGCAAGCAGTAATAGCACATAGGTGAATCTTCACAGCACGTTGTTGGACAAGGGACTACTAACATCGGACATACTGCAAATTGCTCGTAGTCTTCAGGGTTTGGTTTTTGTTTCAGGCACGCCATTTATATTTAGATTTGACTTCTTTTTCTTTTGTAAATTTTATATCATAATAAATTTCCACTAGAATTTTGATATTTTTGACGGACAACAATTAAGCGAATTGTTTGTTTTAAAAGTAATAAAAATTAACCTAGCTGAAACGGGCTAGACAACTATAATTATTTATATCTTTTTAGTTTGTAATTCTAGTTTTTTTGCATAAGACCGGAATAATTTTGAGTACGAAGTATTTCTTTATGACTATATTTAATGGGTATTTGCATGCCCTTCCATTCGACTGTCTTTTCCTGAATAAAACGACACAAAAAATGGCTATGGCTGAATTTAACAAGGACGAATGTATGTCCTTGCAGTCCTGAAGGAAGACTTATTCAGGCTCGCTTATTTTTTTTACTAAATATATTTAGTAGATATTTTTAGTTTGCTTTGTTTTTAATTTTTTTATAATATACGTTAATACTTTATGTACAGGGGCGGAGAAAGAATACTAACCTCTGCGGCTGGGGTCGGCCTGTCGTAAAAGGCGACAAAACAACCCATCTTAGCTACGTGGTAGGGCCCCAAGCCCGTCTGGATGGCGACCACCTTTGGTCTTAAGTATGTCGCCATAATAACCTTGCGTTGTGTTCCGGCATTAGTGACCCAAGTTCCTGTACCCTTATGGGATAGCAGCGTGTTCGCGACGCCACTGGCGTTGCAAACACCTATAGGCGATGATAACTGCTAAATCTTAAGCGGGCCGTCAGCCTATCTGCTGTCCTACAACAATCAAAAAATAATAATAATTATAATAAAATTGCCCATACAAATCCAGTACATACTTCCAACCAACCAATAAATAATTCAATTATCGAATGGTATAATTGAATTATTATTTTATTTGCTTTAATTAAAGAAGTACGGTAAATAAAAATAACCAAGAACTGGATTATGAGTTTCTTTTAGGAGGGTTTGGCAAATGTTTTTATTCGTGCAGAGGCAGGGCGATAAAACTACCCATCCTAGTTACGAGGTAGGGCTCCATGCCCATCTGGATGGCGACCACCTTAGGCTTAAGTATACCGCCATAATAACTTTGTGTTGTGTTCTGGCATTAGTGACCCAAGTTCCTGTACCCTTATGGGACAGCAGCATGTTGGCGATGCCACTGGCGTTGCGGGCACCCATAAGCGACGGTAACTGCTAAATTCTAAGCGGGCCGTCAGCCTGTCTGCTGTCCTACAGCAATAAAAAAAAATTGACGAAGAAAGAAATATTACCTATTTAAATTATTATTTTAGATGTTGTTGATATTATAAATAGCTTATTTATTTCTAATATTAAATAATGAAAGAAACCAAGAACTAGAAAACTATAAATAATAAATTGATTCCAAATCGCTTCCAGCCGGAAACGTTCTCAAAACGCTGGCTGCATTACCGTGTTGGATGGCAACACTTATCCTTTGCCCTAAATACAAACCAGCTTTTTGATCCCGTGAGACCTCTGTCAAGGGTTTTGACAGGTATCGATAAAGTCTATGTGCTTGTGGACCCCACGGCCCCAGAGTCTCAACACCTAAAGCCACAAATATGAATCCGCTGCCAATGGATGAATATTTGCGGCATTTCAGGTCCTGTTGTTTTGCAGCAGCAGCACCAGCTACCAGAGCTGTATCTGGAAGATGGGAAGTCGCTAATGTGTCTACGCAGGTGGCGTCCCATCCTCCAGGGCACCAACGTCATCCCGTCTGGTCTCCTACCATCGTCGCGACTTAGTCCATTTGGTTCCAAAATAGAAGGCACCCCGACGGTAATGGCAAACGACGGATAATGTCATTTAATTTAAAAAAATAATTTATAGTTTAGTTTGTGATCACTTCTAACAAATTTGCCAGCATGAGTCAACCACGAAGCCATCACGCTGGCGAGCCGTGGTTTGTGACGACACATTTGATAAGCTGATATTAATAATACATTTCATGTTTTTCATATTGTAAGGTGAAATTACGAATTTAAACAATGTTAACAATTTCTAGAAATTTCGACTTAATTTTATATTTTTCTGATATCTAAGTTAAACTAATTATTGGATCGTCACCATTAAACGCAACTTCCCTCGGTTTTCGCCACTTATGATGGCACATGCTTGCTTGTTGCTTGACGATATCCATGGTGTAACGGCTAACTCACATCGTAGTGCTTGCGGAGGCATTCGTAAGAAAAAAAATGTTTAATTAATACAATGTTCACTAACTTAGCCAAGTAGTTTCTGCCTGAACACACCCTTTCAGCTTAATACGTAAAGTTATTTCTGTGCAGAAGTGGAGTAAGTATACTGACACCTGCGGGGAAGGCCTGTCGTAAAAGGCGACAAAACAACACTAGGTGGTAGGCACCAAGCCCGTCTGGATAACTACTATCCCGGGTCTCTAAGTATGCTATCGCAATAACATTGTGCAAACACCAGCATGTAAACGCCACTAACCGCTTACTTTTAATTGGGTCGTTAGCCTGTCTGTTGTTCGAAGGCAATAAAGAAGCCAATTTACAGGTTTAAATATCTCTGTTAGAAGCCAACATTTCAACGACGACGGGTACGCAGTAGCCTAATGCTATCACACTCGCAGATTAACTGAGGTCACGTGTTCAAATTCATGTTATCGCGAGCGCACGGCTTAGGCACTTTTGATGGCCTATTATGCTAAAACATAATTGCGACGTACGGGTGCTGAAAGAAAACAACGCGAGCCAACTTGCTGTGTGAAACATATGCGAGGTCTGTGGGTATAAATCCGTACTTTCAACTTTGTAACTGTCACTGGTACACCTGTAATATACTAGCGACTCCGTCCGCGTGGAATAGTGACTTTGGGCAGCATTTTTGAATATATCTTATGGTTTATTTAATTTTTGGTTTACAAACCCTATAAACTCTAAAATATAAATATATGAAATATACAATCTGCGTTCGAACCTACAATGTTCAGCCTAAGCTGAACCCTATTTTATATGATTGATGATATAAATATGAGGTCAACTTAAATTGCATTTTTAAAAATCCGAAACTGATCACATTTAACTAAACCATTTTGTTTTTCTAAAATAGAAGTAGCCTAAGTTACTCCTTGTTACATCAGCTATCTACCAGTGAAAGTCCCGTCAATATCGGTCCAGCCGATTCAGAGATTAGCCGGAACAAACAGACAGACAAACGGACAGACAGACAGACAGACAAAAATTGTAAAAAATGTCGTTTTGGTATATGTACCGTGTATACATCCAAATGCACTTAGTAAAAAGCGGTTATTTTAATATTATAAACAGACACTCCAATTTTATTTATTTGTATAGATAGATATATATAGTAATGCCGGAACACAACACAAGTTATTATGGCGGCATACTTAAGACCAAAGATGGTCGCCATCCAGACGGGCTTGAGGCCCTACCACTTTGCTAGGGTGGGTTGTTTTGTCGCCTTTTAAGACAGGCCGACCCTGGCCGCAAAGGTCAGTATTCTTTCTCTGCCCGTGCACGGATAAAGTATTAACGTATATTAATGGTATTATGGACACTAGTATTTCTCTGTGTTATCGACCCCACTCAATGCATGTTCGGTCCTTAATTAGAGAGTAGGTAGGTAAAAATCTCCGCTTACTTGATCGACTGCCCTCAAGTTTGTATAAGGTAACGGTTGATGCCGTACGGAGGTCGCCATTGTGTCAATGTTTGACCGAGTGACTCCACAATCACCGTATTCCTTAGTGTTTTTTTTTATTTAATTATTATTGACCGTGGCAAAAGAAGTACGTGCATGGAGAAAAGATGGCACTGGCGCTGTGTGAATAGTCTCATCATCAGCCAATCTTAGTCCAGTACTGGACAAAGGCCTCCCTTAGTATGCACCCAACACCCCGATCCTTGCTTTTCCTATCCAGCCCCGTCTCGTCTAGATATATTTATAGATATGCCTTTTTTTACTTCATAACTAGTTTAATGTGTCCTCATTATTTACCACCTCCTAAAAAGATAGTGTTATTCTCCTAGGCTGGGACTACTCAATATAACTTACTATCCTTTCATAATCAGTTTTATTTCTTAGACACTTAGACAGACTAGCATTCTTAGTCATCGCGCCAGCTGAATGTTACAAAATATATTGTTAATAAATTTTTCATTAGTATATTGTGATCTAAAATATTGTTTTCAGAGAGAATTCAAGGACTGTCAACAAATACATTTAAAAAAGCTATGAAGCAACGTCTTGACGACAACACAGGCTGGGAAAAAGATATATATATATATATATATATATATATATATATATATATATATATATATATATATATATATATATAACAGACACCAGAGTTGCGTCATCACAAGTACTTCGGACAGTGGCAGATTTACACATTTCTTTTTAATGCTGTAGGACAGCAGACAGGCTGACGGCCCGCTTAGAATTTAGCAGTTACCATCGCCTATGGGTGTTATATTATCTCATTTTTCGCTCTACTTACATTTTAATTTTGTAATTAAAGGTGTACAGAATATATAAGAAAGCTGAAAATATATTTGCTGGCGAATTTGTGTCGCCATTTCTTCTCTAGACAGCGATTTATATTAATAATAAGTGATCCGTAATATCGTACGTTGAAATAAATTATTTTATTTGATTTTTTTGATGAAATTTAATTAATATAATCATTAAAATAAAAAGGAAACTTATAAAAAGCTGCAATTTATCAATTTTCAGAATCCTTGCGTCATCCATTCACAAGCGCAATGAAACCGCGGTGGTGAGGCCAGAACGCGCTACGCATGTCCATTTTCCATCTCTTTGAAGAAAAATTACAATATCTTTATCAGGTGTAACAAAAGACACTTAGTACTAAGGAGGAAACCTGCAGATCTTCATCGATCTAATCTGAATAGGCATTCGGTCTAAGAAGTTACTTGTTATTTAGCTGTACAGTAAAACTCTAAAAACGAATACGAAAGAAAACTGACCTCTGCGGCCAGGGTCGGCCTGTCGTAAAAGGCGACAAAACAACACACCCTAGCTTCGTGGTAGGGCCGCAAGCCCGTCTGGATTGCGACCACCTTTGATCTTAAGTATGCCGCCATAATAACTTTGTTGTGTTCCGGCATTAGTGACCCAAGTTCCTGTGCGTAGCAAACACCCATAGGTGACATCAGCCTGTCTGCTTCAATACAGCAATAAAAAAAACTATCTTTTAACATGTCTCCTTTCGTTTTAGGTTTCAGGAACCAGATCAGGTGATTAGCAAATTACCGCTGTATGGTTTGCCAGTGGGTTAGTGGCTCGATAGACCAGCTAGCTAATAGCTGTTGTCTGTGAATATATACAACATGATATGATCCGGCACGATTCTTCATCTTGTACTTCTGTGTTTCAGCCTACCTGCATCCAAATGTTCCCTTCTTATGTTAGTGTCACAAATATCTGAAACATTATAGGTTATATTAGGTAATTAATCAATAGAGTATTATCACAAAAATATGATATTACTACCTTTATAATACTTTACTATCGGCTTTTTACGGAATGAATAAAACGGTTGAATAAATATTATATTAAGAGTCAACACTATTCATATTCATTTATTTATTGTTCAACTAATTATTGACTGATTTCTAAAATTTGACCTACCTCAATTATAATTGAGTTATGCAATTATAACGGTAATTGTAATTAGATAAAAAAAATAACTTCAATTTAATAAAGTATGTATGCACACGTAAATGACTTTTTGAGAGAATAACTTTAGGTATACCGTATTTTTTCCCTGTCATTTACTGAAACAGAATTATGCCTGTCCATAATTTCCAAGAGCGCTACAAAACGAGGCTTTTAAAAATTTCACATTCAGGTTACTCACACTAAAAGAGACTAACTAGTATTAGCTGCAGATGTATAGGTGATATTAAGTAGAATGAACAGTAAATTTAATGTCTTTACTCTATATCCAGAATATCCCTTAGAGGGAACGAACAGTGTCACTGTCAAGGCGGGTTGGCGGTGACTTTGGTATGCAGGTTTCCTCAAAATGTTTGCCTTCGCCCTTGGTAATGGCAATTATATGCTAAACTACGCACATTAGGCGAGAAAAACTGCCTAAATACCTAATCTATAGAAATAAATAAAATTGGAGGGTCTGTTTGTAATATTAAAATAACCGCTTTTTACTAAGTGCATTTGGATGTATACACGGTACATATACCAAAACAACATTTTTTACAATTTTTGTCTGTCTGTCTGTTTGTTCCGTCTAATCTCTGAAACGGCTGGACCGATTTTGACGGGACTTTCACTGGCAGATAGCTTTTTTTTTGGTCTCGGGGAAAAACCTCTCTTGACGGGTGTTGGATATATGTGGGACTCCGGGAAGATGTTCGACCATTCGACTACCCACTAAAAAACCCCGCTGTTCTCCTATCCCCTACGCCCGGGCCTACGGATATATGGCCTGCCGATCTCGTGGCCCGGGCCGGCGCCGGCCCGCCCTTTGTCGTAAGGCGGGCCCCTTCTAAAGTGTTAGCGCCAGGGGGTCAGGCTTTCGTCCCCCCGGCGCTCTCCTGTAATAACTCTAGGAGTTGAGGGGGGCCGCGGAACAGCACGCAGCCCTCACCTTCGCGGCAATAGTGCGGGCGGCGGGTCCTCCCCGAGGGGCAGCCCGCGGCCGCATTATACTAGCAGATATCTTTTTTTTTTTTTTTTGGTCTCGGGGAAAAACCACTCTTGACGGGTTCCCCCAGCCCGGGGGGACCGAGGGATATGTGGGACTCCGGGAAAGATGTTCGAACATCCGACTACCCACTAAAAAACCCCGCTGTTCTCCTATCGCCTATGCCCGGGCCTACGGATATATGGCCTGCCGATCTCGTGGCCCGGGCCGGCGCCGGCCCGCCCTGTCTTCAGGCGGGCCTCTTCTTAAGTGTTGGCGCCAGGGGGTCAGGCTTTCGTCCCCCTGGCGCTCTCCTGTAATAACTCTAGGAGTTGAGGTAGGCCGCAGAACAGCACGCGGCCTTCACCCTTGCGGCAATAGTGCGGGCGGCGGGTCCTCCCCCGAGGGGTCGCCCGCGGCCGCTTTTTACGGCGGCCGGAGGTCGTTAGTTGCCCTCCGGCGCCGCCGACGTGGCCTGCGTTGGCGGGAGGGGAGTGTGGTGGTTGACTCCCGCTCCCGCTCCGCCGCCTCCTTTGCGGACATAACTGCCTCGCAGAAGGAGGCGACGGCCGTCCATCCAGGATCACCCCCGACCATGGACAGAACCAGGGCCGGGAGCGACAGGTCCACGCCGATTTGGGCGACGAGGGCGCGGCGCTCCTCGCGCCACGCAGGGCACATGGCGACAGTGTGGTCCGCCGTGTCCTCCTCGTCGCCCGCGCCACAGTGGTGGCACCCCGACGTCATCTCCCGCCCTATGCGACACAGGTACCTCCCGAAGCAACCGTGCCCCGAGAGGACCTGCGTCAGGCGGAAGGTCAGGGTGCCGTGGCGTCTTTCCAGCCATTCGGCCAGGACGGGCCTCACCGCTTCGATGGTGGCAAGGCCCGCGCTGGGGTGCGCAAGACGCTCCTTCCACTCCACCATGAGGACCTCGTCGCGCAGCTCCGCCCGCTTTACCTCAACTTCGCGAGGCGTGGGGCGAGAGCCACGCTCAGCCGCGTCCCGGCGCCACCGGTACAACAGTGCCAGGAACCGGGCCTCGAGGTCCCATGGTGGGGATCCGGCCAGCAGGGAGGCCGCTTCGAAGGACACCGTGCGGTATCCTCTAATCGCCCTGACGGCCAGGACGCGCTGCGGCCTGCGTAGCAGCGCCGTCGTTTTGGCCGTCAGGCGATCCGCCCAGATCGGGGCCCCGTAAAGGGCCATCAAACGCACGGTTCCCTCAAAGAGCCTGCGGCACACTGCGCCCGGCCCGCCGATATTCGGCAGCAGACGGGAGAGTCCCGCCGCCGCCCGAACTAACCTCGGCGCCAGGCGCTCGAAGTGCGATACTAGCAGATATCTGATGTAACAAGGAGTAACTTAAGCTACTTTTAATTTAGAAAAAAAAATAGTTTTTGTTAAAAATTATAAGGTTTGAAATTTTATTCTAATTTAAGTTGACCTCAGAGTTACATCATCAATCATTAGAGAATACAATCCCGAGCATGTTTTTCGATCCCGGGATTACGGGATTCTTGTTGCGTAATCCCGGGATCCCGGGGCCAACCCGGGATTAGACTATGTGGTTTTTAATTGGGCTCAAATTTTAAAAAACGAGTAATTTCTAGAAAAATGATTTTAATTTTATTCCACAAGTCCACGACACAAATCACAATATAGTAAGAAAATAAAAAAGACAAAACAAAGACACTATATTTTGTAAGTAAGAAATAACGAGACAAAAAACTTATTTAGAATTTTGAAAATACAGTTGTAGAAATATCAATGCATCCAAGGTTTGATTTCCAAGCCTGTTGGGAAATCCCTTCTAAGTTCTACGACAAACATATTATTAGAGCTGTACCTGTGTAGTATGTATCGTACGCATATCAAATGTTTGTTTTTTTTTTGTCGACATGTAATAAATGCTATTAATATAATCTAGGCAAGGTCATTGTCAACTCGCAACGGACAACGGAATGCAAACTAGACCTGTTTGTGGCAAACCCGAAAATCCCGAGATTAGCCAAGTACAGTCCCGGGATTTTCGGGGTCAGAAAACGGCCGGGATCCCGGATTCTCTATCAATCATATGAAATAGGGTTCAGCTTAGGCTGGACTTTGTAGGTTCGAACGCAGTGTGTATATTTCATTTATTTTGTATTTTAGGGTTTGTAATCCAAAATAAACCATAAGATATATCCAAAAAATGCTGCTCAAAGTCACTATTCCACGCGGACGGAGTCGCGGACACAGCTAGTTTCTAAATAAATGCTTCCTCTATAATTTAAATATCCAAAATAACTTTATCTTTTATAATCGTATATATTGTTAACTCTTCAAACATTATTAGTAATGTCTGCGCGTGCCAGGCCAGCATTCGAATTTAACTGTAAAACGGTTGTAAACACAACCGGTAGTTTTTCGGAGTGGACTTTGAACTCGTATCAAAACAAACATGGGATCACTGGCTTGGCGTGTTCTGGAAATAGCCCGGCCGATTATAACGAGTAACCGTGTTCCCAGGACTTTTCTGGCGCCAGAGTTGCGTCATCACAAGTACTTCGGAGAGCGGCAGATTTACACATTTGCCGCCAGTAGGCTATTCAATTTTTACCGCCCCTACTAACCTCTGCAATACAATACCCTAGTTTACAATCATATTAATTACACTTTCTTTGTCAATGAAATTGTAATTTTATGATTTATGCTCTATCGTCATAATTATATCAGCTTTTTCCCGTTAAAATAATATTTTGAGCCAAATTTTCCGCCGCCCTAAAATTTGTCCTAGGCAGCCTACTCAGCCTATTCACTTCTTACTTTGCCGTAGTAATAAGGAACGTTTTTTTTTAGATGACTATCGTAGAGTCCTTATCACAATCGAAACTTCAATTATCTTTTTGGCAACGTTACAAATTATTTTGACGGGAAATGTCAATTTTAGTCAAGGTGTCAATTTTGTTTCGAAGCGAAGCTGTCTATAATGCGTTTGGCTGAAGATATATGGGAAAAAGCACAGTCAACACTATGCTATACATTTTTGCATTATATATTTATCAATTGCATTATTCTATCTTGGTTCGAGACTGTCCCGCATGCATGCAATGCATCAATTGTATATCCACCAAATTAGGTCGACCACTCAGCATGATGTTGTGTGGCATTAACTGACCCAGCGCTGGTTTTCAGTGCTGACCTATTCGGGCCTTTGAGGCAAAATATTGACCCAAAATAAAATCATAATTACATTGACTAACAAAACACACACATTAGATGCACACCAAAACATACATTATCATAAATACTTTTAATGTCAGATATTATACAAGTTGAATAACAAACACAGTTCCAACAATTATAACTAGATTTGGAGCTCTACCGCTTATGGTTGTTTTGTCGCCTTTTACGACAGGCGGACTCCGGTCGCAGGGGTATGCTTACTCCGTCCCTGCATGGCGAAAAATTATATAATAATAAACTTTATTGTTTTTCTTAGTCAATGAGTGGGTACTTCTTTAAAATGAGTAGTGCTTTAATAATTACTTATGCGACTACCAAATGATATTAGATTTCAAAATCTACTGTACTATCCGATTGTAATTATTCGAAACTAACGGTTAATCAGAATATAGTGAATGCGTGACAGTAAACCACACTCATTAGATATACACGCACACGTGGTCTATTTGCATGCAAATATTATAATTTATCACATCCTGGCACCGCTCTTGGTGTATGCAAATACATCGTAACTATGAGTAATTGTTTTATCAACTCCACACTATTTTGTTTTGGTTATACTCGTTCAAAGTTATTGTGGAGTTGGAAAACTAGAATTTTATTAACATATTTTTAAAAGGGTTTTGTATATAATACATGGAAAGTTTTTATTTTAAATCTATTTTATCTACGTTTCTTCCTTTAAACGGTTCGTCTCGGTTAGAAAGAAAGAATTATGTTTATTTTAGAACACTTTATATGCGACAAACTCGCCTGGATGGCAACGACTCCTGGTCTATAAGAATGCCGCTATTATAACTTTGTATTGTTGCCACATTAGTGATCCAGGTTCCTGTACACCAATGGAAAAGCAGCGTGATCGCGGTGCCCCTAACGTCGCAAACATTCATAGGCGACAGTAACTGCTTACTATTAAGCGGACCGTTAACCTGTCTGCTATCCCTCAGTAATATTTTTTTTTTAAGCAAACCAATCAAAACTAGAAAACAAAACAAATTTATTATAAAAAAGAAATATATGATCTCAAAATAGATCAGCGTGTATGTCACTACGGACTAACGCTGATTTTTCGCTAAATCCAGGAGTTAAATTTGAGGTTTTCATGTCGCTGAAAGTGAGCTACAGATTATTATCATGAAGGCAAATTTCTAAGCGCCTTTTGCGTCGGCCCTTGCATAATTTTCCCTTCATTATTCGGGTATCTTCATCATGACGTTTTAGCTTAAAAATAAAGATTAAATCCAAAGATTTAACGGTCTAAACCGTCCGCACCGAGGCCTATGACTTGAATACGTAGACACAAAATCACACAAAAAGTGTTGCCCTAGGCCAGTGGTCGGCAAACTTATTAACCAAAGAGCCGAATATGAACATTACAACAATAAAAAAAAATGGGAGCCAAATCTGCTTGTTTAGTAAACTTTTATTACACTAAATAAGTAGTACACTAAATAAAACTAAATTTCATAATCAAGTGTTGCATCTCCTTGGAAAGTTTGAGTAGGTAAGTCAGGTTTGTATGTTGTTGTTTTTAATTTTAGGCATGATTCCAAGTTCTCATCAATAAGACGACTTCTCAGTTTACTCTTGATAAACTTCATGATAAACAATCTTTTAACTTAAACGAAAAATTAAAATTATACATGTTCTCGATTTATGAAAGAATTTTAATTTATCAAAATAAGATGTATTTTTTTCTTATCAAGTTTTTTTTTAATGAAAATATTATTGCGCCTTCCTTGATATTAGTGCCAGAGCCGCACTTAAGAAGCCAAAGAACCACATGCGGCTCTGGAGCCGCAGACCACTGCCCTAGGCACACTATACATACGAAACGATTGTTATGCGTATAAAATGTAAAAGAGCGCCAAAACAGAAATTCTCAATAAGGATCTCTAATCTGGTAAAGTATTTGATACATTTCTAAGGAGATAGGATCATATCCAGCTGAGCTGTGGACGACTTTTAAGGACACATCTCGTCAAAAGTCTTTGAGCTTTCTTTGAAGAGTTGACTTTTTTGTTCCTGAAGAACAGCAGTTGCCGTCCACATACGGGTACTGAAACCTGGGTAATGATTAGGGTTGGTTGTCATCCAGACGAGCATGGAGCCCTACCACCTAACTAGGGTTATTTTATCGCCCTTTCCAAGTAGCCGTCCCCAGCCGCAGGGGTATTTTTACTGCGCTTCTGCACGAAAAAAATACTAATATAAAAAATATAATTCAACAACTATTTAATTTTAAAGAGATCATTTACTATTTAGATAGTTTAATGACTTATTCATTCATTTAATAAAACATATAATCTATAGAATTTCTAATCTATACCGGACATGTATCTGGATTTAAGATTACCTACAAATGAAAAGATCAAAACCATCTGTCAGTGAATTAGCTAATCAACAAATTCATCAACGAGAATACCTGAGCATTATCTATATAGCTCAGAGGTGCCAACGCCCATTGCACTGTTCAATCACGTCCGTGGAGTGCGCGCACGCATGCCCCGCGTGCCGGCCCTCCCGCTGACGCAACTCGCACGCAAACACTGTTCCGGCTCGAAACTGATACTGGTGCTGGCATTTTTGCGATGAGGCATCGTATATTTAATCATACGAGGCAAACTGTTCTAGATTTCAATGTTAATGTTAATTGTGTAATTTATTCAATATAGATTACTAATTGACTAGGCAAATGTTCTGCCATATGAATTTTAAAAAAAAGGAGCCGTCTTTCTCCAACCGAACCGACTATACAGAAATTCATCAAAAGAACACCTAAGGCTACACGCTACGATAGCAAATCTATGGAACTAACGGTTACTTAAAATATACACAGCGGACAGTCCATTTGCATCATATAATTATGTTGTCCTCCTAGGGGTCTTACCCACAGAGACACCATACAACACCACTTGCGTAGTAACTGAGCCAGAGTCATCAAACATTCTGATGACTGGAACTTCAAATGCTTGGAATAATATGAAGATTATTGTTGTATTTATTCATTAATATTAATTATCACTTCGTATAAATTCAGAAACAACAAAAATAGGAAAACGTCAAGCCGTGATCACCGGTATCACGCGGCAAACCGCGTAGGAAAAGCGTGATGGGAGTATTGTCCCTTTAAGAGTTCAGCAGTGAGACGTTTTGGGCTGCTATTATTAATATGACATTATTTATTTACCTTCCATTATCTCCAAACATGTTTTGTGACTAAATATTATCGATATCTGTTCGTATAGTTTGGTGATCTGTTTTGTCTGTTTACGACATTTGAAGGTGAACCGGCCCCTTTTGGTAAGGGCTCCAATTTATTGCTGCAATTGCAGTAGTAGATGAATTTTGATTTATCAATTTAGTCCTTCAGAAGCTAACAATAGCCACTTTGAATCTTGGTTCGTTTTTAAATATTACAAATTAGAGCATTTATAAAATCCTGGCGTAACGACTTACGCACGTCGGTACGCTTGCTGACGTCACGGGTTCGATTCCCGTCCAGCATCTGGGTGTTTATGTATAATATATGTATTTATTTACAAAATAAAAGTATAGTTGTAGTATATCAGTTGTCTAGTACTCATAACACAAGTGCTATGAAGCTTAGTTTGGGACTGAATGGCGTGTGAAATGTTCCAATATAGTAAGTATTTCTATTTATTTATTTATACGTATTTTATGGTGCCGATGTCAAACTTATTAAACAAATATAAAACAACAGTCGAACAAAGAAGGCTACATTTGCCCAATCAATATAAACAAAGATATAAACAAAGGTTAGCAGATTCCTTAATTCAATAAACATATTTGTGTACAGTTCACACCATCGTGGCATGAACTTGGAGTATGCGCGGGCGCGGCGGTGACGTCATCGCACGCTGTGTTCACTGTTCACGCGAGCGCCGCGTGTTCACACACCCACCGACCAACACGCAGTTATAACAAGTTAACAAGGTACTCATTATTACCACGTACTGTGATTAAAATGTTATTTAACTTTAATAAGTAAATATTCTAATTGAATGAAGTTCATCGTGGTACCCCAAGCCCGTCTGGAAGGCAACCACCACCTTAGGTCTTTTTTTTAATGCATTAGGACAGCAGGCAGACTGACAGCCCGCTTAGAATTTAGCAGTTACCGTCGCCTATGGGTGTTTGCAACGCCAGTGGCATCGCGAACACGCTGCTGTCCCATCAGGTTACAGGAACTTGGGTCACTAATGCCGGGACACAACACAAGGTTATTATGGCGGCATACTTAAGACCAAAGGTGGTCGCCATCCAGACGGGCTTAAGGCCCTATCACGTAGCTAGGGTGGGTTGTTTTGTCGCCTTTTACGACAGGCCGACCCCGGCCGCAGAGGTTAGTATTCTTTCTCCGCCCCTGCACGGATGATCTACGGTCTATAAGTATGCCGCCATAATAACCTATGTTATGTAAGTGACTCAGGTTTCGCAAACGTATATAGGCGACGGTAACTGCTTGCTATTAAGTGAGGATTCAGTCTGTCTGTTGTATCACAGCAATAAAAATTTATATATATGATACGTGTCACTGCTATTAGCCGGCAACGTTCCCGTAACGCTGTGAGAGGGTACTAAATACACGACGTGTACACATTTATTGCGTTTGAAACTCTATAGTACAAAAAATACTCAACGAAACCTTGCAAGGCTTTGTTCGTTTGATATTGTGTTTTGTTACTTACGAAGCGTAGACTTGCACTATAACTTACATTTGTTAGTTTACTCTGTAGAGCTTGGAGCTAACATTGCTTAGTCGCCTTTTACGACAGATGACAGACCCCCACCGCAGGGTTGGTATTTTTAATCTGCCCCAGTACGGAAAGAACATTTTTATCCGTGCAGGGGCGGAGAAAGAATACTGACCCTTGCGGTCGGCCTGTCGTAAAAGGCGACAATACAACCCACTCTAGATACGTGGTAGGGCCCCAAGCCCGTCTGGATGGCGACTACCAGTTAAATGGTCTTAAGTATGCCGCCATGGTAACTTTGTGTTGTGTTCCGGCATTAGTGACCCAAGTTCCTGTACCCTTATGGGATAGCAGCATGTTCGCGATGCCGCTGGCATTGCAAACACCCATAAGCGACGGTAACTGCTAAATTCTAAGCGGACCTTCAGCCTGTCCTACAGCAATAAAAAATAAATAAATAAAAAACACCTTTTCAATATTATATAGAAATATTGGGAATAGGACGTAACTATAAAGGACCCAACTTTTAAATATTCATCCACGGCTAATAGTCGTCCATGGCTGGACGTAGGTCTCTCTAAGTTTTGCCCCACAAATCCCGATTCCCTGCTTCTCCGAATCCAGCTGCAGCCGGCAACTAAGTCGTAGTCATCGATCCTGTGGGAAACCACCAGCAATATTTTTTATTGCTGTAGGACAGCAGACAGGCTGACGGCCTGCTTAGAAATTAGCAGTTTCCGTCGCCTATGCGTGTTTGCAACGCCAGTGGCATTGCGAACACGCTGCTGTCGCATAAGGGTACAGGAACTTGGGTCTTCAATACCGGAACACAACACAAGGTTATTATGGCGGCATACTTAAGACCAAAGGTAGTCGCCATCCAGACGGGCTTGGGGCCCTACCACGTAGCTAGGGTGGGTTGTTTTGTCGCCTTTTACGACAGGCCGCAGAGGTATTCTTTCTCCGCCTCTGCACGGATAGAAAATCGGTCACTTTAGTTTTCGTACAGATGTCTTCATATGGAATCAATCAAAATTGTAATTTGTAAACCAATCCATCTGTAAGGGTCCAGGCCTCGACATGGGTCATCATTGGTTGCATGTGTATTCTATGCGATTTAATCTATGCATTTACAGTATACCTGCACTGTCTCGAATATCTAGGTATGTGAATTTGTGAAGATGTCCCTGTCAACATACGAGAGCCACGACGAGTGGGACAGACAGACACGCGTATACGGCGAGGGCAAAACCAACATATTACCGAGACAAATTAAAAAACGAATACGGTACTAATAATATGCAATATTAATCATCCATTGTTTATACTCAATATTGCGCAAGTAATATATTGACACAATAGTGACTAATGATAACACTTGTGGGCGTTCTATTATATAGATATTTGTGCAAGGATAACAAACATTTCACGTTTTATATCATACATTTGCAAAATCTTTGATGAAGAAAATGTAATATTCAAAACGTGCCGTATACCGCGTCTTGAAAAAAATTTCTCCATTATTATAGATTAATAATTTAATTTGTCTCTTATATGGTGAAAAAAAGTGTTTTCTATCGAAATAACTATTTATAGGTCGGAATTGAATTCCAAAATTAGCGCTTGGCAAACGCGATCGAAAGATTTCCACTTTGCCGTCTCTATAATTTCTCTATAAATCGGGTATTATATGACAAAAGTATTAGCACCAATTTTTTTATAGTGAGAGTTCAGCAGACAGGCAAACGGCCCACCCTGGCAGGTGGTCACCGTCGCCTATGGACGTCTGCACACCAGAGGTATTACCAATGCGCTGCCAGCCTCGAAGAAATTTTATTTCGCCTTTTTTGAAGAACCCCTTATTGTATCGCGCTGAGAAAACCTTAGCCGGAAGCTCATTACAGATCCTGAGAGTACGCAACATGAACGTTCTTGAGAACCGTAGTAACTAGTTGCAAATTAGTGTTTCAACGGTGATTTTATCATCAGCTTCACTTGATTTTGGCTTCAAAGCGATCGAATCCAAAAATAATCACTATATCTCATGTATGCGCTACACTTTCCAATCCCGTGCGCTTCATATTCGGCTCCGACGGCAGCTTCGCACCTGTCAGGACCATCGAGATGAAAGGCATTCTACCTACGCTCACGACGCCAAACCCCAGGTCTAATTTTCCCATAGGTCCTTTAAAAACGTCAGCTTTGTAGAAAACGTATTCAACCAAATTGTGTTTCATATACATATTTTCATTTACTTTTATAGCCTTAATTTTTGCGCTTTAGTTCAAACAGTGGACCTATGGCTCTAAAAAGTGCCAACCCAGGTAGGGTTAGCTATTCAAGGTCATACTTTTCGTTAAGTCCATTATTACTAGTTATGTAAATAAAAATATCAATAAAACAAATTACCTAGTCAGGTCATAAATTCTGTCACATGTTTAATGTAAAATAATTGTAACAAGTTTATTAATTATGTAACCATTCATATACCAAAATGAACTTAATAAAACATAGATTCTTATGACATTAAAGTTTATTCAAAATGACCTCCGTGATTTTGAATACAAGCCTTCAATCTGCGCGGCCAGTTGTCTATCGCAGCACGAACGAGGTCCATGTCAATATCGGCGGCTGCCTTAATCAAGGATGTCTTGAGTGACTGCAAATTGGGATGAGGCTTTGAGCACGCCTTTTCCTCCAAGTGTTGCCATATCTTGTAATCTAACGGATTCAAATCTGGACTGGAGGAGGGCCAGTCTTCGTGTCCGATGAAGTCGATTTCACGCGCCGCCAGCCAGTCTTGTGTGCTCTTCGCTCTATGAGCTGGCGCCGAATCTTGTTGGAATACCCAGTGCCTGTTATTGAACATGGTATGAGAAACAGGTTCCACAAGGTTCGTCAGGACTGTATTTTGATACACAACAGCATTCGTTTTTACACCTTTCTCACAAAAATGTACCTCTGTTAAGCCCCAATAAGAAACTCCCAACCATACCATGAGCGAGGATGGAAAATGACCTCGTTGGACACGCGGAATACGGTTGCTCGCTTCTTCACTACTGTGTGCGTACACCTTATCATTTTGTTTGTTGTAGCTCTCTTCTACGGTAAACATTTTTTCATCCGAAAAAAGATTTTCCCGATATTTTTTTCCCGCGTACCGCTTCAACAAAGCGCGGCATCTCTTCAGTTTCAGGTCCATTAGACGAGCATTCAAACGATGTCCTGTTTTTCTTCGATATGCCCGAAGCCCTAAGTCTTCATTTAACACCCTTTTCACCGTGGTTCTGCTTAACCCCATCTGAAGGGCCAACAGTTTCTGCTTACGTTTGGGATTTCTTTGAATTCGTGCCTTCACAGCTTTTATCACTGCTGGAGTCCTAACAGACCGAGGGCGACCACTTCTTGACCTGTCATCTACACTAGAGTCTTCATTGTATCGTTTGATGGTACGATAAACGAATCTTTTGGTAATATTCAAATTTTTCAGTATGTTAAAAATTTGAATTGGCGCGTAACCGCAACGATGCAATGCAATAACTGCAACACGGTCTTCTTTAAGCGTCCACTCCATATTTAAAAATGAGTAAAATTCTAAAAGTTATACATTTTTATTTTCATGAACAATTCGAAATTCGAATTCAATAAACTTTTTTGTGGCCAGCATTCTAAAAGAAAAGTTTTTACTGTGTGACAATACTTATGACCTGACTAGGTATTTACTCTTAGACACAACCAGGTCCATACATTTTGCATTTTCTCATAAGCATACCAACACAATGAATCATCACTTGATATCGCCTACTTCCTTTCTTATTGTTTACTATGCATTTCCTTGTTTACATATTGATAGTGTCAATGAATTCCTCGGGGTATCCCTTACAAAGTGTAAAAGTATCAAATCTTTTCATTTATCAATTTCCAATAATGGTCATGAACATGATTCATATACTCAGTCACGCGAGACATGTCTGTAATAATTCTTTAGGTATGTATGTATTTACTATTTAGTGTGCCAGTACGATCCGCACTGGACGAATGTAGATTGCGCGCACGACTTTTATAGACTCGTGAGCGATATGCGCAGGCGCCGATAAACTTTACGCTGATGTTCCTCGAGCTCTCACGCGTTTAATATGATGAAATTGCAATTGAAACTTTATCGGAGACTTTTCTGATGGATTGCTTCTGCAAACATGCGTCATCGATTTACTCATTCAAACAATGTATTGCATTTGTTGGGATAGACAGAGCGTCTTTCTCAATTTCATATTGATTCTAACAATTAATAATGCGTGATTGTTACAGTTCGAGTCATAGACACAGTAGCGCCATTTCTGCATGTTCTATTTTCGTAATCAAAACTAATGTCATTATTCAAACACTCCTTTAAAATTCATGTATTTAGTATGTTTATATGATTATATATTCAAAGTATTCTCATAATAATAATTAGGATGTGCTGTGAGTCAGCGTGGTTTATTATTAACACGCTTTTATTAGCTTATATATATATATATATATATATATATATATATATATATATATATATATATATATATATATATATTATCCGTGCAGGGGCGGAGAAAGAATACTAACCCCTGTGGCCTGTCATAAAAGGCGACAAAATAACCCACCCTAGCTACGTGGTAGGGCCCCAAGCCCGTCTGGATGGCGACCACCTTTGGTCTTAAGTATGCCGCCATAATAACCTTGTGTTGTGTTCCGGCATTAGTGACCCAAATTCCTGTACCCTTATGGGACAGCAGCGTGTTCGCGATGCCAGTGGCGTTGCAAGCACATATAGGCGACGGTAACTGCTAAATCCTAAGCAGGCCTGTCTGCTGTCCTACAGCAATAAAAAAAAAACATTTTGAACAATCAATAAAAATTAAAAATTCTGGCGAAACGCAATCTGGAGTTTAATTAATAACACTGCCAGAAGATGGCGATAAATTAATAAATACATTTACCGATTAGGAATTAACAAATAAATTATATTAACACGCTTTTATTTTATAGTTAATCAAACTAAAATATTTATAATAAATTATATTTAAAAAAGTAAAAAACACGCTTTTATAGAAAATCAAACTAAAATGTAAAAAATAATTTTAGTGTAAAAAAGCCTGGAGTGATTAGATATTTTCAAAATGACTACTTCTACCAATATCTGTCAGAAAGTGACACCAAATGTGTCCAGGACGCATTGGTTAACGCATTGATTTGCATTATATAGAAATCATATGTTTTCATATATACCATCATATTCGTATTCAAACCGAATTTTACCTGTTATGAGGTAAGACCCAGGGTTATTGGGCCACAACACACTAAATTTCAACGTAGTGTAATCTCAGCGGAAAACTACAGCGAATCGTAAACACATTGTAAATCTTATTCATTCGTGATAAAGTGTGTAATTGTTTGGTTTCGTTCGTGTTTTGACGGTGAATGACGCTCGTGACGTCATCAGCCACGCGAACGCTGCGTGCTGCCGTGCCCCCCCTTGGTTCTAGATTGGCTGGTGGCGGTTGCCAACTGTACTTCGGAATTAGGCGTTGAATGTTATGTGAGATGTTGTATACGAACTCGGATATTTCGATTATTTGATTCAATGTTAAAGAAATTTAACTTTGATTCGCATTAAAATTGGTTAGACGCGATGACTGTAAGCTATTTTAATTTATTAGCTAAACAGTTATAAAATCTTATTAGCTGTAGAAACTAGAATAAATTAGTGAACACACAATTAAAACCTTTTTTAGTAATAGTAAACTTTATTATAAAACATTATAGCTAATAAAAGAGTTTTTGAAGAAGCTTTTATGACTCAATTGCTGATAATAAGGCAAAATATCGCTTACTACTATTCCTCAACATACTAGATAAGTAGGTACCTTTTATAATTACTTAAGTTCGGATTGTTTATATTTTTTAATCAGCTCCTATTTTATCTATTCTTAAGAACATTTTAATAAGTAATATTATCATGAAATTATGTTCATTCGTTGTAATTAAACGTATGACAATAACAGTATTGTAGTCTTGTAAGACTAATTTATTAGCTATATTTATAACAATTTTTCCTTTCCAACTGCTTGGACATAAATATGGAGCTATTGAGAGTGCCAAGTTAAGAGTATCTCCCTGGGATCAAATCCGCAATGAGGTGATCCGTCAGAGAACCCAAGTTACCGACATGGCTTCTCGAATAAGCAAGCTGAAGTGGCAGTGGACTGATCATATATACCGAAGGACGGATAACCGTTGGAGTAAACGCGTTTTAGAGTGGAGACCACGTCTTGGAAATCGTAGTGTATGACGCCCCCCGGCTAGATAGCGCGACGACCTGCGAATAGCGGCTGGCAGGAAGTGGATGCAACAAGCCAAAGATCGTGCTGGGTGGCGTACCTTGAAAGACTTTAATAGGCTGATTTGACACCTTTAAAATTAAGTATTAATATAAAGTTTTTAGAACAAAACTTTACGACAAAGTCTTCACGTTCAGCGCTAGAGGAAAATCAAACTTCATATCGGCGAATATCCATTGAACAATATTTATAAAATTACCAAGAAATGTTCCGGATAAGATCTTTAAGGAAAATAGTTTTGAAGCATTATATTTACTACATTTTATGGTATAACATCCATTAAAGTTGAGTTTTGATCTCATAATCTTCTATGAAATCTTATTAGCACGTGCCGCAGAGCTAAACTCACATGGACAAAAACAGCCTTTAGACAAGTACAGTAATTAAATATACTTTTGTGATTATAATACAACTATTAAAGTAGGTATAACGACGTAATAGGAATGCTCATTTAAAAATCATGAGTCTATGATTCATATATCCAGTTCCTTCGTACACACCTCAAATGTCTTAACAGCCCGTAACTTCCCCGCGCTTGGGACCATCCCTAGAAGAAACTGACAGTAAACACTTGATACTCATCTAAGGCATATTGGCGGGTTATCGGCGACCTCGGTAAACCACATGATGTTTTCCATCATCGTTGCAACTTGATTCTCCTATAAGATGCACGTTAGGTGAATAAAACTGCCTAAACAGTGCTAATGCATGACCTCTATCTTCGAATGTACCGCTTGGATACCACGTATTTTTTTTAATTCTCACAACTACATTATGAGTATGGTAGCTCAGTGGTATTAAACTCGGAGACTATTCTAAAGGTTTGAATCCCACGGTAGCATGCTCCGCTAAGGCAGTTTTTCTCGCTTAATATGCATAATTGCCATGTACCATAAACGTACCTACCGAGATTGCAAGTACGTGTAACCCACCTTGGACAAGCGTGGCGAGCCCAACAGTGGGACGCTGTCATTATACAGTGTGAGAGTATACATATGTAATGTAACAAAGAAATCAACGACTGATGACCAACGTCAATATTTCTATCTATAGCTAAGACACAAAGAAAATGTGCAAACCTAACCATTATTTTATCAACAATAAAATACTGAATATAGAACAAAACATGGCAACTATGAGTCACTGGGTTCTGGAAACAACTAAATACGCAGTTGGTATAAAACCTTCATGCAAGTACATTATACTGTTTATAGTTTATTTTTATCTATATGGTATATTCTTACGTAGTTTACCTGCAAATATACACCTAAGATTTATTTCATTATATCATATATCATTAAACTTGTATTAACTAACAAATAATTCTAGAGTTTATACCTACTTTTAGTTTTCAACTAAATACTAATTGAGAGGAAAAGAAAATTCGAGAAATGTTAAATGATTGTTTTATAATTGAGATAACATTTTTGCTGTTTTAATTAAATATTTAAAGGAACGAATTAATTGCTATGACAGACTTTATAACTCAGATAAATTTAAAGAATGGTTTTATTTGTCTCTGGTGTTTGACCAGAGTGGTGTATTGATATGACTTTGGTGTATTTTAGATCAATGAATATTGTCATAGGTCAAATATCTGCAAATCTTTTAAGTCTACCAAAATATTTATATTAGGGAAAGTATATATTCTTACATTTCATATTTAAAAACAAATAAATTATTATATTTACTATTCATTGAAAATATATTGAATATCTAACAGGTAATAAAGTATTAAGGAAGATATCTCGAAACTAAATGAGTTTACTATTAATAGACCAATGTAACGCGTCGTAATTTATAAACAGTGACAGTTATACAATCGACCAACGAATTTCAACGAAAGAGTTTGGACACCAAAACCTTAAACGTCACAATCCCAACCAAAGACATGATAATGCGCACAAATCTTAGGGCGTGGTCACGCCAGATTCGAAACCAAAGGCTTTGACCTCCAATTCTGTAAGTGGATCATCTACTCCGTCCAAATCACCGACGTTGAAGGGGTCGTGGGAGTCCAATATAAACTGGTTGATTCAGTTTCTATTTTCGTATGTTGTTGCGCACCGCCACGCGCTCGTCGCGTGGTATTGTTTTGCTCAGATAAAGCCGGCCATGTTGAATTTACAATGTTCCCACATATTTACGGCGTGTGTTTTATTGTTTTCTATTTATTATCAGCTGTAACTATGTGTAGTTATAAGCGTTAATTACAGTAGCTGCGATAACGTGGAGATTATAAATAACTTACATCTTTATCTACGTAATCTATGTGAGTTATGATGTATTTTTTTTAGTTTATATCTGTTTCTATGTCACTATTCACTGGACATTTAGTAAAACTTTGAGGAAATAAATGTGTCCATTGTGTAATAAGAATGCTCTCTATGTATATACCTATTCCAAAAATAATCATTTTAGCATTGATCCGAAGACAATTCTTATATACCTAGCTAATTTGATTCGATTGTGAATAAATACGTTTTTGGCAAAAACAAAGTAATAATTTTTTCCTTACCTTCGAGCTTTGCCTAAGTTACATGAAACCTACATTCGTCACTTGTATAGTTTCTCTTAGTTTACATAATTCAATCAGAAGTAATTTATTTACCTATATTTATGAATCGTTTTCCCCTGTGACATACGTCATGTGTGTTTATTAACTTTCCTTAATTGTAGATATACGACAGTCTACTAAATGAATTGTTATTCATCCGTAGTATATTAATTATAAAGCAATGAAATCATCTTTACTATCTTATATTGCTATTTAATAATTAACTATTTTCTAACATTTTCATATAAAGCCCCCAGAGAGGTCCGTAGTCGACGACGATCCGCCGTCGACTGAATAGTGTTCAACTTTCAAGCCCCCACGTTACTTACTCATCTGATAATAACATATAAATAATCAAGGCCTCCTTGCCATTAGAAATTGTTCCGCCACAAAGGTCTTCTTAATTTGGAGGTTTATTTCCCTGATAAAATCATCCAATAAAGTCAGAGCTAATTGTGTTTGTGACATGTTTATGACAAAAGATCATATTAAATTGGTATATCAGATAAAGCGCTTACGCAAATGCCTCCTACTACACCAAGATTGGCAATATCAATATAGATAACAGTCTGCCACGTCGGGGTCAGGGCACTATTTTATTTTGTTTTTAAAATGTCTTTGTTTATTTTACACAACTGACTTACTCAAGTCGATATCATCCACACTAACATTATAAATGTTAAAATAACTTTGTATGTGTGTTACATTTTCACACCTAAGAAGCTGAACCAATTTTGTTGAATTTCGGTTAAGATATAGATATGACCTCGGAAAAGAAAATAGGTTACTTTTTAAATTTATATGTCATTTGCGGGATCAGCTAGTGTGTTATAATTTTAAATCTACATCGTAAGAGCTGTTAAGGGCTGTTGTAAATCTATAAACACCAACGCTCAACGCAAAACATCTCTTGATTTTACGAAGTACCTAGGGTTGTTGGAGTGTAAAAATGTTAATAGGCACCATATATACACAATAACAATTTGCTATCACTAAATTTATCTAAAACAAAATATATGCAGTTTTATGCATCCAAAGCCACATTAGCAGATATTAGTATTAAAAACTCATTCGTGTAATTCTAAAAACACTCGTCTATGTAATTGCACATCTATTACACAAGTCTCAGAAATCAAGTACCTCGGCGTAATCTTGGATAGTAGGTTAACCTGGAGCTCACATATCGATCTGTTGTCCAACCGATCCAGAAAACTGATTTGGGTCTTCAGGAAACTAAGAAATGTTGTCGATGTTAAACTCATCAAGTCCATATACTTCACTTTGGCGGAATCGATCTTGCGTTACTGTATTGAGGTGTGGGGTGGTGCATGTAAATCTTATTTAATTAAATTGGAAAGGGCCCAACGCTCCTGCTCAAAGTAATGTTTAGTAAACCGTATCAATTTCCCACCAGGACACTATATGAGTACTGTGAGGTCATATCTGTCCGACAACTATATATCCTTCAAGTGACCCTAAGGCAACACCGACAAACCCCATACCCCTGGGAAAATTATACAAACCAACGAGTAATAAGGACTGTTTGTCAGCCCTATTATTGTAATACCGTGTTTACGCTCCGGCAACAAAACCAAAGAGCTATTCGTCTATATGATAGGATCAATAAAAAGCTTACCATCTACCCAAACTGCTCATATAAAGTGAAGAAAATGGTCAAGGAATGGTTATGCACGTTATGTTACGAAGACACAGAAAACTTATTATGCTAAAGCTTGTAATGTATATATGTATAGGTATGTATTTACAAATATGTTTGTGTGGTTGTATATATATGTGTATGTATCTTTGCCTGAACACACACACAGACACACACACACACACACACACACACACACACACACACACACACACACACACACACACACACACACACACACACACACACACATGCACATGCACATGCACATGCACATACACATGCGCCGCACACATTCACACACTCTCTCACACACACACAGACACACACACACGCGCGCGCGCCCGGACCGTCATGTTTTTTGTACTCTCACCTCAGTATTGTATATTGTATCTACTTATTTTCTTGTGCCTATAACTAAGTTATGGGCTTGACTAATATATTTGCCATAATGTAAATTGTATCACCAATCGAGGGAAGACACTAACTGCTGTCACACAGGTCTTCTTTTGTATCTAGTTCAGCAGTCAGGGACTTCAAACCAGTTTTTGTCAAGAAATAAAGATTATTTATTATTATTATTCATTTTAAACATCTTTTTTTTGATAGCTAGAATTCAGCAGAAAAGCAGACGGCCCACCTAGGCAGGTGGTCAACGTCGCCTATGGACATTTGCAGCACCAGAGGCATTACCAACGCGCTACCAGCCTCGAAGAAATTTTCTAACGCCTTTTTTGAAGAACTCCATATCGTACCGCGCTGAGAAAACCTCAGCCGGAAGCTTATTCCAGATCCTGAGAGTACGCAGCGTGAATGTTCTAGAGAACCGTTGCGTACAAGAAAGAAGAGGCTCCAAGAAATGGGGATGAACACCCAGCCGATGGCGGGCAGTGCGGTGCCATGCCATCGTCGTCTTTCTACCACCGTAGAAAGACGACGATGGCACCATTCTGAATAGTTCTTTAGAACACTCCCCATTGTACAGACGGTAGAATACGCAAAGAGACGCAAAATCTCTTTGAAGTCCAAGCGTGTCTAGACCGTCTGTAAATATGGGATCGCCGACAACACGAACTGCGCGCCGTTGGATCGAGTCTAGGGGATTGAGCTGACAGGCGGGTGCTCCAGCCCATAAATGTGAGCAGTAATACATAATTATGCGGTCTGACCTGTGCTTTGTATAGCACAAGCCGTTGCCTTGGACTGAAATACTGCTTGGACCGGTTTAGCACACCTAGTTTTCGGAGGCAAGCTTAGCTTTACCGTCCAATTGTCCCCTAAACTGCACATCATTCGTGATGTCGACACCAAGGATCCCAATACTGCTTGCGATGGAAAGAGAGGTTCCTTGAAACTGTGGCGCAGGTGCGAACAGGATTTTCTTGGCCGATAATACGCAGACTTGCGTCTTCGAGGGGTTGAACTGGACAAGGTTTTGTCGTCCCCATTCAGAGACTCTCTCTAGAGAGTTCTCTATTTCAGACACAAGTCTGTAAAGTAAGTCTACTTAACAATGAAATTATATATATATATATATATATATATATATATATATATATGTGTCAGTGACTATCCCATTATCTATATCCACCTAGAAGGACATCCAAGGGGTGTCCCTACCACGTCTGTCGAGGTCTCGTTCCCTAATCTTGGTTTACCGGGTTTCCAGGCAGATTTCCTTCCCCAACAGTACCTATGTAACAATTATGATATAAATACGTCTAATAATTCATTCAAAACACTATCAGAGTATTTACGATAAACACTAGAGACCTCATGCGAATTTGTTCAACCATCAAATAGGGTTGTCCACTAATATCTTTATCGAAGTAAAAAAAAAGTTATTTGAAAATCTGTAAATATTTATGTAAATACGTAATGACGTGCATAATAAAAAAACATCTCTGTCTTATAGTAATTTTTTTTTATGAATACTCTGCGAACCTGTGAAAGCAGAGCTTTTTAATAATTGACGCACACCCAATTGACAAACACATACGCCCATATCAGAACAAACTAGTCAAGCCATCTTTGCTCATTTGTACATAAAATAGAGGAATACAGGGGTCTGTGGATGATTAACGAGTCTTTACATTACCACACCCACATTATTATATCATAGGACTAAAGATAGAAATTAAACAACGGAATTTGTAAAGATGCGCTGTATTGTCAATAGTTACAATACTTTTAAAGCTTTATTACAATAAAATTAGATAGTAGGTATAGAAAGTTCGTCACAATACGATATACGCTAAAACTAACGATCTTTGCGATTCTCAATTATATGGCGGGCGCGCGACCTGTTTTGAGGCGAGCGCGCAGCCTTCCGTCTTCGCACGTAGTCGTAGTGGACGACTTACTGACCGTCGAGAGCGCTCTAATGAGCTTCCTCAGACAGCAGAGGGTGGTGCCAAACGGTATTTTCTATGATGGCGAGCGATGTGAACCGATGCGCGCTATAAGATTTCACGTTTTTTTATTGCTGAGGGACAGCAGAAAAGCTAACGGCCCACTATACAATAGTTAGCAGATACTGTCGCCTATGGATATCCGCGATGCTAGAGACACCGTTAATACGCTGTAGTCCGCGTAGGGGTACTGGAACCAGGTCACTTATACGGGAACACAACTCAAGTCATTATGGGAGTTTTTACTGTTTTTAGACACCAGGGGTTGTTGAGCTCCAGACGGGCTTGGAACACTACCACCTAGTTAGGGTTGTTTAGTCGCCTTTTACGACAGTCCCCAGTCCGCAGGGGTTACTATTCTTACTCCGCCCAACACGGAGAAAACTATACATACATACATATAATCACGCCTCTTTCCCGTAGGGGTAGGCAGAGACCACTTCTTGCCACTTGCTACGATCCTTACATACTTGTTTCGCTTCGTCCACTTTCATTATTCCCTTCGGTTTAGGGAACTCTTGACCTGGCCTTTTTTCAAAACGTCCCTGATCTGGTCTCGAAACCTCCGCCTAGGTCTACCCCTTCCAACACTTCCATTCACACTCGCCTTATACACTTTTTTCGTCAATCGTTCTTCATTCATTCTCTCGACATGGCCAATCTATCTCATATTATACCCTTACATGTTAAAAGTTATGAATGTTTAAAAAGTGTCAACCCTAGAAAGAACAGGAACAATCAACAGTGACCTTTACCCCAATGTCTTGTTTGGTCAATTAAAAAATTAAAACAATGCGAATTCTTACACGATACCGGTTACCCAGATAACCTCGAGGCTCGACGCATGTGGCGATTTGTTTTTGTCGCTCACTATCTGGCCACGAAGCTACCTCGTTTAGTCCGCGTGCTGAATAGTCCGATTATCTCTTTACTTTGTATTGACTTACTATTTTTATTTTTCAACCTCTTCTTTCCATTGATCCTTATTAAATTGTTATTAGTAAAAGAATATTAAATGATTATAAGTGAATTCGTCGCCGAAAAGACGATTGTTTTTTTTATATTTTTGTTTTTTTATCCGTGCAGGGGCGGAGAAAGAATACTAACCTCTGTGGCCGGGGTCGGCCTGTCGTAAAAGCCGACAAAACAACCCACCCTAGCTACGTGGTAGGGTCTCAAGCCCGTCTGGATGGCGACCACCTTTGGTCTTAAGTATGTCGCCATAATAACCTTGTGTTGTGTTCCGGCATTAGTGACCCAAGTTTAGTAACACCTATAGGCGACGGTAACTGCTAAATCCTAAGCGGGTCGACAGCCTGTCTGCTGTCCTACAGCAATAAAAAAAATATTGCTGATAAATGACAGGCCGAGGGCCCACTTAATAGTAAGCAGGTACCGTCGCCTATGCATGTTTGCGACGCTAGGGGCACTACGAAAACACTGCTGTCCTATAAGGGTACAAGAACCTGGGATTGGAAACTGCATTGTGTCCAAACGTTCAAACAGAGCACTCATAGTGCATAACGAATTACAGGCATACGTCTTCCAGCTTCGTGATTACTCAATTAAATATGGATGTATATTAATCACATGTCTAGTTGAAATACTGATTGATTATATCATTCTGCTTAATTAGATCGTAGTTTCAATCCGTGCAATGGTGGAGTAGTAATACTGACTACGGCCGGTGACGTCAAAACACGTTAAGCGGTAGCTCCAAACCAGTCTGGATGGTAAGCGGAGACGGCAGCAGCGTCGCAAACCTCCATAGAGAAACTGGAACTTGGGTCTTATGGCGGCATATTTAAAAACCAAAGGCCTAGCAGTAGTAAAGCAGTCAAATACGTGTACCAGTTTCTTAAAATAATAAAAAAGAATCATCAAAATCCGGTTCACCCAGTCGAAAGTTCTGAGGTAACAAACATAAAAAAATACAGACGAATTGATAACCTCCTCTCTTTGGTTAGTTTCCACGTAGTAAATCATAAATACGGTTTTCAATATTTTGTGCAAACAGAAAGTTAATAGAAAATTAGCTCATTTTTCATAACACAGCGCTTATCGCATTACACGATATTTATACACACGATATTTGAATATAGCTCGAAAAAGCGCGAGATTTCCTTTGGAGGATATTGACTAGGTGATGAGAACCCAAGCACACCCCTCCTCCAAGCTATTCACTAAGGTATTTTAAAAACCTCCCTCTCCCCTTGAACGGGTCACGCAATATTAGTATTTTCCCGTATATTTTCAAGAAGTAGTAATAGCAGAAGTATATGTGAAGAATCGCGAGTTCGCTTGACACACACGTGACTACTGTGACAGATAAATTTATCTTCCAATGTTTTGATGAAACTGTTGTT
Organism: Malacosoma neustria; assembly: GCA_963693495.1. Taxonomy (NCBI): domain Eukaryota; kingdom Metazoa; phylum Arthropoda; class Insecta; order Lepidoptera; family Lasiocampidae; genus Malacosoma; species Malacosoma neustria. The sequence goes on along the minus strand of OY856375.1, from coordinate 20,982,988 downwards.
ATGTTGAATGTTGAAATATGTTTTTATGGCTGATATCTTAAATATGATTCAATAGTGTAATTCAAATTAATATTTCTATGAGCAGGAAGTCAAATTTTTTGACGATCCACGTGGTGCAACTATTTTCGCACACCACACATCGTCACGGATTAAATTCTCGCCCCAGGACTGGTTACTTATGTATAAATAAATGAATATATTGGGAAAATTCGACAGCACCATCGTTCACACTTCTTTATTTAAGTAAAGACCTAGAAACAAAGCACCTAGAATCGAGACGGAAATCAAAAAGCTTCAACGGCGAGTTCGTGTATTTATTTATTTAGAAAATAAAAGTAAAATAATATGTCCCATTTCGGGCTAAATAGATGTGTGAATTGTCAGATTTGATTCGTTCTATCATTTTAGATGTATAGCTCCCCTTAAAAACACTTTAATATGTATTTCTAAAACTTTAGACGCTACATATTTCTTCGTGTGGGAATTACTTTTATATTTTCAGGGTAATTGCTTATGAGCTATTCTAGACTATATTTATCATAATGTTTCATCCCATTCTGATACTATTCAATTATGCTACAAATATCAAAACATGAAAAAATTGGTAAAACATTTACAATACTTTCATTTCCATTTCGTTCATAAAACATTACGAGTTATGTTCTGTGTATCAAGTTTTATACTTTCGCCACCTCATTCATCGGCCCATTAGCTCAGTTGGTTAGAGCGTCGTGCTAATAACGCGAAGGTCGCGGGTTCGATCCCCTCATGGGCCAACAATTTTTTTTTGTCTATTTTCTACCTTTTATTCTTCTTCTCGTGCATTAAATATTTAATTTCTCGTGCATAAATATTTTAAATTCAACCATGTCATATACTGTTCTATACTTTTAAAGTGCATATTGTATAATGTTTACATTTTTATTTTTGGAATCAGTTAGAAACCAGTATGTCTCTATATTTCCTCCGTGTAGGGGCGGAGTAATACTAGCCACTGCGGCCGGGGTCGGCCTGTCGTAAAAAGCAACATAACAACCCTAGATGGTTGGTAGGGCCTCAAGCCCATCTGGATGGCGACCACCCTTGGTCCTAAGTGGTTATTATGGCGGCATGCCATAATAACCTATAATACCTATAATAATTTCAGCATGATGTTGGTTTTTAAACAAACCAACGCTGTTCTTCCAATAGGCCCGAAGGGTGATGTCATCTACATCGATATATAAAACAGAATCTAATTATCTAATTATATAAGGGCTTCATATACAGGGTGACTTTGACAAACCCGTCCAAATTTCTTTTACGCACTAAACATCATTTAAGGAACCCATTTTTGCAAAAAAAATTGTATGTCATATTTTCACCATAAAATATTAGGATCATTAATTCAATCGTACAGAATAATCATATGGTGCAAACAGCGTACGTTAACCTGTTATTACCTGTCTCTGTCACACCCGCGTAAATGAGTAGTGCGTATTCGCTCGCCCGGTTCAATGCCGCCGTCTTCGGCCTTTTACTAGGTCAGATGGAGAGATCATTGACACTCTAGCGCCGTATTATGTAAATTGTGAGTTCTTTGAATGACTTTGTGATGCTGATTACTCAACATATTTGTACTATGTGATACAAAACTAAAATACATGTTTCTCATAACTTTTACTAAAGATTCTTCTGTGTGAATTTGGACGGGTTTGTCAAAGTCATCCTGTATATGAAGCCCTATAAAAACTATGATTGACAAGACTTAAAAACATGTACAATGACGAACAAAAGAAAATAAGCCTTTATGGTTGTATGTAACCCTAAATATATCAAAAAGTTAGATGTGTTTAAAACTAAGCTAACGACTGTAACTGATTTTCCTTTTACAGCTTGTCTTTCGACAAATGCTTCCTCTAAAGCGTTTCATTTGGTCCTGTGTTTGGCAGTGCTTATCCACTCCGACCCTGCCATCCTTTTCATCTCATCTTCCCAACGTTTAAACTGTCTACCTCTGTTTCTTTTTCCATCCCGTAGGTACCATTCTGTCACAATTCTTATCCACTTTTCTTCCTTTTCTCTTACCATATGTCCATCTCCATTTTAGGCGTTTGAAGTTACATATGTCTTTAAATTTCGTTTTCTCCTTGATAATTTATAGTCTCACCTTGTGTCTTCGTCTAACTGCTTTCTTCTTCTACTTCTTCTCTTCTAACACTTCTTTCCATCCCATTTTTGCACACTTGTATTTTTTAAACTTTAGCAAAAAGCTAATTTAAACAATTTGTATATAAAAAAATTTGGTTGCTTTTATACTGTAAAAAGGTTTTTTACTCGAAGTCATCTACGAGTAGCACCGCGCTGCAAGCGCTCTTTGCCTTTCACTACATTTTAAAGCCTTACATTCAATACTATATTATAAAATTTCTCATTGATAAATTGTCAAGAAAAATAAAATTAACAAAAGGTGCCTGTTTTGTTTAAGCCTAAATAGGTATATTATATTAAGATCGCCGTTATTTATAACTGCATACAAAATAATCTCTATATTCACCGCCTAAAAGCATGGAACAACAAATTTAGACCTTGGATATTTACGGAAATAGGGCAAAGGACATCCCCATTTGGCCCACGATGTCCTTTACAAGGAAATAAACACGAGGGCTAAATATAAATCGGGTGAAAACAGAAATGAGAGTTATTGAGGTCACGAGAACTTCAAGAGTGAGGTGCACCTGAGAGGAGACATGTGTGTATACAACTGTTGTTGAATTATTTTAATTTTAATATATATCATATTTTTGGGCTATTAGACACAGCTTAACAAAATATCGACCGCTAGTATATTCATCGGTTTTTCGATTGTCAATGCTTATCGACCGCTACCCTTTAATAGATTTATATCTAACTTTGAAAAGTTAGATGTCAGTTACAAGTTGTTAACCGTCATTCTGCTAGCATTCTTCTCATTGGTCTTATTTTGCAATTCGTACATAATGATTAAAAACTGGTTTGTATATATTATGTGTAAGTTTAACATTCGATGTTAATTGTTTTTTGTAGTTGTCGTTCGTTTGTTCCTGTCATCATTCGGTGGGTCTAGTGGAAGACCAGCGCAGATTTTTCAAACCTGCAAATACTGAGCTAGGTCTACTTTTTGGTCTTATGTATTTTCTTTTGTGTATGTTATGCAAACCTAAATAAATATTATTCTTTCTTTCTTTCTATTAATCAGCTTTTAGCTAACGATGGTTTACTTTTAAGGCCCTTTTATATAAAATAAATGCAAAATCTAATATATAAAATTCTCGTGTCACAGTTTTCGTTGCCATACTCCTCCGAAACGGCTTGACCGATTCTCATGAAATTTTGTGAGCATATTGAGTAGGTCTGAGAATCGGCCAACATCTATTTTTAATCCCCCTAAATGTTAGGGGTGACCCACCCCGAAAATTTTTTTTTTAATTTTTTGACATTTTATTATTTATATGGCAGAACAACGTTTGCCGGGTCAGCTAGTAAAGTATAAATATCAATAAAATTACATTCCTTTGAAACAAAAGGAAAAAGGACAACATATTGACCGGCACTGGAAGTAAATGCGTGGGCCAAATGGCGTGAGGTGACTGGTATCATTTGTGACCCCAATATGCCGGTAAAATTGAAGAAACAGGTCTCTATAAGACCATCATTAGGCCTGTCCTTTTATACGGCTGTGAAACGTGGCCGGTGTTAGAGAGACACAAGCAAGAACTGCGTGTCACGGAGATGAATATGCTGCAGTGGATGTGTGGAGTGACACGGAAGGACCGCGTTAGGAACTCCCGCATTCGCGGCAGTCGTCATGTCCGTGACATTACGGATAAATTGCAGGAGTGTCGGCTCCGTTAGTACGGCCACATTTTGCGGCAACCGGATGATTACGTGGGAAACAAATGTCTGGCCATGCCGCCGCCGCCGGGCCCCGGCAGGAAGGGTAGACCCAAAAAGTACTGGCTTGATGTCGTAAGGGGTGACATGCGTGCTAATGGGCTCACTACCAGGGATGCTGAAGACCGTGCGAAGTGGAGTAGAAAAAGTCAGAAAGCGGACCCCGGGTACCGAAACGGAAGTTTGGGTTGCAACCGGGATGAACGCTGAGATGAAGATGATGATGAGAGAAAATCTACTTCGAGGACAATTTCAAAAGAGACTTGCGAAGAACGTAAAAATAGACTTTCGAAAATTCGGATTTACATGAAAAAAGTTTTGAACAGGGAAAATATGGAAAAACGTAGTCACCGTCTCGGCTTGTACAACGATCGTCTATCGAATGAAACGGAGGAGCAACATGCCCGCCAACTCAGCGTTTTACACGATCGTTTATCCAAAGAAACGGACTAGCAACGTGCCCACCGTCTTGGCAATTTGGCTGATGCCACCGGAATAATCATTTTTCTAGTTGAAATAAAGATAGCAGTATATAAAGGGAAAAATTGGATGGAAATATTCCATAATGTTGTATGGAATAAATCGTTCGACTTGGTCGGTAAACCAAACAACAAGTCTCACATTATGAATACATACAAATTTGCGTGTTGGTAATATTTGTTTTCGCACATTATCAAATAATCAATGTGCTGATATTTGCCATTATCAGTTGTTATCGTATGACGCCAATTGACATAACGGATGTATAGAGACCACGAAATGCGAGCGTGATAGAAAATTCCATAACACTTCAGAAGGTAGAAAGTCACTCCTTGATCAGATCCTCTTGTGTAATAATGTGAATAAATCATAATATATTAGCGGCCCGACCCAGATTCGAACCCGAACGGGCGAGGGGAGTAACATAAGTTATATTTATTATTATTAATAAATAGAAATGTAATAAATAATAAAAATATACTGGCACAAATCACAAGCCTCATATAATTTTTTTTTTTTTGTAAATATATCCATAAACACCCAGATGTGAGCCGGAAATCGAACCCATGACCTCCGCAAGCGTACCGAAGTGTACATATGAATGCTTTTAATGCCATTCAACCATAATGCTCTCTAGGTACTCTTTTCTTATTTAGGATGTCTGTATTCCTGAACAAAGCTTTTTTGGTAAAATGATTTAGTTTCGCATTTATTATATTGTAATATTTATTCTAATCATCTATACAAATAAATAAAATTGGAGTGTCTGTTTGTAATATTAAAATAACCGCTTTTTAATAAGTGCATTCGATTCTATATCTATGATTCGGACGTATACACGTTACATATAGGTACCCAAATAACATTTTTTACAATTTTTGTCTGTCTGTCTGTTTGTTTTGGCTAATCTCTGAAATGTCTGAACCGATTTTGACGACACTTTCACTGGCAGACAGTTTATGTCATAAGTAGCAACTTAGGCTACTTTTATTTTATAAAAAAAGTATTAGAAAAAAAATAGGATCCAACGAAAAAGTTTTTTTTTCTGTTATTCGACCAGTGATGCGGGCGGGAACGGCTAGTAATATATAAATTCTGTATATATTACAAATGAAAGTAATGATATTCATCAGTCCTAAGTCCAGACCACGTTGTTTGATATACTGATATGTATTTCTGATTATAAGCAGTTAAAATAACCGGTTTTTATCTAAATTACCTGTCAATTACAATTTATGATATAATTTTTCCGAAACAACAATGGATTATGATTATTAGCATGTGACATTCGCATGATTTTATATCATATTTATATCATGTAACTATTTTCATAATATTTTTGATTGATAAAACACGATAATAATACCTTAATAACACTGTTATCGCTGAATGTATTTTGATAAAGTGATAACGTGGGAAAACTTGTGTGAATATACTGAAGTATTAGATAGGTACTGAATTAATGTAATATTAAAATTATGTTTGATGTAATACTGGTGGTAAGCGTGTACGCAGGCGATCTCTACCTATTACTTGACATGAGCTTGGCGACAAATCAGAAATCAATCTTAAAAGTTTGGTTATTTGTCTTGATAGCTAAAAATGAGGCATAAATGGCTGACAGAGTAAAACGAAAAACTCAAAGTAAAATTTAATTAACAGTAATTTTACATAGTATTTAGTACAAACACACACACAAAAAGCCATCCAACCATGTTCTCCATGCAGGGGTGAATAAGGCCTGTCGTAAAAGACGACAAAACAATCCTAGCTGGTAGGACCCCTAGCCCGTCTAGATGGCAACCACACTGGCTATATAAGTATGCCGCCATATTAACCTTGTGTTGTGTTCCGCCATCAGTGACCCAGTACCCTTAAGCTAACAGCAACTTTCTTGTCCGTGCTGGGGCGGAGAAAGAATACTAACCTCTGCGGCCGGGGTCGGCCCGTTGTAAAAGGCGACAAAAGAACCCACCCTACGTGGTAGGGCCCCAAGCCCGTCTGGATGGCGACCACCTTTGGTCTTAAGTATACCGCCATAATAACCTTGTGTTATGTTCCGGCATTAGTGACCCAAATTTCTGTACCCTTATGGGACAGTAGCGTGTTCGCGATTGCCACTGGCGTTGCAAACACCCATAAGCGACGGCAACTGCTAAATTCGAAGCGGGCCGTCAGCCTGTCTGCTGTCCTACGGCACTAAAAAAAGGAACATGTTTGCGTCGCATACATCCATATGCGAGGATAATTGCTTACTAAATATAAAGTGGATCGTCAGCCTGTCTAAAAAAATGCTTTAGGCTTTCCAAAAACATAGAACATCAAGAGTTGTTTTGTCGCCTTTTATGACAGGGCGTAGCTTATACTTCGCCCCTGCAGCTGCATGGAGAAAAAACATACGCCAAAACGGAAATATCTTCCTGTATATCTGTTGAGGATATGATACAGACTTCTCCTTTCCAGTTTAGTTTAACTACAGCTATCTCGAAAAGAACAATCCTTTTGAATGTGTAATGAATTTAGAAATTTAGAACTAAAACGCAATGCGAAAAAATAGCACGATTTTGTTCTTTCAACGAAATATTACGACTTCATTGTCTTGAAAATAAGGAACCACGCCCTAAATATGTACATACCACTTGTAAAATAATCATATTTTATGTACATAATATATATCACGCGTTCATCGTATGATTTCAAGTTCACAAGGTTGTTATTATCGGTATACTTCATCAGATAAAACGTTGCCGAATCTACAGAGGTATGTTGCCATGCCAATTTTACCCGGCACAGGAGTTCTTTTATCGCCCGATTGCCTATTTAATGGGCATATCCTATGCCATTACTAGGATCATTCGACTAGAAAGGAGAATAATAGGGTCTCAGACAAAGTATTATTTTATTCAAAAACTTGTGTACTTTGTCATAATTTTACTTATCCTATATCTTTAAACGAGCAATACTTATATAATTGGAATCTCGGAATCGGCTCCAACAATTTTCATGAAATTTAGTATACGGGGGGTTTCGGGGGCGATAAATCGATCTAGCTAGGAATCATTTCTAGAAAATGTCATTTTATTCGCTTTTTTTTATTGGAAGAAAAATAACAAAAATGTGACTCTTCCTGACATCTATTGGCGAATAATTTAAACTGAAAAATGACTCTTCCTGACATCTATCGGCGAATAATTTAAACTGAAAAATGACTCTTCCTGACATCTATCGGCGAATAATAATACTATTTTTTTTAAATTGCTTTAAGGACACAACACTAAAGTAATTCCAGCAGATAGCGTTGTGAAGTAACAAGAAGTCAATGAGTGTTTGCTTTGAGGTTAGACTAAGAAAATCAATTGTTAATTTCCAAAAAACACAATTTATAAAAAAAAAATACCGAGCAAAGCTCGGTCAATCGGATACCGTATATTAAACGTACTTTATTATTGCTGTAAGACAGCAGACAGGCTTACGGCCTACTAAATAGTATACCGTAAGTAATAAATAGTAACCGTCACCTAAGGGTGTTTCCAATACCAGGGGCACCGCTAACCGCGTAGGGGTATACTGGAACCTGGTCACTAATGTTAAATATTTAAAAACCAGGGGTGGTTGCCATCCAAACAGGATTGAAGCCCTCCCACTTAGCTAGGGTTGTTTAGTCAGATTTTACGCCAGGCCGACCCTGACCGCAGAGGTCAGTATTCTTTCTCCGCCTCTGCACCCATAAAAAAAGTTCGCTATACTATTTATTATGAGCTAATTATAGTTGTTAATGCCGACCATAAAAAACCTCTATATTCTCTTCTAATAGATAGATATTTTACCTAAAACTGAACACAATACATAAAAAAAAAACATACATTGACAATTTACACAGCGCCCTCTAGTCTCAAAATTAGCTGAGCGCTTGCGTTGTGGGTACAAAACAACTGATCATCTTTATCTTTATATATATAAAAATCTAGTGTCACGATGTATGTTGCCAATAAACTCCAAAACTACTGAACCGATTTCAATCAAATTTCACATGTACACGTATTTTGGTCTAACTTACTGGATAGGATAGTTATTTCGTTTATTCGCTTATGTCGTAAATGTAAACGAATAAAATGTATCAATTGATTGTTTCTTAAGCAAGTGTTTATTTACTGTTTAGTTTTATGAAGTTCTCATAGATGGCGGTGTATATTGATTCATCGATAAAATTCTTCAATATTGTTTGACATCTAGGTTGCAAATACACCCAATCGATGGCGCTGTGTTTTGTTTCTTAGAATATAAATTCTATTACTTTATTTCACGTAATATTTATTTATGTTCACGATATAACCGTATTATTTTAATGGTATGTGACTGATATTTTTATAATTATACTGCGTATTATATTACAATATTATTACCATTAATAACAAAAAAAATTTTGTACTATAAGCACCCCACGCATTTTGTACAACCAAATTAATTTTTTCAATTGAGTACTCCAGTTTTATTTTCAATTTAGCTAATTCGATTTTACCGGAAGGGTTTTATTTCCTCAGTTGCGATTAGAGAAATAAAATATGGCGGTACGAAGTTCGCCGGGTCAGCTAGTACACTATAAATATACTTTTATTTATTTATACTTAACCTTTAGCTTTAGCACATAATGTACAAAGAGGACTTAATGCCTAGAGGCATTCTCTGCCAGTCTACTTACTTTTCTTTTGTAAATAAATACATGTAATAATACATAAACACCCAGGACCGAGAGGTAAGTCGAATCCGTAACCCCTGTATGGTTTCCGACGTACGAAAGCTGTAGTACTATGAAGGTCTTGTACACCTTACGAATATATAGGTCAAAACACTGAAAAAATACTTTACAAAACACAATAACCCAGTTTTCCACGGACGGTACGGTGTTAGCTTAGCGGTGCCTGCGAGTGGGCCGTCAGCCTGTCTGCTGTCTCACAAGCAAAAAAATAGACATACAAATCAATATAATCAATACAAATCAATCAAAGACATTTATGAAGGAGAAACTGATAAAATAACCCGACTACCTAATTACAAATGACGTCATTCTAACATCTTCTAAACATACTGGAATGACGAATACGGTTTAGACAATGACTAATGCATAAAAATCCCATTAGTACGTAGAAAATAAGGGCTGGTCACACGTCGTTCGCGTGACACTGTCGTACGTGACGCAGACGCCGTCCGCCTCCACCCATATCTGCCGGTTATTTTCCTGCGCATAATACGCATCTAACCTTTAATAAAAATTTCTATAGTACAATTCGATAAATTTAAAAACTTATACATTTTTTTTAAGTTAGCACCCAGCTTTAAAAGTTCCAAACCTTTTATAAAGGTTTCTGTTACTTATAAATTAAATAAGTTTTTATTTCAATAAATTACCAGAATCTTCGAGGTAAGGTGACATTAAAGAGCAATTCAGACCTACACTAGTTTGCTGCAATTGCTAAAAACAAAATAAGCCTACCATTCTTAGAACAAACAGGTCTGATTACCATATTAGGTTGTTATAACAGATATAAAAGCTTTTATGCTTGTTCAGTTTCATGATTTAGACATAAATTTCTAAAAAGCACTACATACACTCATTTGAGTTCTTAATTTTGATGACGACTCATCAACATCTCAGCGTTAAATTCCGATTGCAACCCAAACTTCCGCTTTGGTGCCAGGGGTCCGCTTTCCGACTTTTTCTTCTCCACTTCGCATGGTCTTCGGCAACCCGTTGAAGTCAGTCCGTTGACACGAATAATTGGCCCTTTACGACGTCAAGACAGCACTATTTAGGTTTACCCCTCCGACCGGGGCCGGCGGAGGCGGCATAGCTAGACATTTGTTCCCTACGTAAGTTTCTAGTATTATCTATCTAGCAAGATATGTATTGATAAGCAAGTTTTCTTCTGCTCCGATATCAAAACCAAGTTAAAAACTACATAATACAAAACCCATTTTACTTGGTAGGGCCCCTACAATCCACGTGGTAGGACGCCAAGCCCGCCAAGTCTTAAGTATGCCGCCATAATCACCTTGTGTTGTGTTCCGGCATTAGTGACCCAAGTTCCTGTACCCTTATGCTACAGCAGCGTGTTCGCGATGCCACTGGCGTTGCAAGGTCCAGGATTTAATACCTTGCGAGATATATTCAGAAACGATTGTTCCGATACTTATAATCGAATGTTATGGGAACGACTGCAGCCATTTTTTTCTAATATGTCATCATCACAGAAACATATGCGCAATTTCACTGACATGGTACCATATACCCAAAGTTCAATTTAAATACTTATATATAGATAAAGACACGAATAATTATCCGACGTGGATAACAAGTTTATATTACAGATAGTAGGATGAAGCCGTACTCTACAAACTCTATTGAAACTCAAAAATATATTATTCAAATAGACTATTGTTTTAATAATACCTTTTTTAAGAGTGGTATTCGATTGCATCAACGTTTTCGTGTTTTCACGTTGAGGTCTGAGGTTCCATGTTAAGGATTTTTAGTCTTTCCGTGGCATACTGAGAAGAAACACAGAATGTGGCCTTTCTTTTGCCTGTGAGCTGGTAGGAGCAATCAATTCTTCACCTGAAAAGCCGGGAACAAGTCATTATATTCCTAGGACTCGCTAAGTAAGTTATGATGTAGTCCCAATTTTACTTTGATTGGATTACACGACCAATAATCAATATAAATACTTAAATAATAATTGTAAATTAAAACAAAAAATAAGCATATGAAACTGGTAACGAACGTTTGTCGTTTACCTACCTTATACCCTATGACACGGTCGCAACGTCATTAGCGTAAGATGACGCGTCATTGCGTCATCCCATGACGATGTCATGACGGGTTGATAATGTCGACGAGGCCTTATATAAATGTATGCGAAGTGACGGAAAGTGTCTACATGAAATACTTTTGGTAAGGTCGAGAACTATTTCATCGCTTGTTGGATTTTTTCCAAATGATTATTCATTTCCTTTAGTTAGAAACAATTTTAAATACACATTTTTTAATCTGCGATATTAAATATTGAAAATATTGCGTTGGCTACAGTTAATCAATAAAGTTACAATCTGTCTAATCTTAGATATAATATATTAGTAACGTTAGTGTAGTGCAGGAAATTTTAATTTTATGTATTTTAATATATAATGTACTTTAACTTCCTACGATTTCCCATCATTAAAATGTTTTCCTAGGGATTTGAATCACGTTTGTATTTAGACTACTTTTTTAAGCGGAAGTATTCAATAATTAACAAAAAGAGAAAATGAACCTTAAAATGTTAGAATTAGTTAAAAACTAAAATCTAGTTGAGGGTAAAATTTTCATATTAAATTTCATTTCGAATATCATATTTAAGAGATTTCGTAAGTTCGGTGTGGTTATTTATGTATAAAAACCGTGTTCTTTTTCCAGCTATTATATCACAAAATATTATTTCAAGGCAACATAATATATTATTCAATTACTAGCTGTACCCGCGACTCCATCCGCGTAGAATAGTGACTTTGGGCAGCATTTTTTGGATAAATCTAAAATAATGGTTTATTTTAGATTGCAAACCCTATAAACTATAAAATATAAATAAATAAAGGTTTGTGTTATCGACTGCAACTGTTACGCTATGTGCCTCCGGAATATGTGCGTTCGAACCTACAAAGTCCAGCCTAAGTTAAACCCCATTTCATATGATTGATGACATAAATCTGAGGTCAACTTAAATTATAAAACAAAACCTACAAAAAGCTAAGCCCTATTTCATATGATTGATGATATAAATCTGACTTCATCTTAATCTTAAATTAGAAATAAAATGTATATTAGTTATCTATATGTTATTCACTTTACCAAAAAATAAAATGCAAATCGTAAAATAGTTTTTTGGGTGTCGATTTTATAATAATCAACATGATATAAAAATTATCATAACTTTTAATTATTTATTAGAAATATCTCCTATATTCTTATTTTTTTATATTACTATTCCTTACTTTAAAAAAAAAACAAAATAATTTTATTTTTACAATTATTATGAATGATAAATATGAATGTATATAAAATTTACACATTTACAACATTAATTGTAATAACTAACTTACATTATAAAGAATCTAAAAAGACAATGTTTCCAAATCTCTTACTGGTTTTATATGCTGGTAATTATAAGTGTACTGTTCAACGTACTATTGTCGATTGAAAGGAGTGTTCTAATATTACGGTCGGATTATACCCGCCATGTTGTTCTATTCTAGCTTTGTTTGTTTGTTTACAAGTGCTTCTTACTATGGGATTAGGGTATGTATGAATTGTCCCTATATATTTATACCTGTATGAATGATTAATTGTAAGAAATCTATACATATATACAAATAAATAAAATTGGAGTGTCTGTTTGTAATATTAAAATAATCGCTTTTTACTGAGTGCATTTGGACGTATACGCGGTACATATACATATACCAAAACAACATTTTTTACAATTTTTGTCTGTCTGTAAGTTCCAGCTAATCTCTGAAATGGCTGCACCGATTTTGATGGGACTTTCATTGGCAGATAGCTGATGTAAGAAGGAGTAACTTACGCTATTTTTATTTTAGAAAAAAAAATGTTTTTGTTAAAAATGATAAGTTTCGAAAATTATTAATCCAATTTAAGTTGACCTAAGATTTATATCAACAATCATATGAAATAGGGTTCAGCTTAGGCTAGACATTGTAGGTTTTATTTCTAATTTAAGTTGACCTCAGATTTATATCACCAATCATATGTATGAAATAGGGTTTAGCTTAGGCTGGACTTTGTAGGTTCGAACGCACGTATTCCGGTGGCGCATGGCGTAACAGTTGCATTCGATAACACTGACTGTTTGCATAATTCATTTATTTATATTTTAGGGTTTATAGGGTTTGTAATCCAAAATAAACCATAAGATTTATCCAAAAAATGCTGCCCAAAGTCACTATTCCACGCGGAAGGAGTCGCGGGTACAGCTAGTGAATAATAAATATTTTTTTATAAAAGAGTTTGAGAAAAGAATATTAAGCTGATTTATATTATTACTTTACATGAATAGCACAAATGAGGCCAAAGGTTAGAAAGTTATTAAAGAACCAAACGTGTCGTGTATTGAGCAACCTAAATTCGTGGGCGGCACATTTGGGGGCGAGTACTGTGACGTAATTCAGTTCTCATAGCTCGTGTAAGATAATAATTCAAATAAAGTATTTTCCAAGTATAATAACAACTTTCAGATATACTAAAATGCTAATATTTGGCTATTAGAAGCGTAGTAAAAACAACATTATTTTTTTTATTGCTCTAGGACAGCAAGCTGGCTGACGGCCCGCTTAGAATTTAACAGTTACCGTCGCCTATGGGTGTTTGCGACGCCAGTTGCATCGCGAACACGCTACTGTCCCATAAGATTACAGGAACTTGAGTCATTAATGCCGGAACATAACACAAGGTTATTATGGCGGCATACTTAACACCAAAGGTGGTCACAATCCAGACGGGTTTTGAGGCCCTACCACGTAGCTAGGGTGGGTTGTTTTGTCGCCTTTTACGACAGGCTGACCCCGGCCGTAGAGGTTAGTATTCTTTCTCCGCCCCTGCACGGATAAAAATTACATTGTGAGTAAATATTACAAAAATATAAATAACAGTTAATAATAACAGTCCTACAGCTGGGCTCTGAACCGATTGGGAACAGTATACCCACCACGCTTGTCCAAGACGGATTAACGAGTTACAAAAACGTCCTTTCGGTATGCTGAATTCCTTAGGACGTTTTCCTTTACCGTTCGTACGTAACTTATACAATATGCACATTAGGCAAGAAGAAATGCCTTTGTGGGATTTGAACCCATGGTTCTCTCATCTCTATAAGTAGTTACCATGGACTATTAATGTATGCAACGCCAAGAACATCGCTAACACGCTACCCTACGCGTATGATAACCGGGGCAAAACGAAGGTTTTTATGGGGGCATAATTAGTGATTAGGGATGGTCAAGCGGTGTTGTCGCCTTTTACGAGAGGCCGCCCCTTACCGCAGGGATCATTCTTACTCCAAACTTATGGCAACTGTCTATTAATCAAGATCTTACGGAAATTCTTACAGAAGGAACGCTTTATGGGATCAGTTTAAGCTTGCTTTGAATATATATATCAATTACTAAAATTATGGACAGTTCTCAAATACATAGATATTGGAATATGATGGAGTAAATTTATGGTTGGGTAAACGACTGCGATGTGTGGTGCAAACTTGGGGAGGATTAACTAGAATATAATATGAATATTATAATAATACTAGCTGTGCCCGCGACTCCGTCCGCGTGGAATAGTGACCTTATCACTAAGAGGTATGAAAAATAGATGTTGGCCGATTCTCAGACCTACTCAATATGCTCACAAAATTTCATGAGAATCGGTCAAGCCGTTTCGGAGAAGTACGGGAACGAACATTGTGACACGAGAATTTTATATATAAGATATCACTCAGCCAAAAAATTTTATCTAAATAATAAATTGACTCGTTTACAATCTACAACATGAACGCTAACAAACAACAACCCCTACCACGGTTTCACCCCACTTCCCAAACAATGATACCTGGAAGTCGGTTCTAGTGCAGTTCAAGTGCAGAGATCACGATCGATGCAGCCAAGTTCAAGGCTGCCCCGGGCCTCGCCCGCCCAATGACGTCAGCGCGCCATTCATACCCGCATCCCGATCGATAGGGCGGCACCCTAATGGTCTAAGCAATAAACTTACAGCGGACTTTCTTCCACTTCGCACGTATTATGATTAATGCAGTTTTAGTTGTTTAATTTAAACCTATAAACCTATAATAGTAAAGATTAAATAAATCTTCAACGTATATAAAATTTTATTACCTATAGATTACAAAGAAATAAATTTGAAAAGTAGGTACATATATAATAATACTAGCTGACCCGGCAAACGTTGTTCTGCCATATAAATAATAAAATGTCAAAAAATTTAAAAAAAATTTGGGGGTGGGTCACCCCTAATATTTAGGGGGATGAAAAATAGATGTTGGCCGATTCTCAGACCTACTCAATATGCTCACAAAATTTCATGAGAATCGGTCAAGCCGTTTCGGAGGAGTATGGCAACGAAAACTGTGACACGAGAATTTTATATATTAGATACTAATATCATACGTTCATAAAGCACAAATAAATAAACATCGACTACACTCAAAGTAAAGTAGTAATTTGTCAAAACATTTGAATTTATCCGTTCAGGGGCGGAATTTAAATAGAAATACTGACCTCTACGGCCGGGGTCAGCCTGTCGTAAAAACGACAAAACAACCCACCCTAGCTATGTGGTAGAGCCCCAAGCCCGTCTGGATGGTGACCACCTTTGGTCTTAAGTGTGCCGCCATAATGACTTTGTGTTGTGTTCCGGTTAGTGACTCAAGTCCCCTTATAGAACAGCAGCGTGTTCGCGATGTTTCAAACACCCATAGGCGACGGTAACTGCTAAATTCTAAGTGATCCGTCAGCCTCTCTGCTATCCTACAGCAATAAAAATAAATTCTTCATACTCGTAAATATTCTATAGTATTTAATTTCTTACAGTTTAAACAAGCAAATATGTATATTAAAATGAATGTGCATTTTAATTTCTTTTTCTAGTACAAAAATATATAATGTTTTCCACGTTATAATAAGCGTTTAAAAAGTATTAAACAGTCCGTAAAGCTTTGGACACAATATTTAGGTCTAGGAGTTGTTAGATCAGGAGTAAATCAATAACATTCTATTGGAGACCAGGAAGCCCTGCACCTCCGAAACGATAACCATATTTATGCTTACACCAAACACTTATACATAAGGTTTTGATGATATAACTTTTCCCTTTCTGCAATGGCGGTAAATAAGAATAAATAATATTAAAAAAATGTTCTGACCAATAAATATAACGTTTTGCTTCAAAAGGTGATATTGAGGGATTGGAGAGAGCTTTCGAAGAAAATCGCTTTAACTTTTAAGTTCAAGTGATTATTAAATAACTGTTCTGAAAGTAGCAAAATCTTATGCAAAAATGTCTTAGAAATATTCCTTAGTAAACTTATTTTGTTAGCTGCTATACTTTGGAAACTCAGGTCATGTATAATAGATATATAAGATGTACTAAATAGAGATTATTTAAAAGATAAAATAAGAAAATATTACCACAATAAATATACTTAAATTGATTTTAAATGTACACTATATTACAAAAAAACTTTAAATAATATATTGATATACAAAATGTTGGCTGCATTTTAAGATTATATAAGGAATATCAACGCTGATTCAGTATCCATAAGACTGGAAAATAGTTTCTGGTCTACACATCCGTCAGTTGTATTTTTCACAAACGAATCGGAATATTGTAATGTATACTCAATAATGTAATATATACTTGAAATCACTTCTCAAATGAATATAATTTATTTGACTAAACTAGCATTAGATTGCAAGATATTCAAATATATTCGTGTTACGCGGAATCTGAGATTACGGAAGAATTTGAGATTACTTATTGTTTTTTTGGTTTTCTTTTTCCTGCACTTTTCCCATTTTATATGGGGTCAAAATAATTTTACTAAGAAATATACATGTATATGAAAAACAGCATAATATTATGTTATTCCGAATATTCATACCATTTTCTATTATAATAGATGAACGGGTTAATCGTTGAAAATTCTTCATCATTTCGTTTGTATCAGACACTAACATTTTATTATATTAATTATATTAATAATTATCACAGAGCTTCCTTTTCTGAGCCAGAGTAGAATATTTATAGAAAGAAAGATATTTTATTGGTGATCAAGAATGACGAATACACAAAAGTTATCATAAAACACAAGCAAGTATAAGAGTTAACAAATAGAGTACATGTTTTCGCCAATATTCGCCGTCCCTCCACCAATAAGGTTTGCACTCAGCATTATGCCGTATCGAAATTTCGACACGGCGCTGATTTGCATTTTGCAGTGCCAACCTCTACTCTAATCTTAGTTGACCCAGGTATTAAAATTATTATTCTCTTTACAAATTAATTAAGAGTGTTTTTAACTATTAAATTCAAAAGATATAAGAATTAAAAAAAAAACAATCAAACAGAAAAAACTAACAAAATAAGCACTACGAAAAAGCATGATAGCATGCATACTCCATATACTGTTGCAATTAATAAAGGTTTGGATTTTATGCTAACATTATGATTTAGTCTTTATATTATGTGAATACTTTTTCTTTAAATTCCATTTTATTTAAATATAAAATTAATATATCAAAAATATTAATTAAGGCAAAGAAATGTATATGTTATTATATTATAATATACAATAACATTTAAAATGGCATGTAATTGTGTATTATAAATATTATAGATATAATAAGTTACATATAGAATAAACTAATGACAATAATAAATACAGCACTCTTAAGAATTCAAGTACTTTTTAATACTAATTTTATCAAATTTTAATATTTATATTGGCCATCTACCATCGTTTCGCTCTAACCTAAAAGAAACCGAGCGATTCCTTTTGCTACCTGTACATTGGCAAAACGGTGTATTATATTAAATTAATACAATGTGTGGTCATATTACTATTATTATATTTATGGTATAAATGTCACTCCGTGGGTCTAGCGGAAGACCAGCGTTGGTTTTATACAAAACCAGCATATGCTGAGCTAGGACCCATTTAGGACTTCATCAACAATTTTATTTTATGTCAAAATTTAACATTTATGTATTTTGTATAATAATATGTGTCCTAAATAAAAATATTCTATTCTATTCTATACATTTTTATCGCCCTAGGGCGTTGTAAAAACTCTCTGAAAGTGATGAGCCCTATTATTTCTGGCAAACTCGGACACGTGTAATATTAGTAACAATATATAATATCTTAAATACAATTCAATTCAATTTATTCATGCTTATAACAATACATTATACATAGACCCTTTTGAGGTATACTATACTTCTTCTTTCTTTGTACTTATGGCTCCAATGCATTTGGCATTGTTTTTGCCAATGTCTATGTTATTAAAAAAAGTGACAGGTTAAATGTTGCAATAGTATTAGATAAATATGGTCGGTACTCGGTAAATTGAATTCTGAGATCCTGAGGACAACACAAGAAGCAAGTTAGTATTAAATGTATTTAGGAAGCCTTATAAGTAAATACTGTTAGTAAGCAAATACACATTGACAATTGTTACTTCTTTACTATATTTCATCAATTACCACTTATTTTTTCGAAATACAATTTATTAAATAAATAATCATTTCTCGGTCAGTCATTAATTACATTATCAAAATTGTCATTAAAATAGTCATTAATTGTATAATATGTCTTATTATTTCAAAATATATTTACTTTTATTTTGAAGGCATTTAAAGATTGAGCCGACTTTATATAAGTTGGAAGATGGTTATATATTCTAATGGCCATACCAAAAATACTTCTGCTGAATGTAGTAGTAGTAGTAGAATATTCTTATCCGTGCAGGGGCGGAGAAAGAATACTAACCTCTGCGGCCGGGGTCGGCCTGTCGTAAAAGCCGACAAAACAACCCATCCTAGCTACGTGGTAGGGCCTCAAGCCCGTCTGGATGGCGACCGCCTTTGGTCGTAATTATGCCGCCATAATAACCTTGTGTTTTGTTCCGACATTAGACCCAAGTTCCTGTACCCTTATACTCTTATGGGATAGCAGCGTGTTTGCGATGCCACTGGCGTTGCAAACACCCATAGGTGATGCTAACTGCTAAATTCTAAGCGGGCCATCAGCCTGTCTGCTGTCCTACAGCAATAAAAAAAGTCTGACATGTAGCACTTATATAAGCATTCTTTGCCAAATCGGCTCTATTCAATCTGAGAATATATAGCCCATCATACTTGATGAGCATAATGACCCTTGGAAGAGCTAAAAATGATGCTAATTACCCAAATGGTCCTTTAATACAGTCGAAATGGACTTTAGTGAATCGCCAATTTTCAAGATGAAATTTTAAGTCTATATCCAGTGATAGATACGCTATACTACCGGAAACTTTTCTTCGTGCAGGAATTTCCTCTGCGGCTGGAATAGGCCTGTGATAAAAGGCGACAAAACAACCCTAGCTAGGTGATAGGACTCCAATCCCGTCTGGATGGCGACCTACCATAGTCTATGAGTAATTGAGTATGCATAAAAACCTTGTGTTGTGTTCCGATATTAGTGAATCATGTTCCATTATTACGGGGACAGTAGCGTGTTTGCGTTGGACTTAACGTCGCAAACATCCATAGGTTACTCGAGTGGGCCGTCAGCCTGTCTGCTGTTCTCCAGCAATAAAAATAAAAAAGCCAGACCTTACCACCTTACCTGACTCTCTATTAATAATAGACCGCTCTATTAATATCAGTACTAGACAACTGATTTACTACTTATAAAATTTTCTTTTGTAAATGAATACACACCCCCAAAATCAAGATAGGATTCGAACCCGTTACACACGACTGGAATGCCTGCAAAGGCGTTCGGACATAAGAAAGTCGTTGAGCGGCGAAAATCGTCAATATTGAGCAATAAATATAACAATATCGCTCAATCTATGCGACTGTCCTATTTCAGATTACCACGGCAGGGTGGCGTAGTGGGCGAATGACGTCAACACACCCCTCAACACATTCCCCTCCCACACCCTTCAACTTGACATTCGGGAGGCTCTATCGATTCGTAGAAAACCGCAATGCCGAGGACAGCACTGTTTACATACAGTTTGTGAATGAACGCAAGTAGCCATTTTGGTTACGCTCTGATGAATGAAGATGTGTTGTTAAGGACACAAAGACGTGTTTTAATGCGTTTTCGACGTAGTAGGTAAATGTGTCATCATTCTAGCATTAAATCCCGATTGTATTCCAAATCTACTTTTTTTATGCTGATGAATAGTAGACAGGCTGACTGCCCACTTAAAAGTAAGCATACCGTCGCCTATGGATGCTTGCGACGCTAGGGGAACCGCGAATACACTGTTGTCCGCATAGGAATACTGGAAAGTCACTAATGCTGGAACACAACACAAGGTTATTTTAATAGCATACTAATAGACCAAGGGTAGTAGCCATTCAGACGAACTTGAATCACTGCCACCTAGCAATTAAATTTTAAACGACTATCAGGATACGCTTTCGCAATCGTATACCTAGTCAATAATTTATGTTAATTTTAAAATTGAAAAACTCAAAATTAATTAAAAAAATATAATAAGCTAAAACTGACCGTAATTTTTAGTATAGAGGATTCAGATTTGATCTAGAACATGATTAGACTTCAGCTCCCATAAAGTCTAGAAAATTGGCTTCAAGCTTGAATTGAAATCCCATCCGTCGTATCCGTTATGACGGTGCAATTTAATTGAAATTAAATTTCATAATACTAGTAAAACAGAGGAGGGACCAAACCATGACAACCAATAAGACATCTATGTTGCCCATTGCATTTCCCACTACTTAAACAATTTCGTAGTTTAGCTTTATTGCCAAACAATAGTTACAATATATAAAATTATTTACACAATATTTTTTTTATAATTTATTCAAATCCAAGAGAAAACGGTGTATGTATAGTTTAATAGAACGTTTATCATACTTAATAGCCTACGAGCCTATTTGGTGCGATCGTGATTCTTTTTATTGTAACAAATTTCTTAAAGAATTATTTGTGGCCATATTAGCACAAGTTCTATAGGAAAAATTAAATCGGCTATATTAGATAGTGTATTATCTTCTTCTTGGTTGAATTCCACATTACTGAAGGCAAGCAAGAAATAAATCTAATATATAAAATTCTCGTGTCACAGTTTTCGTTGCCATACTCCTCCGAAACGGCTTGACCGATTCTCATGAAATTTTGTGAGCATATTGAGTAGGTCTGAGAATCGGCCAACATCTATTTTTCATCCCCCTAAATGTTAGGGGTGACCCACCCCCAAAATTTTTTTTTAATTTTTTGACATTTTATTATTTATATGGCAGAACAACGTTTGCCGGGTCAGCTAGTTATAGTTTAAAAAACTAAAAACACACGCTTTTATAGTTAAACTAAAAAGTAAAAATTATTCTTAACATATGAATAAAATTACTGTGGATGGCCAACCGTCGCCTCGCCAAAGGAGGCGGCGGAGCGGGAGCTAACTAGCACACTCCCCTCCCGCCAATTCAGGCCCCGTCGACGCGCTGGAGGGCGTCCAACTACCTCCGGCTGCAGTAGAAAGGGGCAGCGGGTGGCCCCGCGGAGGATCCGCCGCCCGCATGATTACCGTGAGGGTGAGGGCCGCGTGCTATTTCGCGGCCACACTCAACTCCTTAGAGCTGATGAGGAGAGCGCCGGGGGGACAAAATCCTGACACCCCTGGCGCCAATACTACAGAAGAGGCTCGCCCCAACACAATGAGCGGGCCGGCGCCGGCCCGGGCCACGAGATCGGCAGGCCACATATCCGTGGGTCCGGGCGTAGGCGATAGGAGAACAGCGGGGTTTTTTAGTGGGTAGTCGGTTGGCCAGCGCAGTCCACATATCCCTCGGTCCCGCGGGCCGGGGGAACCCGTTAAGAATAGGGTTTTCCCCGAGACAAAAAGAAAAGAATAAAATTACTGCCGAGAAAATTAATGTCACTGTTCTAAAAGCGTGGAGTGCTTTGTACGATATTTTTAAAGAAGCTCTGCATTTATTATAAGTTTTTTTATTGTATTAACTAAAATATATTTTTTTTAATTATTTAGATTGCATCAAATAAAATCAAAACACAGTTGATAATGTTGATTCTGTAAAGACATTAAAAACATTTAATCGCAATATAAAAGAACGTGTAATATTCGACCTCCAAGAGCGTGACCTTCCCGGTTCCCGTCCGACCTTAGGGCGAGGTCAATCCCGTGACGTCATTGCAATGACCTTAATCAAACAACGTACCTCTAAATAGCTGAATACGCAATTTCTCCGTGGTGATTGTTTAGACGGCATCTCGGTATAAATTATAAATTTGAATTAAATATCTATACAAATAAATAAAATTGGAGTGTTTGTTTGTAATATTAAAATAACAGCTTTTTACTAAGTGCATATGGATGTATGCACGGTACATATACCAAAACAACATTTTTTACTATTTTTGTTTGTCTGTCTGTATTTTTGTTTGTCTGTCTGTTTGTTCCGGCTAATCTCTGAAATGGCTGAACCGGTTTTGACGGGGCTTTCACTGGCAGATAGCTGATGTAACAAGGAGTAACTTAGGCTACTTTTATTTTAGAGAAAAAAAATAGTTTTAGTAAAAATGATCAGTTTCGGAAATTTGGAAAACAAATTTAAATGGAGCTCAGATTTATATTATCAATCATATGAAATAGGGCTTAGCTTAGGCTGGACTTTGTAGGTTCGAACTCACGTGTTCCGGAGGCGCATGGCGTAACAGTTGCATTCGATAACTGTGATTGTTTGCATATTTCATTTATTTATATTTTAGGGTTTATAGGGTTTGTAATCCAAAATAAACCATAAGATTTATCCAAAAAATGCTGCCCAAAGTCACTATTCCACGCAGACGGAGTCGCGGGCACAGCTAGTAGCAAATATAAATAACAGGCTACAACGTCCCACTACTGGGCTCCGGAACCTCCCTAACAGGAAACGAATATTATACCCACCACGCTTGTCCAAGGCCGATGCAGATTCCCTCGCGATTTTTTTTCGCCGTCTGTACATGGCAGTTGTTCTATAATACGCATTTTGAAGAAGAACCCGGACCTCTTAAATGGTTTCCAAGTTTAATACCAAGCTACCAAGTACCTAAAGTCAAATATAGAAGAAATGTTTATCCGTCCTGGGGCGGAGATAGAATACTAACCTCTGCGGCCGGGGTCGGCCTGTCGTAAAAGGAGACAAAACAACCCACCCTAGTTTCGCGGTAAGGCCCCAAGCCCGTCTGGATGGCGACCACCTTTGGTCTTTAGTGTACCGCCATAATAACCTTGTGTTGTGTTCCGGCATTAGTGACCCAAGTTCCTGTACCCTTATGGGAAAGCAGCGTGTTCGCGATGCCACTGGCGTTGCAAACACCTATAGGCGACGGTAACTACTAAATTCTAAGCGGGCCATCAGTCTATCTGCTGTCCTACAGCAATAAAAAAAATGTTAAAATGCTTAACTACGCTCAGAATAATTAATTAGAACACACTTCAATTGCGGACCCGTGGTTTTTAAATGTAAGCTGGATACGCAACCTTCTTACACCTGATAATACTAATCTATATTATTTTCCCTAAAATTATACACCCGATTAACTTGAAATTTAGCGTCGCCTATAGATGTTTGCGACGCCAAGGGCACCGTGAATACGCTGCTATCCCATAGGGATACAGGAACCTGGGTCACTAATGCCGGAACACAACACAAGGTTATTATGGCTGCATACTTAAGACCAATGATGGTTGCCTCTGACGGGATTAGAGCCCTACCACGTAGCTAGGGTTGTTTTGTCGCCTTTTACGACAGGCCGACCCCGGCCGCAGGGGTTAATATTCGTATTTTCGCGATGTAGACGCTTACTAAGAACGGATTTTATGGAAATCCTATCCAAAATGTATTTTTTTAAATTTATATGGCAGAACAACGTTTCTGGGGTCAACTAGTATTATAGTATTTATATACAAAATTCAAAATTTATTGACAATAAATAAATATTTATAAATATCATCATCATCATCTTAACGTTGAATCCCGGTTGCAGTCCAAACTCTCGCATCGGCGCCCGGAGTCCGCTTTCCGACTTTTTCTTCTCCCCTTCACACGGTCTTCAGCATCCCTGGTAGTGAGCCCATTGGCCTTATAAATACCCTTGGCCCATATTTATAAAATATATAGAGTATTTTATTTATTAGGTTCATCATTTTTTTATTGCTCTGGGACAACAAACAGGCTGACGGTCGACGATGTTTGTGACGCCAGAGGTACCGCTAACTTTATAATAATTTTTTATTGTTATTACGAATACATGCTCGAATTTAGCTTTTAAATTTAACCAGGGAGCAGTTAAATATATCTAACCAGGTATTATCAGTATAATATAGGCTTTTATTCTACTTTCGAAACATTCTTAATGCCATAGGAGACATGACAACTGCACTCCTGGAGGTAGGCCTTCTATCGCGAGCCAATGACATCACTCCACTGGATTATAAAACCAAAGCGAACTGTTCACGTGTAGTTCTATGTATAGAATGTGAGGGACCCTATTCCCTCCACCTCGTGAAATTAGACACACGTTAATTGATTACAATTAAAATACTCTCATGCTTTGATGATAAATTAAATTAAAAGTATGTTGTACGAGTATAATTTCTCATCATTCCGAGACCGAAAGTTCAATTCAAAGTTCAAAAACGACGTTGCTGATTGACAGTTGCTAGGTTACCAAAGTAACGAGAAATCAACGGGAGGGAAGATAGACAGAAAACGTATTTCTAATTAACATTATTAATTTTGATTGGCTTGAAAATTAAATGTGTCGCTTTCTTTCCATAGACAAGCCAATATAAAATAGGCAAGAAAATTGAAATTTCGGCCTCGACATAATGAAAATACTTTTTAATATATATTAATATATATTACGCGACTTCTATAAAAATTTCAACTTATCGTATATCTGGCCCATTAGCTCAGTTGGTTAGAGCGTCGTGCTAATAACGCGAAGGTCGCGGGTTCGATCCCCTCATGGGCCACATGTTTTTTTTATCTACGCATACACTATTTTACTGTTATTTCTTTGAATATATATTTTTATGCATTTGTATTTCTATTACGACCAATTTTTTTACGCCCAATTCACATAAAAGCGCCTAAAAAGATCTTATTAGCAAACTGCTGGTACGGCGTCGGTATAAAAAAATATACAGCTTGTTTCATGCCAATTATAATAAGAATCTTCTTAGCATTATTTAACTGATATTTTAACCAATCAGATAACTTCATCAATGTCGTTCTTAATGTATAATTTGGCGAAACATCAACGTGCCCAAAGGCAACTGCATCAGGAAATAGAGCAGTCCCCGAAGCCACTAATGAGAACATCGCTAAAATAAGAGACGAAACGCCATACCTGCAAGCTTGTATTAAGGAAACACTACGCATACCTCGAGGTACTCTAATAATAATGTCCATCCATGATGCATCCTTGAAAGAAAATAATTATGACAATGCCATGGCATTCAGCCCTGAAAGATGGTTTAGAGATTCAAATGAATACCATGCGTTTGCCTCTATACCTTTTCGCTATGGCTCGAGGAAATGTTTGGGCCAAAATATCGCTAAGACACTTTGGTCGCTTTTTACTCTATGGCTCCTTCAAAAATACAAACTGGAGTACCACTACGGTGACAAACATCCAACGAGAACATTCATTGTCAGACCAAACAAAGATCTCATGTTAAGATTTGTTAACAGGGTTTAAAATGAGCAAGGCTACATATTTAATTATTTAATACTTTTTTTAATATATTGAATTTTTTTTCAAGGGTCTCTTCAATCCTAAATGTAGGTCTTTAGCTTCCACCACCAGCAGCATAAGACAGCGTGAGATAGCATGTGGTTATTTTTTATGCTCTATGAAATATCCCAGTATTTATTTATAAATTTATCAACGTTTTATTGCTAAGAAATACAGACAGATTGACGGTCCGTTTCACAATAAGTAGCTACCGTTTATGGATGTTTTCAATGCCAGGGGGCGCCGCCAGCATGCTGCCCGGAAAAGAAAACATTTCATGACGCCCTTTTCAAAATACCACGTCGTAATGCGGTGAGGAAACCGTCACATCCTCAATGTGAACCAAATAAATGGAAATCCTTTACATTTACAGTAACACCACACCACCACAGTAAAACCACCCACGACTTTAACAACTCTCTCACTGAATAATGGGGTAGTTATTTTCTTATAAATCGGGAAACATAACCGAATTTTATTTCCGTGTGTTCCTTTCTACGTGCAAGGGCCGACCGGGGTCGGCCTGTCGTAAAAGGCGAATAAACAACTCAAGCTAGGTGGTAGGGCTCCAAGTCCGCCTGGATGGTAACCGCCCCTGGATTTTAAATATGCCGTTATTATAACCTTGTGTTGTGTTCTGGCATAAATGATTAGGTTCCAGAACAAGTACCTACACAAATATAAGTGTGTCGGCGATAATATGCCCCTAGTGTTGCAAACATCCATAGGCGACGGTAACAGTGAAATTCTAAGTGGGCCGTCAGCCTGTCTGCTTTCCTACAGCAATAAAACAAGGCTTAATGTATTGAAGTATTTTCATAATTTCCTATATATTTGTATTTTCATTTATCTGTACTAACGTGGGATCGACTAAAACCTCGACTCATGTTAATTGATCAAATTATTACAGTTATACTTATCTCATGATCACGATTTTTACTAGTTATTACCGGTGTTCGGTAATGTCAAATTCAAAAAGTCCGCTTGTACGAGGCATTTCAAAATACTGAAAATACCGTCACGTTGTTAAATTTAATTTATTTATATGAAGACTTATTTAGTTAAATATAATACATACTTTATTTTCGAACAATATGTTAGTTAAGATTATATTTGTCAACCAAATATAACCATTTATATGTGGGATCTAAAGTAAAAATAAATGATTTTTTTAATGCTGTAGGACAGCAGACAAGCCAACGGCTCACTTAGAATTTAGCAGTTACCGTCGCCTACGGGTGTTTGCAACGCCAGTGGCATCACGAATATGCTGCTGTCCCTAAGGGTACAGGAACTTGGGTAATCATCAGGTGACACGTTTTTATTTGCTTTTTTTGCAAAAATGTATAATCGCGTACAACCTCCTTGCGCATTTCGAATACTTCCGGAGTTTGAGAAGTATCGGCTGTGGCGCAGTCCACAGCATCGTTTGCCACTCGTGTACCAACACGAGGGTTGGCACCCTCATGCCCCCCTTGCAATTAAGTCCTCCGGTTGGGGCCCAGATGGATATCCCCCGGCAGGTTGGGTAAGCTACTGCTGAGGCGAAGTAGCGCCACGGGTCTGTAACGGCCATTGCTATATACCAAATTTCGAATGTCATCGAAAAATCCTTGAATAAATATGTTACAAATTATAGATAACACTAATTTGTACACGATTGAACCCGCGCAGGCACTTCACTGACGCTCGTCAAGTCTCATCTTTCGTGGCGCTGGAGTTGTCTCGATCTGCTGTTGCAAGACGAGCGTGCGCACGCGCAGCGTCACTTCCAATGACCCGTCCGCTGGACAGCGACTGTCTATCAGCTAAGATGTCATATTATACAGTACATTATTTAAATATGTACATATACACCCACAGGTAACACCTGACGATGCAACTTAGGCAATCTGGCGGGGGTATTAGTGGGGAAGGCCCAAGGGGGAAATAATATGTTACGACAACGAAGAGCAACAAGTATTCCTGCCGGATATAATAATAATAAAAGACCAGGCAAATGTGATATAATTTTATTATACATAACTTAAAGATTATCATAATAGTATTCTACAACAATTACAGATGAAAGAGGCACTTAAAGCGTTTGTTTGTATTTTACCATATCACACAGTTTTGATAAAAAAAGGGTAAAGGTACCACCAAAATCTTTGGAGTCCAAATCGACCTCATCTGCTCAATAATGTATGAGGCTCGGATTAATGCAAGGTTCCTTTCATAAATCCTCCAAATTTAGGGAGTCGTACCTGTAAATGTGTAATAGCTAAATCTATTCTATTTTCTCTATGGCATAGACCATAGATAATTTCTTAAGTATGTGTTGTCAATTTGCAAAAGTTCTCATCGCAATAGATATGGCAAGTTATTTTTACAAGACCACAGCCAGAGCTAAGTTCTGTGAGAAAAGCCTCATAGTAGAAACAAGATGGCTTTAAGTTACACGCGTTACATATATAGATGGCGTTTACTAACGTCAAAGAGCGTAAGTATTGTACTAATTGTAACTGTACTAATAATAACAACAATAAAAAAATCTTCAAATTATTTATAAGAAAAAATATTACAAAATTGTTACACAAGTTACATATTTACACGATGTGGACGAATTTCATTGAGATTTATTTCATCACTTAATAATTTAACATAATTAGATTGATAATTTAAAATAATTGATTTAACATCTCTTCCATAGGTTGGCGCGTCTTAATTAAAATTTAAACATTGAAATTGTGTTTAATTCAACATAAAAATAATGTAAAAATATTTTAAATCCTACTTTCAAATATGATTTTTGATGATTCAAAAATAGCGTTAAAGTAATTTTGTTTCCAATATCCCTTTCTTATATACATTCTTAATTTTATGAAAAATAAAAATCAAAAAGGATTTGCCATAAATAATCATCCTCCCAGTAAACTTACAAATCAAATAAAGCTCGAAGCTTTAACTCAAACGCATAATGAATACAGTAAAATAATTATTGTACTGTTACAATGAAGGAACATATATTTTTATATATGTATGTGTCAAAAGACGTAATTAGTTGTCAATAACTAGCCACCGATGCGTAGTGCTCTCGATCTGCTGATGCACGAGAGGCGTGCGCACGCGCAGTTTCAATTCCAAAGACCCGCCCGCTGGACGACGACCGTCCATTAGCTAAAAATGTCATATTATACATTATTTAATATGTATACAAGCATACGGGTAACACTTGACAACGCGTCTAAGACAATCGTGGCGGAGTATGTTCGTGATTTCAAAATCACTTGTGAACATGATCCAATCCATATTAAAATTTTATTGTTATCAGTTAAGGTGTTTAGAAATTGGGCAGCCGCAAATACCTAAACGGAAGTGATACCTCAATTCTCATCATTTCAATCAATATTCTATACATACCGCTCTTTAGCCCGATTAATTATAAGTTCAAACTTTTTGAATAATTTAAGTAACATACATACATATAATCACGCCTCTTTCCCGTAGGGGTAGGCAGATACCACTTCTTTCCACTTGCTACGATCCTTACATACTTGTTTCGCTTCGTCCACTTTCATTATTCCCTTCATACATGCCCTTCGGTTTAGGGTACTTCTTGACCTGGCCTTTTTTCAAGACGTCTCTGATCTGGTCTCGAAACGTCCGCCTAGGTCTACCCCTTCCAACACTTCCATTCACACTCGCCTTAAGTTTAAGTAACATAATATTATAATAAATACTCAGTCGAATTGTACAATAATAAACTAAACTATTCAGATGCTCGGATTTTAACAGCAATCAATGTTCATGCTTAAAATGACCGAAGATGCCGAGTACTAAACGAATGAGAACGAACCGAACGAGTTATAGGTAAAACGACTCACCGGATAACTGTCGTGCAGGGTGACCTGGGTCTCGAGCGGCGCCAGTTTGACAGTGACGGTGCCGAGGAGGGCGTCGCGGCTGAACCACCCGCTGCAACACAACAGCGTGTCACACCACGAGCCACACCAACAACTGGACATGTGCCAACAACCACATGTCACTACTCACTACGCTACATTATATGTACGATGGGACACATGCTCTAATTGTATATGAGAATCTTCCCAATAATCAGACAAAATTAATAATTAAAGATGGTTGAAATTTATAAATGATGAATGGGTAAAAAAATCAACAAACTCATTCGTGTGAAATTGAGAAAATGTTGAAAAACTAATAATTAATACTAAGACTGATTATGTAATCATTAGATTTTATATACAAAGAAATATATAATAACAGCCGGGCTCCTGCTGTGGTCGGTGCTCTATTACAGAATTAAGATTGACAAATTTTAGCATAAAAACTGCCTAAGACAGTTGGAAGAGGCATAATTTTCGCTATTCTTAACCTTGTAAAAGCACAAATCAAAAAGAAGGAAAGTCAACAAACTAAGAATGAGGATAGACTGGAGAAGTGGTACAAGACAGTCAGGTTTGAAGCTATTTTAAAATGGTATCCTGTATAACTATGTATACTATATTAATCGGACAATAAGATGCGGCTTTCAATTTATAAATATGTACTTTTGGGTCATTAATTTGAAATACTATAACAATATTTTAAATTTTCTTTCTTAAGTTAGAAAAAATGAGCGAAAGACAAATAAGAAGTTTCGAAGGTACGCTCTTGAATATAACAATAAAAATTATTTTCTAAAATATATCCTGCAAATTAGATATGTATCATATAGGCCGAAGAATACGATATATAATATATATTCTTGCTGCACACGCAAAGGATAGAAAAAGATGGACGGACGGATGGCCCCGATGCAAAAAACAAATAGAAGTTACAATTGCAATTGAAACAGAAGTGAATAAGATTTGTTTTGTTTGACAAGCCTAAATTAAACTGCGTTAAAAATAGATGAAATAATGGTAGGACGTACACGCGACTTTGAGTGCGGTATATAATTTAAAAAAAAACAATACAATCGAAATTGTATATACCCCCTAGAATAAACTTCCAATTTGATGCCGTGTCGCTTGAACACCCTCAAGCAAGGCCTCGAGTTGCGGTGAATGGCCAGCGGGAACACAGCGTTATATTCCGGACTGTTTGTGTCTTTCACTAGCGAAGTGCGATCTGATACTGGCGCTTCCTAAAATGACCAAAACTTCTCAAAAAAAAAAAATTATATACATGTGGGAATGAAGTATAATTTAGAAGCAAAATATTAATAAAACTATGTTCATTATATTCGCCATCAAATACCTTGTGTAAGGTCCGTTCTTTTTTTTTATTGCTGTAGGCCGGCAAACAGGCTGACGGCCCGCTTAGAATTTAGCAGTTACCGTCGCCTATGGGTATTTGCAAAGCCAGTGACATCGTGAACACGCTTCTGTCCCATAAGGGTACAGGAACTTGGGTCACTAATGCCGGAACACAACACACTGTTATTATTGGGACATACTTAAGACCAAAGTTGGTCGCCATCCAGACGAGTTTAAACGAGCTAAAAGAAAAGTATATAATGTAGTGTATCAGCCGTGTAATACCCATTGCACAAACGCTCTGCACCATATTTTACGACTAGATGACACCGAGTCAACTGTCACAGTATATTTAGTTATTGATTTCTACTCACTTGTGGATATGGAAACTCGAACTTAACATACGTGTCGACATCCTTAGGATTAGTCACATTGTACGCGATGCCACGAACAATTGTAAGCTCTAAATCGTTCTCGTTGAGGTCCGTATTGCATTGGACCACTGCGAACTGGCGGGACTCGTAGCGAAACTTTGGCGGCGTTTGCCCTAAACTGGAATATGAGATGATATTTTGTTTGTGATGGAACAGCAGGCAGACTGACGGGATACTTAATAAAAAGTAGTTAATTAATAATTGCGACGCCAGGGGCACCGCTAAAACGCTGCTGTCCATGTAGAGGAACTGGAATCTGGTTCACTTATGTCAGAACATAAGACAAAGTTATTATGGTAACATATTATAAGACCAGGATATAAGTAGTGTATCAGTTGTCTAGTATCCATAACACAAGTGCTCTGCTACTAACTTTGAGACTAGATGGCGCTGCGTAAATTGAACGTATATACATATATATGTACACGGATTATCTTTTCTGGATGGAAGGGTTAAACGGCTCTATAAAAGTGGCGCAAAATGTTAGAAACATCAAATCCCCTCTTCAATTTCTTTAAGTCTTCAATTCTGATGAGTCGATTAGACCGAGCTATCATAATAGCTTGCGAGCTATATACCTCGCCTATGAGTAACTAGGAATCAGAACTGAAATCTTCGCATTCAATATTTAGAAAACATAATACATTCACAAAATTCTCACCTCTTCGCCACAACGACCACATCCAAGTCCTGCTTGACGGTGACGGCCAAGTGTTCGAACCTGTTAGCCTCGGCGACGTTGCCCATCGCCCGATTGTGGTCTCTGTTGGACAGGCACAGTTTGAGCTGGCTGTTGAGCTGCTGCTGGAGTCGCGACAGCACGTCCTCGTCGTCTGCTGATATCGAGGGCACCTCGTCTGAGGGTCCACAGTCTTCGGAGGATACTATGTCGAAACTATAAATAAAATTAGACAAATTTCAAACTCAATTTTTATCTATTTTATGTGAAAAGGAAAGTGTGTCACAGCGTCTATTTTTACTACTTTGGCTGAATTGCTAACACACGTTGGATGGTAGCCTATTTTATATACCTAGTCAGGTCATAAATTCTGTCACATGTTTAATGTAAAATAATTGTAACAAGTTTATTAATTATGTAACCATTCATATACCAAAATGAACTTAACAAAACATAGATTCTTATGACATTAAAGTTTATTCAAAATGACCTCCGTGATTTTGAATACAAGCCTTCAATCTGCGCGGCCAGTTGTCTATCGCAGCACGAACGAGGTCCATGTCAATATCGGCGGCTGCCTTAATCAAGGATGTCTTGAGTGACTCCAAATTGGGATGAGGCTTTGAGCAGGCCTTTTCCTCCAAGTGTTGCCATATCTTGTAATCTAACGGATTCAAATCTGGACTGGAGGAGGGCCAGTCTTCGCGCCGGATGAAGTCGATTTCACGCGCCGCCAGCCAGTCGTGTGTGCTCTTCGCTCTATGAGCTGGCGCCGAATCTTGTTGGAATACCCAGTGCCTGTTATTGAACATGGTATGAGAAACAGGTTCCACAAGGTTCGTCAGGACTGTATTTTGATACACAAGAGCATTCGTTTTTACACCTTTCTCACAAAAATGTACCTCTGTTAAGCCCCAATAAGAAACTCCCAACCATACCATGAGCGAGGATGGAAAATGACCTCGTTGGACACGCGGAATACGGTTGCTCGCTTCTTCACTACTGTGTGCGTACACCTTATCATTTTGTTTGTTGTAGCTCTCTTCTACGGTAAACATTTTTTCATCCGAAAAAAGAATTTCCCGATATTTTTTTCCCGCGTACCGCTTCAACAAAGCGCGGCATCTCTTCAGTCTCAGGTCCATTAGATGAGCATTCAAACGATGTCCTGTTTTTCTTCGATATGCCCGAAGCCCTAAGTCTTCATTTAACACCCTTTTCACCGTGGTTCTGCTTAACCCCATCTGAAGGGCCAACAGTTTCTGCTTACGTTTGGGATTTCTTTGAATTCGTGCCTTCACAGCTTTTATCACTGCTGGAGTCCTAACAGACCGAGAGCGACCACTTCTTGACCTGTCATCTACACTAGAGTCTTCATTGTATCGTTTGATGGTACGATAAACGAATCTTTTGGTAATATTCAAATTTTTCAGTATGTTAAAAATTTGAATTGGCGCGTAACCGCAACGATGCAACGCAATAACTGCAACACGGTCTTCTTTAAGCGTCCACTCCATATTTAAAAATGAGTAAAATTCTAAAAGTTATAC
Source organism: Malacosoma neustria (assembly GCA_963693495.1). Classification (NCBI taxonomy): domain Eukaryota; kingdom Metazoa; phylum Arthropoda; class Insecta; order Lepidoptera; family Lasiocampidae; genus Malacosoma; species Malacosoma neustria. The sequence continues at coordinate 20,949,082 of OY856375.1, read as the reverse complement.
ATTTTTATTTTCATGAACAATTCGAAATTCAAATTCAATAAACTTTTTTGTGGCCAGCATTCTAAAAGAAAAGTTTTTACTGTGTGACAATACTTATGACCTGACTAGGTACAGTCGACTCTCGTTAATTCGAAACTCGGGGGACTCTTAAAATATTACGAATTATCGAGTGTTCGAAATTTTTGAGAGAAAAGAAATAAAACTTTGAATTATTGAGTGTTGATAATCAATTATGTATTATTTATTAACTAACCACTATTCTTTAACAATAATAACAAATGAGAAAAGTTGAGTCTATTATAAGAGTAAAAGTAACTGAAACTTAACTAAACAAACTAATTCGTGCGGAAGTGTGTTGAATTAATCGTGTACAATGATACAAGTTTGAACTTGTCAGTAGCGGGCACACATACTCAACTCAATGGATTACTCGGGCAGACTCGGGCTTGTTTATAAGAGGATCTGATCCTTTACGAATTGTCGAGTGTTTGACGCCGATGAGTTCGAATTATCGCGTCGTTTTGTTACGTAACGATGATTTTTTTCGTTCGAATTACCAAGTGCATAAAAATGTATTGATTTAGTTCGAAATATAAAGAGATTTTCTGGGGAACTCATGATAACTTTGAATTATAGAGAGGTTCGAATTAACGAGAGTCTACTGTATATAGAAAATCTCCGATTGATAAATACCCTACGACCCGGGGATCGGGAGATATGTGGGACTCGGGAAAAAATCCCACTAAAAACCCCGCTCTCCTTCTATGGCCTACTGCTTGGGCATAGGGATAAATTTGGCATGCCCATCTCGTAACCCAGGCCGGCGCCGGCCCGCCCCTTACTTAGAAGCAGGCCTTCCATGATTGACGCCATAGGTCAGGGTTTAGTCTTCGGACGCTCTTCTACGCAAATCCAAGACTGAAGAGGGCACGCTGAAAAACACGCGTGTAACGAAGGGTTAGGCCAATATTATAAGGGAGTAGTTTTTTTTTTGACAGAAGCAGAACACACATTGTTACTTATATTAAGAACAACCAATAAACCTTTTTTTGTATCGATTTAAATGCATTGCCACAAAGAAGCCTTAAATACGTACGTATGTTCCAGATCCTTGTGAGCTTTAGGTGGGAGGGGCAGAGACTTAAGATCAACCGCGAGCCCACCCCGAGCAGCCTCGATCACTGAATCGAACCCTTTCGCCGCTCGGAGGTATTCCTTGGCCTGCTCGATGTCACCTAATAATCATTATATATACAAGAGATATAGCGTTGACCAGTTCAATTCATAATTAAAAATTATTTAAGATAGCATTTTACAAACCTTAGTGGGTTTTTGTGCTGTTATTTTTATTAAGATAAAATAATAACTGTGAAATGGGTAAATAAATTAATAAAAATTGTGCGGCGCCTCATTGTGGGTTCCGCACCGCCGTCAGAAACGAAGTTCTTCGAGATATTTTTTTTTACTCAAAACGTGTTTTAAAATGTAGATTTTCATTGATTTTTTATTGTATTTTTTATCACAACGAAAATTGCAGTCCTTTATACAACTCTCTCTTTCTTCTTCTTTCTCTTTAGATAAAATAAATAAGTTATATATAAAATAAGTCCCGCGTAAATTAAAATAATAACAAAAATATAATATAAATGTTATAGAATTGAGGTTATATTGTTCACCATATACAATGCTTACTGTCAAACACATACAACCTTAGAAAATAGAGACAGCAAGAAAGAGAAAGGAAGGGATGATCGCTTGGAGGGGGTTTAAAGCTTTTTCGTTACGTGACGATAACTGCCAGTTCACTCTACTAATAGCCGCATAAAAGAACTTCGTTTCAAAAGTTCACACAAAATCCTAGCTTATTTATATATATCACAAATTACTATTGTGCATAAAAAATGGATCATTTTCACAAAATTATATCATAACCAGGATATCATTTTAATTTTTTTAAAACATGATTGTTACAATAATGTCAAACACACAACACATAAAATTTAAAAGCACCACTCACCGTTCTTTTTAGCTTTCAGGGCGGCTTCTTTAAACTGCTTCTGCCTCTGGAGCAGGAAAGCCAGCTGCTTTTCGTATCGGGAGGACTTCGCGGTAGGCCTTGGGGACGGTGAAGGGGAGGGGGCCGCGGGGGACGGTGACGGCTGGGGAGCAGGCTGGGCTGCCGGGGAACTCTACTTAGAGAAATGAGATTATAGTTGTAATTAAAAGAGATACATTGTTAGATGATCGGACTGCTGTTAATATAAAATGCGTTGGAGAACACCAGTAATATATGTACGTATTATCAGACAGAGCGTCGGCGTCTTGTGTTTTGCTAACGAAATTGCACGCTGCAGTCTAAAGCTGAAGTTTGAGCAGAGAGATGTGCATTCGCTTGCACTTTTAGCACAGGCGGGAACGTGGAGAAGATCAAATACTTGGTCTGTAACTTCATAATTCCCGTTCGCATAATGACGCGTTCAGGTATACCGGTTAACCTAAGATCTGTATTTCACACGTATGGTGACGACACTGATTGCAATATTAAAAAGCATGCATTTCTGCGGCGTGGACTATACGGTGTGATCATTTATGATGCTAAAATGGCCAGTTTTTATCCGTGCAGGGGCGGAGATAGAATACTAAACTCTGCGGCCGGGGTCGGCCTATCGTAAAAGGCGACAAAACAACCCACTCCAGCTATGTAGTCTGGATGGCGACCACCCTTGGTCTTAAGTATGTCGCCATAATAACCTTGCGTTGTGTTCCGGCATTAGTGACCCAAGTTCCTGTACCCTTATGGGACAGCAGCGTGTTCGCGATGCCACTAGCGTTCCAAATACCTATAGGCGGCGGCAACTGGTAAATTCTAAGCGGGCTACAGCAATAAAAAACAAGTCTATATCAACTACTTGAGAAATAGACACCAAGAATTGCTTTTCACTAACATATGCTTGCAGCTGTTGATGTGAGGAATAACGCGGAAGAATTGTGTCCGAAACTCGTGCATCCGTCTCACTCCTTTCTTGCAAGCACCAGATTCTTGAAAAGTATTCACGAAACTGCGAACTTAACGAGAGAAATTTACAAAGAACTTAAAGGGTTAAACTTACATTATCTCCAGGAAAGGGGGCGTATCCGGGGGGAGTAGGCAACTCATCAGTGGCTACGGCTTTGCCTGCTGCGTGCAGCCGGACGGCATCCTGGTACTGTTTCACTATCCTGCCCATGCGACGGGCCTTCGACGAGTTACCGTCTTCCTTCGCTTTCAACTCTTGTTGCTGGAATTTTCACGACAATGATTCAGGAATACAGTATAGTTAGAATGGTATCTACCATACGTAGTGGTCGCCATAAGTGCATACCGCCTATGGCGACACACTTGATTCGGAGCAGTAGAAGTAGGAGGTAATCTTCACGAAAATTTGAGAGCATAGTTAGCAGTTTTTTTCATACCTTAATTGTAATTAAAACACAGCATGAACAGTAAAGACAGACTGACGAAATCTTTCGTTGAGAAAGAAGAGAAAGAGATTGACGCAAGTCTTACTGCTTTATATTCGTATACTGTATTCTCAATAAGGTGCCATTCTTAGTCAATTTTTTTGATATTAGATATAAAGGCAGAAAAATTACTCATAAAGCACTCGAATTTTACTCTCTTATCCGCTTGGGACAAAAAGGCCAGTGTTCTTTCCCTCTAGATAAAGACATAACATCCAGATTTTAATATTAACCTTACAGATTTCAAATAACATCAATACTTATATATAAGTGATGCTACTGTAATATGTGCATATTATTTAGTTTTCGCATTCTAGGTCTATATACCTCTGTTCTAGAGGTGTAAATGCTTCATGCACACCGCATCGCCTGGGGGCTCGTGGCGTAGTGTGGGGCTCCCCCACCCCAGTCGACATTCGGGCGGAAGGATATATGCTTTCACGTTCGACTCCGGCCCGGGCGGGCTATGCCAGACATAGTGGCTTGGCTCTGCTATATGTCAGCCAGGGTGTGTGCAGGATACTTCAGCTGCCTTTGGTATCTCACAGAGGTGAGAAAATTCCGCGGATAATTGCATTCCCCGTCTCCAGCCCACGATCCAGTCGCTTCCCTACTCTTCAAATGAATTGACCAACACACTTTCAATGTATAAAATGCTACAATATGAAACTCCTAACGATATTGCAAACGAAACAATCGTTTTATAATATTAATTAATTAATTAATAAAGAATTTAAGTCGTAATTTACTCACTTGGAAATATGTTAATCGCTGACGAAGGGCTTCATCCATTGTCGACGCAGTTATTAGTTCAGTTGGTTCAGCAGGAGCGGGGGGAGTAGGTTCGGCTGCATTAAAAAAAATTATGTATAAACTATATATTAAAATCATTAAATCATATGAATAAGATCCTGATAACGGGCGTGGAAATTAAAAAAAACACAGGGTAAACGATGCTGGTTGTACTTACAGTTATTTTTTTAATAACTAGCTCTTTGAAGCAAGCTCTCTTTGAATGTCTCATTAAGATCTCCAACTGAGCATAATAGATCTGTATGTGAGTAATAGATAAATTTTTAAAAGTGCCTTAAATATATTATAAGCACACTGGATACCCATCCCGAGTTCGCTCATGTAGAAAATATATTAGTATAATTTTATGTGAAGTTAATGTAAATAAATTACAAAAATGAATTTAGATGGGTTCAAGTTCATTAGGTTGACCCTGAGCCCCTGGCGCCAACACTACTGAAGAGGCTCGCCCTGCGATAATGGGCGGGCCGACGCCGGCCCGGGCCACGAAATCGGCAGGCCACATATCCGTGGGCCTGGGCGTAGGCGATAGGAGATCAGTGGGGTTTTTTAGTGGGTAGTCGGATGGCCGAATATCATTCCCGGAGTCCCACATATACATAGGCACAGACATAGGCGATAGGACGGTGGAATATTTAGTGGGTGGTCGGAGGCCCAAACATCCCTTGGTCGACCCGGGCCGGGGAGAACCCGTCACGAGGGGCTTTTTCTCTGAGACAAAAAAAAAACAAAAAAAGTAAGAAATGTCATGTTTTTTATTTATTTTTTAAGTATATGACACTGAACCCATTTACGTAGCAGTGGCGAATCCCATCATCTAATATATAAAATTCTCGTGTCACAGTTTTCGTTGCCATACTCCTCTGAAACGGCTTGACCGATTTTGATGAAATTTTTTGTGCTTATCCGGTATCTATGAGAATCGGCCAACATCTATTTTTCATCCCCCTAAATGTTAGGGGTGACCCACCCCCAAATATTTTTTTTTAATTTATTGACATTTTATTATTTTTTATATGGCAGAACAACGTTTGCCGGGTCAGCTAGTAATACTCTAATAATGTAGATAACAAAAAATGTACTCTTTAAATTTCTTCTAAAATCAATATTTTTTAACCTCAATGATATTATCGAAAACACAAATTACCCTAAATCTCCAGGAAAAAAAAAATAACCAACCTGTCGATTGCTGCGTCTGCTCCTCTGTCTTCTGCGACCTAAACGCCGCAGCAATGGCATCCGGTGTTGGAAGTTCGTTCAAGTCCATTTCTTGCCCTTGCTTGTACGCGTCTACTACTACATCGAATTGTTTGACGACCTTCAGGTATTCAAGGGCTAGAGCTTTGTCACCGGATTGCTTGCACTCCAACGCTGCCGCTTTCAATTCAGTTTTTCGACCTGGAAATAGATATTGTAATGCGTATGATGTTAACACAACATATTACACGACTGAAAACTAAAAACTGCTTGGTCTAACTAAAAAGTGCTCGGATCGGGCATCGGGCCACGGGAAATTCCCCGCTATGTAAGGAGGAAAATCAATTTATATTACGAACACTGACGTTACTGTATTCCATATATATTTACAAAAAAAAAGTATATCAGTTGTCTAGTATCCATAACACAAACTCTGCTGCTTACTTCGGACTAGATGCAGTGTCAAATGCCCCTATTATATTATAATTATTTATTCACTACAATTCCTAAATCTGTAATATGAGACTGCTCTCCCACTGAAGTAAAAAAAGACTACCCCCATTGCTCGTAAAAGGAATCTTAAAAATAGATTACACCTTTAATAAAATATTCACTATCATATCTTTATAAATTATTCTTAGTCGCTGTAGGCGAGACATGTATAAGATGTTTCAGTACTCAACGTGTTAAGACATTGATTGTGCCAGAAAACTTTATGAACATTATGTCATGTCTGCTAACAACAGTCATTGTCAAATCAAATTTTAATTAGTAATAGATACTGGTTTGATGAAACCTCAATAAATAAAGGCATTATACAGTTGCAAACGTCCATAGGCGACGGTGACCACCTGCTACCAGGTTAGTCGTTTTACCTGCCTGCTGAACTAGGAACTAAATAAAAATAGGAATCGAAAATAAGACTCCTAGATATAACTGACTTACGAAGAATCATTTGCAATCCTTCCTGTCTTTCTGGAGGCACTTCTTGTGCTGGTGGCGGGGGTGGTGGTGCCGTCGGCTGAGGCCGACTTGGAGGCTCCTGTGGTCCTAAATCAATTAAGGGCTCCTCTTGAACTTCTGGTGCTACAGGGGCAACTGGTTCCGGTTTAGGTTCTGCTGGTTTCCCAACACTCACTGGTGGAGGTATATCCTCATCATTTATGGGTTTACCTGCTTTTGCTTGCTTAAGTAAGTCATTTAGTGTCTTTAGTCCACGGCCAAATCTGAAAATATGTAAAGAAGAGAGACTTGTCTGTATTGTATTCACTATGAAATCGCTTAACTTTAGTAGGGGCGTGTAAAAATTCTGACCCTTGAGGCTGTGGGCGGCCTGTAGTAAAAGGCGACTAAAGAAGCTCCAAGCCTTTTTGGATGGCAACCACCCCTGGTCTGGCTGGAATCTAGCAGTGACCCAGATTCCAGTTTCTCTAGCCAGATGGCAGCATGTTAGTGGTGGCCCTAGTGTCGCAAACATACATAGACAACGATATCTGCTTACTATTAAGTTGTCTGTTAGCCTGCCTGCTGTTCCACAACAATAAAAAAAAGAATAAAAACTTAACAAAGAATAAGACTGTACAAGAGTTTCATAAAAAAAAATTTAAATGCACACCTACCTTCTTGCTCGACTGCTCTCTCCACTCTCTTTTGCCTGTTTTTCAGCTAAAGTATAGTTGGATATCCTATCTCGTAGTAAGCTGATGGTACTACTTTCAGAGCTGCTCACTCCAGATGGGGGAGCTGGAGCTGGACGTGAAGCGCGAGGGGGAGGGGGAGGAGCTTCATCGTCAATGCCCAGATCTTTTAGTTCATTTAATAGCTCTGGATCATCATCATCACCTATGAGAGATAATTATTTTTAGATAGCAAATATTATGTGCCATGATAATCTATACAAATAATCTATACTCTATACAAATAAATAAAATTGGAGTCTGTTTGTAATATTAAAATAACCGCTTTTTACTAAGTGCATTCAGACGTATGCATGGTACATATACCAAAACAACATATTAACAGCTAGTTTAATAAATAATTTTAGAGAATGACAGAACAGAAAAAGTTTAAATGTTTCTAACCCCAGATGTAGGGAATCTTTAGCCAAGAAAAAAAAAGAATATAACAGCTATAGCTTCATAAAGGTGCGTATGAGACTTTCAAAAGATTTGAAACCCATTTTCATCTCACCTGTCAGCTGGCCCACTAGCAGGCTGGCAGGTAAAGTTGACCTTAATGTTCTGGTGGGGAGGTCCCTTGACATTGCACTAGCACGGTACTAACCTGAACCTTCATCATCAGAAGGCACATCTTTCAGACTCTCAGCGATCATAGCATCTAAATTAGCAGCTGGCACTGGTGCTGGCTTTCTGGGCTTTTGCCTTTTTCCTCCACCACTTATAGCCGCCAATTCTGCTTCCAGGTCAATATCATCATCCGACAGATCCATGGGTTCATCAGCATTGTCATCCAGGTCTGGTATATCTAACAGTCCAAACTGAAAGATAAAAATAACATGTTTTGCAAATGTATAAAGCATTTATATTGTTGTTTCTTCAAATAATCAATATTATTCCCAACACTCCAGTAAACATATTTACTAACTACTCATAGATTTATTGATTAAATAAGAGAAGAGAATGATAAGCAAAACAAGCAATAGAAATTAATAATCATTTGTGCTAGGTTTCAGCATTTAGACCCCAGGCTGCTTGCATCCCAACCCTTTTATGCCCAATGTCAGCTTCTGAGTACTCATTTAAAGCTAATTTAATAAGCTAATTAAGTAATAAAGTAAAGCTAATTTATTGACTATAGTAGATGTTTTATTACATTGTCAGCAACTGAACATTTTTACTCAGATTATAATTTCCTTTAATCTACAATCGGATCAGGTCTGAATACCAGCAGCAGTGTAACATGTTTGTAACGCAATGTGTTTTCAAGTAATATTAGGAAGAGTAAATTTAAAAAAAATATTAAAAAAAAACTTTACATAACATAAAAACTGTGTGTGTCAGCTCCGACGCACGACTGGAGTTTACTACTTAAGTACGATTGTCTAAACATACGCAAAAAGAGTTTATTTAACTGAAAAAAGATTAATACCATATGAAAGGGTAAATTAACAAATTAATGAAAATAATATACATATTTAAAAAAGTTTTAAAACAGTTAAGTTCAACCTAATTACAACTATGGCACCTAGTAATAAAGTCACAAATCTCCAAAACATTATCTAATACTTATGATCATTCCTCATATAAAATGAGCAAAGCAATAAATTACTCTTATCACATACAAATGAAAAGACATATGTTAAACAACATTTAATGTGAAATCAACCTTAAGCTGTAACAAATAAAGTAATGTTTTCCCGTTATTGCCTTGAGAGATACATCATTTTGTTTTGTTTCAAGTGTTCCAGTGCACGCACACCAATAAGAGTATTACCAGAATGTGACATTGTGTGACAAGGGGCAGAGTGGGTCAGAAGCTTTAGGACATAACATGTTAAGATTTAAAATACTAAAACGCAAACTCGATCTGTATTTATTAAAACTTTAGGGTTTGGAAGCTTCCTGCTGAAAAATGACAAAAAGGTAAACCGTGGTCAATAGTATAAATATGTACAGTTTCCAAATTTATTAGACAGCAATAATTATTCAATTATTGACACAGAATGGCATTTGCTTCGAAACATGAAATACATTGCGTCTTTTAGTGAAACAACTTGATTTTATTAGATTATTTAATAAAAATAAAAATCAAAACAACTTTTTTCTTTTGATTTGTTATTTTTAAATACATGCAAAAATATAAAAAAATGTATGTCAATCAGGGGGGGAGGGGATTCTAAAAATTTGTCAAACTGTGACAAGGATGGAGGGAGGGGTTAAAAAGTCATAAAATTCGTGTCATAATTTATGAATGGCTCCTAACTCCATTCCAAAATATTTAGGGTATGAACACCAACTGTAATCAAGTAAGAAGGTCTTATTGGTTACAATCTATGCCAATATTCTTTGAATACAGTTACAAATTCCAGAAAATTATTTCTAACATACTACATCAATACTATATGAACCTATACAGGGTGACTTTGACAAAACTGTCCAAATTTTTTTTACGCACTAAACATCATTCTTAAATGAACCTATAAAGGTTCCTTAGAACCTATTTTTGCAAAAAAAATTGTATGTCAAATTTTCACCATAAAATATTGCATTCCAAGGAAAATTTGGTTACTAATTCAATCGTACAAAATAGTCATATGGTGCAAATTTCGTACAATAACCTGTTATTACCTGTCTCTGTCACTCCCGCATAAATATTGTGAGTAGTGCGTATTCGCTCGCACAGATGCAATGACCACCATCCTCGGCCTCGTACTAGGTCAATGAACCAGTTTTTTGTGGTACCGATGGAGAGGTCATTGACACTTGCGCGCCATATTATGTAAATTGCGAGTTCTTTGGATGACTTTGTGATGCTGATTACTCAACATTTTTGTACTATGTGATACAAAACTAAAATACATGTTTCTCATAACTTTTACTAAAGATTCTTCTGTGTGAATTTGGAGGGTTTTATCAAAGTCACCTGTATAAAACATTTGAACCTTATTATAAACAAAAAGCATTTAAGATAAATGTTTACACTGATCTTATAAGTGGAACAGGATGTGCCTTGTTTGTTGAATGGCATTATATTATGGTGATAATATAGCAAAGAACTTAAACAGTAGAACAAGGCTAATCATTATTTATTTTTTATTGTTGTGAAAGGCAGACAGCAATACAGCAGTGTTTTCAATCAGTCCAAAATAGTTGCCATAAAAATATGAAATGGTTTAAATATTTACATTATTTATTGTGAAATTTTGCCGCCCCCTAAAATGCTATATATGCTACGCCACTGCAGCAATAGTAAGCAGTTACCTTCACTTATGAATTTTAGCAACACCAAGGGCACCTAGTTAGTACTCTCTACAACCTCATATAGAAACTGGAACCTGATCACTTATACCACAATACAACACAAGGTTAATGTTGATGACAGAACTCCTTGATGCATAGTCATTAGTTTTTAATGTATTTTTCTAAAAAATTAATTATGAATTTGACATGTATCATTAGTTCTGAAATGTAAAATAAGAGGGCACACCTTATGCAGCTATTACTATTCACTCTTCGATGTCAGTTTGATTCTGTTCCTAGCATTTCTTATGTCTATAGTTATTATTGTAGCTAGTTTACAAAACCAAGGGCAGTGCCATCCAATTTTATAACAATAAAAGGCCATTCAAGCTCATCTGGATGGCACTGCCCTTGGTTTTGTAAACTAGCATGGCTTCCCTGGCCACAACGGGTTTTTCTATTAACCAACAAACTTCTACTTTGAAATTTTAAAATTATTAAAAGTAGACTAACTGTTTTTAACTCCATTAGTATTTTTTCAATTTTTAATCATACATTTCTTTATTATCTAATAATCAGAGAATTGAAAGATTAAGGACATGGGGTAAAAATAATACAGTTTTGTAAAGTTTAGAATAGATATGCATATTAATTTTTGAATACAACAAAATTGTGTTATGATCAATATCCTTTGTTTATATATCGTATATCAGCTGTTAGGGATTGAACAAAGACCGAACTAATAAGATTTACATTTTTAAAATCACACATACGATAAATTGTTAGCCGTTCTGGCCATAAATCAGTGGAAACAAACCCAATTGGATTTATGTGCCGAGTAAACAATCAATTCAATGACTCACCTGAGACAAGTTTCCAGGCTTACTTGTGGGTTTAGGTTTACGAAACATTTTTACTTAAAATTCCCATACAGTTCTCTGACGTAATGCACAAATACAGAAAAACTACCTAAAATTATAATAAAAATTATAAATTGCTACCCTCTCGCTTTGACCGAGGAAAATACCTATGTCCTATGTCTAATCTAACTTATCTAACCAAAGAGTATCTAACGTCTAACAAATGGAAATCAATGTCAGTGATTTCAAAACACTGCGAATGAATGACGATGTCAGTGTTGCCGCTTAGGAAAAAAAAAGTCGCCAGACCTCAATGAAAATGTCCCTAGATATTCAGAAATAAGTACTCAAAAAAATCCCTAGAAGTCGCTAAATTTTTTTTTATTATCTAATTTATTTAGGGGCTTTTTATAAGAATATAATGTCAGCCCCATTTTATCCTAATTACATATTACAAAAAAATTCTAATTTCTAAATCTTAAAATTATTATAAATGAAAACAGCGGCAGCAGAGAGCGGCCTCAAAAGGATGCTCTGGAAAACGCCCACTTCCCACAAGTTGACTCGCAGAGATCGTACTAGTCGCTCCCTACTGTCTTTCGTTCGGACACATTCCATCAAGAAATGGTGTACATCATCAAATTTTCCACAGTTTGTGCAATAATGACTATTGCTCCTGCCCACCAGGTGATATAATTTATTTAGTGGAATGTGTCTGGAGCGCAATCCATGAGCGATTACACACATTCTTCTATCAACCTCACTATTGGCAAACCAGGGGAGGAGGCTCGCTTGTAAAGTTTTATACCAGATGCCTTTTTCTCTAAATATTACGTTAAAATACTCTTTCCATTCTTTATTCTTCTTTGCATTTCACTAAAACTTCAAAACTATTTGCTTCAATTAACAACTCCGAACCTTCAGAAATAGCTTCAATTTTAAAAATATAGTCTAAATAAAAGCAACTCTGTCATTTAAATTTACGAATATTTCACTGTGACAAAACGAACAAAAAGCTTTAGTTGGATCAGTCATAACAGGTTTCAACCACATTTTAAACTCTTCTTGTTGTTCCCATTCTGGTCTATACTTTTGAGCGTATGTCTTCTTTTATAAAGGAATTTCCATATCCATAATATGATTTTGATAATAATGACGACAATACACACATAGACACTATATAAAGCCGGTTTGTTCTGCGAAAAAGTAACAAATAACTTAGAAACCGGGCATTCCTTCCTTTGAAAAAACGGGATGATGAATGAATGAGAAAGAAATAGCTATAGCTGTACATCTTTTGATAGAGTGAGACGCAAAAAACCGATCGAACAAAAAAATACCGAAAAGTCGCTAGATGTCGCTAAATTTATTTTTGTCGCTAGATGGAAAAAAAATGTCGCTAGACACGTCCAAAATCCGCTAAATCTAGCGACAAAGTCGCTAAAACGGCAACACTGGACGATGTACAACAAGTACACTAACGGAACTGTTTTGACAGTGACATTAATAGAAAGTGATCAAAGCAGCAAGAGACGTTTGTTATGCTCTTTGTCCAACGCAACTTTTATTGTCTTACTTTGAGATTCAAATCAGTGCCTAAAACATTGGAGCCATAATTTTAAAAAACAGTATATTTTGATTGGAATCATCTATTATACCAGTATAGGATAACGTTATAATTACGTTTATTAACAAACTGATTGATAGTAATCAATTTTATTTTGGCGATATGACCGTATTTTATTAAATTATAATTTTGAACTCACGAATATAATTTTCAAATATCTACATCTTATTTTACTGCACTAATAACTTACTAAAACTAAAATGTTAACCGCCAATAAAATTTTCCGGCAGCACGAGAACTTACATATTTATTACTCACCCAAAGTTAGCATTGAACAAGTATTAATCAAATAAATGACTGAAACATTTGTGCATGTTGGGCCAGGAGTTTGGGTCTGTATATTTAACGGGTATTCGACGAAATAAATTAAAAATATATCTAAAATGTTGCCAGAAAGTCTAACTAAAAATAAAATATTTGTAATATTTGTGTGAGAGAGCTACACTCTATAATTAAAATTACGATCCAAAGTTGTCATTTTAATACATATTAACGTTTTTATAATTAAATTAATTTTTTTATACATACTTACTACAAGAGTAATTTATAAAATCAATGTTAATCTAGTACCTTTTTTATATTTTTATGTTATTTATGTGTTATTATGCCAACAACATATGAGCAACACAGACATCATCGCACGAGTGACGTATGAACGGCAGAAGAAACGAAAACGAAAGAAAGCCCTTTTTGAGCCGTCGTTATCTTCTAAAATTCCTGAAGAATGGAGACAAACGGCCAGGCTAATGGGCTTAAATCGAAAAAGAAAGACAACGGAGACGCAAAGGACAATTTGTGGTAACGGTTCATTGTTAGTTTTGCAAGTAACATGCACTCCCCATATAGGGGGATTCAATGTGTCACACCTACGTGATGTCGCTGTACACCTGAGAAATATGTGACCTAGCTGCTACGTTTTGCCTTTGTATGTAAAAATATCTATGAAAATATTACTACGGAGTTTTTAGTGACCTGTGTGCAAAACCGTTTATGTGGGCCAACCTCTCACCGCATTGATGACATCGCTTTTGAAGACTATTGTTTATCCGGTGTGTTTCAGGTCTGCAATATTAGAAGAGGTCCAGAATCAAGGGAACACGAAACTACCTTCGAATAAAAATGTGTTAGTTTTGGGTGATAATGAGACTGGTAAAACTACATTAGTTGCTAAATTACAAGGTGTTGAAGACCCTAAGAAGGGGTCTGCGCTCGAATATGCATACATAGATGTAAGAGATGAATATAGAGATGGTAAGTAATAACTAATTTTTTTATAATATGTATAATTTATGCATACAAATGAATTATGAAGAATCTTCTTATTCTATAGTGTTTTACCATAGATGTTGTTGCTTGTTTTGCATTATAATTTCCCTTATGATATGAAAATTTTATTTATAACAATTTGTAAATAATAAAATCTTTAACTAATCTTATAAAAAATATTATTTTAAAATATTTTTTTTACTTACATGCATTTTTGTTTATTTGAAAATGGAACCTTTTATTGAAATAAAAAAAATTAACTACAGATTTTAATCCTAAGTAATAATGATTGAATAGGGATGTTTATTAAGCCATTAGAGCGTGCCTTACAATCTTGCTGTCACTCAATATTTATCTAGTGTGTTATTTCACCTTGCGAGGCAGTTTGATTTGCACTTAACCCTTCCTTAATGCTAACAACATAGAAAGAACCTGTGCATTTTTTCTTAATGCTATGGAACGGTAGACAGGCTGACAGCCCTCTTAATATTAAGCAGTTACTGTTGACTAGACTATTGTGACACCAGGGGTATAACACTGCTGTCTACATAGTAGGACTGAAACTACCCCATGATTGTCATCCATGCAGGGGTGGAGAAAGAATACTAACCTTTGCAGCCGGGATCGGCTTGTCGTAAAAGGCAACAAAACAACCCACCCTAGCTACGTGGTAGGCCCTCAAGCCCATCTAGATGGCGATCACCTTTGGTCTTGAGTATGCCGCCATAATAACCTTGCGTAGTGTTTCGGCATTAGTGACCCAAGTTCCTGTACCCTTATGACATCAGCATGTTCGCATTGCCACTGGCGTTACAAACACCCATAGGCGATGATAACTGCTAAATTCTAAGCGGGCCGTCAGTCTGTCTGCCTTTCTACAGCCATAATAAAAAACAGATTGGGTTAGGGCCCTGCTATGGGTTGTCTTATCGCCTAGTATAATAGGCTGACCCTGGCCGTAGGGATTAATATTCTTACTCTGCACTTACACAGAGTAGATTATTTATTTCACTCAATTCATTTCTATGAAGAAAATTCATTTGCTTTCCCTAGATTTCAAAACCTTTTTCCTGTCAACCTTTACATTGATATGTTTAAATTATTGAAAGGTTCCTTCCACAGACCAAACACGGCTCAGTGTCTGGGTGCTAGATGGTGACCCAGGGCACAAGAACCTACTCAAATTTGCTCTCAGTGAAGAGACATTCCCCCACACATTGGTCATCCTAACAGTTGCCATGACCACTCCGTGGGGGATATTAGATCAGCTACAAAGCTGGGCAGCCGTACTCGGTGACCATATAGACAAATTGGATCTCACACCTGGTAAGTTCTATATTTATTTTAATATGACATTGCTTTAACATAGAACAAGATTTATCATGAATCTTTCTTTTTATATACTTGCAGAATTCACATAGCACCATGTAGTCCCAAAGTAATTAGCATAGCACTTGTGTCATGAGCACTAGACAACTGATAAACTACATAATTATATGCTTTTGTAAATAAATACATATACCCAGATGCGAAAAGGGAATAGATCCCGTGATCTCTGCAGTACTGAAGTGCATTAGACCCAACACCATGTGCTACAATGCCCCCTGTTTTTAAAACGAAGGATAAACTTATACGTAATGGACGTATATCCTTAACAACCCTATGTGAAGCATCTGCTTGCATCATGCCTACAGGATGTTTCATTCTCATCCTGAGAATGTTTATGCATAATATGTACATATTTACAAAAGACAAGGAGGATATCAGTTGCGTAGTACCCGTAACACAAGCACTGCTCCTTTGGGATTATATGGCGCTGTGATGCTGAACTGTCCCAGGATACTTAATTTAAAAATTAAATATACTTGACAAACTGCCCCAACACTTAAAATTTGTTAGTCATGTTAATAATGTCAATTTAAACAAAAACATAAGTTATGTCTGACAAAGAAAGCATGTTATATTATTAATAAATTAGAAGGAAATTATAATAATAAGCCTTATTCCAAATTTGTAGTTTCCTCCTTCAATTATTTAGATTAAATCTCTAATTTCTGAGTACCTATTGGCCAAGGCCTCCTCCAGCACATGCCAGTGAGCTCTATTCGCTACTGGTCTCTAAAAGGGACCAGCTGCCAGCTTCAACTCACTCTACCTACACTTATTTTGCCTGCCTGTGCTTCTTTTTCCATCCCTAGTTTAGTTGGCTCCATTTTGGATGTTTGGTTCTAACAAAAACCTTTTAAACAAAAGGAAATTCATTCATAATTAATTCAAGTTAATAATGAAAAATCATTTTATCAAGGAGGGAAAATTATATTAATATTTTTTTTATATTATGTAATAATTATGGTAATATTAAATGATTTTATTTTATCCCTGTGGAACAGTGGACGCCCACTATATAGTAAGCAGTTACCATTCCCTGTGGTGTTCAGCTATGGTTGTTTTGTCGCTTTTTACGACAGGCCGCCCCCGGCCGCAGGGGTCGGTATTCTTAATCTGCCCCTGCACGGAGATATTACATGGAAAGAATAAACATGTTCGTACGTCATAACTTCTGCGAGAGTCACAGTTTCTGCTCCATTTCAGAGTCCAGGTGTTTATGTATATAGTTAATTATGAATAGAAAGTATATAAATATTCACTTGTCTAGTAACCATAATATGACTAGGGCTCTGGTGCTCTCTTGGAACTAGATTGCGTTGTGTGAATTGGTCATAGTATATTTACCATTTGGACTTAGGCAAACTAAGTAGAAGTTTGACCTCTGTGAACCCCACACAAGCTTATCGTGACGTTTGCGACGCTAAGGGCACCGCGAACGCGCTACTGTCCGAAACCTGGGTTAGAAATGCCGGAACACAACACAAGGTTATCATGGCGGCATACTTAAGACCAAAGGGTCCTTGCCATTCAGACGGGCTTGGGACCCTACCACGTAGCAAAGTTGTTTTGTCGCCGTTTACAATAGACTGACCCCTGGCCGCAAGGATTAATTAATATTCTTACTCCGCCGCTGCATTAAGCATTTTCCACTCCACATCAAAAAATAGATAGTGAATATTGCCATATTTCCTCCTGCGGAACAAATAAAATGTGTTAAATGCTATATTTTCTACACGACCGCAATCCGGGTAGTTTACTAGTCGTTTTATAAATCATGAATACCGGTTAAAGTTTATTTCTTGATGATGAGTCACAATTATAACCATGACTTCATACACCGCGACACTATATCGCAATTAATCAATGGCGCAAAACAATACTTCCGCGCGTCTTAAGTTCAATTTAGCTTAACCAATGCGGTTTAACCAATTATCCGGTAATCCATAATGGAGTTTTTATCACTAAGTACCCATTTATCCATGCTAATATTATAAATGTGAAAGTATACCGCTGAAATTGGGATTAGAAACTGGACCTTTGAAATTACATAATATGCTAAAGATATGCTACTTATTTTAAACTAGCTGTGCCCGCGACTCCGTCCGCGTGGAATAGTGACTTTGGGCAGCATTTTTTTGATAAATCTTATGGTTTTAGAAATAAAACCTACATTGTCCAGCCTAAGCTGAACCCTATTTCATATGATTGATGATATAAATGTGAGGTCAACTTAAATTGGAAAATACAATTTCCGAAACTTATCATTTTTAACAAAAACTATTTTTTTTTTCTAAAATAAAAATAGCCTAAGTTACTCTTTGTTAGATCAGCTATCTGCCAGTGAAAGTCTCGTCAAAATCGATGCAGCCATTTCAGAGATTAGCCGGAACAAACAGACAGACAGACAAAAATTGTAAAAAAATGTTGTTTTGGTATATGTACCTACCGTGTATACGTTCGAATGCACTTAGTAAAAAGCGGTTATTTTAATATTACAAGCAGGCCTTCCAATTTTTTTATTTGTTTAGATTTATATGGGAGAACAACGCCTGCCGCGTGAGCTAACTAGCTAATGTTATAACTATTTATAATATTAACAGACCCATAACCGGCTCAGTTCGAGCTTCCGCCTAGAAGAAACGGGAAATTTTATATCCAAGGCGGTGCCTCCGGCGTCACAGACATCTATCTAACATATAAGCGACGGTACCAGCTTAGTATTAAGTGGGCCGTCAGCTTGTCTGCTATTACAGAACAATTAAAAATAACATGGGTTCCGTGTGTAAAGCTTTCTCACGATGTTTTTATGGTACTTTTCCGTTTCCGTTGTCTCGGGGAAAAAATTATATTCCTAACGCGTTCCCCCGGCCCGGGGGGACTGAAGGATATGGGACTCCGGGAATGATGTTTGGTCATCCGACTACCCACTAAAAAACCCCGTTGTTCGCCTATCGCTTACGCCCGGGCCCACAGATATGCTTGCTGATAGACTTGTCGTTCTCGTGGCCCTGCCCGGCGCCAGCCCGCCCTTTATGTCGGGGCGGGTCTCTTCTGGGTTCGTAGCGTCAGGGGGTCAGGGTTTCGTCCCCCCGGCGCTCTCTTGTCTGCCCTAAAGAGTGGTCGGGGTCGCGGATCAGCACGCAGCCCTCACCCTCGCGGCAATGGTGCGGGTGGCAGATCCTCCCCGAGGGGCCGCCCGCTGCCGTTTTCTACGGCGACCGGAGGTTGTTGGACGCCCTCCGGCGCCGTCGACGTGGCCTGCGTTGGCAGGAGGGGAGTATGCTAGTTAATTCCCGCTCCGCCGCCTCTTTTGCGGATAACTATCACGCAGAAGGAGGCGACGGCTATCCATCCAGGATTACACACCCCGGCACAGAACCAGGGCCGGGAGCGACAGGTCCACCCCGATTTGGACGACGAGACGCTCTTCGCGCCACGCAGGGCACACGGCAATAGTGTGGGTCACCATGTCCTCTTCGTTGCCCGCGCCACAATAGTGGCACCCTGACGTCGCTTCCCGCCCTATGCGACACAGGTACCTCCCGAAGTAACCGTACCCCGAAAGGACCTGAGTCAGGCGGAAGGTCAGGGCACCGTAGCACCTATCCATTCGGTCAGGACGGGCCTCACCGCTTCGTTGGAGGCCAGGCCCGCGCTGGGGTGCGCAAGGTGCTCATTCCACTCCCCCATGAGCATCCTCTTCGCGCAGCTCCTCCCCTACCTCTACTTCTCGAACTTTTACGTTAGCCAGGCGCAAAGGGTGGGTTAGGTTATTTTTTGCTTACTAATTAATAATTATTTAATTTTTATTATTATTAAAATTATTCTAATTCCGCGAATAGCCACACAGATACGGGTCCTCATAAAAAATAAATCAACCGTAATCAGCCTGTATTAGTAATAAGCAGCCTGTGTCAGAACGCACGGACGCCCGTTTCGGTACATTTTAATCCTTCCCCCCTCTCCTCCCCCACACAGTTATGCTCCCTTACTTTGTCTCCGGTGCGGCCCGGAAATACTAATTTTGTAAACAAAAAATAATAAAGCAAAAAAAGCTAGGTTAGATTATTTTTTGCTTACTATCATAATTAACCTAGCCTACCCTTTACGCCTGGCTAACGAAAAAATAGCGTTTTTATTTACTATACGTGGTAAATAACTACATTTTTTTTATTGCTGTAGGACAACAGACAGGCTGACGGCCTGCTTAGAATTTATCAGTTAACGTCGCCTATGGGTGTTTGCAATGCCAGTGGCATAGAGAACACGCTGCTGTCCCATAAGAGTACAGGAACTTGGGTCACTAATGCCGGTTATTATGGCGGCATACTTAAGACCAAAGGTGGTCGCCATCCAGACGGGCTTTGAGGCCCTACCACGTAGCTAGGGTGGGTTGTTTTGTCGCCTTTTACAACAGGCCGACCCCGGCCGCAGAGGTTAGTATTCTTTCTCCGCCCCTGCACGGATAAAAAATAATAAATAAATTGTAATAATATATTACATAAATAATAATAAATAAATTCGGGCAATTCACACAACGTCATCTAGATGCAAAGTGACTAGCATAGCACTTGTTTCATGGGTACTAGACAAATGGGTAATATGCTAAATATATATTTTTATTATGTAAATAAATACATATTATACATAAACGCACAGACGCGAGACGGGAATCGAACCCGTGACCTACGCAAGCGTACCGAATCACGTTAGCAGTTACGCCATGTAAATATTGCCATAGTTCCTGCCACATGGGAATCGGGACCTCTGAGTTACGCTTCAAGTATGATAAAATTTAGCCTTTAAGTGTCACATTTAATGACTTGTTGACGCGGCAAACATTGTTCTATAAAAATTAAAAAAAGTTGCCTATATCCTTCTCCAAGGTCCAATCTATGACTATACCGAATTTCAACAAAATTGATTCAGCGGTTTAGGCCTGAAAGCGTAACAAACAAACAAACAAACGCATTTATAATATTAGTTATTAGGATTACCTCATCAGTACAGGTTTGTACGTAAATTGGTTATTTATTAGAGTCGGTTGTGTCATTCCGTCAGGCACGCGCGGCTTATTAATATTTATTGGACCTTGTTTAATGTACACCTTGAGACCACGGTTTAGAGATTTCATATAAAGCTCATAGGGCTAAAGACTTGACACCTACTTGACATTTAGCTATACGATCCGGTGTTGGGGGTTTGGTAGCGTATTCTAATTCTATTTGAAATCCATACTAATATTATAAATGCGAAGAAGTGAACTGTGCCTGTTACTTTTCACGTTTAAACCGCTTGAAACTTGAAGGAGAAAATTAACGTAATTAAATTGTTTTTTTTTAATTAGCAAAGCAACGCGAGTCGGGTCAGCTACATAGTTTAAAATAAATGACATTGATTTCTAATTACAAATCATATCTGAAAGATACGAAGCGATGATTTTTTTTTAAAAATAGAATCTAAAATAGCTTTTATGAATCGGTATTTATTTATTAATTATGCAGAATTTAATTTTAATTATAGTTTTATTGTTCAGATTTGAATGTCAATAAGTATATCATCAGTCTTGGATAACGTATTGAAAGATTCAGAGGAAAGTCTAATTATGCCGTTCTCATTTTAAATTCTATGCTTAACATTTATAACAGGCTATGTAGTTTACTTATGCGATGACTCACGATATGATAGAATGTCCAGATTTCTAGATTGCATCGCGTTGCAACGGTCCAAATGACGTCACCCATCTCAATCGCTTTTTACACAGTTCGACCGCGTATTTTCGCATTACACTATTAGTATCTTCTATCTCAAATATTTATCTTAATCATTTATGGTAAGGTGAAAGGCTAATTGTTTTAAGCGACATTTTAGGCGAAATTGAGATAGATATATACATATTCGGAATCGGCGATTTTTTTTCTGCAAATCCTTTAAAAGCTCTTCTGTGAAGTTTAAAAAAATGTCGCTTTTGTATTGCTGTAGGACAACAGACAGGCTGACGACCCGGTTAGAATTTAGCAGGTACCGTCGCCTATGGGTGTTTGCAACGCCAGTGGCATTGCAAACACGCTGCTGTCCCATAAGGGTACAGGAACTTGGGTCACTAATGCCGGAACACAACACAAAGTTATTATGGCGGTATACTTACTATGCGCGTTACTGAAACGCGCCTCGTCTGCGCGTTTTAGATACGCCGTGTGCTAAGGCCCTTAGGGTTACAAGGTTCGTTCGAATCTCGTTTGAAGCGCGTATACGCGCGTCATCTGCGCGTCGACTGCGCGTTTAAAATACCCCGTGTGTTATGAGCCTTACTTCTTGAGACAACACGTTTTAGTGTCGTGTCGAAATTTTCACAAATTGTTTTAAAGAAACCGGAACATATGATTCATAGTTTGATATTATCCGTTCGTTATTATTAGGCACGCTAGTGTACCTTATGAATATACATTACACATAATAATTATAAGTTTATAATGTTATTGAAAACTCACTCTGATAGTTGCCTGCTTTTGGATAACCGGTATAATTAGGTGATAAGCATTTTTAACACGCTTTTATTAGTTTCATCTGTATGTTTGTTTGTAAACGATTCCTTTGAACTTGATTTTGACCCACTTTAAACGGACAGATTTCATTTAAACATTATTAACTTATCAACGACCGATGGCAATACAATAATTTGATAAGATTATCTTATTATCCTGATTAAGATCGCCAGGATTAAAAAATAGTATTATATATTAGGCCTGATTACATTTTTAAAGCAAATTGTAATTCGAATATAATTAAAAAAAAAAAACTAAAGAAGACGCCTTAATGACAATTTGAACTAAAAAGTGAATAATAAATAAGGCTTTGTGCCATATATTTCGTATCATTATTAGACAAATCGTACCGATCGAATATAACACTATTAAGGTTGTCAAAGTGGAAATTTAATAATTTAGTAGATCTTCGGATTCTGCAACCGGAAGGAAAGCTAAGCTTCACTTCACGGCAATCTCTTGAACTACACAAAGCATAAGCCAGACCACTCATCGGCTGGAGCACTAACCTGTCAGCTCAATCGCCTTAAACTCCATCCAATAACGCGCAGTTCGTGTTTGACTTTGCCTCTCTTTGCGTATTCTACAGTCTACACAACGCGAAGTGTTGCGATAAACTGTTTAGAATACTGCCCTTATCATCTTTCTACCGCCGCTCGCCATCGGTTGGGCGACCATTCCCATTTCCTGGAGCCACTTCTTCCCTGTGCGAAATGGTTCTCGAGACTGTTCGTGACTGGCTTTGGAATGAACTTCCGTTTGAGGTTTTCCCAGTACGATAGAAGAATGTTCAAAAAAGGCGTTATATAATTTCTTCGAGACCACCTGCTATCGGGTTGCCCGTTTACCTATCTATTGAACACCAACTATAAAAACACATATAAAGGAATCAAGAGCTCACATGAAATGAATAATACTGAATCATATTCCAATTTCGACCCTGATTCTATTTATTTCTGAAACTTCAGAACAAAGGTTACAAAGTAAAAAACAGCAAGTACAGAAATGGCTGAGGTATACGGAGCCGGGTGACGAGATGGAAGCGTCTGCGTCGTCGCCCATGAAGAGGTCGTCGAGGAACCTGTCAGACGACCTGGATGGCGACGATGACGACAGTCCGTTGCCTGAAGCAGTGCTCACTACGAATCTGGGTCTCGACATTGTCGTCGTAGCTACTAAGGTAATTCATTTTTCTTGGCATTATCCTTACTAATATTATAAATGCGAAAGTACCTCTGTCTGTCTTTTACGTTTTCACGCATAAACCGTTGAACCAATTTTGATGAATTTGGAGATAGATAGCGATAGATTGGACCTTGGAGTAGGACATAGGCTACTTTTTGACGCTAAAATTAAATTTGAAGGGTGTTAAATAGGTGTGAACGTTATTAAGTTTTTTTTTTAATTGATATGGCATGTTTGTCTGGTCAGCTAGTATAAATGATTGCCTGTAGTCGTCTGTAAGATTCAAACAAGAACTTCTTTTATTAACATGACAAAAAATATATATTTGTCTATAAGTGTGGTCTTTAGTTTGTATTCTGATTGATAAGGGGTATGGTCAACCTGACAGGCAGGTATCTTGTTGGCGATCTGTGGCGATTTGCTATGGCAGCAATTGGTGATGACTGCTGGAGTGACTCTTAGTGTTTTTGCAAGTTCGGTGAACCGTTGCATTATCTAATTTGTAATAAAAACAGTGTTTCCATAAGAAACATGTAATATACTTAACAATGTTCATGCTGATTGCAAATGTACACACTCTGCTCTACATATTTTTTTAAACTTGGGTTCAATCATCACAGTTTGACATAATACAGCAAATATAATGGTTTTATACAAGATACGAGATATAGTTTCAGCGTGACTCCGATTAACTTGTAGTAGCATCGCGGTTATTTAAAAAAGCGTGCGTCACGTAATAGCACTTCTGTCTCGCTCACACATCTACTATTTCACTCACATTAATTTATCTGGTTTTGTTAGTGGCTATTTACATACAATAAGAACTCTGCCTCAACAAAAAACCTATTAGAGGCCAGGAACTCCTGCGACCACCTTTGGTCTTAAGTATGCAACCATAATAACCTTGTGTTGTGTTCCGGCATTAGTGACCCAAGTTCCTATACCCTTATGGGACAGCAGCGTGTTCGCGATGCCACTGGCGTTGCAAACACCCATAGGCGACGGTAACTGCTAAATTCTAAGAGGTCCGTCAGCCTGTCTGCTGTCAGCAATAAAAAAAACCTTCAAAAGCAATAATAATAATAGTGTTACTGCATCAACTCCTTAAGTTGTATAATAATAACAGCCCTTAGCGTGTTGGGTTTAGGTGTCTCCCTAGAGGGAGCGGACAGTATACCCGCCGCGCTTGTCCAAGGCGGATTGGCGGGTTACGCATACCAGTGATTTCAGTTTGCAGGTCTCCTCACGATGTATTCCTTCACCATCGGTACATTGCAATTATGCTACAATATGCATATTAGGTTATAAAAAATCTGGTCTGTTAACCCTTTCATTAACAACGCTGAATTTACACGGTATCACCACTTATATTGTATGTATTAGATTAATTCCTCTGGGAGTGCAATTAATTTAATTATTGAATGTGCACATTTCTCGGCACGCTTTTAAGGAAAGGGTTAAAACCAAATATGTTCCATTGTTTAGGAAAAGGGACTGTCACGGAAGGGTAGCTAGGCAAATAGGCCCGAGGAAATGTAGCCCTGTGAAACTTCGAATGCAACCATTATTTCGACACCAACAATTTATACTATGCTAACTCGAATTTTAGGTAAATTCGTTTTATTATGCCAAGTTGCTTAAAATGTGGGTTTTTATATGTAATAAAAAATTCATGAAGAAATATAAATTTCAAATAAGTATCATAATTAATATAAAAGTTATCACATTTTTTCCTTTATAAGCCTCTACTGTAAAGTACACTTTTATGAGTTAGCTTGGTGTCGATTTGTAATAGGCACTATAGTCCATTCGCATTAAGAAAATAGTCATTGTTGTCCGCCATTGATTGGTTCGAGGGGCGGGGCTAGGATGGCGGACAACGACTCACTATTTTCTTAACGCGAATGGACTATAGTAAGTAGAAGATACCGTTAAGTCAAACTGTTACCCACTTGTTACAAAGTTACAAGTGATACAATAATATAGTAGAATGTATGTATAGACCACTATGGTGTAAAAGTTGTCTATGGATGAATCAGTCAAATACTTCGAACTGTCGTCAGACTGACTACATGAGCACGCTGGAGAAGGAGTTGGACTACCGCGATGAGCACTTCGACTTCATGCAGCAGTGGGTGCGCAGGTTCTGTCTGCAGTACGGAGCAGCTCTCTTCTACACCAGCGCGAAAGAGGACAAGAACTGTGATTTACTGTACAAGTATCTCACGCATAGGATATACGGGCTGCCCTTCCGTACGCCCGCGCTCATAGTCGAAAAGGACGCTGTTTTAATGTGAGAATTGGTTTCTTTTTTTTTTTTTTTAATTACTTTCGGCTGGCATATAAGCTAATGGCCCGCTTAACGTTAGCGGCGCCAGAGGCACCTCTGACATGCTGCCGTCCGCGTAGGGATACTGGAACCTGGTCACCCATTCCGTAACACAATACAAGGTTATCATTACAAACCAGGGGTGGGGGCCATGCCAAGCAAGCTTGATGAACCCTACCTAGATGGTAATAGGGTTGGTGTTTTGCGGCCGCAGGGGTCAATGTTCTTATAAATATTTTTGTTTGCCTTCAAAGTAGTTTTTGTTCTAAAATTTGTTTATCAAATACAAACCAATTAAAAAAAAATACTATGACTCCATTTGTATTTTGTGATATAGAGAGGAGGAGATTTTCACAAGACTAAGTTTAACCGTTACAGTGCCGACGAGCGCGATACCGCGATAGTACCTGTGAAATCAGTTGCTATTTAGCTCGCTGTAGGGGTGGTCGCTCGCACGCACCGTAAACTTTTTATTTTTTTACGTGGTACATAAAGTTCAAATTATAATATTATTATACTTTTTTATATAATGTTGTCGGAATATTTTATCCGTGTAGCGGCGGAGAAAGAATACTAACCTCTGCGGCCGGGGTCGGCCTGTCGTAAAAGGCTGCAGAACAACCCACCCTAGCTACGTGGTAGGCACTCAAGCCCATCTGGATGGCGATCACCTTTGGTCTTGAGTATGCCGCCATAATAACCTTGCGTAGTGTTTCGGCATTAGTGACCCAAGTTCCTGTACCCTTATGACAGCAGCGTGTTGGCGATGCCACTGGCGTTGCAAACACCCATAGGCGACGGTAACTGCTAAATTCTAAGCGGGCCGTCAGCCGGTCTGCTGTCCTACAGCCATACAAAAAAATACAAAAATAATTAGAGGGAAAATTATCGTTCCTCAAGTTGTAAAGAAAGTGATAGTGGGATTGACAATGTTGTGCGCTCACACCGCGTAATGCAAATTTTGAGTGATAGTGATGATAATGACTAACAATAATTTTTCTGATACGTTGTGCCCGCCGCGCCGTAAGAAGGAGCTCCATGGAATCTTTTACTGAAGTAAAAAACTTTTTGATTCTAGTTTCTGTTATCATTTTTGTTCTTTGTATTTTATTATCTTTGTACAAGTTTTTATTAATAAAATACCGAAACAATCATTAATTTTGGATAATTTTTGGAAGAGATATAGTTTTTTTTTCGAGACAAGGGTAAATGACATTAAAAACCAAAGATTCTTTGGCATTTATAAGTAGATATGAGTAAAAATCACTGGCACTAATACGGTTTAATGTATATTAGCATTTACGGAATGGTATATCGAGAGAGAGAAATCTCTCTCTCTCTACATAAGTAAATATTATGCTTAATAAAAATATGTGTGTATAATGAACGATTTCTTGAAATTTTCCTCTACAGACCCGCAGGGTGGGATAGCATGAAGAAAATTAGTATATTGTATGAGAACATGCAGTCGTGTAAACCGGATGACTATTACAGAGATGTCATCGTACAACCGGCTGTTAGGAAAGTGAGTAATTATTTTTATTGCTTTGAAATATCGGACAAACTGACAGCCCGCAGTAAGCGGTCACCGTCGCCTATGGTTGTTTGCGACGCCAGGCGCACCGCTAGCACGCTGCCGTTTCTTGTAGAACATTTAACCTAGGTCGCTTATCTGAACTGGCAAGAGAGGGCTCAACTAATGATTTTATGGGTCCGGAACCATGTGTAGGCATTCCGACTAGCCTCGTGAAAGCCACATTCAGGGATTTTGCAGACCGCAGTCAACAACAACATTGGCTGACTAGAATCGGTCTGGAACACTCCAAAATATTTTTGGGATCCACGTACAAAGCACGAGGATCCATCAGGAACATGAGCAGGGGGCAAATACGCTACTTGCTTGGAGCCTTTACTGGGCACTTTGGAACCAACAACATGCTCATGAAGATGGATCTAACCGCGACACCCATGTGCAGGTTGTGTGGGGAACATACAGAACGCATGGAACACCTACTGTGTACATGTGATGCATTGGCCAGGAGGCGAATAAATCTTTTGGGGGTAGGATATCCAACACCGGAAGACTACAGGCTCCTATCTCCATACCTCATTGTTAGGCTCATGAAGCAAATTTTCAATGAGATTGGAGAGGAGTGATTGCTATCTAGGGGAACACAAAAGATCCCATTGGGTCGAAGTGTCCGAGATATTTCTCGGCCCCAAAAATAAGATAAGATAGGTCGCTTATCACAAGATTATTAGGGTGTCATAAATAGAGGGCGGTTGCCTTCGGACATGGAGCAATACAACCTACCTAGTAACACAACCTCTTGTATAGAATAAAAATGTTTAATTTAAACATTTGACGTGACAATACTGAAGTAGTTTTATCGCATCGTTCCAAACTGTCAATTGAATACTTGAATAACAAGCTCATTTATTTTGTCATTTTGACTTTACACGCTTAATATTAACTTGACCTGTATATCTATGTAACAAAATTTTCGGACTCCATTTTTACCCACTTTGAAAGATCGAAAAAATTAAAAGTTTTGCACACTTGTCAAGACCTGATAACAATACACAAAATTAATTATTTTGTCCCATAGTCCTTATCAGGATCATCAGACTTAATGCTTTCTATTTCTTCTGCCGAAACGCTATCTGGCGTTTAATTAATAAAAGTGCCGGAAGATGGCGTTAAATTAATAAAAACATTTACCGATTTTACATTGACAACAAATAAATTATAAACACGCTTTTATAAATTAAACCAACTAAAAATTGAAAATTAATTCCTAAAAAGAATAAAATTACTTACGAGAAAAATTAATGTCACTGTTCTGAAAGCGCGAACTATTTTTACTTTTAAAGCGTGTTTTTTTTTAAACTATAATTATTAGAACCTATTTTCACTAATTTTATATAAGTATTTTAGTTTACGTTGAACTAATGTACAAAATGTTATCAAAGAAAGCCAAATCTAGACCCATCCTAAGATTATCAATTTTGAGCGCCATAATCGGCTGTCAATAGTGCTGCAAGAGTTGCGATAGTCGCTCTTTATATGAACCAACCTTAAAAACAGTATTTTATTTTGCTTCCTTGCACAAGTGTATCGCGACAAAGGTGTTGCGCAAAACGACGCGCAGTGATTTTCGCCTCTGACAAGTGAATCTGACGCTTCTAAGTAGACTTGGAAGAAAAGACTAGATCTTTTCTATTAGGATACAAAAATTATCTGTAGTAAAACCAATAATGAAAGGAGTAAAGGCTATTCGTCTTTTTCACGTGTTAAACAGCCTGTAGGTTACTGAATTGTAACCCAGAAGAGATAAATAAGATGATATAATTTGTGCTTTAGAGTGGGGCAAACCGTGAAGCTGAAGTGCAGGCTGAAGACGAGCAGGCGTTCCTACAAAGGCAGCTGGCGGCTCTCCAGGCTGGCACTCCGGCTCCTAGAGCCGACTCACCCTTGAGGGTCACACAAAGGGCCACCCAACAGGTAGTTCTTTTTCTTCTATATTTTAAATTCACATTTGGTCTTCCTTTTAAACTAAATGTTTTACTCTATGAAGGTTTATTTTGTTTTTTAATTACGTAACATGTCTTTTGGGCACCAAATAAAAACACAATGCAACAACAGAGATCTAAGGGGTACCACCATGACCTTTAAAACCCAAGTCAATCTCACTCGTACGACAAGACGGGAATTATCGATCCAGTCGACCCTCTCAGGAATGTGAAATATGAGGTACATGTGAAAGCCATTGCACTACGACATAAATGAACTATAGTCCTTATACAGGGTGACTTTGACAAACCCGTCCAAATTTTTTTTACGCACTAAACATCATTTAAGGAACCCATTTTTGAAAAAAAAAGTATGTTGAATTTTCACCATAAAATATTTCATATAGGATCATTAATTCAATCGTACAGAATAATCATATGGTGCAAACAGCGTCGTTAACCTGTTATTACCTGTCTCTGTCGCACCCGCATAAATGAGTAGTGCGTATTCGCTCGCCCGGTTCAATGCCGCCGTCCTCGGCCTTTTACTAGGTCAGATGGAGAGGTCATTGCACTCTCGCGCCGTATTACGTAAATTGCGAGTTCTTTGAATGACTGTGATGCTGATTACTCAACATTTTTGTACTATGTGATACAAAACTAAAATACATGTTTCTCATAACTTTTACTAAAGATTCTTCTGTGTTAATTTGGACGGGTTTGTCAAAGTCACCCTGTATATGTCGTGAGAAATAAAAATTATGAATGCTGTTTCAGTTGGACGGTGCGAAAATCGGCATGGGTCCAGGCACGCCTGGCAACGAAGGCGTGTTAGCGAACTTCTTTAACTCATTGTTATACAAGAAAACCGGGTCACCTGGAGGCAGGGGAGAGCCGCTGGGTGGCGCTGCGGCAGCACGGTCGGACGCAGCGGCGGAACTGGATCGGCTGACGCGAGCCAAGGCACGCCCACCCCCTCCACTCGACCTCAATTCATCGTCTGAATGCTAGCCAATCATAAGGCGTTATAGGTGAGTTTTCTACTTAAATAAGGAATCCTACCATCTATATATTTTAAAAAGTTATAGTTAATATATACCAATTGCTGTTTGTTGTATGCCTTCGAAGTGAGATCTATATTTCAAATGTAATAACTTAGTTAACAAATCACTGAGTTCTCGATTAAATCTTTTCTGCTAGCGTTCCGAGTTATATTATTGTGATATGGTACCTAATATGAAATAAAAAACCATCCATTTTATAAGCTCATA
Organism: Malacosoma neustria; assembly: GCA_963693495.1. NCBI lineage: Eukaryota > Metazoa > Arthropoda > Insecta > Lepidoptera > Lasiocampidae > Malacosoma > Malacosoma neustria. The sequence goes on along the minus strand of OY856375.1, from coordinate 20,918,667 downwards.
TATTTTACTGATACTGTTGCAAAGATTTCACCAAGCGTCATTCAACCTCAACTTAGTTTGTGTCTATAAAAGGTATTTTCATACGAAAAATACGGTTTTTATATTTAATCTACTCTGACAATGATGTTCCAGGTACATAAGTAGTGCGGCAGGCGTACATACACACACACTCGCCCCGCTTCGCGAAGGGAGCGACGCTTGCTCACGACAATCGGGCCCTTTTTATTCGCTATCACACGTAGACTAACGTTCTCTCGTACGATACAACAGATTCACTTCACTATCAACTTAAAAATCGATGAAAATGTTAAAGATTCCACTAATAATCATATAGTTAATTAGTGTAATTTTAGGTTTATGGTCGATATCAGGCTGGAAGGACCAACAAATGTGAATAGGTCCTATTTGAATAAATAATACCAGTTTGAATGAAAGTAAACTATTGAATATCATATCAAAGATGAAAAAACCAACAGTTAACCTGTAAAGGAGGTGAAATAATGACTTAACATATTTGTCGCAATAACTGGATTCTGCTTGAAGGACCAAATTTTTGGAACTCACCGTAAATCGATAATGATTGTTAACAATCGCTATTGAAGGACAAAAATTTGTAACATACGTAACAAGCCATGAAGGAATCAAACGATATTTTCTTATGAATATCGTATCTTTTATTATTGATATTTGATCCAATATCCATACTTACATAGTGAATAGGGCCCGGATGATTGCTCGCTTAATGCCGGCTTTGCGGCGCCGGCGCGTACTGCCGCGCCGATGAAAAGCGCTGTAACATATAAGTCCGTATTACTGCTTACGCGGTACTGTGAAACTTCTTTCGCTTTCGAGAACGCATGATTTGTGTGAGGTCGTAGTCAAAAGAAGAACAAACCATCTGTATTCCATTTAATTGATATTTTAGTTGTTTATTTTTTAATAATACACGTACATTAATTTCATTAATTTTCTAATTTATTCCCAGTATGTTGACCCGGTGTTGTAATCTATTTATTTATGCAGAAAATACGTTTGATTACGATCCCATACATTCTATTTTAGATGGGAACACAATTTATGTAAGGGCGAGTTGATAGATATATATATTGGCGAAATTTTTACGAATTCGTATTTATTTCTATAATACCGTTTGTTCTTTGTTTTTTTTTTTATAGTAAATGTGGTTTATAACCGCTTCTTGGCTCTCTATACATATGTTGAGTCATAAAAGTCATGTTTTTTTATTTTGCAACATTATATTTTTAATTCTACTAAAATGGGGTAACATTGGGCAGCTCAACAATCTGTATTACAGAAATGAATACAAAATAAACGCTTAAGAATTATATACTCGGAATGATCGCGAAAGAGGTTATTTTTGTGAGTGAAATTGTATTGTTTATATAAATGAAACGTTTAGTGTTACGTGTAAAAAAAATAAACGGAAATATATGGGATATTTTATTTGTCAGGTCATTTAATTTCTCATTGATTATCATATTATTGTGCTCTTAATATAATTTCTTAGATGAAACCTTTATGAGATGCAGTTCTTTTTAAATTTATTCTTCTAGAACAGTGCTTCCCAAACGTTTATTCCCGAATCCCTCAATAAAATTAATTTATGAGTGATTATCCCACACCTATAAACGTGTCTCGTTTCTTTTTAGGCCTCTCCCATGGCAATCTTAAATTTGTAATATGTCTAACGTTTTCTAGACTTGTTATCTATAGAGTTTATATAGGAGTGACTTTATGTACATTAACAATAAAAATAGGTCTTATCGCTTTTTTTAAGGATATTATTATACAATGATGTTGTTTAATGAGTTATGATAATGTTTAAAGTTTTGACTCCTCAGTATTTTAGTTATTCGTAGTATTATCCCCCAGGGGCACACGGACCTCAGTTTAGGAATCACTGTTCTAGAACATACGATGTCAGTATTATAATTAACACAATATATGTCTAGCAGTGAATTTTTTTGTATATAGTTGTGTTTTGTTTTCACTCAGATAAAATATCCTATAATAATTTTATGAAGGAACAACTTACCGATACATTTCCATTACATGAAACGAATACAAGTGTGTAATAACACCTAATCATTATTAATACGAGTTTTATTTGTAATAATTATTTTATGATATTAATCGTAAGTATTTATTTATTTAGAGCAAAAACGTTTGATTACATCACGGTCTACAATTGAATTGTTTTTGGTAGGCTATCTATTCGTTTCTCTTCATTGAAGAATTTGGCCGTAACTTATAATTGTCTTTATGATATGCAAGAAATTAATAGATATATTATCGAAAACTGTCATTAGTGGTTGGCAATTAAAATTTACTACCGGAATAATGGAACCTTAATATATTATTTAATTTATATTAATAAGATCCTGTTTTTATATTTTGCCTCACTTGAAATAAGAGTATCACCTTGATCAATTAAATTATTTCAAATAATGTGTCACTCATTCAAATTAGACCGTATATAATTTTGATTGATTTATAGTTTCAATTGCATCGAAACACATCCCATTCCAAAATTAAGCAAATCATCATGATCGTAGAATAATGTCGGTTTTGAAAAAATACGAATTTCGCTCTTTACCAAACTTTGATACTACGTATTATTAATACATTATAGAAAAAATTATATGTATTTTTTATTTGAAATTATTCAGTCGGTAAAATGACGGATTTGATAGGCGCGCTTATAGTAAAATGACGCTTGTGTATTTTTGAAATGGCTGTCCTGTAAAGTTTAATATATGTCAGATCCTTCACTATTCTACGACTAAGACGAAATGATGTTAGGTTATGGGTAATATAGAAGGAATATCTCTGGAGACGAGTCCAATAACCGCATTAGGGAAATTTCAATTCGAGTAAATAATACAAGTAAATTTTAATAGCCAACCGATATCATGATTTAAGGTGAAAATATTTGAGATTAGAAGTTCCCCATCATGTGAACTTGTATGAAGACTGGCAGTGCAGTGATTGGTTGACAAAATATGTTTTATTTAATAATGCACAATCAAGTCACTATTTGTACAAACAAATTACATGTATGGATTGGTTTTTTTTTGTAATTTATTATATAAATGCTCTTATTTGCTCAGCCGTGTACTATATTTATTGTTTATTTTTACGAAATATCATTTTAACAGTGATTTTAATTTTGAAGCGTGTAACTTTGGCGTGCAATTCTGTCTTGAGCGAGTAATTTTTTTTATGTACTAAGATTTTTATTAATAAACTTAAATATACAATGTGATTCACCAAAAGGTTCAGATATTTATGAATTAATGGAGCTCTAAAAAAATTTTACGTATTGCTGCGCTGATTATATTTCCAGATTGACTATTGTTATTCGTTTTATTTTTTTTTTTATTAAGAATTATATTACAACTGTTTACTCGCTTGTAACAGAACAAACGCGTGGAGCAATCCGTGTCTAAAAATCTTTTGAGGATCTCCTCAAATCGGGAATAAATGATTTATATGCAAACTGTTAAAATGTTAAACCTAATGGTGACCTTTATTGTGTTGGTATCCGAATTTATTTATTAGAAAAATAAATTAATTATTTTGATGTTTACTTTTTTAATTTCCCGAACCACGCAATGGATGTGATTTTTTATGTATTTTTTTTTTACGTTGTGAATGTTTATCGATATTTTTTAGGATTCTGTTCACATGTGGTGCAATACTGAACATTCCAAACCTGGTTTGGTGCTTATTATTATAGTAAAATTTATAAATAATTAATACGAAGTTTCATTTAAATTGCCTCCAAGCTTCGTCCATCTAGCACTAAAGGTCACTATTCCTAATGCCGATTTCTTTGGAAAAAAATGGATAAATAAGAACCATATCAGTACTTAAGATGATATCAAATTCGAAACAATAAAAATGCAGAAAGCATAGCTTTTCCTATACCTTAGTATTTGTATGACATAATAATTAAGTTTGTATGTAACTTATTAACTCTAGTAGATTAAGTTATTAAATTAACATTGTTTGTTTTTGGCAAACTTTTGTACTTTTGATCCAGTTAAATATTAACCATACGGTTAAAAAATCTTACTAATATTATAAATTTGAATTCTTAATTTTTACCAAATATTTCTTGTAGCGCCAAAGGTGGCCACATTTAAATAGGAGTTAAAAACTTGTACATTTTGTCTCATAACGCTGTGTTTTCGGTAAGTCTAAAATTACCTTATCCGGCATCCCCAGAAAATACTACTTCTTGTATTGAACTTGAGAATTCGGCGGGGGTGAGGAGCGGGCGGGCGGCGGCTGCGTCGCGACCTTTTCAAGCGATACTGATCTTTTAATTATGTAGATAAGGTTTAAAATTATATTTCACACCGAAAGTGCTCACCGCGCCGCTGCCTTTCCGGTGTGACTCGACCCTTGTAATTTTTTGGGTCTGTTTGGCGGGGAAGCGGGGTGAGATGGCCAGCGCCGGCGCCGTATTGGTTTATCAGTCGCTTGCCGCTCCCGCGTACCGTCCACATGTCTGCGTCGTAATCGACGCCCATAATTATTAAATTATGGGCACGAGTGCAAGTCTCCCCACTACTTTCGCCGAGCGCTCAAAACTATTATGTCTAATACCGTCACGAGCTTTTTAATTTTAGAATAAACATGGTAGACAATGGATCGTCTGAAGTGTGTCAAAAACAAAAAATTCTTTATCATAATTGTATAGCTATGGGAAAGATGAATGGTTTGATATGACGGTATTGTAAATGGAAAGTTGGTTGTCTATTTTTCTAAACGGGCATTAAATGTTAGGTGGCTAAAATAAAAATTATCTGTAAGTGGATTCTATGCGCTTGCGCAGCTATCATTACAACACCCATACCATGCTCTGTCGTTGTCTTAGGGTATCCATACCACGTGACCTATTTTCGAAGATGCCCCTCCCCCTCTTACTTTCATGTAGTAAATCATAAATACGGTTTTCAATAATTTATTGAATACAGCAAGTGAAAAGAAAATATTTTAGCTCATATATATATTTATTAATACAACGTCTACCGTCTGACTCCAAAATTGCATGCTCACCTATAGCTACAAGTAAAAACTAAACACGCCATATTTGACTTATGTCATTTTAACTCAAAAAAGCGTGACATTTTCTTTAGAGTAGGTATATCGCCTACCTAGTGGGGGACCACCCTTCCTTGACGGGCTATGTTCTCTTAGGACAAATGGCTTCAAATTTACAAATATATGAAAAAGCACAACACCCATTCAGCTTCTTTTTCGCATTAATATCTGGCATCTTAGGCCAGGGACATATTGCTGCCATTTTAATTTTTGAAAATAATGTTGAAACATTTGTGTCAAGTTAGTGATAGTCGTTATCTATGAATCTAAACCGTATAACTTGTATTAGCGAAAAGCAAATAAATGATTTTGAAAAAATAGAAAATAAAAGATGGCCGGAAAATATCCACGCACGAGCAAAATAAAGAGGGTGCAAAAAAAATAACCGGAATATAATAAAAGAAAAACAAACTCCTAGCCACACTAGTTAAAAAAATAACAGCTCAATAATAAACAAAAAAGAAATTAAGCAGGGTAATGCCCTATTTAAAGTTTATGCGATTCTATCAAATCAATTGTCAACAACTTGTAGAAAGGTTTATATTGTCTATGAATTCAAACATTTCTTGTCATTGTGCTGATAAAATTTTCCCGTACGATTTTTGAAATCGTTTGCACGAAAGATTCAGTATGAAGCCAACATTATTTGAAACTGCGTCGGGCATTACAAATTACATTGATATTAAAAGATATCTACAGGAATAATCTATTTATAATTGATTTAATAAAAACTTTCTAAAACAAACGTTTAATGGTGATGGGTTGTTATGCCAAGCGACATAGAATCTTTATAAGTGTAGTATAATATATTCAAATATTATGATTACATTTGGATAGTAGAATAAATATATACAGAATGTTTACTTAAAGAAAAATAATTGACAGCAATGAACTAAAATTACAAACAATATTAACATGTTCACGCTGGCGCACCACGAGTCGCTCACTGACGAAGACGATTGCCTTATATTTTTTTCTAGTTGTGTTGAAGGCGCTCAGACGACGTAACAGCGACTTTGGGCGGAAAGACACACATGGCAGTGTGCTCAACCGCTGCATGGGGGCGCATGTGAGAACAGCCACGAATGGCTAGAAATTTAAAGATCATATCGATTTCATAGGTGAAGCCGAACCTATTCTAATCTACTACCGTTCCGGAATGTGTATAGCTGGAGGAGACGAAACGACGAAAGCGACTCCCCCGCAACACGTCTATCTACGTGTGTAGTAATTGTGTGGGTATTGCTTCATCGGGCCAAAATAATAAAACATGAAAACCTCTATAATCTTTCGTTGAAACCCTTGGTTCAAGCCCGTCCGATAGAGCGAAGCCGTCAATGAGCGAGAAACATGGATTACAGCGCCCACGTGAATGTGATAAAGTACCATTCTGTGTATGTATTTATTGTATTTGAAGAATATTACTATTTACATACTGCTGCTTCTGCTTGTATTAACTCGTTACTTCAGTTTTGAATAGTGTTAAAATCTGTACTAGTCAAATATGTATCTTTGATTTATATTTACGTTTTATCTTCGTCTGTACTGTGATATAATTTTTGTTTAGAACAATTTTTATTCCCTTTATTTATTAGCCACGTAACATCATTTTCATCAAAATGCATCAAATACTCTAATGAAAGATGGACCATAGATTAAAATTTTTAAATAGACCGTTAATATATTTTGCTATTTAAATAAAAATATTGAACGAAATACGATTATTAGAAATCGGACCTCAATCTCAATCAATCATTCATTATTGTTATTGTTTTTTTTTTCATCATAATATTTTCATAATAATTGTCGAAGGTTGTAATCAATCGAAACTTAAAGGCTTAGTGATTTTTAATAGATTCTCGAACATATCTATTATTTGCGTTATGCTTTGCAATAACGTAGATTTCAATATTTATGTTAAAGACGAAGTTTTAGTTCTTATTCAGCTTAGTAGGGTAGATTTTCAAAATACCTTATAATTTCTTTACTTAATTCCTTATAAGGTTTTTAAAAAAATACTTGTTGGTTACTTATTAAAATAAATATTACTTAAATAATGCTAATAATTCTTTAAGTAATTACATATGATTGAACGATTATAATGTTTGGATATACTAAGATATTTAATAATTGAATTACAAAAATGTATTATAGAAAAAAATCAGACAGTGCTTGTTGTTCAGTATAACCCTGCGTGTGCGAGCACCGCGACAAAGTTATTTTTCTAATGTTCGAACAATTACAGTGTTTATAATTTTAGTCATAATAAATGAAATGTACGGAAAGTGGTAGTAAATAACATAGTAGAGAATCGTTGTAAGGCATAAGAAAGATATTTTAGTGCGCAGAAATTATGGAAAATGAGATGTGTTTTATACTGAGACAGTATCTCCTCACTGCGTACTTCTTGTGTTCGTATAAACGAATCTTATTGAATACCTAATAGAAATACCCTAAGCCTTCTAAAATGGGACAGACTACATTACGTTTCTATTTGTCAAAATAATAGCAGCACAGAGTATGTATCTAATGAGATAATATTAAATGAGATTTGAAACTCTGGGTGTATTCTAAGCGCATTGGTCATACCATTTTATTCTTGAAAATTCAACGTTTTTATATAAAAGTATAGATACTTTCAAAAAGTTTACATATATGTAGGTTTTTTCAAAGCGATAACTACTAACAGCCGTTAATGTCCATTGTCACCATTTGACATTAACATTTGCTAATTTGGCATTAAAAACCCAGTAGGTATCTGAATGCATTTACTATCTCAAGTTTGAGCTACCCAATGAATGTCTTAATTAGAACTTTGATCGTAAACGATTTAGATACCCGTACGATTATGTGGCGGACACTGAAAAATGTATATTTTTAATTAACGGATCTAACAGATGTTCGATCCGTCAGTCGTCCAGCACTGTTGTGACGTCTCTTTTCCAAATAAAAATCTAAAACGTCACTGGTCAAGTGCATATCGGCGGCTTAATTATCAGAATGCGTAACTCTAAAAATATCGAAAAAGACTTTAAATTTAACTAGATGGCTAGTGGAGTATTTTGATACCTATCTATTGTATTACTTCGTATGTTCTACAAATATATAGCTAATTTGTTATGAGTAAAATAATTCCTGTGCATAGTAAAAACAAAGTTTTTACTTGCTCTTGCAAAGTAATGTAGAAATTGTTTTTTTTTTCATAAAGGATGTCTATGATTTGTTCAATATATGGAATCAAGTTGTCAAATTTCAAAAACAATTGGACTTCTACACACTACAGACATACGTAAATGCTTTTCTTTCGCTAGCCACTGTATCATGAATACTAAATTAAAACTATGATTCATGTTACGCAACACCTTTTATCGTCCCCTACTTTAATGCACTCTTATCTGTAATTTATTTTTGTTACAGAATTTAAGCAGTGATAACTATTTAGGCGAATTTTATATGTATATTATAACTTTATTTAAAGACGTTCATTGTACCATATTATTTTAGGTTTACAGTAGTAAACCTAAAATATGTGGTGTCCACTCTGCTACTAATTTAACAATTAAAACAGTGACGGTTAATAAAATGTGCCTATCTTGCGTCTATGTTAACAGAAATTTGAAGTCAAATTTAACGATTAACCGGAAGACATGTCACTGATCTTGCTAACCTTAAATACTTCGTAATCTGGAATTTTATCCACCTGGGAGACATGCATTATTTGTATTGTAAACATTTATTTGTAATAATCATAAATAAATAGCACGAACTGTTCTGATCATTTATTTGTTTTATTTACATATAATGTGAAAGTTTAAAATTATAACAGTTTTATGCTTAGTTTCATAATAGTTTTGCTCTATTCAAAATAAGATAAATTTTTTTTGTATCACCGCTTAAATACTTTCATGTAAATGTTTTACGAGAATACAAGGCCATATTCAATGAAAAAACACCCGTGGGGTCAGCTGTAGATGGCGAGGGATATGTTTCTATCTTAGGCGAGAACGCTTAATGATAAAATAGGGAACACCTATTCTCTTGTTCTTTGCTTAGCACTGAATGTGTTGCATCAAGTTCAGGTCTGTATTGGCAATGCACAGCTGAACTTCGAGTTCTTAATAAATCGGATGCTCAGATTATGAATATATTTAAATTTATCTCAAAAAAATTATTAATTTGACTATTGGTTTAGATTTTAAAATGGCGACCATGATACGCCTGGTTAACTGACAAATAACATCAAAATTTTGTAGTCAGAAAAAGAAAGCTAGTAGTGCTAAATCCAAGGTTACTGTTAGAATCCTTATACGTTCAAAACGAATACCTACATTAATGGACTATTTGCTTGTCTTGAAATAATATTACTGATGTTGGGGCACATGAGTAAATAAATAAACGTACGTTTATTTTTTACTCATGTGGTTGGGGTTCGCAATTTCACGTATTTAGCGCGAATTTTTACGATTAAAAGCAATTGCAATAACAAAACGAAAGATCTTTTATGATTATAGCATAGGGATTCCAACTATTAAATATCGAGTTTCATAATTTATTTCAATTAAGTCTTAACTTTTTAATTTAGTATCGCTTACTCCTAAAGTTAATAATAGTGTTCATTTTGAATAGAAAATTTACATGGACTTACATTTTTATGATTCTGTTTTTACACGCTATATATTCGCTTCACTTGTATGTTTGTTACCGACTCCTTTGGGGGCGATTTTGACCCACTTTAAACGGCCAGATTTCGTTCAAACTTTGTAGATATATCGAGGGCCGATGACAAAGCAATAATCTGTATAGTTTGTATCATTATCCTTACCAGGATCCTCAGGATTAATGAATTTTCGGTTCTCGTCCAATTACCGAAGTTAAGGAGCGTCGGGCGCGGTCAGTGCTTGGATGGGTGACCGCCTAAGAAAATCGCGTGACGGTGGATTTTTGTTCTTTTTTATTTTTTTTATATGTTTTATATTAACTTGACCTATATGTAATGGAATTTTTTGGAATTCGACTCGATTTTTACTTACTTTGAAAAATAAAATCCTGCCGAAACGCCATCTGGAACATAATTAATAACATTGCCAGAAGATGCCGGATGATGGCACTAAATTAATAAAAACATTTGCCGATTGGATATTGACAACAAATAAATTATATTATCACGCCTTTATTATAGTTTAAAAAAAACTAAAAACACAATTAAAATTAAGGATAGTGGGATTAAAAAAAAAATTTATTGTAAAAAAGTGTGGGGTGCTTGTTATTTTGAAAATATCTTATATAGCACCCCATGCTTTTTTACAATAAAATTCATTTTTTTGTTAATCGTACTATCCTTAATTTAAATTTATTGAAAATTATTTTTTACCTTTTAGTTAATTTTTTTATAAAAGCGTGTTTTTTTAGTTTTTATATTTCTTGTCCATTAATTTATTTGATATCAATATTTAAATTATTTATTTATGCTGCTGACTGATTAATGTGACCTAATAATTTAATTTGATTTACTTAATTTTTTAAAAACGTGAAATTTAGATAAAAAAACTTATCAATATTTTACCTTTAATGATAGGAGTATAGTTCGCAAGTGATGTGTAAGTGAGTGACTCCAGAAACCAATTTTGAAAATGATAATATACACTACAATCAGAAAAAAAGTGAGCTGTTACATGGCGCAAGGCAGGTGTGAAACGTCGAAATCATTTTGTACAGGTAATAAGCATAAACGGATACTTTACGACAGGAAATAAATATGGCAAAATAACATAATATTAGAAACTTTTTGAAGAAAAAGATGACCATTTATTTAATAAAACATTTACACATCAACTTACTTTTGACTTGACTCACATGATAGGGTGTGACGCGTCGCCACGCTGATGGTCGATCTAACCCGCCGCTATAAATGTCTCACATCATAAATAGGCGAAAGTTAAGAATGTCAAGACATATATGGTATTTCACAAAAATATAATAATAAACATGAGTACTAAAAATTAAATATATACTTAAATAGAAAAACTAGTTTTATCTCACAGATGCAATGACCGCCGTCCTCGGCCTCGTACTAGGTAATTGTACCAGTTTTTTGCGGTACCGATGGAGAGGTCATTGACACTTGCGCGCCGTATTATGTAAATTGCGATTTCTTTGGATAACTTTGTGATGCTGATTACTCAACATTTTTGTACTATGTGATACTAAACTAAAATACATGTTTCTCATAACTTTTACTAAAGATTCTTCTGTGTAAATTTGGACGGTGTTGTCAAAGTGACCCTGTATATATATTATTGACCACGCATAAATTTTTACAGAGTAGTCCGATTTTAAAAATTCTTTTAATTGGAAAGTGTATATCCCGAAGTTGGTCCCATATAAATTTGGGAAAAAAATTCCAACCTTAAGGGTACGAAAACAGAGAATTATTGATTGTTCACTCACTGATTATATCTATGACCACGCATAACTTTTGATAGAATTGATTTATATAAGCATGTAGTAATTAGTACAATATAGCCACAAAAAATTAAACAAATTAAACAGCCAAAAAACTGAAAAGCAAAAAATAATAAACCTTCCTTTTATTAACCTTAATAACTAAGTTCTTAAACTAATGTAAGTATTAATACAAATAAGGTTAATTAAATTTTTTGTCAAGAAGTTTTTTAAGTTATCATTTTAACAGAGAATATCAAAACCCATTTTTTGTAATGTTCCTGGTTAACTTAAACACATATTTGTCATGTTATCATTTTTCTAAAAGTAATCACTTAAAAAAACCACGCTATACATATAATTAGTTTTCAATTACATATTTAGAATATCAATGTAAAAATTATCAATTGTATGAGCATCACTTTTTTCCGTATCTCACATTTGTCATTGTCAATGTCAATCAATCAAGTCAAACTGTCATTTTTTGATTTCCATTCATTGTTGAGATTCGCTGACGAAGGTTACCTACTTTGTTTTCATTTTCTTGTTTTTAAATCTGTACTTTGTAGATCTCAAAGCGATTTTTGCTGGATTTGTTAATTCATGCTTCGTGAAATTAATTTGTAGTGCAATGCATATGTGTAAACCAGTGATAGTGTAACATAAGAAGCTATAAATAGTTTTTTTTGGACAGTTCTATTGTAATGATTGATACCTATTTGATTTTCTCGATTTAATTAAATATTTTCGAAGTGGCGGTTGCAATGGGGCAGAGTCCAAGTTCGATGAGGAGTAAAGGCGGTCGACAAAGATCGTTCAGGACGTTTGTTAGGCGAAGTAAACTGAATAAGTCAAATTTAAGTCATACTTTTAACTTGCCGCCTTCGGAGGAATATCCTGAACTGATGAACATCAATACTGCTACGGAAGAGCAGTTGATGACGTTGCCAGGGGTGTCCAGGCAATTAGCTCGAGAAATAGTCAGGTACCGTCAGATGATTGGCAGGTTTAAGAGAGTAGATGACCTTGCACTTGTTTCTGGTAGGTAACAATGTTAATAATATACTTTATTTATTCCAAAATTGTATACATTTATATCTTGTTACATTTTTAAGTAAAAAAAAACCAAACAGTTATTTTGTTTAATCTTTTATTATTAATTTACAAAAAACTTTGTGAATGGGCATTACATATGTATCATAACTATGCACAAATTCCTGTAAGATAAAAAAGTATTCTGGTTTTTCTTAGATTGGCTATTGTTGTTTTATGGTAGATATGATTTAATGTTATCAAGACTTTCAAGTGTATTGAAATTTATCAAAGGCCCCAAATCTAATCTGTGCTAGGCAATAAGTATTTCCTATAACAGCAACACATAAATATGTGAACTGCTAGAAAATCTATCAGTCTCCAATATATCTGTAATTTTGATAATATTTTTTTCTAAACTGAAATTTTATTTACATATATTCAACTAATTTTAAAATAAAAGCCATTCCATGTCTGCAAGTCATGAGTATACTCTTATATAAAAAATAGTTAAATTGTGATATATGATAATAATTATGATAAATTACGCTAAATAAATATTATATATAATACTAGTTGTGGATAAACTGCAGAAGTGTTCGCTTCGCTGGTATTGCCAAATTTTGAGGCAACCGATTACTTACACGGGCAAAAATGTCTACCTATGCCTCCTCCGCCGGACCCCAGCAGGAGTGCTAGATAAAAAGTGCTGACTTGACGTTGTAAAAGGTGATATGAGTGCCAATGGATTCACTAACATTAACACTAGGGAATAACCTGTTTTGCATTGACGCCTTTTAGTGAATATTCTTTTTTACAAAAATTACAGGAGAGTTGTTTATTTCATTATTCATATTTATCACATTCTGAGATATTTTTATTTATTAATTGAGTGCCCAATATTATAACAGGAAAATAAATGGAATAAATTTATTATACTGAAATACATTAAAATCATATTGCTAGCAGCTGGTATATGATTGATATATTTTAACAGGTATAGGAGCTGAGAAACTAGATCTATTAAGACCAGAAATATGTACGAGCAATAGAAAACAAATATCCCGTGCATCATCATGCACTCAGTCACTAGATAGTATCCGTCTGCCAATGGAAAGCAGACTTTGCTCTGTTAATTCTTCAAGTGTATTCCAATTGCAATGTGTTCCTGGTTTAAACCAGGAGATTGCTGCTAATATTGTAGATTATAGGAACAAGAAAGGCCCATTCAAGTCATTAGATGACTTAATAAAAGTACGAGGCATGGATATAGTTAGATTAAGTACAGTGAAACAGCATTTAAGTCTAGAGCTACGGAAATGTGAGAGTGTGCAGCATTTAACTAACGGACATGTAAATGGCTGGGCAGATGTTAATGATACACCAAATGGAGTTACAAGAACACCACATAGAAAGAGTTTGTTAATGCCCGGCAAGTTAACATTGCCCAATGGGTTCGCAACAGCACCGGTGAATGATATACTAGATTTGCTGTCTGCATATTCTCACCGACCTGTGGTTGAAGAAGTTTTTAAGTACGAAAGAGATGGTGTTAAATGCTGTAGATTAGCAACATGGAATATTCATCAGCTTAGTATTGATAAGATCACAAATCCTGGTGTCAGAGAAGTTATTTGTAGGACTATTTTAGAAAACAAGTAAGTAAAATATTTGTATAGTTATTTAAACAGCCCATAGCATCCCTGTGCTGGATTTGGACCTGACAGGGAACAGATAGTATACCTGCCACACTTGTCCGAGGTGGATTGATGAGTTACACACACCAATGATCTCAGTATGCAGGTTTTCCCACTATGATTTCCTTCACCATTGGCTTTATGCTATAATATGCACGTTAGGCTATGGCGGTGCATACCAACTTGGGATCCCTACCCCAAACCTCTTGAATGCCTCTAAGCTATCCAAGGTACTCATACTCTGTACGAGGAGTACAGTAGTGGTGTTACATACAGGTATAACTATTTACAATACATTAACCTTTTAATGAATTCTCACTTCTAAAAAATTATCCTTTCTGAAAACTTAAAATAAGTAAATGTTGTATTAAATATTCTGATACATAAATTATCATATTCATTAAATAAATTCATCCTAATGCAGTATACAAAAACAATACCTTAATTTCTTAACAATAAGTTAAAAATATGATTTGATTGACTTCTTTGACTTTTAACTTTGATACATGCCATGTTGCTAATAATAAAATTGTTTATCTTTACATACTCTCACCTGATTCAAAATCAGCTAGGTGGCTGAACATATAGTGTTATATTTTTATTAAGAAAGCTATTACTGTCTAATTAACCACAAAAGATAAATGGAATCTATTAAAAATACATCAAAGACAATCATTAAAATAAGATATCTATAAGATATACCCATATTTATATTTGATTTGATTATAGAAGTTTTTTTAAAAACAATAAACTATATTTGCAAATCGTACGAACATCCTCTGTGTGTAGATTGAACCCACAAACCTTCTGGTGTAATGGCTAATGTAGTCGGTACACTTACGTAGTTCAATTCTCATCCAGCATCTGGGTTTATATGTATTTACAAAAAAAATCATATATTGTAGTATATCAGTTGTCTAGTACCCATAACATAGTGCTATGCAACTTAGTTTGGGACTAGAAGGCGTTGTCTATATACTTATATTTATCTTTATTTATTTAAACAGACACCATATATATATGATATAAAAACCTACTGAATATAGCCTTACCTAATTTGTTTTATTTATCACCTATAGTGCACTAGTCGATCACACTGGGCGAATAACAGGCAAAAGTAAATTTAAAAAAATGAGAAAGGTTCTGTGGAATCCAAAAAATAAAAAATAAATCCACATCGAATGGTAGTAGTCCCATCCCGACACGTTGAGTGTTTTATTGTGATGGTTCATCAAAGGATTTTCCTTAGATAGATTACCTTTCCTTCATTTAATGTCATTATTGTATAAATGATGCGATCACGTTTTAGCAAGGTTAAGGGAGTTTGCTAGGCATATAATTATTGAAATAATTAGAATCATAATTACAGTAAAAATTACGAAGAACATGTAACTATGATCTACAAATAATTTACTTGAAGGAACAACGTCTCCTCTTCTGTTTTTTCACATTTTTTTAAATTGTTGAACAACAGCACACATGCTGATGGCCCACTTAATTATACTTAATAATAGTTACAGTCGTCTATGGATGTTTGCGACGCTAGAGATTCTAAACAGCGCTTTCAGAAGAATGGGACAATATTCCGCAAGATCTTTTAATTAATAACCCTAATAAAATCTATGCGGAACCGATTACAATCCGTAATAAGGGCACGTGGAGGTAATACGCCTTATTAAAACATAAATAAAACCTTGCATAAAGTTTGTGTCTATTGTTAAAACCAATTTTTTAATTAAACCAATTTTCCTTAAATTTCTGTTTTTTCTTCAAAAAAGTCATAAGGTCCTTTCCAGTACACAAACTTAAACTTAAGGATATGACCCTACGCTGTTTTAAAGTTCACGAACCAATCTAGAGGTTTCAATTTAAATCTGTATAAAAAGTTTGCATACTTGGTTAGAATATTTATTTCAAAGTCGTCTATTACTTTGATGCAGTTTATGAGTCCGTCAGTATATATAGGTGTCTCTTTTTACTGTTCCGTTTCATCGAGTTTCAGATCACAACATTACTGAAGAAGTTTTCACTTCAAAAAGTTTGTCATATGCACGCTACTCACTCACTACCAAAAATGTAGAAGAACATGCCAAGTGGAGAAGGAAAATCTGGAAAGTGGATCTAGGGAACCCACGTGGTTTTATTATCACATGCTACTTAAAGAGTGTATGTTGGCCTGGCACATTGGCAGTCTCTCTGGGAACAACATAATGATAACTTTTAACACATACTTTTTTATTTTGGGCTAAACATAATATCGTAATATCCGGTTTAACAGTGATTTTATTATCTATACTTCTATACTACTATTATAAAGAGGAAAGATTTGATTGTTTGTTTGTTTGTTTGTTTGTTTGTTTGTTTGCTTTGAATAGGCTCCGAAACTACTGACCCGATTTAAAAAATTCTTTCATTGTTGGGAAGCTACACTATCCCCGGGTGACATAGGCTATAATATATTTTCAAAAAAATTAGGGATCCTTACTAAAACTCCAATAATGTAACCCAAAGTGTAAAAAAATTACCTAAAATATTATTTAAATCGCGTGCGTTGCGAAAACTATTGATGATAGAATAAAATAATGTACTACAACTTTGCAGAACACATCATTATTTACAAAAAGTGTCGCGAGAGCATATGTCTAACTATTATAGTTATGCCACAATAAGTGTTTTTTTATTTTAAAAATTTAATTGAAATGCCGCCCCTAGAAAAGGCTCTTTATTTGGATTTTGGTATTAATCCTTATCAAAATAAATTACTTCATATTCAAAACGGCTTCACTACCTTCATATAACTTTTTGATTTATTCAATTCGGATATTCCATTCGAAAGATATCACGAGTTTAAAAATGTAAGTATTAGAAAATGTTGCGTGGTAGCCGCTCACCCTGTTCGGCTAGCTAGACAGCACCTTATGCAATGTAGGCGTGCATCACTGGGGTTTTTACAAAAATTAGAATACTTATTAAAAAATAACGAAAAATAAATAAAAAGTAATAACAAAAAAATAATTAAAATAAAAGCTCATAGAAATAATAATATTAAAATTTTCTTTATAATTTTATTTTTTTAGTAACCTGACGCAAATAGAAGGGTTTGCCCTCAGGGGCGCTCCTCTGTCCGAGGAGTGCACGGGTGTGCGTACCCGAGGTGCCCGAGCATCCGTCGCTTCACTCCCCTCTCCGTTCGAGGCGACAGAGTCCTCCTACCTTTCTTTCCGTCTACCTCTTACACCCTTTCCAACTTAGCTCTCTGTTCGTGGCGTGGTCCCCGGTGGGATGGTTGCGAATACTGATTGGGGTCCCGGTTTCTACCCTGGGACCTGATTTGGTAGTCGAAACCATTCCTATTTCGACTGCGCCTGCACAGAGAGTGTTCCCGGGGCGGGAATTGCATCCTCGCTGTCGGTTGGTCTTGCTGGGCCGGCTACGACGTCAGGCGACTCTGCTTTTTCTGGAGTGTCGTCTGGTAGTCGTACCCACGCCTGACTAGCACGCGACGGGGATGTGAGTCCCGTCCGGAATTGGCCGCGGACCTGTCGCTCCCGGCCCTGGTTCTGTCCATGGTCGGGTTGTCCTAGAGTTGTTACAAGAGAGCGCCGGGGGGACGAAACCCTGACCCCTTGGCGCCAGCACTTTAGAAGGGGCCCGCTTTAAGACAAAGCGTGGGCCGGCGCCGGCCCGGGCCACGAGATCAGCAGGCCATATATCCGTGGGCCCGGGCGTAGGCGATAGGAGAACAGCGGGGTTTTTAGTGGGTAGTCGGATGGTCGAACATCTTTTCCGGAGTCCCTTATATCCCTCGATCCCCCCGGGCCGGGGGAACCCGTCAAGTGAGGTTTTTCCCCGAGACCGAAAAAAATAGAAGGGTTTAATTTTTTATTTTTTGTTAAATACCCGTGCGAAGCTGGGACGGGCTGCTAGTCATGATGATAAAGCCAATTATGCATTGACTGATGCTAAATTTTATTTCAGTTTCCATTACATATTGATCATTATCAATATGTAATGATCAACATTATCGAAATAAAAAAAATATTTGTCATACCCTCAAATCAAGTTATATATTATATTTAAATATCAATAAGGATAAATCGCTCCCTTAGTAATATATGGGCACAACTCGAAATTTTGAGATTTTGACTTTTTGCGTTATATGTTATCAACTGTTCTACCACTTGGCTTTCACAAAAACAGAAAAAACCTAATTTTTTAATGAATACTGTAATTGTGGCCCTTTCACACCACCCTCTCGCGCGCCCGCCTCTTCAGGACCTAGAGAGGCTCAACTAGTAAGGCGCCAGTATGTATTTGAATCAATTTTTTTTGTAATGTTTCAGCTGTTAATACTGTAGTACGTTTACCATAGTCTACATAAAAAAAAATTCAGGGCTATAGCACTTTAAATTACGATATTGAACGAATTATAGAGTAAGAATATCGCGAATCTTTAATGGCGTTTTCCCAAAAGTTTGTGTTTTTGAAATAGGCCTTTACATTACTAAGGAAGCGAAATCATCATTTCAAAGCATTTATTGCCATTTGAAGGAAGGAAAAAAAAATAGAAAAATATTTATTTATGGCATATAAGTTTAAAAGTAATGTATACTATCGAAATTTGCAGTCTACTTGATATGCTAAAACTGATTTGGATCATTTGTATTTGAGATATATCTCTGGAGTTTACCAAACATATGAACAAACAAAATAGATGTAACCAAAATAGGTTTTTAAAGAGGGATATTAGATATATTACTTTTTGACCACTGTACCCCAAAATCTGTTTAACATTGTGCACCGGGTGGCGTGAGGCGGCAGTTAGATGAGTTTAACCGCGTCATCACGTTCCGCGATCCCAAGGATCAACCCAAACGAATGATAACAGGATGGTTTTAGCACGTATTAGTCAAGAAACGGTGGCCTATGTCTATGGCCTAGTCATGGGACTACTACTATCCCATTGTATTTCCCAATATGAAGATTTGAAAAGGATTACCATCTGTTTTTTTCATATATTATTCACATTATGTAAACTTTATTTACGACTAGCAGCCCGTCCCAGCTTCGCATGGGTATTTAACAAAAAATTAAATCCTTCTATTTTTTTTCGGTCTCGGGGAAAAACCTCTCTTGACGGGTTCCCCCGGCCCGGGGGACCGAGGGATATAAGGGACTCCGGAAAAGATGTTCGACCATCCGACTACCCACTAAAAAACCCCGCTGTTCTCCTATCGCCTACGCCCGGGCCCACGGATATATGGCCTGCCGATCTCGTGGCCCGGGCCGGCGCCGGCCCACGCTTTGTCTTAAAGCGGGCCCCTTCTAAAGTGCTGGCGCCAGGGGTCAGGCTTTCGTCCCCCCGGCGCTCTCTTGTAACAACTCTATGAGTTGAGGGGGGCTGCGGAACAGCACGCGGCCTTTTCCCTCACGGCAATAGTGCGGGCGGCGGATCCTCCCCCGAGGGGCCACCCGCGGCCGCTTTCTACGGCGGCCGGAGATCGTTGCCCGCCCTCCGGCGCCGACGACGCGGCCTACGTTGGCGGGAGGGGAGTGCGGTGGCGGACTCCCGCTCCCGTTCCGCCGCCTCCCTTGCAGACACTACTGCCTCGCAAAAGGAGGCGACGGCCGTCCATCCAGGATCGCCCCCGACCATGGACAGAACCAGGGCCGGGAGCGACAGGCCCGCGGCCAATTCCGGACGGGACTCGCATCCCCGTTGCGTGCTAGTCAGGCGTGTGTACGACCACCAGACGACACTCCAGAAAAAGCAGAGTCGCTTGACGTCGTAGCCGGCCCAGCAAGACAAACCAACAGCGAGGATGCAATTCCCGCCCCGGGAACACTCTCTGTGCAAGCGCAGTCGAAATGGGCATGGTTTTGACTACCAAATCAGGTCCCATGGTAGAACCCGGGACACCAATCAGTATTCGCAACCATCCCATCGGGGACCATGCCACGAACAGAGAGCTAAGTTGGAAAGGATGTAAGAGGTAGACGGAAAGAAAGGTAGGACTCTGTCGCCTCGAACGGAGAGGGGAGTGAAGCGACGGATGCTCGGGCACCTCGGGTACGCACACCCGTGCACTCCTCGGACAGAGGAGCGCCCCTGGGGGCAAACCCTTCTATTTGCGTCAGGTTACTAAAATAATAAAATTATAAAGAAAGTTTGAATATTATTATTTCTATGAGCTTTTATTTTAATGATTTTTTTTGCTATTACTTTTTATTTATTTTCGTTATTTTTTAATAAGTATTCTAATTTTTGTAAAAACCCCAGTGACGCACGCCTACATTGCATAAGGTGCTGCCTAGCTAGCCGAACAGGGTGAGCGGCTACCACGCAACATTTTTCTAATACTTACATTTTTAAACTCGTGATATCTTTCGAATGGAATATCCGAATTGAATAATTCAAAAAGTTATATAAAGGTATTGAAACAGTTTTGAATATGAAGTAATTTATTTTGATAAGGATTAATACCAAGATCCAAATAAAGAGCCTTTTCTAGGGGCGGCATTTCAATTAAATTTTTAAAATAAAAGAACACTTATTGTGGCATAACTATAATAGTTAGACATATGCTGTCGCGACACTTTTTGTAAATAATGATGTGTTCTGCAAAGTTGTAGTACATTATTTTATTCTATCATCAATAGTTTTCGCAACGCACGCGATTTAAATAATATTTTAGGTAATTTTTTTACACTTTGGGTTACATTATTGGAGTTTTAGTAAGGATCCCTAATTTTTTTGAAAATATAATATAGCCTATGTCACCCGGGGATAGTGTAGCTTCCCAACAATGAAAGAATTTTTTAAATCGGGTCAGTAGTTTCGGAGCCTATTCAAAGCAAACAAACAAACAAACAAACAAACAAACAAACAATCAAATCTTTCCTCTTTATAATAGTAGTATAGATGCCTGTCATGCACCGTGCAATAGATGAATGAGATAGCTCGAGAGTAGTGGGCTGTACGAGAGGGAGAGGAGCGGTGGTTACAGATATACTATACCTTGTAGTGGGCAAAAATATTGTACTGACCTTGATTTTACCCCTTCCCGGGTCGGTTCGGGTCCGCTTGCAGAGGAACTATTGCACGACACCAGTTAAATGTCACAAACGGGACACTGAACACACAATGTTATGGTACGGCTAATGAGAGTTGTGCACGGCGCAGAGTGGCCTTCAGGTGGGTCGAACGTCGACCGTCCCGCACGCAAAACTACCGTCGCGTCATCCCACGCTCGCTTTCACCATTCACCTCACCGAGAATGAGGGTAGATAACAAAATCAGGAGGCAAGATCTCAACTACCCTTTATGCAAGGATCGAACACTTTATCCCCTAAGATTTTGACACGTAGACATTTCTTTAACAGGTTAACATTGATAGCAATGCAAGATGTCTTATGTGAAGCAGCCATTAAGTTTATATGTGACGAGTTGAACTCGCCGACGCTGAGAAGAGTCCGAGAGTGGAGGAGCAACAGCCATCGGTGGGAATACTGCACTTCGGGACCAAACGACTGGTGAGTTACAAATTTATCTTCAAACTAGATAAATTATGAATGTGATTTTTTTGTGTATCGGAAGGTAAATGGGGTCCCATCAATGTTTTTTTTTTTGTGAGCTGGAGGGCCGACTACCATCAGATTGTAACCTGTACCACACGACGCCCGGCCGGAACGAAAAGAAAAGAAATACTTTATTTGAAGAAATAGCGACGCACTTACATTGCTTACATATTTATAAATAGTATTAGGAACTTCTAAATTTGTACGCCGCATTTTCAGCAAACAAGGCTTGCACTCAGTTTTTTCAGTGCAAACCTTTCCCTTATTCTGTATCAAAAACGACCCGAATAAATTTATTAACTAAAATTATAACTATATAATTAATAAAATATAATAATATACATAAGTGAATAATAAAGATTTCATAAACTTTATACTTAAAATACTTATGTATTGTAAACTACTAATACTTGTCTAATAAAGTTAGGAAGGATATAGTTTAACGTGCACTACCGACACGAGCCGGATAGCTGGTCTCTCCTGTGTGTCAACCGGAATCTGTGTGTCTTATTACCCTGGCTGCCTTTTGACTCTCAGTCAGAAGGGCAGGCTGAACACTCGACTCGTGGTCTTGTGGTTCTCCTTCCCGACAGACCGGGAAGGTCATAAACAAAGTACGAGGCACTGACTTTCACGCAAAGTTTTCTCTTTGACATCATGTCTATCATCCCTTCAGTAAAAAAAAACAATATGAAATATATTCCACTCACATATTGCTGTAGAATAATAGACAGGCTGATGGGTATTATTAGTAAGTTGTTACCGTCGCTTATGGATACTTGCGACGTCACCGCTAACACGCTGCCCTCCCCGCGTAGAGTAGTAGTAACTGGAACCTAGCTCCTGCTCAACCTCACTTATATCTAGAGACGATTATATTTAGAGAAAAACAGTTTTTTTTTATTGCTGCAGGACA
Source organism: Malacosoma neustria (assembly GCA_963693495.1). NCBI lineage: Eukaryota > Metazoa > Arthropoda > Insecta > Lepidoptera > Lasiocampidae > Malacosoma > Malacosoma neustria. The sequence goes on along the minus strand of OY856375.1, from coordinate 20,895,870 downwards.
GCAGATAGGCTGACGACCCACTTAGAATACTCAGTTACCGTCGCCTATTTGCAATGCCCAATGCCATCGCGAACACGCTGCTGTCTTCTAAAGGTACAGGAACTTGGGTCACTAATGCCGGAACGGAAGTTATTATGACGGCATACTTAAGACCAAAGGTGGTCGCCATCCAGACGGGTTTGGGGCCCTACCACGTGGAGAGGGTGGATTGTTTTGTCGCCTTTACGACAGGAGGACCCAGGCTGCAGAGGTCAGTATTCTTTTTCTGCCCCTGCACGGATAAAAATATAATCTATACAAATAAATAAAATTGGAGTGTCTGTTTATAATATTAAAATAACCGTTTTTTACTAAGTGCATTTGGACGTATACATGGTACATATACCAAAACAACATTTATTACAATTTTTGCCTGTCTGTCTGTCTGTTTTTTCCGGCTAATCTCTGAAATTGCTGCACCGATTTTGACGGGACTTTGCTGACTGAGCTTATGTAACAAGGAGTAACTTAGGCTACTTTTATTTTAGAAAAAATAAATAGGATCTCACGAATTTTTTTTTCTGTTATTCGACAAGCGAAGCGGGCGGCAACGCCTAGTATTATTTATATATATTTCGAAGGACAACATGGAGACTATTAATTTATTAATTGTGTTTCTTTAATGATGTGTGTGATAAAATGCTCGAAAGGTCAAGTTTTAATAACTACCTAACTTGAAATTGGCATTTTGAACATAACTACGATATTTTTATAACTTCTAGGGTCTTAAATTTATCGCTTAGTAAGATCACGATGATGCATTCCAGTCTAGCAAACACCGATAAGGGGATTTATTTTTGTGTGATTATTTTATGGCACGTGTTTTCGTGAGAGTATTTCTGCAACAATAGAAAGATAAAATTTATTGTTCCATTGATAATATTACTTATGTAATTATTTGAATTAATGTAAGAATCGATTGGAAATGATACTTTCTTTGTAAAAGTGTAATAACCTCGTTTGTGTTTCTTAGAAATATTCGATTTAATCCCGATAATATTCAAAACTCCCGCTTCGGTGTCCAGAGTCCAGTTTTCTGACATATTCTATTCAATTTCGCCCAGTCTTCGGCATCCTAGTGATAAAAAATTAATATTCTATTAATTTTTATGGATTTGAGTAGTGTGTTGAGTTGCTTCATTGTTGCTTCGTCTTCTACGAGTATAAGTTATGAGAGAACCGATTTTAATGTAAATTCTTCGTCAGCTTTGTGACTTATACTGCATATTGCATTAATATGAACCCGGACCATTCCAATAGTAATTATTATTCTAGAAGTACACTTTTCACTACACATTTTATTCTGTATCACTATTCCTAAAGGTAACTCCCATCATCTCAACATCTATACCTTTTTATCTTTGTTCTACCCCTCCTTCTACTCTCCTTCCTGCATCAATTCACTCTAGCATTATCCTTGTTCTTCGCAAAGGGCGTTACATGGCCATATCACGCTAGTCTTTTACATACCAAATCATTATGAAAATAAATTCCTCTACCATAGCAACAGCCTTGCATTACTACCGATGCATTAAAAGGTGTACCGGAAGTAATTTAGCATACAGATCACGGTTCACGTATAAACAGACAGTAACGGTAATACGGAAGTGAACGAAATCAAGATTGCGACTTCGCATGCCATTTGTGGAATCGTATACTCGAACTCGTCTAAGCCTCCAAGGATTACGCCCGGCCGGAGTTGGGCTCAAAATCAGTAGGGGAACAGTGGGGTGATTTTAGCGGGTATACCAGTAAAGTACGTCCTCGTGTCAACTGCGCACAGACACCTTGCAAGGTGATCCCTTAATACCCCGCCGCGAGCCCTCAACCGGTGGGATGTGCTTCTTCAATCTCTCTTCTTTCTACTCAAGTTGCTTCCAAAGATCCATTGAAACCGCAATCCATTGTTGAGTGGTGGTGTAACAAGGTTAAAGTAGTGTCTCCCTTCACGTCTGTAGTGCGTTTCCTTTCGTGACACGTCCTTTTTTGACCTTAGAGATTTAATATTAAATTTGTCTAATTTAGTTTTTAGAGAGATCCTTTGAAATTTAAAAACTTAATCGGAATAAATGAGTAGTAGTATTTTAGATGTGTACAACGACGTATATGCCAAACAAAAGAATGAAATTAAAAATAAAGAACCGTATGCAGTCGTAAACCTCAATCTTGCATCATAAAGGTGTGCATAAATCTCATTTTGATTCTCTTTGATCTCTGTGCACAGATAACTTTACGTTATCGTAAGAAACTCAGTCTAGACTGCTATATAAATATTTAGTTAATTTTATTTATGTTTTACCAGCGATTGTAAAATGTATTTGTTTTTTGTGTTAATGAACTTGTATGCATTTTCTTTTGTTTCTTCAACAGCATACAAATGCTTTATGTATAATAATATATACCAGTGATTTCCAAAGTGTGCGCCGCGGCTCCCTGGGGGCCGCGGTGCCGTTATAAGGGCGCCGCAATATTCATTTAAACAATTCACAACAACAAAATTGCTTTTGAATTTAAAATTAGTGTTTAATTTATTTTTCAACTAAACTAACCACATGGCGGTTGTCCAGTCTCAATATGGATATTACAGAAACAGGTGAAATTTGATATTTTATATTTGATCCCGAGGAAAATAGTAAGTATCTGTTTCTATTTTTCGCTGTTAAATGGGTAATCGCTTTTAAAAAGGAAAGTTTCTCAATTTTTCAAGACTAAAAATTTTTGGAAAAAAAATTCTGATGTATTAAGGGCACCGCGAATAAAATCCGAATATTTAGGGAGCCTAAAACCGAAAAACATTGGGAACCTCTGATATATACTATATAAAATGTATTTATCATTATTATTTATTAGTAAATTATGTTTATTTTAAGATTTATTGAAGATCGGAGTTCCTAATTCATATGATATAGGTGATATGAATTTGTACGTTAGCAGGACTGGTGTGTTTTCCGTTAAAAGGAAAACGGAACACGCCGGCGCGTCACGCACACAACACAGTGGAAGAGACAAGACAGTGACAAATAGCATGTGAGGGTAATTAAGCATGTGAGGGCTTTGTAAGTTTTCCGAGAAGGTTTGCCCCTGAAATTCATTGTTATTATTATAAACTAGCTGTGCCCGCGACTCCGTCCGCGTGGAATAGTGACTTTGGGCAGCATTTTTTGGATATATCTTATGGTTTATTTTTAACTATAAACCCTAAAATATAAAAAAAAACTAAACATTCAAACAGTCAGTGTTATCGAATGCAACTGTTACGCTATGCGCCTCCGGAGTACGTGCGTTCGAACCTACAATGTTCAGCCTAAGCTAATCCCTATTTCATATGATTGATTATATAAGTCTGAGGTCAACTTAAAATGGATTTTAAAATTTTCGAAACTGATCATTTTTAAGTAAAACAATTTTTTTTTCTAAAATAAAAGTATCCTAAGTTACTCCTTGTTACATCAGCTATCTGCCAGTGAAAGTCCCGTCAAAATCGGTGCAGCCATTTCAGAGATTAGGCGGAACAGATAGACAAAAATTGTAAAAAATGTTTTGGTATATGTACCGTGTATACGTCCGAATGCACTTATTAAAAAGCGGTTATTTTAATATTACAAACAGACACTCCAATTTTATTTATTTGTATAGATTTGTATATAGATAAATATTTGTTATGTTTAAATTTCTGTTTTGAGTAATCATAATGTCCCGTAACCGGGTTTCATGCTCCCCATGAGACTTGGGATGTAAATTGAGGATCGTCTTATTACATACCACTTGTTTCGGTGTGCCGGGTTTCCACATGATTTTGGCGGCAAGTGTTGGGAAATTATGTTACGCACATTTGGCGAAACGAACCCGGGACCTCTGGGTTGTGACTCAAAAGCGATCACTTGACTACCATCTGAACTGCTGTAATTTACGCATTATATTGTTTTTAGCAAACCAATTTTGTCTTATAGTTCGTTTGTTACAACACTAAGCCCGATGTATTATAAAAAACACTTTATTGTATTTTAATGGTAGATATTTTTAAACAAATATGTACATGAATGACTTTACGTAAAACGAGATGACCTTCAACATTCGCCATTAGCGCGACAAACATCGTCATAATGAGAAGTAATGTGAAATTACCAAACGATGGCTTTATTTAAATCTAAATGTAACTAAACTGAGAGTAATTGTAAAAAACAATCTTAATGAAATATAATTTTGTGCTGTAGTGTTTGTTCATCATCATCATCATCATCCTAGCGTTAGTCCCGGTTGCCACCCAAACTTTCGTTTCGGTGCCCGGGGTCCGCTTTCCGACTTTTTCTACTCCACGTCGCGCGATCTTCAGCATCCCTGGTAGTGGCCCATTGGCACGCATATCACCCTTTACGACGTCAAGCCAGCACTTTTTGGGTCTACCCCTCCTGCTGGGGCCCGGCGGAGGCGGCATGGCTAGACATTTGTTTCCCACGTAAGCATCCGGTTGCCGTAAAACATGGCCATACCAACGGAGCCGACACTCCTGCAATTTATCTGCAATGTCACGGACATGAAGACTACCGCGAATGCGGGAGTTCCTAACGCGGTCCTTCCGCGTCACTCCACACATCCACCGCAGCATATTCACCTCCGTGACACGCAGTTCTTGCTTGTGTCGCTCTAACACCGGCCACGCTTCACAGCCGTATAAAAGGACAGGCCTAATGATGGTCTTATAGACCTGTCCCTTCAACTTTGCTGTAGTGTTTGTTATTCATTAAAAATCGGTCAAGTATTTGTCAGACACAGAACATATTGAAGAGACTTACCTACAGATTGCTTGATGTTAAAGACCCAAAAAAGCAGAACACGAATGGTGCCATCCTTTTAAACTTTTGTGTTGACTTACAATTTACACGGAAAGTGGGCTATTTTTGATTTGACACAACACTATTAAATTTTATTTAATCTCTGATTTTATATTTTGTTTTATAAATAAATGCATATTATATTACTAGACATCTGAAATCAAGACGGGAGTATAATCCGTGACTCCTGCTGAACCCGCAACAGTTGCGTTAAGGAGGTCTTTGTTAATATTTTTTTATTGCAGTGGACAGCAGACAGGTGAATGGTCCGCTTAGTATGCAATCACCGTCGCCTATGAAAGTTTGCGACGCCCTGGCACCGATAACACACTCTGTCTGCGTTGAGGAACTTTATTACTATATATACCTGGGTCACATGGAACACAACAAAAGGTTATGGCGACATATTTATAAAACGGGTGGGTGCTTTGTTCATTGTTGTGTTGCCTTTTCTTTTACGACAGGCTGCCCCCGGCCACAATTTCCGTTTCCTACTTCGCCGCTGCACGGAGGAATTTGGTTTAAGTAGCTGCTGGATCATCTAGAATGATTGTTAGTTTTTTCTGGTAAAGACCATGGAAGTTATTCGTATACATAGGTACATGACGTAACGGCTAACGCATGTCGTTAAATCGTCGTAACAGCACGGGTTCGACTCTCGTCTCGCGTCTGGATGTTTATTTATACTATTTATTTATTTACAAAAAAAGCAATTACGTAATATATTAGTTGTCTAATACCCATAACACAAGCTACTTACTTTGTGACTAGATGGCGTTGTTTGTACCAATATATTTATTTATTTAAAAATGGCCTTTAGAGCATATCATCATTATCAAATACACAGCAGCCGTTCACTATAAACATGAACCGTGTCATTGTAGATATGACTAAACGATGTCAAAGGGCGGGTTTATTAATATTAAATTGTAATTAATTGTTAGTATCACTACAAAATAATGTTTTCGTAAACATGACCTCTTGATCAATTAAAACTAGTTTCAACTAGTTTTTAAAATATCAAAAAAATAGCGTACATTTCACGATATCTCTGGAACCATAAGGCGTAGAGACTTGAAATTTGGTAGGAATATTCCTTTCGCCGAGTACAGGTCAGTTAAGAACGGATTTTACGAAATTCCACTTACAAGGGGTGTTGTGCGGGGGGTGGGGATAAGAGATTTCCACCTATCTCTGGAACCATAAAGTGTAATATAATAATAGTGTAGAGACTTGTAATTTGGTAGGAATATTCCTTTCGCCGAGTAGTTAGATACTGGTTTGACAACGACGATATACTGATCCTAATGAAAAATCCTAACCGCAGAAGGAACAGATAGTGTAGGTTACACCTGATCTCAGTGTGCATATTTCCTCGTGATGTTTTCTTCAACGCTGGTATGTGGCAATCAAGGTTGTGACAAACTCAGCGGTGCATGCTAGAATGGTAATCGACCTCGTGACCTCTAGATTAGTCAAGGCTCATTCAACTTGGCCATCACATATCATATAGTAATCTTCTCCTCAGGAGCGGAGTAAAGATACTGATCTCTGCGACTGGGTTCGGCCTATTGGAAAGGCGACAAAACAACGCTAGGGCCGTCTGGATGGCAACCATCCCTGGTTTTGAAATGTGCCTCCATAATAACCCTGTGTTGTGTACCGGTATAACTGATCCAGGTTCTGGTTCCCCCTATGTGGATGGTAGCGTGTTAGCAGTGCTTCTGACGTCGTAAATATCCATAAGTGACGGTAACTGCTCAGTATGCTCACTGCTCAGCCTGTCTGTTGTTCTACAGAGAGAAAGAATACTAACCTCTGCGGCCGGGGTCGGCCTGTCGTAAAAGGCGACAAAACAACTCACCCTAGCTACGTGGTAGGGCTCCAAGACCGTCTGGATGGCGACCACCTTTGGTCTTAAGTCTGCCGCCATAATAACTTTGTGTTGTGTTCCGGCATTAGGGACCCAAGTTCCTGTACCCCTATGGGATAGCAGTGTGTTCGCGATGCCACTAGCATTGCTAACACCCATAGGCGACGGTAACTGCTAAATTCTAAGCCGGCCGTCAGCCTGTCTGCTGTCCTACAGCAATAAAAAAAATAGCATGTGGTCCAGCTCGAATAAGACCATCGCACTACTCTCCAAGGAAGTAGAAGACGCCTAATAGATTCCTCCTTTTGCTACTTCGTAGATAGCTAAGATCGACACCTTCATCAGCGTTTGTTAAAATTTCTTCATCTTTTGTTTCAGTCAGCAATTGGGTTTCATCTTCGATTCTTTCAACAAGGGCATAACGGTGGAGGACATTGACCTGGACCAGGTTTGTCTGCTTACAGAGGCCCCCGAAGTGAGGAGGCTGGTGGACGAACTGACGCGGTTTAAAAGCGATCGGTTTATATCCTCAGCTCAAGGTTAGTGATATATCCTCAACGTATTACGTCTAATTTGAATTACGAGTAATTTTAGTGTTTTTGCGACTTTTATATTTTACTAGCAACTGTCCTTGACTATTTTTTTGGTTCCGGGGAAAAACCCTATTTTGAAAAGTTCCCCCGGCCCGAGGGGACCGAGGGATATGTGGGACTCCGGATAAGATGGTCGGCCTCCGACTACGCACTAGAAAACCCCGCTGTTTTTCTATCGACTACGCCCGGGCCCACGGATATGTGGCCTGCCGATCTCGTGGGCTTGAGGCCCTACCGCTACGCAGCTAGAGTTGTTTTGTCACCTTTTTCGACAGGCTGACCCCGGCGGCAGGGGTTAGTAGTCTTTCTCCGCGCCTGCATGGAGAAAAACTACATAATACTCAAAATACAGTTTATTCGATTTACACTGTACTATATGTATTTTAACTTCGAATTCGATGGCATATTATTAGAATGTTTCATGATATTCGGTTGAAAAGACATAATAATAATATTCGTGATATAGAAGTGATATAGATGGAATATAAATATGAGATTTTAATTAAATTTTGTACACGATTGACGTTGGACACTCTAACTATGAGGAGAAAATAGAATGTCCTTGACCTATTAATAGCATGAGAAGCACTATCTGCGAACATTACCCAGTTAATCTTTTTTTATTATAAACTATCTTATCTTATTATACTTTTTTACAACCACAATAATGTTAGCTAGTTATTTCAATGTCGGCCATTGGGGTTGTTGTACTTTGTTTTTTTTTTTTATATCAGCGGTGTTTAAGCGTTTGATACCGATTCAAGGAGTCAACAGTCAAGAAAGAGACAAAACAAAGAAAATGTAGAAAAACTTAGTGGTTACATTAAAAAAGTGATTTTAAACTAATAGTATGTTTATCTACTATTATTATACAGAAGATAAACCTAAAAATCGTAGGACTTCCTACTTCTTTTGAAGATAATAGAAAAAAAATCGTAATTTTGAAAGCCATGAGATTTTGACTTATATAGTTACAAATTGTGTGTATTAGATGAGTTTTCCCTATCACTAATTGCGGGACTCAGCGGTAGTATAAAAACAACCCGTAATCAATTCCACACAATACACGAAATGCGCGTAGAATAGATGTGGTGCGGGGGAGTTTTTTTCGCCGTTTCTTCCCCCCAGCCATACACATTTCAAAACGGTAGTAGTTTCAAATAGGAGCGGCTTCACCGGTGAAGTCGACATGACCCCAATAAAAAGTTGTCATTCGTGGCTATTCTCGCTTGTTTCCCATCCAGCGGTCGAGCCGGGACGGACGCACCTCAGGTCGGAATGCCTTTTTCGCCCAGAGTCGCTGTTACGTCATCTGAGAGCACAACAGCCTTATCCTAACAAAAAAAATTTGGTCATAATTGAATTGCCTGTCGATAAACGCACATCACCATATCAGCCGAATTCGAAAATTCACGGAATTTTTAACACCGCGCCGTGATAAAGTACCTCGTAGAAAAAGGAAATACGCCGAAATACATTTGTAAAGAAATATCATCGGTTTTTCAAGAATCTGCGCCTTCATATACAACAGTGAAAAAATGAGCCCGCTTATTTCAACCAGGACGAACTGTGAAGATGATACCCGCTCGGGCCGCTATGTCATGGTGACCGAAGAAAATGTTCAAAAAGTATAAAAATTAGTACTGGCCGACAGAAGGATTAAATTGTGGCAGATAGCTGAATAACTTCAGATTAGTAGTTGGAGAAATCTTACATCAAAATTTATATATAAAAAAAAAATTGCGCGCGCTGAGTATCGAGAATGCTCACACCACTCGACAAGCATCGACGACGCGACAGCTGCAAGGATTTTTTGATAGCTGACAATAAAATTGACGAGATTTGTCATTGGATCGTCACCGTGAATGAAACATGGAGGTGCCAGTATGATCCAGAGTCCAAGCAAGAGTCGATGCAATGGATTAAAAAAGGAGAAAGGCCACCGAAGAAATTCAATGTGAAAAAAAGCTAATGGCGACTATCTTCTGGGATAGCGAGAGAATTTTGTTAATAAATTACCTACCGTAAGGAACTACAATGAACGTCGTTTTTGCAAGACAACGTGACCGTTCATACCGCGCGTTTTACGAGGCAGACGGTGATAGATACGGGATCGACCACCCACCGTGCAGTTCAAATCTGGCACCTAGCGATTTTTGTCTTCCTTTGTTTTCCAAATTGAAATACGATTTACGGTGCTGGAGATTTCGGATGACAATGAAATGAAAGCTGCCGTAGATCGTCATTCGGAGGACAAAGACAAAGAATATTTTTGAGTGGTTTAAAGGCATTGTATACCAGATGTGAGGAGTGTATTTCACTTGAGGGAGACTATATTGAAAAATAAAAATATACAACTCAATTTCTATTTCATTGAGTACCTTATGCCGCGAACATATCAGCCGCGCCTCGTACACATTATATTACATTATATCTAGTACGTATAGTATTGACCGGGATCACACAGTCAAACAAATTCATTATAATTATAATATCATCATCATCATCATCCTAGCGTTAGTCCCGGTTGTCACCCAAACTTTCGCTTCGGTGCCCGGGGTCCGCTTTCCGACTTTTTTTACTCCACTTCGCACGGTCTTCAGCATCCCTTGTAGTGAGCCCATTGGCACGCATATCACCCTTTACGACGTCAAGCCAGCACTTTTTGGATCTACCCCTCCTGCCGGGGCCCGGCCGAGGCGGCATGGCCAGACATTTGTTTCCCACGTAGGCCACGGTTGCCGTAAAACATGGCCATGTATTATAATTATAATATAGCAACTACAAAGTTGGAATGTAGCTCTTAATTTGATTAAATATAGAAATTAAGACGCATAAGAGAAAAGTACAATAAAATTCCTCAAATATTATGATCAATGATAAACATTCGCGCACGAAAAGACGAAAGAAAACGCGATATCGCTGTATAATACGGACGTAACATTACGTGCACATAACCTCGCGTGAACGGAATAATGGATGTGAATTATAAATCGTATTGATTTTGTTCATGATGTTAAAACAAATATGGATTCGTTGTTGTGAACTTTAGATATGCGGCATGCGCTGCTGGGGCTAAAGGCCCTTTTTATTTATTAAATGTCGAATGAAGTGACGGTACGCGGTACATACCTTCGTTATGTAGTAAAATAAGCACGTAACACGTCCCCTTCCCCGTAAAATAAACTGCTTGCCCGACAAGGGATCACATGACTCGATACTCGAGGCGTGTAGTTGCAAAAGCCGCTAATACGTTTTTGTTGATAAAAACACTTAATCTATCTAAATATGTGCAGCTATCAACTTTTCATCGTTCAAATGCCTCTTTAACTATACTATATATTAAACGTTTTATTTTGTCTATTGAATCAAATCCCACATAATCAGCACGAGTTTAGTTCAATTTCCGATTTTCCAAAAATATTGTTATAGCGGATTTTGCAACTATGCGCCTCAAATCTTTTTGAAAAATATTTAAGATAATTGTAGAATTCTTTCGAAAATATCCTAAATAGTTAAGTATTATATCGCATAATTTATAGTATTGTGTTATTACCAATCTAACTAACCCTAACAGTATAGGGAATTATAAAAAAAAATCACGACATGGGTGAAGGCGCAAATTGTCTTTTACGGTCGTGTTTTATTTGTATGATATTAATAAATGCGGCATTGGGACTTTAAAAATCCCCTCCGATATCACTGTCATTGAATAGAACGGTCTTGAAAAAAATAACGTCAATCTTGACATCATATGGTTACAAGGTTAATGACTCAAATAGATTTAGAAGTCTACCCGATTGTCTCGCTAATCCCTCGCAGTATTTAAGTGATAAGGTATAAAGATTAAAATATACGATTTAGTATATTTTAATCGTACCGTTACCGTAGTTCGAACCGCTGTTGGCGACACAAAACCTTTCCTCATCACCGTCGGGGTGCACCAAGGATCCGTCCTTAGTCCGTTTCTGTTTAGCGTGGTATTAGACGTATTGTCAGACAGCATCAGACACTCACATGAGCAACCGCCGTGGCTGCTCATGTATGCTGATGATATCGCGCTGGCAGATTCGGACAGGGGTAGGCTGGTGCAACGCGTGAAGGCGTGGAAGGAGTCGCTTGAGAACGGTGGTCTGAAGATCAATGTGGCGAAGACCGAGTACTTGGCCTATAACTCCACAGATCCCACACCCGTACGCATAGGCGGCGACACGGTCGAGCGCACGGATCAAGTCAAATACCTGGGATCTGTGTTTCATGCGTCTGGTGACATCTATTGCGACGTCAAGGCACGCATTGCTGCCGCGTGGGCCAAATGGCGTGAGGTAACTGGTGTCATTTGTGACCCCAAGATGCCGGTAAAGTTGAAGGGACAGGTCTATAAGACCATCATTAGGCCTGTCCTTTTATACGGCTGTGAAGCGTGGCCGGTGTTAGAGCGACACAAGCAGGAACTGCGTGTCACGGAGATGAATATGCTGCGGTGGATGTGTGGAGTGACGCGGAAGGACCGTGTTAGGAACTCCCGCATTCGCGGCAGCGTTCATGTCCGTGACATTGTGGATAAATTGCAGGAGTGTCGGCTCCGATGATATGGCCACGTTTTACGGCAACCGGATGCTTACGTGGGAAACAAATGTCTGGCCATGCCGCTTCCGCCGGGCCCCGGCAGGAGGGGTAGACCCAAAAAGTGCTGGCTTGACGTCGTAAGGGGTGATATGCGTGCCAATGGTCTCACTACCAGGGATGCTGAAGACCGTGCGAAGTGGAGAAGAAAAAGTCGGAAAGCGGACCCCGGGCGCTGAAGCGAGAGTTTGGGCTGCAACTGGGATTCATCGCTGAGATGATGATGATGATGATGATTAAAATATACGATTTAGGCATGGAAAAGTTAATTACTTTTTTTGTTTCCGATATCCAGACATTTAACTAGGTAACAATAAGTTCAACGAAGAATCGTTACCGACATTCTCAATGTTACATTTATACAATGCAAACTTTGACTCTCCGTCATAACAAGGTATGCGATATATCTCGTTCTTGTATTGAGTAGATGAAATTTGTTTTTTTTTTCTATTGTTGTCATTTAGATGTGACGATAAGGGTTCAGCTTAAACGCTGCTGTCCGCGTAGGGGAATTGAGACCTGAGTCATTATTTTATTTATTCGGAAAACAAACAGTTGACAATAAATAGCTAAATATATATCTATAACCGACTATTATGCTTTCACATAATATATACAACTAAATATATAAAAAAAAAAACTGTTAGTGTTTAAGCATAATCAAGGCAAATATTTAGACATACACTTCAAACCAACATTGCGCAAGAATATTTTTAATTTGATTAGGTGTGTCATTAAATCAGTCTAAATCTCGACAAATAACCAGTTCATTTACTGTCTTAGAGACTAATAATAAAAGAATTTACCCTATAGTTACAGAATAAGCGCGGTGTTAAGAATTGCAAGGGAAAGGCGAGAATACTTTTGATTTATTTTACTGATCATTACTAAATAGCTATGTTACGCCTTTCACAAAGAGGCATCAATTGATGCTAAAGTATGCCGAATAACCTTGTGTTGTGTTCCGGCATTAGTGACCCAAGTTCTTGTACCCTTATGGGACAGCAGTGTTTTCGCGATGCCACTGGCGTGCAAACAACGTAACTGCTAAATTGTAAGCGGATCGTCAGCCTGTCTGCTGTCCTATAGCAATAAAAAACCTATTTTTATGACAGCCCTACTCTGGCTACAGGGGATAGTATTCTCACTCCGCCCCTGCACGAAGAGAATTGTATACGCGTCTTTTATCGTTTAATGTTATAGTATATCCTAGAAAGTGTGAAAGGAAAACCAAAAAGTAATAGACCAGCGTGGTATGGCCATATAATGGTTAGGGAAGTATGCCGTGTAACAAGGAAGATTCTAGAAATGAGATGGATGAGTATCTTATCTTATCTTATTTTGGGGCCGAGAAATATCTCGGACACTTCGACCCAATGGGATCTTTTGTGTTCCCCTAGATAGCAATCACTCCTCTCCAATCTCCTTGAAGATCTGCTTCATGAGCCTAACAATGAGGTATGGAGATAGGAGCCTGTAGTCTTCCGGTGTTGGATATCCTACCCCCAAAAGATTCATTCGCCTCCTGGCCAATGCATCACATGTACACAGTAGGTGTTCCATGCGTTCTGTATGTTCCCCACACAACCTGCACATGGGTGTCGCGGTTAGACCCATTTTCATGAGCATGTTGTTGGTTCCAAAGTGCCCAGTAAAGGCTCCAAGCAAGTAGCGTATTTGCCCCCTGCTCATGTTCCAGATGGATCCTCGTGCTTTGTACGTGGATCCCAAAAATTTTTTGGAGTGTTCCAGACCGATTCTAGTCAGCCAGTGTTGTTGTTGACTGCGGTCTGCAAAATCCCTGAATGTGGCCTTCACGAGGCTAGTCGGAATGCCTACACATGGTTCCGGACCCATAAAATCATTAGTTGAGCCCTCTCTTGCCAGTTCATCTGCCATTTCATTGCCATGTACTCCCTCGTGTCCCGGGACCCACATTAATCTTACCCTGTTATGCCTTCCAAGTCCATTCAAGGTTTGGATGGCATCCAGGACAAGTCTGGAGTCAACTTTGAAGGAGGCGATGGCCTTGATTGCAGCTTGACTGTCACTGAGAATATATATAGATTTGCCTCTGGTGCCTCTATCTATGTTCTCCTGAGCACAGGTTATAATGGCATATGTTTCAGCCTGGAATACACTTGCCATTTTTCCCAAGCTTTTACTACATTTGTAGTCTTTCGCGTATACTCCCGCCCCTGTACCTGATTCCATTTTGGATCCATCAGTGTACCATACCAGACTATTATGTTCCGGTGGATCTGGTCCCTTTGTCCATTCCAATCTTGTTGGAATTTGGACCCTGAAAAGCCTTTCAAATATAAACCTGGTTTGCATTTTATCGGATATCATATGTGTTATCCGATCCAGGTCCTCATTTCCATCGAATTTTGTATGGTTGGTTTTTGGCTTGGTGGAGTCCCATAGGCCAGCTACTGCAAGGCGATATAGTGCCCTCCTTGCCTCAAGTTCAACCATAATATGCAGAGGAGGAATGTTAAGATATCTCTCCATAGCTGCCGTAGGTGTTGTTCTAAAAGCACCCGTGATTCCAAGACACACCGTTCTTTGTAGCCTATTGAGTGTCTCTTTGCACGTAGTAAGTTTTATTCTGGGCCACCATACTACGCTGCCATACGTAATGATGGGTATTATCATTATCTGATAAAGCCATCGTATCACTTTGGGTTTTAGTCCCCAGGTTTTGCCATAAGTGGAACGACACATACCAAATACTCTCAGAGCCTTCGCCATTGTCTTTTCCACATGAGTCTTCCACCTGAGTTCCTTATCAAGGGTTATGCCTAGATATTTGACCTCGGTGGACCACGACAGTTTGGTTCCATTAAGGGAGGGATTCCCTAGACTTGCTAGTGTCCTTCTCCTTGTAAATGGTACTATAACTGCTTTATTTGGATTAATGGAGAGGTGGTTCTCCATGCACCATTTCTCTGTTATCTTCAGAGCCTTTTGTAATAATCCAGAGACTATGTTCGGAAATTTACCATTGACCATTATGGCTATGTCGTCAGCATAACCTACCGTGTAAAAAGGTCCGGTGTTGAGTTTGGTTAGTAGTGAGTCTACTACCAGACACCATAATAATGGAGACAATACTCCGCCTTGAGGGCAGCCGCGTGTTGTTTTTGCGCTAAGTTTATCTCCCATTAGTTCCGATCTGACTAGTCTGCTTCGTAGCATATAGTCAATCCAATTGCATATAGTGTCACTGACACCATGTTCCTTTGCAGAATTGCGAATAGACTCAAAAGTTGTTTTGTCAAAGGCTCCCTCTATATCGAGGAAGGCCCCTACACATACTTCCTGTCCTTCTAGTGCAGCCTCAGCTCGGCTTACAACGTAGTGTAAAGCCGTTTCTGTTGATTTGCCGGGGTTATACGCACATTGTAACCTATGTAGAGGGAATTTCTTCAATGGCCCCTCTCTAAGATGCCTGTCTACCAGTTTCTCCAGAGTTTTCAGCAGAAAAGATGATAGACTAATCGGCCTATAAGCCTTAGCTTCTTCATAAGTGGGTTTTCCAGCTTTTGGTATGAAGCTAACCCTGACCGCTCTCCAAGCTTTGGGTACATAACCAAAGGCTATGCAAGCTCTGTAGAGCCTACAAAGATGAGGAGTTAGTACCGAAGTACCTTCTTGCAGCAATATAGGGTAGATGGTGTCTGGGCCGGGAGATTTAAAGGGTTGGAAGCCCCCTATTGCCCACTTTAGTCTGTTTTCATCTACCACTTTCTTTGCCGTGAGCCAGTCATTTTTGGTCGTATGCCTTGTGAGCTCGTCCCTTGTGACTGGTTCCTCTTCGTCGTCATTGCGCAATTTGCACCCTGGAAAGTGAGTCCTAAACATCACTCTAAGGGTGTCCTTTCCAGTTTCCGTAGACTCCCCATTGACATCTTTTACGGACGCTAGTGGGTTTGCCTTTGTCATGGACATTGCTTTGCACAACCTCATTCCGTCTGGTAACGATTCGATGGAAGTGCATTGCTTTCGCCAAGTTGTTCTTTTAGCCTTGCGTATCGCCGTGCTGTACCTCGTCAACATGCTAGAGTAGTCAGAAAAATCTTTTCTGGCTTTTGCATAGTTGAAGGCCTGTCGTGTTTCCCGGCGTAATTTCGCCAACTCAGGGGACCACCATGGTTCCTTTTTGCAAAAAGCCTTTTTCACTGGGCAGTTATCCTCCCATGCGCCTAATATGGTCTTCTTAATCCTGTCAGCTTCAAACTCTATATCTAATACGGAATTGAGCTTACCTCTCGGGCTTCCTAAATTAACTTTTAGGTCCCTCTTGTATAGATCCCAATTCGTATTTCTTGGGTTTCTTCTTCGTGTAGTTTCGGCTGTATTCGCCGTCCTATACCTAAAGCATATGTAATTGTGATCAGACAAAGAAATTTCGTCCGATACATGCCAGTTTTCAATGTGTACACTAGCTCTGTTAGAGGCCAGTGTCAGATCGATGACTTCAGCTCTCGCTGAATTCCTAAAGGTGGGTTTATTACCTGTGTTAAGGATTTGTAAAGAGGTGCTTACCGCAAAGTCCAACAGATCCTCTCCTCGTTTGTTGACATCTGAACTGCCCCAAACGATATGATGAGCATTAGCATCGCAGCCAAATATGAGGTCTAAGTTTCTTTGGCTGCCATAATCAACCAGTCTTCTAATTAGTGGGGTTACTGGTTCCTTTTCTTCGTAAGGGAGATAGGCGGAGGCTAGGATAATTTTCCTTTTCTCTGTACCCGTCTCCACATGGATCATAGTTGTTGTTAGATCCCTACAACAGAAAGTACGCAAAGGCATTGCCGCTATATTGCCCCTGATATAGATGCAAGTCCTTGCGTCATTAGTTGGACAGTCATAGAGAATTGTTCCCCCTGTCCCACCTAGGCCTTTCACAGTCCCCTTATATAAATAAGGTTCCTGTATCAAGGCAATGTCATACATATTTAGCTTTAATTGCCGAGCCAGAAGGGCAGTGGCAGCTCTGCAATGATGTAAATTTATCTGTACACACCTTAGTCCCTCCATCTTGAAGTCCTGGTGGGTTCGCGTGATTGTAGGAGGTCCTCAGTATTTAGGGTCCTCCTTTAATGCCTGGCCCTCTTCAAGAGTGGCCGGCGAGCGTAGGCCCTCCTCCATGGGGGCCGGCGAGTATAAGCCCAGGGCATGGAGGTCCTCCAGAATATCATCGGAGTCCGCCTCAGATTGCCTGGGCCCGTCCTCCGGTTCCTGCTCCACGCTTTGAGCCATATCTTCTTGCGTGGCCACCCCATCTCGTGGTAATGGTCCATCCTCGGAGGGTGCCTTCTTCTGCTCCGCGTCAGGTCCCTCTCCCTTATCTTCTTCCAGGAGTTTGAACGAGTATTGTTCAATTCCTCCTGGAAGAGAATAGCCCGAGGCCTTGATTACCCCAGCCGATGCTCTGTCCATGAGGACGATACGCCGGATGCCGGATTGCTCAATCAGCGTGTTCACGACTTTCCAGTCGTCCGTCCTCAAGTCCGGATTCAACCGCTGAAGCAGTCGAAGGGCTCGAGCACAATCTTTGAGGGCCAGGTTCCTGCTCTTCCATGCCATCTTCACTGGCTTTGGAAGGTCCCTGGCATCTATAACTTTGAGCTTCAGGTGCCCTAGTTCTACATTTTGGATGGCATCCCGAAGCCACTGTGCTGCATCAGAGTTGCCGCAGGAGACATGTACTGCACCCGCAACAACTCCGGGAGCAACCGTTAAAACAGGTAGAGGATCCGGGGCTTCCTCCAGTTTCTCAATTATGAGCTCCTGGATTGGCACCAGATCCTCCACCGTCAGGTACTCTTTCGGGTACTCAATGGTAACGATGGCAAGTTTCACAGCCGCCACCGCGTCCCTAAAGGATCTGGTTGAGGGTGATGGCCCTTGGGCCTTCACCCTCTTGGCAGTCATGTCCTCCCCGTCGCCACTGAGAGCAGCGCGCGGCCTTTTGGATGGTCCTATCGTTGGAGTCCCATCCAAGGCAGCCTGCTGCCTGAGCTTCTGGCGCTTCTTCCTCTGCGCCCCAGATCGCCGAGAGGTGCTGCCTCCACCGGGTGCTTGTTGCCCGATGGACTGTACTGCGCTCCCGTCTCTCAACGGCCCCGCAGCGGTCCCACCCTTTGACAGTTCTTTGACAGTCCCGCCATGAGACGGTCCCGCCGCATTCCTGTCTCGGGATGGTTCCGCTGCAGGCCCGCTTATTGACGGTCCCGCTATTGAGAGTGTGGTTCCGGCTTGCGCCTGTCCCACCTTGCGAGGTGCGGACCCGGCTTTCACCGGTTCCGCTTTGTGTGGTGCGGTCCCGGCTTTCGCCGGTTCCGCCTTGCAGGGTGCGGGCCCAGCTTTCGCTGGTTCCGCCTTACGTTGAGCGGTCCCAGCTTTCGCCGGTCCCGCCTTGTGGTTTAAATTTTTTTTTATGTTCTCCATAAAGGATCCCGATTAATTATTTCGTCTCTCAACTGCCCCACCCGCCATGGAGTGCTCAAACGGCGATGCTACGATAGCACCAGGGTTCCGTTGAGAGATATAGCCCCCCTCTATCAGTTGCCCACGAGACCGCACAGCACCAACCGCACCGCTACCACTAGCAATATGAGCGAGCACTGCCGTCTGCAGGCCCCTGATAGAAGCGAGCTAGCCTGGGGTCGTCTGACCGTACCCCGCAGCCGATTGACTGTAGCCGGCTCAGCTACAGCCTCCCGTGTAAGAGGAAATCCAGACCAAAGTAGTATGTTGCCTCAGAGACGTTAAACCGCCTACGCTCATCGGCTCAACCACCAGGACTCCTTCATCCCCCCGTACGGGTCCCCGCGCACGGCACAAACACGCGGGTGGTTGCGTCCTCCTCCTCACCTCCTCACCATCAGTCTTGATTGATGATGAGGCCGCACGTACCAACCACATAGTACATGCAGTTAATATATAATAAATAAATATATACTTTATATTAATACAAATACATAAAGAAGTATAATAAATACATATACATATACATAAACATAATAGAGTGGTCCTGAAAAGGCCCGTTTTATTCCCTCCCCAGCCCAGTTCCATTCATCGCCCATCCAAGATGCTCAATGACTAGAACCGGACCCTTCCCCATTGGTTGAAATTAGCCGTTAACTCCAAATGCTCACCGCAAGCGATGAGCATTGGGGGCCACCGTTGCCCGGGGTGCGCCGCAAGGAGGCTTTCAACATACACCCCTGGATGAGTATAGAACAGTGGTCTGCAACCCGCGGCTCTTTGATTGCTCGGCTGCGGCTCTTCCGCGAAAAGTTTAGCCGAGACACGGAATATTATTTATTCATACTAATATTATAAATATAATAAATAAACTCTGACTGTCTGTTACGTTTTCACACCAAAGCCACTGAACCAATTTTGATGAATTTCGGTATAAACCGACCACGACAGCTAGCTATTTTTTAACTATTTCCGAAATAATGTGGACATATTATTTCGGATACTTAAGCAAAGCATAATGTTAAATAATGGCTCTGAATAAATTTGGCTCTTCTGAATGACAAGGCTGCCGCCTACTGGTATATAAGAAGGGCAAGACCAAAGAAAGATGGATGGATTGCGCAAAAGATGATATAGCGAAAAAGGTACGAATGTGTTTAAATGACGGCTAATAGAAGAGAAGATAAGAGCGTTGTACAGACCACGCTGAATATGGGTTAAGAGCAGGAAGAAGTTGTTCATATTATTTTTAGATATACTTATAATTCGTATGTGACCGAACTTATCCTAAACGGCTGTTCCGATTTTTACTAAATACTTCCTTTTTGCTAAATCTTATATATAAAATTCTCGTGTCACAATGTTCGTTCCTGTACTCCTCCGAAACGGCTTGACCGATTCTCATGAAATTTTGTGAGCATATTGAGTAGGTCTGAGAATCGGCCAACATCTATTTTTCATACCCCTTAGTGATAAGGTCACTATTCCACGCGGACAGAGTCGCGGGCACAGCTAGTAAAATAGAAAAAAATCGTGATCGTGCCTTACGCAGTACATACACGACACATTGGGTACATCCCCTTATAGAGCGGTAATATCTAGGTACGATATCCGCATGGCAATATGACCTGCTAATAGTTTTTCAGGTCTGAGTATACATGTCAAAATATATAAAAAAAATCAAATGTATGTAAGAAAGCCCTGCGACAAAGTATTTCGTACATGAAACTGTTTATTTAAAAAAAATATAAAATATGCACTTGAAGCCCGAGAATCAGTATAGTCAGTTGTTGAAGCCCGAAATCGGCAGTGGGTCGTTATGAGCTATTACTATCACATTGCGTTATTGATCAATAAAAAAATGAGTTGTTACATTTAATATAATGCACTTTATCTATTATGGTTATAGATATAGATGTTATCTATGGTTATCTTTACGTGACCGTAAATAATCATCTCATTAACTTAAAGATATGCCAACGTTTGTTAGTTCCAGTGCAAAACGTAGACAGCTGAACTAATCTTGATCTATTTTCGAACTAGCGAAGACATTGTATTTATAAATTAGCTGACTCGGCAAACGTTGTTATATATGAATTAAAAAAAAGTTGCCTATATCCTTCTCCAAGGTACAATCTATTTCTATACTGAAATTTATCAAAATTGGTTCAGCTGTTTAGGCGTGAAAACGTAACAGACATACAGATTTACTTTCACATTTTTATATTAGTATAGATTAATATAGATAAGTAACAAATACTTCGTTTTAGGACAGACAATTCATTTAATAATGCAAAATATAGGTTATTTCAAAATCTAATATTCAAAAGTATTTTAAGAAGAGAGCAACAAGAGATGTTGTCGTCTCCAAGACCAGGGAACATGCCAAGCTGTACGAGTTTTTAGGAAGCTCTGGTGGTCAGAAATATTTTTATAGAATGGTGATTGATAGAGAAAAGGATGCAAAGGATATAACCCATATGAAATGTATAAAAGATGATAGTGGAAGGATCTTAACAGACAATGAAGAAATAAAGAGCAGATGGAAAAATTATTTCTGTGAATTGATGAATGAAGAGAATGTCTGGAGTGGAATATTAGAGAAGGCACCCGTTAACATGGGCGTTGTAAAAGAAGTGAGTACGGCTGAGCTTAGATTGGCTGTACACAGCATGTAAAATGGCAAGTCTATAGGACCGGATGAAATACCTGGGGAAGTATGGAAGTTATTAAAATCAGATGGATGAAAGTGGCTGACTTTGTCTTTTAATAAGTTGTTGCAAGACGAGGCGATCCCTGATGAATGGTGCAACAGTATGCTAGTGCCCATTTTTAAGAACAAGGGGGATGTACAGGTATGTAACAATTATAGAAGAATAAAGCTCATGT
Source organism: Malacosoma neustria (assembly GCA_963693495.1). Taxonomy (NCBI): domain Eukaryota; kingdom Metazoa; phylum Arthropoda; class Insecta; order Lepidoptera; family Lasiocampidae; genus Malacosoma; species Malacosoma neustria. Next base: position 20,874,520 of record OY856375.1, on the reverse strand, counting down.
TTCACAGCATGAAGATTTGGGAGAAAGGAATAACTAGGCGACTACGAGAGGAGAGCGAAATAAGGAAGAACCAATTTGGTTTCATGCCCGGGCGAGGGGCTACGGAGGCTATATTCGCACTTTGCCAAATGTGCGAGAAATACAGAAGTGCACATAAAATCTAACCTGTTGCCAAATGGAGATAAAGGCCACAGACCGAATGTCATATTTAATTCTTTGATAAAGAAAATGACACAATGTAAGAAATAATAAAAGATTTGCGTGTGCATGCTATGCTATAGCTTTACGAGAGAATCCGTACGCGTTCATTAATTGTCGTGTTTTCGCGTCCTTTATGCGTAAAAACGTAACAGACCTAATTCTTTCACATTTATAATATTAGTATGGAAATATCATTATATTATAATTCTTCTGTGCATGTGTATATGAATGAACTTGATAAATGATCTGATGAAAACTAATTTTTATTAAATTTTTCGTGTCTGTTCAAATGAATTTGAGAATAGTTTAGATACACAATTGAGTCCACTACGAAATGTTTCTTTTTAATTTATATAGCAAAACAACGTTTGTTGGCTCAGCTAGTTATAATAAAATAACAGTAAAAAGTAAATCGGATAAATGAGAAAAGTTCCACAGAATCCGAAAAATAAGTAGCCTAGAACCATTTACGAAAAATTCAACGCCTTATTTTCCTTATAATATATTTATTGTACTGTTCAGTTTAATTGTGTTTATCTGTTTGATTAAAAAATGTGTTTACCTGTGCATATTTTTGTAAAGAACGATATCACTTATACTCGTATTGTGAAAGCGACTCGCGTGTATCTTTTAAACATGAAAATATGGATAATGGATTACCCGTTGGTTGACACCGACAGGAAGGGTGGGAATTGCTTCCGGCTTTCTGGGTGTGACACCATCAATCATACCGTCTGTAGGTCAACTAAGACATCTATTTGCGGGAACACAACTTAATAAAGTTATAGCGGTGTTAACACTGGAAAAATATAGTTTTATTTTTTTAATATTGGAATATCTAAACAATTTATCCTTCGGTTTGTTTTTCGTTATTTATGTCATATATGTGCAACATTTTCTACTTCATTACCTAGATGTTGAATCGCCTATAAAAATGTCACCATTTTTCTTTTGCATCCGTTGAATACGAAGCACTTTGGAGGCAACACAACATACTTTCGGTACGGTATTCGGGGTTCTCTTGCCGACTTTTTCTTCTCCACTTCGCATAGTCTTCGGTATCCCTTTACAACGTCAAGCCTGCACTTTTTGGGTCTAACCCTCTTGTCAGGACCTGGCGGAGGCGACATGACTAGATATTTGTTCTATACGTAGGCAGCGGGACTAAGTTCTTTGCGCCAATTTTTGATACCCCTCTGGTAATATTTGAATGAGATGCCACAGGGAAATTACCGTAATAGAGATGGCAGCAGCATTAGATTGCAGGCGGCGGTCTTCCTTCCACAACGTCAAGCCTGCACTTTTTGGGTCTAACCCTCTTGTCAGGACCTGGCGGAGGCGACATGACTACCCCTCAGGGGCGCTCCTCTGTCCGAGGAGTGCACGGGTGTGCGTACCCGAGGTACCCGAGCATCCGTCGCCTCACTCCCCTTTCCGTCCGAGGCGACAGAGTCCTACCTTTCTTCCCGTCTACCACCCACATCCTTTCTCAAATTCGCTTTCTGTTCATGGCGCGGTCCCCGGTGGGGTGGTTGCGAGTACTGGTTGGGGTCCCGGGTCCTGTCCCGAGCCCTGATTTGGTAGTCGAAACCATGCCCATTTCGACTGTGCCTGCACAGAGAGTGTTCCTGGGGTGGGAACGGTATCTCCGCTGTCCGTCAGTCTTGCTGGGCCGGCTACGACGTTAGGCGACTCCCTGGTTTTCTAGAGTGTCGTCTGGTAGTCGTACCCACGCCTGACTGGCACGCGGCGGAGATGCCAGTCCCGTCCCGTCTGGAATCCCCCAGCTTTGGGGGCCGTAGCTGGGGGACCTATAACAGCCCTCCCGAAGCTCAAAGTCTCGTGGCGCGCCGATGGGCTGCATGGCCGGGGGGTAAACCCGGTCCCGAGCGCCACACCCTAAACAATGATGAAAATGGAATCGGAAAATGCGAACACACTACCCCAGGGAGGTACCACCCGACAGGGTGGAGAATCCTCCCCTGCGCCTTCGGGTGCAGGCATGGGCCCTACGTATTCTGGGGGGGCCCACATTTCCCGAGTGCGATCACCTCTGGTGATGCTGGAGCGATTGCCTGTGAAGGGCGGAGTTTTGCGATACGAAGGAGAAGACTCGGACGGTTCGGTCCGCTCGGTGATGTCCTTTCGGACAATTCCGAGCGGCACGAGCTCCCGAGTAAACACTCCCTCTTGCGTTGGTCCCGGTTCCGTCCTGGGCAAGCGCAGGAGGGGGTCTAGGAGGTCCCGGGACCGTTCCGGGGGGGGGGGAAATGACCCCGGAGCCTCAACGTCGGACGACGATATTTCGGCTGACTCGGCTGCCACAAGCGGCGGCCCGTCGAAGCGTGGACGAGGTCGCCCAGCTACGACCGGGCAGTTTATTGGAATGGGGAGAGCTCGGAAGGAACTCCAAGCGGCCCGACAAGAAGAGAAGGAGCTCGCGAAATACGAAGAGGAGCTCCGCCACCAACTCCGTAAGGAAGAGGTGGCGCGTCGGGTCCACTCCGAACTCTCCTTAGACGCGCCTGAATCCTTTCGGGCCCAGGGGGGCAGAGAGAGTAGCAAGAGAGGAAATGAGATGGAAGTCACCGCACAAACGTCGGTCGACCTCCAAAACTCATTGGATGGGGCACTGGCTGCAATTTTAAAGGTAGCCGGGGTCTCGAAGGGTCTTAAAGGCACATGCCAAAAGACCCTTAAAGACTCAGTGAAGACGTTGCGGGAGGTGATCTCTGAAATCACCTCCCGCACAGAATCAGAGGAGGTGGGACGGCTGGCAGCCGCCAATCGCCGGATGCGGGCCGAATTGGCCGATCTCAGGCAGGAGGTGGCTCGCCTCTCGGCACACATAAGTAAGCCCAGCCGCCCCACCCCAACCACGACAAGGAAGGAGACTACCCAGCCCCCTCCAGCACCGCATGTTGAGCCGGAAGAATACCAGCTCTTCATGCGCGGCGTCATGGTTCAGGTAGGGACCATGATTGACGCCAAACTGGAGGGGCTGAAGGACCGTCTGTTGCCCGCCCCTCGTTACCGGCCACCATTGGCCCACGAGGTGCGGCGGGCAGCAGCGGTCACACGGCCGGAACTATCGGCGGCGGACTACCCGCCGCTTCCCGCCCCGAAAAATGGAAGTAGGGAAGCAGCACAGAGCCAAGGAGCGACGACGGCTGCGCCCACAACAAAAGCGCAGCCGACAGCCACCGTACGGGGCACAGTGCCTCCGCCACCTCCTCTGGAGGAAGGATGGACGGTCGTGGCTAAAAAGAAGAGAAAGAAGAAGGCGACGACCGCCCCTCAACCACCCGCAGCCAGGCAGGCGGCAGCATCGGCCATAACACCTAGGCCCAAGCAGCCGCCGCCGGCTCCTAAGAAGAGGAGGAAGAGGGGTCCCCGCAAGCTTAGGGCCCCGAAATCCGCCGCTGTCACCCTAACTATCCGCCCTGAAGCGGCGGAGAGGGGGGTCACATACGGGGGCCTCTTGGCGGAGGCCAAGGCCAAAGTCGACATCGCCGCCCTCGATATCCAGGGCGGCATAAAGATGAAAACTGCGCGGACGGGGGCACGCATGATGTTGCTCTCTGGCGCCGACCAGGGGGCGAAAGCCGATGCCCTCGCCGCGCGGGTGAAAGACGTCCTCAAGGAGGAGGACGTCAAGATAGCGAGGCCCGAGAAGTGCATCAAGGTGTGCATCTCGGGCCTCGACGACTGCACGACGGCGCACGATGTGGCGGCTGCCATCGCTCGCGCCACGGGCTGCCCCGCGGAGAAAATTACGTCCGGAGGGATACGCCTGGGGCGCGACGGGACGGGCACAACGTACGTGCTCGTGCCGGTGGTGGCCGCCAACGAGCTGAAGAAGCTGGGCCACATCCCGGTCGGCTGGGCCTCGGCTCTCATCAAGGTGCTGGATAAGAGGGAGCCGAGGTGCTTCAGGTGTCTGGCGCCGGGTCACCTCGCGGTGAACTGTAAGTGCCCGGCGAGCCGCAGCGACGCCTGCTACCGCTGCGGTCAGCCAGGGCACTGGGCCGCCACCTGCAAGGCCACGCCCCATTGCGTGGTCTGCGCGGCGGCCAGCAGACCGGCCAACCATAGGGTCGGGGGTGGCCCGCCGCTGTGCACCTGCCGCCGCACTGGCCGACCGGCGAAAGTGTTAGAAAAGGAACAGGAAAGGACCAGCCGCTTCGTGGCCAAAAGACAGGCCAAGAAGCGGCGGGAAAAGGAAAGACGAAAGCGCCGTCGTGCCGAAGCCGCCGCGGGGGACATCGCCCCCTCGCAGGCGCAGGCACTGAGGACTGAGGAGATGGATATCTCAACCAGATAATGGATATCCATCTCCTACAAGCGAATCTCAACCACTGCGCCAACGCTCAGAATCTCATGGTTCAGAGCTTGGCGCAGTGGAATATCAACATCGCCGTGGCCGCCGAGCCGTACTAAGTCCCCGCTCAAGGCGATTGGGTCGGGGACCTGGACGGTATGGTGGCCTGCATTCCAGGACCGCCGCGGGTACCCCGCTCCCCACGGAAGTGGTGAGGGGCGGGGGCTTCGCCGCGGCTAGATTCGGGGAGATAGTGGTCGTGGGCGGCTACTTCTCCCCGAACAGGAGTCTCGCCGAATTTGAAGGGTACATGGAAGAGTTGGGCAACGCGGTCCAGCGGTTCCTCCCGCGCCCCGTGCTTGTTCTCGGGGACCTCAACGCCAAATCTCAGGCCTGGGGTTCCCCGCGGACCGACGCGCGGGGTGAGCTGGTCGAGGACTGGGCCGTGGAGAGGGGTCTGGAGATCCTCAACCAGGGTCGCGAGTACACGTGTGTGAGGCAGTTGGGGGGGTCGATCGTCGACGTTTCGTTCGCGTCGGCCCTCCTGGCCCGCCGTGTGCGAGGCTGGAGGGTGCTCACGGGCATCGAGACGCTGTCGGATCATCGCTACATCCGGTTCAGCGTCTCCGCCCGTCAGCGAGAGCCTCCAGCCCAGGTGACCCCGTTGGGTGACTGTCCGCGCTGGACACTTGGAAAGATGAATCGGGAGGTTTTCCGCGAGGCCTTGACCGTCGCTACGTGGTCGAGGCCGGGCGACGTACCTCCCGATGACGTCGACGAGGAGGCGGAGAATCTGCGATCGCTCATGACCGACGTCTGCGACGCGGCGATGCCGAGGCGGGGGCCACACCGACCCCCGCGCCAGGTGTACTGGTGGAACGCGGAGCTTGAGCGGCTCCGCAGGGCGTGCAACTACGCCCACCGCCTGTACACCAGGCTCCGAAGACGGAGTCGCCGCGACGCGGACAGAGCGGCCGCGGAGGCTCGGCTCTACGGGGAGTACAGGGGCGCCAGAAACGACCTCCACCTCGCTATCCACGAGGCGAAGGCGGCGGCGTGGGAGGAGCTCTTGGCCAGCTTAGATCAGGATCCTTGGGGGCGACCCTACAAAACGGTGCGGGGCAAGCTCCGCCCGTGGGCGCCCCCGCTGACCGAGAGTCTCCCCCCGCGCCAGGTGGATGGTTTTGTCGGCGCTCTGTTCCCCACGAGAGCTGAGCACTCGCCTCCCGCCATGGTCCCGCCTCAATGGGATGAGAGGGACCCCAGCGCGAACGACGACCCCGTGCCCGACGTGGACCGGGCAGAGCTGGGGGCAGCGATGTTGCGGCTGAAGGCCAAGAACACCGCCCCCGGCCTGGACGGCATACCGGGGCGTGCGTGGGTTCTATCCCACGACGTCCTGGAGCCCCGACTATTGAGGCACTTCGACGCGTGTCTGCGGTCGGGCCGGTTTCCCCGCAGATGGAAGACGGGGAGGCTGGTCCTTATCGCAAAGGAGGGGCGCCCGGCGGACTCACCGTCCGCCTATCGGCCCATCGTGCTGCTGGACGAGGTGGGGAAGATCTTCGAAAGGATCCTCGCAGACCGCCTCGTCCGGCATCTAGAGACGGAGGGGCCGAACCTGGCGGACGAACAGTTCGGGTTCCGCCAGGGGCGCTCCACTATTGACGCGATCACGCGTCTGAGGAGCCATGCGGAGGACGTGGTTGCTCGAGGCGGGGTGCTGTTGGCGGTGTCACTCGACATCGCCAACGCCTTCAACACCCTGCCGTGGAGCTGCGTGCGGGAGGCGCTCAAGTACCATCGTGTGCCTCCCTACCTCCGTCGTATAGTCGGGGCATATTTGGACGATCGTGCCGTCGTCTACCCGGTCCAGGGTGGGCAAAGTCGGCGAGACGTCGTGTGCGGTGTCCCGCAGGGGTCGGTCTTGGGCCCTCTGCTGTGGAACATCGCATACGACTGGGTCCTGAGGGGGGTGCTCCTCCCTGGCGTCGGCGTCATCTGCTACGCCGACGACACGCTTGTCACAGCGCGCGGGAGGAACCCTCGCCAGGCGTGCCTTCTGGGCACGGCTGGGGTGGCGCAAATGGTGGCTAGAATCCGGCGACTCGGCCTGGAGGTGGCCTTGAACAAGACGGAGGCCCTGATATTCTACGGGCCCCGCCAGAGGCCGCCACCGGGCCTGAGCATAACGGTGGGAGGCGTCCGTATCGCCGTCGGGCCGTCCATGAATTACCTCGGACTGGTGCTCGACGGGCGATGGAACTTTGCGGCGCACTTCGAGCGCCTGGCGCCGAGGCTAGTTCGGGCGGCAGCGGGACTCTCCCGTTTGCTGCCGAACGTTGGCGGGCCGGGCGCAGTGTGCCGCAGACTCTTCGAGGGAACCGTGCGGTCGATGGCCCTTTACGGGGCCCCAATCTGGGCGGATCGCCTGACGGCCAAAACGACGGCGCTGCTACGCAGGCCGCAGCGCGTCCTGGCCGTCAGGGCGATTAGGGGATACCGCACGGTGTCCTTCGAAGCGGCCTCCCTGCTGGCAGGATCCCCACCATGGGACCTCGAGGCCCGGGTCCTGGCGCTATTATACCAGTGGCGCCGGGGCGCGGCCGAGCGTGGCTCTCGCCCCGCGCCTCGCGAAGTTGAGGTAAAGCGGGCGGAGCTGCGCGACGAGGTGCTCATGGTGGAGTGGAAGGAGCGCCTCGCGCACCCCAGCGCGGGCTTCGCCACCATCGAAGCGGTGAGGCCCGTCCTGGCCGAATGGCTGGAAAGGCGCCACGGCGCCCTGACCTTCCGCCTGACGCAGGTCCTCTCGGGGCACGGTTGCTTCGGGAGGTACCTGTGTCGCATAGGGCGGGAGATGACGTCGGGGTGCCACCACTGTGGCGCGGGCGACGAGGAGGACACGGTGAACCACACTGTCGCCGTGTGCCCTGCGTGGCGCGAAGAGCGCCGCGCCCTCGTCGCCCAAATCGGCGTGGACCTGTCGCTCCCGGCCTTGGTTCTGTCCATGGTCGGGGGCGATCCTGGATGGACGGCCGTCGCCTCCTTCTGCGAGGCAGTCATGTCCGCAAAGGAGGCGGCGGAGCGGGAGCGGGAGTTGACCACCACACTCCCCTCCCGCCAACGCAGGCCACGCCGGCGGCGCCGGAGGGTCGGTAACGACCTCCGGCCGCCGTAAAAAGCGGCCGCGGGCGGCCCCTCGGGGGAGGACCCGCCGCCCGCACTAGTGCCGCGAGGGTGAGGGCTGCGTGCTGTTCCGTGGCCCCCCTCAACTCCTAGAGTTGTTAGGAGAGCGCCGGGGGGACGAAACCCTGACCCCCTGGCGCCAACACTTTAGAAGGGGCCCGCCTCAAGACAAAGGGCGGGCCGGCGACGGCCCGGGCCACGAGATCGGCAGGCCATATATCCGTAGGCCCGGGCGTAGGCGATAGGAGAACAGCGGGGTTTTTTAGTGGGTAGTCGGATGGCCAATCATCTTTCCCGGAGTCCCACATATCCCTCGGTCCCCCTGGGCCGGGGGAACCCGTCAAGAGAGATTTTTCCCCGAGACAAAAAAAAAAAAAAAAAAGGCGACATGACTAGATATTTGTTCTATACGTAGGCAGCGGGACTAAGTTCTTTGCGCCAATTTTTGATACCCCTCTGGTAATATTTGAATGAGATGCCACAGGGAAATTACCGTAATAGAGATGGCAGCAGCATTAGATTGCAGGCGGCGGTCTTCCTTCCAATTTTGAAAGGAAACTCTCAACGTAGCCTCTTTATCGTTTGAACTAGCAAAAGGGGTAATTTGTCACCTAATTAAAACCTCCTGTGCTTTTTCTTAAGGTAGCGCTATATATTTGGTTGGAAGATTCATAATCATGTATATTACTCACGCCTAAAATAAATATATTTTGACAGTTCACATGGTGCAATCCGGACCTTTGGGTCCGGGCAGACTGGATGGGTGCTGAACAGCTGATATACTGCTTATATGATTTTCTTTTGTAAAGATGATATTTTGAGAAGCAAAATGGGAATCGAAACCATGTTAAAATTGTTATAAAATTAATATTACATATGTGATGAAAACTAAATGCGTATACGTGATTACTTTATTGTAAAAATATAAATAACTAGCAGCCCGTCCCAGCTTCGCATGGGTATTTAACAAAAAATTAAAAATTAAACCCTTCTATTTTTTTTCGGTCTCGGGGAAAAACCTCTCTTGACGGGTTATCCCGGCCCGGGGGACCGAGGGATATAAGGGACTCCGGAAAAGATGTTCAACCCACTAAAAAACCCCGCTGTTCTCCTATCGTCTACGCCCGGGCCCACGGATATATGGCCTGCCGATCTCGTGGCCCGGGCCGGCGCCGGCCCACGCTTTGTCTTAAAGCGGGCCCCTTCTAAAGTGCTGGCGCCAGGGGGTCAGGGTTTCGTCCCCCCGGCACTCTCTTGTAACAACTCTAGGAGTTGAGGGGGGCTGTGGAACAGCACGCGGCCTTCTCCCTCGCGGCAATAGTGCGGGCGGCGGATCCTCCCCCGAGGGGCCGCCCGCGGCCGTTTTGTACGTCGGCCGGAGATCGTTGCCCGCCCTCCGGCGCCGACGACGCGGCCTACGTTGGCGGGAGGGGAGTGCGGTGGCGGACTCCCGCTCCCGTTCCGCCGCCTCCCTTGCAGACACTACTGCCTCGCAAAAGGAGGCGACGGCTGTCCATCCAGGATCGCCCCCGACCATGGACAGAACCAGGGCCGGGAGTAACAGGTCCGCGGCCAGTTCCGGACGGGACTCGCACCCCCGTCGCGTGCTAGTCAGGCGTGGGTATGACTACCAGACGACACTCCAGAAAAAGCAGAGTCGCCTGACGTCGTAGCCGGCCCAGCAAGACCAACCGACAGCGAGGATGCAATTCCCGCCCCATGAACACTCTGTGCAGGCGCAGTCGAAATAGGCATGGTTTCGACTACCAAATCAGGTCCCAGGGTAGAACCCGGGACCCCAATCAGTATTCGCAATCATCCCACCGGGGACCACGCCACGAACAGAGAGCTAAGTTGGAAAGGATGTAAGAGGTAGACGGAAAGAAAGGTAGGACTCTGTCGCCTCGAACGAAGAGGGGAGTGAAGCGACGGATGCTCGGGCACCTCGGGTACGCACACCCGTGCACTCCTCGGACAGAGGAGCGCCCCTGAGGGCAAACCCTTCTATTTGCGTCAGGTTACTAAAAAAATAAAATTATAAAGAAAGTTTGAATATTATTATTTCTATGAGCTTTTATTTTAATGATTTTTTTTGTTATTACTTTTTATTTATTTTTCGTTATTTTTTAATAAGTATTCTAATTTTTGTAAAAACCCCAGTGACGCACGCCTACATTGCATAAGGTGCTGCCTAGCTAGCCGAACAGGGTGAGCGGCTACCACGCAACATTTTTCTAATACTTACATTTTTAAACTCGTGATATCTTTCGAATGGAATATCCGAATTGAATAATTCAAAAAGTTATATAAAGGTATTGAAACAGTTTTGAATATGAAGTAATTTATTTTGATAAGGATTAATACCAAGATCCAAATAAAGAGTATTTTCTAGGGGCGGCATTTCAATTAAATTTTTAAAATAAAAGAACACTTATTGTGGCATAACTATAATAGTTAGACATATGCTGTCGCGACACTTTTTGTAAATAATGATGTGTTCTGCAAATTTGTAGTACATTATTTTATTCTATCATCAATAGTTTTCGCAACGCACGCGATTTAAATAATATTTTAGGTAATTTTTTTACACTTTGGGTTACATTATTGGAGTTTTAGTAAGGATCCCTAATTTTTTTGAAAATATAATATAGCCTATGTCACCCGGGGATAGTGTAGCTTCCCAACAATGAAAGAATTTTTTAAATCGGGTCAGTAGTTTCGGAGCCTATTCAAAGCAAACAAACAAACAAACAAACAATCAAATCTTTCCTCTTTATAATAATATAAATAATTGTAAAAACTTTAGTCGGATCGTTTTCATATTTTAATTTTAAGTAATTTCTGAACGAAATTGTTTTGTTATTTAAGAAATAAACTATAAACCAAACCAAATCGAACTATACAATTGAACGTACAAGTCAGTCAGGATATCTGAATCATAAATGTTACTTTCAGTCCCATTCCAAGTCGGTCAGTACATTCCTCAAATATTCGTACATTCCACTAATATTCGGTTGCCGAGCTATGAAACAATGAACGATTCATCTTGATTCACCGCCGGGAATTTGCATGTTATTATGTTAATTGCCGCACGCGTAGGAGGTTTTGTTAGAATCCATTTTCATCCATTTAACATTCATTTAGAGCTTAAACCAACGCTCGTGTTGTTCACACATGCTCGTGTTGAACACAACACAAGGTGGCGGCATACTTATTGACCAAGGGTGGCTGCCATCCAGACGGGCTTGGGGCACCACCACGTAGCTAGGGTTGTTTTGTCACCTTTTACGACAGGCTGACCCCGGCCGCAGGAGTTAGGTTTCTTACTCCGCCCCTGCACGGAGAGACATATATTGTTATAGGTCATAGGTAGTATGTCATAATATTAGTTAAGGGACGGAGTAGGTACCTGGTATCAGTGGTATTACACTCTGATACCAATTCCTCGGGTTCGAATCCCACGGTGGCAAGCACCACTTAGGCAGATTTGTATTCCTCTAATGCAAATTACAGCATAATTGCCATGTACTGACGATGAAGAAAAACATCGTGAGGAAACTTGCACACCGAAATCCGCCAATTCGCCTTGGGCAAGCGTGGCGGGTATCCTGCCCGTTCCCTCCAGGGAGAGACCCAAGCCCAGCCGTGGAACGCTATGGGCTGTTATTATAGGGAGGGAATTGTAAAATTCAACAAATGATTCACTTCGTTTGTTAGTTTTTTTCTTCTTTCTGGTACGGGCACGGGGGTATTAAATATCATCGCTCTCCCAAAAATCAAATTTAATCACGTTTATATCAGTATTTTTCCCGTGCCTTCTTTGCCAAGAAAAAGAAGATTCTGCGATAGGCAACGATGCACAAAGCGCCAATGTTTTTCCCTATAACTTTGACATTAATCCTCGTGATCGAAAGGTCGCGTGGGATAAGAATCCCATATATTAGCTGATAAATAAGTATAAGCCTTAGCTAAAATATGGTGTTATACTATCCTGATATTGAAGCCTGAAAACAATTTATAACTTCTTTCACGTATTTACAAGTAAGTACTCGACCTTTTGTGTCTTCATCATCATCATCCTAGCGTTAGTCCTGGTTGCCACCCAAACTTTCTTTTCGGTGCCCGGGGTCCGTTTTCCGACTTTTTCTACTCCACTTCGCGCGATCTTCAGCATCCCTGGTAGTGAGCCCATTGGCACACATATCACCCTTTACGACGTCAAGTACAAGTACTCGACCTTTTGTGTCTTGTAATAAGGTAAATGGAACAATGAATAGAATATTCTCTATTGTATTGTAATTGGGTAAAGTTGAGGTAATTTAAACAATGATAATTGCTGTTGAAACTACGGTATTTATAAATATTTGCATCATTTAATTTTCCTTGATTCGAGTTTAAAAATCGATGCTTCAAAAATGCGGCTATACATCTATACAAATCTATACATCTATATCTATACAAATAAATAAAATTGGAGGGTCTGTTTGTAATATTAAAATAACCGCTTTTTACTAAGTGTATATGGATGTATACACGGTACATATACCAAAACAACATTTTTTTACAATTTTTGTCTGTCTGTCTGTTTGTTCCGGCTAATCTCTGAAACGGTTGGACCGATTTTGACGGGACTTTCACTGGCAGATAGCTGATGTAACAAGGAGTAACTTAGGCTACTTTTATTTTAGAAAAAAAAATAGTATTTGTTAAAAATGATAAGTATTGGAAATTATAATCCAATTTAAGTTGACCTCAGATTTATATCATCAATCATATAAAATAGGGTTCTGCTTAGACTGGACTTTCTAGGTTCGAACGCAGTTTGTATATTTCATTTATTTATATTTTAGGATTTATAGGGTTTGTAATCCAAAATAAACCATGAGATATATCCAAAAAATGCTGCCCAAAGTCACTATTCCACGCGGACAGAGTCGCGGGCACAGCTAGTGCTAAAATAAATTTAAATATATGTGTACTGAAACTAAGATTCAGTCTGATGTTTTCAGCTTTCGGTGCCCTATTTCCTTAATTTACACCGTTTATTGGCATTGTATAGGTAGGACAAACTGTCCCAAATGCGAATATGAAATATACCGCGTTATCTATTTCTGTCAATTTTTTACCCCCCTATCTCCGCTTGATTTTTTTGCAAACAGAAAGTAAGAAAAAAATTGGCTCATATTTGTCTTTATTAATTAATATAGCGCTTGCCGCGTAACGCCAAAAGTTCATGTACTTATGCCTTGACAGTAAAAACTTACGCTGCGTGTCATATTTGATAGCTTAAAAAACTTTAACTGTTAACTTTTAATTGTCTCTCTTGGTTTCTACTAAGAATGATCGGATCAGAAAGCATATGTTCGAAATGATATTTAGAAAAAATTACAAAAATATTAAATTCCATAGCAAACATTGACCTAAACATTCGAAATAAAACCTAACCTAATCAGTTTTTTACTTGAGTAGGTACAAAAACTGCAGCATTATGTCTCCGATGATGACAAATATTTTTCGACTTTACGGATGGGGTAAATTGTTTTTATGACAATTTGTATGGTTATTTCGATGTCTTTTTTATATTGATATTTAGTAATTGATGCATGCAAATGTATCCCTTGTCGGATTATCTTTAATTTAGTAAGTAAGTAGAATTATGTTCGAGTAGAGCAGCCTAATAATATTCCTACGTCGTCATAAAAGGCGAAAAATTTAACTGCTTCTTTTGCTGACTTCAATCAGCAAAAGAAAGCCAGTATTCGGTTATTCTACTATTAAAACCATATTTAAAAAAGTCTGTTCCATATACACTGGTGCCTCTTCGATTAAGAAGTTGATAGTTACACGACTATCAACTTCTTAATCTAACTAAGGTAGGTAGTAATGATGCAAATAGCCCTAAAATGTCGCCCTATGTCAATGCGCAACGAGTCTCGGGTCTTGGAGTGAAAGCTTCGGATGCAAACGAGATGAACTGTTAAAAATGAGCTTCTACGCAGTGAAGAAACGATGATATACAAAACAAAAAGTTTAAAAATAGATTAAACTTGTGGGATTTTTTTTTATAATAGCGACTGCCATCTGAAAATTTTAGATTCGATAATGGACCTTTTAAAATAATATTAAGAGCTTAATAAAATTTTGACAATGTTTTTTTGGCGTAAGTGATGAGAATTTCTCATGAATTTGAAAAAAGCAAGAGATATTTTGGAACACCCTAATAAATAGATTTTTGATTATATACCTAAATATTTTGTGTTGTTTGCCGTATTAAATAAGTATAACAAGCGATTGTAAATTAAATAAAGACCATAATATTTCCAAGTGACACACGAATGTCGATTGCCAATAAAGAGGGCCAAGAATGTGCCCTCGTCTCGTCGATCAATTGTACAAACTTGTGATGTTTAATTGGTTGCCATGTAATTCAGCTTTGGTCTCGATGTTAATTTTTTAGAAGTTATACTTTTGTAGTGTTTAGAAAAAATTATGAGAGTAAAATTTTTACGATACGCGCGTACGTCGGCGTACTCCAGCTAGCCAAAAAGCGATACGATGAAGTTAGCTGATATCTGTCTCTCAAGTTTCCGTGAAAACTCGTAATTATATTCACAGTAGTTGCTCAAAATAGGCGTCATAAATAAGTATTTTTACGTTTCTTCTATGAAAAAGAAGACAAATATACAGTAGAACCTTTTTAATTCTAGCCTCGATAAGTTGAAAACCTGCCAAACTCGAAATTAAAATGTTCCCTTTCTTCGACCCCCATAAACCTCCGTTGCTCGAAATCTGAACCCAATGATTTAACAATATTAATAAGCAACCTAGCTGGAATAAATCTTAACCTCTACAAGTAGAATGTTTCCTTACAAAATTGGCTTAAGTCGAAAACTTTGTAACTCGAATATTTTGGGGTCTCCCTTATACATACTGTTCTTGAACGAAAACTGAAACTCAGGTCCCCAAGCCATCTGAATGGCAACCACCCTTGGTCTTAGTATGCCGCCATAATAACCTTGTGCTGTGTTAGTGACACATGTTCCTGTAAGACTATGGGACAGCAGCGTGTCTGCGGTACCACTAGCATCGCAAACGTCCATAGGCGACGGTAACTGTTTACTATTATTAAGTGCGTCGTCAGCTAGTCTGCTGCGCCTCAGCATTAAATTAAAAAAAAACTAGACCATATAAACATACGTTATATTTATTGTTCACAGCGTTTCTGCTATGCGGTCGGCCATTGATAGCGGTAAATGTGCAATGCAAAGAACGGCTGAACCAAGAGGATTGTGCTGCTCTGAAAACTGCCGCCGAATTGGCGGAGGCTGCCAAGATGCAACTCGTGTTTGTCGGCGAGTTTTACGACATTGATAATATCCGATGTGAGTATTTTAGATCGATATGCAATTATTATTTTGTCATATTCTAATATTTATTAATAAACTAGCTGACCCGGTAAACATTAGTCAGCCATAAAAATTAACAAAGTAGTCTATGTAGTCTTCTCCAAGGTTCAATCTATCTTTATACCGAAATTCATTAAAACTAATTTAACGGTTTAGGTTAGAAAACGTAAACAGACTGACATACAGATAGTGTTACTTTCACATTTATATTAGTATAGATGTACTGAAAATATCAGGATGCGCGAGCAGGCGCACTCGCACGCACGCACGCACGCATACACACACGCACACACACACGCACACACACACACACACGCGCGCGCGCGCACAACAGCTAATCTTTTTTGTGTGCTAAGTTACAAAGGTTCAATAACAATTTGACTTTTTTACTCATTATAGTAATACTATCGGTTTTTTTAAATAATAAATAATTGTTAACCGCATAATTAATTCATCAATTTAATTCACAATAGTTTAGTGCAAATTGTGATTTGGCAGTAGTTTTACTTAATAAATAATAACCGACTCTAGCTGGCCTGACTATAGAGGCAAAAATAATAATAGAACGTTTGATGTTTGTTACAGTTGCCTACTCCTTTTTTCAATTCAACTTTAGATTATAGTTTCATTATAATATGTTAGTAGTTTTAAGTGTGTTATGTAATTGTTATTTGGTGATATTTTTTAAAGTTTAGTGGTGTCATTTAATGGTCCCAGCGGAAGGTCAGCGCTGGTAAATACTGTCAGCAAATGCTGAGCTGGGACCAATTGGGGACAAATACGAGTACATAGTATATAATTATAAATAATTTTTAGTCCTAAATAAATATATTTTCTTTCTTTCTTTCAAATATACCAATTGTATATACAATCGTAACACGTTTTACATAAATACTCTTAATACAACATTCGGATCATTTTGATATTGATCCATTATCGTATACATAGAGACAGACTGAATGCGTTATCAGTACAAAAACACCTGCAGTCCAAAGATTGATAATACAATCATTGTTACCCCTCGTGATTATAGTCGCCGGTTCATTCGTTGTCTTATCACAATATATTACATAATTTTTTTTATCGACTACACAAATCCCGTCCCAGGTCCGGATAGTATATCAACAAAAATTTATACAAACAAAAAATGGATAAAATTAGAAAATATCAGGGGAAGTTTTAAAGTATAAGTGTTGTAGAATTTATAAGTGATAGAATTTTTATCCGTACAGGGGCGGAGAAAGAATACTAACCTCTGTGGCCGGGGTCGGCCTGTCGTAAAGTGCGACAAAACAACCCAACCTAATTACGTGGTAGGGCCTCAAGCCCGTCTGGATGGCGACCACCTTTGGTCTTAAGTATGCCGCCATAATAACCTTGTGTTGTGTTCCGGCATTAGTGACCCAAGTTCCTGTACTTTTATGGGACAGCAGCGTGTTCGTGTTCCCATAGGCGACGGTAACTGTTAAATTCAAAGCGGGCCGTCAGCCTGTCTGCTGTCCTACAGCAATAAAAAAAAAAGAATGTTCGGATAACGACTGATGGAGGAGAGTGGAAGGAGATAACATGTTGTGCAGACCCCATATAATCTGGGATAAGGGCAGGAAGAGTATTCATCACATAAGTATTGTGCTACTTATTCCGGGACTTGGTGGCGCTGCGCGCTGTTTGAATTCTTATAGTATATTTAGGCTACAATAAACTTATAACCGCTGTATTATACATAAAAAATGACTTAAGTAACAATCTATATGTAAAATAGTCGCATTAAGGATGTCCCAAACTTGGATCCAAGTTCTATATTGTGCCGAATACTGAAATCGACGCTGTTTGTTCCACTTGGAACCGTTGAGCGAAACTCACGATATTGCTCGTAAGTGTATTTGATTCAAGAGAGAAAGAGGGACAAGTTTTGCTATGTAGGTGGTAAGGCTCCAAGCCCGACTGGATGGCAACCACTCCTAGTTTTTTAAAAAGCCGCCATAATAAGTCCAGTTCCCTTACGCGAACGGCAGGGTGTTAGCTGTATGCCCTTGGCATCGCAAACCGACAGTAAAATTACTAGTGTTTATTAGTTTGTTGAATAAATTATTTAAAAAGGCAAAACTTATTATTGTTTATTGATAGCAGCAGACACTTATGCCGGAACACAACTAATTATGGAGACATAATTTAAAGACCAAAAATGATTGTCACCCAGACGGCCTTGGAGCCCTATCACCTAGCTAGGGTTGTTTTGTCGCCTTTTTCGATAGGCTGCCCCCGGTCGTAGGGGTCGGTCTCTAAAATGCACACTATAGTCATAGAAAACTAACTTTGTATTAATTTGATAGTGTGTGACGCGTGGCCACGCCAACAGTCGATCTGACCCGCCGCTGTAGACGTTTCACATCAATAAATTTTATTGAAGACGTCAACGTGTACCACGTTGGAACACCTGCGGGAGTCATGGGTTCTATTGCCGTTTCGAATCTTGATGTTTGTGTATATTTATTTTCTTAGTATTATTTTGGTGTATATGACTATTTACAAAAGTACATACATAGTGTTATAGTAGAAAGTGTCCGACTTTCTACTAGACACTATGTAGCAGCTTATTAGCTGTTGTTAGTATTGTAAAGATTTCGTTAGTTATAATAGTCCGGTCAATATAGACATTTAAAATAACAAAAATTCCCGGAAGGCCAAATATTGGTGGAGAGCTGGTGTTTACCGCTTAGAGCAGGGGAAACCACGGTAAAAAAAACGCGCCGAGTACACTACCTCACAGGTGGCGTGGAAATGTGTGCATATCATGTATAGTGTGACTCTTAGAATCGCGATATCTCACGAATGGTAACTCTTAGGAAAAAAATCATAAAGACCATTTTTGTAGAGAATTTTAAGATCTACAACTTTGGTTTGAGGTTTATTTTGATAAAACTTACCGTTTTCGAAAAAAATCCAAAATTACCTCAAATTTTGACCTTTAACCCCGAATAACTTTTGAAGCACACACATAGGATCGATGGGGGCTTTTAATTAAAACTTTATTTGTAATGGTAAACCCCAGCTCTCCACCAATATTTGGCTTTCCGGGAATTTTTGTTATTTAACCACTATTCTTATGTCTAACTTGACCGAACTATAAGTTCCCTCTGTCAATTCACTGAGAAGAAAATAAATATTTCTATTAATTTTTTTTCCTCCTTTTTAGCTTTAAAACCGTGCCTTTCCTTGCTCAACGAAGAGATACCGACGTCCATCGACTCGACAGGCCTGAGTGGAATAATCTGTCCCACAGCCATTGAGAAGAGCAGTTGCAACGGCTATTCTGGAGCGATTAGGTCGGGGTTGAGCCATCTAGCCATCCCCCGGGGTTGGTCCTGGGGAGGCCCCGCATCCCCGCACTTCCCCGTCTGGGCCGAAATTAAAATTCCAGATTGACGAAAATACACAAATAATGTAGCGAATTTCTTGTCCCTTTTCTTCGTAGTGCAGTGTGTTTTATTCGCCATCTTGCAATTTTACTTCGGCTAATCCGCCATTCTGTTTCAGTTGGCGCCAAGTGAATGTGTCAAATATTTTTAGAAGCAAATTGGCAAACGAATTTTTTCTAATCTGTTTATAAATTAAAATTTCCCAGCAATTTTTAATCTTAACATTTTTAAAAACTTATTTACAATTTTAGAAGAATTTGGGGTGTTTATTTATGTAGGTTTCTAGGTATACTATAAGATTTAAGGTCCCATGAAGATTTTAATAATTTAAAATTTTATTGAAGGTAAATTATAATGTATTTAAAGTTTTGAATCGAGCATACACTAGTTTGCTGTTCATAGTCCAATCGATATATTTAAATACCAAATGAAATATTTTTCTCATCAAATTAACTGTATTTAAATTAGATAGATATTTTAAATTATTTATTGGAGTTATTTGTAAATATTTATTGTATTCAGATATATTTGATTAATTGAACATAATATGTATGTATATAGAAATCTTTGCATAGCATTGATTTCACGTGTGCTTAGTGTAGGTAGATTTTAAGCCCTTGGCTGTGTTATGTCGGAAATGGATACTTTTGAAATTTTGCTACATTCGGCTACTTGGCAGTTTTATTCATAATTTGATTTGAACATGCTCCTTTGAGCATAATATTTTTAATTTCAAATTGGCAAATATTTTATTTTTGCACAGTAAATTGGAGTTTTTTTTCTTTCTGTGGATTACAAAAAACGAAATGCTGTTCTGTGTCGTTTGCGATGTGCCGACGTTCACTGTAAAATGACGTCATAGCATGCTACTAGAATATTATTTCACTGTTAAGTAGCCGATTGGTTACAAATAAATATTTTTCATTAATCAAATTTAGCTTTAAATATTATCTAGTTGTTTTAAAAGTTGAATAATACATATATGATATATTTTGACTGACCAACTGACTTGCACTGATTCTAGATTGAAAACAGCTGAAACAAGTAAACGAAAGTTTGCAAATAAACTTTTGTTGGTTTATATTCCGTAATATTTATTTATCGTAACATAACATTTTCCATATTGACGTACGTCACGCCAGTTATTTTTTTAGAATATATATTGTCTTGTTGGGGAGGTATTCTCATTTTTCTTGATTCTTGAAAAGAGATGGAAAAGTTGCGAATATGATGATTACAATCGTCACTGCTACTCCATTCCTATTCCCCCAAAGACTTGGATATACGTTGGTTTAGACCAGTGTTCGGCAATCCGCGGCTATGACTCCTCGGCTACGGCTCTTCCGCGAAATGCTTAGTCCATCATCATTATCTTAGCGTTGAATCCCGATTACAGCCCAAACTCTCGCTTCGACGCCCGGGGTCCACGATTGATTTGGCTGATGTTGGCTTTTATGGGGACGACTGCCGTCTGACCCCCAACCCTAAAAGGAAAGCCGTCGTCAGGGCCTCGTCCGTTATGCAGCAGGGTGCGCCGACTTGAAGGTGAGGTTGACTTGGGCCCCGAAGATATTGGTAGGGCCCCTTACACCCCCAGTCCAGTCACGGAATATTACTTATTATCTATGATAATTTCCGTAATAGTGTCTCCTACAAAGCAAAGCATATGTTTAAAAGGTAAAAGATAATTATCAACATAATAATAACATTACTGACGAGAAAATTAATGTCACTGTTCTAAAAAGCGTGGAGTGCTCGATATCAATCGTTATAATTTTTTTTTTTACTATTTTTATTCCTAAATGCAGATTTAGTTTAAAAATATCGTACAAAGCGCCCCCACGCTTTTAGAACATTGATATTATTATTGTAATATGATATATTTAATGTTCTCGTCAGTAATTTTATTCTTATGTTGAGAATTATTTTTTAATTTTTAGTTTTTTTAACTATAATTTATTTATTGTCAATTCCCAATCAGTAAATGTTTTTATTAATTTAACGCCATCTTTCGGCAGAAGGAAAAGAAAGCGTTAATCCTCATGATCCTGATAAGGACTATGGGACAAAATTATTAAATTTGTGTATTGTCATCAGGTCTTGGCAAGAGTGCAAAATTTTGATTTTTTTTATCGTTAAAAGTGGGTTTAAATCGAGTCCGCAAATTCTATTACATAAATACATGAATATGTAGATAATACATACTTACGGTTCAAGTTAGTATAAACGTGGTATGGTGGTTTTTTTTACCGTGGTAAAAAAGTGGCTCCTTGAATAAATTTCAATTCCGTATTATATCGTATATTTTGGATCCCTGGATCTTTGGGATGACAAGGTTGCCCACCACTGGCCTAGACCACCCTTATTAGGTATCGTTTAAGCGTACAGACTGGATTTTCAACGTACATCATCTATTACTTTGGCGGGACGTGCGTCGAATGAGATTTTGATGCTTTAATTATGTTCTAACACTTCCATTTTATTCATTTAGACTATTTTATCTTTTATATTAAATTCCAATACTTTATGAATTTACTGTTTGAAGTGTGTATTATTTAAAAAGTATAATTCAGGTGTGTTTTTCGTCGTCTTCACATGAATGAATTTTATTCCATTTTCAACGGATTTTGCTTAGTGTGTTATTATAAACAATATATATTAGAGTATGTAATGAAATAAGTTTTCGAAACATTTGAATTGTCTGGACGGTTTTAAAAGTAAAGTATGCAGATGGTTCGGAAATTAGGGGGCGTCCATTAATTACGTGAGGTGATTTTAGGGATTTTTGACTCTCCCCCTGGTGAGATGTATTTGTGAGATTGGCGGCTGGCAGTGGCGCCTAAACAAGCAACGGGCTACAGTGCAACTGTATGGCATCGAAAAATCTTGTTAAGTACTATCTATATATATAAAAATCTTGTGTCACGATGTATGTTGCCAATAAACTCCAAAACTATTGAACCGATTTCAATCAAATTTTACATGTACCCGTATTTTGGTCTAACTTACTGGATAGGATAGTTATCATCTCAATTATTCGCTTATGTCGTGAATGTAAACGAATAAAATGTATCAATTAATTGTTTCTTATGCAAGTGTTTATTTACTGTTTAGTTTTATGAAGTTCTCATAGATGGCGGGGTACAATGATTCATCGATAAAATTCTTCAATATTGTTTGACATCTAGGTTGCAAATACACTCAATAGATGGCGCTGTTCGATTTTACCGGAAAGGCTTTATTTCCTCAGTTGCGATTAGAAATAACATATATGGCGGTACGAAGTTCGTCGGGTCAGCTAGTTGAATATAATTTGGGAAATTAATTATTTAAATACTATTTTCTCGCAATTTTATTCTGTTTCTTGCAATAAAAAATACCTGTATTTGCCGAGAGCCCTCCCCTCTCTTAAATACCCCACATAATTAATGGACGCCCCGTAACAGAAAATTAATCTTTATAACATTAAGATTTTAATTAAAAACATTTTATCTCGTTTGTAAAAATACCAAGCCAGGTGCACTGATTAGTATCAGATGGTGAAATTTGTCTGCAAAGAAACCAAGATGGCCTTCTAAGAAAATAGATAATAGATTATCGTCTAACATATTCCCAAGCAAGCAGAAGTCAATTATCGCCTTTTAAACACCATAAAACGAGCTGGTGTAGCCTTATTCCTGTTGCTGGTTGATATTTCACCGCCAGAAACCATTTAAGCGTAAACACTGGTTAAAGGAAATTTAAAGAAGCACATTTGCTGTCTCTCTCAGGAATGCATATAAGCAAAAGAGAGACATTGAATACATAAATATTGGATTTGAGTTTAGTTTCTTCCATCAATAACTTGGATTATGCATTTTAAACAGTATGATAATGGATTGTTATAGGAATTAAATTCAGTAGTTTTAGTATATATTGTAATAATTTTAAAAGTAAACAGATTCTTCCCGTTGTTTATGTTTTCTACTTAGATTTTAAATGTTTTCTGCATTATCTTCCATTTTTGTTGATAATCGCCGTATGCAGATTTTCTTTAAACATCCGTTGATTTCATACTGTTTAAAATATGAGATTCCATTCAATGTGACTTTACTTATTTTGTGATATGAGAAAGAAATATTTTTGTAAGTTGTTATTTTGGCTGTTTTTTTTAACCTGTACATAATTTTGTTTTATTATACTCGGTGTAAATTATTGGTGAATAAATTATTTAAATGTCACTGTTTTTTTTTAGTTATTAACATCTTAATATATTATAATCTCAGCGTTAAATCCCGATTGCAACCCAAACTGCTGCTTCGATGTCCAGGGTCAGCTTTCTCACTTTTTTTGTCTACTTCGCACCATCTTCGGTATCCTTCGTAGTGGCTGTTGGCACGTGTATCACCCTTTACGACCTGGTTTTACCCCTCTTGCTGGGACTAGCGGAGGCGTCATGGCTAGACATTTTCTCCAACTAGTCTAAAATATTAAATATATCGTATACAGAAAATAATGGCTGCCCTTGAATGGCTTTAAATATATTGTAACATTCAATATGCTATGTGGAAACGCTAAACCCAAGTTAAAATTAATATGAATAAAGTAAATATTGCATTGAAAAACGGTCTTCGTTCTTTGAATTTTAAAGTGGCAAAAAAGTTGCCGTTATTTTTCTACTACACTACGAGAAAATAAGTAATCATGCATGTCACTTACCTGACATATATGTACAATCCATAGAGTATACAAATATTCTATTATCCTATTTGGCATAAATTGTATATTAATACATTTTCTTAATATTAAATTTCCAATTTATATAAAATATTTTTCTGCAAACAATATGCCGGACGACAATCGTAGATTTGAATCTATGCTATTTAATTATGAGACCAGCTCTCGGACTGATTACCAACCACCGGAATTGGCGGTCTATCCCGAGACTGTTTATAAGGAAAAGCCCACTTGTGCCATGATGAGGCCGTTGCCTTTGAAAGATCTGCATTCTTTAAACGATTGGAAGAACCCGGTCCTGCCATTTAACTTGTACCATAAGCCAAAAGAGGTTGTTAGGACCAATCCTCGGGATGTTCAAAAGCCTTATGTAAGTCATAATCTTGAAACATTTACATTATGGAAACGATATCAATGGTCTATTATTTAATAAATCTGATCTATGACATTGCACGTTTCTTGAAACTTCCTTACACAGAGGACATCGCCACCCTGTTTCATTTTATTAGAGTTCCATCTATCATACAAAAAAATAACTGAATTTAGTTTTTGAGGAATATACTTAATTGTAACTCTAAACTCAGTAAGGGCGGGCCCTAGCCACTGATCAGGATAGAGCGAGATTTTCTTTTTAGCGCCGTTTAGTTTGTGCTTTTACGAGTACTTGGCATAAATTGTACTTTGGCTATATGCCAAGTTAAAACTATTAAGTATATGTAATCACAGGCACTAACTTGAACAGATGTATTAAAACTTATTAATTAAGTCTAGTGATTTTGTTGAGGATTGTGGTTTGAACATAACGAAATTTTTTTCATTTGCGTCTCTTGTTGCCTGCACCTCTTGCTCTCTACCCCGGGGCCAGCGCTCAACTCAGAGGAAAACCAAATGATACTCTGCCTAAGTTGGCTGTGAGCTGGCAGAGTTCATGTATTTGTCAGCTTTCACGTCGTTCTTGGTTAGGGGTTTTATTTTTCTTATTGCCTGGAACTATATTAACAAGATTATTGAAAAATAATTATCCAAATCAAAGAAGCGCTTATTATTCCATAATGACTTTAAAACTAAGCCACAACTATTACAACATGAACATGTTGTTCCGACCCTCCCCCCTCCCCCATATAACGTGGGATAAGGGCAGGAGGAAGAATGACGATGGTAATCTTTAATTAGTTAAACGTTAACGTTTGCTATAATACATATTGCTGAACAATTTAAACACGTGTTTAAAATGTGTAAATAATTGTTTTTATGACAAATAATAGTCGTGAAAACTTAAGAAAGTATTAACAAATATGTATCAGACTTCACCAATTGATCATCAAATATCGGAAGTTCAAAAGAGCAGGCCACGGTTGATCATGACCCCTGCGGTTAGTATGGACGATATCGAAGATCCCCGAGCCAGGGAGATTCTATGCAACGATATGTACACCAGCACTATGTCCAAAAAGCTCAAGGAAGCTGTTTCGCCTTATTTGAGGGTTTGTGCTCCACTACCAAATTCACCTGCGCCTGCAAAGCCTGTTAGTATATGCGTTTGTTAATTTATGATTACCAAGTCCGGAAACTGTGTCACCTGTCCTTCCTACCTTTTCGCACATTTTTTAACACTGTCGAATTACACATTAATTTAGGGCAGCGTTTTTGAACCTTTTTTATGTCGGGACCCACACAAAGCCAAAAAGTTAAGTAAAAAGTCTCCCGACCCCGTACTATAAAATTATAATAATATTTTAATTGTTTATTCATTCGTTTAATAACTAATTTTTATTTTATAACGTCTCAATATTGTATTATTTGTAAAAAAAAAATTGTTCGCACTGGTATTGGGTCTGGCTAGGCGAAGAGCTAGCCAAGGGAAATGAATATTAAGGGTACTCACAATTCTTGTTACTCGTCCTTATTTCGCGTGTTCCCACTGATGTTAAGCTCGTCAGAGTATTCAAACACATACAGCTATTTGTATTATTTTTTTACACTCTATTATTAATAAATTATTCAGTTTTAAATCAAATAAGACGGAGCCGACTCACTCACTCAAAATCACAATCAAATCACTCGAAAATAATTTATTTATGAGTATTTACAATGATGATCCACGTATAGAAATACTTTCAAGTGAGAAAAAATGCCAAACATTGCATTAATTAATTAATGTTCATGATTAATCATTTTAATTAAATAACGTAAGCTATAAGTTTATAAAATGACACTAAAATTAATTCTTTTATTAAACGAATCTTTTCTATAGTTTGTATGTTTTGATGTCTTATTATTTTTTTAACAGACTGCGACCCCCTTTAATAACAAACCCGCCGGTTGAGAAACTAGGATTTAGGGACATTAAATTTAACACCGATACAACAAACTATTTATTATTGACTATTTTTATATGCATTTTTATATACAGTTATTGGTAATTCGACGTATACCCGTCAAGAGGTAATAGGGGCGACTACATAACTCAAAAATGGGTCACTTTTGCATAATGCATATGGAGGTTAAAATTATCACAAATAGTCACCCCTACCACCTCCTAACGGGAATACGTCGAATTACCAATCACCCTGTATACATATGGCGTAAGACAGCAGCAGCTGCGATGGCAAACCGGTTAAAAGCCCGATCGTCGCCATCACCGTTGAGCACTCCATATCCCCCGCAATGAACCGGCAAAGGCTATATAGTAATACCCCACTGTACAAAAACTAAAAGTACAACCTCGTTGTCTAACTTATACTTTTTACATATTTTATGGAATCCCAAGATTTACCAAACCATGTTACAGGTAGTTCTCGCAAAACTTCAACCCCCTTACGTCTCGCCAGAATGGCGGATGGAGTCCGTATCTTGGGACAACAGGCAACTCAGAGCTTTCTGCGATCCCACAAAAGAGTTTTGGTCGTCACATCCGCTAAATCCGTACGTAAGAACTGTCACAGGCTTTAAAAATTTGCATCTCCGAGCAGGGCCGAAGTAAGAATATTGATCCCTGCAGCTGGAGCCGGCATGTCGTAAAAGGCGACCAAATAACCCTTGCAAGGTCTTTAAATATGGCGCCATAATAACATTGTGTTGTGTTCCGGCATTAGGGACCCAAGTTCCTGTACCCTTATGGGATAGCAGCGTGTTCGCCATGCCACTGGCGTTGCAAACACCCATAGGCGACGGTAACCGCTAGATTCTAAGCGGGCCGTCAGCCTGTCTGCTGTCATGCAGCAATAAAAAAGAGCAATAAAAAAATACTGTGTATAGTTTAGTCACCCAGGTCCCTTGCGCGGACGGCAACGTGTTAGCGGTGTCCATGGCGTCGCAAACATCCATAGGCGAAAATAACTGCTACTGTCCACAGCAATTTAGTTTAAGTTTTTATGTATTTTAAGTATAAAGTTTATGAAATCTTTATTATTTACTTATGTATATTAATGACATAGTTATAATTTTATTTTAAAATTAAATTTATTAAATTATATTTTATTAATGACATAGTTATAATTTTAGTTAATAAATTTATTCGGGTCGTTTTTGATACAGAATAAGGGAAAGGTTTGCACTGAAATCAGCGTTGTGTCGGATATAACTCCGACACAGCAACAAGCTGAGTGCAAGCCTTGATTGCTGAAAATGCGGCGTATAAATTTAGAAGTTCCTAATACTATTTATAAATATGTAAGCAATGTACATAAGTGCGTCGCTATTTCTTCAAATAAAGTATTTCTTTGTCTTTGTTTTTGTAAATTTTTATTCGTGCAGGGGCGGAGAAAGAATACTAATCTCTGCAGCCGGGGTCGGCCTGTTGTAAAAGGCGACAAAACAACGCACCCTAGCTACGTGCTAGGGCCTCAAAGCTCGTCTAGATGGCGACCACCTTTGGTCTTAAGTATGCCGCCATAATAACCTTGCGTTGTGTTCCGGCATTAGTGACCCAAGTTCCTGTACCCTTATGGGACACCAGCGTGTTCGCTATGCCACTGGCGTTGCAAACACCCATAGGCGACGGTAACCGCTAGATTCTAAGCGGGCCGTCAGCCTGTCTGCTGTCATACAGCAATAAAAAAAAAGCAATAAAAAATACTGTGTATAACATAAAAACTATTTTTTAATATAATTTAGTTTATCGACCTGGACATTGGTCGATGTGGTTTAGACATCCATTATAAAAATTTATGGGTGTTTGTTATGTTACAACGCCCTTTAAATAACTTCGAAGCTTACTATGGAGTGGACTCACATTGATCGTCTATTGGCCAGGATTTGAACCTACAACCTCTTTAGATTTAGAAGATAACAATTAGCACATGATCAATAGCAAACAACCTAAGCTAATTGTTAAGTGTAGTTGGATAAAATAATTGCCGATTGCTTAACACATAAAGACTTCTATTTACTATTCTCCGTGAAGATCAGCGAGACCACTCGTCACATTGTAACAAAAGAGATTTTATAAAATATTTGTAATTTTTTTTTAATATTAATCACATGTTCTATGTAATGTTCCGTTTCCTTCCTTAGATGTCAAGCCTGTGAAGAAAGTAAAATGAATAAAGCACATAGAGAAGTAATTCGTCAACATAAAACCGGAAGACCGTGATTTTATCTATATACTTAACTCTGAAATAAAATAGCTCCAATTTTTATCATACACAACGAAAATATATCTGGTATTGTAATAACAGTTCGTTTTATTTTAAGTTTGATATCTGAAAACCCCTTTTTCATTTCACGATTTCTTATAGATATGAAATACAGTGAAAGCTCTTTATTCGCGAGGTATACGTTCGGTATCTTTTACAAATGACTTGTGTAGATTACCAGCCATTGCAATTATGTAGTAGAAAACGCGAGATTTTCAAATTTTGTAAAAACACTACAAAAATAAACTGCTGGGAGTGAAACAATCTACTACTCCTCCCCAAGCAGTCTTA
This sequence comes from Malacosoma neustria, assembly GCA_963693495.1. Lineage (NCBI taxonomy): Eukaryota > Metazoa > Arthropoda > Insecta > Lepidoptera > Lasiocampidae > Malacosoma > Malacosoma neustria. Next base: position 20,846,343 of record OY856375.1, on the reverse strand, counting down.
ACGCAATTTTTATTATACCAATATTATGATAAAGCACATGCACGCTTGAAGTAAGTGTTAGATGACTTCTTGGCCATCACAACAGACATATGTGTTAGTGGATACATCACTATTAAGAAGTGTGAGCTGACACACAACACTAGTAAATGCGCTTTAGAAAAGGTATAACGGTAAAAACTATGTAAAAACAGATATCTTATAATAAATAATAGAAATAAAAGGTTTGTTTCTCTCATCTGAGCATTCATATACCCTTCAGGTTATGGGCCCAGACTGCCCAGAGTGAGAACAGTGCATAAACTAATAAAAAAAAAAACAAAACAAAATGAATAACCAAGAGGAAAATATAGAAAAACTCACGAACTCTGTTAATTTCCACATCTGGAAATTTGAGATAAATATACATGATTCGGCATCGAATCTGTCGGAACTGTTTAAAGAAACAGACCCAGAACAGAGAAAAAAACCAGAATTCCAAACTAAGGATGCTAAGGTAAAGAAGTTGATATTGAACTACATAGATAGAAAACTAAAAGGTCACATCATAAATTGCAAAAATGCACATGAAATGTACAATAAGCTATGTGCAGTATTTGAAGTATCTGAAGAAAGAAACAAGTCTTTCTTATTACAAGATTTCTTTAACTTCAAATTTGAAAACCAGACAATGTCACAGTTGATCACAGATATAGAAAACTTGAGGATGAGATTAAATAATCTTAACCAAAACATTGATGATGACATGGTGATATCAAAAATATTAACCTGCTTACCAAACCAATATAAATTCTTCATCACAGCATGGGAATCAACACCCGATGACAAAAGGACACTTACCAACTTAACTAACAGACTTTTATCAGAAGAAAACAGATTTACAGAAAGGAAAATTGAGTACAAACAGGTTGCTTTTAAGGCGGAGAATAAACACATAAAATGTTTTAAATGTCACAAAATAGGCCATCTAAAAAAGGATTGTAAGATGTGCACTTTCTGTAAAAGATACAATCATGAAGAGAAAGATTGTAAGTTAAAAAACAGCTGTTGTTCAATTTGTAAGAAAAATAATCATACAGAAGAAAATTGTTTCTTTAAGAAAAAAGGTGATAGTAAGAAACACAAAAATGTTGCTATTTGACACAAAACTGTGAACAGACTTCATTAAATTTCATAGTAGATTCTGGAAGCACAGTGCATATGACAAATGACCCTTGCATTTTAAGCAATTTCAAAGAAATGGATTCTACAGTTTATGCAGCCAACGATGAAAAAATGAAAGCAAAGGATCAGGTACTGTCCATGGAATGTCATGCGATTTACAAAGGACTTTATTTATACCAGACCTAGCACAAAACCTTTTGTCTGTAAATTGTGTTACCAATAATGACGGCTCTGTTGTGTTCACAAAGAATAAAGTGGAGATTTACAAAAATTCTAATTTAATTTTAACCGGTAAAAAAGAAAATGGCTTATACAGGGTGAATTTAGAACAAGACCTGAAAAATGAAAATAAATCTTTACTTACACAAGAAAAAGGAACAGCATTGGAATGGCATGCAAAACTGGGACACCCGGGTAAATCAGTACTAGAAACACTAACAAAAGTGGCAGACGGCATAAATATACAAGGACCAAAAGTATTACAAGAACAGTGTAAAATATGTGCTGAAGCAAAACAGTCAAGAGTACCATTTAACACAATCAGAACTCGGGCTGAAAGGTACCTACAGATAATTCACACAGACATCTGTGGTCCCTTCGAGGAGAAGACTCATGATGGATACAGGTATGTATTAACAATAATGGACGACTACAGTCATTTTACAAAAATCTATTTACTTAAAAACAAGAGCGATGCAAAAGAAGAAATTAAAAATTATATTGAAGAAACGGAGCGAGAGAAAAATAGTAAAGTATCGACTATAAGATGCGACAATGGAGGTGAATATACAAGTAATGATTTTAAAGCATTGTGTCAACAAAAAGGCATAAAATTAGACTACACAGTGCCCTAGTCACCACAATTAAATGGCAAAGCTGAACGCCTAAACCGGACATTATTAGGAAAAACAAGAGCATTACTTTTTGATTCTAAATTAGACAAAGAAATGTGGGGTGAAGCAATGTATTGTGCTACGTATATTTTAAATAGACTACCAAGTGATGCCCTGAAAAACAAAACACCATATGAAATGTGGGTTGGAAAAAAGCCTAATATATCTAATATGCAAAAGTTTGGCTCTACTGTCTATGCAAAACAGTTACATCCAAATGTAAAGAAACTGGATCCTAGAAGCAAGAAACTAATAATGATTGGATACACTAATAATGGGTACAGACTGTGGAATGACAAGGAGAGAAAAATAGAGATATCAAGGGACATAGTGATAGTAAAAAGTGAAACTGAACAACAGAAAGAAAATTATAAGAAAATAAATAATAAAAGTGAAAATGATGAAAAAGAGACAACAGAAAACCAGGAAGAGAAAACAGATAACCAGAAAAATACTACAGAAAACCAGAAAAAGATTATAGAAAAGCAGGAAGAGACAATAGAAGATATCAGAACAGAAGAAAATAAAAATGATGAGACTTTTGAAGATGTAGTATCAGAAACTGAATCAGAAGACACAGAAAGAGAAAGAAACAGACATAATGAAGAAGACGGTTACCTAAGAAGAAGCAAGAGAATGAAACACATACCAGTACATTTAAGAGACTACAGTTTACTTACTTACAGAGAGGCTGTAACATCTAATGAGGGAGAAAACTGGGAGAAGGCTATAAATTCGGAGAAGAAATCCCTGGAAATCAATAATACCTGGGAAATAGTAGACAAGAAAGAGGCAAAAGATAGTAAAATACTTACAAACAAATGGGTATTCCGTGTGAAAGAAAATGGCACTTACAAAGCTAGACTTGTTGTACGAGGATTTGAACAAAACAGTATTGACTACAATGAAATTTACAGTCCAGTTGTCAGTCAGTCAACTTTAAAATCTTTATTTGCACTTGCTGCCTCTAAAGACTTTAACATGATGACATTCGATGTTAAGACTGCATTTTTATATGGAGAGCTGGAAGAAAATGTGTATATGAATATACCGGATGGATATGAAAAACAACCTGGGAAAGTTTGTCGATTAAAGAAATCCTTATATGGGTTAAAACAAGCTCCTATTACATGGAACAAAAGATTTACAAAAGCAATGTTAAAACTTGGTTTAAAAGCTACTAAAACAGATCAATGTGTATTTACAAATGAAGATAATACAATAATAATAGCAATCTATGTAGATGATGGACTTCCTTTGGCTAAAGAAAAGCAAACATTAAAAAACATTTTAAACTGCCTAGAAAAGGAGTTTGAAATAAAAGTATACAATGATCCTACTACTTTTATTGGATTTGAAGTTAAGAAGACTGAGAAAGGTATAACACTGAAACAAGAAAGCTACATTGGAAACCTATTGAAGAAATTTAGTATGGAAGATTCTAAGCCTGTTAGTACACCCTGCAATACAGAAAAGAAAACAGAAACGCAAAACACAGATACTACAAACTTCCCATATAGAGAACTGATTGGAGGACTTCTATACGTATCTACAAGAATAAGACCAGACATAAGTCAAGCTGTAAATGAAGCAAGCAGAAAAATAGAAAACCCTACGAAAGATGATGTCATAGCTGCAAAGAAAATACTAAAATATTTAAATGGAACAAGACAGAAAGGAATCATGTACAAGAAAGGAGTAGATATTTCAAAACTAAATGCATACTGTGATGCAGACTATACCAATTGTATCAAGACAAGACGCAGTACAACCGGATTTGTGATAATGTTAGCAGAAGGACCTGTGTCTTCATGTTCAAAACGACAACCAATTGTTGCCTTATCATCAACTGAGGCAGAGTATATTGCAGCAGCTGATTGCTGTAAGGAATGCTTATATTTAAAGTCATTTTTAAAGGAGCTGATTGGTTCTGAAGTTGAAATGACATTGAATGTTGATAACCAAAGCGCTATTCAGCTGATCAAAACAGGTTCATTCAATAAAAGATCCAAACACATTGATGTAAGGTACTATTTTATTCATGAAAATTATAAAAAGGGTAAAATTAATATTAAATATTGTCCCACTAATAAACAGACTGCTGACATATTTACAAAACCATTGTTAAATATTAAATTTAATTTTCACGCCCAAAGTAATGTCAACTAAATAAGTTCATGATATAGGTATATAACTTAAGAATTTGTATAATTTAAATTTGAAAGCACAGAATAACAGGTATTATTTAAATTGTAAACAATTTTAGTAATAGGAGAAGGTGTTAGTGGGTACATCACTATTAAGAAGTGTGAGCTGACACACAACACTAGTAATTGCGCTTTAAAAAAGGTATAACGGTAAAAACTATGTAAAAACAGATATCTTATAATAAATAATAGAAATAAAAGGTTTGTTTCTCTCATCTGAGCATTCATATACCCTTCAATATGGACATCTGATTCGAATAAATCTTATATCACTGTGTTTACAATGATGAACTGTAATCATTAATCCTTGCTACAAGAGAACTCTCAAGCCCGAACACAGGCGAAAACATAGCAGAAACTACGATAAATATTCAAAAATTTTGGAGTTCAAGATAAAATAGTTACCATTTACCATAGTGTCTGATAATGGTATAAACGTGAAAATGGCAATAAATCAAATGCTTTAAAAATACCATCATCCGTTCATTGCTTATATTCTAAACTTAAGCGATAAGAAAGCTCTTGGTGGAAATCAAAATCGTCAAAATATCGTTCAGAAATATAGGCGAATTCAATCACTTTCGTCACAGTGCTAAAAGTACAACAAATCAGACCAAAACTCAAAAAATATGAATATAAAACCATTAAAGTTAAAACAAGATAGAAGTGTATCATGTTTGCGAGACTAACGCCCGGTTTCTGAAAGGCTGATCAAACTGTAAATCAACTGACAGCTCTGTTAACTTAACAGCGCTGTCAAATCAATTTCGGTTTCTGAAACGTTGTTCAGAGAAAAATTTACTAATCAATGATCAATTTGATTTGACATAGAGATTTTTATTAGTGCTGGTCACATTGATAACTCGATCTCATAAAGCACCTTAAATAAACAAACTGCTGTCAGTTTTGACGTTAAATTCCGCGAAATTCAAATTGTTTATATTAACTTGATAAACTTTGTGCTGTTGTGCTCCAATATAATAGTGGTTCTACTCCCGCGTTTTAAATTACAGTTTATTTTATTACAACCTGTCACTTTTGTAACTCCGATACTGGCAAAATCGATGCTAGAGGCATTGGAGCCATAACCTTAAGAACTGAACTGAACTGAACTAATAGTGGTTCTACTGGTTAAAATGACTTCACGCGGAAAGAATTTTACAGAAAAAGAAAGGTGTAGGCTAATGGAACTAGTGCAGAAGTAAGTATTTAGTTATGCAAAATTTTGCCTTAATATCGATGATAAAATATAGCTTTCATAATTGTTAATGTTTACATAAGACATTGACAAACAATGAGCTATATTATGTGAATATAAATATATCATCCGTTGTATTTTTCTTCTTCTTTTCTTTAATTCTAAAGGATTCATTCTTGCTTTAAATACTCGCCGCCTTGGTTGATCTTCCTCACTACTAGAAGTGCTCATGCTGATGCTTAGATCGGACAGAGACATGATGCTTTCTAAAAAACAAACTATTATGTAACTTTATATCACAAATACATTCCAAAAATATTCTGTTTTCCTTGTAATAATGCTATACATACCTTCGAAGAAAAAATCTGAAGGTAAACTAGTTTTACGTAAATAAACAAATTTGATCACACTTTAATTCGTCCACAGGCACCGATTACTTGACCTAGCTTTTGACATTAGATTAATCTATGATTAAGGCGTAACTAGCGTTTCAGAAACTCAAAATGGCGCTTGACAAACGATTACGGCGCTTAATTTGACAGTCTTGTCAACTGACCAGACAATCAAATCAAATCGTTGATTATGCTTCTAGAAACCCAAATGTGACTTAACAAGAGATTTGACAGCGGATTAGTTAATTTAACTGTTGATCAGCCTTTCAGAAACTGGCCGTATGTGAAGTTAAAGCAGCATTTACAATGACTTTGAGCGAAATTGACAATGCTCCAGAAAATCTTGACTACACTGAATAGAAGGTATTGGCGGATTGTGTGATGGTGTTAAAAATATTGAAGAAATTATGGAGCAATTATCTGGAGAAAAATATCCCATAATGGGATTCGTTATTTCGCTAATTCGAGGACTACAACATAATTTAAATTTGGCCAACACCGAGACATCAATTAGGACGCTAGTAAAAGAAACTTTGAACGATGTGATACAGAGACGACTTGGTACCTTAGAATGCAATAAACATGTTGCAATTGCTTGCTTTCTAGATCCCTGCTTCAAGAAAATAACATTTGGATTAGATTCTAATGATAATATATTGCACAATAACGTTGTCTAGAAGAACTTATCTTTCTCAAAAACAATGCTACAGGAGAAACAAGTGTACCTGTCTTAGAAGAAAAAGTTCATCAGGAACAAACTATACAGCATACACAATCGATTTAGGATCATTTTGAGAAAAAGAAAACAATATAATTTCGACATCCACAACCGAGAGCATAATATTTCTTCGTCAGTATTTAGAGTTGCCTTTACTTGACAGAAAAAGAAATCCTTTGATATATTGGAAAGGAATGAAGATAAATAATCCCGATTTGTATAAATTATACCTAAAATATTCATGTGTTCCAGCGACGTCTGTGCCATCGTAGAGAATATTTTCTAAAACAGGCGAAGTGTCGAATTTAAGTAAGAATCGACTACTGCCCAAACATCTTGATTTTATTATATTTTAAATGCAAATTTGACATACATACCTCGAATTATATACAATAATCGAATTGGCACATCACTAATTGAAGATAAGAGATAGACAAGCAAAACACTAGAATGTAAAAGAGCACTCTATCTACGATGAACATTGTGTGAGAAATCCCCGCTTTCAATTTAGATTTAAGAGGTTTACACACATTCCTAAATCAGGGGCAATATCGGGGAAGTGGAGCGCCGTGCATAGTTATTATTACTGCCCCTAACTCTGAGCTCGTTTCGGGTTAACTCCGATTTTTTGTCAAGGGGTTGACTTAAGGACGTGTGTAGCGAAATAGGGCCGATTTCATTCGTAGTGGCAGGATCTGTTTTTTGTGCTTTCATTTTGTCCGGAGATAAAAAGAAAATATTTCGTATTTGATAACAAAAATAATTAGTATTAAGTTTTTAGTAATGTGTCTAAGGAAGTTGTTAATTAATACATATTATTATAATTATTTGCAAAATGATATTATATGTATATTACTGAATAATGTCTGGAATCATTTTGGAATAAGCTACGGCGACATTATAGAACTAAATTTTAAATTCTCATAGCTTGTTCAGTAGTCAGGATATCTATTCTATATCCATTCATAAAAGTTTTTCAAATAAGCTGGTTTCAAATCACGTTCATGTGGCTCAATTCATGGCGTATCATTCTTAACCCAGTCTTTCTTTTTCGTCTCTGACTTATTCGCATCACAGAAAGTGTCAGTACGATGCTTATTTTTTACGTCACGTGGTTGTTCACATTAACTGGCAGAGACGTGTGTAGAGTAGCAGCCGACTTCTCTGCAAGCTCTGCCCTCCCGACCCGATATTGCCTCTGATTTAGAACTGTGTGTTAGGTCACTTTATAGCTTGCTAACTAACAACAACTAAGCTACCAAGACACAAAGAAAAATATTAAAATTGATATGCCATACACATTGAGCAAACAACATTATGGCTTCTGCACATTCACAAGGCGAAGTCACTGAAATGAGAATTAACTGTTAATTGAGGATGAAATGAAGCAAACTTGACAATTTCTTCGATTTTTGGAACAATACGTAATAGTATAATTTACGAAAAGAGATATACAGACTAGGAAAAACTGTGTTGTAGTTGTAGAATTTTTCTCCGTACAGACGTGACTGTTTAAGACCAATTATAAACCAATGAACCAGCTGTATGGTCTAAATACGGAATACAAACTTACTAATATCAAATTTAATAAAAGTGACTTCAGTTTTTCCCTAAGTAATTTATCAAAGTTTGGAACGTTTAAATATTTAAGCAAAATTGCTTAGTTATATTAAATATTCTTCAAAAAGAAAATTCCTTGCTTTTTTATTTCGATTCAAAGTTACACCACAGTCTCTCCTGACGCCAAAATTATCCAAAAATATATCATAATTTTTGTATAGATTCTAATGGCAGAAGCAAAAAGAATATTCAAATATTCACAATGGTATTGCCATAGACAACGCTCAGCACTAAACCACGAGGTTATAAAAAGTAAGAAGGTAATTCTCTTTTTAAAAAACAAAAACCAAACCAGAACTTTTGTTTCAATAATTCAAAAATAATTTCAATATTTTTTTTTCGACAGGCACAAATTCTTATTATACTCCCGAAATGACTAATTTGTAATAAATACATAAATAAGGACACCTCTTAATTCCTGCTTTCAAAATCAGGATCAAAAGATTCGCTTATATTAAATCTAAGTATATATAAATATATCTTTGGCGATGCAGGGGCTTCTGGCCTTCAATAATTTTGTGGTTGAGTGAAGGTAGAGTTCTTCCTCAGAAGCCTTATGGTGGTAGTGTTCCAATTAAATTCAGATCCAGGGTTCGATGTTTTTTTTGTTGTTGTTGAATACTGTTGGTCGCAGACGACTTAACAGCGATAAGTCGATAACAGCGATAAGGCATGACAAAAAGGCATTCCGGCACCGTGGGAGCGGGGCCGATCAGCTGTAGCAGCGTGCTTGAGGAAGCACCTCCTGTGAAGTGGGTCCCCGGTTCGATCGCTGCATGGGAAGCAAGCAAGAACATCCATGACTGGCTAGAAATTTAAGGATCATATCGACTTCATCGGCGAAGCCGATCCTATCCTAATCTACTACCGTTTCGGAATGTGTATAGCTGGGGGAGAAGAAATGGCGAAAGAAATTATATTTATTTGGCAAAATATGCCTATAATTACATGAAACAATAGTGTATAAATAGATGCTAAGAGAAAGAGGTAAATAAATTTTGATCCAGCAAGACAGAAAATATGTATTATAAATAATTTCATGTCACGCGCCGTTTGTAGACATCATGCCTGTTACACATCTATAGGCTCCTTGGTCAAAAATCAACGAGAGTTTTGCACCTGTGACGTACGCAACTCCATAGTGGACGTTGGGGTTTGAATTCAACCTGTATGACCCACTGGTAGTGATGATGATGATTTTAGAGAACATACTCCATACTACGTTACCCGTTCAGGGGGGGGGGGAGAGGTATTCAAAATACTACGCCTGGTCACAGAGGAGGATTAGGTTTTCATCACGTAGTCAATATCCTATAAAGGAAAACTAGCGCTCTTTCGAGCTATAATCAAGTATGGCCCGCAGTCTTGTCCCAAACAGTAGAGCTTTTATGTGTATTGTTGGACGTGAGTCGACCTCTTAACCTCCATAGCTCCGACGTTCGAAAGCCGTTGCGCCATGGGGATTATCAACAACAATGAATTGATATGAACATTTTTCTCGCGCGATCCTTTTCGAACGCGCAATATTGCTCGTTTCACACAGCGTTCTCACCCGATTACGCAAAACCCACTAATGTTCGATGCGTGAATGTAGAGGAGTCATTATAAGCTGTGGAGTAGTTACTAGTTACGTATTGTCTATGTTCTGTTTATTTTACAAAGAACTTTATATTATTTTCCCCTCCCCTCCCCTTATTAAAGTATATTTAAAGCAGACAGTTTATAAGTTTGACCCATACATTAAGCTAATCGGATTAGAACAAGGTATCGTTACTAATATTGTGAAAAGTTTGTTATATTGAAGCTGAAGACGGCACTTAACTTTCGTACTAATAAATACTAATACTAATAAACAATAAAAATCTTCAGTGTTTAAGTGGAACGACATCTGCTATCTCGGTAAGAGAAATTTATATTATTTTATTTTTAAAATAATTTATCAGAGCTATATGTGCTGTACACATTAATTTGGATCTTGCCATGTGATGCGACCCTACGTTGCAAAATTTAACAAGAGGACTATTTAACTAACTTTAGTTTTGATATATTTTGTCAATTCACTCAATGCCATCCAACCCCAAAGTCAGCATCAGAGCGCTATCGTTATGGATACCGGGTAACTGATTTACTCCTTGCCGGGTCGGAGGTGCACGCGCAAGCATGTCCTTCTGCTCTGCCCGTCGGGCAGTAGAGTAACACTGCGGTGGTCTTAATGGGTTTACCAGTGACTAGTGTACCCTGTCAACAGTGGGGGCGCATTGCATGGTAGTCCCACACTACTCGCGACAGGAATCGAACTTGTGCCAATGGGCCGGTCGCGTGTGTGACAGGACCTGGGGCGGATAAAGCGTAGTAGGTACGGGACCGGATGCTGTGACGCAGACTGGGCCTTACGTTCAGCAGTGCATGACAATTGGTTGACGATAACAAACACCTTTTCCTTCGTGCAGGGGTGGAGTACGAATACTAACCACTCCAGCCACGGATTGGAGCCTCGTCCCGAGATAAGGTTTATTTAATTTCTAAGAAACAGCGGACAGGTTGGCAGCCCACTTATTGTAAGCGGCTACCATCGCCTATGGATGTTTGCGGCACTAAGGGAACCGTAAACACGCTGCTGTCCCAAAGGGCTACAGGAACTTGAGTCACTAATGCCGGAACACAACACAAGGTTATTATGGCGACATACTTACTACAAAGGTGGTCACCATCCAGATGGGCTTGTGGCCCTAACACATAGCTAGAGTTGTTCTGTCGCCTTTTATGACAGACCGACCCCGGCCGCAGAGGTTAGTATTCTTACACCGCCTATAAGCGAGATAAGGATTTTTCAGTGTATTTTTAACACAAGGGCTCTGCGCTACCTTTTTTAGCGGATAAAATATATAATCATAAAAGGTGGTTCTTTAAGTTTCGATTCTTTACAACCCATCGGGCTAGGTGCGCGTCGTGTGTTTACTTTACCGAGACATGTTCTACTGCAGAAATTGTTTGCACTTTGCTCCATCAGTGTCTATATCTCGGGCTCTCTCATTATGTACATATATCTTTTTATTTACAAAATAAAAGTAACAACGGGGAATTTCCTACTCGTCATCACCGATTTCTCAGATTTATAGGACATGCAGGACTTGCTAAAAATGTGAAAGAAAGTAGGAACTCCAGATGGCTAAACGCTTTGATATTAAAACCGTTGACTTGTGACATAATTATTATTGTTTTCTCTGTTTCTATGATAAATATCATTCCGACACATGAATCATCGAATGTCAACAAATATAAACTGACGGACTCATGAACTGCATCAAAGTTCAGGATTAATTTGAAACGATTTTTTTAATAAGTATGCAAACTTTTTAGATTAAATTATATAAATATAGAGAGACTGGCTCTTAATCTCAAAAAAAGGAAAATTTAAAAATAGAAAAGAGCTGTATATGCGAGAAACTCTATGCCCACGACAGTGGCAGCACTAAGAACAGCACTTTCAGAAGAATTGGACAAATTCCGCAAGATCTTTTAATAACCCTATTAAAATCTATGCGGAACCGATTAGAATCCGTAACAAGGGCACGTAGAGGTATTACACCTTATTAAAACATAAATAAACCCTTGCATAAAGTTTGTGTCTATTGTTAAAACCAATTTTTTAATTAAACCAATTTTCCTTAAATTTCTGTTTTTTCTTCAAAAAAGTCTTATGGTCCTTTCCAGTACACAAACTTAAACTTAGGATATGACCCTACGCTGTTTTAAAGTTCACGAACCAATCTAGAGGTTTCAATTTAAATCTGTATAGAAAGTTTACATACTTGGTTAAAATATTTATTTCAAAGTCGTCTATTACTTTGATGCAGTTTATGAGTCCGTCAGTGTAGTTTTAAATTTTGATCTTTTCCTGTAGAATACTCATAAATAAATTATGCTCTTTGCTTAACTAGAAAATAAAATAAAAATTGAAAAGAAAACGAAAAAAGTCTCCGTGCCGTCAGTCTCGAACCCACGACCATCGAATTAATAACTCGAGCTCAATACTACTAACTACTAGGAAGAGCTGTGCGAATTAATCCAAATTAATTACACAATGAATGCCTTCCACCGTTAAGTGACCGCTCGAAAAATGTGACAATACTTTCCCCCGATTTACACGACAGATAGATTCCCGACAAAACTGTTATAAAGAAATCTACACTTTTACCATGTAAAACGAAATAAACCTAATCCCAGTATGTTCAGTGCCAATATTCAGTCACTTATTTGAGTAAAACATCTTAAAAACCTACCTACCTGCCTTCATATAGACTAAGAACAAAAATAAAGCAAGTAAATCTTCATGTAAAAAAGTTCATGTAAAACATCCGTTACTCTTTCTCTATTACGTAAAAGTTCCAATAAATTACGTACATAAATATTCCAATTTAAATTTTAGTTTGCAAAGAAAAATTTTTAAGCCTGAATTATTGACACAAACAAGGATCCAAAAGAAACATGTGTGTAATTCACATGTGATAGAAGTGAAACCTTGAAAAATGTAAGCTTCAATATAAAAAAGAAAAATGTCAATGAGTCAGATTCGAACTCTGGCGGATCCGATGCCTGAAGACCATGTCTAAGATCTAGAATCCGCTTGGATTTACCCGTAGAAATGATCAGTTATTAAGTTTGATGTTTACAAATCTTTTCAAAATGTATTCTAAATTTATATTAAATTAAAAACAAATAGAAAAGGAAACATTTTTGGAGCTACGCAAGTCAGGATTCGAACCCAGACCGATCCGAAACCCAGAGACCCAACCTATAAGCTACAATCCGCTCGAAGTTTTGGGGTAAAATTTTTAAACTTAGTTAAATAAAGTTTACGAATTTCAAAATTTTCCAGATTGTTTCAAAATTATATTAAATTATTCCCCAAAATATACTCTTTATAAAGAAAAAAAAAACAACTAATTCATTGTAATAAAGTCGCAATTCGAATAGATGTGTAAGTAACGCTATGCAATCATTTAAAAATTACATTATAGAATAAGCCATTACTAGTAAGGTTGGTATTACTGGAGAAAAAAGATACTGTAACTTTTTTCCGTTTCTTGGAGTTTCAGATCACAACGATGCTAAAGTTTTCACTACTAATACACGAGTCTATACTCGCATTCGCAGTTAAAAATATATTGTATGTACTGTACATGTTATAAAATATTTCCTTAAATGTTTATTTAAGGAAATATTATTATATTATTTATTTCATTTTATAATACGGGGGTCTCCCGTTCCCGTTATTGCCGTCAGTGTTACGAAATGAATTAGACTCAAAAATCTTATTTGTTAAGTTTGTTACGAGAGGTGTATATGGGAATATACACCTATACGATTTTATAAATTTTTACAAAAAGATTTTATAAACCGTTTCAAAGCAAATATGTGTAAATCGGGGGGATAAGTGTATACGTAAAATCCTTTAGTAAACACCCTAAAATTTGTTGGAGATATTGCCAAAAATAGACATAAGGAAGAAATAACCATAAGTTCAAAGTTCTATTTATTTTGCGAATAACAGGTTAAAAAAGGTAAATATTTAACAATATTCGAATCTCTGTATTCTGCTACGTGTTTAGCTTACAATTTTTTTTAATAATTATCGATTCATAATTATATTATTTAAGAATTGGTCAGTCCATCGTGTTAAAAAGAAAAAAAATCGGAAATATTTAAAAATAGAAATTACGTATGCCAATTACGTTACAAAATCGAATATCATCATTTATAATTATTATACATCATATTAATAAAAATTACAATTTGCAACTCAGAAATTAATGTATACTATTTTCTAAAGACAAGTAATAACAATGTAGCATAAGACTGGGGATATAATTAGGGCTGGGTGTTTGACTATTTTTGTAGTTATTTCATCAGTATCAACGCCATTTGTTTTTTTAATTAATTTTGTAAGCAAAAAAATTAAATTGGTTAAAAAGCTATGTCAGACCCCTAATTTTAGGGATTTTTTTTTATAATTTTATATATATTTTAATATTCTTCGGGCGGTCACTTAGCCGTGGAAGGCTAATGGTCTACTAAACTAAAATACATGTTTCTCATAACTTTTACTAAGGATTCATCTGTATGAATTTGAACGGTTTTGTCAAAGTCACCCTATATACACATATGGCAATACAGTAATACAACATATTGATGCCAACTGTGAGCCTAACGAACCACAGCAAAATAAATATTCGTCATAACCACAGTGTAATTTATTTAGTATACGATTGTTGCCCGTGTACGGTAACTGGAGCCTGGTCATAAATGACCAGGCTCCAGTTACCGTATAAATACCGGAACACAACACAAGATTATTATAGTGGTGTATGTTATTTAAAGTCCAGGGTCCGCAGTTGACCTCCAGACTAGCTTGGAGCCCTTCCACCTAGCTAAGATTGCCTATTGCGACAGTCCGACCCCGGCCGCAGGGTTTCAGTATTTCTACTCCGCCCCTGCAAGGAGGAGAAGCTTATAAGTACTATCATATCACATACAGTGGCGTAGCGAGGGGGGCGGGGGCAAGGCGGAGCATCATGCCCCGGGCGCTACTTACAAAAGGGCGCCAAATGAACCGCAAAACAAAAAAATTGCTGGATAATTTTTATTATAATTGATTTCTGGAAAATATATATATATATTTTTTTTTATTGCTGTAGGACAGCGGACAGGCTAACGGCCTGCTTAGGATTTAGCAGTTACCGTCGCCTATAGGTGCTTGCAACGCCAGTGGCATCGCGAACACACTGCTGTCCCATAAGGGTACAGGAACTTGGGTCACAAATGCCGGAACACAACACAAGGTTATTATGGCGGCATACTTAAGACCAAAGGTGGTCGCCATCCAGACGGGCTTGGGGCCCTACCACGTAGCTAGGGTGGGTTGTTTTATCGCCTTTTACGACAGGCCGACCCCGGCCACAGGGCTAGTATTCTTTCTCCGCCCCTGCACGGATAAAAATATATTCATCAAACTGTAATAATATATTCATTATAGAAATGGCACGTCTTTTCTAATTTCTTTCTTTGAACTAATTCTAGATGATCATATACGAGTACATTTCAAAATCTAGTCTTGTTTCCTCAACTGCATTTTTGTCTCAAATTTAAAGCCTAGCTTTAAATTATGACTTTATTTATTTGTTAATTTGCTAGTATATTTTACATATTTATAATATTATATGATTTTCGAGTGGGGGGGAGCATTAAAAAGTATTGTGCCCCGGGTGCGCGTTAAGCTCGCTACGTCATTGTCACATATGTGGTCACATAGAATGTGTGCTTCTAATACAATGCCAGTGATATTATGTCTAACCAAATTTAGAACTAACGAAGAAAACGCTATGCTTAATAACTTTTTTGTTTCAGCTACACGATGAGGATCAATTCTTTCAACGTTCTTGCTGAAACATATACTGAAATATACACACTAAAAGACTGTCCTGTTGTGATTGACGCCTTCAATTATTTTTACACTCTCTACGAGAAAAGTGGTCTCCCATTCGCATTCGGCTGCAACTGTGATAAACTTGCCGATTATGTTCGAGAAAGCCTCGTTAGGTTTCAGGAAGCTAATGTGACTTGCTATTTCGTATTTAAGGGCGGCATATCTGACATGCAAAAAAATATAAATAAAAAAGCTAACTTAAAGACTACTAGGGAATATCATCCAAACAAAGGATATTATTTCGAACCTTTATTCACACAAGAAATTTATATGCAGGTGTTGAAAGAAATGAACATGAAGTTTTCCGTTAGTAAAACAGAAGCTAAATCTCATTGCATTGCTCTCGCTCGCGATCTCAACTGTCCAGTAATTAGCTACGATATAGAATATTGTTTTGCAAATGTTCTGTATGTTCCCCAAAATACGCTTTCGCAGAATCAGTGCGAGGGCAGAACAGGCATTGAGTGCCGGTTATTCAGATTCAATAAATTTCTTGAACGTACATCTTTAACAAAAGAAAAGCTTGTACTGTTTATATTGCTGAGAAACGAGGAGTTATATCCGGAAGATACTTTTCATGGCTTTTTTAGATCATTAAATATACCTTTATCAGGCTTTACCAGAAATCAAAGTTTGCTGAACTGGCTTTCACGAATGCCTTCAAAGGAATATATAAAGGAGATGGTTCTCAAATACCTGAACAATAATGAGCGAAAAATTAGATCTGATGTGTCTGAAACTTTCTCAGAGATGGAGAGACAGGCACAATCGTATGTAGATACAAGAATAGACTTAACCATGCCGGTCAAATATTTGAAAGATGATAAAGTGGAGGCGAAAACTGAAGAAGAGTGGTTTGAATTAGCAGTCGCCTCAGGGAGAATACCAGTGCAGTATGTCAACCTATGGGGGGATAATTTTATGAAGTATACAGCAACGATTCAAGACCTCGAATCACGCAATGCAGTGTTCGCTGCTCTCGATGTAATAAAATATGTATATGTTTTACTAACAAACAAACAGAACACGGAGTTTACTATTTATAACAACGATGGTGATTTAGATGTTATCAAAGTAAACAGGTGCGTACAAGCGAAAGGACTGGACAAAACTTTATTACTAAATAATTTTGAGAACGTATCAGTTAAAGAATTCTTTCTAAAAGTTCCATCTTATGATATTTTCCGTTACGAAAAATTCGATGAAGTTATGAAACGAGTAACCGAAGATAATAAATTATTGTACATTGCTTTAGCTTGGTGTTACGCCAAAAGTGAATATTTCACGATTCCCGAATTATTCAGTGTACTTTTATGCCATTTCATGTTAAGTTCCGCTTCAGAAACGTCTGAGGATATTGTTATGTCCACTCCAAACGGGCAGATATCTATTCCATCGATGGACATTGTGGCAGCAACTGCAGTTTTGTTGAATTTTTTTGAAGTAACAGATTCAGATCTCGCTGAAATTTTCGACAGAAAGATTCTACATCCACTGGTTGAATTCCAGCATCTTTTACAGCATTTGAATTTATTAAACACACTCTGTGGAGAGCCTTTCAAGCCAACTAATTACAGCATGACTTTTAATGCTACATTTGTATATAACACTTTATATAAAATAAAGAAACAGCATAACAATAATTACAAGGAATTTATAGACAGCTGTTTGAAATGTTCTGTAGGAGTACACACATATTTGCTAAATTGGATGGAATTCTGGGAAAATGACAAGGAGCGATCGGTTTCAAAAAGTTCATTTTATAGTTTATTATTTTTTTTATTTTTTGTATAAAAAATTCAGCAACTAGTTAAGTATGTTTAGTGTCTTGGAGGGCGGTCTGTCCAGTGACATTTGCCCTTTATTGCAAGTGGTGAAGCTTATGAAGGTAGGTCTATCGTGCAAGTTATAAGTCATTAGGTGACTTTCTTTTCAGCCTTTTGAACGCTGTTTTATAGTTTTATAGTTTATAAGAGTATTCTTATTATATAATGTGTTTGGGTTCGGACGGTACAAACTTTAGGGGGTGATAATTAGCTCTATTTTAAAACAAAAACCTCCCATAACGGAAAAGTATTAACAATGAGATAAATAACTCAAATAATTTTAATAATTGCTGTATCATATTAAAATAAATGCTAAAAGATGAATTTTACGTCAAAATTAACATTGTCTTTTTAGTTTTTCAAGATTATTATAAAAAATACCCCTGAGAACTATCTCTTTTTATGCCCGTGTCTTACAGATGGTAAGTTTACCTAAATAATGATACCAAAAACTGAATTCTATGACAATTGGTTTGAGATATTGTTGTTGGAACATAGGCTTGTGCAGGTAGTGAATTCAACGATTTGGTTTTTCTTTAGATATTTACAGTGATTAGCAAAGATAAACAAAATAACAAGTATTAATTATTTAATAACAAAAGTAGATTTACAATAATTGTTCAAAATGTCCCTCACCACTGAAGGTACGCAGTAGCGCGGATCGCTGCTACCTGCTGTGTTGACCGTCTCAAGTGGCTCGGATCAGCCTTAATTTCGGCAGCAGCAGCGCGAATACACTCCAGCAACTCTTTTCTGGTGTTGACTGGCTCAAAATAAACTTTGTGTCATCCAACCCCAGAGATAAAAGTCCAGTGGCGTTATGTCTGGTGAACGCGGTGGCCAGGCTACAGGACCGCCGCGGCCAATCCACTGTGGATGATATTGGTCTAGGTGTACCCTTACCGCTCACAAATGTTAATTTTGACGTAAAGTTCATCTTTTATTTTAATACTAGCTGACCCGGCAAACGTTGTTCTGCCATCAAAATAATAAAATGTCAAAAAATAAAAAATAAAATTTAGGGGTGGACTACCCCTAACATTTAGGGGGATGAAAAATAGATGTTGGCCGATTGTCATAGATACCGGATAAGCACAAAAAATCACTAACTCAATTTAGTTATCTGCCTACTGCCTACCCCCTAAGAACGATGGCGTGATTATTTATAGCCTATGACCATTTCTAGGTTATCATCTATCACCATACCAAATTTCATCAAAATCCGTTCAGCCGTTTAGGCGTGAAAGAGGAACAGACAGACAGACAGTTACTTTCGCATTTATAATATTAGTATGGATGATACAGCGATTATTAAAATTATTTTATCTCATTGGTAATACTTTTCCGTTATGGTAAGTATTTGTTTTACGATAATCGGACATTAAATTTCAAAGTTACATAACTTTTAGTATGGACGCTACGAAAATGTCAACCAAAATACAAAAATGGCTGCCATTCAGAGGCCGTTGGGTTTAGACCTCACCTGTAGAATGATTTTAGTGATAAAATAGAGCAAACTATCACCCCCTAAAGTTTGTACAGTCCGAACCCAGACACATTGTATATTCTTTTTTGATAATTACATTGATTATGATTGAGCAAGACGAACTGATCCATTCTCAGAACTTCGAATGCGTTCTGAATTCTTTAATTCTGAAACTATAATTTCAAAAGAGACTAGTAACTACAAATACTATCATTGTACTAATATAATAAGAACTTTTAAATTTTTTGTATAATATTTGACTTCCACATCTTGAATTGGTCTTTCAATATCTGTAGAAATTGTGTTCGATTGAATTGATTATATCGTCGACTGTAGTATTTTAAAACGTCTTTTTTAAAGGCATATGTAGCGTTACTTATTCTGTGTCTTTATAAGATTTAATAAATTTTTAATAATGTAAGATCAACTTGTTTTATTTTACTGTTCTGTTTTTAGACTGTTCTACTTTCGGCTTCTCGACCGCGCACGCGGTCCTATAGTGCAGATTCATTTTACCCATGTTCTGGCCGAACTAGTTCTGTTGTGGGTAAATTTCACTCCTTCAAACGTCCTAAGGGAGAGTTCGCTTCAGAAGGCAGTCTGACACCAACGTATGATACTGGCACTAGTTTCAAGGATAACTACGCCTTATTAGTGGCGCGTCCGAATATTGGGGTCGGCTGACACCACCACCCAGCTGAGCAAAAGAATCAGAATCTGCGAGGTTGAGAGCCTTTGTGGGTCGCACGGTTGTGATACTTTACCGATCGAGTAAGGCCAGGTCACGGGTTAGCATCCCGTCTCGCATCTGGGTGTTTATGTATTGTATGTATTTACAAAAAGAAAAGCATCTACATTATATTAGTTGTCTCGTATCCATAACACACGCCCTCTACAGCTTACTTTGGGACTAGGTGGCGCTGTGAATTAAGATTATAAGGAAAGTTAACTGCAATATCTTTAATAAGTAATACCTGTCGAACAACAAAGGTCACGGGTCCGAGCACAGCTTAGGCGGTTGTTTTAAGGGAAGTACCGATGGCAAAGGAAAACTTCGGGAAGAAACCTGCATTTCGAGATAATCGGTATATATACGCCGTCAATCCGCCTTGGAAAATACTGGCGGGTACATTGCTCGTAATGAGCCTCAGAGGCTTATGAGGTGTAATCCATTAGTTGCCAAGCTGATGATGAGGCTAATTAATTCTAGCAGCATTAATAAAATAAATGAAACTTGATTTTGAAATTTAACATTTATTAATAACATGTCATTTGTTACAATATAAATATACGCAATCCTATTAAATACGTATTGATTGCAAATAGGTAGGCATTATATTTATTATTATACATATATGTGTAGGCATATTAATTACGAATAATTGAATAAATGACTCGAACGAAGTTATAAAGTTTTTGACACTTAGGGCCGACTCACACCGGAATGGCAGCGTCGCGGCGAGCACTTTCAGTGTAAAATATTTTTAAACTTTATCTACATACTTAAAAGATGAATATCGCTTGAAAAGGTCGCGACGCAGCCGCCGCCCGCCCGCCGTGAAGCGAACAGCCGCGCGCCACGTGCGTCTTGTCGGTGGTTCTGCCAGCGGCGACACAAGGCCGCAGAAAGTTTGGAATTCTCCCAACAGTCGTCGTTTCTTCCATAAGTCATGGACCCATATTTCATTTTTTCCTTGTTTCTTTCTTCTTCTTCATCCGTAATAAGTGCTATAATAACCAATTCCATCATGTTCACTCCCAACACACGAGTATCATTGCCGTATGAAGAAACTAAACTAGTCAAGAGGAGACTAGGCGAGTGCAGTTTGAAAAGCGCGCGAGGCCGCCTGCGGCGACGCCGGGGGCTGCTGGCATCGCCACCGGCCGCTGCCATTCCGGTGTGACTCGGCCCTTATTGATAAAATTTCGTCGTGATTCGCATTTCGGTCGTGAAGTGCTGCAGCCACCATTTTAAAGATAACATTTCGACACGGGATCAATATAAAATATTATAAAAATAATATCTCCTATTTAAATAAAGGTCATATGTTATCACATTATTATAGTTAATACATTTTTATATGGAATTTTAGAAAATAAAAAAATAAACCGTAATTTATGTGCACTCAAAACCGGTCGATTAATTTTAAATAAATGGTTGTCTGAAAAAAATCGCTCACAGCAATAAGACCGCCGATTGTACCATTTTTAGTATCATCATCATCTTAGCGTTGAATCCCGGTTGCAACCCAAACTCGCTTAGGCGCCCGAGGTCCGCTTTCCGACTTTTTCTTCTCCACTTTGCACGATCTTTAGCATCTCTGGTGGTCCTGGTCCATCGCCACGCATATCAACCCCTACAACGTCAAGCCAGCACTTTTTGGGTCACCCTCCTACCGGGGCCCGGCGGTGGCGGTATGGCCAGACATATGTTCCCCAGGTAAGTTGCCAGCTGCTGTAAAACGTGGCCATACCAGCGAAGGCAACACTCCTGCAATTTATCCGCAATGTCAGGCTATTGACAACAATGCGTGCACAAAATAAAAACATAGGCACCAATATTATTTTCACATCGCATTTTTTTTGGTTGACAAGAAAGTGCTCAGGCTAACCACCCCGCACCCCGGCGCAGAATACGCCTAAGATAGCGCTAAATCTACCTTTAAACTTCATACTCAGATAATGAAGTTTCTTAGTCAATACAAGAATGTTAATAACATATATTTCACAACAATTTGTGAAATATATGTTATTAACATTCTTAAAAATAACATATCACAATGCTCTTATTCATTCAATCAATGTTTGATTCATTGATAGTGTTATTTGGCACAAAGGGTACAGGAAACGGCTACTAAACTCCATCGTACCTAACTATATTTGCACGTATCGTTCATACAAACATTACATAGGTAACTTTAGATCTCTCTGGTATAGAGCATTTCAACCATCAGGTTCCGCGTTCTATTCCTTGAAATATTTTCCGAATTGTCCGTGAAATATTATAATAAATAAATAAATATATTGAGACATTTCACACAACGCCATCTAGTCCCAAACTAAATAGCATAGCACTTGTATTATGGGTACTTGACAACTAATATACTACATATATAATTTTTTTGTAAATAAATACATAATATACATAAACAACGTCCAGCGTCGTATCGACGTTAGCCGTATTATGGGTAATGTAAGCATGGTTTGTTAAACGGTGTCGTGTGTGCCCATAATTCGTATTCTCATTCTATTTCTACTTTCATTTCATTATTCTTACGTTTTATGAATGTTAATACACGTATTAATTAGGTTCATTAAATTTTATTGAAAACTCATCCTTTTATTTTTTGGTCGAATAATATAACAATTATATTAATTCTATATACGAGTAGATTATCTTCATACGTTGAAATAGTTCTTTCAATTCGTTTAGTTTTATTTCAACATCTTCCCCACCATCGTAGACGCACCCGTTGCGCGGTTGCGCGTGACACGCAGTGCAATCTATTTTACAGTATTAAACGCAGTGTGTGAATGAACCCTTTTTATTAATTTTAAATCTTAATCATTGATAAATATGTTTAGATCATATATATTTTTGTTCATTATATCAACGTACTTATCTACATCTTATACTTAAAACATAACAAAATAATTCATAAAAGTAACAATATATTTGTAAATTTATTGCGATCGACTATTCAGCTAGCAGAGCCATCTTTTTTTTATTGATGAGGAACAGCAAACAGGCTGACGGCCCAGTTAAAAGTAAGCAGTTCCCATCGCCTTGGATGTTTGCGATGCTAGGGGCGCCGCGAACACGCTGCTGTCCCATAGGGGGTATAGGAAGTTGGGTCAATAATACCGGAATTACACAAGGTTACTATGGCGACATACTTTATCAATTTATCCTTTACAAAGTTTATCCGTACAGGGGCGGAGAAAGAATACCAACCTCTGTGGCCAGGATCGGCCTTTCGTAAAAGGCGACAAAACAACCCAACCTAGCTACGTGGTAGGCCCTCAAGCCCGTCTGAATGGCGACCACCTTTGATCTTAAGTATGCCGCCATAATAACCTTGTGTTGTGTTCCGGCATTAGTGACCCAAGTTCCTGTACTCTTATGGGACAGCAGCGTGTTTGCGATGCCACTGGCGTTGCAAACACCTATAGGCGATGCTAACTGCTAAATTCTAAGCGGGCTGTCAGCCTGTCTGCTATCCTACGCAATAAAAAAAAAATACTTGTAAACCAAGGGTGGTCACCCTCCAGTTGGCCTTGGGGTCCTACCACGTAGCTGGGGTTTCTTAATCCGCCCTTGCACGGAGAAACCTTACTTGACGGACTTATAGTGATTGAGCTATAAGAAAGTGAGCTAGAAGAGTAATATACATAACTCAAGAGCGAAATAACTAATCACTATTTTCAGCGAACCGCTAAACGTAGTGTATACAGAGCCGAAGTTATTAAAATTCCAAACCATAATTGTTTAGATTAAAACTACTCACGTCGCTTTGTTACCAAATATAACAAGCATAGTATTATTTGAATATAAACTTAATAGGGCATTGTATCCATAGTTGACATGTGGTTGTGGAGTTATGTTCAGGGACATCACGAATGCTTTTGATATTTTCTTCGTATTAAAATCTGCATGCGACTAATTTTCGAGTGCTTAAGAAACGACGGTGCCATTGATAAGTGGCAAATGATCACATACAGTAGTTTATAGATGCAACCCTGATCTCAAAGCTAAAAAGAAAGATCAATTACCCACAGTTGTTTAGGGTAGATTGGTGAGTAGCACACACCGTTAACAAAGGTAGGCAGGATTCCTCAACCCTCAGAACGAGAATTAAACCCGTAAACCTACGCTGTACTAGGTGCTGCAGCCATTGAATCGCGAAGGTCGCCAAAGATAGCATTTGGCAATTATAATTAAATTTTGATAATAACGTCCTAATATTAGACTATCACCATAATTCATATAATACTCTTATTAATTGGAATCCCAAATAGGAACATTTATCATTCGATGTCCTGTCGGAATGTGTCATTGTTTCACTGTTCATGAAAACAAATTGTAAGCTGAAACTCCGAGATTAGTTAGACATTGACTACAGAAAACACGGATTCTGAGTGAGATGGAACCCATGCAGGTGTGTCGTGTCGATTATTTAATTTATATATACAGTTAAAACAGTTTTTGGCGACATTGTTTAGAATAATAGACCGGCTATTGATCAACATCAAAGGTCCCGGCTGAATATGTACCGAAAACATCACGCTTGTTACGCTTATCTGTTTTTATGACTAAATTTCAACAGGTTTTTACTGTATAGCATCCGTGCAGGGGCGTATAAGGAATACTGACCTCTGCGGCCGGGGTCAGCCTGTCTTTAAATGCGATAAAACAACCCACCCTAGCTACGTGGTAGGGCCCCTAGCTCGTCTGGATGGCGACCACATTTGGTCTTAAGTATGCCGCCATAATATCCTTATTCCGGCATTAGTAACCCAAGTTCCTGTA
Organism: Malacosoma neustria; assembly: GCA_963693495.1. Taxonomy (NCBI): domain Eukaryota; kingdom Metazoa; phylum Arthropoda; class Insecta; order Lepidoptera; family Lasiocampidae; genus Malacosoma; species Malacosoma neustria. The sequence goes on along the minus strand of OY856375.1, from coordinate 20,821,826 downwards.
CCCTTATGGGATAGCAGCGTATTCGCGATGCCACTAGCGTTGTAAACACCCATAGGCGACGGTAACTACTAAGTTCTAAGTGGACCGCCATCCTTTCTGCTGTCTTTCAGCAATAAAAAAAGTATACATAATTTAATAATATATTAAATTATAAAAAATTACTTCGACCTTTAACTTGTATAATAAAATAATAAAAATTCAGAGGAAGCCTGATTGCGTTCCTCATTTTCACATCCGTTCAGAACTATTAATAATTATAAAAAAAAAATTTTAATGCTGTAATAAGATAGCAGAGAGGCTGACGGCCCGCTTAAAATTTAGCAGTTATCGTCACCTATGGGTGTTTGCAACGCCAGTGGCATCGCGAACACACTGTTGTCCGATAAGGGTACAGGAATTTGGGTCACTAATGCCAGAATACAACACAAGGTTATTATGGCGGCATATTTATAACCAAAGGTGGTCGCCATCCAGACGGGCTTGAGGCCCTAGCACGTAACTAGGGTGGGTTGTTTTGTCGCCTTTTACGACAGGCTGACCCCTTCCGCAGAGGTTAGTATTCTTTCTCCGCCCCTGCACGGATAAAACTTTGCTTAATTTTAGCATTATATGTAAAGTTTCTCGTCTTTCGATGTTAACGGGGACTTATTCTTAAGCCTAAACTACCAGTCTATTATTATTCATCAGCTCATGAATATAACAATATAAAGGAAACCAAGATGGCGAATTTCAAAATGGCCGCCCTGCAAACTAAAAGAATTACGTCCCTCAGCAATTTGAGCAATCTTAACAAAAATAACATAAAAAAATACCGTATACAGCCATCATTTCTGAACCGCATCTGTCTAATATTTCATTTATCTTGATTTATGTAATATTTGATACAAATTTATTGGAAATAAGCACATCAATGAAAGTATAAGCGGCCATTTCGGCAATTCATTTAGACAATCTCAATAATTCTTAAGAATCATCCTTCCGTTGCGTAGATTAGGCATATGTTTGCGAGAGCCATCGCAGAGTTCTGCCTCACCAGTGCGTTCGGGTCCTTGATCAGTTGCAGAAGACGGGTCCTCGCGCTGCGGGTGATCTCCTGGTCCAGTTCGGTCTCCTCGGGGTACTTATCCCTGATACGGTACATCTCGGCATAGAGGATACCTTGAAAATTCACAGAACAAAAAAAGTTTTATATTAACGCATCTATCTCTGAATGTATTTAGAAAAAAGAAGTCGTCATTGTATTTAGGGTAATAAATAACCCAGAGATTTGCCTTGAAAAAAAAATTTTTTTTTCAAGGAAAAAAAATATAATTTCTATCTCTATAATTTATCTATTATATATAGTATATATATATATATATATATATATATATATATATATATATATATATATATATATATATATATATATATATATATATATATATATATATATATATATATATATATATATATATATATATTTGCGTTTAATATATTATATAATTTTTTAATAATATTTTTTCTTGAAAAAATCTGTGCAACGTGGAGACATTCAAATATTACCAGGGATTTATCCGGAAGTGCAGTTTTTGACCCTCGATGCTATTATTTATCAATTAGGAATTGAAAGGGCAATGCGGTAAAATATGCGTGTCCTTTCCACGCAGCAATCATAATATTTAAGTGATTCATCAGGTTTCCTCCACCCAAAATCTTGTTGGAAAAACCAAGTTATGCAGTCACCTTACTATTTTTATGTCACGTTTTTGTGAAATCTGAAGCCCTTTTTAATTGCTGTAGGACAGCAAACCGGCTGACGGCCTATATGTGTTTGCAACGCTAGAGGCACCGCGAACACGCTGCTATCCCATAGACCTACAGGAATTTGGGTCACTAATGCCGGAACACAACACAAAGTTATTATGGCGACATACTTAAGACCTACTACGTAGCTAGGGTGGGTTGTTTTGTCGCCTTTTACGATCGGCCGATCCCGGCCGAAGAGGTCAGTATTCTTTCTCCGCCCCTGCACGGTGCAACGTTAAACGTGACCAGTCCACTGCCACTTCAATATGCATATTTTGCGAGGTATCTTCGTATCTCGGTTCTCTTGCAGATTTATTTATTACGAAATTTATCTATAAGAGAAACATTCAATACCCGCTGAGCGACTTGAAATTTGTGGATCAGCCCCACCGCAGTGTTCGTGGCTCATTGCCTAAAATATAATGAAATGTAATTGCACGTACCAATCAGAAGTGGTGGATGAGGCTTCAATTCCTCCCTGGCGCAGTTCAAATAGTTGACAGCGGTCTGGATGCACTTGACCACGCTGCCGGGCAGGTCGTCAGCCAACTGCCTCAGGAGGGCGCACAGGAACTCGTCCAGGTACAGGCGACCCTCGTCCAACAGGTGAGTCTGAACGAGATCGTTGGACTTCTTGACGTTGAACGTCCTGAACACTTGTTTCAGTGTATATTTGCTTGCCTGAAAAGTAATGTATTGAAGCGAAACTCAACGAAAAAGCGACACCAAAAAGAGACAAACATATTCATAAATTGGATTTAACCTGCGTTAGAATGAGATACAATGCTGCCTTCTCGTATCATCAATAGCATCTTCGTCTCCTCTTTGTTCGGGCTTTCATAACTTTTATACAGTAACATATTAAATGTAATCGTGTGAATATAATGAATAAAGTGAATTGCACACACACACACTTTTCAATATTTTTTTTAATGCTGTAGGACAGCAGACAGGCTGACGGCCCGTTTACAATTTAGCAGTTACCGTCGCCTATGGGTGTTTGCAACACCAGTGGCTTCGCGAAAATGCTGCTGTCCCATAAGGGTACAGGAACTTGGGTCACTAATGCCGGAACACAACACAAGGTTATTATGGCGGCATAATTAAGACCAAAGATGGTCGCCATCCAGACGGGCTTGAGGCCCTACCACGTAGCTAGGGTGGGTTGTTTTGTCGCCTTTTACGACAATCTTTTTTTTGAAAAAAATATTAGGCATAATACCCAGCGAGCCGTTAGCCACAAAGGTCGTTGAATTCAATATAACTCACCCTAACAACGGCTGGATTATGATCACACAGATGCAGCAAGAAGCATGGCAAGGAGCTCAGCGCCTGGTCCACCAGCGCCTCGGAGACCACCTTGGAAGCGATCACCCCGAACAGACGGATGGAGTGCTCCCTTAACTGGGCACACTCCGTGTTCATGTAGGGCCGTATCTTCTGGGATATGGACAACAACTCCCTGTCGTACTCTTTGTCCAAATGATCCAGTTCAGTCAGGAGACGGGACAAGCCTTGTATGGCTGCCAGTGGAACATTTTCTGCAGGCTTACTGAAATTAGGCATATTTTTAGTACACATATAGTACCATACATTCTGACATGTATACATGTATACATGTATACATGTATACATATATACATATATATATATATATATATATATATATATATATATATATATATATATATATATATATATATATATATATATTTTTTTTTTTTTTTTTTTTTATTGCTGTAGGACAGTAGACAGGCAGACGATCCACTTATAATTTTACAGTTACGCGTTTTACAGTTACGTCGCTTGTGGGTGTTTGCAACGCTAGTGGCATCGCAAACACGCTGCTGCCCCCGTATCCACGGTACAGGAACTTGGGTCACTAATGCCGGAACACAACACAAAGTTATTATGGCGGCATACTTAAGGCCAAAGGTGGTCGCCATCCAGACGGGATTGGAGCCCTACCACCACGTAGGGTGGGTTGTTTTGTCGCCTTTTACGACAGGGCGACCCCGGCCGCAAAGATCAGTATTCTTTCTCCGCCCCTGCACGGATTAAAACGGACTTTTCAACAAAAAAACTGCAGACAAATAGATATAATAAATAATTACGACAATTAACATATACCATATAATCCCAAAGTAAATAGCAGAGCGAGACAAAAATCAAACCCCTCCCCAGCATCAAGGCAGCATACCCACACAAATACCCAGTTGCCACCTTAAGCCTTTGACTGTCGGTGACGTATGCGTCGTTTCTCCGTCTGCGAATCGCTTGCAATACATTACTATATACAATATTACTCACGGAGAGCTGTGCGCATCTATCCCTTGACTCAGCGCCGTTAACGCGTTCGGCAGCGCTTGTGTGCGGTGCTCTTGTCTCAATTGGCTAATATTGGCCGCGCCCCTAAGGCAAGTCGCCCTCACCAACGGATGCTCGTCTTTCCAGCCAGTGTTAAGGGTTGCCAGGACTGTCTCTATTAATACAGTGTTGTCGTTGCAACTAAAATTAATATAAAATTCATTATTTATTGAATTGACAAAATAAATTTGTTTGTTATATAATATTATCACACGCAACCTGTAAAATATAATAATTGAGTAAATAGTATCAAAACATCATTATTTATACGATGTTTTCTTTCGCCGTCGCTACGTGACGTTTAGGCTTGCAACGATATATCGGAAAACCGATAAACATCGATATATCGACGCCTAAAAATGTCGATATCAGCGTATTGTCGATACAGATATTTATAAAAATTCATCGCTAAACGTTTGATATAACTAAAACTATATTGGATTTCTATAAGCTATTAAAAAATACGAAATATTGATAAATATCGATATATCGGAATACTAAACTGATATATCGATACATCAATATCGACCTAGTCCGATATAGATAGATATATATTTAAAAAAAATCTTGCATCCCTAATTATATTATAATATGCACACTTGGAGACTAACTTAGAGACTCAGTAGCTATCAGGAAGCATGCTGAAAACTCACCGATAATTAAGGAAATCTGCCAATAACGCGAGAGCCGCACATCTCTGGGGAGGCAGCGACGAGCGTCCGTAGAGCGCCACGCGCGAGATCACTTTCGATAGATGCTGTGGGCATTCTCGGCTCAGCGCACCGCTCAGTATAGGGGCCAATTCTAACAATGTCGCCGAGGAGTCTCCATGCTCTATACTCAGGCAGAGCGAACACGCTTCTCGAATCTGAAAGATTTTTAATCATGTTTAACACAATTCGTCGCCTGGGTGGCTAAATCCAGAGCGGATTTCGCAAGTAGTGTAGCCAGATCGTGGATAAAATGATCCCCCATTCTAGAACTGAAATCAGCCGTCACTTAGAGTCAATTTAATGTCATTATTTCCTTCCAATCGATTTCCACGGCTAATTTCGGTTTCTCGACAAACGCTTACGTTTGCAAACATGGTACATTACATTGAGTACGACGTGCGCGGTGCTAGAGGGGGGAGGGGGGGGGTCGTTTTACCCACGATCTGATTGCACTGCTCGCAAGGAGTAAATAATCACAAACTAGATTCAAGGTTTGTTCAAATCAATCTTTTAAAGAAATAGCAATATCAATTTTTGCACTTCACATAACGGTTTTGCTGAGATAGTTTGGCCATGTTGAGAGAATGAATGAAGAACGATTGACGAAAAAAGTGTATAAGGCGAGGGTGAATGGAAGTGTTGGAAGGGGTATAACTAGGCGGACGTTTCGAGACCAGATCAGGGACGTCTTGAAAAAAGGCCAGGTCAAGAGTACCCTAAACCGAAGGGCATGTATGAAGGGAATAATGAAAGTGAACGAAGCGAAACAAGTATGTAAGGATCGTAGCAAGTGGAAAGAAGTGGTCTCTGCCTACCCCTACGGGAAAGAGGCGTGATTATATGTATGTATGTACTTCACATAACAAAGTCAGCATATATCGCGATGGAATATTGTGCAACGCCATCTCTAGGGAATAAAGTGAAAACTCTCAAACATCATGAGTCAAGAGAGACTATGGACAAATTGTCATCACTTTTAGGCCCATTCAATCACAATATATTAATAAAAGCATTTTTACAATTTAATCATCGTGATTAAGACGAATATTAAAAATGATGTTTTATATTTAAAATATTCTGTAGTTCACAGAACAGGAAACGAACTTGTGACCCCCACAGGAGTCCTGATGTGCGAAAACTGTTACGCCACGGATTTCCACGTCAGTAGTGGATTTAGTTAGTAGGAATGATGGTCTACAAACGAAATGTAAATTAACACAAGACGGACAAATAAAAAAAAAATGTCGCTACTTACAAATATACTCACTTTGTGACATTCTGCCATGTCTAAAAACGCGGTGAACGTATTCACTGTGATCTTGGCGGGCGACAGTCTGATCGCATCCCGGTTCGGCACAAAGCCAAAGCGCTCTTGTTGCCTGTTGTTCGGGGGGGAATACGCGGGAGGCTCGGCGGACGTGTAACACGCCAGTGTCGTGTACAGTACGGCGAATATTTCCGAAAATTGGGCAATACATGTAGGTTTCATTGAGTCCTCTTGCAGCATTTCACCGAGGGCGCTTATCAGCTGAAATGAAGACACTGAATAACATTTTGATATGTTAAACTTAACAGCTGTTAATGTCCCACAGACGGAAAGTTTCAGTTTGCATCAGTAGATAGCTTGTTGTTTCGTTATTCTTTTGTGAATGTTAGAACTTTTTCCTCTAGAGATCTGGTAGTCGATACCGATGGGTTGTTATAGAAACAAACTTCTTATATAGTAAAAATTTCAGTAATAATGATGACCTCAAGTTGCACTTTGCTGAGTTTTTTGCTATTAAGGACCAGAACGTCTATGAGCGCGGGATCATGAAGTTACCAGAAAGACGGCAAAAGGTCATCGAACAGAATGGAAGATATTTGACATGTTAAAGTTAATTTTTTGTATAGAAAAAATGAGTTTTATTTCACACTAAAAACCCGAAATTACTTTCTAAGGTTGGCAAGAAAGAAAGATGTTGTTTGTTACATAGAAGCTCCGTAAAGAAAGCGGTTGCGAAGGTGTGGTCTCCTTCTGCGAGGGAGTTATGCGACATAATATAACCGAGAGAACTAGGGAGACTGACGCGGCGGCGCCAAGATAGGCGCAGAACGAATATTGCATATCATACATCTTTAGGAGCCGAGAGGGTTAGAGGACCTAATCGATGAAGGCAGCAGGGCATGAGGGTGTCCCCCTCCCCGACTGTATACTTCTTAAACGATCGGGAATGTGTCTACCGGGGCCCCTAAGCGGGATGTCACAGAGCAATGACTTTAGTAATTGTCGACCTTTAGGTCGATCGTGCGGCTGGCACATGGCAACTGGGATTTTGGACACCGCCGCAACAACTCTAGCAATCCTTAGCTAGCCAGGTAGTAGCTGGATAGAAACATACACGCGTCTATTGCCTCCTGGAGATCCCACGTGGCACAGATAAGGTTAAGTTTCCCCAATCAATGAACGGCGTCTAATTTCCACTTACAGTCAAAGGTTGTAACGCAGCAACATGGTTATCCGTTACATGGTAGGGGTCCTCAAACAATTCCACTAAAGTCATCAATCTTAGGAAGTTTTGCGTGATAGATGGAGCTAGGGCCTCGTCCCTTGCCAAGTAGCGCCATGCTGCTACTACGCTTCTAAAAAACGATAAAACATCACCACCTAACAGTTCTACCCAAATGCATTATATATATAATATTATTTACAACTAATATCAACTAATATCACAAGGTTAAAAAAAAATGTAAATAAGTTAGAACACTTACGGTTTTAAAGGAATCTTCTGGGCCAATAACACCGCGGTCACTGAATTAGAATGATGTCGAGTGAGCGATGTTAGCGGCTTCATCAGCTTGCCCCTAGCTTCGTCACCGACCGCATCCATAGTATTAAGAATCACTTCCACAATCCTTTCAATATTCTGATACAAATCTTGTCCTTTTTTAACGAAGAATGCATCCAAAACAGCGCTTATCCCAATACTCCTAAACTGTTGATCACTGTACCCTTCTAAGAGGCTTTCGATGAATTGCATCGTGTGGTGATGAGGTATTTTAGGCGTGATTGTGTTGCACAGCTCATTGCAGTAAGCGCTGATCATGTTTATATCGTTCGTCAGGACATTGTTCTGCAAATGTCCCAACAGAACTAAGCATTCGTCATCTTCTATTGTGTGACCCTCGTATAAATCTTGAATTTGAATTATCAGTTTAATACAATCGATTGTAGTTAATCGGACGGGAAAATTCACGTCTGCGATTCCCGGTATAATGATACCGAGCAAATATCCCATCTGGCCAAATTTACTTGGAGTCTCGTAATTCAGTTTAACGTTTTTGATATAAGTATCGAAAATAACCTGGATAATCAAAACGGACGCTGTTCGTATTTCTTCGTTTTCATGATTGATCCATTCAATTAACAAACCCATCAAATCATCTATCGTACTTAAACAAGTGGATTGTATGATTAATTCTTTAATAAGCTGATGTAGTAACGTCAAGCTATCATTTAAAGTTTTGGCCAGTAAGTCATTTTTATCACCATTCCCTTCTATCTCATATTTGCGTTTAAAGGATGACAACTCCCCAAAAATACTATTGAACAGAACACGTAAAATGGTATTTCTTTCCTCCGGCAAAATGCCTTTCTGCAATTTAGTCAGCGCTTTTGATGCCTTAACAATTATCGGATATAGTTCCACGTTACGTTTCTCCAAATTTGGATTATAAATCTGTTCTAAAACTGCGTTTAGCAGTTGCCAACGATTTCTTAGCACTATGTTATGATGTGCAGCGGGGTGTAACGCTTTGCTGATTTCGTATAGAGTTGTTACGCTGGCCTTGCAAAGATCAAACTGAGGACTTGACTTTAAAATCTCGTAAATTATAGAAGTAACATTATCGCCCAATCGGGCTAATACATGTACGTCTAGACACTCGGCTGCCACTTTACCATAGCACGTTATTATAGCGTAACGTACTGTTGAAAATTCTTGTTCATTCTTAGAATTTCTAGACGATAGGAAATTCAAGATTTTACTACCACGTTTCGATTCGTTCTCTTTGTGCATCGCATCTAATTCATTGAGCACAAATTCTCCGTGTTGTCTCGACGCTATACCAGCAGCTTTGCTCACATACTCGCAACTTTCCATTGGTATCGATTTTAACGCAAGGGTAATTATTTTGAGAAGTCTCTCAACGACAGCCGCATTCGTCATGTGACACGATAATATTGCTAAATACTGCAAAGAAACGCCTTTGATCATGGGAGATTGTTTCTTAGCAAGGATCTGTTGCGAAATCAATGTAGCGATTGTTTCGACCCATTTATTGTTATTGACTTGTTCGACTGCCGAAACAAGTAGATCGAGCAACATGCTGTGCCATTGCTCTTTTGACTCGCTTTTATCGACGTATTTCAGCAGCCTTTGAATCTCAACTGTCCAAGAGTTCTTTAGATTCTTGTGTACATCACCTGAGTATTCCTCGAGGAACACAAGTATATTTTTATTTTGTTCTTTCTGATCAGGGTCAACTACATGACTAATGCATCGAACGAAAACTAAATCTGCGGAGCATTTGGTAACTTCCACTTGCTTTTCATTTTCCTCGTCGATAACGTCAGAATTGTTTTGAAATAGAGAAGTCAAGCAATGACTGACTGTAGACATTGAAGGTGTAAATTCTTCGACAGTAAGAGCAGTTAGTAATAGATTTCTTAATTCGCTACGGATCGCCGTAACTGTATTACACATAAGAACCAAAGAACTTTTGCAAGTGTCATGAAGTTCTGATATTTCTGCTTTAGAGGCATTGGCTGTACCTTCGTAGCCACAGTTTTTAATTATGAATTCAACCATGGTAAAGTCTTCAGTGCTTGTTATACAGTTTCTATATACTAGTCCAACAATGGCTTTTACGAGTAACTTCTTCATCTTCAATCCTTGCTCCATAGCTATCATAACTTTTAACAGCACAATAAACTTGTTAGCGTAGTTATCTATAAATACTTGAGAAGAGGTCGTTAGATGTGTTAGTATTATGACTGCTTTCATTCTATCCTTCTCTTGATTATTTTTACATTGGTGGAGCAAACTTTCTATGGTTGAATCCGAAAACTGATTAGCCATATGATCAAAGCATCGTAGTACTTCGAAATGATTTTTCACTGTGTGCGGTTGATCATAATCAGGTTCGAGAAGAACTAAACTGAACAGTACATGATTTATAGAATTAACAACACTATCGTTCAAAGTCAATTTTGGATTCAGTGGCGATGGAGTAAGTAAGTATGATATACATTGACTGATGTAGTAGAAATTTATCATAGGCTTTCTATATAAAGAAAGCAATGATAAGACAAACTTATTGACAGTTTCATTGAATTGTCTTTCTGATATTAGCCTTGTGATAGGGCCTAACGCCTCTAAGACTGATTCAGAAACTTTAGGTTCATTTGACGGAAGCCACTGATTGTATAAGACGTCAAATATAATAGAGAATTCTGTGACGAAGTTATCTTTTATAGACGTTATGTTATCGTTTTCTACATTGTCGCCGATTTGTTCTGACACGGCTACAGCGAAGTGTCCGAATGCTGGAAAATAATGAGAAATCATGTTTACTCACTGATTGAAGGATTCGTGAAAGCTTTACTTTTGACTTGGGTTTGTACTCAAAGGAAAATCAGATGGCTGCTGTTGAATTTGATTGCTAACTAAGGTTTGCCTCTTGTCACATAAAAAATTATTGACTATTTAAATAATTGTTTAACCTATTATGATCTAAAAGTATGTCATAATATAAAAATAAATAATAAGAATCCTAACACCCTTACTAATGAACACTGTAACACTACAAGCATTAGGATAATAAATATGCAATAGGTAAAGATTAGAAAGTAAAAAGAAAGAAACTCTAATAGTTGGCAAGGATTGGTTATGAATAAAAGACAAATAATTTCTTCTTCCTGACCTTATCCCACCTTATATGGAGTCGGCACAACATGTTCTCTCCTTCTCCTCTCCTCTGTTAGTCGTCATCTTAACATACACACCTACACACATATAACCTTTTTCGCCATATCATCTTTTATGCAATCCATCCATCAATGAACCAATATAAAGTATATAAATATAGAGCAACCACTTTTCATCAGTTTATGAGTGTAAAATTTAACTAACATACCATAAGCAAATGCCTGTTTCAGTCCATCCTGTTTGACCAAAGACAATAGTGGCAACATTTTACTCAATATCTCCTTAATTTGCGGTACTACTCCATGGGTATTAACGGCTGCAAGCGTACCCAAAGTGTGAGCGATGGTGTAGTGCGGCACTGAAGCTGGAGACAACTGGTTTATTAGAGATCGAAGCACCTGAAAAGTATAAATTACAATAACTAAATAATACCTACAGGCATATTCAAATTCAAAAATTAAAGTGTAGGCATACCCATTTAACAGAAAATATTTAGGCGTTTAAAGAACAAGGAACTGGATTCAAGATATTAAGACCATATTTTGAAATTATATCCCACCTCTATATTAATATTTAAATACTAACATAAGTTATTTTGTTTTATGGACAATAATAAAATATAATGAAAGTAATTAGAGAGCACAAAAATATATAAAATCATCTGTGTATTTACCATGTTTCTTACAAATAAAACATTTTTGTATTTTAAAAAGGGTTTTAGATTTATAACTGATTGATAATTGTTATGATCATAATTAGTGTTAGAATTAAAATTGAATAAATTTTCTTTTTTTGTAAAAAAAAAATTTAAGATAAAGAATCAGTAGTATGTATTTAACACATGAAGTAATAAATATTAGAACAAAAAGAAAACAGACCGAGACATAGAACTGGAGGTTGGATTGCAACCCGTATTTGATACTGAAAATAATGATGATTAAAACCATAAGCTTATACAATAAGAAAACTAAGTTACAACTTATAAAAATTACGAGAAGTATCTGCTCTAGGAAACTTCTTTTCTCCTTTAACATATAAATTCATCATCCTCCTCCTAGTGTTAAATCCTTGTTGCAACCTAAACTTCCACTTTGGTGCCCGTAGTCAGATTTCTGAGTTTTCCTTCTCCACTTTACATGGTCTTCGGCATCCCTAGTAGTGAGTCCATTGGCACGCATACCCTTTCTCATGACAAGCTAGCATTTTTTGGGTCTACCCCAGGTCTACCTAGGCCAGACATTTTACATATACATTGCATACAAAAACTATATATCCCTGACTAAATTGCCTAAAATATCTAAATGTTTCAAATGATTTTATTTAGACTGATTTCAAATAAATTTTAATAGCAAACACATTAGATGATTACAGAAAACAGTACAAATTGTATTTGTTTACATTATGAATCATGCATATCTGCTGTGGCTGGTACACAGAATGATCTCATTACAATAAACATTCCCTGTTGATACCATAAGTAATATATAATTCATATATGAATATTCCTTTATTTAGCTTTGTAGGTAGGTACTTGACTTTTTCAAAATGCTACATAGCAAATATTAGGTTTAATTCGGAAAAGTGTTTTATTTAATTTATGGACATAATAGATAACATAGAGCATGTTTAACAAGTAGCACGTGTAAGGTTTCACCCTCCCTTCAAAACAATGGACAGAGGTTCATCAGAACCTCACCTGTAAAATCGCTTTAGCAATGTTTCAGAATTTGATGGTGACAGCGTGCCTATTAAATGGCTACTCTCAACTATTTTCTTATTGATTGTCTCAGCACCAAAATTAGTTTTCCCAAGTGCTATGTTACATTTTGATTGATGATAATAAATAAGACTGACTCACCAGATCCAAATATTCATGGCCAATGGCGACAAGAACTGATGATGCCCCCATTTGCACTGCTGCATCATAATTAACATTCTCAGTCATTGCTCTTAACATTGCTGTTACTAAGTCTGCTGCAATATGGTTGTCTAATCTTTTCACTTGATTTACACATGTTTGCTCTAATACCCTGAGAAAAAAAAATATCATTAATACTGTGACCCTACCCTTGTGACCTGGGTTGGTCTGTCGTAAAAGGTAACACAATAAACCTAGCTCTGTGGAAGGGCTGCAGGCTAGGATAGCAACTACTGGTTTGTAAATATTCTAGTTTCTTGATGCTGACAGCATCATCTTAGCAGTACCCTTGGTATCTCAAACATCCATAAGCAATGATAAGTGTTTTCTTAAGTTCTTACGTGGGCCATCAGCCTGCTGTTTCACAATAAATAAAAATAATTTATGACCATGTTTTGGGTAGTTAATGAATAGGGTAAATTTAACAGACTAAACCCTCATCCTGACATTATTAGACAACTTCAGTATACATTCCTAAGCTAAGTTTATACTGTAATAACCATAGAAAAGTATTTTGATGCTGAACCCAGCAAACATTAAATAGTAGGTTACAGATCACAATTAAAAAATAATGTATCTCATAACTGTGTGGTGAACACATAAATTAATGATTAATATATACAATTATGTGGCAATTAGTGATTTTATTGCTAGGATGTGATCTCTTCGTAGAAATAATACATAATAACATATCAGAATTTTAAATTTGTTATTTACAATATGCATAAAGTTGATTAAAGAAGTATTATAATATGAGTATACCTACATTCATTTCCATTAATATAAGATAAAACCAGTTTGAGGAATCTCATTGGCAGATTCAAATTAAATGAATACTTACCTAACAATATTACCCAATTGTGTAGAATTAACTTTGACAGTATTCTTGTAAAACTCACAAAATATATGAATCACTTCATTAGGGAACGAATTCGATATTTTAGTTAAAGACTTGATGACTACATTGTTTACATTATGTTCGCTATCCCCAATAGCGTTTATTAAAACAGTCACAGTATCTGAAATATATTTTTAAACATTAAAACACAAAATATAAATTGTTTTCTTTTGGCTAAAAAATATAAAAATTACCTATTAGACACTCAGATTGTGTAGAAGACATAGTTGAAACTTTCTCACATAACTTGATTAATCAACTATATAGATATTATGTCTCTTTTATGGTTTCCAAATGTTGTGGTGTCGCTGAACAGCTGCAAGAACATAAAAACAATTTAAACAATTAATTCAATCAATAAATGAAAGACATCGCATTGCACTTTCTCAGACAGTGACAAAATGTAACATTGAAAGTTTGATTTTTAACAAAACAGTATTTCTTTTAAATTGTATTTGTGGTTTAGTTGCGAATACTTTTGTGTGTTTCTTAAAAGTCGACCTAACCGCACTATAGCTTGGATTTGTTGCTGTTGTTACTAAACCAATGAGTTGATATGTATGGGGATTTTATGGAGCAAAATGTTAATTTTATTAATTTGTCAAATTATGGTTTATTAATTATTTGTGATATTTTTTTATGAGATGTTGCTTAAGTTAATGCAATCGGGTTAACTAAGAAACGCATATTAACCGTATACAAATAATTCAATTCTTGATTTATTTAGCGATAATTTCGAATTTAGAGCAAATTTTTCAATTTAATCAATTTATATGTAGGTATGTTATACTTCTGCGTGTTTAAATATATCCAAACTGTAGTTTAAGTTCAGACTCAGTAATAATCCACAATTCTGTCCATTACTGTAGTGCCTATATTTCATAACGTCGAGCTTAAAAATCCGTTTTAGGTTGATGACATTTATAATTTTTATATAAATAAAAGTTTGTAATTAGCGCCATTTGTATTTGTGATCAAAAGATCAATAGCGTAGTGCCGCGATATTTGAATACGCTCATGTGTATTTTGTAGAAACAACACTTTATGTTACTGTTCTAAAGTAAATATTTTTAATGATAACTTCTTACAGTATAACGTTACTTGATATGACATAACGACAAATAATATTTATACTTGTATTTTTTATTTAGTACCACAAAAAGCTCCGTTCGTTATTATAAATTTTTGTTTTCACAACATACAACATACAATTATCATGATAAGAGGTTTTTGGTGCAATAAAAAAAAATAAAGGGTTAGGTAATCACCTACGTACTCTTTGGAAAGAGCCGTCTGGATTTTACGATGACTAACTAGTCTATGCTCTTCCTGTTGGACAGAGAGACGACTACAACGACTAGTGCTTTATTGCTTGATTCGAGTTGAGTGATTGTTAAGAAATTGTGTGCCTGTATTGCGGAAACTGCCCCAATTCCGACATCGAAAAATTTTAAAATATAAGAATCATTAACAAAAAGACTTGCTACCATTACACTTGGATATTGTAAAAAATAATTTAACTTTCACCGCATACATCGATAATTTAATTAAACGACAGGCTTGTGAAAAGTAATAAATTACCACGATTATGCATTTTGTGATTCACAGTTTACGAAATAATTGTATGATAGACATACGCATTGTTCGGTTCGTATAAGTGGCACGCGAAAAGTCTCCCATCCTCGCCGCCTATTATCCTATTCGTGAATCGTGATTAGGCGCCGGGAGCTGGCCGCTCTCGTTCGGGTTAGTCGCCGCGGGGACTCTCAAGCGGCAAATACGGAGGCACAAATCCTTCTTCGCATCATTTATCGCCAGGATTTCGGTGAGTACGCAACATCCCGTATCGTTGGTAACGATGTCGGGCGGGTTCTCGCGTTTGGCATGACATTGAAGTCCGCTCGATCAGCTGCCCGAAGTCTTAAAATAGCAATAAAACGTCTGGGCTGGCATCAGCTGATACCTTTAAATTAGATAACTGAGCCTTCAGGGTTCGAGCGTTCATTTAAATGATTAATAATTAATCTAATCACATAGATAGTGCTTAATATATAGGAGGGTGACACATATTTGTCGTTTTCAGATTTGAAAATGGTGCAGCAGGATTTGACCTAGGTTAAACGTAACACTGCTTAACAGTAATGGTAGAAAGGAATGGCTCGGGGCGGCTCACTGGTGTGAGCTCCGGTTGAGCTGAGGACCGTTGGGCCCCTGTGAAGTGTAGTGTGTGTCTAGTCATTAGTGTGAGTGTGACGGTGGAACCGGTATGCCCTCAGTGATGTTGTCTGCGGTGCTTGAAGAGGAGCCTGACTTGTACGAGGCCTTCCCGCCCCATGTTGATCCCACTGGTATCACCATACTCACTGATAGCCCTCCAGGTGAGTTTACTGTTTTTGTTTATTAATTTAGATTTATATAAATAATTGAATACCATTTAATAATCAAGAATAATATGTGCAAGGAAATTATTTTATTTTATATAACTCTTACATCTAATTATGTAAATTCCCCATTTACAACATTATCACAAGTTTATTTGATTTCACTGAACAATTAAATAAAGTTTTACAGTCTACTAACATTCTTAATAAATTACATGAGTTTTCAATTTATTACAATTTCATATTTCTTTCAAAAGATTTAGAATTACATTGAAACACATAAAGTAGTTCTTTTAATTTTTTAACTTACTTCAGATTGAGTTTAAACACAAACTCTTGTAAATATCCTATGATATTTCTCTTTTACTCTATATCAGCTCTTTATTGATTCTATCCATAAAAATGTTATTTAAAGTAAACAGTATTTTATTATAAATAAATATTTTCTGTACATTATATCACAGTTGTTTGCTTTATTCTTATCTAATGTAAAATGTGTATCTCATATAATTGTAGTTTGGGCACATATTTTTAATTTTTCATATAAGACAATGATAACAATAATTAGATTTCATTATAATTTTTATATCATACACTAGCCATTCCCACCCTCTTCGCTGGTTGAATAACAGATTTATTTTCATGAGATCCTATTTTTTTTTCTAATATAAAAGGCCTATGTTACTCCTTGTTACATCAGCTATCTGCCAGTGAAATTCCCGTCAAAATCGGTCCAGCTATTTCAGAGATTAGCTAAAACAAACAGACAGGCAGACATAAATTGTTTTTGTATATGTACCATGTATACCAAGTACCATGTATACCATATATATACCAAATGCACTTAGTAAAAAGTGGTTATTTTAATATTACAAACAGACACTCCAATTTTATGTATTTGTATAGATAACTTAGGTGAAATTATAATAATTAGGGGAAAATTATTAATTATACTAAAACACCGGAGAACCACATAACATCACACAACTTGTAAGGAGCAGAGAGATGGGCAGACCGCTAATCATACTCACACAACAACAGATCACTACAAACAACCAGCCAAGATGCACACACACTGAACTCACACCAGGAAGGTAAAGGGAGAGGAAGAAAAAAGGGAATACCACAAAACATAACATTCATACATTGCACTCAAAAATTAGGGGGGGGGGGGATCATGAGTATCTCTCTTCCCGTGGGCTATGGGATGGATACTCATAAAAAACGTCATAATATAATATGTTTGGTTTGCAATGTCTAGTTATTTTAAATTTTGTTTATATTTATTAAAATTAAATTTTTAAACTCTATTACAATTTATATTAATATACTATTGATTTATAAATATATATAGTACATAGTTTGGATCAATAGTCTATATATGGTCTAGGCTTCTTATCATCCTAACTAATATTATAAATGTGAAGGTGAGTTTGTTTGTTTGTTATGCTTTCACACCTAAACTGCTAAATTTTGATGAATTTTGCTATAGTCATAGATTGGACCTTGGAGAAGGACATAGGCTACTTTTTTTTAACATTCATATATATGGCAGAACAACATTTGCAGGGACAACTTTGTATATACAATTGGGCACTAATTAGCAGATATATTGAAAACCTAACAATATATTATTTTTATTATAAGGAATCCAATTACACCTAGTTTTTGTAACAATAAGAGTAAATATTTTGTATAATTTACTATCAGGGAAATATATATATGTATGATTTTAATTTGTACTTTCGCCATATAACTATCTTTGATTATATTAGCTTTGATGTCCTGCTTCTTCTTTTTAGTACTCAACATGTGTAACACATTATATATTTACAACTTTGGTGATATTGATTTTGGTTTATCTTTTATTTCTCGAAGAACTTTCATTAACTTTTAAAGGAAAATTCTTAAAACTAAAACAAATATACATTTATTTATGAAAAGAAAACTAAGTTTATTAACTGTAGTTCTCCTGGGAACCTCAATTTTGTAAATCGACCAACAATTTTAATACTTGTTATAGTCTACTTGTCAAAATCTATTTTAAAAATATGTATTCTCAAAGATGAAACCAAGATTGTCATTTCAACAACTAATTGACATCTCTTGCTCATATAATATCAACTATGCTAAATGTAGTTTAACTCCTTAGTGTTTCATGCCAGTGGCCCTCAGGGCTATTCAAACCAATGAAGTGCTTGGTTCCTAAGGAGTTGTCGCAGCTTGAAACTGTGCGCTTTTCCGTGAACTACTTAAAGAGTAATAGTAA
This sequence comes from Malacosoma neustria, assembly GCA_963693495.1. NCBI lineage: Eukaryota > Metazoa > Arthropoda > Insecta > Lepidoptera > Lasiocampidae > Malacosoma > Malacosoma neustria. Next base: position 20,803,523 of record OY856375.1, on the reverse strand, counting down.
TATATGTGTCTTCTCCTATTTGGTCACTAGCCACGTTTTCCATATTTTTAGAGAAGTACCGTGTTTCAATATTGTACTGGGATGTGCGAGATTCATTTTTACTATAGCAACATACCAGGGAAATTTGTGTCCCCGGTTTCCCCGTGCGACGTAAAATAAACACCGATATATTTCATTCCGGCTTGATTGCGCACATTTCCATTGTAGTGCCCATTCATACCAATAATATACGAAATAAAATTGTCTTATTATATTATTATGATAATATAGTAATCGTAAAATTATGTACTTTTTTACAAGCGTTCTCTTTTTTAGATTAAAAAGTTATTAAATGGGTGAAATTCGGCTAGATTTTTATAAAAACGACTCTTATTTGTTTCCCTCACTACCACCCACTTCGGTACGAGCGACGACTATGGCCAACTTTTGCGTTGTGTCTGCAATTGCAGTTTTTACATTCGCCTAATCGCGTCTTTGAATTATTGCGTATTAGGATGAGATCTGTATGTATTCAACAGTAGTATCATCCTCTTTGGGAGTACGGCACTCTCTTTATCTCGTGGAATATTACTATTGCATGAAACTGATATACTTCTGACGCGTCACGACACGACACGTCAGACAAATATATTATCCACCTTTATTCATTAAGTTTCGAGCATGCGGATGATGATTAATAGAAAAATGGAACGTTGCCTGTGGGCTAGTAGAAAAAGCAATCCATTTCTCGTCTTCTGCGACGTCCTGAAACGATAGACTAACTCTATTCGTGTCTTTGACCGGAATCATACAGCCAGTAGTTATCCGCGTCACCGCTAGGGGCGCTATTTAATCTATACAAATAAATAAAATTGGAGGGTCTGTTTGTAATATTAAAATAACCACTTTTTACTAAGTGCATTCGGACTTAAACACGGTACGTATACCCAAACAACATTTTTTACAATTTTTGTCTGTCTGTTTGTTCCGGCTAATCTCTGAAATGGCTGCACCCATTTTCACGGGACTTTCTCTGGCAGATAGTTGATGTATCAAGGAGTAACTTAAGCTATTTTTATAAAATTTATTATAAAATATTATAAAAATAATATATTATAAAATATTATATTATAAAAAAAATAGTTTTTGTCAAAAATGATAAGTTTCGGAAATTTTATATTCCAATTTAAGTTGACCTCAGATTTATATCATCAATCATATGAAATAGGGTTCAGCTTAGGCTGGACATTGTAGGTTGAATTTCCAATTTATGTTAACCTCAGATTTATATCATCAATCATATGAAATAGGGTTTAGCTTAGGCTGGACTTTGTAGGTTCAAACGTACGTATTCCGGAGGCGCATGGCGTAACAGTTGCATTCGATAATACTGACTGTTTGGATATTTCATTTATATTTTAGGGTTTATAGGGTTTGTAATCCAAAATAAACCATAAGATATCCAAAACATTCTGCCCAAAGTAACTATTCCACGCGGACGGAGTCGCGGGCACAGCTAGTACTAATATAAAACAACTCAAACAAAATATGACTGGGGCACTGAAAGATCAAATATCGCAAACATACCTAAGTGTCTCATAGGTACGACATTTTATTGTCAGTAGTTGCTCGTACACCTACGAGCAATTTCGGGCTTAATAAGGATGTCGCATTGTTCCTCACACTTTATTCCTCATATCCTCTTTAAAGAAATATGACTTCATAAAATGCTTATACGTGTACAAGACGCGTGTGCGTGGAATAACACGTTGAATAAATTCAATAAATAAATAGATAAATAGCCTATAAATAGCCACTCCGCAAATGTCTATAAAAACATTATACATTCTGTTGTCATTTTTACGTTCAGTGTGTTATTATCAGTTGGATAATATAATACGTTTAAACGTAAATAACTGCAAATTGTTTTTTGCTATTAATATTTATTAATTAAAATGTTATTATTAAGGTGTCAAAATACGTACATAGCATATTAAATATTCTTATTTTAAGACTAGCTGTGCCCGCGACTCCGTCCGCGTGGAATAGTGACTGGGCAGAATTTTTTGGATATATCTTATGGTTTATTTTGGATTACAAACCTATAAACCCTAAAATATGAATGAAATATGCAAACAGTCAGTATTATCGAATGCAACTGTTGCGCCATGATCCTCCGGAATACGTAGGTTCGAACCTACAAAGTCCAGCCTAAGCTAAACCCTATTTCATATGATTGATGACATAAATCTGAGGTTTACTTAAATTGGAAATTCAACGTACACTGTCCAGCCTAAGCTGAATCCTATTTCATATGATTGTTGATATAAATCTGAGGTCAACTTAAATTGGAATGAAAATTTTCGAAAGTTATCATTTTTAACAAAAACTATCTTTTTTTCTAAAATAAAAATAGCCTAAGTTACTCCTTGTTACATCAGTTATCTGCCAGAGAAAGTCCCGTCAAAATCAGTGCAGCCATTTCAGAGATTAGCCGGAACAAACAGACAGACAGACAAAAATTGTAAAAAATGTTGTTTTGGTATATGTACCAAAACGTATGTATACGTCCAAATGCACTTAGTAAAAAGCGGTTATTTTAATATTACAAACAGACCCTCCAATTTTATTTATTTGTATAGATTATGTATGCCCTTGATTGCGTTCATATGATTTCAGTTGTTAAGGAACATAATACAATGACGATCCGTTAATTAGTTTGAATAACATTTGTAATAACTATTGAAATATTTTCAGTTTAAGAGTTTAACGTCTAATAAATAATAATATATAACTTATAATAAACACTCTATAACGTTCTAATTGCCTTTAACACACATGTCCAAAGCGCATTGCCGTGTTGCATACACCGGTGATCTCGGTATGCAAAGAATCAAATGGATTTTTTGTGTTCATGATGAACGAAGCATCATCACATGAAGCGAAGAAAGAGCATCATTCGGTTTTCATTTCAGTATCGGGCAGTCAAACTTCAAACGTCGTAAACACTAAATATAGCTTTATCTATTTTCCGGTGCATATTTGTAAATGAAAGGGGAGTATTAGGCTGGAATACCGACGTGTAAAACGTCCATGATATTTGATGTATGATAACTTCTTATGTAAACGATTTAAGACGCTAGTAAGAATAGTGTTAGATTCCCATCAGAGTTTGTCTTGGTCATTCGGTTTCATTGACATATTAAAAAAAAATGACTATAAGGAATACTGATTCGTGGACTTATTTATTATGAAATTTGAAATTAATATTTCCAAAAATCAATCTTATAGTACATAATCTAATTTCTAAATACATAAATATAGTTTCCAAATGTACGCGTTGCGTGACTGTTAATATTTCTAAGAAATTAGAACTAATGTTAAAATTGAATTTATATTCTTTATTAAATTATCAATTTTTACAAACTATTGTTAATTTGAATATCATGAAACTGGTTATTTATTTGCATGTATTCAATGTCATGTGATATTTCTCGACCATTTATATAGATTTTTGCTTAAATTCGTTAATTTTTTCTAATTAGACTAAGAGATGAGTAAATAATTTTTTTTATAACTTTTACGAGTCCTACATAATTATTCGGGGCCCCTGTTAACTTAGGGTAATAAGTCCCCTGAAAATAATATATGTTACTGATTAGGGAAGGTTGTCGTGTCTCGCAAGTAGATTTAGGGTGCAATCAGGTTTCGCCGAATTTTTATCCGTGCAGAGGCGGAGAAAGAATACTTCGTAATTTGAATTTTGAGAAATGTGATAATAATAGTCGATCCAACTCCAACTGATTTTCTGCAATATAACACAATGATGCACCCGTATATTTCAAGATCAGAGAGAATTTTTTTTTATTGCTTTTGGACTTAGAATTTAGCAGTTACCGTCGCCTATGGGTGTTTGTAACGCCAGTGGCATCGCGAACACGCTGCTGTCCCAGATACAGGAACTTGGATCACTAATGCCGGAACACAACACAAATTTACTATGGCGGCATACTTAAGACCAAAGGTGGTTGCCATCCAGACGGACTTGGGGCCCTACCATGTAACTAGGGTGGGTTGTTTTGTCGCCTTTTACGACAGGCCGACCTCGGCCACAGAGCTCAGTATTCTTTCTCCGCCCCTGCACGGATAACCCCTTGCCTTTTGATATGATATAAAAACAATCAATTCTTCACTACTATCTATAGATGGCTATGCAGAGGAATATTATGATGTATCTACGGTCGTATCATGAGATCTCATAAACCAAACCCGATTGCCTTGAAATTTAGTATTGTTGTACATTTTGCGATAAGACGCTTCGCTCCTTATGAACGGATTATACGGTAATCCAGTCCAAATATATATATATATATATATATATATATATATATATATGACAGAACGTTTCGAGACGCTCGAAGTAACACCGGGGTGGTTTTAATTTAGTGGGTATACCAGCGACGTGCGTCCCCCGGCCTAGAGAAGGGGACGTACGGGCGCATTGCACAGGGAGTCCCACACCACTCCGCCGCCGTTCGTTCCCTCGAGGCGGGGTGTGCGGCAAGCATTTCTACCTTCCAAAAAAAAAGTTCGCTTTACACGCAGTAGTGCCTTGTTTAAAGTTTCAACAATTAAACCAACAATTCTGTGTTATAGTATACTGTTGTCTTGTGTGATAATATTAAAGTCTCTTTTATCTCTATTGTCAGAACTATTTATATATTTTTTACTACTACGTTTTATACGAGTGATTATTAAGAATGTTTTCATAATGAATCACTACATCTTTGAAACTTTTTAATTATACATAATTGTTTCAATAAAACATGGTAGCATTAAAATGTGAATCACGATGACAAAGTTGCTTTGTTTTTTCCGATTAATTTACGATAAATGACATGTGATTATTATTGGATTATGAATATTTCCTGAATTGATGAAATTTTCCATGACTACCTCATTTCCTTGAGATATTTTAATTTTTACAAGTATCAGTCACACTACGTTGTACATTTACAAAATAAATATATTATACTTTTATTATGAGTAATGTAGAGTGGATAATCTGTAGGGACGGATTCATAGGACAGCCAGTTCGAAAAAAAATACGCTAATTTTTTTTTTCATATATTCCGGGAAGTTAAAGTACGGTAAGGTTGAATGGTTCAGAGCCACCAGTGTTCTAATCACTCGATCAGAGAGATAGTCGAAAGATTAATATGTCGTTCCCTTACTACGTGACCAGTTTAGGGGGACGGAGGTCTTTAAAATTGCTGTATATTAAATTCGCTTGATCGCTGTAATGAGGGGTTGAAGCTTAGGTTGTTGTCACGTATTCAATATCCTCCAAAGGAAATCACGCGCTTTTTTATCTGTTCAAATATGGCGCACATCATTTAGCACTGTATTAATCTTTATTAATTGATAATTAACTAGTCCATATTTGTCTTATACAAATATGAGCTAATTAATTATCGTTAATAACTTTCCTTTTGCAAAAAAATGATTGAAAACCATATTTATGAATTAATAGTGAAAACTAGAGATATATACTACGGATAGGGTCCCGAAGGGTGGGTGGGGGTTTAAATAAATTGACAAAAATGTGTCGTCTGAAGTAGGCACGTTCCGTAACAATTGAGTAAGGTATGTATTTATTTTAATAATTGCTAAAAAAAAAGCAATTTTTATTTTCACTTATAGTACATTCACTTATATTTTTTCTTTATGCCATTTCTCGTTCTTTCTTTTGTTTTGTAGACGTTGTTATGATTATAAACAATCTCTCTCTACCAACGAAAGGTTTAAAACCCGTGCACCTGACACAATAAACATTATACCCACTTTCAAAGTTACGTTACCACAGCTATAAAGTGCAGATGTTCCAAGCGGTCGAAGCAGGCATACGACGTGTTCCCATTCTGATGGTAATGGTATTGTTTAATGGATCGTGTATATGCCATTAATTGCAGATATTATCGACGCATCTAAGAATAATCTTTAGAATTGATGCGTCTTAATATTATAAATGCGTAATGCAAAAGTGAGTTTGTTTGTTTGTTACGCTTTCACACCTAAAGATATACCTTTCAACAGTCGCGGGTCATCTCACGTGCCCTTGCTGTCAAAACCTTTCTACACCGCTTATGTCGCGGGGCACACCATGTGCTTTTTCGCTTCAGGCGTACCTGTCGTGGGGAGATGCGGGTCCTTTTAGAGGACGCACCATAGGTGTATTTATGGGCTGTTAGTCGATAGAGAAGGAACTGGGCTTCCTTATGACATAAAATTTGTTTGGTCTTTATAGGTATAGTCATAGATTGGACCATGAAGAAGCTATGACCGGGTCAACTAGTATAATATTAATATAATAACAGCTTATTTTACATGTTGAGCTGAGGTGTCCACCTTGAGCAGTGGTCGGCGACCTTGTCATCCAAAGGAGCCAATGATAAATAATACACAATGGATATTCATTCAAAGAGCCATTATTACGGAAATAATCATAGATAATAAGTATTCCGTGTCTGGACTAAGCATTTCGGTTTCGAAGAGCCGTAGGGCTCCAAGTCCGTCTGGATGGCGACCACCCTTGGTCTACAAGTGTGCCGCCATAATAACCTTGGGTTGTGTTCCGGCATTAGTGGCCCAGGTTCATGTACCCTTATGCAGACAGCAGCGTGTTCACGGTCCACCTAGTGTAGCAAGCATCCATAGATGACGGTAACTGCTTATTAATAAATGGGCCGTTAGCCTGTCTGCTGTTCTTCAGCGATAAAAAAAGAGCCGCGAGTTGCGTACCACTGCCCTAAAGGGTACGGGCAGTATACCCACTACTTGTCTAAATTGGGTTGGCGGGTTACACATACTAGTGATTACGGTATGCAGTTTTCCTCGTGATGTTTTCCTTTACCGTCGGGGCTATTATGTTATAATATGTATAGTAGGCGAGAAAATTTGTCCATTGTTGGCTACGCATAATAAATAAGGGAATTTTAATACTCTATGAAAAGATTTTCTTATTCTTATTTTAATTCGAAATCTGCGTCGTCAATTGTAGAAATATGTAGGCTAAATATTGTACAACGTTAACTGAAATATACATAGTTTAGAAACATAGTACCTATGGACGACCTCGGTGGCGTAACGGTTAACGCACTTCGGTACGCTTGCGGAGGTCACGGGTTCGATTCCCGTCTCGCGTCTGGGTGTTTATGTATAATATGTATTTATTTACAAAAAAAAAGTATATAAGTAGTATATCAGTTGTCTAGGGCCCATAACACAAGTGCTACTTAGTTTGGGACTAGATGACGCTGTGTGAATTGTCACAAAATATTATTATTATTTCAAAAGTCTCAGCATTTCTTTGATATCCATGTTATAAGTATTGGCTGGCTGAATGTAATAATATAGAAATGTGATATAATTTTATCGACTAGCACTCGAATTTTCTCTCTGACGAATTCATTTGCCCATATAATTCAATATTGTACATAGTATAAAGTGTATTCCACTATTACCGGCTTTGGTCTTGCACAAAGATCGATGTTCTGAAAACTCTTGTCCATTAAAGTTTTAAAGAACAGATGTTAGCAACAATTGAAAATATGACATCGTTCACTTAGTTCCCTGAAACGGTATTGTTTGGGAAACATCGACACTTGTTGTGAATTGTGTTGTCCAATAACTTAACAGTAACAATAGATAACTTCATAACATAATGTGTTACTTAGCGAAACCATGAATAAGCTGAATTATGAATTAGTGTCCAAATAACGTAATATACACTCAGTATCTGGAATCGGTTCAGTAGTTTTGGAGTTTATTGGCAACATACATCGTGATACAAGATTTTTATATATATAGATTAGAAATGTATGTTAGGGGAAATTAGAAAGTAGCGCCAGTGATTGAGAAGCTGAAAAGTAATAGGTTAGCTTGGTGTGGTCATATAATGCGAATTGAGTAGCGTTATGTAAAAACGAGGATGCTAGAAATGAGAGTGGACGGATACAAGAGGAGAGGTAGACCAAAGAAAAGATGGATGGATTGTGTAAAAGATGATATGGTAGAAAAGGTGTGAATGTTCAGATGACGGCTAATAGGGGAGAGTTGAAGGAGAGAAGATGTGCCGACCCCACATAGTTTGGGATAAGGGCAGGAAGAGTAGAAGAAGTCATTTAGTTACACTGTTGTTGAAATGTACTAATGGGAAATATAACGAAGGTACTATCAGATTTCCCTTGAACGTAGCAAGAAGGATGGTGGAACTAAAACATGTAGCAGCTCTTAGGTTCACACTCCAAGTGTGGTCGATGGAAAATCGATGCTCAAGTTTTTACAGTGCAGCATTGTTCAGATTGCTGCCGCGTGGACCAAATAGCGTGAGGTAACTGGTGTCCTTTGTGACCCCAAGATGCCGTTAAATTTGAAGGCACAGGTCTATAAGACCATCATTAGGCCTGTCCTTTTATACAGATGTGAAGCGTGGCCGGTGTTAGAGCGACACAAGCAGGAATTACGTGTCACGGAAATGAATATGCTGCGGTGGATGTGTGGAGTGACGCGGAAGGACCGCGTTAGGAACTCCCGCATTCGCTGCAGTCTTCATGTCCGTGACATTGCGGATAAATTGCAGGAGTGTCGGCTCCGTTGGTACGGCCACGTTTTACGGCAACCGGGTGATTACGTGGGAAACAAATTTCTGGCCATGCCGCCTCCGCCGGGCCCCGGCAGGAGGGATAGACCCAAAAAGTGTTAGCTTGACGTCGTAAAGGGTGATATGCGTGCCAATGGGCTCACTACCAGGGATGCTGAAGACCGTGCGAAGTGGAGTAGAAAGAGTCGGAAAGCGGACCCCGGGCACCGAAACAGTAGTTTTTTATTGTTAAATTTCAACCATACTGTGTGACTTACGTGGCGTAGTGTACGTTGAACGTTACTATTGTGCCCAGTACAAATTTCTTACTTAAGAGAAAGGTTTGTTTTAATAATCTACAATTATTGTGTAATGATTTTTTGCCATAACGCTATGTAAATTCTTAATTACTCGTATAACCAACAAAATTGTAGTCTATGGTATATCTACGCTGCCTAGTGTGTCTATGAATAGTTTTTTGGGTTGCTTATATTTTCTGGCTTGGCCAGAATCGTTTTTTGTAATTGTTTCTGTATAACTTATTTTCCCCCTATTCGTCTATGAATAGTTGTGAAAGATGTCACTGTCAGTGTCAAAACATGAAAGCCATGGGTGAGTGTGGGCGACATACAAATATACATCGGTATCTATTATACGAGGGGTACTATTTATATTTCGGGAATAGTATGTAAATAATAACAAATATTTTTAAATGAAAATGGCTTTATTGTTTTTCGAAATATTCCCTTTGATGATCAATACACTTTTGCATTCATTTAAATCATTTGTCATAGCAGTTTTTCCATTTCTCTTGTGACCCCTCCAAAACATGGTTTTGAACGCTTTAACTGCTTCGGCCCTCGTAAATCGTTAACCAAGCAGTTTACTTTTGATATTCGGGAACAAGAAGAAGTCATTGGGTGCCAAATCAGGATTGTACGGAGGATGAGTCATCGATTTGATGCACTGACTGCTCAAAAATTCACGTGTTTGACGAAATGTGCGAGAGCTCACGTTGTCATGATGGAGAATGATTCGTCTTCGGGGGTTAGTTTTACGATATACTGATTTTTGATGGTGCTTTATCGCCATACAAAGTACTGAGTTCGTGGACACATTCTGGTTAAAATAATCTACGTCGAAAGTTATGAAAAATAATCCAACGAAAACCTCTTGAAATTTCCATTTTTTGGTCAAATTGATTTACTTAACTCACTGTAAACAAAACAAATAGTAATTGTACAACAAAACGATGTGAGTATGTTTATACAAAATAATGTCAAACTGTATTATGGTGTTGCTAGATTTTAACTATTGACATTAGTATTGCCAGCTACTGAAATATAAATAGTACCCTATGTATAAGTTACGCAACTCTATTTGGCACACTGCTGAAAGACATAATGTTGTTAATGAGAGACTTGTGGACAATAAACCCAACACCACCTTGGGACTTTTGGTCTCCCTCTCCTCCTCCTCCTCCCTTTGGTTGGTAGAACAACCGGCCGGACTGTGAGGTTATCGTATCCTCACCCCCTCTTCGGATCTCCGATAGACCAATAACGTCCTTTTTTTGTTTATACCGAGGAAAACTGTCACAGTTTTGGGGGTTTGTTTGGGGTATGTGGGATTACCTCCCGAGGGGCTGCCTACTCCCCTCGGGCGGACCGGGGGCAAAGGCCACCGGTCCTACCCACTAAAAACCCCGGTCGTCACTCTTGGCTTTAGAGGGGGCTTCGCAGGATCGCCTTTTTGGCATTACTCTGCTAGGCCCCCAGCCAGACGTCTCCAATGAGGGTACCCCGAGTGACAGTTCCCGCTGCCGGCGGTCACACTAGACCTGCCGGTGACCAGACACAGAGTGTCCAGTCGGGGTAGGGCACCCTCCGTCTCAGTGCCTTCGCCGGGTGTTCCCCTCAGAGCTCCCGGCTGGCCGCTCTTACACTATAGCGACCGGCAACCCCTTCTCAGGGTGGGAGGAGGTGCGCATAGCGTCTACTTCCCCGATTCGTCCTACGACGACGAATCGGTGGAGCCCCTGCGTCCTCCTCCCTCGCACGCTCGATGGCCTCCTTCTGCCGCATGACGTTTTCGGCGAAGGAGACCACTGCGTTCCAGTTCCTCTCGCTGCGGAGCATTTGACCTACGACTGCCCGCAGCGAGAGGTTACCTCCCACCACATCCTGCAAATTAAAGCGCTGGGGCCCCCAGGCCCACTCCGACACCGTATGTTCTACGGTGTCTACTGGCGCGCCGCATTCCCAACAGGCCGGGTTCGGCTCCCGTCCCGCAATCTGGTGCAAGTACTTGTCGAAACAACCATGGCCGGTCAGTACCTGCACCAGCCTGTATGTCAGGGTCCCGCTTGACCGCGAGACCCATTCCGACAAGTAGGGGCGGATTGCCTCAACCGTAACCCGGCCCGGCTCGGGTGGCCCCAGGTAGCGCAACCTGCTCATTTGTTCTTCCAGCTCAACGAGCTTCTCGTCCAACCGCAGAGTGCGCACATTGTGTGTCACCAGGGCCAGTTGTCGTTTACTAGTGTAGTGGTAGCCCGATTTCTTGCGGGGATTCTTAACACCCCCTGCCCCGCCGTTACCGTGGCCTCTACCGTAGCCTGGAGTAGCGGGGCCACCGGGGACTAGAGGCCTGGTTTTTTCGTGCTCTGTCATTGCAGGGTATTCGCCTACTTTACCACGCTGGCTAGGCGGGTTGGTAAAGGGTTTTGTTTCGAGTTTTCCTTCTCTTGCACTGGTAGGTTGGGGAGCGTTCAAGTATTACGTAACACAATTTTTGGTGATTTTTGACCAGAAAAAAAATTATTCAATCGGATGATTTGTCTTTGAGTTACAATTGCAGCCAATTTGAAAAATGTTTTGAGAAAAACGCGTTTAAAGATAAAATGATTGATTTTATTGTTTTCAATAGATAAAAATCATACTTACAGCTAATCTACTATTCCAGGCCCATATAATTCACCTCCATCTTCTTCGTATTGCGCCTGCTGTGCAGTTGAGGCTCTTCTCCGTAAAAATATTATAATAGGTTACGATGGCCACAATGGGCCCTAACAATAACTCTGGTTGGCCCCATAGCTATGGTAACTTTCAAATACCTGAGCGGCCACACTTTAGAAGGTGTAACTCAAAAAATATTTGAAAAATTCACCAAAAAATTTTAGTATGTTATTTTTAAATATGATTTTTTTGAAATGCCCCTTTAACCACACTTTAGTATGTAACCAAACCAAATCGATCGTGTCTTATTTATTTAATTTATTCATTAGCAGGTAGTCGTCAATATTTATAATGTATTTTATGAACATGTTGAAGTCGCGCCATCTATATGTCAGTCCGGGAACTTTTTGATTAATGTAATAATATAAAAAATGTGTCAATAAAGAAATTTTTATTTTCTTTATTTATCAATATTGCACACACGGTGTGCAACCGATCTTATATCCTCGAAAATTATAAATATCTTTATAAGTATCATGTATAATTTAAATATATGTCAAATATAGTCATAGAAAAGAATCAGGAGTTAAATCAACGGAAAGTAAACTATATCTATAAACATTCTCTTGCTCATCAGTTGACAGGTGGGGTTAAGTTTCGGTAAGACCTCTTACACGCTATGTCATTACTATCACTATGTATGTCTCGCATAAAGCACGAAACGTACTACTCGTACAATATAATATTCAGTTCTCACGGCCGGAGTGTTCTCTTATCTGCCAAGTAGGCACTTGAGATATGACGCGTTATTATCTCAGCTGAGATTTGCTCTCAGATATGCTTCATTAGTGTTAAGGATGAGGCTGTTTGTCTCCATTGATAACGTGCGTTTTGGCCTACATAATCTTTTGTGTGGGCTTGTGATAAACATGTATTTATTGCCTATTTATAAAGGGGAATCTTTAGTAATTTTACGATTATGCTACGCATTTGGAGGTGATTTGAAGAGCATTTTGTTTTAATTTCGTACTTTGTACCCGTGAGACATTGGACAGAAGTATACTTTCCAGTGATAAATGGAATAGTATTGTTAGTTTGTAGTGAGGAAAGAAGTAAATACGGTTTTCCTTTTAGTCTTGGAGAGGCAATTATCAGCATCATCTGCAAATGGGGAATGTACAATATATGTATAGATATCTTTGCTTTTCATGAAAGTATGGTAGCCATGTGGTATCACGATCGGCGACCTATCTAGGGATTCGAAATCTACAATTTGCTCCTTAGCCAGTTTTTTTCTGCCTAATATGCATATTATAACATAATTGCCATGTACGGACGCTGAAGGGAAACATTGTGAGGAAACCTGCATACAGAGAACACTGGTACTTTTATCCGTGCAGGGGAGAAAGAATACTGACCTCTACAGCCGAGGTCGGCCTGAGGTAAAAGGCAACAAAACAACCCACCCTAGCTACGCGGTAGAGCCCCAATCCCGTCTGGATGACGACCACCTTTGGTCTTAAGTATGCCGCCATAATAACGTTGTGTTGTGTTCCGGTATTAGTGACCCAAGTTCCTGTACACTTATGGGACAGCAGCGTATTCGCGATGCCACTGGCGTTACAAACACCTATAGCGACGGTAACTGCTAAATTCTTCCGAGCAGTGGGTTCGCTCGTTATGGGCTGTTATTTTTATTTTCATGAAAATATACTGCCAAGGAAGGTTATACACGCCAAGTCAAGCCAATACTCGCATAAATATTGCCATGTGCTAATATTCAACAGCGTACCTCGAGCACTGAAGTGGAAGCTTCGAATGCAACCGATATTAAACGATTATAAGAGGAATATGTTACTATGTTCGTAATCTATAGATAGCTTAACACGTTAAACGCCATGACGGACACCATGGGTCATCATAGTTTCCCCCAGGAGCACACCAATATGTCAACAATTGTCCAATAATTTTTGGGGTGTTCTTTTTTGCATATATCTTGTTTTGAATACAATAAATCTTACACCAGTGTAGACATTTTTTGCTCTAACATTGTAAATTATAAATCTAAAATAATCGAATTATGCAAATGACTAACGTATTACGTATTAAGCTTAGATCTCTCAATTCTTTTTTTTAATGTATTTTACTATTTTATAATTTTAATTTATGATATGTATTACTATTATTCTATTGGATGATGCTTTACTTATTTGTTAATTCTTATATAATCTTTATATTGTGACTTATTGTAATTGTTGTATGTTTCCCAAATAAATAAAAATAAAATATTTTCAAGAAATCACTCAAATATTTTAATTAAAATTTGATTAATATTTTATAGTCTTATTTACTGATTATACATTTGAAAATCTATAATAGTATTAATTTCAACGGGAAGTTGGTTTTTCAAGTGTACTAATGTTTAGAAAATCTGTAATAAAACTATGCAAAAGATCCACATCGACAATAATGAAGAAACGCTTATTTAAAATAAAATAAGCAAGTAGAACAAATCTGTAGGAAACAGAGTCGTGCGATTACATCGGTCCAATGCCATGCGCACTTGGTGGGGATAACTCACCACCTGGCGAAAGGTGTGCATATATATACTACAGGCGACGGGTTTATTTTAAAATTTATTAATTAATTAAATGTACTACGTGCACACTGAATGGCAACTACCCCTAGTCTATAAGTAAGTAAGCCCCCCATAATAACGTTGCTTTGTGTTTCGGCATTAATGATCCACTAACCTTATGTGGATAGCAGCGTGTTCGCAGTGCCCCTAGTATCGAAACATCCATAGGTGACGATAACTGCTTACTATTAAGTCAGCTTGTCTGTTGTTTCACAGCAATTAAGAAAATGTTTTACATTAATGCGTGGAGAGCACATATACAAAGCATCGCATACTCCTGTGAACTTTATAATAACACAAAGTTTTAATCTTGTTTGTAGTAATGTGATTCCTAATTGTCATTATTTAAGGTACAAATTCCAGTTGTATTTCAAACTATGGAGCCCGGAGAAAAAATATGGTTATTACTTACGTATATGACCGCTTTTAGTATATAGCCACAATAACGCTTTAGTAATCATGTCCTAAACAAATAAATTTTCAAAAAAAAAATGGTGTAAAGGAATCTCAAGCAGCGTCACGTGTGAAGGTTACTGCTAAAGCGGCAGTCCTTTCGCGAGATTTAACGTATCTATCAACATAATTCATCTTGAACTCTAGTAGATCACGGTACATTCTAAGATGGACGGCTATAAAGCGATTCTACATAAAAAGTGCGCTTCGATGATGCAATGATTACACGGTAGCACCAACAATCACCTGCAAGCAATTGCAGCCAGATTTGACTGCCCTATTCAGCACCACTGGATACGGGTAGTAATAGGAAAATTATAAAGTGACTAACAATACTAACATAATGTTAAGTCAATTGTTACTAAACTATTAACACTATATGGATGTATTTGCCTGAAATACATTATATGTATTATTATTTGTCAACGTCAGCGGTGGGTATGGACTATATAATGAGACTTTAAAGAAAATATATCAAAAACCTTAGTAGGAATGCACTTACAGCATGAACTGACGACGAAAATCCGTTGTAATATAGTAGGCGAGGAGAATATTTAGTAAATTACTTAATAGTTAATTTTTTATACCTATGAAAAAGTATCGTCGTCCGAAGTAAAAGCTGTACGGTTTAGAAACGAACGAGTGTACATTTTGTTATGTGGCACAAACGGATGTGCGTGCGTATGCTTTTCTTTATGGTTGCATTGGTAAATTGCTCTTGAATGGACCGCTCACATTTTAAGATTAACAATAATAATAGTTTTCATAGTATGTTATTCTCAACAAGTTGACCCGGCAAACGTTGTTCCTTCGAATTTCGAAACAAATTTCCGTGACAAGTCAATCGGGTGCATAGTCTTAGAGAGCTCGTGATGAGTGGTAATTCGCTTGAACATGCAGATTTTTTAAAAGCTAGAGTTCAGCAAATAGAGAAACGGTCCACTCTGGCAAGTGGTCACCGTCGCCTATCATCATCAGCCGAGCGTTATGTCCCGGTTGCAACCTAAACTTTCGTTTCGGTGCCTGGGGTTCGCTTTCCGACTTTTTCTACTCCACTTCGCACGGTCTTCAGCATTCCTGGTAGTGAGCCCATTGGCACGCATATCACCCTTTACGACGTCAAGCCAGCACTTTTTGGGTCTACCCCTCTTGCCGGGGCCCGACGGAGGTGGCATGGCCAGACATTTGTTTCCCACGTAAGCATCCGGTTGCCGTAAAACATGGCCGTACCAACGGAGCCGACACTCCTGGTCACCGTCGCCTATGGACGTTTGCAATACCAGAGGCATTACCAACGTGCTGCCGCCATTGAATAAATTTTGTAACGCCTTTTTTGAAGAACCCCATATCGTACCGCTCTGAGAAAACCTCAGCCGGCAGCTCATTCCTAATCGTGAGAGTACGCAACATGAACGTTCTTGAGAACCGTTTCGTACAAGAAAGAAGAGGCTCCAAGAAATGGGGATGAACACCCAGCCGATGGCGGGCAGTGCGGTGGTATAAAAACGACGGGGGCACCATTCTAAATAGCTCCTCAGAACACTCCCCGTTGTACAGACGGTAGAATACGCAGTCCCATTATATCTATTTATTGTCTGATTACAAGAACAATAAGCATTATATAAGAATTTTCATAGTTTTCTGTTAATAAGGTAAACGCACATCACATGCCAGCCTTGATTACGTTCATGTAACATTCTATACAAATTCTAATGTTTCATACATTTAACAATAAACTTGTACACATGACCGCCGGCACGAATCTAATTCGAATCTATTCGCAGAGATGGACGAGTGATGTAAATAAATGCAATAGTGACTAATCTCAGCGGGTCTTGACGAGCAAAGATCTTTGATCTTCTCTGTGTTATCTGTGCCTCAAATAATAATTAAATAATTATCATTAATTAGAAAACTCTATGCTCTATGCTCTATGCTGCTATGCTAATATATAAGTGATTTTAATGGTTAAGCCTTATTTCATATAATATACTCTTAGCAGCGATCATGTTTACCTGGTCAGAGGGCCGTCCAAATTTGTAATTTTAACTCAGGATATGTCGGAAATAACGGACATACAACGTTTTAACGAAGTCACCTCTTTGATATAATTATTTTCGCATGTTGTGTTCTGAGCTACTAACATATTAAGATTTTTTTTAAATTATTGTGTTAGTAAGTTTTTTTTATGTTTTTGTATAATTGAGTATTCTTTTTAATGGTTTTTTTAGAGAATTTTTGAGAAATTCTAATTTATATTAAAATCGTTTTCATCTGAAACGTTCATGGGGTTCAAAGAGGGTTTTCTATAGTTCCCTCTGTGATTTTATAAAATTCTGATGTAACTTGATGAAATAGTGACTAACAGGTACAAGTTCTGGTTAAAAACTCGACGCCAATTCGTCATTAGTGACGATTCATTCAAGTTATAATGCTCTGACATTTTAAATTTTAGTGTTTCAGAATTACACCTCGTGTTTGCTAAAAATCCTATCTAATTATGATTGTTTATAACTGTTCTATTGTGTGTTGTTATTATTTTAACCTTCTAGTTTATTTTTAACGATCTATATTATGATTACAATAACAAGTTATGTGTTTTTGAAATATTAATATTAATTCGTTATCGAGTGCGTATGAAACTCTTTTTGTTCTGTACTGTAAATTATTTACAGAGTTTGTGTATATATGCTTTTCTATATAAAGTTCATTTCATGTACAATAAATATATATCAAGAATGGGCGGGAATTTGCGTACTTCCTGAAGCAAACGTTATATTAAGTATAGTCTTCTTAAATTTTATCATTAATGTTGCAAGTTTCCAATAACTTGAGTTAATTAATTGATAATTTAGTTTGTAGTGACTATGTAGTATATCGTCTCGTGTATATCAGTAAACAAACATATGTAGTTTAATTTGTTTGTTCAACTTCACCTCTTGTGAAGATGTGTGATTTATAAAGTTTATTTTGAATCATTTTTACTAACACTCGATCGGTTGATGTGGCCGACTGTGTTTATCTTAAAATGAAATTTCTTTTTGGGTGTACACTGATATGGATTTCATTGTGGGAAGGATTAAGGGTGAGTGGTGTTTTATTTTAAATTAAGGCAACCTCGGCTTTCATTTTTAGGTGTAGCCGGTATTTCTGGATATATTTATCCCAACCAAATCAAGTTTTTTTTTTGTGCGATTAGTGTGACGACATTAGAAACTTAGAAGACAAATAACATCTAATCACGATTAGCTTATCTGATGTTGGGAGCTGAACTTTCTTTGATTAAAAAATCGTGGACTTTTCCGTAAAAAAAGTCCTGATCTAATCACGTTTCGCACTTTGAGTGACAGTTCCAGAGTTGTTTTTGCCTCCTCACACTATCCTGGCTTACTTATCCTTTTTTGTACGTCTTCTTCTTTCCCGGAATCATCTATATATCTATCTCCTTTATAAGATTTGCCATGACCCTGGTATTACAACCATCCATAAGCCATAGTTCGTTGGTTCTCACTTTCTCCGAAAATTGTCCAATCACACGGAGATACGGCGGTATTGCTATATCGTGTACTAAGAGATCTAGGTTTGAGATCGGAGTATATGTGCTTAAATTTAGCAAGAAGGAGTATTACTCGGTGTGATAGATAGCATTTTTATATTGTCTGAAAACATAACCTGATATCTTCTTCTATACCCTTGCTTGACATGAAATGACTTGAAAATTCTAACTTATGTAATATCCGAATTACTAAACTGATTGTTCTTCCAGTAAGCCTCGTCCCAACTCGCGGATGTATGTTATTGTGCCTTTTCTCATGCGAAGGTACACCTAATCAATCACTACGCCCAGTCCCTTACTGACTTAATATATTCATCATCATTCCAGCGTTATATCCCGATTGCAACTTAAACTTCCAATTCGGTGCCCAGGATTCGCTTTCCGACTTTTCCTACTTCACTTCGCACGGTCTTCGGCAACCCTGCTAGTCAGTCCATTGGCACGGATTATTGGCCCTTTACGACGTCAAGCCAGCACTTTTTGGGTCTACCCCTCTTGCCGGGGCCCGGCGGAGGCGGCATGGCCAGACATTTGTTTCCCACGTAAGTAGCCGGTTGCCGTAAAACGTGGCCGTACTAACGAAGCCGACACTCCTGCAATTTATCCGCAACGTCACGGGCATGAAGACTGCCGCGATTGCGGGAATTCCTAACGCGGTCCTTCCGCGTTACTCCATACTTCCATCGCAGCATATCCATCTTCGTGACAGGCAGTTCTTGCTTGTGTCGTTCTAACACCGGCAATGCTTCACATCCTTATAAAAGCCAAACCTAATGATGGTCTTATAGACCTGTCCCTTCAACTTTACCGGCGTGTTGTGGTCATAAATGACACCAGTCACCTCACGCCATTTAGCCCACGCGCCAGCAAGCGTGCCTTATCGTCGCAATCGATGTCACCAGACGTGTGAAATACAGATCCCAGGTATTTTAGCCGATCCGTGCGCTCGACCATATCATCGTCTATGCGCACGGGATCTATAGATACTGACTTAATCTATATATTAATACGTGAAGCGAAAACTTTGTACCTCTTTTTACGAAAATTACGCGAATGGCACAGTTAAAGTTTATATGGAGGAGAAGTGCAGATAGCTATTTTTGTTGTATAAAATCCATTAGAAGTACATTAAATTAATTAAAATAAACATTACACATACTACTGCTGGAATGATACACAACATACACACACAATATTACCTTACTTACGTTTAGGGTTTTTTATAAGAGTTTGTGGCCATTAAGGTTAATTTTTTAATGATATAATATTTAAATTCATAATATATATTATACATAAATAATAATAACATAAAAATAACCTTATTAAAGTTCTAACTTAAAAATTATATGAATTATGGTCGAATTTCGACCACTGGGCGACCACTAGTATGTTATTAACCAATAAACTCCAAACACTAAATATTCTAGTATTCACTATCAATTATATCAGTTGTGTTATAATAATACTTTCTTTAATTAAGACCTGACTACCGCCATCTATTGAAGAAGGCGAATATCATTTAAGAATATAACACAGATCAACAACACGAATGCAAATGAGACGTGCATTCGACCTCTACGTAATCACAACAGTTGCGTGAGCGCGTGCGCAAATGATTTTTATTTTATCAGTGTTACGCCACATTGTATTTACAATAATTAAAAATATTTTATTGTTATTTTTTTTCATTGCACAGGAACAGAACAGACAGGCTGGCGGCCCACTTAACATTAATTAGTCACCGTTGCTTATTTGTTAGCGACACTAGGAACACCGCGAAACACTGCTGTTCCTTAGGGGTACAGGAACTTTGCTAATATTTCGATGACCCGGTTGTATCGTTTTATTTTCACATCGTCTATAGTAGATATGTTAGGACGCATTCTTGGCGTTAAGATTAGCGTAGTACGGAGTTCACATATATCACTAGGTTGAAAACGGTTTAGAAACCTCGATATTTCATTTTTTATTAGGTGATTCCGTGAATCTCTGCACGGGCGCGCGGGCGTCTGGAAGTAGAAACATGGAGGTGGTTTTTTGTGAATATACCAGCGACGTACGCCCCCTGTGGGGGCGCACGAGCGCATTGCAAGGAGGTCCGGGAGGACCACTACTCCGCCCCTCCCTCCCCAAACGGTGTTGTGTGCATCGAGCATTTTCACCACGAAAAGGTGATTGTGTGAATATTAAATTAACTCAGGCCCCTAGAGAGAACGGGTAGTATACCCGCCACGCTTTTCCAAAGTGGATTGCCTGGTTGCACATACCGGTGATAATCGGTATGTAGGTTTAGTTTATTCTCTAATATGCACATTAGGCGGAAAACTGCCTAAGCGGTGGATTTGAAACCCCAGACCTCTAGATTGGCTCCGAATGTAAGTGACCAGGTATATCTTCTACACAATTGCTTCTTTAAAAAAATACGAACGCCAGTTAACCGAACCAGTCTTGATAACTACGACGGTGGGTCAAATATAAACGGGATTATTGTTAGCGAACGTCTAGGCTGGCTGGTAACGGCTGGTAGGAATGGGCGCAGGCTTGTAGTATGCTTGGGTGGGGTCAGTAGGAGCGGGGAGAGCCAGTCGTTTCACACTCCCAACCGATTTGTCAGTAACCGTCGCGATGTCTGGAGCAGCAAGTGCACCCTTCTACTGCGCCACGCATTATTATAAAATTTATCGCTCGTAAAGGAGTTCAAGCGACAAATATTTTTCAGAGATTAAGTACACAGTTCGGGGATCAAACGTTGTCAAAGACTCGTGTGTTTGCTTGGCATAAGGAGTTCAAAGAAGGGCGCGAACGAGAGGCAACGAAAGCCAAGACTCGACTATCTGCTGGCAAGGTTCTCTCAACAGTGTTTTTTGACTAGCAAGGCATTTTGCTCATTGATTTTTTGCTCGAGCGACGCACAATCAATGCTCCTTACTACTGCAAGCTATTGACTAAGGAGATGCATATCGCTGCAAAAGACATCCATCCCCAAGACAATTCCAGACCCCACACTGCAACGCTAACAATGTGAAAATTGGAAGAAATGCACTTAACTTGAACATCCTCCCTACAGCCCGGACCTATCGCACTGCGATTTTCATTTGTTTGGGCCACTTAAGAAAGCTTTAGGAGGGCAACGATTTGAAGATAACAAAGGTGTGAAGATATTTGTGCGCAATTGGCTCCTGACCCAACCAGTTTCATTTTACGATGCTGGGATAAATAACCTTCCTGCGCGCTGGGAAAAATGTATTTTTGAAGCAGGAAACTACGTAGAAACATAAATTATATTTGTCTTTCATCATTTAATAATTAGTTTATTTAAAAAAAATCCCGTTTATATTTGATTCACTCTCATATATGCAAAAGCTAAGAAATTTGCACGTAGTTTACGAAATTCGTATTGGGTAATCGTTTTGCGTGTGCCAAAGTGAACTGAGGACGTCCACTTTTTAACTTGATTGAGAGTTGAGTTTATTTAAACATTGGCAGTTGTTTTATATGTAAACCTAAATAAAACGGAAGTTAATTACTCATATAATAGTAATTAACTTCTGTTTTTAACGTGTTTAAATATATGTGACTAGGAAAATCTATAGTTTCCTTTGTAATGTGTTGTTTCTGAATGATTTTCCTATTTTTTTTAAGTAATCAATATTGTGATGATCGCGTTTTTTTTTAATTCAAACAGATATGTCCTTGTCATCAATTATGATCAATGAGCTTCTTGTTTCGGCACTGAGAAGGGCTGTCAAGTATTGTCAGCGAAACTTTTAAAGATGGTTAAAGGTGGAGTGCGAAGGGTCCTAGAATACTTCGGCCACATCGCCAGAAGGGATGAGGACAACCTGGAGAGACTGATGGTAACAGGGAAGGTGGAGGGAATAAGACCAAGAGGAAGGAGCCCCATGCGATGGACCGATCAGATTCGCACTGCCCTGGAAACTACTGTCCACGACGCTTTACACTCTGCTTCCGATAGGGGCAGATGGCGGCAAATAATACGCACCAAAGTACTCCGTCGAGATGATCACGACCCTCAGCACTGAGGAAACCGACGCGAGGTGGAGGAAAGGTGGAGTAAATGTAGCAAATTTAGCATTGCCAATTGTAGCCCGAGACTTGTGATGAATGAATGAATAATTAAAAGGAAATACAGATAGACCTTTGGTTTTTGTTCTGTAAGAGGAGAACTGGCCCATGCACTAACCCCTCCAAGTTGCGATAGGATACCCACTAATCCCCTCCGTACTCGACCTCCATCGGTGTGACCGATACCGCCGTCTCAAACAATTCTCGCCCGCCATGGTTGAATTCCAGCATTGCAGGGGATAGTTGTGTCAGCTAGTAGAACCGAAATAAATACTTAGTTTCTACTTTAAACAGAGCATTCCTATGAAGTTTATGAAGGTTCTTAACTGCTAACGGAAACGAGAGAAACAAATATCCATGTGAAGTGATTATTGTATATTTGACTTTAAAACATTGGTCTTCTTTGTAATAAAACTTTTAATTTTACTTATATATAATTGTAATAGAAATACTATTTTAGCTTTTTTTTCAATTCAATCATTCAATTACACACCTATCCATCAAAAAGTTGCCTGGAAAATGTCGTTTCATGCGATAAGGCCGCCATTATTATGATGTGCTATTGTACTATATGTTATTATACAATATCCATACTAATATTATAAATTTGAATGTAACTCGTGTTTGTCTGTCTGTTACGTTTTCACGCCTAAACCGATATTTATGAATTTTAGTATAGAGATAGATTGGACCATGGACACAGGCTACTTTTTGTCACGAAAATAAACCTTGAAGGGGGTGAAAGAGGGGTGAACGTAATTAGGTTCTGTTTTTTTTTATTTATATGCCCGAACAACGTGTGCTGCTGACCCGAGCTAGTATAAGTGTTTGTGCAATTAATATTATATAAATAAAATAGTATTAAATAATCAATCAATATATTAAATGCATATTACATATTAACGAGTTGATTATTAAAAACTAACTTTACCACGTCTCAATCGCGACAAACCGGCGGGGAGACTGTTTACAGATAACCTCGTCTTATCAGCAACGGTTGTGTTTACTTAACACTTACGATGCTGACCCAGACAATATTTTTATAACGAGTGTATAGTTTTTTTTAATATATTTATAATCACACCTTGCGTTGAAGCACGTAAATCACTATCATCGTCTTAGATCTTCGTTTAATTGTTTTTCATTACCCGTTTCATCTTCGAAATTCGTTAATAAAATTGTCGAGATTGAGAGATGATTGAGTTTAAAATTCTTAATTTGTCACTGGCTCGTTTTGTGTTTTGGTGTTATATCAATAAACAACGTAAATAATTCTTAGTGCCTATTGCCTGAGTGAATATTTAAAAAATAATAATTACAACCAGCTTAAAATAAGAAAAAGTGATTATTATATCGCTCTATTTTTGGAATGACCGTATTACTATACTATCCATTTAATGAATTTATTTCTATGGAGTAATGAAAATTAATTTTGGAATAATTGTACAATAGTACAAACGTATTGTAGGATAGGTCATTTTGAATGATAATCAGTTTTCTAAACTCCGATGTATATTATATGCATAGATGGATATAAAACGCATATCAAATATCTCTAATACATCCATATAGTGGATATAATCCAAAATATCCTGAGGATCTGTTATTTTCCGCGCTTTATATATTTTCCTCGCAACTCGAGCATATTACCTGAACGGTTTATTTTAGTTGCCGTTGCCAAAAATACTCGCGTTTTTATTTCTCACTCATTTATTGGATATAGGATGTGTGGATTAGTGCACGGGCAATCTACTAATAACGTTACGGATTTAGCAATGCAATAAATTTAATGTTTTATAGCAATTCTCCTTTAAGAACCTGCTATGTTTATGTTGCACGATGTGAATGAATGAATGAAAAACTCTTTATTGCATACAGATACTTAAAACTAACATAAAATATGTATACAAAAATATAATGCTGTATGACAAAGGGCGGCCTTATCGCTTAAAGCGATCTCTTCCAGGCAACCCGAGATGTGGTTATAGCTAAAGGGAAATTTTAGTCTAGGGTTTGATGTTTTTATATTATACCTACGTTAATAAACGTAATCTACATTTAGAAGAATTTAGATTTTGCTTTGAAGAGATCTTATGAAATGGTCAATGTAATATCAATTCATAACATATTTTCATAATAGAATACTAGAAGTAACTGTACCAACAATGTCTATGTTTGTTTGTGTATAGGTTCATAAAGTGAGAGCTTTGTATTACTAGTATTAGAACGTGTTACCGTTCGTACGAGTGCGGTACGAAAATTTCGTATGGCTTACATCCAGTGTTGAGCTTTCATTTGATTGTTATTTTACGCCTAGCGTATGTTATTTTCGATAATTTATGTATTTGTCACTTTTGCATAACATAATTTCCTTTGCAATCATTTGTCGTTTAAATAGTTATTTTTACTTAATTATTACAATTATTACTTAATTGACTTAACATTATTGATTATAAAAGGTTACTGCAGATATTATTAATTTATTTACAATCGAAAAATATTCTCTTCATAAATATTAATAATTTTAGGCTCGGTGGAAAGAGCAGGCCACGCGCATTAAACGGTCAAATAAACAATCGAAGTGTGACAGTGTTGGGCGATATCGCATTTTCCGGAGGCTGGTTGTGCTCGGCTGTGCGTGCGGCAGTGCCGCCGGCGCACGCGCACCGAAAGCATGTGCCCCGCGCCAACAACGCGATGTACATAGAACCGGCCGCGTTCCGCGCACCGAGCGCAGAATCTCTTGCCACCACCGAGTCTTCTGTGCCTATCTGGACACAGTGCTTACCATCGCCATTATTCGCAGGCAAGAAAGCGCCCCTCAAGACCTTCGAAGAGCTCCAGCCGCTCCTGCAGCAGGGCCGTAAGCGAGAGCTGAAAATCATCATCCGGGAGAACTCCTGGCCGATAAACAGCTCCGTACGTGCTTCTCTTTGGCCGGCCCTCTGCCGGCAACACCAGCATGGAAAGTCAATGCTCGACGGATTCTACTGGGACATGGTTACACAGGTCAGTGCTCTTTCAAATTACGCAATCTGTCATGCTGCGATTAGTGTTTTTCCCTCAAGGTGTGCGAGTCGCCGGTCATGCATACAAAGAAATTCGTTTCGACTCACAAGGTGACGATAACAAGAGGCGTTATCTTGCGAGCCGGTGGCGGCCGCTTTATATTCTGAAGGTCGCGTCTATTTACTTTGCGCAACGCCGCCGCCCAAACGTTGGCCAGATATCGCGCTCCCAGATAACAGTTCCCGTGAAGGTCGTGGTATTTCACACGATATTTCTTGTTCAACTATCTCCGCAAAGGGGCCGCGATATTCGAGTGCGTGTCACGTGGCTTCTGATGACCGAAATGCCGCGCGCGCACTCTCCTCGCGAACAATATCCGTGTCCTTGTATATCGGTAACCTTGAAGAGGCGACAATTAAGAAGTCAATCATGTTGACGTTTTTAGTTAATTTTCGAGGTTTGTGTTGTATATTACCTACGCTTCAGCGTCATTGTCAGTCTTTAAGCCATATATCGGCATTATACTTCTGAAATGAATCAATCTGAAATGTAAAAGTTAAAATGTTCTCAAATATGAGCGTTTTTTTTATCCTACGTTCGTTCGGTCCTTGTGTTCGACATCAACGTGCGTTCGCGCATCCTCCGCGTCACAATGGGATCGCCTCTCGCATTTTAATTAGGCTAACAATAGCTGGCTAAATGAATAACAGGTGGTTTAGTGAATACGAGTTACTCTGATTTATTGTTTCTAATAATACTTTTTGTATAAACAAAAAATTTTAACACCTTACCATTACCGGCGTAATATGTTCCTTTTTTAGATTTATTCTTGTATCAATGTATAATATTGTTTACATCGTAATGCACATTCTCTCTGCTAAATGTATGCAGCAAAATAACAACAGAGGTAAAGCATGTTCAATTGGCCAATTTTATTATTGGCAAAATATTTCAGTGCCGTAAAACGCAATAATGACTGTTATTATTGCTACTTACCCGATTGGCACAGCGTCAACTACTCTCGGCTTGCTCACCTTCGACTGCATGCGTTTATTCCAAAACGCATTTGGTTATATGGTGTACCAAACATTCCACGAATAAACTACCTTTACTGATTGGTTGAGACTCGTCATTAACACCGGTATCTTTTACTTCAATTGATATTCATCAATCTGGGCTCTTATACTCCTTGTGCAGGTGGAGTTTGAGTCGCTTAGACGAGCCTCTTTACCCCTGGATTAACCCGGGGGGCCATTACCCTTTGGTGATGTGGAGTTGGCCGCCGAAGCACGCACGCCTATGTGAGCGGTGGGGCAGCACGGCGGCAAAATCAGACCAGACCAGTTTCTAAAGTAAAATAATTGAACAAAGCCTTTCATTTTGAATAAATTCGAAATTAGAGCTTACTTTGTATAAAAACTAGAAAAGTGGTCTAAATTGAAAAGAAATATTGCTAATGTTGTAATAATTATGACTTCCAATCCTTTCATTTTCTTTTATGAAAACAAAATTGAGTTCATGAAAACAGTGCTACTGCTGTAGAGATGAATGTACTCTAAAAATATGATGTTGTTAATTCGACGGCTAAATTCAGAACGGAGCAGCCTAAAATATACACAACACACATTCATACGCGAATAATAATCTCACACTGTGAGAGCTTTCAACAGAACTGGTGGTAGAACGTTTAGTAGCTATAAAAAGCGGATTCCTCTTTTCACACTGTTATTGAGGTTTAGTAAAAAAATTTCTCAAAGACGGCCATTAATATCACAAGGAAGTTTTATTGCACGTTTGGCTATCGTATCCCAGTCTTTTTGGTTTATTATCACTAATTTTAGATAATCTAATTTTGATATTTATGTATACATGTCACATTCGTCTCGTCCATCGCCAAACTAGCTTCAATTCGTTCTATGTTCATCGCTATTGACGTTAAAATACTCTTGAATAATTATTTGATTAATTTTCTTCAATGATTAACACTGAAAATATTTTAAACTAGCGGCCCGCCCCAGCTTCGCACGGGTATTTAACAAAAATTTCAAAATTAAAAATTATATACACACACATAAACCATTCTATTTGCGCCAGGTTACTAAAAAAATAAAATTATAAAGAAAGTTTGAATATTATTATTTCTATGAACTTTTATTTTAATGTTTTTTTTGTTATTATTTTTTATGTATTTTTCGTTATTTTTTAATAAGTATTTTTTCTCTCTAATTTTTGTAAAAACCCCAGTAACGCACGCCTACATTGCATACGGTGCTGCCTAGCTAGCCGAACAGGGTGAGCGGCTACCACGCAACATTTTTCTAATACTTACATTTTAAACTCGTGATATCTTTCGAATGGAATATCCAAATTGAATAATTCAACAAGTTATATAAAGGCATTGAAGCAGTTTTGAATATGAAGTAATTTATTTTGATAAGAATTAATACCAAGATACAAATAAAGAGCCTTTTCAAGGGGCGGCATTTAAATTAAATTTTTAAAATAAAAGAACACGTATTGTGGTATAACTATAATAGTTAGACATATGCTGTCGCGACACTTTTGGTATATAATGATGTGTTCTGCAAAGTCGTAGTACATTATTTTATTCTATCACTAGCAGCCCGTCCCAGCTTCGCACGGGTATTTAACAAAAAATTAAACCCTTCTATTTTTTTCGGTCTCGGGGAAAAACCTCTCTTGACGGGTTCCCCCGGCCCGGGGGGATCGAGGGATATAAGGGACTCCGGAAAAGATGTTCGACCATCCGACTACCCACTAAAAAACCCCGCTGTTCTCTTATCGCCTACGCCCGGGCCCACGGATATATGGCCTGCCGATCTCGTGGCCCGGGCCGGCGCCGGCCCACGCTTTGTCTTAAAGCGGGCCCCTTCTAAAGTGCTGGCGCCAAGGGGTCAGGGTTTCGTCCCCCCGGCGCTCTCTTGTAACAACTCTAGGAGTTGAGGGGGGCTGCGGAACAGCACGCGGCCTTCTCCCTCGCGGCAATAGTGCGGGCGGCGGATCCTCCCCCGAGGGGCCGCCCGCGGCCGCTTTCTACGGCGGCCGGAGATCGTTGCCCGCCCTCCGGCGCCGACGACTCGGCCTACGTTGGCGGGACGGGAGTGCGCTGGCGGACTCTCGCTCCCGTTCCGCCGCCTCTCTTGCAGACACTACTGCCTCGCAAAAGGAGGCGGCGGCCGTCCATCCAGGATCGCCCCCGACCATGGACAGAACCACGGCCGGGAGCGACAGGTCCGCGGCCAATTCCGGACGGGACTCACATCCCCGTCGCGTGCTAGTCAGGCGTGGGTACGACTACCAGACGACACTCCAGAAAAAGCAGAGTCGCCTGACGTCGTAGCCGGCCCAGCAAGACCAACCGACAGCGAGGATGCTATTCCCGCCCCGGGAACACTCTCTGTGCAGGCGCAGTCGAAATAGGAATGGTTTCGACTACCAAATCAGGTCCCAGGGTAGAACCCGGGACCCCAATCAGTATTCGCAACCATCCCACCGGGGACCACGCCACGAACAGAGAGCTAAGTTGGAAAGGGTGTAAGAGGTAGACGGAAAGAAAGGTAGGAGGACTCTGTCGCCTCGAACGGAGAGGGGAGTGAAGCGACGGATGCTCGGGCACCTCGGGTACGCACACCCGTGCACTCCTCGGACAGAGGAGCGCCCCTGAGGGCAAACCCTTCTATTTGCGTCAGGTTACTAAAAAAATAAAATTATAAAGAAAATTTGAATATTATTATTTCTATGAGCTTTTATTTTAATGATTTTTTTGTTATTACTTTTTATTTATTTTTCGTTATTTTTTAATAAGTATTCTAATTTTTGTAAAAACCCCAGTGACGCACGCCTACATTGCATAAGGTGCTGTCTAGCTAGCCGAACAGGGTGAGCGGCTACCACGCAACATTTTTCTAATACTTACATTTTTAAACTCGTGATATCTTTCGAATGGAATATCCGAATTGAATAAATCAAAAAGTTATATGAAGGTAGTGAAGCCGTTTTGAATATGAAGTAATTTATTTTGATAAGGATTAATACCAAGATCCAAATAAAGAGCCTTTTCTAGGGCCGGCATTTCAATTAAATTTTTAAAATAAACAAACACTTATTGTGGCATAACTATAATAGTTAGATATATGCTGTCGCGACACTTTTTGTAGATGTGTTCTGCAAAGTTGTAGTACATTATTTTATTCTATCATCAATAGTTTTTGCAACGCACGCGATTTAAATAATATTTTAGGTAATTTTTTTACACTTTGGGTTACATTATTGGAGTTTTAGTAAGGATCCCTAATTTTTTTGAAAATATAATATAGCCTATGTCACCCGGGGATAGTGTAGCTTCCCAACAATGAAAGAATTTTTTAAATCGGGTCAGTAGTTTCGGAGCCTATTCAAAGCAAACAAACAAACAATCAAATCTTTCCTCTTTATAATAGTAGTATAGATCAATAGTTTTTGCAGTGCACGCGATTTAAATAATATTTTAGGTAATTTTTTACACTTTGGGTTACATTATTGGAGTTTTAGGAAGGATCCCTAATTTTTTTGAAAATATAATATAGC
The DNA here is from genome assembly GCA_963693495.1 of Malacosoma neustria. Lineage (NCBI taxonomy): Eukaryota > Metazoa > Arthropoda > Insecta > Lepidoptera > Lasiocampidae > Malacosoma > Malacosoma neustria. Next base: position 20,773,617 of record OY856375.1, on the reverse strand, counting down.
CTTTGTCACCCGGGGATAGTGTAGCTTCCCAACAGTGAAAGAATTTTTTAAATCGGGTCAGTAGTTTCCGAGCCTATTCAATGCAAACAAACAATCAAATCTTTCCTCTTTATAATAGTAGTATAGATTAATTTTATCTTAGCAAGAAAATGATTACATTTCCCATTTTCCGCAACCGTGGTGACAAATACATATTTTCATTGAATTTTCATTGTAAACATGTATGAGTCAAATTTATATTTCCGCACTGAGATTCCCTCAAGGTAAGCGCCCGAATTGGTAAATCACTTTAAAATTAGATCGGTTTGTCACAATTGATGAAAAACATATTTTGATTTAAGAGAATACTGAAGTGAATATATTTTATTTGAGTCAGACATAACTGCCACTCTTCTCCCAACAAGTACTTCTTCTTACTCAGTATTTAGAGAATGTCGCTTTTAAATTTCCAATATTTCATATGAGGTCACCAGTGTTTGCTTCTCTCAATGAAGCGAGGACTCTGCCAAGTTGCGTTATCTCCGTGCATACAAACTTAATTATATCAAGGTATTATTTATTTAATTATGGAATCCTTTTAGATCAATACATTTAGTCCAGCGTTTTTCAAATTTTTTATTCCTTCCAAATAATGTTTTCTCAAGGCCCTCAAAATAGGCGTTTATTTCGGTTATGACCTCTTCATTCGACCCAAATCTCTTACCACCCAGCCATTTCTTCCGATTTGGAAAAGAAAATAGTCGCAGGGGACTAATATGCTGGATGGGGTAGCAGTTCGTAGCCTATGGATTTTTGCCATAGTGATTACACACGTGTGCATTCATTCATTGTATTGATGGAACAACACTTTTTTCACCAAATGTGCTCATTTTTGCTTTAAATCAATATCGAATCTATCTAAAAGCTCTGAATAATATTCGCCGGTGATCGTTCAACCCTTCTCTAGGTAATCTATGTGAATGACTGCGTGCATCCCAAAAAACTGTGGCCATAACCTTGTTGGCTGACAGACCCACTTTGGCCTTCTTTGGTGCACGTTCACCCGGGGACACCCACTGTTTTGATTATTCCTTGGTCTCTGGGGTATTGTGATGAATCCATGTTTCGTCTACGGTTATATTATAACGGCGTAAAAACTCGTCCGCATTGCGGTTGAACATCGCCATACACTTCTTTGAAGTGGTCACACGGTTGCGCTTATGGTCGAGTGTGAGCAATCGCGGCACCCGTCTTGCGGGTGGGTAGCGTTTTCTTGTCCAAAGATTCATGTAAAATGTGATGTACTCGCTCAGTTAAGAGTTTAAGAGTTTCTTAACATGAATCTCTAAAAAGCGGTCTGTTTTATATCTAATATTTACATAATTACATACTGAATATAGCTTTTCAAATAATTAATATATCAAATCCACAATATTTTTATAGTTTGCATTTCCAAGTTTGCTTTTTTCCACTTTGGTATGTATATAACTAACGCGTTATGTACATGCGTTTATGTTTTCATTTGATATTAGCTCAGATAAAACTTAGTGTTTTAATATGATTAACGAGCTGGAACTCTCTGCTTGGCTATTGTACTTACTAACTATACACAATGGCGAAGATTTATCTTGTATCCGTTACAGTAATAATACAAATTTCAAAATTACAAACTACAAGCTATATGTGGTCGTTTGTTTTTTTGTGTCACTGGTGGTTAACGTATAATTTTTGCTATACATATTTTCAAACCTTATTCGTCCGATATTCTGAAGACTACTGATATTATTTATTACTGTGAACTTTGGCCTGTCTGCTGTAGAAAGGCTGACGGTTCATTTAATATTGGCTTAACTAGCAGACCTAGGGGAAATGAGCCTAGGTCTAAGCTTATACACAATACAAGTTTATTATTACGGCATATTAAGGACCAGGGATGGTTGGCATCCAGACGCCTAATTAGGATTAATTTGTTGCCAAGGTCGCCCCAGGCTGCAGGGGTCAGGTTCTTATTCCGCCCCTGCACGGAGAAAATAATTTACTTTTTAATATGTATATTTGTTTTATGTGACATTTATGTATATACTGTCCCGAATTTATCCGATGTCAGTTTCGGCACAACCGAACGCAGCATTCCGTTAATCTGTGTCATTGTAAACAATGATATCGCATTGTGGAACCGTGGTTATCGCCGATTGACGGAATGTGACACGGAGCGAGGTCAAGGCGCGTGTGTCGTTGGCACCGGCCCAGTCTTGGTTGACATGCCGCAAGCCCAACCCTCAAGAGCGAATTCTGATCATACCACGCGTTGATGCGATTTGTGTTGTGCAGCTAATCATACGGTTGTCTTAATGATTAATTGTCCTACTTAGAACCCTAGTAATGAAATCATAATTAGCTAAACTTACATTTAATTAACTTGACTTTCAAGCTGCTCTTCCGAATGATGATGTCCTCCCAGACGTATCCGTCGACGGCGACACCCTTAGCTCGTCCTTGCCTGGACTCTTGCATGAGCGCGAGCATGACTCGCAAAACCAAATTTTGTTATGAAGGTCCTATTACAAGAAGCGCAGTAAAGAGACCCACTTGAATTGCGAGTATAGTTGTAGGAGGGCTTGGGTCGAGTTTTTCGGATCAGGCGTTTGGCGTCAAGGTTTTCAAGACGGGAACGCTCAAAGTTTTTTATACCCGTGTTGACAGCAGTTCGCCACTCCGACCTCTGCGTTGCAAGCTCCTCCCATGACTCACTAGACATGCCAATTGCAGTCAAGTGGCGTTTTAAGACATCCCTGTAACGCAGAAACTGTCCTCCAGGCTTTCGTTTACCTGAGCTAAGCTCAGAATAAAATACCTTTTTTGGTAATCTGGAAGACTCCATGCGTACAAGGTGTCCACACCAGCGTAGTTGGCCTTTCATTAGCATACACTCCATTCCAGCGAGCTTAGCTCGACGTAGAACCTCCGAGTTTGGCACACGATCCTGCCATCTCACCTGAAGAATCGCCCGAAGACACTTCATGTGGAAGGTATCAAGGCGTCTGATATCTCCCTTGTAAAGACACCAGGTCTTCGAGGCATAGAGCAACAATGGTAAGATTATGGCCCTGTAGACAGCGAGTTTTGTGTGGAGTTTCAGGTCATGTGATTTCCAAACCCGTCGGTTAAGACCACCGAAAGCCGCAGCTGCTTTGGCGACTCGCGCAGAGATCTCAGACTCGAGACGATTATCACTGCGCAAAATAGTTCCAAGGTACCGGAAGGTACCCACTTCCGGCAGTGGCTTTCCTCGTAGGTAAACAACACCATCGTCCGCAGATTTACCTTTCGCAGGTTGTTTTAGAATCTGGGTCTTAGAAGCACTGATTACTAAGCCGAATTTACGACAGGACTCATCTAATTTGTCCAAAAAACTCTGTAGGTCGCCCAAACTGTCAGCCATAAGGCAGACATCGTCGGCGTACAGAACATCTATTACTGAAACAGAGTCCATTTTGCGTTTTGCTCTGAGACGTGCGAGGTCGAAAACGCTTTTGTCCATGCGGACATTTATGGTAATCTTGCCATTACAGCTTTTAAGAGCGTCATTCATTACTGCAGCGAAGTAGATAGCGAAAAGGGTCGGAGCCATTACACAGCCTTGCTTGACACCGCTAGTGACCGGGAACCGGTCTGTAAAGTTGTTTTCGTGACGCACACGGGCTGTCATGCCCTCGTGGAACTGGCGCACTAAATTGACGAACTTTGCAGGACAGCCACATTTTTCCATAACAATCCAGAGGGCGGTCCTGGAAACACGGTCAAAGGCCTTTTCTAGGTCCACAAAACATAAATAGAGGTCGCGGTGTTGTTCAAAACTTTTTTCTTGAAGTTGCTTGACTACAAAGATGGCATCAACCGTACCTCTTCTAGGTCTGAACCCGCACTGGGTCTCCGGAAGGAAGCTTTCAGCTAAATTACTAAGGCGACTATTGATGATGTGCGCCAGAATTTTGCCAGCTGTGGAAAGCAATGCAATGCCTCTAAACGAGCCACAATCAGAGAGGTCCCCTTTGCCTTTATATAGCTTGCTAATAGAAGCATCCTTCCAGTCCTGTGGAACCATCTCAACATCCCAAATCAGTTTGATAAGTTCAAAAAGTCCGGACCTGATACTCGGTCCACCGTATTTGAAAATCTCAGAAGACAAACTGTCCGAACCAGGTGATTTACCATTTTTTAAGCGGTTGATCGCAGTAACGAACTCGGCGTACGAAGGCGGGTCATCCAAGCCCGAAGCAGATGGCAAGCTCTCAAGTGAATTAATGTAAGACAGATCTGCTCCTTGACTACCGGGATTGAGCACTTCATTAAAGTGTTCAGCCCAACGAAGAAGAACCTCTTTTGGATCTGTTAACTTCTTAGCTTTATCTCGCGAGTAAACAGGGGCAGTCTTTTTAGCGCGGGGTCCGTAAACGGATTTTAGCCCTTCGAAAAATTTTGCTGTTTGGCTAGTGTCACCTAACCATTGCAGTTCTTCGGCTTTACGGCGCCACCAACTATCCTTTTGTTCTCGGATCTTTGCTTTAAGATCCTGCTGAAGAGACTTGCGCTGCCCTGCACCGACGACTCCTCTTAGAGCGAGACGATAGTTTTCAACAAGCTGCCGTATTTCCACATCAGAATCATCGAACCAGTCTTGATGTTTTTTATGTGGTGTGCCAATAACTCGCTGAGAAACACCATAGAGAGCCCTGGAATAAGTACGCCACCCGGCATCTACTGAGGTATTGTCATCAGTGCCGGGCATCGCTGCCTCAAATTCCGCATCTAGCTCACGACACAGTCCCTCATCACGCACCAAACGCGCACAAGCAAGTCTAGCCGGAATCCTGTGTTCTGCTCTACGCGGAGGCTTGTAGTAAAGCCTCATCCTGGATCTAATAAGACGATGGTCAGTCCAGCCTTGGGCACCACGCATTGCTCTTGTAATAAGTACATCTCTCAGGTCTCGCCTGCGTACAATGATGTAATCAAGAAGATGCCAGTGCCCTGAGCGTGGGTGCATCCAAGATGTCTTGTATTTATCGGGTAGCCTGAAGAATGTGTTTGTTATGCTGAGGTTGAATTCGGAGCATAACGTCAGAAGAGCAACACCGTTGGTGTTGCACTTACCTACTCCATGTCTCCCCAGTACGTTCTTCCAGGCAATATATTCTGTGCCAACACGCGCATTAAAGTCACCCAGCAGAATCAACTTGTCACAATCTGGAATCCCCAGCAAAACATCACGCAGATTCTCATAAAATTGAAGTTTGTCCTCATCAGGTGTTGTCATAGTAGGCGCATACACGCTCACAAGATGTAGGTATTTCCTGGGAGCCATGTGGAGTCGTAGTGTCATGAGCCTGTCATTGATCCCTTTTGGAGGCTCCACTAGCGATCTAGCGATGTTGTTTCGGATCGCAAATCCAACACCATTTGCGGCTCGTTCACTTGCAGGTTTACCCTCCCAGTAATACGTATATCCACCCAATTCCTCACAGAGCTCACCGCTATCCGCTAAATGTGCCTCGCTGACTGCGGCTATGTCAATGTTATAGCGGGACAATTCACGCGCTATGAGTGCAGTTTTCCGCTCAGGACAGAGGTTGTTTTCATTGTCCAGTAACGTTCTTACATTCCACGCAGCTAAATTTAAGAATGCATTTAATCTATTATTATGTTTCTTTCGACCGCTTTTAATTGGCGACCAGATGACCGCGGTTAGCCACCTGGGTTGCAGTGAGGCGAGCTTTGTTTAGGCCACCTTTTCTAGGCCCCTCCCCGGATTGGGGAAAGCAGTGCGATCCCTAAATAGGGCTGCTTTGTCGTCGGGTGAGCTGCCGTACCAGTTCTCTCGCCTCTAGTGAGTTCCAATACGACCATCACCACCCAACCGCCGTACGTGCAAAGATCTAGCTAGGGACCAAACTCACCCGCTCAGCCCCCACCGCCAGTCCTCATCGCCGTAGGACTTGCACTCTCCGTCCAGTAATGAGCCAGGGGTCATCAGCGCGGGAATATATTAAAGTGGGTAAGCATTTGCGCATACACGAACCCACTCTCTCGTCTTCCAGTCCTTGTTACCAGTGGGGCGGAAGTCCGCTACGACTGATTAGCACTAGAAGATGCAGTGACTGGCCGCATATCTCTTGGATCCCGACATACGCCCTATCAGGCATGTCACAGGTGCCCTGCTGCAGCGCCACGGTCGCCGGGTTTGAAGCCATACTGACGGTGTCCGCCTTCCGAGCCGCTGCAGACTTTATGCAATTTATGAGGGAATCAGCCCATTAAACTAAGTTTGTGAAACTCAGTCCCCTTCACTGGATTTAGCCCGTGGATCGACACGGTTTGCCGGGACACGGCCGCTGCATGCACAACAGCTACTTGGAGCCACCAGTAAAGAGATTTGTGGAATATTTACAATGTAGACAGAATCCACCATCTGCGATGCAGATCGATCGGTAGTATTCTGCAAGATTCCACTGCAAAACATCCCACTTATATCCCACTTATATTCCGAATGAGCATAGATTTCATCCGAATGAAATCTATGAAAAGCAAATCACTTTGCCCCAACTGAAATTTAGTAAACGATAAGCTGCTTTTGGTACAAAACAAACTACAAAGAGACTGCCTTTTCGCAAAGCCATTTGCGCTAGCTTGCCATACGTCATCCCTTAATCGCATTATGCGAAATCCGATTACAAGGGACGGACGCTCGTCATTCCGTTGTTTGTATATTAAAACAAGATTTTCAATTTGTCGTTGGTCGGGTATTTGGAGGGATTTGGGGGTATACTGTGTTCCACTAATTGGAAAGATATAAAGAAATTTAGATTTTGATGACAATATATTTAACTAGCTGATCTGGCAAACGTTGTTTTCTCATATGAATTAAAAAAAATACACCTCGAATACGATTTTCGTATAATAATCCGTACTTAGTGAGCGTCCACGTTGCAAAATGAGTAAAGTACTAAGCTAAATTTCAAGTCAACCGGGTGTATAGTTTTAGAAATCTCTTGATGAGTGTAATTACGCTTATATGTATATAGCTGTGCCCGCGACTTCGTCCGCGTGGAATAGTGACTTTGGGCAGCATTTTTTTGTATATATCTTTTGGTTTTTTTGGATTATTATCACCGTCGTTTGGGTATTTAAAAAATCTACTTTACAGTAACGCTTCTCTATACACGATATAGACGGCTATAGACGTATAGCCATCGGGGATCAAATCATACAGGCTGCTAGGATTGCTAACACGTGACAGAGCCACATAAAGCTGACCGTGCGAAAAACAGCTAATACTGTATACAATATGTAATTTACAAACCCTATAAACCCTAAAATTTAAATAAATGAAATATGCAAACAGTCAGCGTTATTGAATGCAACTGTTACGCCATACGCCTCCGGAATACGTGCGTTCGCTATGAATAATTAAATGCTACAGGTGGCGGCTTTTTTTTTAAAGCTAAAGCTGTTGTTGTCTCAGACGACTTGACAGTGACTACGTACGTCAAGGTATTCCAACCCCGTGGGAGCGGAGTCGATCAGCCGTGGCAGCGTGCTCGGAGACGCGCCTCGACTGCTGCATGGGGAACAATTGAGAACCGCCACGAGTGGCAAGAGTTTTTTTAATTGGGGTCTATCGACTTCACCGGTGAAGCCGATCCTATTCTAATCTACTACCGTTTCGGAATGTGTATGTATAGCTGGAGGAGAAGAAACGACGAAAGAAACTCCCGCAACACATCTATTCTATGTGTAACATTGTATCGTGTGAATTGTGTGTCGATAGGCTATGGGGGATGGAAGGCGTCCCTAAACCTATTCCGTCGGGCTGGTACAGACGGCGACACGGCTCTCGGCGCGTTCTATGTATATACCCGCGCAGGCGTGTACAACTTACAAAGTCCAGCCTAAGCTAAACCCTATTTCATGTGATTGATGATATAAATCTGATGTCAACTTAAACTAAGTCAACTAAACTGATCATTCAGAGAAAGAATATAGATATAAATGTTCGACGTGATTATTTAAATTGACATAACTTTTTTATTTATGAATCGATTGACATGAAACAAACACTAATTGTTAAGTGAAGCTTACTACAATATAGGGTATTAGTGAAAACGACATCTAAATCGGATTAGCCGTTTCTGAGATTAGCATCGCACAAACGCACAGACAAACAGACAAAAATTCAAACAATCATTGTTTTGGGTGCTATTTGCGTTGATAAAGGTCCCGATAATATTTTTTTCTAATATATTCCATGTACAGACAGCGATCGCTGTTACATTTATGTATAACTGTAGTCACGTGTTGATTCTTTATGTACAGAAGCATGCTTTTGTTCCTAATATGATTTGTGTTACATATATACAGGTCGGTGTAATGGATACTTAGAATGTAATATGGGGGTTAGTGTTAATGAAATTGGTTGTAAACAGTACTGGATTATTTAAATAAACACTAGTGATGCTCTTATTGGATTCCATATTAAGAAGTGGAAGGTCAACTTGTAGTCTTCAAGTTATACTTCCTCGTGCTACAACTGGTTATTTGTGTTAAAATTGACTTTTATCTGGTTTTGAGGTACACTGGTACCGTAAAGTTATTTTTGTAAGCAGCGATAATATATGACGAGTATATTGTTGTTGTTTATGTTGTTATTTGCATACATATAATTTTTTGACTCCTTATCCACATTATGTGGGGTAAAACCAACTGTATAGCCGAATATAAAAGAGAGACCACGCTCAATAGTAGTAGCTTGTGTCTAGGATCAAAATCCACAAATTGAACATCAAAGGAACCATAATCAGTACTTATGTATATTTTGTATTTTTAAAGATACAAAATATATATATTTGCAAGGAGGAAAGAACTGTAGACGAATTGTACTGGAGAGACAACGGTTATACAGCTATAACAAAATACGATAAATTGATATATATACTAAAAACAACTAAACATAATTATTATTTTAATTATTATTTTTTTATTACTGTAGGTCAGTGGACAGGCTGACGGCCCACTTAGAATTTAGCAGTTACCGTCTCCTAAAGGTGTTTGCAACGCCAGTGGCATCGCGAACACGTCACTAATGCCGAAACACAACAAGGTTATTATGGCGGCATACTTAAGACCAAAGGTAGCTAGAGTGGGTTGTTTTGTCGCCTTTTACGACAGGCCGACCCCGGCCGCAAGGTTAGTATTCTTTCTCCGCCCCTGCACGGAAAGAAATTTTAAAAATGGTTCATCAAATACAAAAAATCTGTCTAAGCCATAAGGTAATGTGACTTAACACTATCTATAAATAGAATTTCCTATTTTCCATCAATTTCTGGAAAAATCTTCAAATCAATCACACCAGTTGTTGCGTTTACTAAAATTTTGATAAAGATGATAAATTTTGCGTTGACAAGTTTGCCAAGACCTATTACAATGCCACGTTGACGGGCGATTCTCGAGTGAATGTCTGATTAATCTCTGATAAGGCCAAGAGGTGTGTCGTAGTCCTGTTTGGTCAATTGCCGTGTTTTATCATTTATTTTATACAATACTTAGAACATCAAATCTCTCATATGCGATAAAAACATCATGTCATAATTACATTGTAAGCTACTTTGCACAATTAGTGTTTTATATGTTTATAAATGAAATTAATATTGTGTAACTTGCGGGGTTACTCACCCTATGGGTACCTAGTAGCTCAGTGGTGGTTCTAATCCCACAATGGCAAACACCTCTTAGGCAGTTTTTCCCGCCTAATGTGCATGTTATAGCATAATTGCCATCTACCGACGGTGAAGGAAAGCATTGTGAGGAAACCTGCCTACCAAGATCACCGGTATGTGTAACCCGCTAATCTATTTTGGACAAGCGTGGCGGATTTATTATCCGTGCCTTCTAGGGAGAGGGTCGAGCCCAGAAGTGGGACATCATGAGCTGTTATTATGGGGTTGCTGAAACAATTTATTGTTTTTTTTTTATTGCTGTAGGACAGCAGACAGGCTGACGGCCCGCTTAGAATTTAGCAGTTACCATCGCCTATGGGTGTTTGCAACGCCAGTGGCATCGCGAATACGCTGCTGTCCCATAAGGGTACAGGAACTTGATTCACTAATGCCGGAACACAACACAAGGTTATTATGGAGGTATTACTTAAGACCAAAGGTGGTCGCCATCCAGACGGGCTTGAGGCCCTACTACGTAGCTAAGGTGGGTTGTTTTGTCGCTTTTTACGACAGGCCGACCCCGGCCGCAAAGGTTAGTAGTATCATTTAAATGCGTTTAATTCTATATACAATAGCTTCATATGTTATGAATATAAAAAATATTCGTTTTTAAATTACGTTTTACGGAATTGCCAAAATATCACCAGTATTTTCATCGAATAACCAAAAATTATTGTACAATTTCATTAACAGTGATTTTTTCCTATTATATTGTTTAAAGATAAAAATAAAATAATATCTATATATGTAAAAGGTTGCCTGGAAGAGATCGCTTTAAGCGATAAGGCCGCCTATTGTGTATTAGTTGTAATAACTTCTACGTTTGTAGATAAACTGAGTATACAATAAAGAGTTATGTATCTATCTATCTATCTAAAGATATTCATTCGCGCTATGATTAGCAAGTTGTGTAGTGAAATTTTTTATACAAATGCTAATTAAAATGAATCTACGTTGTTAGTCAACAAGTTCTTGTTGCAAATGAGTGAAATGTTGATTTGTATTGGTTTAGTTTGGTTAATAATATAATCAGTGTTAATATTATCTTCAAATATGTCAAGTTACATCAAGATGTGAAGTGTGTTTGTCCCTCTGTTTTTTTTTAACTATAATTGTTAATACATAAATTAAGAATATATAAAGTTTTACAATCCTTATTTGAATAATGTTGATTTGTTGATACTCTAGAGTAGACAATGTGTTATGTTTATGCTTTTGAGCAAAAATGTTCTCAAACGTTAGGAGATAAAGTTTGGTTTTTGTTTACATAATTATAATTTTTTTTAATGAGTTAATTTCAGAGCGCGACATACACCCACGTTCTGAATGTCACAGGGAAAAAATTTACATATACAACATACATATATATACCTTTCATGATACTTCTCTTTCGAAGAGGCATAACAAAATAGATGACATACATACAATATAATGTCTAATTTTGTTTCTTGTAGAAAAGATTATTCTTTGATTCCTTTGCTGCTGAGTTAAAAGACAGAGTAATCTACGAATATATAGCTTTTTGCGTCGTTCTAGGTGCGCGATCACCCGGCTCAATTCTTTTAGTTTCTTTGTCAGCAAACGTTAATACATTTTTTAATATTATATATTAACCAAACAGTAAGCAATGATTAAATACGACAAATATCTTTTGTTGTATAATTGTAATCTTTTACGTAGTATTATGAGTATTGTCAATCGACATACAAAATACACCTGTAACGATCGCTTATGAATCACAACGTTCTAATTATCTTTGTTGACTCAATTATTGATGTCACATTTACGTATATTAATTTTTGATCGATTTGTTAGGACTACAGTTGTCATTAATACAAAAAACAAGTAAGACTATTAATGTAACCTCTTATTGGCCATCATACATACATACAATACAGATAATTTTAAATTTAAATTTGCTTGCCGCTTGTGCGTGTTTAATACTGAAAATATTAGGAATATGCTACCAACTTTGATTATATATTTTTCACATTTTTGTAAGTTGTGTTTAGTCATTTGGTTGCGATCAGAAATGAGAACAAGTTATGCACTATCTATCACATACACCATTTGTCGGGGCTGGAAGCAGTCGCTCCTGTAAACACCGAATTTGTCACATCTTTGTCAGCTTTTCTCATGTACCCAGAAAAAAGCCACCGAGAGGATTTCGCGCGAAAAGCGCCGGACTTTAACCTATGACTTGTACTTAGCACGTTTAACTTAGTGATGTCGCTGGTGCTCTTAAGCGGTTTTTTCTATTATTTTATAAGGGACCCCACACCAGATTCTTATAATAAACATTTTGATTAGTATATATCTTGATAAAATACGTGATTTCAAGAAAAAAGGTTTCAAAAATATATCGTTTTACGTCTTATTTATGGACATAGACTCCAAGCGAGCATTTAATGCAACCAGGATTAATCATTTGGATGATGATGATGAGTTGTCTTCATATCCACTAATCTCGAGTAATTTTTCATTTCAAACATTAGTAAAATTGGTGTAACTTTAATTCATTAACAACTTCAACTGTAAAAACTTTAACTGGATGAAACTATAACCCTTTTTTTTTCACAGAAAACATTTTCAATTGTCCATCTATTTTTTATGTATTTTATTTTATCTTAGTTTCAAAAAAGTCTCATCTCAAAATGACTTGTCAGCATCTCTATTATGTCAGCTCATTAAAATTCTTTTTCTTCGCTTTTATGTACTCCTACTCAAAAATCATAGTATCCCGATAATTGATATACGTACATACATAGGTAAACCTGCGCTCGGCAATTGTGGCCACGAGCCAAATACAAAAATAGATGAACACACCATTTTGTTTTTCTCACCTTCTGCTACATGCATTGTGGTCACGTGAAGTAAGCACAAATGATTTTATTTTATTGCAAGAGGTAATCTACTATTACTGAAAAAAAAAATGCTTGACGTCATTTGTTTCCTTCAAAATGTATTTGGAATGCACGTATGCATAATTACTTAGAAAGTATATTGCACACTAGCCGTTCCTGCCCACTTCGTTGGTCGAGTAAAAGAAAAAAGTAAATCGAAAAAATATGAGAAGTTTACGTATGCATGCGCGCTACACCGCTTGCTCAACTTCCCCTATAAAAATAGTTGTTTCTTAAAATTTTAATAACTTTATATTAAACTAGCTGTGCCCGCGACTCCGTCCGCGTGAAATAGTGACTTTGGGCAGCATTTTTTAGATATATCTTTTGGTTTATTTTGGATTACAAACCCTATAAACCTTAAAATATAAATAAATAAAATATGCAAACAGTCAGTGTTATCGAATGCAACTGTTACGCCATGCGCCTCCGGAATACGTGCGTTCGAACCTACAAAACCAGTCTAAGCTAAACCCTATTTCATATGATTGATGATATAAATCTGAGGTCCACTGAAATTGAATAACAACCTACAATGTCCAGTCTAAGCTGAATCCTATTTCATATGGTTGATGATATAAATCGGAGGTCAAGTTAAATTGGTCATAATTTTTAGCTAAAACTATTTTTTTTTTCAAAAATTAAAGTAGCCTAAGTTACTCCTTGTTACATCTGCTACCTGCCAGTGAAAGTCCCGTCAAAATCGGTCCAGCTGTTTCAGAGATTAGCCCGAACAAACAGACAGACAGACAAAAATTGTAAAAAATGTTGTTTTGGTATATGTACCGTGTTTACATCCAAATGCACAAAACGGTTATTTTAATATTACCTAGTCAGGTCATAAGTATTGTCACACAGTAAAAACTTTTCTTTTAGAATGCTGGCCACAAAAAAGTTTATTGAATTCGAATCTCGAATTGTTCATGAAAATAAAAATGTATACTTTTAGAATTTTACTCATTTTTTAAATATGGAGTGGACGCTTAAAGAAGACCGTGTTGCAGTTATTGCGTTGCATCGTTGCGGTTACGCGCCAATTCAAATTTTTAACATACTGAAAATTTTGAATATAACCAAAAGATTCATTTATCGTACCATCAAACGATACAATGAAGACTCTAGTGTAGATGACAGGTCAAGAAGTGGTCGCCCTCGGTCTGTTAGGACTCCAGCAGTGATAAAAGCTGTGAAGGCACGAATTCAAAGAAATCCCAAACGTAAGCAGAAACTGTTGGCCCTTCAGATGGGGTTAAGCAGAACCACGGTGAAAAGGGTGTTAAATGAAGACTTAGGGCTTCGGGCATATCGAAGAAAAACAGGACATTGTTTGAATGCTCGTCTAATGGACCTGAGACTGAAAAGATGCCGCGCTTTGTTGAAGCGGTACGCGGGAAAAAATATCGGGAAATTCTTTTTTCGGATGAAAAAATGTTTACCGTAGAAGAGAGCTACAACAAACAAAATGATAAGGTGTACGCACACAGTAGTGAAGAAGCGAGCAACCGTATTCCGCGTGTCCAACGAGGTCATTTTCCATCCTCGCTCATGGTATGGTTGGGAGTTTCTTATTGGGGCTTAACAGAGGTACATTTTTGTGAGAAAGGTGTAAAAACGAATGCTGTTGTGTATCAAAATACAGTCCTGACGAACCTTGTGGAACCTGTTTCTCATACCATGTTCAATAACAGGCACTGGGTATTCCAACAAGATTCGGCGCCAGCTCATAGAGCGAAGAGCACACAAGACTGGCTGGCGGCGCGTGAAATCGACTTCATCCGGCACGAAGACTGGCCCTCCTCCAGTCCAGATTTGAATCCGTTAGATTACAAGATATGGCAACACTTGGAGGAAAAGGCGTGTTCAAAGCCTCATCCCAATTTGGAGTCACTCAAGACATCCTTGATTAAGGCAGCCGCCGATATTGACATGGACCTCGTTCGTGCTGCGATAGAGGACTGGCCGCGCAGATTGAAGGCTTGTATTCAAAATCACGGAGGTCATTTTGAATAAACTTTAATGTCATAAGAATCTATGTTTTGTTAAGTTCATTTTGGTATATAAATGGTTACATAATGAATAAACTTGTTACAATTATTTTACATTAAACATGTGACAGAATTTATGACCTGACTAGGTATAAACAGACCCTCCAATTTTATTTATTTGTATAGATGAAGATATGTCAATAAATTTTTCTTTATGTAAGGGCAGTGTCTAAGAAATAAAATTTAGAAAATTTAATTTAAATCTATCAAGTAGTTTTGCCGTGATGCGCGCACAACTGCAGACGTCTCGTGTCTATGTGTCAAGTGTTTCATCCGAGTGGCATTAAATGTCACATTACCGAGTCCGACTATTTTTCTTTCATTCTCTACAGAAATTTGGAAAGTTCAAATGACAATTGATAGTGTTTACGAGAGACTTGTTATTATAATTAGTAAGCCTAAATCAATATATTTTTATGATATATTATGATAAAGCATTTCATCCCAGTTCGATTACTTCCTTTGGAGCCCGGAGCATCCTGTAGAGTCAATATTCAATTATTGTTCTCCATGCAGGAGCGGATTAAGAATACTGACCCCTGCAGTCGAGAGCTGCCTGTCGAAGACAACAAATCAACCCTAGCTAGGTCGTAAGGCTCCAAGCCCTTATCCGGTTCCAGTTCCTCTTCGAATCCGGCATCACGGTGTCCCCTAATATAAACTGACTCACAATAAAAACACCTCCATTAAATGGCGTCCAGTTTCGGTAACAATTATCTTGAACGTGTTACTCATTTCACCGTTATCTGGTTTTCAATTAATATTAAATTGTACATTTTCTTTTATCTTTTTGAACTATAATTACCGAATGGAATATTCTTTATTGTACAAAATAACTGTATATTTAATTAAAAAGAACTTTATGCTTGTCACATCTTACTCGTCTAACTTCGCTAATACTTTCTTCTCATAGACTGGTCCCAAAGGTATCTCCTCCTCCTTCATGGGCGTGGGTATACTTAATGGTTTTTATAATAAAAGTCCTCGGCCAAAAATGTTTTATTCAAGAAGGGCGATTAACGAATTAATTATAAATTATTCGATTTATTAATAAATTATTCATTTGATTTTTTTATATACATTTGACTTTCAAAAAAAGTTCTAGCTAGGAATTAATTTTGAATATAAAAAAAAAAGAGTTTGAGTATGCTTAATGAAATTACTTGATGTGGTTTTCGAAACAAAGATGTGTTTCTATCTAATATATAAAATTCTCGTGTCACAGTTTTCGTTGCCATACTCCTCCGAAACGGCTTGACCGATTCTCATGAAATTTTGTGAGCATATTGAGTAGGTCTGAGAATCGGCCAACATCTATTTTTCATCCCCCTAAATGTTAAGGGTGACCCACCCCCAAATTTTTTTTTTAATTTTTTGACATTTTATTATTTATATGGCAGACAACGTTTGCCGGGTCAGCTAGTTTAAAATAAATAAGTATACTCATAAAATTCACACAGCGCCATCTAGTCCCAAAGCAAGTAGCATAACACTTGTGTTATGGGTAGATAACTTATATAAGTTATAGGATATACATATATCCTACATATATACTTTTCTTTTGTAAATAAATATATATTACATGACACTCAGACGCGAGACTGGAATCTAACCAATTATTTCTGTTTAATAGTAGAATAATAATAAAAGTTATTTTACTTTGATATAGGAAAAAAATATTTGCAGAGTGCCAACAAAATCAAATACGTATCAAGACAAAACTAACCGAGATTAGATAATGATGTATTTATTTAACTCCTTTATGATATCTATCATAAAATTAAATGGTGTTAAGTAACTAAATATATTTAAAAAAGTTAATTCTCCCGATTACACGGTCCGCCTGGTACGTCCTTGCGTTCGAGTCAGCTGATCGGTTTAAAGGTAGAAATGTGACCGGTTGTGAATAAGCGACGTCTTAAGACACGATGGTAGGAAGTTTGAAAACCTAAGAGACGCGGCTTCCTGCATTTTGAAGGTCGAACAGTATTCTCCCTAGTTTTTTATTTAATTTAACACGTGTTATATTTATAATATTTTTTTTAAATAGCTATTGATTATGAATATACGAATGATTGAGATAATACGGTAATGATGTTTTTCTTTGGATGCGATTGGTTACATGCAGCAACATGTCTGGGAGCCAAAAATCAATAACCGTTATACTCGGATCCGAGTGGGTGACACCGCTGCAAAGGTCCCATCCCACTCGGATCCTGGGATTGGGCGGTTAATGCTTTTCCTAATAGTTCTCTTTTAGAAAATTATTTTTCATTATTATTATGTTTGTACTAACTGAAAACTTGTATTATTGCGGGACTATTTTATAAAATTAATCACCAGAGCAGTTATTTTTTACATTATACTAATATTTTGTACTTCGTGCCAAATAAAGCCAATACAGACACGATAGCACAACATCACTTAGCCGGCGTGTCGTCACTCGTAAAGCAAGCGGTATTAAGTCAATTACAACAAAAATACTCTATGAATGATGATGGATGGATGAATCGGCACAATTAATGACAAAACTTTGCTTGAACACTAACAATAATGATCGATTGATTTCCACAGGTATTCATTCTAATTTATGACGACTTAAAAATTCGTTATTTATTGTATAAATAGAATTATTCTAAATGCTGTGATAGATGTGTGGTCTTTTTTTTTATAGCTGTAGGACAGCAGGCAGGGTGACGGCCCGCTTAGAATTTAGCAGTTACCGTCGCCTATGGGTGTTTGCGACGCCAGTGGCATCGCGAACACGCTGCTGTCCTATAAGGATACAGGAACTTGGTCACTAATGCCGGAACACAACACTAGGTTATTATGGCTGCATACTTAAGACCAAACGTGGTCGCCATCCAGACGGGTTTGGAGCCCTACCACGTAGCTAGGGTGGGTTGTTTTGTCAGCTTTTACGACAGGCCGACCCCGGCCCCAGAGGTTAGTATTCTTTCTCCGCCCTTGCACGGATAAAAAGTCTGGTCTCTTGTCTTAAGTATGCCGCCATAATAACTTTGTGACCCAAGTTCTTGTACCTATATGGGACAGTAGGTTGTTTGCGGTGCCATTGATATTGCAAACACCCATAGGCGACGGTAACTGGTAAATTCTAAGTGGGCCGTCAGCCTGTCTGTTGTCCTACAGCAATAAAAAAGACCAAAGATGGGCGGATTACTTAAAAGACGATATGGTGAAAAAGGGTGTAAGTGTTGAGATGACGACTAGCAGACGAGAGTAGAAGGAGAGAACATGTTTTGCCGACCCCTCATATAATATGGTGTACATGAAAGTATTAGTTTGTAACTAACATTAAACATTCAGGTCCAAATTGTTTGGGAAATTTATTGTTATTATTTAACTTTCTCATTCTAAAAATATATTGTGTAATTTTGTTAGATTATTGTGTAACGTGGTTGTAATAGTGAATTCTGTTTTTAGAAATAATTTAGATACAACATAATGGTCGAGTACAAATCTTTTGGTCGTATTTCATATTTCTAAGATGTTTGGTTTTATTTTACCATTGCAATAAGTTGCTTTGAACCGCTTCTAATCTCAGCACAGAGTAATGGAAGTGTTTACCTTAGGAAATCATAATTTTGCTAAATATAACTCGTTTTCTCTTATTCTACTAACGTTTCATCTCAGTTACATAATTTGATATTCATTTTCCGGTTCTAATATCTAGTATCCTAGGAATGGGCGGCGGGGTAGTGTACGTCGCCTTCTCTAGGTCGGGGGATGCACGTCGCTGGTATACCCACTAAAACCACACGCCTTAGTCAGGGTTAGTCAGACCGCGGCCCCGACGGGCGCCGGCTCGCTTTTGCGGGCCTCTTCAAATCCGAGGGGGGTGACGAGCTCTGGCATCTTCTTCCTCATACAGGTGTGAGCTGTACGCGGAACACCCGTGCGCGCCCCTTTCTCGGCCATGTGTTTGCGGGCTGCAGCCCTTTCCCAGGGGGTCGTGCCCGCGGAAGGGAAGCTTAGCGCGCTCCCTCTTCCTCTTCGCCGCATCCTTCGCGGACATGACTGCCTCGCAGAAGGAGGCGACAGAGTTCCATCCCGCTTGGCCCCCGACCATCGCTATGATGATGGCCGGGAGTGAGAGGTCAAGACCGATAGTGGCGACGAGGTCTCGGCAATCCGATGCCCATGCGAGACACATTTAGAGAGTGTGGAGTGCCGTGTCCACGTCGCCAGCTTATGAAGGGTCCTAAATTAACATCGGTAAATTTAGAAAATACCGTTTTAATCATTTTGATCTGCCCTTTTGCTTGATCTTCTCCAATTTTCATGTAATTTCAGCTATTACTTAATTTTGATTGTAATCCCTGCTATTAGTATGTGGTTTTTAGATTTAAATAAGGTTAAAACATATTATGTCAGACTCCACTGCATATTACAATAATATCATTGTTGACTCAAAATACACAATCATATGAACAAGTAAAACATTTTACACCTTCGATTTAATTAACAGAAGCATTGACCTCGTTTCTCGATGTCTCGACATAATTGATTCGACATGTACCTATGTCGATTAAGCTATGTGCAATTGATTCAATTGTTAATGGATATTATTAATATTCGATAAAATGTTTGCAATTGTGGTAAGTAGGGAACTTTAATGTTATTGCAATGAAATTATATGGAATAACATTATGTATATATTATTACGTGAAGCGAAAACTGTGTACCCTTTTTACGAAAATTGCGCGGATGGAGGACATTTGGCACAGTTATAATTTATACGGATGAGAAGTGCAGATATCTATTTTTTTTTTGCCTAAAATCCATTAGAAATACATAAAAACATTTTTATTGCTGTGGGACAGTAGATAAGCTGACAGCCCGTTACCGTCGCCTATGGGTGTTTGCAACGCCAGTGGCATCACGAGCACGCTGCTTCTTTTATAAGAGTTTATGACATTAAGGTTTATTTTATAATAAAATAATATTTAATGTCATAAACCCTTATACATATTATTATATTATATAAATAATACATTATATTATGTAAATAATTAATTAATAAATAATAATAATAATATACATTTAATAATAATAAAAATATATTTAATAAATTCACATTAATTGTCTATAGGTGTAAGTGATATATTCTCTTTGGTCTTATTGAATGTCAAAATTGACAATAATAAGAAATGAAACTTTGGAATTGTTTTTTTATAATTTGTATAGTTATTTGTAATTTGTGAAATACATCTTGCTCACGCATAAAGAAAATGGTGTATAAGTGATCTGAATTGATTTACTCTCGCCTATTTGTGAGAATAGTGTTTAAAAATTAATATATGGTAACGAAACGGACTTACAATGCAGGTTTTGCAATGCAAATCATTTTGAAGTTTTACAGTGATGCTGTTCAAACTGATGAAGAAAAATGGCAAATTAACTGAGTGGCTATGATGAACCCTTGGGTTATAGAGGTACATACAGCCTTTGACAAAAGAACCCTAATAAAGTTCAAACTTAAGAATTAAATAAATTATAGTCGAATTTCGACCCCTGAGCGACCACTAGTCATCAAAAAAGCACTATAAGGCGATATATCCAAGCTGCAAGCCTTCTCAAGGCCTTAATCTATCGTATTCTCATTGTTATGAAAATTACATATAGGCATATTGCATATAGCGGAGAATATAATTTAAAGGCATAAACTAAGAAGAAAGCGTCTGCTTAAAAACACACGGTTGAGCAGCGATTAGATTATGTACATTAGATATGCCTACTGAATTCGTCTTTATGCTTATTTTAATCGCCCCTAAAGCAGAACGGAAATACTTATGCTAGAAACTGAGGTCCTAGTAGTGGAATTCATTATATCAGCCGTAAATACGCCTTTCTTACATATTTATTTGAATGACAACAGGAGAACAAATAATATCCTTGTGGCATAATATAATTTTCGATAAGCCTGAATATTAGTAGCAGCCACTTTTTTTATAATATCTCAAATTTAATAAGGAAATTTAACGCTAAAGACAAACCCTTTATCTAATAATAGTTGTTTGTATTATAAATGAATCACGTTTTAATTATCTGATACTTTGTTCAACTTCAAATATACGTCGGAGTTCATTAATATCTGTTCGGATCGTTTAAAATACATCACACTCGTCGTCCATTATTTGTTAATTGAATTATGGTCCTCGTTTGTCGCTAACATTAATGGCGGAAATTATTAACAACAATCTCGTGACAAATATTAATGTATAGTCCGTTGACAGGCTACTTGCTATTTGAGTTACGAGCGAGATTTGTTAGAAATGAAAAAAAGTGCGAAGAAAGTAAATTTGTAAACATGTACCCCAACGTTGATAGGCGATGAATTCGGGTACACCTCTTATCTCTGAGTACTTGAAAGAATTTTGGTTGATAACTAAACTTATTAATTATTTGTATTAAAAGATTTCGTGTCTATGCTCACAAAATTAAACCATCGAGTAATAGAATTGACATTTATTAAACACAAGAATAAACTTTTATCCGTTATCTGAATCATAGAAATCGGGGCGAAAAATTTAAGAATGTGACACCGTACAATAAATAGTAACTATTAATAGCAAGTAGCTAAAATTGCTAATCACCAGAATAGTTAAGTTTATTTCAAGACAATACCTCAAACTCTTGCATCATCTTCATTGAACATCATATACATACATACATTTTCTTTAAACATTCATCCAGTCGCTCTATTGATATATAAACTGCAAGGAAAAATATTGAGATACTTTTAAATAAACATGTTTATGGTTTAAGATATTTTGTCATTTGTTTATTTATTTTAAAAAATTCGTCATCTCCTAAACGTACTATCATTCTGTGTAGGGTAAATTCTCAAATGTCTCGGCTTAATTTTTTTTAAACAGGAGTCATTACCATTATCATCATCTTAGCGTTGAATCCCGGTTGCAGCCCAAACTCGCTTCGGCGCCTGGGGTCCGCTTTCCGATTTTTTCTTCTCCACTTCGCACGGTCTTCAGCATCCTTGGTAGTGACCCCATTGGCACGCATATCACCCTTTACGGCGTCAAGCCAGCACTTTTTGGGTCTACCCCTCCTACCGGGGCCCGGCGGAGGCGGCATGGCCAGACATTTGTTTCTCACGTAAGCATCCGGTTGCCGTAAAACGTGGTCGTACCAACAGAGTCGACACTCTTGTAATTTATCCGCAATGTCACGGACATTAAGACTGCTGCGAATGCGGGAGTTCCTAACGCGGTCCTGCTGCGTCACTCCTCACAACCACCATATTCATTTCCGTGACACGCAGTTCTTGCTTGTGTCGCTCTAACACCGGCCACGCTTCACAGCCGTATAAAAATTATCGAAACAGGAGTCATTACATTTGCCAAGATGTTTTTTTAGCGTTTTTGGTTCTTCGTCGACTAATGCATGCTACTCTTAGGGCGCCTTCAAATTAGCTGCAAAGTGTCGCGTCGCAGCAGCGCGGCTGCAGCGCTGCTGTCGCTTGGTTCGAGTATCATAGTGTTGTATATTTATTTTCACGATGGACTCTGATGAAGAAACACTGCTCTTAGTGTTACTATTAAAACAAAAAAGGAGGTTCAACAAAGAAAAGGAAACCTTGCCGTTATTTTGTTTAAGTCAACGAATTGAATTTGATAAAGTAAAGGACTACTGTGACAAAAAGTTTCAGAATTACTTAAGATTATCAAGAAAACAATTCTACGAATTATTTCTCTGTTTAGAACAATATATTGGAAACCAAAATACTACATTACAAAATACAAAATTCTTCAACCTGATTTTCGTTCATGTTATAAAAATTACGTGTGTACCATCTCTAGTCGAACGACGAACTGAAGCGCGGCTGCAGCGATGCAGTCGCGCGTTTTGATATATATGGATTTATGGTGAACGCACACTTGTCCGAGCCGAACGCGCCGAACGAGTCGAACGAAACGAATTTTAGAATTCTGTATATGAAATCTCATGAAACCTCGCACACTTGCCCACGTCGAATCGTCCGAATCATTCATATACAGAATTCTAAAATTCTTTTCGTTCGACTCGTTCGGCGTGTTCGGCTCGGACAAGTGTGCGTTCACCATTAGAAAACAGCGCGACACTTTGAGGTTAATTTGAAGGCGCCTTTATATCCGTTTTTATTCGAATTTTAAGATATTATGTTAAAATTTAGTATTATCTTCTGTACTGAAAGATATGTGCGATGGTAAGCGAGCCCGTTTGCAACGTTATTTTATTAAAATCAATATGAAGCCGGATTTATATTTGTCTGACGTGTCGTGTCATGACGCGTCAGAAGCATATCGGTTTCATACATTTAATATGGTTAGGGACACATTTGTATGTCGTGACGCGTTCTGTCGTCTGTCCTAAATGTATGAAACCATATGCTTCTGACGCGTCACGTCAGACAAATATAAATCCGGCTTTACTTGTGTTTCTTTATCAAATGCTTTAGTTGCGCATTCGACAAGTCGTGCACTCTTATCGGCCGTCAGTTTCACGACATCTCGTTTTACTATTTGAGAACAGCTGTCATCGACAAATTTGTTTATCATCAAAATTACACAATCAATCAATAATCACAATAATCACTGAAATCTAAATAATTTGTATTGCGGACGAACTTTCACGAGTTCAGTGCAACATTAACGAGTTTAAGCTCTCAAATTAATATAAATTTTATTAATCTTATACTAGTCTCAGTTTCAATGGTATCCTACTTAAATAGTTATAAAACATGTACGCAACTAGAAACTCTTTGTAATAATCATACAATTTTTATTATATTACGGACTTAATTATCTATCTGCGATTCGTACGTTCTGAGCAATGTCTGGGAATGTTATGATTTATCGCCTTTGCGTTATCGTCAAATGAATTGTATTATTGTGTATTTAACTGTTCAACTTTGTTGTTTGATAAAGGGCTTGAGTTCAGTTTGAATGGAATTTATTTTGAGGTTTGGGCACGAACGGAAATTTCCAATGGCGCTTTCTTCGTGTGCTTTTTGTTTGTAAAGTGAGAGACCATTTCCTCTCATACTAAGTTTCAAATATTTGTGTAATTCGAGTATGTATTACATTTTACAATGTTTATTTTTAAATTTCAATGGTTGACGTGTGTAGTTTTTGAATGTTCTGTTCAATCGTATATATACACCACGCTCAGTGTAATGTAATTAAATTTTTTGAGACCTTTTTGCGTTTGGATATTTTCGAAGTCATTTAACGATAAGATTCTATCGGCACAGTCAACTATTTACAACAACTATGAATTTCAAAGAGTTAACCTTCGCATAATCTTAAGGAGTTTACTATTATAGATTTTAAAATGACATCAATTATCAAAATTTGCAATTATAAAATCAATTAATCGCTTTATAATTTTTTGATATGTAAAACAACTCAATCTTTAATGAGAATACTTTGTAGTAATTATTGGTTTTACTGAAGTAAATAAATTACTCACTAACACCGATGTATCTTTATGTATAAATTATTAATCATACATTTCTCATATGAATTTATTATACACGCAGCCGCCTACTTTATGTGAGAAAGAATAGCCGGGCGTTTTAACTGCAGCTGGGAGAGGTTTCCTTCGGACAAGTGCGTAGGTACCCCATCCATTGCACGCCAACAATGTTCGCGGTGATGGCGGTCGACTTGAGTCCTTTTCCATTTTTATAAGCGAAAGGAAAAGGCGCCTGTAGAAAGTTTTTGGTGGTGGGTATCCGGAACTTGCCCTAAAAACTGGCGCTACCTGCCGCACAAACCTGTAGCGACAGATATTGCCATTCTGCTTGAGAATAAATACTATAGCAAATAACTATTCAATTAATTGCATTAATATGCTTTTCATATATATAATAAGTTTCGTAACATTAATATACCTATAATGAGTGGTAATTAATTTTGAGACACCTATAATAAAATAATATCAAGTGAAAGCATAATCAAATATAATTCAATATTTTTCATTTACTTACTTTTGCTAGAAAAGCTTTATCGAATATTGTAATTACTTTAGATGCTAATAATCATAGTCCATCATGTTTCCAAGTATAGTCTTCTTATTCGTGGTCTTCATTACTGAAGGTCGTGCCCGTCTTGAAAAGCTTTGACGGAATCGATGATGAACTGCTTCCACATAACTCTGTCTTCGGTTTTCGTCAGGGCAGTGGAAACAGTAAGCCCGGTTATCAATTTGATTTGATCAAACCAACTGGTAGGTGATCGCCCGCGGGGATTTTTTGCCATCTACTACTAATTCCAAATATAATAATTTTACTTATTATATCAGTAGTTATTGTATATATATTAAGTGCCTAGTTACATTTCAACCTTACAGTTATTACCACAACTTGTGAAGCAGTTAAGTTGATCGATTTGTTCACAACATTGTTAGCACATTTACTGTTTGCCAATTAGTAGTTATATTAAATTATTAAGGTTCCCCGACCCAACTGGGGTCACTGTATGGCGCATTATCATGATTGATGCCCTGTTTGTGTTCATTATGGTCAAATATAGATATTGTTGAAATTGCATTATATTGGTGTTAATAGCTCTTACTTTGTTGTTTAATTACGTTTAGCTGTAAACTAATGTCTTTGTAATTTCGGTGCGATAATAAGTTATGAAATGTTAATTTGATAACAACTAAGATGATCTAGAACGTGCACTATTTTACGACTTTAGTGACCAGGAACTGCAACAATGTAAACAATTCATATCTATTCTTATGCTTTTTTATTGCTGTAGGACAGCAGACAGGCTGACGGCCCACTTAGAATTTAGCAGTTACCGTCGCTTATGGGTGTTTGCAACGCGAGTGTCATCGCGAACTCGCTGCTTTCCCATAAGGGTACAGGAACTTGAGTCACTAATCCCGAAACACAACACAAGGTTGTTATGGCGGCATACTAAGACCAAAGGTGGTCGCTATCCAGACGGGCTTGAGGCCCTACCACGTAGCTGGGTAGGGTAGCTACCGCTACGCAGCTGCGTAGGTAGGTTGTTTATTCACCTTTTATAACAGGCCGACCCCGGCCGCAGAGGTTAGTATTCTTTCTTCACCCCTGCACGGATAAAATGCTTTCATATAATTGCATTGATTGAGAGAAAATGCTACACTAATTCTCAACAAATTATATACCAGTATTATATGTCCAGATTTAATTTTAATTTGAGACACGCCTTTCCACGACATGCCTCCGGAGATTCTCGTTCTTCGGTCACTTAGTCCGCCGGGAGCCTAGCAATCTTGAGAAGCTTATACTAGTGGGTCAAGTTCCTCAACCCGGTGGACTGACGCAATACTGGAGTTCCTAAACTGCAATACTCAGATGGCTATTCATTTGGCCAAATTATATACAATAATAATATTCGATGTTCAACTGCTTTGTGTGCTTTAGTACATCCATACATATAATCACGCCTCTTTCCTGTAGGGGTAGGCAGAGACCACTTCTTTCCACTTGCTACGATCCTTAGATACTTGTTTCGTTTCGTCCACTTTCATTATTCCCTTCATACATGCCCTTCGGTTTTGGGTACTCTTGACCTGACCTTTTTTCAAGACGTCCCTGATCTGGTCTCGAAACGTCCGCCTAGGTCTACCCCTTCCAACACTTCCATTCACACTCGCCTTATACACTTTTTTCGTCAATCGTTCTTCATTCATTCTCTCGACAGGGCCAAACCATCTCAGGTTAGTCATCCCCAAATTTACGCACAGGTAAAGAGGTTTGCCTCGACGCCCTAACCTACCCCTGCACAAGGGGTAGAAGATTCCAGATCGTCATTCGAAGCACCACTTGACCACATCTTACTAATTGTGACAAGTATGGTCACAATTATATACAGTGTTACGTTATTTTATTTTTGGTTTTCTGCAAATGTGGGGTTACCGAACTAGTAATGAATTAAAAATATATTATGCAGATTTATGCTGGTATTGTGCAACAATCTCGGCACATTCGTATCCGTATAGTGGACGTTGCGTAACACCAACTCAAAGCTGTTTCCTATTTATTAGGTCGCTCTATTTTAGTGCGTTATCGCCGTGACCACTGCCAATATTTATGATATTGCTATTGCGATGGTAGGGTTGCTTACCATCCGGCTGTTCCTGAACCCTCTGACAAATCAATCTATTTGCCTCTACTCTCACGGGTTGTGGTGTTAGGGAATTTGAATAGAATAGTGATTTCTCCACTATTGCCATTGTTATATCAGAAGTACTTGCTCTACCGTACACAAAGGAAAAGAGTACAAGAGAGAGAGAGAGAGAGTCTTTTCATTTAGAGCACTCGGTCCACTTTTGCGTATTTTTTGCGTTGATATCCTTTCGTGATACTGTATTTTCTTTGTTATTTTATGTCTATAGAAATTAATTTTGGTACAAAGTATCAATTAAATTCAATATGACATAGAATTCAATTAACAGTCTATTCAAACAGTATATTCAAATCTACTTAAATAATGTTTCAATCTCAATCCCTACACTTAAATAATCATCGAACGCGTTTACCTTCTTCAAATTAAATTCAACCTCGAACCATGGATTGAAATAGTTCCTTCGGTAACTGTTTATTTAGGTCAATATTACTTTGTAAATAGTCTTGGGTATCTGTATACTTATACGTTGAATTCACAGTTAAATTTCCCCGGTTGGTTTGCTCATGAATTTAGTTAGCGAATTGATAAGCCTCCTGGCGAAGGCCAGTGCATTATTCTCTAAATTTCAATTGTCTACTTACCCGTATACTACTACCGAACACTACAACTGATCTAGCTCCATCTAAATCACGTTGATTCATGTAAGCATCTAGTTTCTTTTTATTCGCTTTCCAACAGCTTATAAATTTTCCTGCGCTCTCAAATAAATACTCGGTCGACGCTCGTTGTTAAAAATATCACATAAACAGTGATGACCTTATAGAAATATCGATAAAAGCGTAAAAATAATCTGCATGGAATCCAATTTAATACTCGCATGATAACCTACGGGGCGTTCGTTTATTTTGCATTATCAATCAAGCTAGGCAGCGTTGTAAACAGGGTCTCACTTGTGTAAGGTTATCTGAACAATAATGCTGTTTATGTGCAATTTGCGTTTGCATATATACGGATATTGTCTCCTCTCGTGACACATGCACGCTAAATTGTAATTATTTACTAGCCGAAATAGGCCAATGGAAACTGCCGACAGAACATTAATTTAATTGCTAAGTCTAGTATATTTGAGTTGCCTTATCTGCTATAGTACCATTCGTATTTATCATTAAAACCCACCTCCAATACTATTACGATAAGTGAGTAAAAGTTTATATGCCCGCTTATATTTTTATATCTTACATTTAATTCCTTTGTTATTGTTTTAATATGTTTTTGTCTTATTATAGTTGTGATTAAATGTTAATGCAAATTACAAAGTATTGTCACGTCACTTATAGCTTTTATGTAAATTTACTGTCTAATTCAAGTGTCACTCAGTTTATTCAATTATATCCGATACTTGTAATAGCGGGCCGTTTAACAGACGAGTCTGCAGTTCGTCTTGTTTCCTTTCAATTTTTTCATTATCCAGACCTATCGTGATTGTTGCATCATTATCTTGAATTATACCATCAGCTAAGTACTCTACGTCGTTCACCGAGCGGTGAATATCTAGGTTCGTAGATAACACGAGTGTTTTCACAATCGACTCGTGGCCGCGAAAGATTTACAGTTGCGTACTGTGCGATGGTAAAACACGGAGTTATTTCCGACGGAATCCGCGTTGTGGATTTGCTCCGCCGAAAATAGTATCATCGATCTCATGTGCAAAAGAGAATAACAGTAACGTACATATTTATTTGTACAGTGCGGCATATAGGAAAGTTTTGCGTTATTTTTGGGGTATATTCGCATTTTATAATTACATCCACGAGGTTTGTATATTTTTCTCTTATCGTTATTATCTATCCGTTATTATAATTAAATAAATATACGTACGTTATTATAAATGTATATACGTATTCTATCCATGCAGGGGCGGATAAAGAATACTGATCTCTGCGGCCGGGGTAGGCCTGTCGTAAAAGGCGACAAAACAACCCACCCTAGCTCCGTGCTAGGGCCCCAAGTTCGTCTAGATGGCGACCACCTTCGATCTTAAGTATGCCGCCATAATAACTTTGTGTTGTGTTTCGGCATTAGTGACCGAAGTTCCTGTACCCTTATGGAACAGCAGCGTGTTTGAGATGTCACTGGCATTGCAAACACCCATAGGCGACGGTAACTGCTAAATTTTAAGTGGGCCGTCAGCCTATCTGCTGTCCTACAGCAATAAAAATAAATTGTTTTGTACGTTATGTATATGTTGCGGGTTATATACTGGATTTGGCCCAAATAATGATATGGCTACTCCATGGCTTAATATAAACCAAGTCATATAAGGCAAGCAATGGATTAATCGTTATGCTAGTTTTGAAACTGCAAAGGAATTTTAACAGAAAGAACGGTTTGATACCTTCTTTTACTGGTTGGGGTTTTACGGTAATCGCTTCCGTCTAAACCAAATTCAGCCATGCCTATTGCAGCATTTTACGGTGTCTTCTTAGTTTAGAAAAGGTTTAGAAGATTTAATACAGAGCTTATATTACGATGGACCCTGAGTATCAACGTCCAAGCTTTGATTACAAGCTTTGAAAAATAAGAAATTTAAATATTGTAAATTATAATAATTTAATACTAGTGTTGCTCGTTTTGTCCATCGAATTAATTTGCACTATTAATAAACATTATTAAAATGTAACGTTTCGCTATATAAATTAATATTCCTAATTAGTATTTAACAAAGCGCATCTAATTTGCACTTGGACTATTCGGTCCGTTTTATTCAATTAAGCGTTGATTGCCGGTGGGTAGAGGTCGCGTCGGGGTTGCGTTCGTGCTAATTAGGGACTCGCGCTCCTCGCCCACGCACGTGCCCATCGCCCATTGTACAACACCGTACCATATAATCCAACACCATTCACGTGTCGTGTTACCTTTTGATGTGACATGTGTACGTATCACTTGTACTCGCGATCGCTCGCTCGCTTGCATTCATACTCACACCCACTCGTAACGCTGAGAGATATATTATACCGCTTGATGTTTTTGTGGAATTAATTAATAATCATAAATACGAGGTCTAAAATACACTTGTGCCAACGTTGTTACTAATCATCGAAGCACTTCAAAAAAACTTTTTTTTAATCTTGTTTTGCTCCTCCTTCGATGTAGTGTAGTGTATTTATCCCTCAAAAGTACATATATAGCGATTATTCACGCAGCACCATCTTTTTCCAAATTAATATTAATAACACACATCTGATAATCTACTTTTGTAAATAAATACGTGAACACCCAGAATTGGGGCGGAATTCGAAAGGGGAAGGAATAATAATTGTGGGTGCAATCCAAATTATATCCATAATAAAATCTATAATCCAAGTCTATCGTTGAGTGTTGTTGCCAGATAAAGCTCTTGTGCCCCATTCCCGTCGATGCCTCTCCATGACAGTATTTTCTCGACCGAAGGGGCTTTTAAACTAGATGGCACACATTTGACTCCATTTGGTTTTTACAGTTGCGATTGCCGTCTGACCCCTTAAACCTGAAAGGAAAATTAATCGTCAGAGTCTCGTACGTCTTTTACCCGGATACTATTTAAAAAGTGACCTAACTAGCGTCCCAAAGGCAACAAATCCCCACAAGATTTTTAATATCATTTTACTTCATATCGATTAATGTTTAAAAGGTTTTTTTATTGCGTAGAACAGCAGACAGGCTGACAGCCCGCTTAAAATTTAGCAGTTACCGTCGCCTATAGGTGTTTGCAACGCCAGTGGCATCGCAAACACGCTGCTGTCCCATAAGGGTACAGGAACTTGGGTCACTAATGTCGGAACACAACACAAGGTTATTATGGCGGTATACTTAAGACCAAAGGTGGTCGCCATCCAGACGGGCTTGACGCCCTACTAGGTAATTAGGTTGGGTTGTTTTGTCGCCTTTTACGACAGGCCGACCCCGGCCACAGAGGTAAGTATTCTTTCTCCGCCCCTGTACGGTTAATCGCGTGGCTCGGATTCTAAAAACAAACCATAGAATCTCACTACCGCCTTTTCAATTCGATAAACCTCTTACTTCTTATATTTAATTTTAAAACTTAAAAAAAATCGAGAATAGAGAAACATATTATGCCAATATTCTCAATCCAACGCAACCCCAACCGCATAATACGCACCAAAAATACATGTTGCTTGTTTATATTATTATTTCTCGTCTCTCAACAATTGCCAAGAACCTGGCTGTTGGAAATTTCGATTGTGCGACACCGTTGCCAATTTTTCTTTTGTTGTCTGACTAACTTTCGATGTCTAAAAATAAAAAAAATCAATTTGTATGTTTGTGATAAAATGTTTTTTTTACATTTAGTGTAGGTAAGAAATTCTCTTTAAAAACATACCTAGGCTAGTGTTCTACTGTTTTACCAGGTTGTATTGGACATAATTTTATGTTAGGATTTTGCGGTAATACTCAAGTCACGACCCGCGGCCCAGTCGCCCCAAACGTACGAAGGTACACCGTGGTAGTTTTAATGGGTATACTAGCAACGTGTCGCATTGCACGGGAGCCCTAGAAAACCCCTCTGGTCTTTTCCATATCTTGAACGAAAAAAAAAATGTTAGGATTATTACTATAAATGTCATTTCGAGCATATTATACAGAGATAATAAATATTTTTATGCCCAAACTCATTATGCGGAACTGTAAATATAGTTATTAATAGAAAATAATTAAAAGATGAATAAAATTATGGTCTTTTGTTTACGGCCAAGATACCAATCAAGTAAAGCTTTTATATACCAAATCTTATAACGTTTAATATGTACAATGCTGCGATATAATATTGAAGATTTACGATTATTTTATGCGTCTCCTTTATAATAATATATTTATCTAGTCGTTTTTCTATACGTTAGTTTTTTTTTTTAATCTATACTAGTAGCTGTTTTTATAAATGCTGATTTCTGTTATCAAGCATATATACCACTAAAACAAAGTTATACCATACATATTAAAATGTCATTGAAGAGCTCGCACATTGAATATTAACTAAAAGAGTGGGAGAGTTATCATCATGCCCAAAAACAATTTGTCGTATAATCTATGACCGCGATCTCTTCACAAAACTTAATGACTAATAAGCAGAACTTTTTGTATTATGTATATAGCTACTTCGGTTAGTTTAGTATTCAGCAACCGTAAAATAAGATAAGAATTACGTAGCTTGTGGTTGATTTGTTTTTATAATCGTTTTAGGTGCAAAAACGTCCACGCGATACTTCAGAACTGGTTATTTTATAAACAAAGATTGGATCAAGTATGAGTTGCGTCCGTGGTGTGCGCGTGGGCGGCCTTGACTGAGCGAAGCGAAGGACGCCCGGAAAGGGTGCGCGCGCGCAGTGGGCGTGGCTGGCACGCGAGTCGCGCAAATATATTATTATCATCACATACACAGAAGTATCAGTAGGAATAAAAACTAAGAAAATACATAAGCTACAATCTATGTCTATTCTCTGTATATATGTTAATACATAAAACGCAAACTTTGTACCCCTTTTTACGAAAATTGCGCGGATGAGAGGAGTATGAAATTTGACATAGTTAAAGTTTATATGGAGTAAAAGTGCAGAAAGCTATTTTTTTGCCTAAAATCTATTAGAAATATATTAAATTATTCAAAATAAACAACATACACACTACTGCTCTAATGACACACATACCTTACTTACGTTTATGGCCTGGCATGGAGATCATAAGGTTAATTTTATAATAATATAATATTTAAATTCATAATATACATTAGTAGACTTTATTAATTAATTAGTATATAAATAATAATATGTATTTAATAAATTAACATTAATTGTCTATAGGCTTAAGTGATTCTTTTTGGGCTTATTGAATGGCAAAATTGACAATAACAAAAAACGAAACTGGAATTGTTTTTATTTATGTTATTTATAATTTGTGAAATACATCTTGCTCACGCATAAAGAAATTGGTGTATAAGTAATCTGAATTGATTTACTCTCGCCTATTTGTGAGAATAGTGTTTAAAAATTAATATATGGTAACGAAACGGACTTACAATGCAGGTTTTGCAATGCAAAACATTTTTAAGTTTTACAGTAATGCTGTTCAAACTGATGTAGAAAAATGGCAAATTAATATGATAAAACCTTGGATTATAGTATAGCCTTTGACAAAACAACTTTAATAAAGTCCAAACTCAAAAATTAAATGAATTTTGGTCGAATTTCCATCCCTGACCACTATTTATGTTAACAGTAAATAAAAGCGTTTTTTTTTTAACGCTGAGGTACAGCAGACATGCCAACGGCCCACTTAACAGTAAGCAACACCGTCACCTATAGATGTTTGCGACGCTAGAGGCACCGCGAACACGCTACTCTCCTATAGGATAGCAGTACAGGAATCTGGGTCACTAATTCTGGAACACAACACAAGGTTATTATGGCGGCATACTTGTAGACCAAGGGTGGTTGCCATCCAGACGGGCTTGGGTTGTTTTTTCGCTTTTTACGACAGGTCGACCCCGGCAACACGGGTTAGCATTCTTACTCCGCCCCGGCACGGAGAGAGCATGTAGTGTCCCATAGTGAGTGTTTGTGTTATGGGTTCCTAGACAACTGATATGTTACCAATACATAATTTTTTTTTTAAATAAATACATATGATAAATCAACACCCTGACTATACATGGGAGTCAAATCCGTGCCTCCCACATTCGTTCAGACTTGCGATGGCCTTTACGTCACGGAGGTCTAATGTTTACAGAGTTCACACTATACCGGTAAGTTTTGATTTAAACTAAAAATGTATCATATTGCCAGCCACGCGAAAGCATGTTTCATTTATAATGACAAAAACTTGTTAGCTTGCAATACCTTCTGACAGACACAATGCACAATTGCCTGAACTCATTATTTCGATGGTCCTGTCTTTATGAAAAAATGTTGCTGACGTATATGAACTTTCTTTGAAACTTCTTTATTCAATAGGTCCGGAAACTAAGCACACTCTTTTAATATTAAAGAGTTCGTATTACGACAGGGATGGAGGAATGGCTATAATAATCCTCGGTATTCTTATGTCGTCGTGTCTATTAGGTATGGCTTCCGTTTCCGGTATAAAATATTTATACATATTAAAATTATTTAATATTATTTATGTATAATATTGTTCCTATGTGGTTTTAGGTGTACGTTATTAATGTAGCGTAAAATATATGCGTTTTCACACTTTTTAAAAATTGTGCCATTAGTGGTATAAATGTTTTGTCAGATACCTCTATCATATATAGAGGTCGCCATGTTATGCCATATGTCACCAGAGATACACTAAAGGTAATTTTCTTTCGGTAAATCTGGATTGTCTCTTCCGGTTTAGTACCGTACTACCGGTATTGGTCCGAACAGGGGTTAAGCTTGATCTGTTTTCAGTACAATTTCCTCATTATCTCTACAGGCCGACCTGTACCTTAACGGTTTATCTCTCTATATTTCTCTCATTTTGAGAACGTTGTGAAAGCATCACGTTGGCAATAGCTATTCATTAGTCAATAGGCAGAGTAAAAGTTTCCCACTATGGACCGTCCACCTATGTTCATCTATACAAATAAATAAAATTGGAGGGTCTGTTTGTAATATTAAAATAACCACTTTTTACTAAGTGCATTCGGACGTATACACGGTACATATACCAAAACAAATTTTTTTACAATTTTTGTCTGTCTGTTTGTTCCGGCTAATCTCTGAAACGGCTGTACCGATTTTGACGGGACTTTCACTGGCAGATAGCTGATGTAACAAGGAGTAACTTAGGCTGTTTTTATTTTAGAAAAAAAAAAATTATTTTAGTTAAAAGTGATCAGTTTCGGATTTTATATAATCCAATTTAAGTTGACCTCAGATTTATATGATCAACCATATGAAATAGAGTTCAGCTTAGGCTGGACTTTGCAGGTTGTTATTCAATTTAAGTGGACCTCAGATTTATATCATCAGTCATATGATATAGGGTTTAGCTTAGGCTGGTTTTGTAGGTTCTAACGCACGTATTCCGGAGGCGCATGACGTAACAGTTGCATTCGATAACACTGACTGTTTGCATATTTCATTTATGTATATTTTAGGGTTTATAGGGTTTGTAATCCAAAATAAACCATAAGATTTATCCAAAAAATGCTGCCCATAGTCACTATTCCACGCGGATGGAGTCGCGGGCACAGCTAGTTTTCAATAAATATATACATATTACGTCGCCATTCGCAATCATAATTAATCTTATTTTTTGTTTAAAATGCAATGTGATACTCGATTGAACGTACAAAGTGAACATTGTAATTTTGTTTTGAAACTAATTTCATTAAAAAAAACAACATGTATATGAAATGTGATATTTATAGTAACTCATGAAGTAAAAATATTCGACCTTATAGGTCATATACATTTGATAACGTAATCTTCAAATCAATTAAGCTCCAATCTACAAATTTTTATTATGAAGTTCACAGGGTCACCAGTCCGCGGTTAAAATAACAACCGATTCATCTCTACAACCGTCTCTATTTCTTCATCCGTGTTATTTTTTTTTATTACGCTTTTATTAACTTGACCTGTATATATCATATATGTATCCCCGTATCTATGACAACCTCTGTGGCGTAACGGATAACGCACTTCGCTACGCTTGCGGATGTCAAGAATTCGATTCCCGTCTCGCGTCTGGTTGTTTATGTATAATATGTATTTATTTACAAAAAAAAAGTATACAAGTAGTATATCAGTGGTCTAGGGCCCATAACACAAGCGCTATGCTATTTAGTTTGGGACTGGATGGCGCTGTGTAAATTGTCACAAAATATTTATTTATTTATTATTATTTATGTAACGGAATATTCGGACTCAATTTTTACCCACTATGCACGATCATAAAAATTCCAAATTTTGCACACTTGTCAAGACCTGATGACAATACACAAATTTAATAATTATGTCCCATAGTCCTTATCAGGATCATCAGGATTAACGATTTCTTTTCCTTCTGCCGAAACGCCATCGGGCGTTTAATTAATAAAACAGCCGGAAGATGGCGTTAAATAAATAAAAACATTTAATTTACCGATTGGGAAATGACAACAAATAAATTATATTTTATTGTTAATCAAACTAAAAAGTAAAAAATAATTCATAACATAAGAATAAAATTAGTGATGAGAAAATTAATGTCGGTTAATTTTTTTTTAAAGTTGAAACGATTTCTTGATCTATATACTTAACATAAATTATTATAGGAAGTGATTAAATAATTATTTAAGTAATTATGTACATAAACAATATTATTATATAACAAGAAAGCAATGATGATGTCAGAACACACTAAAAACATGACGTCATTATTTGGTAGTTTTGGTTTGTGTAAATTCATATGTCGCTCATATTTTTAATATCCACTTGACACGACGTACGCTCAAGAAGTTTACCTATTTGTTCATGTTATTGGAATGTTTCTTATATTTATTCATTATTTTACTTTATAAAATATACTTGTAAATTCATTAATTTAGTTGCATGAATATATGCTACCAGGTGCCTGGTAGCTCAGTGGCACTGAACACGGAGACCAATCTTGAAGTTAGAATCCCAAGGTGGCACTGGCATCCAACGCTTAGGCAGTTTTTCTAGCCTAACGTGCATTTTATAGCATAATTGCCATGACCATATACCAGGTGATGGAAAACCTGCATGCTGAGTTCATCGGCACCCGCCAATCCGCCATGGACAAGCGTTCCGGGTATAGTGTCCATACACATGGCCTATTATTATTATATTATTTATATGTGAACGCATTATCAGGAATACCATCAAGACATTTCGAAGTGTAGGAAAAAAATTGAAAGACACCGACTTTCGGGAATCGAAGCCCGGAAATTTGATAGCTTGCAATCGATGTTTCATGCTAAGTTGATCAGGAAGATTTAGTTGCATCGATTCTTTTACTTCGTTTTCTACACACTTGTTTATATCAATGAAATGGCAGCCGACAAATAAGTCTTCTAAATGCTTAGATGGGCTTTAGAGGACGGATTGTTTATCCATACATATGTTTTTCTAAATATTTGAATTTCACTTTCCTGGAAAGTTCACTCAATGTCGCTTAGTGCAAGCATCGATATATGTATATTATTATCTTCATCATCATCATCGTCAGCCTGTTGTAGGCGTATTTTATAGTAGTTATTATTATCTTATTTAATATTATTTACTTTGTATTTATAATATTTCCTTAAGCCATACTATATTAAGTTTTGTCATTATTTTAGTTAAATCGTTGCATTCATCGTATAAATAATATATAACATAAATTTACTTGTCGACACTTTCATATGTAATTATAAATTTACGGAAAACCACCTTTCACTTTAAACTCGACAGTGACTCGTTGTTACAATTTATTTCTTATCATCATGAAGAGTTATATCGTTCAACGAACCGATGACACAACTTGTGGTTTTTAACAACAACTATAAGAATGCCATAATTTGTTATGTTTATGCTTTGTGTGTGAGTAAAAATAACTGATCTTCAGCGTGGTCCTACCATAAATGCTTTTGGTAATCTTAGTTTGGCATTTGATTGCTAATAGTTCTTTTTTATTTGCAAATACGAATACTGACCCCTGGCGGCCTGTAGCAAAAGGCCGCCCCCAGCCGTCGGGCTATTATGACAGGCATGGAGCCCGGTGTGTTGTGTTCTTGGTATAATTGATCCAGTTTCCAATTCCCATATGCGAACGGCAGCGTGTTTGCGATGTCAGGATGTCTTCCCTTACAATGGATAATAAAGGCGTAGCCTGAAAATATATGGTAAAATAGTTAATTTGCTGGTAAATTATTATATTATCAATGTCTGAGTGTCATAGGTTCGTTGTGTGCACGTACCCTATCGTGAGTCGGCTACTAGCTAATATTGATCCAAGCCAATGTTTGAACGAACCAGCGACTATGTTAATATTTTCGGAGGAAATTGTTTTACTTCTCTACGGCCAGTCATAAATTATGAAATGACATGTGTTAAAACAAAATTATCTAATGTAAATAATTTTAAATGTGTTTTTTTTTTTTGTTTGACGAGTAGGCACTAATAATTGCGTCTGCAACTTACGTAATATGCACTTAAAATTAATGCGCCTAAAGAATCACGGTTTATTTATCTTTGCAGTTCTCTGAATGTTGTTTATACAATATGCTACCAAAAAACCCTTGTGATTGACAACAACATTTGATTTAAGCCTGTAACGTTATGTATTCTGTAAGCGGATTTTGTATATTTCTAGGACTTCTAACCTAACAGCTAGGTAGCTAATAGTTTTATCGGCCAATCTGTATTACTCTGTTATATTTTAAAATTTATTGATTGAATATTGTTATTGGTGTACTAGAAACGTATCAAAAATACGTGTCCTATAATAATTAAAATGCTGATTTTTATTCACTAAGCGACTCGAGACTGCTGCAGAGACGCTTTTAAAACCTATTTATGTATTATTTTTCCAACATGACATACGAGTAAAACAGACAAACATATTTTCATTGACATACCCCTACGTTATTTTTGTGTACAGTTTTTTCATTTGGGATAAATTATTGTCTCTTGACATATAGCATCAATATTTCAATTCATAATCATAGCTAATTATTACGGTTTTAAAGCGCGTGTTTATTTTGTAATTTTGATTAACAACCCTTAGAATGCTAATTTATTAAACACATTCTGCTTCAGATTTTTTTTTCTATATAAAAGCAAATGAAAATTTTCCATCACCTTCTTTATATTAACTGTCTGAATACTTGTTATTACAGTACCACGAAATGTATAATTTGTAGTCTTTTCGTCGTAGAGACTCGTCCTCGCTCACAAAGTGGATAATCACGACACAACTCGTGAATAATGTCCGCAGTAGATTGAATAACAACTTTATGTATACACTCTAAATACATTCACACATAACCAAATTCAATAATACAACCTCCCTGTATATACTAATTTGATCGAAGTGGTTTTCATAACCGTTTTTGTTGTTCAAAGATTGTGTATGCCTATAGAGGCATTATACGTAAAGTTTATTTCATTTCAACCCTAATTGGTTTATTTGTATATATGAGAATAAATATTCTTCGCGGTATCTGGTGCCTTTTGTTAAGGTTCAAAGAGAGTTTATTTCTATATATTTAATGTTTATTTTAAAAGCAGAACTTATATATTAAGCTTAATTTTT
Organism: Malacosoma neustria; assembly: GCA_963693495.1. NCBI lineage: Eukaryota > Metazoa > Arthropoda > Insecta > Lepidoptera > Lasiocampidae > Malacosoma > Malacosoma neustria. The sequence goes on along the minus strand of OY856375.1, from coordinate 20,734,489 downwards.
TTTTTTGTAGAATAAAAAGTCATATTTGAAGCTTTTTGATTTATTATATGCCAGGAAAATTTAACTCGTGGGAAAATCATCACCATTATTAGAGAATGAGCGTTTAATCTGGGCTGCATTCTAATTCCAATCGCGTTTGACAGGGTGCGTTTCCTTTACAACCTTCTCCTCCACTCCATATCGATCTGGGTTATCCCCGGTGTCACGACGTGAAATCAAAATTCTATGTCTATTTTTTAGAAGTGTCGCAAAAGTAGCGGTTGCCATTATCCGTTCAGGGGCGGAGAAAGAATACTAACCTCTGCGGCCGGGGTCGGCCTGTCGTAAAAGGCGACAAAACAACCCACCCTAGCTACGTGGTAGGGCCCCAAGCCCGTTTGAATGGCGACCTACCTTTGGTCTTAAGTATGCCGCCATAATAACGTTTTGTTGTGTTCCGGCATTAGTGACCCAAGTTCCTTTACCCTTATGGGACAGCAACGTGTTCGCGATGGCATTGGCATTGCAAACACCCATAGGCGATGGTAACTGCTAAATTCTAAGCGGGCCGTCAGCCTGTCTGTACGTACGAGTCTGTATGTACGAGTCGTAACTCTACTGCAGTTTGGTTTCAACAGCACTGATGTGGTCTTTCCCCGTTATGTCTTAGATCCACCATAATTTTGAGGTGCTTTATTCACGTTTCATGACTGAAAAAAGAGGCATTATGATGGTCTTATAAGCTTTGTCGTACTGATGACCAGTGAAGCTATGTGGTCACTAAAATGTCGAATTATCACCTCACTGCGAAGTGATCGAGAGATAGCGAGTGGTAGCCACTGGTGTACACCACTAAAATCCTGATCCTCATCAATATTTCCTTTTCATTATGATGATTTTAACAGTTGATTTGTCTTCTTTTGCAGGTTTTCGGTACAGTGGAACTGCCAGACAAGCCGATCATGCTGCCGCCCTTCGTGGAGGCGACCCATTGTCTCGGCTACCATCTGACTCGCAAAGGCAGGGCGGTTGCCGACAGGGTTGTCTCTGTCCTCGGATATGCATGTCCTGACATCACATACAGTCCCAGCTTGTACCCAATCACAGCTGCCCTTCTGCACTTTATGCCTGGTAAGTGCTAAATTGTTTATTTATTTCGTACACAAAAAGTTATGGATGGTCAAAATAATATAGATATATTTTATACAGGTCAAGTGTACCAGATATATAATATGTATTATAATTTAATTGTTAACACTAATAACAGTCACCAAGTTTCGCACGCAAGAAAACATAATATATACATATGCCTCCTAAACTAATAATTTAATTACAGTGCAACTTCGATATAACGAAACTACAGGGAATTAGAAAATATTCGTTATATCACGTAATTTACTACAATTAGGTTTGCTATATAGAGGTTAGGTTAGACTACGATTCGTTTTAACACGATAATTTGTTTATTAACTTTAACATCACGTAGATACTTATTTGCTTACGCTGTCAAAGCGAATGATTTCCACTAATAAATGACAACATACTTTAGTAAAACTAGAGTAATTTTATTTGAAAACAGTAAGCTTCTTTGTTTGTCAAAATTCTTCCATCGTTAAAATTGATTTTCTGTTATGATCAAAAATTCGTTATAAAGAGGTTTTTGATAAATTTATTCGTAAAGTTATATTTTTTGTTGCATCTGTTCTTACGTTCAGGAGTCAATCAGATCAAGGAATTCTTTGTATTGAGTTTTGTTATTATACTTAGTCAGGTCAAACAAATGTCTGGCCATGCCGCCTCCGCCGGGCCCCGGCAGGAGGGGTAGACCCAAAAAGTGCTGGCTTGACGTCGTAAAGGGTGATATGCGTGCCAATGGGCTCACTACCAGGGATGCTGAAGACCGTGCGAAGTGGAGAAGAAAAAGTCGGAAAGCGGACCCCGGGCGCCGAAGCGAGAGTTTGGGCTGCAACCGGGATAGAACGCAGAGATGATGATGATGACTTAGTCAGGTCATAAGTATTGTCACACAGTAAAAACTTTTCTTTTAGAATGCTGGCCACAAAAAAGTTTATTGAATTAGAATTTCGAATTGTTCATGAAAATAAAAATGTATACTTTTAGAATTTTACTCATTTTTAAATATGGAGTGGACGCTTAAAGAAGACCGTGTTGCAGTTATTGCGTTGCATCGTTGCGGTTACGCGCCAATTCAAATTTTTAACATACTGAAAAATTTGAATATAACCAAAAGATACGATAAACGAGTACCATCAAACGATACAATGAAGACTCTAGTGTAGATGACAGGTCAAGAAGTGGTCGCCCTCGGTCTGTTAGGACTCCAGCAGTGATAAAAGCTGTGAAGGCACGAATTCAAAGAAATCCCAAACGTAAGCAGAAACTGTTGGCCCTTCAGATGGGGTTAAGCAGAATTACGGTGAAAAGGGTGTTAAATGAAGACTTAGGGCTTCGGGCATATCGAAGAAAAACAGGACATCGTTTGAATGCTCGTCTAATGGACCTGAGACTGAAGAGATGCCGCGCTTTGTTGAAGCGGTACGCGGGAAAAAAATATCGGGAAATTCTTTTTTCGGATGAAAAAATGTTTACCGTAGAAGAGAGCTACAACAAACAAAATGATAAGATGTACGCACACAGTAGTGAAGAAGCGAGCAACCGTATTCCGCGTGTCCAACGAGGTCATTTTCCATCCTCGCTCATGGTATGGTTGGGAGTTTCTTATTGGGGCTTAACAGAGGTACATTTTTGTGAGAAAGGTGTAAAAACGAATGCTGTTGTGTATCAAAATACAGTCCTGACGAACCTTGTGGAACCTGTTTCTCATACCATGTTCAATAACAGATACTGGGTATTCCAACAAGATTCGGCGCCAGCTCATAGAGCGAAGAGCACACAAGACTGGCTGGCGGCGCGTGAAATCGACTTCATCCGGCACGAAGACTGGCCCTCCTCCAGTCCAGATTTGAATCCGTTAGATTACAAGATATGGCAACACTTGGAGGAAAAGGCGTGCTCAAAGCCTCATCCCAATTTGGAGTCACTCAAGACATCCTTGATTAAGGCAGCCGCCGATATTGACATGGACCTCGTTCGTGCTGCGATAGACGACTGGCCGCGCAGATTGAAGGCTTGTATTCAAAATCACGGAGGTCATTTTGAATAAACTTTAATGTCATAAGAATCTATGTTTTGTTAAGTTCATTTTGGTATATGAATGGTTACATAATGAATAAACTTGTTACAATTATTTTACATTAAACATGTGACAGAATTTATGACCTGACTAGGTATATTTAGGTTACACTGTATTTGGTTATAATCTTTTTTTAATAGGAAAGTTACCTGACATTAGAAAAATGAAAATTTTAAACCTTATTACAATTTATTTACATATAAAGTCACTTTGTTCACTGACACCGTAACTCAGATAATGGCTTGAACGGCAGCCGTTAATTTTATAACTGTGGTCCACTCGGTTTATGAATAGCCTGACCGTGGCCACCAGCAATTTATTCCTACCATTATGACGACAAATTTATTGTATTACCATATGGCTAATAAACTTCGTTTCACCGATTTATGGCATATGTGTATCCTTCCTCGACGTACAGTGGCTGAAACAGAATCACTGAAGTGCCGATGCCAATTTATTCGACGTTTATATTGGTTGTTTGTTTATCATGAAATGCGATTTATGTCAGCATTATCAGGTATCAATCGGTTACATACATAAAGCGCATTCCCTATTGCGAAGTTGACGTGTCCCAAAATTTACTGTCACTCTCGCCTTAATTCAGTAATGAGTGCGGGGGGCGATAATTGAACTCAGCAATAGGCAAATTGCCGGAGCTGTCTCTCTCGTTTACACAACATCCACCAATCATAGATGTAACAACGAAATCCACTTCTGATCCTTCGCAATACGGCATACAATCCTATGCTCTACTTACATATCCCCCTCATCCACCTCTTCCATCTTATCTAGGATCTAAATTGAACTCTATTACTCGTGCTTCATGGTGGTTTATACATTCCGTGCTGTCACCGGGCTGACGTTATCACGACAAATGGTAGTCGCCGGCACGCCACAGATTTGCATTGCGTCCGTCGCGCTGTCAATTTAAACGTCTCACTTCCTCTGTCGCTGTTTTCAAATAATTGACTGGAATGCGAACAGATGTTCCTCTGAGATCGATAACACGAGTCGTGCTTGTTTTTGTACTAAATCATCTATTTAAATTCGATACAGACCTGGTATTGAAGTCGAAGGTCGCCAGTTTGAAAGATGAATTGGAACACGTACTTTATTATTAAATGTGGCCGACAGTTTATTGTGGTCTGGATAAATGACACTTGTAGTGGCTTTAAGAATTTGCAATTTGGTGTAACAATTACTTAAAAGGGGTCTAATCATTTGTCCTTTTAAAGCCACATCTGAAAACAGAAAAAAACATCTTAAAATTGTTTAAAATTAATTGGTGATTGAATTTGATTATATAATATATATAAACCTTGATTATAAATTATAATTTTAACAATTATATGATATGTTAAACTAATATAGCATTACATAATTCATCAGCGGTCTTCGGGGGTTGTCTGTTGGGGCTGGATGAATGAGGAAGCATAAATAGCTTAGATATGATGAGTAAACTTTGAGAGGCCTTTTTTTATTACTGTAGAACAGCAGACAGGCTGACGGCCCGCTTAGAATTTAGCAGTTATCGTCGCCTATGGGTGTTTGCAATGCCAGTGGAATCGCGAACACGCTGCTGTCGCATAAGGGTACAAGAACTTGGGTCACTAATGCCGGAACTCAACACAAGGTTATTATGACGGCACACTCAAGACCAAAGGTGGTCGCCGTCCAGACGGGCTTGGGGCTCTACCAATTAACAATGACATAGTTAAAACAACCTTAATGAAAAGAATTATTAGATTATACTATTATTAAATGACTATTATTAATAGGTACTTATGTTATCTTTCAAGTTTGTACAGAGTATCAGAAAATACAAGGAATTGTATTATTCTGTGGCGATGTTGATAACACAAAATCAAAATGTTAAACGATATAAATTTTTAACATATTAGAAAAATTGTGTTTAAAATTGTGTGTTATTTATTCCTAATCTCAATGCAACCGATAAGTATCAAGATAAAAACAGTTAAATAACTGATATTGTTATATTACGTAAGATATTGCGCATTGAAGTATACATTCCATAAAAGTAAATGATTCTTCTTATATGAACAATAATGGGAAACCATACCTTTTATAATTAATGATTATCAATGCTCTCTCTGTGGAATTCTCTCTCCTTATATGTAAAAGGAGGATTAAACAGAGGGATTGCATTGTTAAATACTCATTATTATCTTTTTAATTATTAAATGTTAATGAGTTAATTGTATTCTGTTTATATTACAGTTTGTTTAGCCTTTTATTTTACATTTATAAATTAAAACCATTGATATTTCTATTTTGTAACATTTGACACTATAGTTGTTTACATATACATTTTAACCATATTATTTCACAATGACAGTCATGTTATAAACACAGTTTAGTATTAGATTTTTTATGGACAAATTTTATTTTATTCTGGTATCAAATACAGCGTCGCCATTACGCTTGATCGCAATTTTATTAAATTCATATTAGTTTAATTTATCTTCGCATTACTCAAATAGTACAATGCCAATAGTAGCATTAGATATTTGTCTTTTTATTGCTGTTACTTGAAATTATAAATCATATTGATTTTGAATAAAATGTTAATAAATGAATTTATATAAATTTGGAATGTACAAATAAATATTATGAGACTCTGATTGATTGGGTATTAAGAGTCAAGCAAGGCATGAAGATAAATGGAGAATACCTTTATTTACAGGTCTGATGATAGTCGTAAACTTTGTATTGTTAATAACAGATAGATTAATACGAATTACGAAACTAGTGACACAAGTCAGCTGAAGCGGAGTTCAACACCGCGACATTCCCCAAAGCATACGTCATGAACAACACCGATGTTTATAAATAAAAAGTTTCATTCGTAATTCGCTCTAAATCGTCGACAGAGAAATAAACTGGGGCCTGCCGTGTTTTAGTGGTTGGCTGACGTCCAGTGATCCAGTCGTGAGTGGTATTGATCTCGAAACTGGCATCGTTACGCCAACACCCATTTGGAATGGGGAACAATGGGGCCAATTCGAAATCTTACATGATGTTGCGTCGATTGTTTACGCTTATTATGTATCGATTTTGGCGTGTTTAAAAAAGTTTAGCTTTTAATGGGAAATTCATCCAATGTCCCTTGTCAATTAATGTGTATGTAGTAGATTATTTTTTATTGGAGTTAAACTTCTTTAAGACCATTGTGATTTGAAAATTTGAAGACCCAAAAGTGACACAAGAGATAGACATATTCATCAATAGGATATAGCCTTTTGTACTGTTACATTTGGCCTATACTTCTGTACGGATGCGAGTCTTGGACTATTAAAGAAGACCTCAGGAATCGTATTGAAGCTTTTGAAATGTGGGCATACAGGCGTATGTTGAGGATAAGTTGGACGCATAGAGTCACAAATGAGGAGGTTCTGCGGCAAGCTGGACAGAAAAGGGAACTTTTGTCTGTCATCAAGAGACGAAAAACTGCATATCTCGATCACGTGCTCAGGCACGATAGATATAGCCTCTTGCAACTTATAATGATGGGCAAGGTTGCCGGTAAACGGCGAGTTGATCGGAGAAAGAAGTCGTGGCTCCGTAACATCCGAGAGTGGACTAGAATAGTGAGCGTATACGAATTGTTTCGACTCGCTAAGGACAGACAGCAATTCCAGAAGTTGGTAGCCAACCTTCACTAGTTGGAGAGGCACTTGAAGAAAAAGAAGTATTTTTTATTGCTGAGGAACAGCAGACAGGCTGACGGCCCACTTAACAGTAAGCAGTTACCGTCGCTTATGTATATTCTTCATGCTAGGAGCACCGCGAACACGCTGCTGTCCCATACGGGTACTTGGGTTACTAATGCCGGAACACAGCACAAGGTTATTATGGCGGCATACTTATGACCAAGGGTGATCTCCATCCAGACGGGCTTAGGGCCCAACCACATAGCTAGGATGCGTTGTTTTTTCTCTCCTTTTACGACCCCAGCCGCAGGGGTTAGTATTCTTACTCCGCCCCTGTGATATGAGATAGATTACAAGTATACAGTGTTTCCTACGTTTCCTCTTTGTGCAGGCTTTCGTATTATGTGTGTTACCTACTTTTATGAAGTTTCACTTCTGCCGTGTGTGAATTACAAGTACACACATCTTTTTACATAGCGAAAGGTCATGGTTGTCAAGTAAAATGAACTTATTTTGGCTTATTAGAGTTTGTTTTTCTATGAGATGTAATTACTATGATTGTAACATTTATGATAGTAAAAAATACCTTACAAAATGTCATGTTCCGTCTATGTCTTCTTTTTTTTTTGTTCTACGTCGAAGCTTTTAACGTTAATTAACCGTTCGATTAACATCGTATTTGAAAATGAATGCCATTCACCGTTCACCCGAAAGGGACTCGACCTTTGTTAGACAAAAAGTGGAATGAAATCGTCATTACATGTTGTTTGTTCGATTTTCGTGGGCGTTGAAGCGGATCGTCGCTTCCTATTCCGTTCTCGCACTATGCTGTCTGTTTTGTACCTTCACATGGGCGACATTAATGAATTGTTTCTCTTGTAACTTCATTTCCTCTTTGGAATTGTGTTATTATTACTTGAAATCATCAATGATTTTTATCTTTTTAAAGATGGTTCGTGAGATTTAGGGAATGAAAATATTCATGGTAATAAAATATTCTCAATAGCTTTAGTAGGTATAGTTTTTCTTCTTACATCAGGTTTTGTCATTAAAATTATAATTCAGTAAATATACAAATTTCCACAAGTGATAAAGCAAGCAGAGTTTTGATAAACATATAGGATTTTTATAAAAAAATTAAAACTTCAGACTTCAATTTACATATAATAATTTTGACAAAACAAAGCCAATTTAAGTCAGCTAAAGAAATGACCGTCCCGTTTTATAGCCCTTTCCTACTTCCTTAAATAGGGTTCGTAGATCTCTATCTAAAGTATCGCGTGGCTGCGACGTTTTCCTCAAACACAAAAAGGGCTTAGTAAATATGAAGTTGTTTGTGCCTTTGGTAACTTTTTATTACTACCATTATTTACGTTTAGGTTGTTTTCTGTGCGTGTTGCCATGGCTTGATAAAATATTTATTTTCTAGTCTCTAGCTGTATATAATATATTGTGAGCCATAAGTTTCTTCATATACTTACCAAATATCCCTGTGCTCTCCTCTACCCGAAACCCTGTGTCAACGTTTCCGTTTGTGACGTTAACAGAAAAAGTAAGAAGTTCAATCTTTCAATTATCTAATTGTAAGACTCTGTCACGGCCGAGAGTACACCGTACATCGGACGAGTGGGATAGCAAGAGAACAGTGGTCTGTATGAAAGAGGAGAGAGAGAAGCGGTTGGTGAGAGATATTGCTATACCTTGCAGTGGGCAAAGAAATTCGCATTGATCTTGATTTCATGCCTTATTGGTCCGGTTCAGGTCTGTTTGCAGAGGAACTACTGCAGGGCTCGTGTTGGTGCTAAACGTCACATCTAGACATTGAACTCAATGTTTTGGCACAACCAATGAGAGAAAGTTTGGAGTAACTGAGACAAATTGCGCACGACGCAGAATATGATCCTCAGGGAGATGAAGGTCGACACGTCCTGCGTGTTACAGATACTCACACGATACTGTTGTGCTCGTCCCATGCTGGCTTTCACCATTCACCTCACTGAGAGTGAAGGTAGTTTACAAAATCACGAGGTGAGAAGATCTCATCTACCTTTTATGCAAGAATCAAACACTAATTGTTTTGTGTATCTGGCAACTTAGTACGTGCAAAGCATACAAATTCATTAATTCAATTACAAATCTTCATTCTGTAAGTTCATTTGGATCATTATTACATATTTCAATATTTGCTTTCATTGATTCATTATTTAAGCTCACTCGCTGCTGTTTCTGTAGTGTAACATTGTATAGATTAACGGTGCCTATATTTTTGTTTGTCATCGCAATACGCGTTTGATATCGTCATAGATCTAATCGAGTTTTGTGTGGCGCACCAAGGTTGAATCATTTCATACATTCTCTGTACACTATTTTAGGTCCACTTTTGTGAATGCGAATAACGCGATGGGATGATGTCTATCTATAATCTCTGTTAGTCGTTAATACCTTTTCATATACATCTATTCCGATGTAATTCACTTTATTACTACTTAATTAGTTTTTATTTAAGTTTGATATCTTCGTTCTTCCTATAACTGCTGGTCTAGGGTCTCCCCCTAGAGGGAACGCAGGGTATACACGCCATCCTTAATGAAGATAGATTGCCAAGTTGCGTATAATTTCCCAATCCGTCTTAACTGGTGATCTCGGTATGCAGATTTCCTCGTAATGTTTTCTTTCGGTCGTCGGTACTTGGCAATAGTGATTCATGCCATCGTGGGTTTCATACCTGTGACCTCTAGGTTAGCCTCCGAGTATACTAACACTTGGCTACCACTTGTCTCTAATTCCTTCGCTTCTTTTTATACACAGTGATACAAGGGTGATTCGATAAGTACTTAGCCTAGAAAAGAAAAACAAAAATTATGGAAAAGTGGCGATTTATTTCTCAACATAAATCTCCTTTGAGTTCGATACAGTCACCCAACAATGCTCCAATTGTTTTGACCCGTTTCAAAAAAAATTTCTTCGCCAAATGGGGCTGTTGTTTTCTGCATTTCGAGGTCGAATCGGTCCAATAATTCGGCTTAGTAGAGCCCTATGACCGTTTTGCCTAGGAAGTCGATGTAGATCACATCTTTTGAATCCCAGAAAACGGTTGCCATCACCTTTCCGGCCGATAGGAGTCTTCGCCTTTTACGGAGCACGTTCGCCGGGTGAAGTCAAATGTTTCGACTGTTCCTTGGTCTCTGGTGTGTGCCAGTGTATCCAATCCATGTTTCGTCGACGGTCACAAAATGACGCAGAAGCTCCTTTAGATTGCGCCTAAACATCGTCAAACACTGATCTGAAGTTGTCTCCCAGTTGCGCTTGTTGTCTGGAGTGAGCAAACGCGGTACCCATTGCGCTGACAGATTTCTCATGCCCAATATTTCATCAGGATATGTCCCACGTGGTCTTTTGAGATGCCAACTGTCTCAGCTATCTCGCGCACCTTCAATGGGCGGTCTGCCAATACGAGGTCGTGGATTTTTGTCACGTTATCCTACGTGGTAGCCGTTTTCAGGGTACCTGGACGTGGCTCATCAAAAACCGACGTGCGACCACATTGAAACTGGTTAAACCAATTTTTGACGGTCTCCATCGAGGAGTCACCGTACACAGCATCGAAGCGCTTTATGATTTCGCTGCGTGATTTCCCTTCCAAAAAACAATAATCGAATCATCAACCGATATTGGGTGTTATTCCATTTCTCTCAAATCCGCGGACACGTTTGCTTCTACACGCGGTCAAAACAAAACTACGCGTTCGATCCAGCTGAATCAGCTGAAATTTTTACAGTACAGCTACTGTACTACGAGAATGTAGTACGCAATAAAAAATTGATCTTGCGGTAGTGGTGCTATCGGACGATGAGGCTAAGTACTTATCGGACAGCCCTTATAGTATATGGTCAAAATAAATCACTAACGTAGTATTACAAGTCGTCATTGAATATAATATACTAAAACTAGCTGGGCCCGCGACTCCGTCCGCGTGGAATAGTGACCTTATCACTAAGGGGGATGAAAAATAGATGTTGGCCGATTCTCAGACCTACTCAATATGCTCACAAAATTTCATGAGAATCGGTCAAGCCGTTTCGGAGGAGTACGGGAACGAACATTGTGACACGAGAATTTTATATATAACATTTACTAATTTAAAACTACTTAAAAGTATACATAATAAATACTAATAGCTGTTAAAAAGCTTTTAGATTTGAAATAGCTGCGATTGTAACGATTACCCGCGCGCTCTATGTTTAGACCTAAAAAAATTCATGGCAATGTGACACGGCCAAAAGTATTTTATCTCAATGTAACACAAGTTTAGTGCCAAAATGTTTATTTACTGTCACAATTGCCACATCGGTCATCTAGTCTCAAAGTAAGCCGCAAAGCGCTTGTTTTTTGGATACTAGATAACTGATATACCACTTATATAATTTATTATAGTATATTAACACACACGTATATTTCCACATATACTCGGAGCGGGATTTGATTTACTTTTTCGAGGTAGGATCATTGGCAGATTGAGGTACATCAAACGGTGGTCGTACATGTAAAAACTAATTATTATATCTTTGTTCTTGTGCATCTTTGCACATAAGAAGAATATGATTGTGCTGATGAAGAGAGGGACGAACTTCTTAGTGTACCATGGAATTAACGTGCGAGTGTGGTATCTATGTTATAATCTAGAAGAGTGAAACTCCGAACAGATCCCGCTAAATTTATATCTAACTGCTAAATTTTAAGTGGGCCGTCAGCCTGTCTGCCGTCCTACAGCAATAAAAAAAACAACATCTGATAAAAACTATTACTAAATTGGCAATATCGCTTCATTTAAATAAAACATGAATGAACGAATTTATTTCAATTGCTACAAATTTCAATGTGATCCCGATTCTTGAATTGGTAAAAGATATTTCGTCAGTTGCATGCATATATTAACTGTCAGTGCATTATTATTTTTTACTCGGCAAACGTTGTTCTGCCATATAAATAAAAGTAGCCGATGTCCTTCCCCGAGGTCAAAACTATCTCTATACCGAAATTCATCGAAATTGGTTCAGCGGTTGAAACGTAACAGATTGGCAGATTTCTCGGATACAGGTGTTATTAATAACAGCACAAAACTGTGAACACTATTATGACGTGTCTTTAGGGAGACCACGGGGGATGGATATGAGAGGGATGTGTGGACGAGTGGGTATAGTGGATTTTTTTAAATCTACCCTCCATGTAGACATTTATCCGTAGGGCCGGAGAAAGAATACAGACCTCTACGGCCAGAGTCGGCCTGTCGTAAAAGGCGACAAAATAACTCACCCTAGGTACGTGGTAGGGCCTCAAGTCCGTCTGGATATAGCAATATGTATTTAATTACTAAAAAAACTATATTTAGTGTATCAGTGATGTAGTGCCCATAACACAGCTCTTCTTCAGTTTCATTGTTTTGAAGATTCTGAACGCGTCTTGTCACGTCACGTCAAGTCAACTGTCACTTGATCTGCTATCCTGAGTGTGACTATGTTCTATAATAACATTAAAATAATTAATATAAAAGACTTTTTTTATAATTTTCATTTTATACAAACCTTGTCCACAAAGTAGTACGTCCTTGTAACAATAAAGAATACATAAAACAAAGAATCATCCTATTTAGTGCAGTCATTCGAAAGTTATGAGCGTATATACATTTAGCAACTTTAGCTTCTTTTTCGCCTATCCCTGACACATGTAGTGTTCTTGCTGATATAGCACAAAAAAAGATGAAAAGTTACCATACTATTATATCGTTTAATTTGGTTGAGCATAGGTGAGTTTACGGAGGCGACCACATTCTGATCTCTAACTCTGAAAAGAAAACCATGTGTTAGAAACTGCTTTTTAACAATATGCACCAGCTTCTAGATTGACTTGATCTTTGAATTTCTCATCGGACGCTCTTCCTCATAGAAGTCAGAAATTATTATCTAAAATAAACTTGAAAGTACTTCAGTTTGATTTATGTTTAAGTATTAAGGGAACAAATATGGTTTGTTAAGTGTTACCTAAGGGACTTGACAACGAGAATAGATTCTTTAGAGACTTGCACTCTGATTAAAAGACTTACGGAATTAAATCATATATAATTTATTTATTAACTTTAGCCATTTACTATACCGATCAGAAAACTGAATTAGGGTTTTATTTCACCCCTTCACGAATAATAATAATAGGCTTTTAATAATATGCAACAAAAAGATCCCATTTGCTAGGTCATTTACAGCAGTCACCCGGGCCGGAAGCGTATGCGAAATCCTCCTCGGCGTCGGACAATAGGGATACACTAGGGTGATTTTATTGGGTATAACAGCGACGTGCGTCCCCTTGTCAAGTGTGGGGAACACGGGAACATTGCGCGGAAGTCCCATCGCAAGCCTCCAAGCATTGAAGTATTCATCAAGCATTTCCACCTCAAGAACAAAAAAGTTCACTTACAGCAAAGCAAGCAACATTTGATTCCTTCCGGGGTCAGTTTCAGGCTTGAAATGGTATTCGCCTTGGTAAAAACGAAATTTATCCAAATCTATTTTATTGTAGCCCTTTGCTCAGAAGAACAATATACGCGCATGCCTATTGCAAAAGATTGGTCATTTGACACACGCAGCGTGCCTAAAGTTGCAATATCAAGCTAAATATCAGTCATAGTTGTTACATTTAATGCGATATTTATCTTACTGATAAAATTACAATCAGGAAAGCCCCATGTAGTAATATTATTCACTGCGTCTAAGGCGTTTAGTGTGTTGTTAAAAAAATATAAATCGTCAGTTTGAATAAACCTGAATAAACTTATAAATAAAAGGTATTATATTGATTGATTTTATATTGGTTTTCCTCTTTCATTTATTTATATCAGTTTAAATCGGTTTAGTGATAAGCCATCGTAGTCATGTAATTTACAACAAAGAGATCAATAGTCGTCCCATCTCCATACGGTACGTGACTAGACTCTTGAGCTCTGGCCTTCCTAGTTTCCAAACAATCAACGCGGCACCCACTTTTATTATACTCGTCGACTTGACATTTGCTATATTCAGACAGAAAAATATCACTGCCGTAAGTCCCACACGTGTCTAAGGAGGTCAGTTTTAAAATGAAATTTGTGAGGACGTTCCAAGTGCAGAAATTGACTTAAATAAAAGTAGTTTAATAAATTAATGTGAATATTTATAGATGAATATAAAAAAAATTGAAGTCACTGGCGAAGATGTAGTATCAAAACGATATCGTTTCGAACACAGATAATCCTTTAATATGGACACTGTAGAAAATATAACATTTAGAGCACATTTAAATGTTACCTTATATTCTAAGCTAAGCTTTTAAGCCTCACGAGTTTGTTCGCTAAGTCTCGACGAAATAGGTCAAGTTATCCAAGTCACCCAAAAGGGATATCACGTAAAAGATTTTCGAACTCAGCTATTTTCGATGGAGCTTTGACGCTATCTTCGCTTTAATCTTTAGTTACTTTCGGGATGTTAATCTTAGGAGACTTTGGAGGCTTCTGAGAATTAGGAATATTTCTAAATTATTCTTTGATGTTGATTTAAACCACAAATGTATACCAAAAAACAATAATATGGTATGAATACAAGCCTATTTTCTGTTATCTGATGAAGATTTAATTTTCATAAATATTAATTTAAATTAATTGCGAAATATTATTTACTGGAAGCAGGAAAGTAATTTAATATTTTAACCATTACCATTGTGGATGATAAATAAAAAATAAACAATGGTAAATAAAATGAGGCCCATATTGAAGCAAAACATGTTTATTCCTCCCGTAGGATTCACTCTGCAATATCATATTGTATTTCGTGGGAGGGGTGCCGTGTGACCTAGATCTCCTCGCAGCATCATTATAAAGATTTAGGTCAAACGCTCCTGGGCCAGCGATAACCACTTTGCATTTTAGTATTTCGCTGACTTAAAAATCTCAGACAATATGATATGATTACGCTTAATGATTTAATTTAACCACTACATGTATTATATTACAAAGAATTGTCCATAAAACAATATTTGAGTTTTGAATTACTTTTACCTAACTTATATATTTAAATACTTTGTGTTTTACAAAATACGAGAAGTTTAAAGTTTTAATGAAGATACGAAAATAAATGTTAACGAAGCACCGATTTAGAAAGCTTCGCCATGAAATGGGCTCATTTTCACGATTTTGTTCATGTTTATGTTTAAAAGGCTGAATTAACTCTCGTGGACTTTGAAAATTTCTCTTTAATTAACGTCGTCACGTCTTGCTAAAGTTATTATTAATTTTACGTATAATATAAGTGAGATGGCCTAAAATTTCTTTTTAATTTTGCTAATGATATTTATCCTTTTGATCAGACAAAAATTACCTTTTGGTTTAAACCTTAAGTTTTCTAATTATGAAACTTGTAAAAATTATTTTAGTGTGAAAAAGTCTTACGTTAAAATTGTTTAATTTAACATTTTACGCTTCATGTTCAAAATTCATTACATCAAAAGGTTTATTTTTACGACCATCATTTTTGAAACCATATATCCTACTTATTGTTTAACATCTGCATTGATTTTATGGAGCATATGGATATTTCCTTTAAAATTGATTCATACATGTTGAATGATTTATAGAATTTTCTAAACGTATTTCTTTTGTTCCATGCATTTGAGTATATTATAAAAACATACGTTTAGTTATTAATGATTATTTTCTTGCTATTCGACATTAGAATTAGATTATTTTGAATGAAATTTGGTTTTTCTGATCATTTATTCCTTTGCGTCAGTTGTTTGTTTTTCAGTGTTTACATTTTCTTTGTTTCGGTTCATTCCCAAATCATGGCCGAGTTAGTAACGTTATATTAGTGTCTGTAAATACACCATCATTATCTAATTGTAAAATTTAAAGTACCATATATGTTTATAGATGATCATACGTAGTGTTTTCATAGAATTAAGTTCTTCTTAGTTCTCTGTTATGTAATTATTATGATTACTAATATTTCTTTATATATATTTTTTATTTAGTTCACATTCACTAATTTCTAAATAACTAACATGTTGCACATACATTATTTTATTAAAATATTAGATATAACATTGACACGAATATATCATACAAATCGATTTAACGATAACATACAATATTATGAAGTAAAAATCCTTGCACTATTACCGGTCGGGTATATGCAGAGGTCAATTGAGCTTATTCATGATAGGACTAGTTACTGTTACGATTGAACTATATTACATATATGGTACATATATGTATAAAATTGATTATGTGATTCCTGCCGACGAGCCGAATAGGATTATTCGTTTCCCTTCTTAAGGCGTTGTAAAAGAGAAAAAGTGGATTAATTACTCTTTCTACTAACTCGCAGACAGAACAGAAAGAAAAAAATATTTTGGGATAAGTAGGTGGTACATTTTACATTCATATATATATATATATATATATATATATATATATATATATATATATATATATATATATATATATATATATATATATATATATATATTGTATCTGTCTCGTCTAAAGGCTCAGTTAGGCCAAAATGCAAAAGGCTCGCTAAGATTTCGCCCTTTTTTTTTGGTCTCGGGGAAAAACCTCTCTTGACGGGTTCCCCCGGCCCGGGGAGACCGAGGGATATGTGGGACTCCGGGAAAGATGTTTGGCCATCCGACTACCCACTAAAAAACCCCGCTGTTCTCCTATCGCCTACGCCCGGGCCCACGGATATATGGCCTGCCGATCTCGTGGCCCGGGCCGGCGCCGGCCGGCCCTTTGTCTTGAGGCGGGCCCCTTCTAAAGTGTTGGCGCCAGGGGGTCAGGGTTTCGTCCCCCCGGCGCTCTCCTAACAACTCTAGGAGTTGAGGGGGGCCGCGGAACAGCACGCAGCCCTCACCCTCGCGGCAAAAGTGCGGGCGGCGGATCCTCCCCCGAGGGGCCGCCCGCGGCCGCTTTTTATGGCCTGCGTTGGCGGGAGGGGAGTGTGGTGGTTGACTCCCGCTCCCGCTCCGCCGCCTCCTTTGCGGACATGGCTGCCTCGCAGAAGGAGGCGACGGCCGTCCATCCAGGATCGCCCCCGACCATGGGCAGAACCAAGGCCGGGAGCGACAGGTCCACGCCGATTTGTACGACGAGGGCGCGGCGCTCCTCGCGCCACGCAGGGCACACGGTGACAGTGTGGTCAACCGTGTCCTCCTCGTCGCCCGCGCCACAGTGGTGACACCCCGACGTCATCTCCCGCCCTATGCGACACAGGTACCTCCCGAAGCAACCGTGCCCCGGGAGGACCTGCGTCAGGCGGAAGGCCAGGGCGCCGTGGCGCCTTTCCAACCATTCGGCCAGGACGGGCCTCACCGCTTCGATGGTGGCGAGGCCCGCGCTGGGGTGCGCGAGGCGCTCCTTCCACTCCACCATGAGCACCTCATCGCGCAGCTCCGCTCGCTTTACCTCAACTTCGCGAGGTGCAGGGCGAGAGCCACGCTCGGCCGCGTCCCGGCGCCACTGGTATAACAGCGCCAGGACTCGGGCCTCGAGGTCCAGATTTCGCCCTGTGTCAACACCGAACATCTTCCTTAAATTGAAAGCTTCAGATACAACCAAAATGAAACGATTGTAAGGATAAGAAGATATTATGTATGCGTTAGATATTCTTTTGTTTTATCAATTCCATGACAATTGAGGAACCCTTAAAAAATTTGCTCTTTGAAGAAAATGTGACTGTAAAAGAGCGCTAGTAATTTTTAAGCAAACATTAGACAAACTATGTTTTCATATTGTGTTGTGCAACAATGAAATGTATTTCGAAAAAGGATATTCTATACATTGTTTTTTTGTGTCTTTGAATTTAGAGTGACATTTATTTTGAGGGTAGATATGATACAGAGCGGCAGAAACGGTAACAATAAACAAAGTAAACACGCCGCATTGATTTACAATGAAATAATTTTATTAAATTACTCATAACTTTAATACAATTAAACATGTGATTCGTAATAGTGTTTCTATTCTGAGATACGTATGCAATCGTTATTGGCACAATTCTTTCTTTATCGTTAGTGTCCACATATAGATGTTTTAATTGGATCATTTTCTACTTTTGATTGTGTAATGCATTGCGTATTTGATTTTAAACATACATCATTCGATACCAATGTAATAACTTATTTTTTTTTTATTATTGTTGAGAAAGAGCAGATAGGCAGACGGCCCACTTATAATAGTAAGCAGTTACCGTCGCATGGATGTTTGCAATGCCAGCGGCACCGAGAACACGCTGCTGTCCGATAGGGGGTACAGGAACCTGGGTCACTGATGCCGGAACACAACACAGTGTTATTATGGCGGCATACTTATACACCATCGGTGGTTGCCATCAAGACGAGTTTTTGGGGCCCTACCACGTGACTAGGATTGTTTTGTCGTCTTTTACGATAGGCCCCAGAGGTCCTAATCTTAGTCCACCCCTGCACGGAGATATTTGTTGAAATGTTTTCTGTTGTCTTAATTTTTATTGTTTATTATAGTTTCTAATTTAATATTTAATATAGAATTAGAAATACATTTATTAGAATCAAAAACAGCTTATTGGATAAATAATAAGGAGTTACATTCTATAGGTTCCCACTTTCCTAGACCTGCTAATATTTTAATTTCTTATAATTTTATATTACCATAGGTATATTTCAATAAATAAATGACACTAAGTATTCCGCTCATTGTAATTAAGTTACCTTACTAATTTGTAACATTAAAACTCATTATCGTCATGGCATTAAATCCATCCTTAACTTCTTTTCTAAATTCACTACGATCAACAACAGTTACTCCTCTAATGTTTTCGTTTTTATTGAATTGAAGGTTTAATGAACTTCATTTGAGCTGTTCATTTGTAGAGAGACTAAGTAAGGCAACGTTCAATATTGTTCTTTGCTAACAGTAAACTATTGTGCTAGGTGTGAACACGGTCCGCGCACTTCGCTATTTGACCACGCACAAGTTCATTGCCACCTGATAAATCGAACTGATCAATATTAGCAGATGTCGGTGTTTTTTGCATATTTGACTGTGTTTTTTTTTTTATTGCTCCGGAACAGCAGATAGACCGGCGGCCCACTTAATAATAATCAGCTACCATCGCCTATGGACGCCTACGACCCCAGAAGCACCGCAAACACATTGCTGACCCAGTGTAACAGGTATTTGGGTCACTAAGGCCGGAACACAATACAAGGTTATTATGGGGGCATACTTATAGACCAAGGGCGGTGGCCATCCAGACGGGTTTGGGGCCCTGCCACGTGGCTAATATTGTTTTGTCGCCTTTTACGATAGGTCGACCCCGGCCGCGCAGGGGTTAGTATTTTTACTCCGCCCTTGCACGGAAAAACTGTGTACTGTGTGTGTGTAACTGTGTAGTGACTATGGAGTCAATTGTAATGTTTAATTGGTGATTAGACATAACAAATATTATGTTACATTACACTTGAGCTGCGTTAGACATAACATTGCTCGTTGGGATTATAAATATTGTAATAATGTTTATACTTACACTATCAGTACACAATCGAATGTAATGAGATAATTCTGGATAGGATAAATAAAACAGATGGAACTCGTCAAGTTCAATTAAGAGCCAAGTCTGACCGTATTTAAGAAAATTAAGTTATCTACGCCTGCTGTATTCACTAAGTAGAAATATATTAGGTAGTATAAATATATTTTTTGGGAAGGTAATTAATTTATATTACCAGTTTTATCCTGTTTGTATCGAAAAGAGCTTAGGGCCAAGAGGTGAGCGTATCGAGTACTGTCCCAGCGCAATTTTCTAAACAAAGATCTACACGAATATGGGTGAAAGAGGTGTGACAAAATTTGACTTCTACACGGTGCCTTAACGCTAAAAGGAAAACATCTTTTCCTTGTCTATTGTATATATTATGGTACAAATAATCTTTCATTAAATATACTTGATCGAATATTTCCTAAAAATTATTTCAAATTGAATAATATTATGTTAATCGTCTTTGTATGCAAATGACGTAAATCCTAACCTTATCCAGTTGAGACGAATTAAACAAGATTTGCAATTTCCATATTCAGTTTGTGGGTTTAATTTATTCCCGAGAAGATGATGATCTAAACGGACTTATGCAGATTATTCGAATTTCATAACAGTGGAAAATTAACATTGTTAATTGTACTTTATTTACTTGGTGTGCATTATCATTAAAGTATCAATTTAGAATTTTGAACGTCATATTTATGAAGAAAATACGTCCTTCAAAGCTGTTAATTATAATTATCTCCCTGCGGGGGCGGAGTTCTAAAATGCTGATCCCTGTGACAAAACAACCCTATCCAGGTGGCCCGTTTGGGTGGCCAACCACCCCTATTCTCTAAATATTCCGCCATAATAATCTTGTGTTGTATTCGCATAAGTGACCAATGTTCTAGTTGCTATACGCGGACTAATGTCCTTACGTTGCAAACACATATAGACGACGGTGCTTACTATTAAGTGGGCCGTCAGTCAGCTTATCTGCCGTTCCACAGCAATAAGAAAAAATACTTGCTAAGCAATTACTATTTCTTTTTACACGCGTTATATTAACTTGATCTGTATGTATCTATCTATGTATCTTCTTCTTCTTCCTGCCCTTGTCCCAAACTATGCGGGGTCGGCACAACATATCCTGTTCTTCCACTCTCCTCTATTAGCCGTCATCTGAACATTCACACCTTTTTTAACCTTATCATCTTTTACACAATCCATCCATCTTTTCTTTGGTCTACCCTTCTTCTTGTATCCATCTACTCTCATTTATAGCATCCTCCTTGTTACATGACGCTCCTCTCTTCGCATTATATGGCTATACCAGGCTAACCTATTACTTTCAGCTTCTCAATCACTGGCGCTACTTTCGAACATCCCCTAATATACTCATTTCTAATTTTATCCATTTTTGTAACTTCGCTCATCCATCTCAACACTCGCATCGCTGCTGCATGCAATAATCTTTCATCTTTTCCCTTTGTGGCCCAGCACTCTGATCTATACAATATGATAGGTCTTATAACGGACTTATAAATTTTACCTTTGAGTATAAACGACTTTTGTCGATCGCAAATTGTTCCTGAGACCTGTCGCCATTTCATCCATCCATGCATTTACTCTGTTTTTTACATCTCGGCCTATCTCACCATCATTCTGCATTAATGATCCGAGGTACCGGAAGTTGGAGCAAGTTGGCAGAGACACGCCTCCTAAGGCGGAAATTACACTAAAGTTACAAAATAAATGTTCAGTTTTGGTTCTACTTATCTTCAACCCAACACCATCTAATCTCTCCTGCCATTTGGCTAATCTTCACTGAACCTCGTGAGCATTTTATCCAACCAGCACAATGTCACCGGCCAAGAGCATACACTAAGGTGCCTCTTTCTGTATTCCTGATGTTACTGCGTCTACTACCAGCAGGAACAGATGAGGGCTAAGAGCCGATCCTTGGTGTAAACCCACCGCAACAATGAACTTATTTGTGACGCCAGGTAGGGACCGGACGTGTGTACTTACCTTATCGTACATCATACGAATAAGATGCAACTACTTCACAGACATGGCCCACCACAAAACCTTTGTAGAAACCCGATCATATGCCTTTATGAGGTCAACGAATACCATGTGTGGGTACTTATGTGCACTTCTGTATTTCTCGCACAGTTGGCGAAGTGCGAATATGGCATCCGTAGTTCCTCGCCCGGGCATGAAACCAAATTGGTTCTCCCTTATTTCGCTCTCCTCGTAGTCGCCTAGCTATTATTTTCACTCAAATCTTTATGCTGTGCGACATGAGCTTTATTCCTCTATAATTGTTACAAACCTATATATCCGCCTTGTTCTAAAAAACTTATTAAAAAACAAAGTCAGCCACTTCCATCCATCTGCTTTCAAGAATTTCCATACTTCTCCGGGTATTTCATCCGGTCCTACAGACTCGCCATTTTGCATGCTATGTACAGCCATAACCTAACCTTAGCCATACTCACCTCTTTTACAACGGCCATGTTAACGGGTGCCTTCTCTAATATTCCACTCCAGACATTCTCTTCATTCATCAATTTACAGAAATAATTTTTCCATCTGCTCTTTTTTTTTCTTCATTGTCTGTTAATACCCTTCCACTATCATCTTTTATACAATTCTTGTGGGTTATATCCCTTGCATTCTATTATTAATTATTCACCATTCTATAAAGATGTATCTATCAGATAGATATCTATAATCTATTTCTATTAGAGATAGAAAATTCTATCTATGTAACCGAATTTTCGAAAAATTATAAAGATTGATATCGAGCACATCAACTCATTTTTTTAAACTACAATTTATCTACATAATTTTTGTATATCCTCAAAATACAGTAGAACCTCTGTAAGTCGAACTTTAAGGGAGACGTCAAAAAATTCGAGTTAAGAGATTTCGACTAAGCGAATTTTGTAATGTACATTCGACTTGTAGAGATTAAGATTTATTATAACTAATTATGAATTAGAGAGGTGAAACAAATAAAGATCCTAATTATAAGACACATTGCTGTACATTATCGGTAAATATATAATATAGCATAATCGAGTTGCAAAAGTTTTAGATGCAAAATGAGTACTGATTTTACTTATAGGGGACTCACTAATTATTTCGACTTATAGAAGGTTCAGATTTCAAGTAACTGAGGTTTAGGGGGTAGAAGGGAAGGTAAACCAACTTTTTTTTCGAGTTTGGCAGGTTTTCGACTTATCGCGGTTCGTCTTAAAGAGGTTGTACTGTAGTTTATCGTTATTAAAAATAGAGCATGACATCGAAATTTTAATATTAAATTCGTTCCAGTGTACCATAGACACACATATTTCATTCAATACTTAGTCTTAGATCACAAAGAACACAAAGTGATAAAAGTCTAAAAATGTCTTTTTTATAACGGAATTCCAGAAAATATTTAATCTGAGTATTAGGGTCGACTTTATTATTAAATACACACAATAAACTGGTAAATATTCTCTTACGTGTACTTAATGTTTGTTCATTCCTTCCTTTGAGATAATAGAGAAACTTCGCAATCTCAATAATGTTGCTTTCAAAGTCTATTTACCGCCAAGTGTTTATAGCGAAGACCAAAGTTGTTTCAAACTGCGTAATAAGGTTTCGGCTTAGAATCGGATTCTAGATAGGATTAAGTGTCGAGTTATTTGAGATGGAATCATTTATCTGGTGTTGTGAAATTTTGCGAATGTTTAATATTAATATATATTAGTACTATATATGTGAAAGTATGAATGGCCATCATTGCACCCATGTGCATGTTTGTTACTCAATTACCCCAAAACGGCCTCTGAAATCTATTCTATTCGAATAAATTCTAATTCATTCAATTCTAATGAAATTGATATTCTAATGTATAGAATATTAATTTCCACGCGAACAAAGTTGAGGGTAACAGATAGTTACTATTTAATTTTTTTTATTGCTGTAGGACAGCAGACAGACTGACGGTCTGCTTAAAATTTAACAGTTACCGTCGACTATGGGTGTTGGTAACGCCAGTGGCATCGTGAACACGCTGCTGTCCCATGAGGGTAAAGGAATTTGGGTCACTAATGCCGGAACACAACACAAGGTTATTATGGCGACATACTTAAGACCAAAGGTGGTCGCCATCCAGACGGGCTTGGGGCCCTACCACGTAGCTAGGGTGGGTTGTTTTGTCGCCTTTTACGACAGGCCGACCCCGGCCGCAGAAATCAGTATTCTTTCTTCGCCCCTGCACGGACAAGAATAATCAAACTTTCCAATGATTTTTTACATCAAAAGGCTATCCTGATTTTTTTCTTGCATATAGAAAAGGGTTTTATTCAGTTTTTCTTTCTGGTTAGGTAAAGTATACACAGAAATCATCTTTAAAACAAATTGGCAACTCTATTCCATATATTCCGACTATTGGCACAAGGACATACCTAAATATATAACGATGCTTGTATTATGAATGGATCCGGTCCCCAGACCACTAGAATCAATGAGGGTCCAGGATGTTCTAATTTAATACGTCCCATTCTGAGTGGATTTAATTTAGATTTTGGTCCTCCATTATCCCATTTGTCATACTTCGTCATATTTAATACCCATTAAGGATGTGTCATACAATTTGATGTTAGATATTCATTAATTATATATTTTATGTACTTACAGTTGTTTTTAAGCAAATTATGTCTAAAGAAACAGTGGTTTAAGGTCAATAGTACAGGACAGAAATTAAAAGCTTTTCTGTACCAGCGTAAAAAACTGAAACAAAAATTGACTAAAAATAAATATTGACTTATAATTTTTATATTTAAATTCATAATATACATGTAAATACATAAATAAAATTAATTAATGAAATTATAATAATATATATTTAATAAGTCAACATTAATTGTCTAGGCTTAAGTGATTAAGCTATATTCTCTTTGGTCTTATTGAATGTTAAAATGAAACTGAAATTGTTTTTATTTGTATTTTATGAAATACATATAACTTCATCCGTGCAGGGGCGGAGAAAGAATACTGACCTCTGCGGCCGGGGTCGGCCTGTCGTATAAGGCGACAAAACAACCCACCCTAGCTACGTGGTAGGGCCCTAAGCCCGTCTGGATGGCCACCACCCACCTTTGGTCTTAAATATGCCGCCATAATAACCTTGTGTTGTGTTCCGGCATTAGTGACCCAAGTTCCTGTACCCTTATGGGACAGCAGCGTGTTCGCGATGCCACTGGCGTTGCAAACACCCATAGGCGATGGTAACTGCTAAATTCTAAGCGGGCCGTCAGCCTGTGTGCTGTCCTACAGCAATAAAAAATAACTTATACTTGCACGAGCCTAAAAAATGGTGTATAAGTAATCTGAATTGATTTACTCTTGCCTATTTCTTAGAATAGTGTTTACATATTATGGTTACGAAACGAAGATCCGTTATCTATCAATACAATCCTGCATAGTAGATACAATGCAGGTTGTGCAAAGCAAAACATTTTGAAGTATTACAGTGATGCTGTTCAAACTGTTGAAGAAAAATGACAAATTAACTGTATAACTGATGAAACCTTGAATTATAGATAGGCCTTTGACAAAACAACCCTAACAAAGTTCAAAGATAAAAATTAAATGAGTTACGGTTGACTTTCGACCCCTGGACGACCAATCAGCAGTATAGAAAAAGTTAAAATAACAACTTTTTTATATATGGACAACAAACGCATCGATGTCGGATTTGCCGTAGGTGGGACGGGGAGTAAAATTGGTTTACGTTACACTCAAAGGCTAAACATTTCACGTTGATTTTTTGTGGGAAGCAATTCAGGCGAACCGCCATCGCGAGCCGTCTGTTAAAAACTGACAATCGTATTGTCTGCGATACAACAAAACAAGGCAAATTAAATTTTCTTTGATTTTTTTTTGTATTTGTTTTACTGATTTGTTACGTTCTCAGTGCGGGGACGGACATACGTAATGTTTAAATCTTTTTTTCCGGATATTACTATGGGAGAAAGCCTGTGCCGTTTGTTGGGTTTCTAATCTCTACTTATATTACTTTACGGCGGTCACGCAGATTGTTAACAACGGCTAGCCACTGGTGACCGTGGTGGTATGCGCGTTACAGACAAAAGACTCCCGTCATCCTGTGTCCTATATAAAATCGCAGAATTCATTTTAAGTTATTTTACGCACTCAAATTATTACTCAACCTTGCACAAAGATTGTTAAATCAATCAAATTTATTGACCTATTATTTCACTTAGCACATATTTATCATTCACGTGAGAGTACGTCACCAAATGTGCATTAAAGCGGATTAAATAGTAAACCCGTTTTTGATAAACTTGCATTGCATCGGTACAATCGTTACGGTTGACTGACGTCATCGCTTTTTATCATCTGTTGTCTATTATCAAATTGACGTAAAAAACAATTCTGCTTTGGTCTTGATTTTTGTCCAGTGATTACGTGGCGGAGATAGAGGTAGATAAAAAAAAAAGTTGACTGAAGTGATTTGCGAGTTTCTAGGTTTTTTCGCTTTATTGAAGAGATGAAATCTAGTTGCTATATTGATATTGGGTTGCCAGATGTGTATCCCTGAATACAAATAAGAAAATGATGGGGTAGCCCCCTCATATACCTCAGGAGTCTCATAAAGTGAGAAATTCTTTACTCTTCTTGCTGGTTCATAAGGAAACTAAGGACATGGGCTGGTCCTCCTTTCAGCGCTGGGAAATTAAAAGACAGTCGGCACTGTGAAATCTAAATTCAGCCACACTCTATTTGATCTATTTTTAAGGGTGTTTGCCCGAGTGAAGGAAGTCTCTCGGAAACGCATTGAAGCATTTAAATACTGTGACAGTGACCACCAGTAAACCACTGTCTCCAAAATGTAAGTTTGAAATGTATTCGGGATGAAAAGCTAATAAGAACGTATACATTGTCATACATTATTAATGGCGCTAAATCAAATAATCTATTCATTCTAAACTAAAGAAAAAATACTATCGAATCATAAAAATCGAGGTTTAAAGATTCAGACAATACTTCTCGTTGCTAGACATATATAAACTAACGGGAATGGTTCAGTTGCTTATTGAATAAGTTTATATTTTTTACGAAATTAGACTGAATTATATAAAAAAACAAGAGAACGCATTAAAACTTCGTAGAAATGTAAATAATGTGTAAGATAATTGGTCTCGGTATCTCGGAAATCATGGCCAAGATCACGTAGCGCTATGAATACGCCGAAACATTGATAAAATGACGCATTTTATAAGTAGATTTGTTTTAATTTTGAATTTGTAATTTATTATTGTGTCTCGGAGAAAATGAGTTATCTTAAATGGGAACAGGATAATGTTCTTGGCGTTGTATAAATACAAAGCGTAGGATCGGAGTTAATGACTTGTCCTCGGATTAATGTCTTTTAAGAGAGGTAATACTGTTGGAATTATATATAATTACTAGCTGACCTGGCAGACGTTGTTCAGCCATACAAATTTTAAAAAACAGCGCCATCTATTGGATATTTACTCAACCCAGTCAACTAATTACCTTATACCGCCATCTGTTAGAATCTTATCTAACTAACAGATAATTATAACTCTTTGTCAGATAATAAACAAATAATTCGCAATAAAATATAACTGTGATTATAAATTGGGATATAAACTATACTATCTTTTAAGTTGGATAAAACTGCACACAGTGTGCAAAATTTTATTAAAATCGGTTCAGTACCTTTAGGAGTCCATAGCGGACAAACAACGTGACACCTAATTTATATATATTAAGATATTCCAGCGAAGTAGATGTTTAAAAATGCCAATAGAAGTGTAATATCGATTAAAAGAATGCGAGAAAACAATTTTGTTAAACGACTAGACACAATATTATGTATAATTTGCCTAAGTTAAACCGTACATGTAATTTCAGGGATGAAATATGTAATGAACTCACTTTTCTTAAAAGTAAAGTTTCGTAGTCTTGTACATTGTACAGTTTTATCACATACACGCTAGGGTTTGTCTGTCGGTTATGCATGCAACGCTAAAACCATCATGCAAACCCTAACGTATATGGCCTCCATAACAGCTACTGGGTTATTGTGATCCCATGATATTTGCCGCCCATGTCACCTTCAGCCAGTTGGTGTACCCTATTAAATAATAGATGATAGATATTAATGATAATTCCTTCTAATGAACGTAGGATTTTCTTTCGCGGAAACTAGGGTCCTCAATGAAGAGTTTAAGTTATTTACGAGTAACCACTAAGATTTTGATGGTTATATGTAGTAATGAATTTGTTTTCTTCGTAGAATCAAGTAAATTGTTCTCGAATATAACAATGAATTAATTAAATGAAAATTTTGATAAAAAATTTACAAAGCTTATGTAGGGATGTTTTTCAAAACCAAAGAAAAATAGGATATTTTTAGTATTTCCAATTATATTAGTTTTTTTTTAATTGATCCTATTGTATATTGTTGCAATTTCAGTCCGGATTTGCCCAAACTTACATGTACAATTCGGTCATGTTTTTTCATATCCTTCTGCATACAGAAGTTTAATTTAGCCTATACAAATACAAATAACCGTGACATTAGCGACGTAAAACTGGGAATCCCCTAACATATTTGGCAGATATTCACGGATAAGATTAAACGGTCATCATTTTATTCACCAACCAACACAAACATGTATCACGTATTTAGTGAAAATTCCAAGTATATTGAAGGGCTTTTGTATTTTATTTATGAATTATGTAATGCTGAATTATGCTATTTATCTTATTATCAAATGCGGCATTATCTGTACTATTTTTTTTTACCAAGATATAGATTAGATTTGCTAGTAATTCTGATTTTCCAGCCTTAGTAAACAAATTACTCTTTTCACTGTCTCTTGGGGGTGAAACAGCAGATCTTATGAACTATGTTGTAACCTTTAAGACTTTAAACTTTTTTCACAAAAGCTCTTTAACTAGGTGGTTATTAGTATTAAAATAAAGATAATTTTTTGCATGTTATTTTTTTATATTTTATACAGAGTTTTTACTGACAATTTATAATATATGTACAGAACAACATACGCAATTGGGTCGTATAAAACATTGTTAGATTAGGAAATGATATTTAGTTCTGAATCATGAAGGAAATATGATTTTGTCACCGTGATAAGCGTATTGTTATAAATAATCATAAATCGTGATTGTATCACTATATCCTTTAAAAATATTTTTCTGATGATACATTACAGATTGTATGGAAATATGTATATCTATATAATATGTATAAATAAAATGATAGAGGTCTGCAGTTGTGCGCGCATCATGGCAAAACCACTGGATATATTTCAATTAAATTTGATTCTATCTATTCGTGTAGGGGCGGAGAAAGAATACTAATCTCTGCTACCAGGGTCGGCCTGTCGTAAAAAGTGACAAAACAACCCACCCTAGCTACGTGTTAGGGCTTCAAGCCCGGCTGGATGGCAATCACCTTTGGTCTTTAGTATGCCGCCATAATAACCTTGTATTGTGTTCCGGCATTAGTGACACACGTTCCTGTACCTTTATGGGATAGCAGCGTGTTCGCGGTGCCACTGGCGTTGCAAACACCCATAAGCGACGGTAACTGCTAAATTCTAAGCAGGCCGTCAGCCTGTTTTCTGTCCTACATCAATAAAATAATCTGAGTTTTATTTTTTAGACTCTTGTCCCTTAACTAAAAAAATATTGCGATATCTTCATTAAATGTAAAGTTATTATAATTTTAATAAACAAGGATTTTTATATAAGCACTGCGTGTTCGGTGATGTATGTTTTCTTGCCGCGGCGAAGTAGGGCAAACGGTGCAGCGCGCATGTGTACGAAATCTTCTCATATTTTTTGGTTTACTTTTTTTTGTTATTCGATCAGCAAAGCGGGCGGGAACGGCTAGTTACTAATATAATAATAATAAGCGATACATTATACGTCACCAATATTGTTAATGTATTTAGGACTTATACTACAGATTGATTATACTTTTCTACTGATCTATTTGGTGGTGAGGGAATACATAGCCCACTGTTGGGCTCGCGTCGCCTCCAACAAGGAATCGAGACTATTCCATGATTGTTCAAGGAGAATTAGCGAGTTATACTTACCGGTGATTGATCTTAATATTTATGTGTTTCCTCACGACGATTTTCTTCACAATCGCTAATTAAATTATTAATCAGACTTCTTTTTACAAGCGTTTTATCGCATTGAATATATATGTCAGTTCTAAATACAATATTCTTTCCTTTTTCAATATAAAAAGGTATTCTTTAGTTTACTCGTTATTTTTCGTTTGTATTTTTTTTCTAAATCTCGTTGGCAACCGAAAATTTATTGTCATTTCCCATAAGGTATACTGTTGAATGGCAAAAAAGAACTGCATGGCTAAATTTCTGTGCGTTTTTTTTTTGCGTCGATTCCTTCCCGTGACGTTCCCTTTTTTGATATAATAATTATGAGGAAATTTATATAGCAAAATTTGGTTTTTGCAGTGGCAACTGCAGTCTGGGGTCTCGATACCAAAAGGATAAATCAAATAAATAATAATAGTAATAAATATAATGTGACAAATCACACAACGTCATGCAAAGTAAGCACCAGAGCGGTTCTGCTGTAAATCCTAGACAACTGATATACTATTCTATTCGAATTAGATAAATATTACACATAAAGATCCAGACTCAGGACGAGAATCTAACCCGTAACCTCGGTAGGCATTCCGAT
This sequence comes from Malacosoma neustria, assembly GCA_963693495.1. Lineage (NCBI taxonomy): Eukaryota > Metazoa > Arthropoda > Insecta > Lepidoptera > Lasiocampidae > Malacosoma > Malacosoma neustria. The sequence continues at coordinate 20,704,244 of OY856375.1, read as the reverse complement.
GATGTCTCGCCAGCCTGTGTGCAGCCTATGTCTATTACATACATACATACATATAATCACGCCTCTTTCCCGTAGGGGTAGGCAGAGACCACTTCTTTCCACTTGCTACGATCCTTACATACTTGTTTCGCTTCGTCCACTTTCATTATTCCCTTCATACATGCCCTTCGGTTTAGGGTACTCTTGACCTGGCCTTTTTTCAAGACGTCCCTGATCTGATCTCGAAACGTCCGCCTAAGTCTACCCCTTCCAACACTTCCATTCACACTCGCCTTATACACTTTTTTCGTCAATCGTTCTTCATTCATTCTCTCGACATGGCCAAACCATCTCAGCATACCTTTCTCAATTTTTGTCACTACATCTTCTTTCATTTCATCTTCTTCTGTCTATTAAGCTTCTTATTTTATTTCTCGCCGTGATCAAACGACCTTGTTAAATAAATCTCTTTCGGTACATTATAAACGGGAAATTAAAAGCAATATTGCTTCCTTCCCATCCGGGTCATATTTATTCCCAATATTTTTGAGGAAGAATACGTTACATTTGATTTTAGCTTTTACAACATGTGTATTTACGTTATTTTACCGTATTGTAATAATATAATCAATAATATAGATATAATAATAGAATATTTGATGATGTTTAGGAAAAATATTGTTTTCCTGTTTTTTAATTTGCTTTTTGAAGGGGAAAATGTTCGATGATAATAATAATTAAAACTAGTCTCTTTCCGTTAAAATAATTTAAATTACACTTTTTTGTATTATATGCTGTTTTCCGATGATGCTAATGGCCGAGTAAAGACTTCCATAATAAAAACTTTTATTTTTGATAGTAAATATGTTTTAATGAAAAATTAAAATTTGTCTACTAATATTTGCACACACATACACGGTTCACATTGTCCCGGGGGTCAATGTGAACCGTAAAGTTTTGAATGGAAGCGGATGACAGCGTGTTAGCGGTTCCCCTGGCGTTGCAAACATCCATAGCCGACGGTAACTGCTAACATTATTTTAAAAAAGTAAACTGTGATAGCAAATTTAAGCTATTCAGCTAAAAAAGTATTTAACTGTATTGGTGATTGTCTTGTAAAAATACGAATCATAATTTATATGTATCATATATTAAATCAGTTTAACGACCACCTTCACGAAATGATATATTAACTTGCCGATGACGAAAGAAACAATGACGGCTGAATTTCGCCACGTTTTATAGCAAGCTGGCCGGCCATTAACGTTTTATGAGTGTCATCAAACTGTGTAAAGCTGTGAATTTTTCTTTGAGGATAGATGGACGACAATCCATACATCTACGGTTTGTACTGTACACATACTTGCATATATTTGAGAACTCGATTTAAAGTAGTGTTTTAATAACACGTCTTTATTATTTCTCGTAAAACTCGTGTCTTGTTAATTACTCGTATTAGATTTGTGAGAATCGGATAAATAGTATCACTCAACACAACTAACATAAAAGTGTGCGTAGAATTTTCTTGTGGCAACACTCAGGAGCTTACTTTAAGATTATTAATGACATCTCTCTATAAAAGCGACGGGAAATTCTTATAGAGAATAGAGATAAAATAGGTCTTCTTCGTTTTTTATTACGTACGTGACACATGTAAAAATATTTAACTGTTTAGTATGCTTTATTAAAGTTAGATACACTGTATAATAAGATCATGATTGAGTTGCATAAATTATATATAATTGATACCCAAAACGAATTGCATATAAGCCTTAAATACAAATACAGAAGCTGACTTGGAACCACTATATTGGCATTGTAAGTGACAGTTCTTATAAATATACTGATCACAAAATAATAATTATATCAAAACTAGAGGTTATCTAGAAGAGACTGCAAACGTAACAATATAAATTGTGTACCGTTTAATTTATACTTTTTATTGAAGATAGATCAATAACCTTGATCATACTATTTTTGTTAGTATAGTGCTTTTGTTAGAATCACACCTATTACGTACATTGCGACCAAATATTTGATGCATAATTAACAGGTTCATAACCGAACAAGATAACAAATATTTTGCTTTACTGTTCATCCTTGCTGGATACGAAACTGCGTATGCGCTTTACATGAGCACATTGTGCCTATTGGTATTGTTACAGGGAACAGTGGGAAAGAGATTGTATTTTTTGACCTAATTCTAATCATCTTGAAAAGAAGAAAATGAATGCAACCCTTCCTTTTTTTCGATAAATTAGCCGTAGATAGTCCTGAAGATTGAATGAATGGAACGAATGAATCTAAACACTTGAGTGTATGTAAATACATAGCAGTAACTTAAAGTGTCTCTTCTATCATTATTGATCTCTTCCCGATCACCTTGGAGACGATATCAAAGGATTTTGTAATCATTTTTTGATTCTATAAATATTGTACATTTTACGTTTATATGTAGATGGTAATAGATGGATGGAAAGATAATTTTAAATTACCTATTTTATATCTTGGGAGATGTATCTGTACGTAATAGATAGTAGAGAGTCTTGAAGATCTAGTCTCAGATTGTGTTGGTAGACGAGCGTTATGTATTCATTCCAAGCCTGCGAGTTATATTTGTTTTGTGTATTCTTAATAGCCCACCTGATAGCATGCAGTACCTTTCTCATATTATTAGAGCAAAAGTTTTAAAGCGTTGGTTTGGCTTGTCTAAAAACGGAAAATAAATACAGAAGAAAATTCAATTGACGATGTAAGTTATACTAGTTTTCTGACGTAAACTAGAGTAAATAACCCCCAGGGTGCGGTTCTCATGAACGTCAAGCTGTTTTCTCTTTTATGTGCCATCGCGATAGATGCAATAAGTGGCGTTTTATTACGCTCCAATAGAGGCAATATTGCCATTTTATATGCGATCCAACTTAACATACGCAATGTTTGTCAAACCGTAAAAGGAAATTAGGTTTTGTTGGCGACACGTTTCTGCCAAGCTGTTTCGTGTCAATAATTTTCATAAAGATGTTACTATGCAACTTTTAGATAAACAGTATTTGTTATTTAATTATTATATTATTTGTTTTTGTGTTCTAATAAGCGTCACGAATTTGTTCTCGAACAAACTTAGAATATCTAGTAGAACTCACAAAGCCGTATATAAAAAAGCATGCTTAAGTTATCTATTGCTTTATTATATTAAACACGACCTGGCAATCATTATAGATTATTTAAAAAAAAGTTTAAAAGTAATGATCCCAAAATGTCATACATTCATATATGTATAGACATTTAATTTTTAATCAAGAATATATGACTTATTGGAGTTTTTATACATAAAATAATACATCTAGCATTTCATGCGCGTTGCGCCTTCAAATAAGCAAGAGTAAAAGAAAATTTACAGCTACTTCGTTCATGGATTTAAAGTAATAGTTAACAATGTTCTTACAGTTTTCTTTTAAGTGACACAATGCTCGCCTCCTGTGAAATGTTGTTTGTAGTAAAATTCCGATTACGTAACTCAGTTTGCTACGAATTTGTGTATGCTACGCCGTTCCAATTTGTCTTCTTTTGTGACGCGTAGAGTACGTAGCATTTATTTTAATTATTTATTTTGAATAATAAACAAAGAATTGAATTTGATGAATTATCATAGTATTGTATGAAAGTTGTTGTAATTATAATGTGCAGATATTGTTAATGTTTTACTTGTTTATAAATACTAGCTATATTTCGTGTCTTCGTGTCCGTATCATTGCGGATAAATTGCAGGAGTGTCGCCTTCGGCGGTATGACCACGTTTTGCGGCAACCGGTCACTTGCGTGGGGAACAAATGTCCAGTCATACCGCTTCCGTTGTCGGCTTGACGTCGCAAATGATATGCGTGCCAATAGATTTGCGTGGAATGAAATTGAGGAGAAAAAGCGGACCCCGGGCACTGAAACGGAAGTTTAGCTTGCAACCGGAACCTAACGCTATTGATTGATCGTTTGTACTATTCTATGGTCAATTTGGTTTGTGCCGAAGCATAGATGTCATTCTCACTATTGTTACGAAAACTAGAAAAGGGAATACTTTCCTGAAAAATAAGATCTATTAATCAGTATATTTATTCTATCTTTATGTCTTCTTATACATTAAGTAAAACTTATGACTAGTATTCCAAAACTTAAATCTTTTTGGTATCCGTCATTGAAATATGTGGGTATAGAACTTATCAATCTTTTTAAACGTCTCTAGTTTATAGAATTTATTCCAGTTACTAAACGTTCAATAGTTTATTCGAATGAAAAATTAAAATAACTGAGTTCTTTATCGCTAAAGAAAACACGCCTATGAGAATTATTGAGAATTATCAAGGTTTTCTCCAAATGGTGTTCGCCAAAGGAAGATTACTCATAAAGGAATACGCTGAAAAGCGGTTCATTATGATTGCTTGTATAATATCCGGGAAATGTTTACCACATAGGAATTATTCATAGCTTTTATTAAAGGGGAGTATAGTTATTGGTTTTGTTAAACGTCTTCTTATTCAGTTAAATAAATATAATAATAAAATTTAACTGAATAAGAAGACGTTTAATAAAACTACTAAATAGTAAAACTATATTTTATATTTACATATTTTAAGGAATATTCTGCGTTTCAAGAAAACTATATTTTATGACAATGGCAAAAAATTCACAAACACGTGTATGTGTGTGTTTTTAGAAATGTCGTTTGTAGTATCGATTATTTTTTTTTTTTACCAACAAAATAAAAAATATTTTACTCCTTCACTTGTGACATGAAAACGTCTAAACCAAAATATACTTTAATTTCAGCGATATTCGTGTCTCTCCAATTGTCTCCACATTTTTTGTATCTATAGTATAACGACGTATTAGCGATCGTCATTAGCGATTCTTTATGGATGTGTTTGGGACATTTATCCAGCGCAAGTGGTTAGTTCCGATTGTATTGAATAGATATCAACCGGTGAACGTAGGAAATGGCTGAAAGCATATATCAAAATAAATAGTTTATTTATTTAAACGTTGTTAAATAAATAGTGCGAAAAAAGCAAATTGTGAGATAGGTTTCAAGGTGGTTACTTATTAATTGGTTGATGATTCTTTACTAGTATACCAATGCTACGCCTCGTAGCAAAGTTTTGTTCATTTATTTTATACGACAGAAATAAAAGAAACAACTTTGAGAACTTCCTACATAATCCAATAACAAAAAGCTCTAGCTATTTTTACTTTTCACGGGTAATATTTTTCTTAACTTTAAAAGCTTCCACCCCCGCCACCCTTAGGAGGAAATACTTAGCCCCAAGTCCGGTCGGCATCCCACGGAATCTCGTAACGATGTTACGCGACAGGGTATTAAAAGCTTTCTTGTTGTCACGGCTTTATTGCTTTCAGTGCTTAAACATAGCGTTTGAGTGTTTATAAAAATATATCCGTTGTGTGATTATTATGATATTATATATAATATTTTATGTCTAGTATATGGGGTGGCTTGTCAGCAATTGTAAAGAATTCATATGATTTACAAATATTTTGTTTAGATCTTCATGTTCGTTAAATTTGTAACACTCCTGAAACATCGTTAGCAACTAGTGCACTGAATAGATTTCTATCAAATGATGATGATCATTCATGTTGGCATTGGCGTCGTAAAAAAATATTTCAATTTATACAATTTTCTTAAAAAATAATTTTATACACAATAAAAATAGACCTTATTAATCAATAGATAATTTTATTAATTAATCGATTAAGAAAATTGTTACAATGCACATGCAAAGCACGTACCTTTTCGGAGTTCACTTCGGTATTTACAATCAATACTAAACCCATACGTTGAGATTCTTAGTAAAAATGTGAATTTAAATTTGTTATAGTCTGTATATATATATATAGAACTATATTTTCATGATCAATATTTTTTTATTTGACGTTGACAACTTCAGAAATCATTTAATAGAGAATGTTTATTAACATTTTTACATTCAATGTTGTTTACGATTCTTTTATAGCTTCGCTGTAACGTCCGTGAGATTCGTAATATTAATTGGGTCAGTGGTCTGTCATGATGATTTATCTGCGTTTAGTTGCATACGTTATACGTGACAGATGCTCAATATATTTGTGTACGAGCAATAGTAATATTTTTTTCTTTAAAATGTAAATAGTTATATTTCATTTATTAGTTGTTTACTTTAGAATATAAATAAACGTGTCTTTAACACCATTTTCTTTGTCGTGTTCTTTATTTACGATGACGTCCGTGGCGTAGTGGCTATCACACTTCGGTACGCTCGCGGAGATCGTGGGTTCGATTCCCGTCTCGCGTCTGGGTGTTTATGTACAGTATGTATTTATTTACAGTAAAGAAAAAGTATATATACAGTTTATCAGTTGTTTAGTACCCATAACACAAGTGCTATGTTACTTACTTTGGGACTAGATGGCGCTGTGTGAATTGTGCCAGTATATTTATATTTCAAATTCAATTCAATTCATTCATGCTTATATATAACAATACATTATACATAGACCCTTTTGAGGTATGTTTTTAAACTGAAAAAAATATTCGAATCAGAATTATTTCTGCCATATATTGGATAATTAACCCTGAGAACAGGAAATGACGTGATGTCAAAATATTCATCATGCAAAACTGGGAAAAGAATTTTCGTTTTGGAAATTCTTAGATGCATAAACAAAACATTAATGTTAACAACATTACATTGATCTCTTGAAAATGAATAAATTACACGTTTTTTCCTGTTATAAATGTTAAAAAAAGACTATTAAAGATAATTTAAGTAAATCAATTTAAATAAATGTCTCATAATTAAGTTGAAATAAATCATAAATACATTTATGTCGCACTCGACCGTCTCATCGGCACTCAGTCGAACGAGACATTTTACCGGATATAGTGCAAGTAATTAAATGTCAGTGCTCACGTGTTTGTGCACAATCGATTGATGCAAATAATTTGCTTCGACCATGCTAATATTTCTTACGTTTTTATCATTCTAGTTGAATTTTGGTTTGGATTGGAAACTAGAAAATCAATAATTTTTAGAAAGCTTTAGCGCTATTAAAATTAAGGTTCATTGTAGAATATATTATGCAGTTCCAGTTGAATAATGTTTTCTGGAAGTGGTTTAGCTCCTTATTATCCGTGCAGGGGCGAAGAAAGAATACTAACCTCTGCGACTAACCAACCCACCCTAGCTACGTGGTAGGGCCTCAGGCCCGTTTGGATGGGGACCACCTTTGGTTTTAAGTATACCGCCATAATAACCTTGTGTTGTGTTCCGGCATTAGTGACCCAAGTTCCTGTACCCTTGTGGGACAGCAGCGTGTTCGCGATGCCACTGGCGTTGCAAATACCCATAGGCGACGGTAACTGCTAAATTTTAATCGGGCCATCAGCCTGTCTGCTGCCCTACAGCAATAAAAAAAAAGCTCTAGTCTTAACTTCCATATCTCTTCCATGATCAAGACTTACAGTCTGGTCATTTAGGTCTTATACTATGTAAGAAACATATGTATTATCGTAAACATGTTTTAAATCCGAAGACCCATAATTTTTGAATACGGACTGCCGTGAGCCCAAGCAGTTTCCATTTTCCCCATAATGATTTTATATCTTGTATTTCATTAAATATTTTGTAACTATTTATTTAAATTAAATATCCATACTAAACAGATATGTATATAAGATTACTATTATTATATTGTTCTTCTCACTCTACTTTCTTTCATATATTTTATCTCAGTTACATCACTGTATTCAGGATACAATCGTGATATATAATTTTCTTGTGGAAATTAACATAAGATTATGGGATTTATTTAGTTTTCACAGGTGTGAATGTTCATCTGCCCGATGAAATATACAGCGTGTAGTAATAATAATTCTGTTAGTATGTAAGATATTTCATCTTTATGAAAAGCAAACATATTCAATCGACTGCACAAATTAACACTGCTATACGATTTCCATCAGATTTTTTCATAAAAGCAAGCGGAGGGATCTTCCATTGTTATCCCACTAAACAAATGCTCTTTATTCACCGTCGGTATTGGAAACCAATCACGGCTAGTGGTCCAGGCATCTACGTTTGCCGCGTAATTACCTCTCCCAGCGCTCTCGGCTGCAAAACAAAACACCCCTGTTACGAAACGATGTCGTAATTGTCAATGTTATGTTTTCATTTCAACTTTTTAATAGCACGACTAGTTCTAATAAAATGCTATTGTATTTCTCTACTTTAGTGGAGTGCAGCTTTGTAAAAATTTTAATTGATTTATTTATACTTGAAATTCATTTTACCTCATTAGATTTTAAGAGCTATAGTGTTGATGACAAATCTTCTTTTGGGATATTGTTATTAGACATAGACGACTGTAAAGAACTTTTTGTAACCAATTGTATATGAAACTACTTACACCCTATATAGAGTTTATTAAAGTTTAACAAAATAAATCAAATTGCAGTTTGGTGGCTGACAATAAAATGGGAGCATCTTATTAACTCTTTAATGTTAACTCTTAGATATAGTTGTGCCCAGGTCTTATCTGTAAGTGACACGATGATACGTTGTATCAACAGCATCCATAGTGTAACCGGATTTAAATATTAATATTTTATTTATTAATTGAAATTTTCTGTTTGTTGCAGAGGAGGAATGCTACCACTGCATGGCGAGCCTGGTCGCGTCCAAAGAGAGGATGTTCATCACACAAACGAAGCTTCACAACGAGGTTACATGGAAGACTGTCATGCAAATCGCTAAGAAACATGCCGTAAGTTATCTTTTCATCAAGAACAATATGTACAGCTCATAGATATATTGATAAACAGATTTTTTTTATTGCTGTAGGACAGCAGACAGGCTGACGGCCCGCTTAGAATTTAGCAGTTATCGTTGCCTATGGGTATTTGCAACACTAGTGGCATCGCGAACACGCTGCTGTCCCATGAGGGTACAGGAACTCGGGTCACTAATGCCGGAACACAATACAAGGTTATTATGGCGGCATACTTAAGACCAAAGGTGGTCGCCATCCAGACGGGCTTGGGGCCCTACCACGTAGCTAGGGTGGGTTGTTTAGTCGCCTTTTACGACAGGCCGACCCCGGCCGCAGATGTTAGTATTCTTTTTCCGCCTCTGCGCGGATAAACGAACAGAATTAGTATTTAACATACTTTCTACTGGTTGTTATAGTTTTTTTGTAATATTAATTTATTAAAAAACACCTTTAATATTGACTTACGAATGGTATCCATAAGGCGACTCACAAGCGTATAAATAATTATAATGTTGCAGTTATACTACAAAATACCCTAGTAGGTTAAATTAAAAGATAAAATAATCTAAATTTTTAGCAATTTTTCGGATAGCTGTATCTTCGTTAAAAATGGCCGTATTGAAGTTACAAAATTAATTACGCATAACGTCTCACAAGCTACTACATTTTTTTTATTAAACTCAAATTGGTGTTAACGGTCTTAATATTTAGGCATTGGTATGTAAAAAAAGTATAAAAAAAGAAATAGTAGTATTTTTCAGACTCAATTGATATTAGATCCTTATTTTACGTTTTAGTTAACGCTTTTTACTAAAACTTTAATGTCGAAAGAAAGAAAATAAAATAAGGAAAAACCACTGAAACATATATCAGACGCGAAATCGCGGCAAGTGAGTGGTTAAATTCTAAAAACTCACTCGTGGTTAAGGGTTAAATAGGCCTTTATAAATTTTCTACTTATAATTTATTAAACCTTAGTTTAAAATTACGTTACAAGTGCTCAAATGTCTTACGATACGATTCGTTCGCTCGCGTGACACATTGCGTCGTCGCCGTTGGATAATGGAAGTGGTTCACGAGAATTTTGCTTTAATGCACGCGATATGTGCGTAAATAAAGGACTTAGTACACGTCATTGTAACAAAGACCTCTGTTTTTTCTATTAATAATTTTATTACTTAGGTGTTATAATTCGCGATAAAGTTAACCGTACTTTAATTCATCATCATCCCAGGGTCACATCTCGGTTGCAACCGGGGTCCGCATTCCAAATTTTTTTTCTCCACTTCGCATGGTCTTCGGTATCCCTGGTAGTCAATCCATTGGCAAGCATATCACCCCTCAACGTCAAGCCAACTCCTGCCGGGACCCGGCGGAGGCGGCATGGCCAAATATTTATTCCCCAAGTAATTAGCCGGTTGCCGTAAAACGTGGCCACCTGCGAAGGCGACACTCCTGCAGTTTGTCCGCAATGTCACGGTTATGATGCGGCTGCCGCGAATGCAGTAGTTCCTAACGTACGGGTGTGGGATATGTGGAGTTACAGGCCAAGTAACAGTACTCCAGGGAGGTCGTCAAAAATCATCATAAATTGAAATGGATAATGCAAGTACAGTGACGTGTTAACTCGTCACCGGTCAGCAAAGTGTTAATATAGGCAAACTTCACGAATGGTCTCGGATTAGGGATGAATTTAATGAAATAGCCAGTCGGCAATTAAATTCTAGATTTCGGACTCGTAGTCTGAGACTGTCTTAGATCACACCTTATTTGTTTAATATCCCTTGCAAAATTGATATATTCGATAGACAACTTAAATTTTTAAATTCCAGATTTAAAATTATAAAATGTCCTAGATTCTTTGTTGAATTTGCACAAGAGTAATCGCATCGTAAGGTTATATATATGCAACTTATTACTATCGTCTGAAAACAATTTGAAAGGTTATAAAAATACATCATCGAGCATTAAATATAAACTACCCATGACGTTTGATAAAGTGCTTTAGTACAATAGCAGCGTCATAACTAGGGTTATTAGAGTAGATTATACAAACGTTCAAAAACCAATAGTAAACGTGCGTGTGAGCATATGGTTTTTCATTTATTCAAATATAATATGTCCATGGACTGAAAAGACGTTTATCGAAGTTATTACATAGCAAGGCCAATCTAAATTAAGAATAATTTTGTTATCTTTATATATGAAGTCGCTTCCGCTGTCTGTTGGCTTAGATCTTTTAAACTATTAAAAAAAAATTTAATGCAGTTTTCAGCAATAGATAGAGTAGTTCTAGAGGAAGGTTTATATTTTTAACATGCATATAATAGTACAGAAAAGCCGAAAAATTCGAGGATTTGTGATGTGATGTCGTAATAAACATATTTTTGTGCGTTTAAATCGGAAACGCTGGCTAAACTTTACCAGATAGATCAAATTAATGTATTACAGGGTTGTACATTTTAAAAAGATCGATAAAAAAGTCTGCCAAGGCTGAAACAATTTTGATGAATTTCGCTATAGAGATAGAGCGAACATTGAATAAAGACATATGTAGGCTACTTTTATTATTGTTTTTTCTTTGAAGTGGTAACTTTTTATGGGAGGGTAAGCCGCTTCGTTACGTAACTCGTTACGGCGCCAGTCTGTCTGGCTCCTCCTCTCTCACTCTAACCCACAGATCTATTCGAATTTCAACTTTATTACAATGGAATATTGTTGTATTTTTTTCTTTATAAAGAATCTCCATTAGGGAATAATTTAATTTAATATAATTTTGTAACAGTTATTGGAAATTCGTAAACTTTAGTTATTTTTTAATTATTTTTGGTTTTATTAATAAATAACCTTTCCTTACATTAGTTTAAGTTATCACTTCTGTCGGACGTCCCGAGACGCATACGTTTTTTTTATTTAAATGACAGAACAACGTTTGGCGGCTCTGCTAGTGTTTTATAAAATAATCAAATTACTAGAGTGAATCACAATCTTTAGAAAGATTGTGGTTTGAAGCTTGTGATATTCGACCTCAGACACTTCTTCTATCTGGGTACATGTAATAAGAATAAATATACTTGTTATATATATTAAACGGTTTGCCGCCAAAAATAACTAGTACTGAATTAAAACCATATATTCTGTGTAGATATGAACTGGCTTATGAAAACAAATGGATTATGCGCGGTCAAAAAATTATAACCCCATCCTCGTCGCCAGTGTCACATATGTGTATGGGCGCGTGCATAATGAAACACGACGTTAGCACACTGGTTTAATTTTGACATTTGACATAACACTTGTGATAATTCACACAGCGATATCTAAGCCCAAAGTAAGCAGCATAGCCCTTAGGTTATTTAAATAAATACATACACCATACACCCAAGCGAGTACAAATGCCGTTGCGCTCTTAGGAAATTGTTTAAGTTTATGTACTGCGATTGTGTGCCGATTATGTATATGTATAATATAAGATTTTCGGTTTATTTGCGTACATTACCTGAACGAAGAATATAAAGGAAAAGAAAAACACTTGAAGATGTTAACGCTATCGACAAGTTTACGATTACGAAAGGGTAATAATTATCGATAAATGATGTCATAAGGTTACGGCACCGGCCGGGTGTATCGACACGATAATGGTCCTGGGTGAACGGCACGAGCCTTTAAAAATCGATATTTTTATTATTATACGTCTGACCCCTTTGTCTGCGATCGATGTCTGAACTATGATTTTCCAGTGGGTACAGGCAGAAGTAAATCTGAACATTCTACTCTAGATTCCAAGTCCCATAACATCGGTCCGGGTTTCAGAAAAGAATTGTTATGTATATAGTTTCTAAGGAGTTATAAAACAATGCAAATGGCTCGTTTTGCTAGTTTACAGACAGCATGGGCACATCACGGCAATCGCCTCTTGTGGTTGCTCTGGAAATGAGAGTCACAAAGGGTAGCCGACGCAAATAAAAATGCAGAAACTTTGATAATGCTTATCACTGTAATCATCTTATCAAAATGAATATTTACTAACACACATATCGTAAATTTTATTCATCGTATAAAATAAAAGTTTCACTCACTGACGGGTATACGTCAATTAGACCATGGCAGGGTACATAGTATGTTATGTATAGATATTTTTTACTAGGTTGATAATTTTCAAGAGGGATTATATATATATATATATATATATATATATATATATATATATATATATATATATATATATATATATATATATATATATACCTAGTCAGGTCATAAATTCTGTCACATGTTTAATGTAAAATAATTGTAACAAGTTTATTCATTATGTAACCATTCATATACCAAAATGAACTTAACAAAACATAGATTCTTATGACATTAAAGTTTATTCAAAATGACCTCCGTGATTTTGAATACAGGCCTTCAATCTGCGCGGCCAGTCGTCTATCGCAGCACGAACGAGGTCCATGTCAATATCGGCGGCTGCCTTAATCAAGGATGTCTTGAGTGACTCCAAATTGGGATGAGGCTTTGAGCACGCCTTTTCCTCCAAGTGTTGCCATATCTTGTAATCTAACGGATTCAAATCTGGACTGGAGGAGGGCCAGTCTTCGTGCCGGATGAAGTCGATTTCACGCGCCGCCAGCCAGTCTTGTGTGCTCTTCGCTCTATGAGCTGGCGCCGAATCTTGTTGGAATACCCAGTGCCTGTTATTGAACATGGTATGAGAAACAGGTTCCACAAGGTTCGTCAGGACTGTATTTTGATACACAACAGCATTCGTTTTTACACCTTTCTTACAAAAATGTACCTCTGTTAAGCCCCAATAAGAAACTCCCAACCATACCATGAGCGAGGATGGAAAATGACCTCGTTGGACACGCGGAATACGGTTGCTCGCTTCTTCACTACTGTGTGCGTACACCTTATCATTTTGTTTGTTGTAGCTCTCTTCTACGGTAAACATTTTTTCATCCGAAAAAAGAATTTCCCGATATTTTTTTCTCGCGTACCGCTTCAACAAAGCGCGGCATCTCTTCAGTCTCAGGTCCATTAGACGAGCATTCAAACGATGTCCTGTTTTTCTTCGATATGCCCGAAGCCCTAAGTCTTCATTTAACACCCTTTTCACCGTGGTTCTGCTTAACCCCATCTGAAGGGCCAACAGTTTCTGCTTACGTTTGGGATTTCTTTGAATTCGTGCCTTCACAGCTTTTATCACTGCTGGAGTCCTAACAGACTTAGGGCGACCACTTCTTGACCTGTCATCTACACTAGAGTCTTCATTGTATCATTTGATGGTACGATAAACGAATCTTTTGGTTATATTCAAATTTTTCAGTATGTTAAAAATTTGAATTGGCGCGTAACTGCAACGATGCAACGCAATAACTGCAACACGGTCTTCTTTAAGCGTCCACTCCATATTTAAAAATGAGTAAAATTCTAAAAGTATACCTTTTTTATTTTCATGAACAATTCGAAATTCGAATTCAATAAACTTTTTTGTGGCCAGCATTCTAAAAGAAAAGTTTTTACTGTGTGACAATACTTATGACCTGACTAGGTATATATAATATTATCTTTTTTCTGCCACCGAATAACCTTAATTTAATTTTTTTGCTGCAGTTACCGTCGCCTATGGGAGTTTGCAACGCTAGTGTCATCGTGAACACGCTGCTGTCCCATAAGGGTACAGAAACTTGGATCACTAATGCCGAAACACAACACAAAGTTACCATGGCAGCATACTTAAGACCAAAAAAAAATGCCACAGTGTCCGTCACTACTGGCCGTCATGACCTCGAATTGGTTAAAGTAATATACAACTAAGAAATAAATTCAAACATTTTTCTGGCCTTCAAATAGGTGTTACAAATATTACCATATTTAAATCCTAGAATGATACAATAATAAACAATAAATAAAAGTTTAAACAAGTTCAATAAACTGTGTACATGTAAACAGAAATATTGTATATGTAATGATACAATCATTTATTTATTTATACACTATCCATCCTATTTTACATTGATTGATATTACAATCGGTGAATTTATTGTGACAGGGGTAGTCAAACGATTGTAGTGTAAATGCCCTATCCAAGATGTAAACACATCCCACTGCACCTACTTTGCATGGTTGCATCAGAGGTCTGTTGTAAAACATACAAAGAAATGATTCAATCGATCAATACAATAGTTTGTAATATGGAATATTAAATATTTCGAAATACAGAGAGTATTAAAAAATTATATTGTTTGCAATTTTAATCAATTCTAGAATCAATAAACTTGGAGTGGATTAAATAATTTCTTTTAAAAAGACTATCTTATCGTGTAAAAATATAGAAATTTTTATTTAAAATTCACATTAAGTTGTAAATGAAATTCACATATAGTTATATTATTATAAATGTTAAAACTTTTGTGTTTGAAAATGCGTTAATCGGAACAAGAAATTGGAGCCCAAGTGATTGATAAACTAAAAAGTAACAGACTAGCGTAGTGTGGCCATATAATACGGAGGGAAGCTTGATATTTGATAAGGGAAATGTTAGAATTGAGAGTGGATGTATACAGAATGAGGAGTAGGCCAAGAACTCTTGTGTATTTTTTTATTGCTGCGGAACAGCAGACAGACCGGCGGCCCACTTAATAGTAATCAGCTACCATCGCCGACGCCTGCGACGCCAGAGGCACCGCAAACATGTACAGGTATTTGGGTCACTAAGGCCGGAACACAATACAAGGTCATTATGGGGGCATACTTATAGACCAAAGGCGGTGGCCACCCAGACGGGCACGGGGCCCTGCCACGTGGCTAAGATTGTTTTGTCGCCTTTTACTATACGTATACCCCGACCGCAGGGGTTTAGTATTCTTTCTACGCCCCTGCACGGATAAAAAGTAAAAGCTGATATGGCGAAGAAAGGTATGGATGTTGAGATGACGGCTGACAGAGGATAGTGGAAATGAGCGTGATAATTAAATTAGATAATGGATCATCAATGTTGAGTAATAAATGCTGAAAGAGTCGTTTTTATTGTCTCCTCTGCGATCATAAAAATGCGGTTGACAACGGTATAATAAAATACTTTACAGCCTTCACAGTTTTATCTCTATGGGTAATTATATTTTTGCAGTGCAATGTAACTAATATTTATGTTGCATATTTTGCTGTGGTAAAATTCGAGATCAAAATTGATTGTATCCTTTAAATACATACTAACTCGAATCAACGGTTAATATATTATTTTTCTTACTTAAAAAGTTATGTTATGTGAAGTTACTAAATAGATTAAAAAAAAGATAAATTAACGTGCATACCCAACCAGAAACAAGAATAAGTCACCTGATCTCTTGTAGGGAGACACCAAGAGTTTCTAATATTTAATTAAAATTACCCCTTTACCAAACTAAATCTTTAAAAACCAAATTATATCGAATCTATTTCATTTATTTTCTTGTGTTATTTCGAACTCGCTAAGTGGAAGCTGCAAATGCAAGAGGCCAGAAGAAATAAAGATATAAACACCACCATTTATCACATACGTTATCATTATTGGTTGAATGGATAAGGTCTATATTGAAGAATCCGCTGGTTGTATAAAACTATACGTTCTATCCAATTGATTTTCCTGAATAATGGTGAACAAAAGTATTTTCTTTCGTCTCCCCTGTTCCACTAGTTGTTTTCGGTTTCCGTACAGTCGTAGCTTGTTTGCAGAAGTCGGCGGCGCAGTACCTGTCGCGGCTGTCGGGCGCGATCGGCCCCGAGCGGATCTACGCAGACTGGCAGTGGTGGATTCTAGCCGCACTGCCTTTCCCCCATCTCGTACGTGTCCTGGACTGCTTCTTCCATGAAGGGATCAAGGTATGACCAATATGTTATATGTGTTTTAAACTTGTCCTATTACGATTTCATTGAAAATTACATTTTGTATCGTATATGAATGTTACGTCTCGTAAGAGCGCTTGTATTCCCGATTTTCCTGTACGGGGCCGAGACATGGACGGTGAAGGAAAGAGAGCGGCAGCGTATTGACGCCTTGGAAATGTGGTGTTGGAGGAGACTGCTTAATATCTCCTGGACACAGCACCGCACCAATGTCTCCATCTTGAAGGAGCTTAACATCGGCGAAAGACTGTCAACGGTGGTGCAATCCCGAATACTCTAGTTCTTTGGACATGTGACGCGACGCGGGGGGGACTCCGTGGAGCGGCTCGTTGTGCAGGGCCGGGTAAATGGCAGCAGATCGCGAGGGCGTTCGCCTTTGCGATGGACGGACGTGAAGCGCTGCCGGGCGTCTTGCGTGACCACGACTGCTCTGTCAAGAGTATTCGACTGAGAAGATAAATGTTGATTTTCGTTTACAGGTATTGTACAGGGTGGCGCTGGCGATCCTGATCTTATTCCAGAAGCACGCGTCGAACCCCAACTCGGAGTGGTACGCTGAGGCCACCAAGAACGGCGTCGACCACGCCGTGGACAAGTTCTGCAAGAACATGCCCGCATCTCCCACCAAATTGCTCAGGACCGCTTTTAGTATAAGGGCATTGAGGTAGTTACATAAATTAATTTTATATCATGACTGTTCAGTCGTTTACATCAGGTGATTAATCTGTTCAAATAAGATGCTAATCTTTAAACCCATTCACTACCCTTACTTCCGTTTTGGTACCTGCAGTCTACATCCATACTGCTTTTTTCTCGATTCCTACGTATGAAGTATTATTATTCCTTATATTTATATTATTACAAATTTGTTTGAGATATATTTTTAATTTATTTAAATATACTTACCATCAAGTTTGCTAATGTAATATTAACACAGGAGTTTAAAATATTCTAAAACCTTCAAAATTTGATTTGAATAATAAGTATGAGGATATAACTACTAGGAAAATTAGAAAAATGATGGGTTATTTTCTAACGGTATGTTAGATAATATACATATAATACAAACTTCGGATTCTCTTTATGCAGACTCACCCATAAATTGAATGAGCTACTTATTCTGAAAGCCATACCGTATATACGTTATCCGTGCAGGGGCAGAGAAAGAATACAAACCTCTGCGGCCGGGGTCGACCTGTCGTAAAATGCGACAAAACAGCCCATCTTAGCTACCTTGTAGGGCCCCAAGCCCGTTTGAATGGCTACCTACCTTTGGTCTTAAGTATGCCGCCATAATAACGTTTTGTTGTGTTCCGGCATTAGTGACCCAAGTTCCTTTACCCTTATGGGACAGCAGCGTGTTCGCGATGGCACTGGCATTGCAAACACCCATAGGCGATGGTAACTGCTAAATTCTAAGCGGGCCGTCAGCCTGTCTGCTGTCCTACAGCAATAAAAAAAAACAATAATAGGGTATTTTTTTTAATTATTCGTGTTATGTGTATTCGCAGTTCCCAGTACATATCCAGAGTGTTCATAAAGACAGAGATGACGTTGAAGTCGAAGCAGGTGATAACGGGCTCGCGACTAGTGCGCTCTCGGTCATCGGACAACTTGCCCACCAGCCAGTCGCAAGTCAACATCCAGATGATGTCGCACACCCTCACCATACGCGAGGTGAGAAACATTCCAAGAAACATTATGTAGAGAGCATTATTTGAATATTTTTTTAAGATATTTTCGTAGACGGTTTGTTGTGAAAAAGTTGATATCGTACAATTTGATTGGTTTATAAATAATTTTTAATTAGCAGCAATGTAAATGATTATATATCTGGAAATATTATTTTCTTTATTACAAATAGAGGTCGAATGATTTTTTGTGAGGAATCTATGTAGAGAAATATTTATTTCGATGAATTTGGTAATCTCAGTAGATAAAAATTAATGTAATTATGAACAATATTTTCCTTAAATCGTCTAAATCGCAAACCAAAAATATTTAATCAATAAACAAATCTCGTTTACATAGACAAAATCTTCTTATATGTGTCGCAGCTCTTTTTTGAATTTAAATTGAACATTTACAACATTTGAAATTGTATATAATTCAATTCACTAGCTATATTGCATTTATTTTATACAAATTTAAGGAATAATGTTGAAAGTTTAAGATTTCGTAACCTTTTGAATTACATTTATTAAATCACAATCCAAAGCATCTCTACAGCAGACTAATTTAATTGTGACAATTCAATAAGCCTTATCATAACTTAAAGACATCGATGTCGTTCTAACGTTACAACGAATTTTCATAACCGCACACAACGCACCAGAGGCTCAAGTTTGTGTACCTAATATACAATAGGATATTTTACTTGATTTGCAGAGAATGTCTGAGGAAGCGTGCAAACAGATGGTATCGTACACGACGGCATTAGGCGTGGCTTTGGCTTTTATTATTTCATTCGATCATCCGATTGCGATTCTAACCCAACTAACTTCAGTTATCATCGAATTATTACAAATTCGATTATTCACGATTTGTTTAATTTTATTGTAAGCTACATCTGTTCTTTCGTTTTCTGTCGATATTCACCGAGTTATGTTATGTTCGGTCTGTGTAGCGATTATGAATGATTACAATGTTGTGTTTATCGATGTTAAATCATTCGATTCGATACCCATATTATTTGATTATATGTATGAAACAAAAATTTTATCCTACGATCATTCCATTAGCTTTGAATGTTTGATTTATATTCGTGTATTTTGTAATGTTATTTAAATGTGTTTTTCTTCTATTTTGTAAAATAAGATTTTATATTTATTAATTCTTTAGAAAGTCAATACGCCTGTGAAACTTGGCATGTGTGTGAAATTTTATCGAGTGACAAATGAATACAATTATATAAATATATGAGGTGTGATAACAGCGGATGGAAATTGCTTCTTGGTATTTCAATATTAACTAATTCATTTAGGGGGCGTAAACGAGAGAGTATCGTTGAGGTCGCATGTTGTCGATGGTTTTGTGTGAGTGCTAACCGTAATTTTCCGTTAGGGTTCCCATTCGCCGGGCCCGCGCGCCCTCTCCATGGGCGTATACCCCATCCAATCGATCAAGTCGCAGATTCTTGACCAGAGTGAAGTAAGACAACAAAATTAATCAACTAGTGTCGCCCCATAGCTTGCGACATTTTATATCGATGTTTAGACGCACCGCTTGTCACTTATGTAGGTGTTTATTTTTAATTTCTATTTACAAGTCTGCTTGAAGTCATCGGAGTTATCGCTTCGATTTTTATTTTATTTTTAGTTCGCGTTTTTGTGGTAAGTATGTGTAATCTTAAATGTGCATGATCGCTAATGTATTGTACAATCGCATATTTTTTGTACATTTTTTTTATTAATTTTGTATAAAATTATCTGTTCCAATCAAATCCTGTAAACAGTAAACGGTCAAAAATATTAGGTTTCATCCAAGAAATATTCGTAGGGAAATTCAAAAAGTCTGAGTTACCATACCACATGATCAGGTTAGGTAATAAGTTCTGATAATCAGAGATCACAGTGTAGGGTGTTCGCAGAGCCCGCGCTCGTCCCACTTGGCCCTGTGGTTCCCATTCCCAAACGCGGTGTTCAAGGACCAACGCCAGCACTCCTCCGACTTACGACAAAAGGTTTGAAAGAACGAATCTTGTTAGTAGAAAACAAGCACTAATTACAATGGAGGATATATGTCGTGGTGGCACTTTTAATCAAACAAATGTATAAATAATCTTTTATGGTTCCATTAATTTAAAAAATTGCATTAAATACAAGAATTAGTGAATTATTCTCGTTAAATAAAGATATATTTTCGACTATATGGACATCAGTAGAACTAGAATAACTTGAAGCTAAAATATAATGTTCAATATGTAATGTATAAATGTATAATAGAATTAATAATTTTTTTACAATGCGATTAGTAATGTTACTATGGTTGAATGTCTTAACAAATGAATTTTTATCTATTAATGGTTATTTATATATATATATATATATATATATATATATATATATATATATATATATATATATATATATATATATATATGTATGTATAAATTATCTTATCCCTTTTTAATCTGTGCTCTTAAATTCAAGAAACCATAAAAGCTTATTTAGCGTATGTAAAGATCTATTCGCTTAAAATCTGTCGCGTTCTTGAATAATCGTGTTATTGTAAAATTTATGTTGTTGTTGGGTTGCAATTTATGTCGATTTACTCTATGGCACCACGAATCTCCAAGTATTTAGAAAAGTATTAAAAATAATTCACTATTTAACGTATTTATTCTTAGATGGCCGGATTAACTGCAGTTACGTATGTAGCTAGATTTATAGAAATTAACAAATTTGAGTTTTAATTAAATTGAATACATTCATCTAGTAAAATATTAATTACTAGTTGACCCGGCAAACGGCAACGCAGAACAACTTTTGCCATTTCGGTATATTTACCGAAATTCATCAAAATTGGTTCAGCTGTATAGGCGTGAAAGTATAACAAACAAAATCACTCTCACATTTATAATATGAAAGATTTATTTATTATACATCGCGATAAAATTTATTTGTAGCTAAGTTCATTACACGCGTTATGTCGTAGCTAATATATTATTGAACGGGTAACAAAACGTAGCCAAATCGTCTAGACGTGTAGCTAAATCGTGTGTAACACCTTTGGATATAAAATATCTATTACGTTAATATAATAATGATTATTTTATTATAATTTTGTTTGAAAGTATCACGGGGAAGTAAATATAATGCATCCAATTGAAAATGATACTGTGTATAATATAGGTTCTGTTGTAGCCACTTGGCCTTTATGTAGTCGTATTGTCGAATATCGTCTTTCTCGGATGTACGTAATACTAGCTGACCCGACAACGTTGTTCTGCCAAAAAAATAAATATTCGCGAAAAACGTAGAATACAGGCTCTCTTCTCCAAGGTCTAATCTATCTTTATACCGAAATTCATCAAAATTGATTCAGCAGCTTAGGCGTGAAAATGTAACAGACAGTTATTTTGACATTTATAATACTCGTATTAATATGGATTATAACTTATGTTACTCGTCATTATAAAAATTTTCTATTGGTTAAATTACCTTTAATACATGGTCTTTTACATGGTCGGTCCGCTGGGGACCTCCTGGTTTACCTAACCCACCGTTGGGCTGAAGCCGTTGAGAGCAAGGGAGAAGCCCTGGCTGTTAGCCTAGACATCGCTAAGGCCTTCGATCGGGTCTGGCATAGGGCTCTTCTTGCGAAGCTTCCATCTTACGGGATACCTGGGAGTCTTTGCACCTGGCTATCCAGCTTTCTCGCTGGGCGCAGTATTAAGGTCGTTGTTGACGGTTGCTGCTCCAGTGTGAAACCTATCAATGCTGGTGTGCCCCAGGGTTGTGTGCTGTCGCCGACGCTATTTATTCTGCATATCAATGACATGTTATCTATAGATGGCATTCATTGCTATGCGGATGATGGCACCGGCGATGCACGGTACACTGGTCGTGTAAGTCTCTCTCCTGCGTTTTTGGAAGAAAGTCGGGTCAGACTTGTGTCTGAAGTAGAGAACTCTCTAGAGAGGGTCTCTGAATGGGGACGACAAAACCTTGTCCAGTTCAACCCCTCGAAGACGCAGGTCTGCGTATTCTCTGCCAAGAAAACCCCGTTCGCACCTGCGCCACAGTTTCAAGGAACCTCTCTTTCCATCGCAAGTAGTATTGGGATCCTTGGTGTCGACATCACGAATGATGTGCAGTTTAGGGGACAATTGGAGGGTAAAGCTAAGCTTGCCTCCAAAAAGCTAGGTGTGCTAAACCGGTCCAAGCAGTACTTCAGTCCAAGGCAACGGCTTGTGCTATATAAAGCACAGGTCAGACCGCATATGGAGTACTGCTCATATTTATGGGCTGGAGCACCGGCCTGTCAGCTCAATCCCCTAGACTCGATCCAACGGCGCGCAGTTCGTGTTGTCGGCGATCCCATGCTCACAGACGGTTTAGACACGCTTGGACTTCGGAGAGACTTTGCATCTCTTTGCGTATTCTACCGTCTGTACAACGGGGAGTGTTCTGAAGAACTATTTAGGATGATGCCCTCGTCGTCTTTCTACCACCGCACTGCCCGCCATCGGCTGGGTGTTCATCCCCATTTCTTGGAGCCTCTTCCTTCCTGTACGAAACGGTTCTCCAGAACGTTCATGTTGCGTACTCTCAGGATCTGGAATGAGCTTCCGGCTGAGGTTTTCTCAGCGCGGTATGATATGGGGTTCTTCAAAAAAGGCGTTATAAAATTTCTTCGAGACCGGCAGCGCGTTGGTGGTGCCTCTGGTGCTGCAAACGTCCATAGGCGACGGTGACCACCTGCCAGGGTGGGCCGTTTGCCTGTCTGCTGAACTCAAGCAATAAAAAAAAAAAAAAAATATCTGTTCCGTAGTGACAAATAAACTTTTTTAAACATTTTTTTATTTAATATTAATTTTAAAGACAAGTGTAATAAAGGTTAATTTGCATACTTGAGAACATTTGGCTAAAGGTGTGTGGCAGTTTGTTATTTTCGACTATTAAAGATACGATTTATTTAAAGTTTATTTTTTGTTAGTGTTTCGAATGTCTCATTATCATTAATTCTTAGAATGTTTTACAAACATTTAGGCACATCTCGAAGTAGAAAACTGGCATAGTATCAAAAACTCGATCCAAGTTTTAGTAATAACATTGTGTAATTGTAACATTGTTGCATGCGTTCGTTCGTCCTTATGTTTTCATTTCTACTTTATTAACGTTTGCAACGATTCACTAAAAATAAATATTAACTAGAATTAATTATTTTAGAACTGACTGTCATTAATATTTTATAAGCAAAGTTCATTGTGTGATTATCATGGCTTATAAGTGTTTATAAACCATGACAATAACATATGTTGAGTATATTGTATCCGTAGCTCAAATTTAAATTTGATTGTCTAATTAACTATACCCTGTGAAAAAAAAATTAAACGTTGACAATAAAACATAATATCAATTTTTGTCTGACTGTAATTACTTGGAGAACGTATTCTCCAATACTATTTTTAAGGTTTACATGAGAACAATTAACGTATTTTTAAATAATTTCCTCGTTACTAACGTTAATAAATTATGTCCCAATAGCCAATTATGTACGTAGGTTTGCACATTACACTATCACTCGTAGAATTTACAACTAATCCATGTACCTGACTAATATTGTGATGTCACGTAAAACGGTCAGTGTATACGATCTCTTATGCCGGTCCAGATTTACGCTGTAACTCGTAAATTTTGAATGCATATCGCTCGCCAATAATATCCATGTTTTTAAGCCTTATATTTATAATTATGCATTCTAATGCCGGTGTTATATGTTTCATAGCATATTCTCCGCGCTTGTTCAAGGACGTGATTTTTAATTGAAATATAATTGACCTAAATGATGCGTGACGTTTGAATATAATGATGATTTGAAAAATTGAATTTGACTCTACTTAAATGGGTATATCTAAATAAATCATACTAATATTGCACCAGCTTTATGAATATTAAATTTTTGTTCTAATTTTTTTCAAATAACAGTGGCGTTATTTGTAATATATACATGTTTTCGGTTTTCGCCTCGCGTATATCTGGACCGGTCTTTAATTACATTGTTTACGTACATAGTTTAATCGATTCTATAATTAAAATATATTTTGCTACAAATTAAAAGGCGCAGAATATTGAAATATATATATATATATATATATATATATATATATATATATATATATATATATATATATATATATATATCCTGCGTTTAAATTGCATCTTTTTTTCTAACGCGTCACTATTATTTTGCCTTTTAAATTTAGACTTTACTTAGATCATTATTCCCAGAGTTATTTATATTCTCTTGTTTGTAATTTTAGGATATTATTTTAACTTCTCCGTTTTCGTTGATTTCCTTTGGATTTTTTACCCATTCGTCGTTGTTTGGCGTAACTACCTATAATATTAAGGGTACACGCAGCGGCTACTTGATCGATTGTCAAATTGCAGTTTATCTTCTGGGGTGTTGAAGATTTCTTTATGAATATTATATTATTGTCCGCGTAACAGTCGTGGACTACTCTTGGATTTTGAGGTATGTCTCGGTAGCTTGGTTGAAAATCGAAAGCGTCCATGGCGCTTTGGTCAAGAGAAGCGTCCACCAGGTGCGCGTCCCGTGTGGCAGAGTGATATTGACGTTTTTATTTCACGTTTGACATCTATGATCGATATGTTAGCGTTTTAGTCACTAAACGATCATCGTCATGTCAGAAATTCCTTACAATATCTTATCAATTGCAATAAAATATTTTAATTTCTATTTAGACTGGTATTTACTCTTTCTACTCGTAAATTTGACTATCGATCAATTAACACGCGAGTGTTCCTTAAAAGTAAATAAAGAAAAAGAATTAAATGTAATTTTATCGATACTTTCAGTTATTCACGCTCTGGTCTTGGCTGCCGGTGAGGATAACGATGTACCAGCCGGTGTTGTTGTACACGACTGAGGAGCACGGCTGCTCGTTGACCACGTTCTACGTGAGGGTAGAGCATCACGAACCCACCTTACTCATGATCAAGACTTGTAATAATGAGGTATTCACATTTTGTAAATAAATTTAATATCCTAAGGAAAATGTTCATTCCTCATTTTCCTTTTTTGAGTACTGTCACAAAAACTTTTGCATGCTTTTTATATTGCTGCGGAACAGCAAACAGGCTAACGGTCCACTTAATAAACCAGTTACCATTGCTTAGGGGTGTTTTCGACGCCGCTAACACGCTGGATCGCCACCGTTCTCGTTGATTCTTCGATTCCGTGTTATTGGATGGTCGTATTATAAGCGGGTGATTAATAATTGGTTCGCCTGATAATATTTTAATTTGTTGACAAACGACCCAAGGTCAGCGGAGGACATCGACATCGACAGCGCGTAAGCTATTAAGGCGGCCGTCATGGAACACAAATAAACATCACATGGATTAAAAGAGAAAATACGGATATACGAAATATATATACAGATACATATAAATTGTACGGAGGAAAAAAAATATATCGTAAACAAAATAAGACAATTTATGAACATTATAGTATAAAAAGGGTTTTGTTCATTTATATAGTGTGTTTAATTTTGATAATCATCCATATTAGTGATATAGTCTTTCTATAAATAGCGTTTTTTTATAGCCCGACGGGTCAGCTGAAAGTGAAAAATAATAATATTATTATTGTATTACTTTAATAATTAATGGTTGTAGTTTGTTCAATTGACTATCACCTACATTGGTGATTTTTATATATCATAGTATATAAAAATGTATATAATAATAATAATAACGCATGACGTAATTTACATCGACTGCGCTCCCTATTGAAGGCCGAAAGTTTTAGTAGAATTTCCCTGATAGGTAGGTATCTTATGACATGAATGTATGTACATGTGAATGATCATTGTATCGTTACTATATAATTTATTAGTGAAAATATGGCCAGTTCGAAATGGAAAGAATGTTAAGCAGGTGAACATGGCGCACACAAAAAAGGAAACCGCAGTGTACGAATCTGTCGAGCAGATAAAAAGGCAAACCCCAGGATTCAAATTGGATCAGGCAGGAAGCCTCATAGCTTGGGCGAATGGATTTTACTAAAGCTAGAGCTTTAGTAGCGTCTTAGAAGACGCAACTTGAACTGTCTACTAATCTCAAGATCACTATAAAAGCGGCTTGGATTATATGAGACAATGCTTCAACAAAATGAAAATATACTGGAGATGAAACTAAAAATGGAGATGATACGTTCCCGAAAAGAAAAAAGGCTTAAAGATAAGGAAGAGAAACACTATAGTGCAGCAAATCTATCGTAGCCACGATAAAAATATCGTCTCGTCGTTTACACGTAGAGGTGACTGTAGATTTGTAACTTGCTAATGATGTGTAAACGACAAAGCGACTGCCGTGAAACGATAAAATGTCGTCGCGATCCAATGGGAACAGCTAGATACGATAGTCGCTAAACGATAAAAAACTATATAAACACATAAGACAGATGAAAAAACCTTGTAAACGCTATAGCCAAAACTGACGCCACAGGCAGTGTGAAAGAGGTATTAGTGAAGACCCGAGATCTGCAGAAAAAGACAGACAATACAGCAAAGAAGATTGAAGAGACTGCAAGAGTTATCGAGAAGGTGGGAACAAAGATCGCGTAAACAGGGAAAAGGGTTGAAGAAGTAGGTAAACAGATTGAGGAGGCTGAGGATGAATAAAACGTGATAACGCCTGCGTATGCGGGGCCCCAGTCACTCCTAAAGCAAATTATGTACCTACACCAACTATTTTGGCACCAAAGTAGCAAACGAAATCCCAGCACTCCTTGAGTATCTCTTCAGCCTTAAAAAAAGATTCGAACGAGATTGTGATAGATAAAGTAAGACAGACATTGTAAGCTAAGAAGAGTGGCTGTCAGGTAGAAAAAGTCAGACAAATTAAAAATCAAAAAGTGTTAATTAGGTCCAATGATAAAAAAACTATTAAAAATGTAAAAGAAACCGAAGACAAACCAGAATCTTAAAATTGAGCCGGCTATTAACAAATACCCTCGAGTTATAATTCGTAACTTATTTAATTATAACACGGAGCAGGATGTTATTGAATCACTGAAACTTCAAAACTATAAATAAGCTATGGGCCAACATGGATACAAAAGAGGCGGCCTGAGGCTATACCGTACACTCGGGAATGGATTCTGAAAAGATGTTTTTTTTTTTTTTTTTTTTTTTGCAGGTGTTCGGCGCGTACTGCTCGACGCGGTGGTTCGAGCGTAACCAGAAAGACGAGCGTGGCAACCGGCAGGCCTACTTCGGCACCGGCGAAACGTTCTTGTTCAGGTGAATACGATTCTTAAATTAAATAAAAATCAATCATAAGTTATGGCATATTAATAACATATTTCAAACGTCTATATATTTATTTAATATCCTGACTTTTCAAGTACACCGAATACCGTGCGAGACGAAGACACGATAGTACCGGTCAGGCATATTTCATGTTTCTGACACGAAAGTTTAAGAGGGATTCCCAAACTATTTTGGGCAAGAGACTCTTTCCTTCCAAAATGAACTGATACCTCAGACCCCCATAGCCAAATTACTTTAAAAACCATATACATAGTATGTATAGTTCTTTTTTCTATTGATAAAAAATATTTGCCCCAACCTACATAAACTAGTAACATATTGAAATTTTAGTCATTTTTATAACAAGGTAGTACATGTAACGCAACTTATACAATATCTGGAAAGTTTCAAATAACAATTTGTGTAAATTAATAGGGGTCGATTTTTAAATCTCGCCAACCCAAAAATCAGTTTTTGTTTCCCCTGAGACCACTTGGAAACACCGGGTTTAAGATGTTTATTTTTTTTTATTGCTGTAGAACAGCAGACAGGCTGACGGCCCGCTTAGAATTTAGTAGTTACCGTCGCCTATAGGTGTTTGTAATGCCAGTGGCATCGCGAACACGCTGCTGTCCCATAAGGGTACAGGAACTTGGATCACTAATGCCGGAACACAACACAAGGTTATTATGCGGCATACTTAAGATCAAAGGTGATCGCCATCCAGACGGGCTTGAGGCCCTACCACGTAGCTAGGGTGGGTTGTTTTGTCGCCTTTTACGACAGGCCGACCCCGGCCACAGAGGTTAGTATTCTTTCTCCGCCCCTGCATGGATAAAAATGATGAATGATAGATGTCTTGTAAAACCCACAAGTCGCGGCTATAAAAATATGACGTCCGTATGAACTGGCTTAATATTTACCCTCTAGCACCTAATAGCATAGTTTCAGCTATTTTTAATTATAATAATATGATTTATGATTATATATAAACGATATTAAACACGTTAACAATTTTTTATTTAATGTAACGTGAATAAAATTCAAATTTTGTTACTGATTTATTTCAAAATAGTTTAAAGTTTTACGTTTATTATAATATGTTAAAAATAATAACATTTAACCTTGCTGTTTTTTAAGGCAGTTTAAAACTTTATCAAAGGTTTTTTTGCACAAACCTACGACTTTCGGACACTTATGCCCAGACCGGAATATCTTTATTTTTAATCCTCCACGGAAATGAATCCTCCGACACGACACCACAGTACCAAACCAGTTGCGTATCCAATCCGCCGTGTTCAATATTCAATACTAAATCATTATTATATTGTATTGACGACTGGTCGAGTGGTTAGAGCATTGTAGAGCCACTGAATCTTGAAGCTGCTTATTCAATTGCTGACAGGGTAATTTCAAATATTTTTGTCTGATGATCCGGATGTTCCGGTTTTTTTTTATCATTGTACCCACAATTTGTTGAATTCAGGAATATAATTATTTGCCTATATTTTCCTTTAGTCAATTTGAATTTTTAATATTCGAACTTTATTCATTTGCTTTATTTATTTTATGGTATAAAATTTATTATTATTCTGTATTTATTAGTATATATGATTTGGGTAAAGGCTGCCTTATTTTCTTAGTATTTTTTCATAAAATAAAAGTTGTAGTGGTATTATTTTTAATAACAATGTTTATTCTCATATATGACAATGATATAGCATGGTATTTCGTATTTAATCTAATACATGTTAATATTTATTCAACTTTATTTATAATATGTAACATGTTTGCAGTTTGTTTAACACTATTTCAAGTCATCTAACATATATGTTTGTATTTTGATTTATTGCATAGCCCAAATATACGCTAAACATAGAGTGTGTTATTATTTCCGCATGGCTTGTTTTTTTTTATTAATCACGAATGTATCGTTATTAAATAAATGTAAATTTTTTGTAAGAATTACTACTATCGTAGTAGAATATATAGCGTATTTAGTATGCTACGATATTGTAGCATGAAATTGTAAATATGTGTATGAAATGAAATGAAAATTTATTGTATACATATTTTCAAGGTACAACTTTCAAAGTTAACAAATAAACATGTCCTGTTCTCCGCACTAGGTCTCTTATGAACCTCTGTGGCAGATGGCAGTGGAGTTCGTTTCGGTCTTTAAATTTTTTAATGTTAATTATTTAACAATATGAAAAGATGTTTTCTTGTTAAGATATAGTATAAAATTATAATATTATAAAATAAATAAATAGATAGATACCTTATACACTACTATTTTTGTGTGCGGTAAAAGTGTGTATTCGTTCGTGTGTATCGTTGTGACGTGCACGTGTGTTTGTGCGGTAGCATTGAGAATGAAGACTTGTAATGAGCTAGCTAGGTCGCAAGATATTTTCAGATTCCACTAACGTTATATTGCATAAAAACGATGTCAACACTTTTCTTAGTTTAAAGCAAGTGAAATTAGTTAAATTTTTTTTTATTGCAAATACTATTACATATTTTAGTACCAAGAAATTTTAAAGATTTATTATCAAACTTTGTATAACATTTATTTTGTTTTTTGACAAAATTTTATGGACAAAATTTTTGCTGTCTAAACTTTTTGGGAACTCGAAGCTTATTTGACATATTTTAGTTATGTGTTCAATACAAAATGGCAACGCTACTTTTAATATTTTTGCTGTAATGTCATCTCAACCTGAAGGATTACTGTTTTTCAAATTTTTTATTATACTTGCAACTTCGGATTCATCTGTATTTATTAGACCGAATGAGTGTATTAAATTATTGTTCCTGGTAATATTGTTACATAAATTAATTTCTGTTTGGTTTGTTTTCAATAAAATATACTGTGCCAAATTTTCTCCGACATTACAATAATATCCATTTATTTTGTTTAACGCATCTACTGAAGGAGAGTATATATATACACATAACTCTAATTTGTCAATTTTTACTTTGGTGTTTTCGTCAGAAAATTCTTGTCCATTATAAGACGCACGCCTCTCAAAATCTACGCCACAAATCCAGTCCATTCCCATTTGGCCCCAAGCAGGTCATCTAGTTGGGGTCGTACACTACATTTGTTTTGCATAATATAATTGTAGTAATTTTATTATTTCCCGGGTATCTTGTCGTTATATAACTATTGCATGAAGCTTTAAAAATATATTTGCATGACATGTGTTGTCATGTGTTTATAATTCCATCACACATTAACCTTCATATCACCGTAACAATTGACTTGCAGCCTGTACCCGGAGCGCGCGAAGTATCCATGGGTGGGGTGCGCGAACGCGGGGGCAGGGGCAGGGTCGGGGGACAAGACCGAGGAGCAGCGCATCGCTCACGGCTCCGAACTATTCATGGCGGCCGACGCCAAAATGATCACCATCGGAGGGGGGTCAGTTTTTATTTTCCCTCACATGTCTCGGTCTTAGAGCATATAACATACACGGAGGGAACACGGTACCAGCCAGACAGGCTTTGGTTAAGAAATTTAGTAATATCTGTATCATCCACGATATCCATTTGCTCCAATCAGTTAGATGCTCTAAGATGTCGGTTATTCCAGCCTTCATCCGGTCAGGGCCAAGTATCCCTGGGTGGGTTGCCTTCAGGAGGACGGACAGACAGATGAGACGAGGACTCCTCACGCAAACTCGCTGTTCATGGCCGCTGATAATACCATGATCACGATCGGTGGAGGGTGAGTGGTGCATGCCTGTGTGACATGGGTGTATGACACGGCGGACGTGTGAACATATGTACACGATGCACTATTGGGGGTAGTTGTGAGCCTCTCTGGGTTAGAGTATGAAACTGCACGTGTAATCAAATGCGAGAATTCATTTTAAATCAGCTCTCCGTCATAAATACGCGTGGGGTCACTCCATTACTTGCTCACGTATCCAAATAAAATACGCAAAATAAATTACATTTTACGACAGTTCACATACATGAAAAATTAAGTTTTCAAAAATAAATTTATCACAATTTTTTAATTTAATGGAAAGACACTCAAGAGCATTTCAAATGTTCTGAATAATCGAATTTTATTTCTCGGTAACAGTATTATTTTATTTGAAATAGTGTTGATCTAAGAAATACAAAAAAAAATGACCAGATACCTTTTTTGTATTTAAAGTACATTTACCGCAAAGTTGAATCGGCAGATTTATACTCTTATCCAAGGGTGGTGAGTATTAGTGTTGTGTACGCCAAATGTTGTATAATCCTGAAAATATTCCATATGGTCACAAAATCACATGCCTGATCAAAACATTACTAAATGGTTAAATACACATGTTTGTACAAAATGATTGTCTTTGTATGAGATTGGAGTGATAAAAATATTTTGCATGTGATGTACCACAAAACCCCGACGCCTCAAATGGTCTTTTTTAAGATATCTAACACCAGATTTGTCCTTTTCTTTAATCCGTTTTCTCCTATAAGTAAGATTCACACGTGTACATCCTAACTTATCATTACAAGGATTGCTCCATTGTACATACACTTTTCAAGGAGTCAAGTGTTATGGAAATGTGCCATTTTCATGATAAATTTGATTAAATTGGTTTTATTAACCTTAAGTGAGTCACTGGTAGGAATTAGACGAAATAAACGACGAGCATGAGCTAATAGTTATAGTTCACAATTACGTCTAAAGAGTCCTGCGGTCGATGTGAAATATCCAGCTCGAAGGACCATAGACACCATAGACAATATTGCAATTTTTAATAAAAGACAAAGAGTCTCAGTTTCTTGACAATGACAGTTCATTACATTGACTTTGTTTTGACCTATTTATTACACATTAGAATATTTCAAAATATATGTAAAGCTATAGATTAAAGCTTTCTATAAAATTCATATTATAGTTAAACAATATTAAGAAACGTTATTCAAACGAGATGGTCAATACTTATAACCAAAATTATATATGAAAGATACTGTTTTATATAGATTGTAAAAGTTATAGTATTTGATTTCCTATGTTACTTGACTCCATGAATACTACGTTGTAAATACTTGTTGCCATGTTGTACATATAAATGATAAGTGGATGTTTTGTATTCTGATTGTTCTCTTTGTTCACATTTCAGTGATGGTCAAGCCATATGGATGGACGAGAATATTAGGTTCGGCAAAACTGACCGTTGTTCGACATTCAACAATCCGCCTCTCTGCCCCAGCGGCGACTTCGAGATTCGGGTGCTGGAAGTTTACGGATTTTCTGGCGCATAAATTCATCTCTCGTCCAAACACAAGGACGCTACGGAGTGAAATAATCTCGTCACTATACGCCTTCTTTAATTTCGATGTCTGATGTACCGTGAAAAGTTTTGAAATTTTTAATGTATCTTGTCTTTTACTCGAGTTAGTGTTATGACAACTCAGAAGTCGATTTAGATACGATATGTAGGCGATATGTAGTTGGATGTATTGTTGTTTTATCGGATCAAAATGTATTAGAATGACTGTGATTTGATTTAAATAGTGTTTTTCGAGTCTATACGGCGTGTGAAATGTCTCTACGACGATCGCGTTGCGTCGACCGTTCATTTTAATAAATCCACGAAAATCGAGACGATCTCGTCACATTAAGCAGTAATTATGTAATCATTACATCTTAGTGTTACTATACAATATAATCATAGTTATATTTCACGATTTTAGATGTCGCGTCACAAAAAAAAAATACGATTGTTGTCCCGTTTTCAATGTGTCGATTGTTTTTTAGGCATATTATGAACTTTTATACTCTTATTGATAAAATTCGTATTTCCCCACAGATATGAAGTAATAGTATGTAACTATATTATATATACGTTTGTATATAACAAAGCTTTGATTAATTAATTGAATAATATCGAATGCAAATGTTGCAAGTACAAAAATCAAATTTTTAAGAGTTTAAAGTTCACAGTACGTTTGCCGTTAAAATCAAACTGTATAATCAAAGGTCTATACCTTATAATAAATAATATTATAAAATATTTAATCTCTATGGATTTCTGTGTGTGGTAACCCCCGTAGCTATCCTATATGTGAACATAGCTGTCCGTTCAAGACAACGAAGACGGGGAAAGTAGGTTGTTATTTTAAATATATATGGAATTTACATATTAGTCTGTGTGTAAGTACAAATTGGATGTTACGTACCTTCTCTCGATAAAATACGCTTATATAAAAAGCAATATATATATATATATATATATATATATATATATATATATATATATATATATATATATATATATATATAGTAGCGAGGCTTAGCCGTGTGGTGGGGACGTTATATGTAAAGTGGACGCATTTCACGTTTTATATATTATTCAATTTTATAATAATATATATAAGTAAGTTATTGTGCTACTATTTTTATTTGTTATGTAGATAGTGCAACAATCGAAAATGTTTTTCAACGCTCGTAAGACGCGTCCGCTTTATTTTTTATAGTTGGCGCGAACATTCCAGTGA
Organism: Malacosoma neustria; assembly: GCA_963693495.1. Taxonomy (NCBI): domain Eukaryota; kingdom Metazoa; phylum Arthropoda; class Insecta; order Lepidoptera; family Lasiocampidae; genus Malacosoma; species Malacosoma neustria. The sequence continues at coordinate 20,670,046 of OY856375.1, read as the reverse complement.
CTAAAGCGCTTAACCCTCGGTATCAAATCGCGACACACTTTTCATTTTCTTTCATTACACCAACTTATATATACCAATTAGGTACAATCAGTATTTGGCTATTGCATAGAGTAGCTTCATTATCGCCTTAATGAGACTCAAACAGTAAAGAACAACGTCGTTGCTCACAAAAATGTACCAAAGAGTTTTAATACAATGTATTGACGTATTTATTTCGTCTTCCCGCCTTTTGAAACGATTTTTGGAAACATCGATAATTTTACAACTCTATTATCGATATTCGATTATAGTTTTGGTACGCACTGAAAGGTTAAAACTGTAAACATTGAATATTTTAAATTAACTAATTAGAATCTACATTTGGTTCTAAGCGAACATCGCACTATTGTTACATAAAACTCGTTTTAATCTACAATTTTAAACGAAACCGTCACTTAATCGAGTATGTAAACAAAATTGTCTATAGCAGAGTGACGACAGAATAAAAAAATGAAGTTTATGTAACGGTAAGTCGTTTTGGACGATAAATGTTTATAGTTTCTTCCGATAATATCACTGCCTCTACTAGCGGTATATAGTTACGTAATTTCGAAACGGGATGTGCCAAAATAGGACCATTTGGGATTTTTAGAAAAAAACAAATTTGTGAGATATTCTAATCATTTTCGCCTAATGTATTTTGGTCAAATATAATGTTTTGCAGCGTTTTCTCCTCGTTTACAAACCGATTGGAAAACAGTGAAACGGAAAACGGCATTCACCGTATTAGTAGAATCTTATGTTTTCATAATTGAAAGAACATTATGCTCTGAACATGGAAACGAGATGCCGATTTTTTACTGATATATAAATAAATATATATCCAGTAAATTTGACGTAAAAGTTTTTTTTTAAACAAGGCGTCCGTAATGGTCTATTTACGTAATATGCAAAGTATTTTAATTGTTACCCAACAAGTGTAGGTATGTGTTTTATACACGTTTTTATTTTGTATTTTACGTTGACGAAACAAAAGTGGATTATATTAATAATGTTGAATTAATTATGAAATTTTAATAATTCGTGTTTCTTTAGTGATTAAAATTTATTTTATAAATATATTTAATTGTAAAATATAAAGTATTTTCTCAGTGACCACTAAGCCATTCATTTTATTCATCGAAGTATATATATGTAATATATAAACAGGATATACATTTGAAATTATTAATAATTTATTAATTACATATGATTTCGATTATTTTTAATACTACGCATCTATTTTAGATTTTGTTACAGTTGTTCTATTTCGTCTATGTTACAACGTCCAAAACATATCCCAGTCGGTACAAAAGGGTTATAACGTTATAAAGGGTACGTTTATATCACCCACGGCTTGTTCTAGTTTTACGATGTTTTATTTGTAAATATTCTTTTTAAGTGGCCCGGTTTGTCATATCTGACTTCTAGCTGAAGTATACAGAAAAATACGTAATTTTATACATTGAACTAATCTAAGGGTTATTTCTACTTATCAACACTGGAATGTAGGGATGTATGTATAACCTTTGAGGGTGGACCTGTGGAGGCCACAGTAATGGGCTGCTTAGGTGGCAAACTCTTCTCACCCGTTGTCTTCCTGGCAAGTTGGATGTGACAAAACAATATCGTATTGAAGCTGGAATTTGTAATACAATATTTATTACAAGAAAGCCTAAGAATTGTTTTAAATTCAGATTAATTTATGTAATTTATTGAGTAGGTAAACAGGTGTTTTATTATTAGCGTATGTTATATAAAGCGCTTCCGTGCGGACCACGAGCTCAGTCTCTTGTACACATAAATAGTAAGAAGTTTGTTACATAAACTGATTTTATTTCAATGTCCTGAGCTATTACGTCGTCACTAATTATGTACGATTATTATTTATTAAAAATTTGCAACAATATGTACACTAATATATAAATTAATTTATAAAGTAAAATAAAATGGATTCATGGATATCCTGATGTGCCCCCCTTGGTCCGCCATGTCGTGGCGATGGTGCGTCAAGATGGCGCCCAGAAGCGGGCGTGGTCCGCGCGGAGGCATCGCTCGCGATATGTTGCTGTTAGTCGATTTGTCGTTGATCAGTGTAAAGTCTAGTCTGTGTCCTGTTTTTTCCCTCTAACGATATATTATTACCTAAATATTTACGAATTGATATTTAATTTTGCGATTCGCCTCGTAATTGGCGGGTAGGCTCGTGGTTAGTTAGTTTAAGTACATTTAATGTATATAATTACAAAGTTATTAATCTCTTTCCCTTTCAGTATTTGTGGTGTACGTTTTTTAAGTGAAGAGCATATCATGTAAAATGACAAGTGTGCAGTGATGTGAGATGGACGATGTTAATGTACTGTTACATTCGAATAGCTTGAGTCCGCGCGACGGCGCTCGGCTCGTTTATATCGTAATGTAAATGTTGCTTTATAATGTCTACAAAATATATAATCCCGTACATAATGTAATGGTTTTATTTCTTTTTGTTAATTATACATATCAAAGGGGCCATTCATAAAGTACGTCACACGAATTTTAAGACTTTTTAACCCCTTCTCCTGTTCTTCTCACATTTTTAAAACACCCTCAAGCCTGATGTGACTTCCCACATTTTGAATTTTTATGTATGCGTTAAAAATTAATAAAAAGAAAAAAGTTTGAATGTTGCTGCGTGAGAGATAATTTCATAGCGAAAGTGCTAAAGTATTATTAAATATTGATTGAGTACGTAAATTTTTAGTTTTTTATTCACATATAAATTTCGTGTTTTAGTATTTTAAATCTTAACATGTGACGTCACAAAGCGTTTAGACGCCCTTGTATAATAAAGAAAATTGTGTGATTCCGATTTGTGAAATTCCTGTGACAACCCCCCCCCCCCTTTAACGTATGACGTAATTTATGGATGACCCCCATAAATCTTAGTCTTAATAATATCACCACCCCGCCAATAATAGGAACATATTCATTTGGCATCCTATGCTATTTTATTCAAGTCTCTATTTTGTATCACTGATTTGGTTTTTACAGAAGAAAATTAGAATGTGCGATAGCATGAAACGACTGGTTAACCATAGAGATCTCAGGAATGAGTTAACACGACTCGTTTCTTGTTTTCTTCAGAAATACCATAGCTAGTCTATTTTACAGAGACTTGATACTTGTTTATTCAATACAGAGCAGAACCCTTTGTGCCCTTTAGTTAACACCTATAGTCCAAAGATATCTTTCTCACCAAGATATGTTAATGCAGCTATTATGTATTGTATGTATGTAGTGTGTGTTGAATTTGCATGCTCACAATAATTAATTGAGAATAGTAAATTATCCCATGTTATATGGTTAGAATCATAATAATGGGCTTCACATACAGGTGTTACAAAAAACATCAGTACCACAGACAACCCTCAAGTTTGGTGAATTCTTCTATACCCATCTCTCAATTGGGCAGTCTTCTCATGCCAACTGCCATGTATGAATATTTGTTTATTTAACGTTTTTCACATTATAAAATAATGTCAATTAATGTGGGTATGTACCACACATGTAGTGAAAATGCTACATAGCAAATACAAGGTTTAATTTAGAAGTGTTTTATTTAATTTATGGACTTGTTACTTATTAAAGTAGTATTACCTTTTATTAGGCTAATATTACATTATGAAGGTAGAATTGCGTTTACCAGTTTCCACTGTAAACATGAAATTGCATACACAAGAGTTTGATTCATTTTAATATAGTCTTGTTAACCAACATACTCATAGTTTGAAATGAGGCTGTAATTTCTAGAATTTATAATCAGGAAATAATAAAACCAGTGAAAGAAGTTATAAGTTTTTAATTATGAATCAACATTCTCTTTTAATCTTGTTCTGTAATTATCAGTTCTCTTTGAGACTGCAGATTGTAGTTGTTCATCTTTGATATATTTCAAAATATTCTCATAATTTCCTTGAATACTATCTAAAACTTGTAAAAGGTACTCCTGTTCACATTGACATATATATAAACCTATCAAGGCTGCAAGTGGTCCCTTAATTTTCTCAGGAAACTCCTGTAATTCCTTTTTGTCATCCTCAAAATCGGAACAATTTTCAGAATCTGCCATCAAACGTGCAGCTTCCCACATGTTATAAGTTTGTTTAAAAAAGTTATTTGGATGACTATGTTCACCCAGTTTTAGTATAGAAACTATTGTATTTGTTGACTCAATAATATCAACAATATCAAAGTCTATTTCTTTTTCTTTGACTAATTTGTTTTCATAATAAACCATTATTTGATGAATCACTGTTATTAAGTTTTCTTTTTTATTGGAATATATTTCAGGCGATTTGTCAAAACCAATCAGATTTAGTAATATTTGTATACTTATAACTAAAATCCTTTCTAAGACTTCAATGTCTAAGTGTTTTTTCTGATTCACTGTGACCTCAGTAAATGCTGTACATAGAGATTCTAATGCCTCTTCTGTGATGAAATGTATGAAAAAATCTTTACGATGTTTCTCAATATTACAGTATGAACATATTGTGTTAAAGTTCTCAAAAGCAGTCACTAATAAGTCTTTGTTTGATGAATTATTCAGGATAAAGTATAAAGCATCAGAATATCCAAAGTTGAGGAATAATTTCATCCAAATCGCAATGTCATTGTCATGGGATAGGAATAGACATGAACTTATTAGTCTCAAGAGTTGGATGAGAATTAAACTATCATCAGACTTGGAATATTCCATTAGAGTATTCAAAAGCCCATCCATCTTCATTAATTCTACCACAGCTTCCTTTTGACAACACATATTTCCGACAATGCCAATAAAAATCTCGATAATGCGCGGTGAATTTATAACCGGCAAAGCGAAGTTTATTAGATTCAGAACAACATGTTTTTGCAGGAACAGCACCACATCGCGTTCAGCAGTCATATCCCATAGAGTACAGAGATCGTCTTCGAAAGGTTTATCTTGAATTTCATGTTTTAAAGTGTCTAAGTTAGCGAGTTTCAACAAAATTTTTAAAACAAACCTCTCACTATATACCGTGTCACCGATCACATCGCCTGCAAGGAGTTCTGGTTTGTCAATCTCGTCTTTGTTGGATTCCTGGTCTGGTTTCATTATATTTAATTAATTTAATAATTTTATAACACAGGAACCTGGTACGAACTTTGCAACTTGATTTTTTCAAATATAATTACAAACTGTGCATTCTATCCAGTAATTCAATTATTCAATGAAAATGAAAATAATGAAAAACGAATGTCAGTTCGAGCTTCGAGCAGTGTTGCCAACCCCAAAAATCTAAAAAACAGCAGCTCACCAATAAAAAAAACAGTAGAAAACAGCAGGTAAAGTGGAAAAAAGGCAGATTTCATACTTTCCTCATATAATTAAAACAATTACCTACTTTTATAAGTTTCAAAAATACATAAATACATAATAGGACATAATAAAAAACAAAAATCAAAGTAATTATTTTTTTATTTTCTCCCTCAATCGCTTCATCTTCAGTATTTTTACACTCATTTTCCTTTTTAAAATTATAAATATTTTTGTTAAATTTCTTCATGTGCCTTTCTGTGGTTTCAAATGAGTAGCGATCGGTTATTTCGGATTTAGTGTGTGATGCTCCTATAATAGTTATAGTCGATATTCTGGGCGTAATTTGGTTTTCTAATATTAAATAGCTGAAACTAACCTTTCTACGGTGGCGCTGCTATGTGGTAGGCACAAAAGTTTCTTCACTAATTGACAATATGGGAAATGTTAGAGATAGCTGCTGCCTCCATTTTTCAATTTGTGTACATATTTCCAAAAGTCGATAATATCGGGAATTTTGTTTTGGACAGTACATAAATTAACATTTGCCATTATCTATCCAATCCAGTTATATTATTTAAACAAATATTTAGGAAAAAGTAATGTATATCTGCAATGGAAGGAAATTTCTTTTAAATCTCAGGATCCGGAGAATTGCTTTGGGATTTATCATCTTCAGACATTTTAATACTTCAGTCGTTAAAAGGAATTTTTAATATCTGTTTTGTAGCTTCGAGATAAAACTCCTTGCAATTGATGAGAAAATTTTCAGCTGTTCTTCCTTAGTTCTCCAATTTCCCTCTTTTTTCTGATCAGAATTGGCACCATTCCATCGACGTATATTTCTTGCAACGGCAAATGTTTATGCTCATGCGAGAAGTCAAGATTTAATATTTTAGTTTCTTTTGCGTCTAAAATATTTCGTGCTTGAAAAACAGTAAAAATTAGGAATGAAACAGAAAACAGAGGCATCAATTTGAAAACAGCAAATCTACTGTTAAAACAGTAGGGTTGGTAGCACAGAGCTCGAGTTCATTCAGTAATCAGTTAGCGACTCTAGCTAGCGAAGCGAAGCGAGTAGTTGTCAATATCAAGAATGTCAATAGTTTTGTCATAGCATTAACAACCAGATTTATAAGTAAAAAGAAGGCGGGCATTTGTGGCGTCATGTCATTATGTCAATAATGTAAATTTTTTAAACAGACTAAAAATACAATAGAACCCGCTTATTACGATCACGCTTAACGCCAGCGTTGCCAGATGGGGGGGATTCCCTGCAAATTCGGGGATTTTTTCGACGTTGGGTGGGAAATTCGGGGGGAAAGATTCTTTGGGGGGACCTACGGGGGGAAAAATAAATTGGGAGAAATTTTGGAGATTTTTAAGTGCCAATAATTCATCCATAGACACAATTACCATCACTACAATTATTATATAATACGATATATTTTTATCTTATAATTAATTATATGTTTATTTATACATAAACTTCAATTCAATCGTTCATTAATAATTCAATTCATTCGTTCGTTTGTTAATATGCCATCTCTGTCTTTTTACTCATGTTGCCGATTGCCGATGCGATAGCAAGAGCCGAGAGTGCCTATGAGTTTCGTTATTTCGTTCGTGTTGGGTTTGTAATGGTTTGTTACTGTTTCTTGTTGTTGGTTGATTTTGATGTCATGTCGTTGTCGTGTTGTTCATTTAATTTTCCAAGTTTTCTTCTTACGAATTGTTTAAAACGCAAGCAAAATGTCGAAATCTAACAAGTCATATGTCAGAACATACCGGAAAGAATGGGAAGACGAAGCGGTATTTTCAGGTTAGTAAACAATGTTTTAATTATCGTAGGTATTAGTATCGTATTTTACCATAAGTAGGTACATATTTTCTTCGAAAGGCCGTTGGCAGGAAGTGGATGAAAGAGACGAAGATCGGGCTCAGTGGCATGCTTTGGCAGAGGCCTATGTCCAGCATTGGACTTCAATAGGCTGATGATGATGATAATGATGATGAGGTATGTTCTGTTGAGTACCAGGTTATTATTATAGAAACTTTACTCGGATGAAACATAAGTAATCATTAATATCATAATTATTGGACATCAGAATATTTCAAAAAATAACAGTGTCCCTGTTTAGACATACTACGATTATTTATATATACTTACTCAGCTACTTACTCAGTACAATAACATTTTATTTTTATGAAACAGATCGTCCTGTTCATGATGATGTCCATCATATGTTTATAAAATAAAGATATATATACCATGTCCTATCAAAAAGTTACGTTAATAAAGATTAAGTTGGTGGAGGCAAATTAAAAACTACGTTTGCATTGCATTATTTTCTTTTGTGGTTTGATTATTGTGTGAATGGGTATTGATGTAGGCCGATGGGTGGTGGTACAATCTAAATTCACTGGAATGCACTAACTAATTGAGTATTGGTGTTAGTTAAATAAGACGAGTAAACTAACTAGGGTTTGGGTGAGCCATATCAGTCGTTTCATTGTCTGTCTGGCTTTCTGCTCTGCCGCCTCATATAGGAAAAGTAGCAGAGCAGGTTTAGTAGCTGTTTTGTACATCTGTCACTTGAGCTTATGCGGCATTTTATTTTACATACATACATATAATCACGCCTCTTTCCCGTAGGGGTAGGCAGAGGTTATATGTATGTATGTATTTATTTATTTTATATCTGAATTAACTCTAAAATTGAGGTAAACAATAAAGAATTATCTATCTAGCTACTTTTGCTTTTTTATTTCTCTTTTTAAAATAAGTAAAAACTGTTCTGGGGTTTTTTTTCCAAAAAGCTTATTTTCGGGGGTATTTCGAAAAAAGTTGGGGGAAATTCACATGGCCATCTGGCAGCACTGCTTAACGCATAATACGCCATTTTACGCCAAACCCTGCAACTTGAGACATGTTTTCATAAATTTCTAAACGCATAATACGATTCGTCATCCCCAATGATATTTTGTATATAAATCATTGGTCATTCCATTTAATAAGCCGCTATGTAGCTTCTTTGAATCAAAGCGAAGACGCACTGTAAAAATTAAATTATGTTGAAAATCTTATAATTGCTAATGTATCAAAATCCTTTTGTCTTTCTGTTTCTGTTAAATAACATAATTATAATTACAATATGTACTTATTGTAATTTATAAATGTATAATTTAATACTTTTATACGAAATTAGAACAATTACATATTAATAGACCGTTTTATCTTCCCTATCCCGCATAGTACGCTTTCTTGCTTATGAATATGATGCGTTTTTAGTTGGGTCCCTGTGAAATCGTCGGTTTTACTGTCCTTGTTTTCCGATTACAGAGCTTATATAAGACTCAGTGACGCACAATGCCGAATTATGCGGATAATTGGAACGTGAATTAGTTTTCAAATGCACCAGCAGAGTGCGCTAAGTTCAGTGTTGAAAAAAAAAAATAGAATATAGATTCGAATTCTAAAATGAAATTGTATTTACATTAAGCGATTTAATGCTGTAATTGGAAAATAACGTGTATTACAAAGACAGCGCCTAGCGCGAAATTTTAAAAAATTGTCAACCAAAATAAACTGTGGGAAAAATTTGAGAGGGAATTGACGGTGCCGTGGTAAAAAAAAAACGTTTTGGCCTCCTTTTTATGGTATAATTATATTTCTGTTCTCATGGTTTTGTATATTTATAGTGAGACAAAACACGTCAAGTGAGCACCCCCAAAAATCACTATGTCGTCGATTTTTATGAAACATATATCAAATGAATGCCAAAACCAATACTAAACATAGCTCCAAAGAATTTTTCTAAATTTAAATTTTTGTTTTTACGGATGTTTAAATATTTTAGTTACTTTTAATGAAATAATTCGTTTCTCGGACACTTTTCAACGAAATATTATGAAAATTTTATGAGAGATTCTTAGAAGTTTCTATTTTCGAATGAAGTAAACATTGTTTGTAAATTTATTTATTTATCTATTTATTTATAACAATTAAATAAACAATTGAGTTTTTAATAAAGTTCTCATGTTTCGATTCTTTCAAATCTAGGCGCAAAATGTTCCTCGGATGTTGAACTATAAGAATCCGCAAAAAATCGACTAACAAATAATTACAAACAAACATACAAATGAAGCTAATATAAAGCGTGTAAAGTCAAGATTGTCTTTACATTTGAATGAATACCTATTTAAAACAGTCGTATATCTTTAACTTTGTAAGTTTCAAGGCGAAACAATGACTCCATAGAGCGTCTCGTTGTCCAGGGCAAAGTGGAGGGGACCAGATCACGTGGAAGATCACCCATGCGATGGACCGACCAGATCAAGTCGGCTGTGGGCGGGCCTTTGGATGAGTGCACTAGAATGTCTCTGAATCGCGAGAAATGGCGTAAAATCATACAGCGAACAATATCTGCCTCTAATAGTACTACCAGTTGATCACGACCGCTCTGTAGAGTGAAACGACTAAGAAGAAGATATCTTTAACTTACAAGTTGACAAATTCACTCTTACTTGACATAATATAGAGCTTACATTTGAATGCCATACTGTGAGTTGAGTCGGTGTAATGTGCGAATACCTTTAGACTACGCTAATAGCGGCTCCCTTGTTGTAAGCGGTTTGACGGACGCAGACACGGTTCTCCTCGTCTCTGGCTCTATCCTTCATGTTGACGATGTTTTATAGGGTGGACGTCTTATCAACACAAGAGTGTTGATAAGGGAATGATCTCACAATTAGTCGATAAATAACATTTTATGTTTTTAAGTTATTTGCTGGTATCACTTAGAATAAACTAAAGAATAGTTATTGTAACATTAGTTATAGTTATCGGACATAACGGTCGATAGACCATGACCGGATTAGTTGTGTTGTAATTTAATACGGCATTATACTGGTACAACCAGCGCTGCACCTACAAGCGGATTTAGGAGCGATATTGTTTTTTTCTGTACGTTCAATTTCAGTAACTTGGCATTTTGCGGTATTTAATTATTTCATCGCTCTTATTATATACCATCCCTGGCGTTGACTATGGCTCTGAGAATCCCATTTTGTACAGCAGTACATTTAATTTTGTAAAGCAGTTAAATTCATCCCCACCGAGAACGCTAAAATTGGTTTTTACCTAATCAAGACTTGCAACAAGGAATTTGCATTACTCTTTACGTGAAAATATCTACACAATATTATTGACCTAAATTTTAATAAAACATTTTAGTTTTCACTAAAAATGAATGGGTGCTAATTTAAGTAGGATACAGAAATGATAAATGCAGTACAGTTATTAAACTTTTATTATATTGCTCTGGATATTATAACTTGACATGCCAAAAAACAGCTTACATTTTAGCTTTCTCATTCACATATAAGTAGGAAATTATCCTTATTTTATACATGCACGTCCACAGAAAAGACACATGTTCAGATTAACATGTATTTCTACTGATAAAGATGATTACATTATCCACCTATCTGTGTAACAGTAAATATTTAAAAAAATAGTGAATGATGAATGAACTTATTTGAAATCACTTATAAAAAAAGAAAACCTAACATAATGTTGGTTAACAATAGTAACTATAACTGTAGGTATTGTTACACATAAGAAATATTTTTTAAAAGCTTAAAAAAATTATCCGATTAAATTCACAAATCAAGTGAATAAATAATTAAATATACTATTATTATTGAGAAAATTAATCTCTCAAATTTGCGAAATATATGCACATATATAAATATGCACAGCATTTAAGCTTAGATGCAAAACGATGACTTTCCCTACTCTTTCAATGTGCTTGCATAATGCTGTCACATTTTTGACCGAGTAAAACAAAATACAAGTCACCTTTGTGCACGTATGTTAATCAGATAACGACACCACCACTAACTATCTGCTTTAATTTTACTCGGAGGCGCATCTCCTTCATTACCATGCTTACGTTTCCTTCCCTGTTTACCTTTGAAGTTCTTTCCTTTATTATTTCTAAAGTTCTTTTGATTCTTACGTCGCTTCACCATCTCTTCAACAGTCTTCTCTAAATAACTGTTCTCTTCGTCACCTTCGAGCACTTTAAATGTGACATCTGTTTCGCCAATCTTCAGTTTGCTGTCTGTTAATTTTTCCGCTAATTCCTTAGCTGTGTTCTCCTTCGCCAGACGTACCCAGCCTTCTGTGTCACCCACTTTGAAATCAATGTACGCAATTTCTGCACCTGAATATGTGAATATTTAAAATTAGTACTTGATGTGAAACAAATATTTGTAGATATTACGCAACATATGAATTAATATGTATAACAAAATTTTTAATGTCCAAAAATATAAAAAGTATGAAATTCTCGTTTTTCAAATTGAAATCACAATTTTTCAATATTTAAGGTATTTTTAAATTAGCTTTCTGTAAACATACCATTCGAAAAAGTTCCTATATAAAGTAGCTTTTATCTATGGTATGAGGTCTAAAATGTCTCTTGCTAAACATAGTACCTGGATCATATTTTGGTTTCATTCATTTCACTTCCAAAAATAATTTTTTTTTACTGTTGAGGAAGAGCAGCCAGGATGACGACCCACATTAATAGTAAGCAGTTACCGTCACCTATGGATGTTTGCGACGCCAGTGACACAGTGAACGAGCTGCTGTCCCATTGGGGTACAGGAACCTGGGTTACTAATGCCGGAACACAACACAAGGTTATTATTGCAGCATACTTAAGACCAAGGGCGGTTGCCATCCAGAGGGGCTTAAAGCCCTACCACATAGCTAGGGTTGTTTTGGTGCCTTCTATGACAGGCCGAGTCTGGTCACATAGGTTAGTATTCTTACTCCGACCCTGCATGAAGAAGAAACCAAAAAAGTTTTAAATTTACAATACTGCTAATTAGTTATATTTGAGCATCCTCCAATCAGACTGGATTGTATTGATATAAATTTAATTTATATCTAAAATTTGCATAAATAATTGTACTTTTTCCATACCTAATGCTGTCAGCGCATCCTTGACATCTTCTCTTTTCATCTTGTCATTTCCATCGGCGAAGTGCAAAACAGTACCCGATGGTAGTTTGAACTCTTCTTTATTGGTTTCTGATTTAGCCTGAACATATACATCAATTTAATATTATCTGTTTTCAATTCAAAGGATGGAAATATTTAAATATTTTTAAAATTGTAAAGCAGTGCTTGACAACCCGTGGCTAGAGAGTCACATGCGGCTCTTCGGCTCCTCATTATTTCCATAATAATGTTTTCTACTAAAGCAAAGCACATGTTAAAAAATGGCTCTTTGAATATATTTTAATTGTGTATTTCTCTATTAGGCTCTTTTGGATGACAAGGTTGCCGACAGTGATAAAAATTATCATAGAACTTTTTACTAACAGAGAATTTACATACATCTATATTAGAACAGACTATGTGTCATACAAATATTTTGTATTCCATGAGGATTGAAATTAGACACAATAATAAATTTGCTGTAGAAACAATATCATCAATTTTTGCAACGCTAATTCCAGGCATTGGTTTCACTCACTAAATGAACATAAATATGTTTTATTTTATGGAACTACCTTACTCTGTTGCTATCTTGTATTATTATGCTTTACAGCATCACCTGTCACTTTTATGGAGGACCACCCCAGGAGAGGTTTAATCTTTTATTATCGGCTATTATTTCAGCTAGTTTACTCGATAATCTTCATTTTTAGTTGTCATGCTCACCTAAGGTGGCCATAGCCTAGAAATACTAGCAGTTTTATGATTTCAATGTTCTGTTTCATCTGAAAATTAATCACATACAGTTTAAATCATTGATAATCATACCTTTTTATCCTTAATTTTCTTATCTTTTTGCTCTTTCTTATTTGTATATTCTTCTTGTTTCTGTTGGATATAATCTTCCTGCCAGAGTACTAACAATTCTGTATCCTCATATTTATGTCCTTTTGTTTCAATGAATTTTTCTGCCTAGAAATACGAATATACTTTATGTATGGAGTGCTTCATTTTTTTTTGGAGCCAATTAGTGACAATTTAGTACCCTTTAGGGATGGAAAGAGATGCAGGGGCAGGCAAAATAAGCATTAGGAGAATGAGTTGAAGCTGGTAGCTGGTCACTTTTGGAGACGAGCAACTCTGAATAGAGCACACTGGCATGAACTGGAGGAGTCCTTTGCCAATAGGCACTCCAAAATTAGAGGTTTTATCTAAATAATTGGAAGAGGAAACTACTAATCCGGAATAAGGCTTATTATTAATGTTTTTGTGGATGAATGATAATAGATATTATATAATAAAATTTAAAATATTCAATCATCTATAAGTAAATTGTTTATGGTAACAAAACATGACATGAATATTCTTGACTTCATCTTTAAGGTTTCATTTCTTTTAGAGCTAGGATCTAATGTTGAGTATTATCACAGAATGGGGCTACTATACACCCTTTTTTAAAGTAACTCTCGTTTAACCCTTCCAGGACCATAAGACATCTAAGACTAAATTACTATGGATACAGACATATAAGTATGCAAACGTTTTGATTCTAAATTAAGGTAATAATTGAATAATTAATTATGAATTTTAAGGAAGGGAGAAATATTTCCCTTCAGCAAGAAAAAGTAACACGTGCTTTTTTGTGCATATATAAAGAAAAAAAGGTACAGTAACAGTAAGGAAAAATTAATAATAATTTACACTCACTTGTTCTCTGGTTTTAAATGTAGCAAAAACGGACCCTTTGAATAGCCGCTTCTTTGTGTTTTTCTCCTGATATTTTCTCATAACAATATTCTCTACTTCCTCAAATTGCTTGAAAAACTTTAACAAGTCATCCAATGATGCATTCTTGTTAAATCCTTTAGCATATATTGTACGCTTACTCAACTCTTTGCGCCTGTCTTCATTGAACTCTGGCAGTGGCAACTCTGGATTTCTACGAACTTTCTTGTTGTCTTCCGATACCTAAATAATTTTATATAAAAATTTGTAAATGCTGTAATCTAATAATACTCGATAACTATGGATGTACCTTGTGTAGGTTAAATTAAAGAATAAAGGCTGGCTTATATCCTAACTAATATAATAAATGCGAAAGTGAGTTTGTTTGTTACACTTTCACACAAAAACTACTGAATGAATTTTGATGAATTTCGGTGTAGTCATAGATTGGACCTTGGAGGGCATAGGCTACTTTTTTTTAAATTCATATGGCAGAACAACATTTGCCAGGTCAACTAAGTAAAGAATAAAATTCATTATATGTTATTTTAGATAAATTTATTTGCCATATAATGCGAAGGGAGGAGCTTCATGTAACAAGGAGGATGCTAGAATGAGAGTGAATACAAGAGGAGAGGTAGACCAAAGAAAAGATGATATGATGAAAAAGGGAATGTTGAGATGACAGCTAACAGACAAGAGTAGAAGGAGAGAACATGTTGTGCCGACCCCACATAGTTGGGATAAGGGTAGAAAGAATAAGATAAATTTATTTACTGATTTTTCATTGATTTTCAGTAGAATAATTCATAGAATTACACTTAGAGATTACTAAAGTAAGGATATACAGTCGACTCTCGTTAATTCAAAACTCAAGGGACTCTTAAAATATTACGAATTATCAAGTGTTAGAAATATCAAATGGTTTCGAAATTTTTGAGAGAAAAGAAATAAAACTTTGAATTATTGAGTGTTGATAATCAATTATGTATTATTTATTAACCACCATTCTTTAACAATAACAACAAATGACAAAAGTTGAGAGTCTATTATAAGAATAAAAGTAACTGAAACTTAACAAACTAATTCCCAGGGAAGTGTGTCGAATTAATCATTACAAAAACTCATGTGATGATACAAGTTTGAATTTGTCAGCAGCGGGCACACAGTCAACTCAATGGATTACTTGGGCTTGTTTATAAGAGGATCTGATCCTTTACGAATTCTCGGTGTCTCGTTTTGTTACATAGCGATGATTTTTTCGTTCGAATTACCAAGTGCATAAAAATATATTGATTTAGTTCGAAATATAAAGAGATTTTCTGGGTAGTTACCCAGAAATTTCAATAAATCCAAAAGTTATCATGAGTTCATGATAACTTTTGGATTTATTGAAATTGATTGAGAATAGAGGTTTGAATTATCGCAGGTTTGAATTAACGAGAGTCAACTGTAATTAGGTTATTTCCTCAGTACTTAGTATCAGTGCACCAAGATAGTCAGTAAAATGAACACTACAGACTGGAAACGGGTGCACAATATTATCGAGGCACTGTGTGTGAAGGAGTCGAAGATTGGTTGCACTTCTTAGTTCACATCCATGTAAGATAATTACCTCTAAAAGTCCACTAGCAGATTTGTTAAGTGCCTTAGCAATGACATCTGTATCCATAGTCATTTTGGCCAGACGGTGAAATCTTGTTAACACTTCTAAAGGCACCCAACCCTCATCCAGTTGAATTTGCTCCTTCAAGAACTTGTCTCGGGGGAGATTTAAGTCACCTGAAATAATTGGATGAAAATTTCTTAAACATAAATAGGGTAATGTTTAATGTATTTTAAGTTTATACTTAAGAATGTGGAATGTAGTAAAAGCTTGGGAAAAATGGCAAGTGTATTCCAGGCTGAAACATATGCCATAATAACCTGTGCTCAGGAGAACATAGATAGAGGCACCAGAGGCAAATCTATATATATTCTCAGTGACAGTCAAGCTGCAATCAAGGCCATCGCCTCCTTCAAAGTTGACTCCAGACTTGTCCTGGATGCCATTCAAACCTTGAATGGGCTTGGAAGGCATAACAGGGTAAGATTAATGTGGGTCCCAGGACACGAGGGAGTACATGGCAATGAAATGGCAGATGAACTGGCAAGAGAGGGCTCAACTAATGATTTTATGGGTCCGGAACCATGTGTAGGCATTCCGACTAGCCTCGTGAAAGCCACATTCAGGGATTTTGCAGACCGCAGTCAACAACACTGGCTGACTAGAATCGGTCTGGAACACTCCAAAAAATTTTTGGGATCCACGTACAAAGCACGAGGATCCATCTGGAACATGAGCAGGGGGCAAATACGCTACTTGCTTGGAGCCTTTACTGGGCACTTTGGAACCAACAACATGCTCATGAAGATGGGTCTAACCGCGACACCCATGTGCAGGTTGTGTGGGGAACATACAGAACGCATGGAACACCTACTGTGTACATGTGATGCATTGGCCAGGAGGCGAATGAATCTTTTGGGGGTAGGATATCCAACACCGGAAGACTACAG
Organism: Malacosoma neustria; assembly: GCA_963693495.1. Taxonomy (NCBI): domain Eukaryota; kingdom Metazoa; phylum Arthropoda; class Insecta; order Lepidoptera; family Lasiocampidae; genus Malacosoma; species Malacosoma neustria. The sequence goes on along the minus strand of OY856375.1, from coordinate 20,653,409 downwards.
GCTCCTATCTCCATACCTCATTGTTAGGCTCATGAAGCAGATGCTCAGAAGCAGAACACAAAAGATCCCATTGGGTCGAAGTGTCCGAGATATTTCTCGGCCCCAAAATAAGATAAGAATGTGGAATTGTTATAAATTCTGCCTTGTAAAATTAAATTCTGCTGTAGGACAGCAGGCAGGCTGACGGCCCACTTTCAGTATTCTTTCTCCATCCATGGACAGATAGTAACTGTATATAATAATAGAAGACTGAATATTTTAAGAGGTATGATTCAGCATTGTAAAAAACTACTGTGCAACATAATTTGTCTCTGACATGATTTTCATTTCATAACAAAAAAACACCTCAAAGTAATGGAACAGATGTGGGAGTAGCGAATATACCACGAACCCATAAAATGAGTGTAAGGAAAAACTAAATGGTACCCTTCCTGCCTGCAAGGTAACAATAACAATGCATCTGACATTTTTTATGTCACCTTAAGGTTAAATAGGTCAATACACTGGTATTGTAAGAGCAAATAAATTCCATTAATATGCAACCACAAGTCAAATTGTTAGTTTTTTATTTGTGGTTAATTTAATGTCAAATATACCCTTACATATAATAGTATAATATATGTACCCGTACACTTAAAGAATGGGATTGAAAATGGCGTTACTTTTGTTCACCTCTCACTTGCACACTATCGCTATCTATACTCACACTCGCCGGTACGGACCACAACACAACAACCATTATGATGACCGTCTTTTGTATTTGTAACAGTCCCGTTATATTAGCCGCCATTTCTAATCCCATTCCTTAAGTGTACGGGTAGTAGGTATATAAGGGTTGATGTATGAAACAAAAGTATATTTATCAGTTGGATAAAGTCAATGCAATCTTATATGACAGCACCTCATATAGCTTGCAAACATATCAAGGGGTGAAAGGATGTTATAAGGGAAATTTTGGGCGATATTGAGTTACAAACATATTTGGTATGTGATTTTTTTTTGCATAGCTTTAGATGGCTTTCCTGTAGTTTATAAAATGTTTTAAAGGCAATAACTCTTTCATCTAACATTTATAATATTAAGTTATAAAATGTTATAATAATTTAACAAATGATAAACCAGATAAGATGAATTATTTGACTTATTGATGTCAGGGCAGAGATTTAGCTTTGTAGGTTATGTTGTGTAAATAATCACCAACAACTTCATGTTTGGAAATACAAAGCGTGTAAAAATAATTATTTAATAGCTTAGCTTATAGCTTAAATATATCAGGAACAATGCAGGTAATAGTGCAGTAGGCACTGTTTCTTACATACCAAAATAGTACTCGACTTGACGAATAATACCGCTTTCCAAATCCGATTCGTCCGCGTTGTCATTATTAGTATTTCCATTTTTCTCCTGTCCATTCGTTTCAGCAGTAGACACCTCTTTTTCTTCAGTCATTGTATAATCTGCAAGAGTCATAAGTAAATCTTGAGTTTTATCGTCGCACGCTTCAAATCAATACCTTCGCAATAACCTGTTACTTACGTAAATTCTTATATGTCCGCACTTGGCAATACTTTGTTTAGCAATTTAAACGTTATACTAATTTGTTTACTAATACGAAAGGAACTGTTTTATGAACAGAAAACACGTGTTTAAAAATATTTAAAACACCACACGAGGAGAGAAGTTCGGCGGCTGGCAGTAGTAGAGTAGAGCAGTGAGTAGTGGCAGTAGGGTAGAGATATTCGATATACATCGATGCATCGAATTCACTCGATGTTTACAATGCTATACATCGAATCGATCCGATGTTTTGAAAAGTTATTGATATTGCGATGTATCGATGTATTTTCATAAAACTTCGAATCAATGATAACCTTAATTTCATGAAAACTCAGTTTGATATCTAAATCATTACCAAAAACCTTTTTCTTTACTTCTATTTGTTTTGAAATATGTTTATTTTACATTTTTTTTATTTAAACTTAGATGAACGCAGCCGGATCCGGTATCTTATTCCTATGTGTTTATGTAATATTTGAACGCTCTGGTTGGACTGCCAACTGTTTAAACCGAAAAAAACTAGACATGTTCGTTATTAGCTATTTTTTGTAACGGTTATCTAACCGATATTCAGTCTCAATATCGATATTGATAACCGTTGCCGAATATCGGTATCCTATTCTAATATCCATACCACAGTGTTATTCATAAATAAATTATTTCTATCGATGTTAAAGTGGTTTGGGCGATACATCGATGTTAAAAAAACGATGTTTTATTTGCATCGCAGGAACAAGCGTCAAAAGTTTCGATATATTTCATCCGATATATGTATCATGTCAAATATTGCGAAATATTAAATTCACATTCCATTCATTTCTTTATTGATTCCTTTAATTGTTGTTGGCAACTTGAGTAAAAATAAAATGTAAAACCCCGAATTATCTAAAAACTAGACTTCGCAATAACCTTCATAACATATTACGCCAGCTGAAAGCAGTGACTTAGAAAATATCTGGCTATAATTCCGTAAATTTAAAACACGATAGTCTTAGTCTGTGGCCAGTGGCCACGGTTGTCTGCAATTTATATTTGGTAACGTTACTTGCCTAAATGCCTAATAACTTTTGTTCATGTATCACTAAAACCCCAGAATATTCATTTGAGAGTTATTTAGAAAAAATATTCTAAGTAACAAAAATATTCACATTTATAATTTTTAACTCTTATGACATTGAAGAATTCAGCGCTTGCAAGTTTTGTAGCCATAACCTAGTAATAGTAACCTACAAATGACAAAAAGTACAAGTATAACGAAAGAAGTAAATAAACCTACAAATTTTCTAAATATATTTCGGAAACGATGTATATTATTTCAACTTAACTAACTTTAAATAATAAATAATTTCTTACAATTGATAATGGGCGTACGTGGTCTGACCACATATATACATATTAACCAGGATTGTTTTCTTAGGAAGTTTTATCTTCACGACTCTAGTTTAGTAATAGATGGACACAGTTTATGTGCACAGTTATACAGAAGCTTGAATTGTTTTTCAGCATTTGGTGGAGATTACGATAGATATGCATCGTATGCAAAGAATTTTTTCAAAAATTTACGTAAGTGCAATGTTACTGCCTATGTAATTTTCGATGGTGGTTATGAGCCTAGGAAGCTTAAAACTGCTTACAATAGGCTCAGGTCGAAGATAAATGGAGCTTCAAGGCTCGACCCCGTGACACAAGATAGCTTACAAATATTTCCTTTGCAATTGCGAGATGTGTTCAAAGAAGCTTTGGCAGAAATGGATGTTGCATACACAGTATGTGAGTGTGAGGCAGATGACGAAATCGCTGCAATGGCTCGACATTTAAATTGCCCAGTTTTAAGTTATGACTCAGATTTTTATATTTACAATGTCCTTTATATACCATACAATACATTAGAATTCAAACCTAAACCAATCACTGAGGGCACAGAAAAATATTATGCATTAGAATGTAAAATATACAGAGTTGAGTATATGACAAAGAGTTTTACTGGTTTAAAAGAAGAAGCGCTTCCATTATTAGCTACTTTGTTAGGCAATGATTATGTAGAGAAGAGAGTATTTAGAAAATTCTTTTCTCAATTTAAATTACCAAAAAGAAAGAACAAGAATGAACAACAGAGATGTATCCATGGATTATTTTTATGGCTACAAAATGAAACTCTAGAGTCAGCTATTCCAAAAATTGTTGGTAGATTGAGAAAGTCTGAGAAAGATAAAGTTTTAGCTTTAATCAAGAAGAGTATTAATGGTTATAATAGGAAATTTTGTAAATCATTGAAATATTTTTCAATAAAAGAGGAGGAGGTAAAAGAAGCTGAAATAGAGCTTCCCAATTGTGATGATTTAGGAGGTGATAATCAAGATACAAGTGATAGTTCAAGTGATGAGGAGGAATCGACAGAAAATGATGAAGAAATACTAGCTGAAGCTAATAGATGTGAAGACCAGGCATTAATATTACCAGAATGGTTTGTGAGAGGTGTACGTTCAAATAAAATACCTCAATCTTACATAGATCTCTTTAATTTACATTTGTATTTCTGCAGTCCACAAGCAGAGGATTACAATGATGACGATTCATTCCTATGCAATCTTCCAATTTTAAGATATGCATTTGATATCATGAATGACTTCTCACAAGAATTTTGTACATATGTTAGTAGAGAGAAAAGTAATAGGTATAAAAGAGTAATTGTTGATAGAACATTTGCTATAATTAGACCATTAGAGGTAAATTTTGAAGACATAGCTGATGTGCAATTGAGAACATATTTTTCACATTTCTTGAAAGAAAAACTGCCTTTGTTAGATGTTAGAGATATTGAATTGCTGCCTAGCAATTTTCAATTGTATATGATTGCTATTATTTGGTGGGTAGCTAATTGTAATGTGACACTATCAAATGTACACAGTTTGTTTGTTTGCTACATTTTTCTGGATGTGATTGATGAAAAGACAGGCATGTCACGAGGACACAAGCATTTCAACAATAAATATGGGAAGAAAATTGAGCAATGGCGAAAGAATCCTACATATGTATTGCCAGATGCAGAATATTTTTTTAACAAAAATAAAATTCAGTATGAGGATTGTCTAATAGCTGCAAGTGAATTGTTGAAATTGTTTGAATTGGATGAAAAGATTGCAAAGAAACCATCAACATATGACCCTAAACGAATACACTGTTTTGCACAGTTTCAGTGTTGTATACAACAGATTAATTTTTTAAATACATTGTGTGGCAGTCCATTTGAGAGTACAAAGTATTCTAAATGTTTTAATGGGACATTTATATATAATATTTCAACTAAATTAGAAAATCAGAACCCTAAAGAGTTCATACAGAATTATTTAAAAGGTGCAAAAACTATCTTACTGTTTTATGAAAGTTTGTGTGCAATATTTGAAAAATTTATTGATAAAATGAACTTGGAAATGGCTAAATTTGTTGGAAAAAAAACTAGAAGAGGTAGAAAAAATAAAAATGTAACTCTAGAATTAGATGAAGATATCAATTTTATTGTTAAAGGTTTTGAATCTGAGGTAATTATATAATTTATAAATATATTTTTGTACAAAAATAAATATAATTATGAGATATATAAAAAATAAACACATTTTTACATTACCTTTTGTTTGGTTTTTGGTTACCATTTTTAATATTATTAGGGTTGCCAACCGTCCTGTTTTCCCAGGACATGTCCTAGTTTTTGTGGTGTTCTAGGATGTCTTTGATAGTTTTTAAGTAGCATCCTGTTTTTAATATTCAAATACTTATTATTAAATAATATTTGTAACTAACTTGTAATACTCTCCGTGCAGAGGCGGAGTAAGAATAACCTTTGTGGCTGGGGTCGACCTATCGTAAAAGGCGGCATAACCACTCTGGCTACGTGGTAGGGTCACAAGCCCCTCTGGATGGCTACTATCCTTGGTTTATAAGTATGCCGCCATAATAATCTTGTGTATGTCTATGGGAAACCGCGTGTTCGCGGTGCCCCTAGCGTCGCAAACATACACAGACGATAGTAACTGCTTACTGTTAAGTGGGCCGTCTGCTGTTCCGCAGCAGTTAAAAAAACTAATTCTAACTATACCTACCAAAGTATTGCAACTCTATTACTGCTTCCAGTTTTTAAACTAAATTGTCCTGGTTTTTCCAACATCATACCTTAGTTTATTAAATTTGGGGTTGGCAACCCTAAATATAATTGATATGTTTTAGTTATTGGATGGATACAAAAGGAGGTAGGTAGACCAAAAAATATGAATGGAAAAGTTGATATGACAAAAAAGTGTGAATGTTTGAATGACGACTGATGGAGGAGAGTGGAATGAGTTATCATGTTGTGCCGACCCCACATAGCTGGGATAAGGGCAGTAAGAAGATATGTATAGGTTAATATGTATGATCAACCAATTCCAACAGCTTATCCAGCACATCATTGCCCTAGATTGGATTGACTATTAGGATATTAAAATGGAAGAACTTGTGAGTACTGACATCATGACAGTATGATCACATTAAACAATCAATATTTGTTGCTAACTGAGGAACTCTTAGAAAAGGCATGTTGCCTGCAGAAATTTTGTTTCTAGGTGTCCTCTATACCATATTAAATGATTTAAATTACAATAGGTATAATGTAGTACGATCTTTGTGGTAGAACAAAATGATTTCATAAAAAAATATTAGTAAGTATTATTGTCAAGCAAGGCCGACGGTGGCTTCCTCGGGGTTAGGTAAAGCTGCCCGCATCTTGACCTTGGAGGTGAGTGCGTCAGGGCCTTCAGGGCTCTGCGCGACCACCTACTCTACGCGAGAAGAAAAAACTGGAGATGAGGACTATCTTCGGTACTTGGGGAACTTCGCTCTGGTTAGAAAGGTCCGAATCTACTGCGGGCTCACGCTGTTCGGGCAGGGCTGAAGCTAGAGTCGAATTTGAGGTAGGGCAGCATTGGTTAAAAGTAGGGCAGAAGTAAAAAATTTATCATAATTGATCTGCCCTCGAAGCACGGGCTATTTATGTATCTTTTGTGACAGATCATAAGCATGGATCTAAGAACTATTAAATACTCAATGACGGAGAATAAGCGAACAAGATGGTTGAACTTCCAGATTTGGATGTAAAGATCCACGTCTGAGTGAGAGTGAGGTAATAATTAATTGTTAGGTGTGGTGGGTGATACGAGTAAATACCTAGTCAGGTCATAAATTCTGTCACATGTTTAATGTAAAATAATTGTAACAAGTTTATTCATTATGTAACCATTCATATACCAAAATGAACTTAACAAAACATAGATTCTTATGACATTAAAGTTTATTCAAAATGACCTCCGTGATTTTGAATACAGGCCTTCAATCTGCGCGGCCAGTCGTCTATCGCAGCACGAACGAGGTCCATGTCAATATCGGCGGCTGCCTTAATCAAGGATGTCTTGAGTGACTCCAAATTGGGATGAGGCTTTGAGCACGCCTTTTCCTCCAAGTGTTGCCATATCTTGTAATCTAACGGATTCAAATCTGGACTGGAGGAGGGCCAGTCTTCGTGCCGGACGAAGTCGATTTCACGCGCCGCCAGCCAGTCTTGTGTGCTCTTCGCTCTATGAGCTGGCGCCGAATCTTGTTGGAATACCCAGTGCCTGTTATTGAACATGGTATGAGAAACAGGTTCCACCAGGTTCGTCAGGACTGTATTTTGATACACAACAGCATTCGTTTTTACACCTTTTTCACAAAAATGTACCTCTGTTAAGCCCCAATAAGAAACTCCCAACCATACCATGAGCGAGGATGGAAAATGACCTCGTTGGACACGCGGAATACGGTTGCTCGCTTCTTCACTACTGTGTGCGTACACCTTATCATTTTGTTTGTTGTAGCTCTCTTCTACGGTAAACATTTTTTCATCCGAAAAAAGAATTTCCCGATATTTTTTTCCCGCGTACCGCTTCAACAAAGCGCGGCATCTCTTCAGTCTCAGGTCCATTAGACGAGCATTCAAACGATGTCCTGTTTTTCTTCGATATGCCCGAAGCCCTAAGTCTTCATTTAACACCCTTTTCACCGTGGTTCTGCTTAACCCCATCTGAAGGGCCAACAGTTACTGCTTACATTTGGGATTTCTTTGAATTCGTGCCTTCACAGCTTTTATCACTGCTGGAGTCCTAACAGACCGAGGGCGACCACTTCTTGACCTGTCATCTACACTAGAGTCTTCATTGTATCGTTTGATGGTACGATAAACGAATCTTTTGGTTATATTCAAATTTTTCAGTATGTTAAAAATTTGAATTGGCGCGTAACCGCAACGATGCAACGCAATAACTGCAACACGGTCTTCTTGAAGCGTCCACTCCATATTTAAAAATGAGTAAAATTCTAAAAGTATACATTTTTATTTTCATGAACAAATCGAAATTCGAATTCAATAAACTTTTTTGTGGCCAGCATTCTAAAAGAAAAGTTTTTACTGTGTGACAATACTTATGACCCGACTAGGTAGATACGACCAAAAATACCATTTATATCATATTGTTTCTGCAAACTTATAATAATTAACATAATAATAAAAAATATTTAAAACAGCTGAATTCTACGATTCGCCATGTTATTAAAAATGCGAAGAACGAAAAAGTTTAGATAACTATCACTATAATTTTTTTTATCTCAAACTATGAACAAAATTTAATTATAATAATTTATCTTAGTTTTTGGTATTTTTAAGGTAGGGCATTGTGGATTTCAAGGTAGAGCATTGCCCCACAATGCCCCCCCCCCCTGGTTACGGTCCTGTATTCGGGGTAACTGTAGTTTTGGATTGCGTCACTTCTTCCGAGCGCTAGCGAAGCGAGAGCCTGGGGGTGGTTTTTAGTGGGTACCCAACACGTTTCGCCATATACGGCACGTGCAATACTGCTAAGAGTCCCAAACTAGCCTGTCGCCACCCCGCGCGTCAGTTAGTGACGCGTGAAAAAAAATGATTAAAACTGTATTTATATTTAGTAAGTGACAATTTATATTTAGTAGATGAAAAGTTTCCTATATTACGGATGGTCACCAAAGGAAGCGAGGGGGGTAAAAAATACAAAAATAGGTCAAGTAGTGACTCACTGAGCCACCGCGTCGTAAAGTGTAAAGGAATTGCACTATTGTCTGGCCGATACAAACAAGCACTATCTATAAGATCTAATTAGGGTCCTCTGAAAACATTTTCCCTTTTGCTACCATGTATACAGATGCACGCTGGTTGTTGGGATAAAGACGACATTCGTAGCATAAAAGCTTTCGTTTCAAGTCTGGACATTTATACATAATATGTATATATTTTTATCCGTGAAGGGCGGCGTAAGTGCCTACTAACCCCTGCGACCGGGATCGGTCTGTCGTAAAAGGCGACAAAACAACCCTACGTGGGAGGGCCCCAAGCGCGTATGAATTGCACCACCCCTGGTGTTTAAGTATGCCGCCATAATAACATTGTGTTGTGTTCCGGCATTAGTGACCCAGATTCCTGTACTCTTATGGGACAGCAGCGTGTTCGTGGTACCCCTAGTGTCGCAAACATCCATAGGCGACGGTAACTGCTAAATTTTAAGTGGGCCGTCAGCTTGTTTGCGGTCCCACAGTAAATAATCGAAAGAGGCAAAGCTTTATGGTATAAAGCGTAGGAACTAAGCGTTAAAAAATAATAAAAAAAACGATCTGCTCGCCATCGGCAGGGCGTTCTACCTCACTATCTGGAGCCTCCACTGTCACGCATGCAAAGGTTCTCCAGAACGTTTATTTTGCGCACAGTGAGGATGTGGAATAACCTTCCACATGAAGTTTTCCTGCCTAACTATGATATTTCAAAAAGGGCGTCATAAAATTTCTCCGTGGACGGCAGCGTGTCGGTAACTGCTTATTTTAAGTTGGCTGTCAGCCTGTCTACCGTTCCACAGCAATAACATAAAAATCTAAATTGCCACATAGGTTTTTGGGAAACATATTTTTAATAATGTGAATACGTCACAACTAAATAAATATCTTCCTCTATGTTAAGCTATTCAGAAATAGAGTTAATTTCTTTAAATAATGTCAAATTAAAATATGTACATACGTTTGTTTTACTAATAAAGATTATATAGTATTAATCCCAGTCCCTCTGCTCATTAGCTACTTTTATATATATCTTAATTATAAATAAAAATGCATTTGTTTATAAATTTCTTTTTAATAAATCTCATAGGTATATAGAAGTTCAAACCTATCATAGAAAATCTCTTGAAATATACTGGTTAAAGTCTTCACTAAATTTATTAACAAAATTTTAAACTATAACAATTATTTTTGCAGACAAGTTTCAAAAATTGCAACAATAATAAATAAATTTATTTCCGTTTCTTCACACCGTTCGCTTCTAAGCGCTTAGGAGACACTAAGGTATTAAGTTTCTCTCCCAAACCATAAACGCCTAATCCTACGATTGTACTGAATCCACAAAACAAGAATCTAAAGGGCCAGTTTAAGATCTCCAAAAACGGATAAGCCCATACACCTTTGTACAGATAAATGTAATGAATCCAAGCTATATACGCGAAGTTGAATGATAAAGTTACTGATACACCAACTCGTTTGGATGGATAATTACGATTCGACAATAATAACTCTATTATAATAAACGGAACGATCGTTGTATGCATTGTGTGATTAAGCCACGGCGGCAACAATTTCTCAACATTGTCAGGAAATATTAGATCCTTGTGTATTCCGTACAATGTCCAGAAAACTACAGCGACGTAAAGAGCTGTCGGAAATGCTAGACTGAATATGATGTCCTTGAGTCTTCGGATAAGAGGAGCGTTTTTCGGTGAAGCGTCACTCGAGCCATAGATGTCGTTTAAGAAGGCAACCGTGAAGTAGACAGTCTGGAGGATCTGAAAAAAAAAATTAAACAGTTTGTACTTAATTAATTGAAGTGAAAATTTTTTAGTACCTTGTGATTTGATAATTCGATGAAAAGAATAAACTGACACCTAAACGAGACAAACATAAATAAATAGAATTTAGCCTACGAGAAAATAAGAGACAAGCATACAATGACAAGTTCCACAGATCCCATACGCATACGCATAGGCGGCGACACGATCGAGCGCACGGACCAGGTGAAATGTCTGGGATCTGTATTTTACGCGCCTGGTGACATCGACTGCGACGTCAAGGCACGCATTGCTTCCGCGTGGGCCAAATGGCGTGAGGTAACTGGTGTCATTTGTAACCCCAAGACGCCGGTAAAGTTGAAGGGACAGGTCTATAAGACCATCATTAGGCCTGTCCTTTTATACGGCTCTGAAACTTGGCCGGTGTTAGAGCGACACAAGCAAGAACTGCGTCTCACTGAGATGAATATGCTGCGATGGACGTGTGGAGTAACGCGGAAGGACCGCGTTAGGAACTCCTGCATTCGGGGCAGTCTTCATGTCCGTGACATTGCGGATAAATTGCACGAGTGTCGGCTTCGTTGGTACCGCCACGTTTTACGGCAACCGGATACTTACGTGGGAATCAAATGTCTGGCCATCCCTCCTCCGCCGGGACCCGGCAGGAGGAGTAGACCCAAAAAGTGCTGGCTTGACGTCGTAAAGGGTGATATGCGTGCCAATGGGCTGACTACCAGGGAAGCTGAAGACCGTGAGAAGTGGAGTAGAAAAATTCTGAAAGCGGACCCCGGGCACCGAAACGGAAGTCTAGGTTGCAATCAGGATACAACGCTGAGATGATGATGATGAAGAATACAGTGTTCTCTCGTAGGCTACTTTTCTGAAGATTCACTTCTGCCGTGTGTCAATTGCTTTTTTATTTTTGGATATTTTTTATGCCTGGTCAGCGTTAGCATTTCAACACTGATTGAACCTGATGTTTTCACACTGGCTGGTACCGTCTCTAGTTCCAGTAACCAAATCTTGGAGTGCAAATCGTCGTGATCGTAGAATAACGTCGGATTTGAAAAAAATCCAAAATTCACTTTTTACCATATTTGGATACTACATTGTCTAAATATTATTGCTACATTAAAAAAAAAATTACATATATTTTAGATTTCAAATTAAGCAGTCGGTAAAGTGACGGATACGATAGAATCTCATAGTAAAATGACGCTTGTGTATTTTTAATATGGCTTTCCTGTAAAGTTTAATATATGTTAGATCCGTCACTATTCTACGACTACGACGAAATGTTGCTTAAATGACAGAGGCTTAACTGACGGCGAGAGTTCTGAGAACATCAGAAACAGTAACATTTTTTTATTATAGACCTATTTTATGTTATTTTTCTCTATTTGGGTCCACATAACATTGGTAGATGGAGGTTGTCACTGAAAATCAGCGTTGTATTGGACAAAGGATAATACCGTTGCAACATTATGCTGAGTGTCAACTTCATTTGAGCAAACAAGATTTATTAATATTGTATTGGTTTTTATATGGTGCAATTGTGTTTTTGTCACAAATTATTTTTCTTCTTCTCTATATTTGAGTCGATTGGTTTTAAAACACTGGATCTTTAGGACTACAAGGCTTTAAAGCCACTCGATTACGAATTATAGGAGTGTTCTCGCATTGGAAAAGAGCAGGTCTAGTATTGTTCTAAAGCGCTAAGTATTTTTAGTGGTCAATTACGTGAATGTGCATCTTTAAACCTCAGATTAATATTGACCTTGGTAAATGTATGAAGTATCACATTGCTATTACACAATTAAATATTCTTGACATATTTATTTTATCATGCGTAACAATAGACGTCAAACAACTTAAGAACTGATTTCATACTGACATTAGTTTTTTTATTGCTGTAGGACTGCAGAGAGGAGCCACTTAGCAGTTATCTTCGCCTATGGGTGTTTGCAATGTCAGAGGCATCGCTAACATGCTGCCATCCGTGCAGTGGTACTGGAACCTGGTTACATATGCCGACACACAAAAGAAGGCCATTATGGCGGCATATTTAAAAGCGAGGGGTGGTTGCCAACCAGACGGAATTGGAACCCTACCACTTAGCTTGGGTTTGTTTAGTTGCCCCTTATAACAGACCGCGGCCGCAGAGATTAGGTTCATAAGACGGCGGTTACGATGGTAGCAATAAAATGCGTCTATAATGTTTTAATAGCGCGAGTAAAACATAGTATATATATGCTACACTCGTTGGTTCATACGGTTTTGTGTTACTAGCCGTTTCCACCCGCTTCGCTAGTCGAATAACAGAAAAAAGTAAATCGAAAAAATATGAGAAGTTTTTGTACACCGCTTGTTCCATTTCTCCGCGACAAGAAAACACAAAACTCAACACGTAGTGCTTATAAAACCCGTTGTTTCCTATAACTTTATATTAAAAGGCGATATTGCAATATTTTTTTTAGATATGGCCCAAGTATCTATGAAATAAAACTTAGAAAATTTAATTGAAATCTATCCAGTAGTTTTGCCGTAATGCGCGCACAACTGCAGACCTCTATCATTTTATTTTTAAAGATATTGCTTGTAAATTTCTTGTTACTATTTAAAATTAATTAATTATTATTTTTAACGTATAATCCTATTAAAATATTATTTTTGTTGACAAATGAATTAAGTACATTAATAGGTATTTTAAAACGTTTAATGCAATTCTTATAAAACTGAAAAAGTAAAATTATACAGTTTAAGGAACATCACTAAATTAGTACACTTTAATGAACATCAAATAAATAAAATTTACATTTATTTTCGCACCAACAATTATAGTGATTATCAATAAATGATATACAGAAGTCATTTTCCACATTTTATATATTATGCTTTTACATAGTTTATGTGTATATACATGTAACCATTAGGTTATAATCATGAACTTTTGGAGATAGGTCAGAGAAATAAAATGATTCATTAGTTTTTAAATGGCCACGGCTAAGGTTTACCTAATTAAGTAACTGCTTTGCCTTCCAGTTGAAGCTGTCTCAGAAATAACGTTCTAATAAAGTTATAATGTAATATATTGCACATACAATATTATCAATCAATGCTCCTAGTAAATTAGCCAATAAAATCAATTACACGTACTTTTTTCTAAATATTTTTTCGGCTATTATTAATTTAAATTACATCTTAGGATGCAAGATTTTTTATATTACTGTGGGACAGGAAAAGACAATGACAACTTGGAAAAGTTAGTTGTCACCGGTAAAGTCGAGGGCAGCCGATCGCGTGGCCGTAGTCCGACGCGTTGGTCGGATCAAGTTCGCGCCGCACAAGACATATCCGTCTACGAGGCACTGCACGGCGCTGAGAACAGGAAGCAATGGAAAACAACCATACGTGATAGACTGGAAGGTGTTGGTCACGACCCTCAGATATGAGGACTACGACTCGAGGAGGAGGAGGGACAGGATACAGGCTGACGGCCCACCTAATAGTAAGCAGTTACCGTCGCCTATGTGTTAGCGGTGCCCCTGATGCTGCCGACTGCGTTGGGAAACTGGATCATTTATTAGTATGCCGGAACACAACACGAGATTATTATGGCGGCACATTTAGGAGTGATTGTCATCCAGACGGGCTTGGGACGCTAATAGCTAGTAAAAAAATCACACCAGGATACTCGGGGTCCAAGTAACCCTTGCTAGTATCAATCTTTATAGGTGATGAAGCTCGTACACCGTTTTTTATTCGTACAGAGGCGGAGAAAGAATACTAACCTCAGTGGCCGGGGTCGGTCTGTCGTAAAAGGCGACAAAACAACCCAACCTAGCTACGTGGTAGGGCCTCAAGCCCGTCTGGATGGCGACCACCTTTGGTCTTAAGTATGCCGCCATAATAACCTTGTGTTCAGGCATTAGTGACCCAAGTTCCTGTAGCCTTATGGGACAGCAGCGTGTTCGCGATGCCACTGACGTTGCAAACATCCATAGGCGACGGTAACTGCTAAATTCTAAGCGGGCCGTCAGCCTGTCTGCTGTCCTACAGCAATAAAAAAAAATCGTTTTGCTGTATGGATTGGGGAGTCTCATGATACACCCTCCCTCCTCGTCTTTCTATATAAGCCAAAGCTAAAGCTTCATTGGACGAACTAAACTGGTAAAAGGAAAGAAAGTATCACGGAAGGTCAAGGACGCGTAGAATTATTGACAAATGGAATAGAAATGACAATGCTGAAACTGGGCTGGAATTAAAAGTTTGGATAATAATAATTAAATAAAATAATTAATTGAACATGATTTTACTATAACTATTGGCCTCTAAAGACTCGATTCGAATTTGTCCAATACAAGTTCGAAATCGAATCTGACAGTTGCATTATGTACGCGTTAGGGCCAATTACTGTACATGCTGTTTATAAAATAATGACCTTAATTAAAATGTATTTATGACTTAGATGAGTCGTTTCAAGGTTGTGTAGTAATTGTGCAATTAAAGTGATATTATTATTGTTGTTAAATTATATAATATTCATTTATTTTTGTTGTATAATATTTCAAATGTTGACAAGTTTTGACCCCCCAATCTAGGCTAGTGTCTGGATAAAGCTCGACATAGACACGATGTACATATCGACGATTTATGATGTGCCTGACAATTGATTCCGCAAGCTTGTAGCAGATGTCAGTTTCGGGTTTGGTGAGGTAAAAGCCAGTCGGAAAGTTAGTATAGAATTAAATTATACCCACATTTATTTTTCTTGCACAAAGGGCTTAAATTCTTTTTCGCCGACTACATCTAACATACTAACCACAGACTTCAAGCCCGGAGCGAGACAAATTATAAAATAACATTATGCGTAATTGCTAAAATACTTGGATATTTGAATATAGTTTAATCGAGAACATAAGATTTCAAAACAATGTATATAATATATGTATCTTTCAAAATACTCTGAAAACTATTTAAGTTAAAGTAGTAAATAAATTTTAGAAACTGATTTATATATTCAAAAAGACAACTTTCTACTACGTGATAACTTTTATCACAGGGTCTTTTGGAAATATAGTATAATATAACATACACACTATCAGATTTTTGTCAAAACCGTTTGAAAGTATTTCTTCAAAATATAACTCTTTCAAATTACTTCCGAATTATAATGAAAGAAAAAGAAATCTTGACATAAGTATGATGTCTAAGGGCACCAGGAAAATGGTGGACGTGGTTACTAAATAAATATATAGAAAATAAATACTACTATAGATAGCATCGTCAGGTACTCACCAAACACCAAAAAGTGAGGAAGACACCTCTGGCTTTATAGGGTAGAACTTTCAGCTCTTCAGGCAGCGGAAGCTCCACATACATGTAGTCATACCACAGCGCGAAATAATTCACAGCAAGTACAAAAGTATGGAAAATAATTAACATTTTTTTTAAATGGGATGTTCAACTTAAACACTGAGTTTTCCCAAAGAATCCTCTGGGGATTTATTGATCGACCTTCTTTGAAATTATACTTCAATCTATGTAGTCTTTTGAAATAGGAACGTAATTAGGAACTTTAAAACGTTTTAATAATAATGTTAAAATTTTAATTTTATTAAAAATATTTTAAACAATTTATTATTTATAAGATTGAATTGTTTTATTATTTTTAAGATAAATTTTGGAGCGTAACCTGTAAAAGGCGGCAATCGACCACCACTTGCCGCGTCTAGCTTAGACTAAAAATGAAGCAGAATCGTGTTTTACGAGTTTATCGTTGTAACGATAATATTAATAATAACTTGTCGATATACGACAGTGGTGATCAATGCTTTTAAGTTGGGCCCGCAAAAAATATCTTTCATTGTACTTATTACGTCCATAAATACTTCGCGCTTCACTACTGGCTCGGGTTCGCAATAGCACCAACACCTTATTCTAAGACCAACACAATCCTCAGAGTATATTCTTTGATAGATGGGACTCTCCAATGCTAAGTAAATAGGTTCAGTGTCACATATATACTTCAAAAATAGAAACATGACATCTCTAACTAAACTTAATGATTTAATCATATTTATAAATTTGTAACCTTTATTGATTTTGACTGAATTTTTAATGTAATTGTATTGTATGGGACTTGTTTCTGAAATAAATTATTATTAATTTATTTCTTTATTTCACAAATTTTTTATATTTTTTACAATATCTTTCATATATTTATAGTTATAAAAACAGTACTATAATATTATTTTTATAAAAACAAACGAATAAAATATCCTAAGAAAATTTAAATTATTATTATTATAATCTAGCTGCCCCGCAAAAATTGTGCCATATAAATTAAACAAAAATAGGTTTTCCATAAAATCCATTCATAGTGAACATCTACATCGCAAAATGAGTAACTATGTCAAATTTCAAGTCAATCGTGTTAACACGATTTAACTTTAAAGTTTTATAGGTCTCGTGATTGTTGACTGAAATTCTTTCTTTTCGAAGGGTATATTCGGTATTTAAAGCGTGAAGTATTCTGCTAAATGTACCTGTAGCTTATTAAGCCCAATGGGTATAAGTACTGCTTATAATATTAAGCTAAATATTTCAATATTGGTAAATAACAAACATTTTCAATGAATGAATAATCTTTATTGCATTAATGAGATAAAACAAAAAAAGTGTAATAGAAAAAAACTGTGTATGTCAGCTCCGACGCACGACTGGAGTTTACTACATAAGTACGATTGTCTAAACATACGCAAAAAGAGTTTAATTAACTGAAAAAAGATTAATACCATATGAAAGGGTAAATTAACAAATGATTAAAAAAAGTATTAAAACAGTTTTAAGTTCAACCTAATTACAACTACGGCACCTAGTAAATATAATAAACTCACAAATCTCCAAAACATTATCTAATACTTACGATCATTCGTCATATAAAATGAGCAAAGCAATAAATTACTCTTGTCACTTACAAATGAAAAGACATATGTTGTTAAATGTTGTTTACGTTTAATGTGAAATCAACCTTAAGTTGTTACAAATAAAGTAATTTTTGCCTTGAGAGATACATCGTTTTGTTTTGTTTAGTGTGTTCCGGTGCACGCGCACCGAAAACGTAACGAGGTCATTCATTAGTAGATTTTACTCTCACATTTTTCTCATACCGGGCGCCTTAAATATGAAAATCGATTCTTATGGAGTAAACTCCAAAAGTAGTCCTTTGTTGAAAGCAGTAACCAGGCAAGCTAGGCATGGGGTACACACACACACACACACAGACACACACACAAACACACACACACACAGACACACACACACACAGACACACACGTACAGGCGTGGTAGGGCTCCAAGCCCACCTGGAAGGCAATTACCCTTGGTCTACAAATATGCCGCCATAATAATCTTATATTTTGACCTAGTTTCCTGTACTCCAATAGGGCAGCAGCGTGTTCGCGGTGCTCCTAGCGTCGCAAACATCCATAGGTGACGGTAACTGTTTACTATTAAGTTTACTATTAAGCCAGCCTGTCTGCTGTTCTTTGGCAATAAAAAAGTAATATATATCCTTGATAGTCTGGACACTGATAATACATAAAAAGTATATTGTAAACGGTAAAACGACCTTCTAGATTATTTAAATATTTCTGAAAAGCAAATTGCGTGTATTATTCCTGAGTACGTCATAAAAATTAAGATAAATATATTAGATGATTGACAATGAAATTTCGTGTCCTAATTTCAATGTAAAACGAGAAAAATAATTTAAATAAAAATGATGACAGATTTTCCCCCAAAACTAAATCTCAACAATCATAACATGTTGTGCCGACCCTATATAATGTGGAATAAGGGCAGTAGGAAGAAGAAGATGTCATAAAAATCAAGGCACATATATATTGTATACAAAAAGATAATATGTGTTTTATCAGTAACTGTTAGTTGATAGTAATATAATAAAGATAAAATATTTGTAGACGTAAATCCTTGGTTTGATAGACGCTAACGGCGGGGCCGGTCTACAATTTACTTTTTAATAAAATATGAAACAAGGATACTCGTAAGATAATTAGAATAACCAATATATGTTCGTCTATAGCTTACAAAACCTGTAGGCTGAAGACAAAGAAAGTTGGTGGTCATTGACCGACGGGCGACGGAATATATGAGCCCTAGAAACTCTATTTTCCACTCTATCACCAAACGTAAGTATGCTCGGTGGGACGATGGTAAACGAAACGTTGTCAAAAAGCAAGAAAAAGTTACGTATGAACATGGTAAATAATGTAAAAATACGAAAATAAGAAAATTAATGAAATTATTGAGTTTTGATTCCATCTTAAGTAATAGCTTCAGCTATTTGATATCAAATTATTCCAGAAAATTTGAATGATATGTCAAAAGTAGAATATTAGCCCAACGCATTTTTGGAAAAAAAATCTTCTATTTCTTTTATCAAGAAACCGAACCGTTACAAATAACTCCAGATAATATGTATCCGGCTGTCAACATCTGTCGAATATATGAGAATATCTGTGGTAACGTCACCAACGGGGGTTATCACGCCAACTTTTAACCTCTTCAAACCGGAGATGCAAATGCTTTATCGCCAGTCAGGCGTCCTTTTATCATATATGAATTACATGCAAGTACATTCCATTTAAAACTATTTATTAGTCGAAAACATGAGTTTTATGCAAAAGTGAATTGATTATAGATAAAAAATAATTGAGCACACAAATTTTGGCCAAAGGGCGTACGTATATATGTTGGCTTATAAAATAATTTTTAATTCATTATAAAATAATATACACACATGATATTATATAAAAAATCTGAAATGAATACAAGTAGGAAAATTACATCTTTTAAATAGATTTAATAATTCAAGAATAATTATCAATATTAATAACCATGAAAACGAATTAAAATGTTTAAGAATTAAATTTTATTACCTCAGATTAGTAACTAATAATAATTGTTATGTAATCAGTCACTCATAATTGTCATTTAACTAATTATTTGCTCTGTAAAAATTTTTTCTAACAACTCTCTAGCCAGAACTATAATATTTTATTAAAAAGTAAAATTATAGTGTTTTGTCCATTATAACTATTACAACTCACTACACTCAGAATTGATTATACTATCCAATAATCAAATATGTTTAGGATATAATCGAAAGTTGGATAATCTTGGTCAAGAGGGTTTCGAGTTAACGAGCAACAACGTGGGGCTTATCTTGGACCCCCACGGTACCCTAATCCGCGTGCATTCACTCTCAACACGTCGTTGTACTGTAGCTATATTTCTGGTCGAAATTTGAGGATATGTAGGACATTTTAGGGTCTAATCTGAATTAAATGATATTGGAAAATTCTAGACTGCCACTCACACATTTCTAACTTTTTAAAGTAACTTAATTATAATTAGCTAATAAAATTACTTTATGTTTCTAAAAGGCAATAAATTATTTGTTTTCAGATGAGCTCTGCGGCCCCACGGTTTTCGTACGTCAGAATGCCTAGGGCAGTAGTCAGCAACCTTGCAATTAAAAAGAGCCAAATACAGATAACACATAATTGTACAGGTCACACATAGTTGTGATCGCAAGATGCCGGTAAAGTTGAAGGGACAGGTCTATAAGACCATCATTAGGCCTGTCCTTTTATACGGCTGTGAAGCGAGGCCGGTGCTCGAGCGACACAGGCAAGAACTGAGTGTCACGGAGATGAATATGCTGCGATGGATGTGTGGAGTGACGCGGAACGACCGCTTTAGGAACTCCCGCATTCGCGGCAGTCTTCATGTCCGTGACATTGCGGATAAACTGCAGGAGTGGCAGCTCCGTTGGTACGGCCACGTTTTACGGCAATCGGATGATTACGTGGGAAACAAATGTCTGGCCATGCCGCCTCCGCCGGGCCCCGGCAGGAGGGGTAGACTTAAAAAGTGCTGGCTTGACATTGTAAGGGGTGATATGCGTGCCAGTGGGCTCACTACCAGGGATGCTGAAGACCGTGCGAAGTGGAGTAGAAAAAGTAGGAAAGCGGACCCCGGGCACCGAAACGAAAGTTTAGGTTGCACCCGGGATAATACGCTTAGAGGATGATGATGACAGATAACACATAATTGAAATTTATTCAAAGAGCCATTTTTAACGCATTCTTTGATTTAGTAGCAGACATTATTAAGTATATTAGAGGAAGTGTGACAGTAGCACCAGTGGTTGAAAAACTTAAAAGTAAGAGAGAAGAGAAAGGAAAAATGATAGAAATAAGAGAGTGGATGGATACAAAATGAGAGGTAGACAAAAGATGGATGGATTGCGTAAAAGATGATATGGCCAAAAAGGGTATAAATGTTGCGATGATGGTTAATAGAGGCGAGTGGGAGAGAACATGTTGTGCCGTCCCTATGTAACATGGGAATAGGACAGGATGAAATAATATTCCGTGCCTGGACTAAACATTTCACGAAGAAGCTGGAACTGAGGAGTCAAAGAGCCGCGGGGTACCGACCACAGCCTAGGGGATCACGAGCTGGATTTTCAGCCCTGGCTTGGTTTATATATATATTCAAAATATGTAAATAGTATTATTATATTACTAGTACTCCTTACCGCATACAACGTCATTTTTTTTTTATTTCGTAGGACAGCAGACAGGCTGACAGCCCGCTTAGAATTTAGCAGTTACCGTCGCCTATAGGTATTTGCAACGCCAGTGGCATCGCAATCACGTTGCTGTCCCATAAGGGTACAGGAACTTGGGAACACAAGGTTATTATGGCGGCATACTTAAGACCAAAGGTGGTCGCCATCCAGACGGGCTTGAGGCCCTACCACGTAGCTAGGTTGGGTTGTTATGTCGCCTTTTACGACAGGCCGATCCCGGCCACAGAGGTTAGTATTTTTTCTCCGCCCCTGTACGGATATATGGCTTTAAAAGATAATGATTTTTTTTATTAATTAAAATATTGTTTTTTCGCAACCAAACGGATCGTTTTTTTTGTTATCTATGGTAAGTGCAGTCAGTCATAATATTGGAGGTTCTTTTCTACGCGTCCGACCGTTAGAGTGCAATTAATTAGTATTAAGGACTAGATGGTGGTAGTATACACATTAGGCTGTACCAAAAATGTCGATATTGTTTACTTTTTACGATTAAAATATCACAAAATATATTCTAACAAACATTCTGTCAGAAGCGGTGCTAATTTTAATAGGTTCATGGAACCCAAAGTTATTTTATTAAAATAACGTAAGAACGGATTTTTTATAATATTTGGTCCTGCAACTTATGTAGTGATTTTTTTATAAAATAAACAAACACGCCCTTTTGTGGATTAAATTGTGTCCAAAAAAATTTTTATCATCTAAATTGCGCTTTGAACGGAGTATTAAAGTTTAATTTTTTGCAAATTATGCGTTTTTTGCATTTGTTAACTAAAATAATAAAGAAAGAGCAAAAAGTCAAACGACAATTTTGTAGTTCATCAGACGGCCTGCAAAAGTCTTCAGCAAATTTTGCAAATTATCATTATATACAAAGTTTAAATTCCCATTTTTATTTTATTTTGTTATGGCAAGTGAATTATTTATTGATGATAGCACTAAAATAGCACACAATGATAGCACGTATAAATAAAATATTTTTTTTCTTAATAAGTATAAGGCCGACTTGCACAACCAATCACTAAACCGATTTAACGCTAAACTTATTTAAATCGTCATTCTGTCCCTGTCCGATGTTGTCAATGTGACAGGGACAGAATGATGATTTAAACAAGTTTAACGCTAAATCAGTTTAGTGACTGGTTGTGCAAGTCGGCCTAAGTTACAGAGTTTTTGACCCTTATTTTTATGGATTTTCAGGTTATTACGTAATTTTCTGATGATGAGATTCAATAATATTTTCACATTGTGTTTCATTCTCTACAAGATTTACCTTTTTGTTTGTTCTCGGGGAAAACCTATCTTGACGGGTTCCCCCGGCCCGGGGGGACCGAGGGATATGTGGGACTCCGGGAAAGATGTTCGACCATCCGACTACCCACTAAAAACCCCGCTATTCCCCTATCGCCTACGCCCGGGCCCACGGATATATGGCCTGCCGATCTCGTGGCCCGGGCCGGCGCCGGCCCGCCGTTTGTCTAAAGGCGGGCCCCTTCTAAAGTGTTGGTGCCAGGGGGTTCAGGATTTCGTCCCCTGGCGCTCTACTGAATCAACAGTTGAGGGGGGCCACAGAACAGCACGCGGCCCTCTGTCTCGCGGCGTCAACTATTTATATCGTTAAAATATCAATTATATGTACTGCTATATCTATTCACTATGTCATATTATTAAAAACAAAAACATTACCAATTTTTGACAAAATGGCCGCCACCCTACCTATATCTAAACTATGAGAATAAACGTATTAAGTTTTCTATTATACCGGATCTTTGGATATTATTGGCAATAATGTCAATCCGGGATTTTCCCGTTCGGTAAATACACCACTTTTATAAGCTAATGGTTCCATTCCAAGGTCTTTCGATATCTTCGTTTTCGCTTTGTTTATTTGTTAAGTAGATATTTACCCTAGAATATTTTATATGATTATGTTTCATGTTTTATTTTAGTAGCTAAAATTCTGATCTAATTTTAATGAATATTTCTTAAGACACGCAATACGAAAAGTAAAAGAATTTCCTAAAATTCGGAAAAAAGAAATTCATAAATTTCATGAAAAAGAATTGACGTCATTACAACTTCCTCGCAGAAGGAGGTGATAGCCGTCTGTCTGATAATACTTCCGACTATGACCAGATCCATTACCGAGAATGATAGGTGGTGGGTGGTTTGGGGACGAGGCATAATCCTCACATCGGGGCACTCACTGCTTAAGCTATCGTCCTCGTCAACCATGTCCTATGCGACATAGTTACCTTCTGAACGGTGCCCCCGACGGACTTTATTCTGGTTTTTTTAAGGTGTAAATGCATGGCGCACATCTCGCCGCTTAGGAAAGGGCGGCGGGGTAATGTGGGACTCCCCGTGCAATGCACCCGTACGTCCCCTTTTCTAGGCAGGGGGACGTACGTCGCTGGTATACCCACTAAAACCACCCCGGTGTTCCTTCAAAGGCCTTTAGTGCCGAAGCCGTCGAACGCGACCGATTCGATAGGCCGCGACCCCGACTGGTGCCGGCGCGCTTTCGCGGGCCTAGATATACTTCAACTGAATTCAAAAAACATATTGACTTGCAAACAAATAATTGTATTCAGCAAAGTTTTAATAACTTTAAATGAAGATATCATATTTGTTGATAAAGTCTGAAATAAAGTGTAAAGAACATAACTGCGAAGCCCCGGGTATGGGCAATAAAAGGCGCAGCAACGTTCTAGTCTGGCATTTAATAAACACTAAGTCAAAGAACGTAAAAACAACTAAGCTGAACTCATTTTCCACAAAATGAAATGCAAGTTGAGCTGGCAAACAGAAATACCGCTCATTAAGCCGCGTTAATGAGGAACACGCTTTAAGGAAAGAACACGCTTAACGTTACCGAAGAAATGCGAAATTGCAAGCTTAGTTTCAAAATGGCCGACGACTTAAGCAGTTTCGGGATTTTAAATAAGAATTTCTTTTCATATTTTGAGTTACAACCAAGATTAACAGTTGGCCAATATAAAAAATAGTTAATTCTTTAATTTTTAATGCATAACAAAATTAAAACTATTATTCTCCTTGCAGGGGCGGGGTAAGAATACTAATCCCTGCGGCCGAGGTCAGCATGTCGTAAAAGGTGACAAAGCAACCCACCCTAGCTACGTGATAGGGCCCCAAAACCATTTGGATGGTGACCACCTTTGGTCTTAAGTATGCCGTCATAATAACTTTGTGTTGTGTTCCGGCATTAGTGACCTAAGTTCCTGTACCCTTGTGAGACAGCAGCGTGTTCGACGGTAACTGCTAAATTCTAAGCGGGCCGTCAGCCTGTCTAATGTCTTACAGCAATAAAAAAAGGCATTAAAAACACAGTAATCCCTCAACAAAGCTGATAATAGTTTGGCTAATTAAAATTCATACAATAAAAACATACAACTAGTGACATCCGCAAGCTTACTGACGGCTAACGCAGTCGTTACAGGAGGTCATCAACAAAGGGGATCTTAACGTTATTTATTTATGTTTAAATTAATGTTAAATATGTAAATTATGAGACATTTACAGTGAAGTAGTGATTGCTAAGTAAACTCTTGAAACTAGCTTGCGATTATATGTTATTCAAATCTGAAAATGTGTGTGCCAAATAGTTGTGGTTTGAATTTACGTACCAGTCAGTAGTGTTTCTAAAATATACACAAGTCTTTACTTGCTGTAAAAAATAACACGTATACAGCGTTTAGCAAAACTCAGAGAAATTCACAAAAAATTATACATTTAATGAAAAACTTTTGCAAGTATAAAACAATTTTCTTGTCAGATAATTTTAACATTATTTTCTACTTATGAAAAGTTTTATTCAAATTACAATAAAACATTTGAGAAAAGTATGTGTTTTATAAGAGGCGGCGGTCTTAAAAGCTTACGAATTTAGACGTATCTGTATAATTTGTTTTCTTGTGGCCCTTTGCTTAAAGTAAGAGTTGAGTAACGGAAGGGAAATTAATAAGACGCGCAGAAGTTTAAGTAATACGCTTAAGCACCCCTGGGTAAATTAGTTAAACCTTTTTTTATTGCTGAGAAACAGTAGGAAGGCTGACGGCCCACTTAATAGTAAGCAGTTACCGTTGCTTATGGATGTTTGCGACGCTAGAGGCACCGCGAACACGCTGCTGTCTTATAGGAGTACAGGAACCTGGGTCACTAATGCCGGAACACAACACAAGGCTATTATGGGGGCATACTTATAGACCAAGGGTGGTTGCCATCCAAGGGGCTGTAGAGCGGAGTGTACGGGGGAAGTGTCATATAGCGTAATAGCAGGAAATAAACATTGAGTGATTTGTTTTAATAATATTCAAAGTTGTTCTAATCCTTACGAATATTATGAATGTGAAAGTGAGTTTATTTGTTTGTTACGCTTTCACACCTAAACCGCTGAACCGATTTTGATGAATTTAGGTATAGTCATAGATTAGACCTTAGAGAAGGACATAGGCTACTTTTTTTAAAATTCATATGGCAGAGCAATGTTTGCCGGGTCAACTAGACTTATAAAATTAAAGTTGTTAAATATTCATTTGAAATAGACTTATTTTTGACAGAAGTGGTTGCTACACGTGCAGTGGCGAAATTTAGAAGCGTTTGTTATGGCTCTTTATGTAGGCAACACCGAATATCGATGTTTTAATTATAAAATGATTAAGTCAAATTTGTTTATTATTCAGAAACATGGAAAATGTTATTAATAATAAAAATTAGTCTAAAATCGTGAAACATACACGATTTTGGTCCTGTTCCCTCATTACTGACTCCAAGTGTACGTAGCGATCACCATTTCAGGTTTCAGGAGTACATTTTGCAGGCTCTTTATTTTACGTTCAGGAGAGAAATGTTGGATTTCCCTATTTACCTGTGCAGTTTACCGTGCCGTGCATTTTTTATTACTGTAGGACACTAGACAGGCTGATGGTCCACTTAGAATTTAGCAGTTACCATCGCCTATGAGAGTTTGCAACGTCAGTGGCATCGCGAACACGCTGCTGTCCCATAAGGGTACAGGAACTTGGGTCACTAATGCCGGAATATAACACAAAGTTAATATGACGGCATACTTAAGACCAAAGGTGGTCGCCATCCAGACGGGGTTGGCGCCCTACCGCGTAGCTAGGGTGGGTTGTTTTGCCGCCTTTTATGACAGGCCGACCCCGGTCGTAAAGGTCAGTATTCGTTCTCCGCCCCTGCATGGATAGGAAAAAATTTAGAACTGCCAATCCTTATCTACTGACGAATTCTTATTAGTGCTTCGAAGGTTTGTAGTCAGGAGAGGTACTGTCGAAATTATGTACATTGATAATGGTACAAACTTCCGAAGCGCATAGAATATTTTGAATGAATTGAATTGGCCAGAGATAGGGAATGTTCAAATGCAATAAAGTGGTATTTAAGCTTACCTGCGGCGGATTTTGGGGACGAATGGCACAATCTGTAAAAGGATATTTTACGTCGTGGGTTGGGAAAATCAGCTCTACGATTTAATTAATTGGCAACTGTTTTGTGTGAAGTAGAAAATATCATAAATTCGCGGCCTCTGACACATAGTGCTTGGCCACACTGAACACGCGGGCGCGGGGCGGTCGCGGCGCGGCATACTTAAACATAATATGAAACCTTATTTGAGTGTCCGTAGTGGGCACGCGGGCGGTTTCATATGTTTAAGTAGCCGCGCCGCGCCCGCCCCACGCCCGCGTGTGCAGTCTGGCCAAGCACTTACTGATGACACTTAATAACAAATACTTACACCTGCTTCCTACTTATTACTTTTCGAGCATCTGATAGTCAGGTTGTACCAATAGGTTTGAAAGATTTTGATTAACAGATGGCGATATTTAACGAAGTTATGTTCCAATCATAAGTCTCGTTTTGGGCATGAATATTTAAGTCTTATTCGTTAAAAATCAAACAGACGCCAATCGATGATCATGGTTAAGCCTGGTGACGTACTGTAGAGGGCGATAACAATACCGTGTAGAGTGGGCACTGGGGATTGTCAAGGAAGTTAAAACAGGCGCCGATGGTTTCACTTGGTTTCACTAGAGTTCCGCGCATTAAAACTCAGAGAGATGAATCTCTCTGCGTAACACAGAACATTTATCCTTTGAACTTATAGACGCTCCGAATGACCAATAAAGACTACATTTTTGTGAGCTGCGTATGCGCTTCGCCGTAGCTGGAGGATGTTACAACTTTTTTTATCTTACCTTATGCATTTTTAATGTCGTATTGTAAACGTCGAATTTAAATAACAATATAATATTTATGACAATAGAAAAATGTTTGTCTAGAATAATAAGATGTATTATTTTCAGTAATATAATTTATTAGTATTAATTTATTTTTACATCTTGGCATACAAAATTACTTTTTGTAACTTTTTTCACATTGGTCAGAAATCCAAACATTGTTGTCCAATCGTGTCATGTAATTCAGATTTATATACTGTCATATTCAATTTTATTTTCCGCAATGTCTCGTGTTGTAATATTATTTAATTCTACTCTTAGATTATACACCTTGGACTAGATTTAACATTTCTTAAGTACACAATACTATAACCAAAAAGCGTCTAGTACTCAAACTTACTTAAACTTAAAGAACTTAGTAAAAGTATATCGCGTTTCTGGCATTTGTTTCTTCCCATGGAATTCTGTGCCCGGATTGTGAGAACTCTTGTCGTATGCAACCTTTTGATTCATCAGCGTGATGATGTGGAGGATGTCCAACTGCTCGTGATGCTTCTCCACCATTTCACAAAGCGCTTGGACCATCCACGACCCGTTTCTGTCACGGTAGGAGACGTAATCTGTGGACAAATTTTGAAAACTATTTTTAAAGTTTCTTTGCACTACGTGAAGATTTCGCAGATATTCTTTGAGACATACGACATATGAAACAAGTAAGAACAACTTATTTTCAGATTATACAAATATTATGCCATTCAACCTAACGCCATTTTGGATGCTATAGCTAAATGGTTTTCTGCTAACAATCTTCTTCTGAATTCAGGTAAAACCAAATGTATTAAATTTACAACACCTAACGTTACACAAATAGACTCCACTATTAATCTAGATGGTAAATTGCTGGACCTCGTTCCGTCAACTGTTTTCCTAGGAATTACGGTAGACTCTAAATTGCAATGGGGGCCCCATATACAGGCTCTTGCAAGTAAATTGAGTTCAGCAGCTTATGCCGTTAGACGAATAAGACAGTTGACTGATATTGAGACTGCTAGGCTAGTGTATTTTGCATATTTTCATAGTATTATGTCTTATGGCATTTTATTATGGGGGTCTGCGGCAGATGTCGAAACTATATTTATTCTTCAAAAAAGAGCTGTTCGCGCCATTTATAACCTAGGCGGTCGTGATTCACTCCGAGAATTATTCAAGAAGATAAATATTCTTACGCTACCATCATTATATATTCTCACGAACATCATGTATATTCGCAAAAACATCTTGCTCTATTCCAAGAACAGTGATGTCCACAGCCTAAATACTCGCAATAAACACAAACTTATGGTACCGGGATTTAGACTTAGCAGAACTAGTAAAAGTTTTATTGGAAATAGTATTAGATTCTATAATAAAATCCCATCCCACATTAGTGAGTTACCCGTCAAAAAGTTTAAAGAGATAGTGAAACGCACTCTACTCTCCAAAGCATATTATAGCACGAAACAATATATGGACGATAAAAATGCTTGGTCTTTGGTCCCCTCCTGCTTGCAATGATTTTTTTTTTATGATTTTTTTTTTACATATATTTTTTTAATGTACATTTAGGTTATTCTCAGGTGTATCCTTTTAAACGCTTGCATTTCCTCGGCCTACTGACAAATAATATATCAATTCCGTGTTCTATAATTATGTTTATATATACTTCATATTATAATAATATATGTTTGTACAAAATACATCCATGGAGTTTCTTGTCTGTTCTTCTCCATAGGATTCACTTTTGGAACAGACATCTAGCTTTTGACATTTTAAAAGTGCCTGTTACTCAGGCCTATTTAAAATAAAAAATTTTGACTTTGAATTTGACTTTGACTTTGATTCGTGGGGAACCAATACTACGGAAGCAGATCATTTGCGTATTTTCCGAGCCAGCCATCAAATCTCATCATTAATATCAAAGGTGTCTCTAGCCCATGTAGCGCCCGTGTGCAAACATTACTTTGGCGCCCTCGTAGTTAAAAATGTTAACATGTTATGTCTAAATGTATATGTCATAAATATTATGACACATGTCAATGTTAAAAAATGAAAATTGTAAAAAAAAAACAATTTTCATACTAACGTGATCAGCTGATCGGTTATTTTGTATGGAGAGACAATTTCTTTTTACAATTTCCTTTTTTTTACATTGACAACATTTATATAGACTTGTTAACTTAGGAACGTGTCGGCTTTAGAGTGGTCATCAAATACCTTATATTTACAACAGTGAACGAAGATCCAGGTGCAAATTTTAAATATCGGGAAACAATAGGTACACTGGGCCTCGTATCAAGCTTTTCACATCTGTAACGCCCGACTTCATAACACGGGTGCAGGTTTATTGAAAGTGCAGCCGTTGCTTTAATTTTAGTCCCAATATTATTTTTCATTAAACATCATTCATGTAAATTTAAAACCATGTGTCAAATGTTTGTCAAAGCTCACACAGTCATAGTGCTATCTATGTTATTCCCTTATTATTTATATTAAACTTTATTAATAAATAATTCCTTCCCACTCAATGTCATCATCATCTTAGCGTTGAATCCCGGTTGCAGCCCAAACTCTTGCTTCGGCGCCCGAGGTCCGCTTTCCAACTATATGTCCATAAGTTGATTTGGCAGATTTTGGTTTTTACGGGGGTGACTGCCGTCTGACCCCCCAACCCCAAAAGGAAAGCCGTCGTCAGAGCCTCGTCCGTTACTCAGAAGGGTGCGCCGACTTGCAGATGAGGTTGACTTGGGCCCCGAAGATGTTGGTAGAGCCCCTTACCAACCTTCCCTTCCTTTCTTCCCACTCAATGTATTTCATAATTAATTGATTGTATGCATTGCATAATTATTTGCCGATATTGTCCACAATATTGTCATTGCAAATTTGTTTATTGTCATATACTGTGTGCTTAGATTATATCATAATTATATACAATACATAAATAGTTATTGTTGAAATACTCTGCCAGTTTTGCAAATTTAAAAGATGGTAACAGATAAACATATCAAAGATGTTCAAAAATGTGAAACGGGTGATGATGACAGCACTCGTGGAGAAAGATAATTTACCTTCAACAGTTGAGCACAAGATCAAGAAGTCTGAATGGGTTGGGATTTTAATAAAATTACTGCCATCGCTTTCAGCGTCTATCTGCACTGATTTCCCCTCGTCCATGGCTTTGCCTCTACAAGCCTGGAACAAATGATTTCCATGTTATTATTGATAATAAGTGGCGGTAAGCTATACCAATTCCTTGGGGACCCAAGTAACATTCAGAGACTGAACTTGCCTATGAGCTTGCGTGTTATATGAATTAGACTCAGGTGAAAAGGTCACCTGACGTCGTAACGTTAACGTTAACTTCGGACTCGAACTGCATACTTAGGAGGTAACCGGGATTCATAGCTAAAATGAAGGTCTTGACAATTAGGTATATCCGAAAATAAGAAGTGATAAAGTCTACAGATATCTTCTAATATTTGTTCAGTTTTTGTATCAATAAATTTGTTCAAATATTAATGATAGTTTATAGGGATGAACAAAGTTATCTTCTAGCTATTTTCGTTTTAATTTTTTTTTCCTTTTTCAAAACCTGCAATCAGTCGTCTAGACTATAATCAAGTGAGAATCTAGTTTAACGAGGCAGAGTCATTGCTCTTTTTCCCTTATTAAGGCAGCACATCTGCTCTCTTGAGTCTTCTGAACTGGTTTGGCTGCAAGAGCAAACTGGATAATGGGTTTGGGTGAATTGTCAAACGGTTTTTATAGTTCTCTGTGTATTAGCGTTTCGCTTCGTCGAAAATGGGTGGAATTTTTCGTCTTATATGCTGATGATAACTGAGTTGTATGCGATTTAGTCTATGGTATGTATTTACAGCACACATACGCTGTCTCTTGTAACTATGTATAGTGTGAAGAAATCACTATGATTGTCAAGACACCAGAGGTACGCCCGAATATGCCAGTGAGCAAATAAGTGTCCTGATGCAATAAGGTGTACCATCTTAAAATATACCAATTTTGTTTTAATTGCTGTAGGACAGCAGACAGGTTGACGGCCTATTTAGAATTTAGCAGTTACCGTTGCCTATGGGTGTTTGCAACACTAGTGGCATCGCGAACACGCTGTTGTCCCATAAGGGTATGGAACTTGAATCACTAATGCCGGAATATAACACAATTATTACGCGGCATTCTTAAGACCAAAGGTGGTCGCCATCCAGACGGGCCCCCAAGCCCTATCACGTAAAAACGTATTTCTTTTTATGTTTTCTATATATTCAATTGTAATCTCTTTTTAAAATGTCGTCAGGTACGCTGGCTTCACTATGTTTAAAATTTTCCCCATGTAGGGGTAGATTAAGAAAACTGACTCCTTCGACCGGGGGCGGCGACAGAACAACCCAGCTAGATGACAGGGCTAGCTTGTCTGGATGGCAATTACCCCTGGTCTAAATATGCCACTATAATAATCTTGTGTTGTATTCCGACGTAAGTTACCAGATTCCAATTTTCTTACTCGTATGACAGTGGGTTTGTGGTGCACCCGGCGTCGCAAACAACCGTAGGCGACGGTGACTACTTGCTATCAAGTGGGCTGTCAGTATATCTGCTGTTCCATAGCTATTAAAAAAGCCTCCTTGAAATACGCTTCATCAAGAAACAAATAAATACTATAAATACTTATTATATATATAAATAGTCACTGACTTATCAATGACGACCCTCAGCTTTTGTCTGCATACACGGTTGCTGTTAAAAGATTGAAACTTAAAAAATAAAGTTTCTCTTTGATTATATATGACAGGATCTGGCAGAAGACACGTTATTATCCATGCGGGGGCAGACAAAAGAATACTGACCTCTGCACACTAAGCAAAACAATGCCTCACATACTTTTTCATCATTAAACTGTAATTTATCTAAAAAGTCTTTGCTTGGCATCGAAAACTCACTTGTAAGAAGAACAGCTTCGGCTTAGTGACAAGCCCTGGGTCCCCGTTCTCGAACAGTTCCAGTAAGTCTCCAAACAGGTACGGACGGTCAGCCGCGTATAGCTCACCACCCTTCCCGCCGTGGGTCAGAATCACCACGCAGACGCTCGAGGTGGCGTTGTGCTCGTCGTTGCAAACTATGAATGTATTTTTTCATAACTATTATTATTAAAAAATGAGAATAATCAAGTTTTAACATGAGGTGAAGATTGTATAACCAGCTGCTGGGAAAATGAGTATAGGTTGTGTAGGAAGAGTGCTAGCACCCCCGTCTCTTGGTTAAGCGCCCTTCGCTGTATATCCACTAACACCAAGCCCATGGTCCGCTTTGAGAGCTGAGGCCAGGGGTCATGATGTAAGTATGACTGCGACCTCGACTCTCGCCAGGCCGCCGGCTTTTTACAAACCTTAATGAGTCAGCATTCTCTTTCTCATACAGATTGAGCTAGATGCGCGGAACACCAGTGCGTCCCCCTTATATACCCCTTTAGAATACATCTGACATGCTATATCTCCAGATTTGGATTGTAATCTAATGATTACTTTTTCTTTCTGGCAGTAATCTGCCAGAAAGAAAAAGGACGTGAGTGCCTCAATTTTTTTAAACTTAACAATTTAAGATCACTTTGTTCGGTGTCAGATTAAGTGGTCAATTTTCTTTTTACACTTTCTCCTCTTTGTGGAAGCAGACAGGAATGGTTAATTTGTTACTTTCATAAGACAGGACCATAAGGTCACTTTTCTCATTTTTTCAAGAACCACATCATCTCTTTTTTTTTTTAAAGTCTAATTCTAGAGATAATAACCAGGCCTACAATCGGAAAAGTATTTTCAGACATCATTTTTATGGATAAATCTAGTTAATAGAACGGAACCTCGAGATCTTTGTGGCATGGTTAACTAATTTATGGTAGCTGTGGTAAACTTCGTATGATAAAATCCATGTGGCTAATTCTGGTAGGATTCAAAGCTTTTTTTACTTCTAAGGAACAGGAGACAGTCTGACGGCCCATTTATGTAATAGTAAGCAGTTACTGTGGCATATTAATGTTTGTGATTCTAGGGGAACTGCGAACACGCTACTATCCACATACTGGAACCTGAGTCACTAATGACAGAACGCAATACAAGGTCATTATGGCGTCATACTAATAGTCGGCGTGGGTGCCATCCAAACGTGCTTAGTACTCGACCACCTAGCAAATTCATGCCTAGGTGATAGCACAAAAAAATTGTAGATGGAAAAGATTTGGCCCCATTTGCTTCTGCGTCGACTGACACACCGACCCCAAAAAGAGAAGTGTTCGCTTCAATCAGCTTCTAGCATATATGCTATGCATACCATATATGGTAAGTTACTTACATCTTGTCAACGAGTCTTTGATTTCTTGGTAATCCTTGTCGTGGTGAACAATGACTTGGAAGTCAAGTTTCGAGAAGACTTGTTTGAGAGACTTCACGTCCTCGTAGGTCCCGTTGCGAGCGTTTGGCTGACCTCTGGTACAAACACGATATTATCAATTTTTATGCTTTCCAAAGGTCTATCTAGTGTCTATGAGTAGCCTAGTGGTATGAGTAGCCTACTGGATGGTTACTGGATATGGTGAACCGCTAAGGAAGTTTCTCTCGCATTATTATTCCCACGTACTAGTTGGTTCATGTTCATCGGATTTTTTGGGAAGATAATGCAATGGTTTCCCCTTGCCGGCTGCACCGCAATGTGTTGATTAGGGTAGCCAGTGCGTCATGCTGCCGACGACTGATTTTCGGTGTAAAGTACTTATTACTGACCGGACCTCCTCATGTTCCGGTAAAAGTATAAATAAATCGATTCTGGACCAGCTTCGCATTAAAGTCAGGCTCTCAATAATCTGTTATCGAAAGATTCGTGGGTACTTTGGTGGATGAAAAGCAACTCCGTGGCCGATTACCTAGGCGCTGGTGTGACCAGGTAACCGCCCTCACTGAACTACCAATAGCAATGGCTATGCGGGAAGCTGAGGACCGGACGAAGTGGAAACAGCTTACGAGATAGGCCACGGTTTATTTTCAAGGACATGACCTTCGGCAATGAAGAATTCGACCAAGAAGAAGACTAATGTTGAAGGAAAACCTCGTGAGAAAAATGCATATCTGAAGATAGTGAACTATGTAAC
This sequence comes from Malacosoma neustria, assembly GCA_963693495.1. NCBI lineage: Eukaryota > Metazoa > Arthropoda > Insecta > Lepidoptera > Lasiocampidae > Malacosoma > Malacosoma neustria. The sequence goes on along the minus strand of OY856375.1, from coordinate 20,618,843 downwards.
TTACTAATCTGCTTTAGAGAAGCGTAGCGGGTATAATGCCCATTCTCTCTAAGAGTGGAACTCTGCAAAGCGCCGCCGCTGCCGCCGCCGCCGTTCGCAACGCTTGTTCAGATGTAAAGGGACGAAATACGACTTGTGGTGTGTGTGCTTGCAATCTTGCATGAACTTGTTTGATTCTTCACCAATTTAAATACGAATGCCAAGGATAAACGTTACTCATTTGTTACAATTAATTAACCAATCGATTCATACTTTTTTTTTAAACCTATTAATTCGTGCTTGGAACTCAGTCGCAACGCAAATTTCCATAGTAAAATCTAATCTTCACATTTTTGTCGAATTTTGGGAAAATGGTAGAAATATAGCAGCAGAGGTCCACGGGAACCTGCTCAATTTTGAAAGTGGTCTTTGAGAAAAAAAGTCTGGGAACCTCTGGTTTATATGGAAGAACAATGTTTACATAGCTAGCATGTTCTACATATTTAGGCCAAAGTCCATCTGTAATATTCATTAGCCTAGTAATCTGAGGGAAGGAGAGTTCAATAATTCCTTTCATTATAATTCTTTCATTAAAAAAAAAAGTAGCCTATGTTCTTTTCCAAGGTCCAATCTATGATTAAACCGAAATTCATCAAAATTAGTCAGCGGCTTAGGCGTGAAAGCGTTCACATTTATAACATTAGTTAGTATTATGGATACTTACTTAAAGTACTGAGTTTTTTTATAAGTGTGGTGATTAAAGATGATCATGTATTTCTTCCCACTCATGTCATAATATAGAGCGTTTCTGTCAAGAACGGGTAAACTTCTTTCTTCCTTAGAACTGTCGCTTGAACGTGCTCGACTGTAAGGAATAAATCTGGTATGAATACAGGTGTTAAATGTATACTTTTAGTGCGAGGTGAAGTGGTACCACGATTTATTTTGACGGCTAAAGAACAGCAGATAGGCTAGTTATCATCGTCTATGAATGTCTGCAATGCTAGAGGCACCGCGAACACGCTGCTGTCCCATAGGGGTACATAAACCTGGATCACTAATGTCGGATCACAACATACGGTTATTATGTCAGCATACTTAAAGAGCAAGGATGATTACCATCTATGATAGGGTTGTTGCGCCTTTTTCGACAGGCAGGGACGGAGAAAGAATACTGATCTCTGCGGCCGAGGTCAGCCTGTCGTAAAAGGCGACAAAACAACCCACCCTAGCTACGTCTGGCTACGCCATCTGGATGGCGACCACCTTTGGTCTTAAGTATGGCGCCATAATAACTTTATGTTGTGTTCCGGCATTAGTGACCCAAGTTCCTGTACTCTTGTGGGACAGCAGCTTGTTCGCGATGCCACTGGCGTTCCGTACAGCCATAGGCGACAGTAACTGCTAAATTTTAAGGGGACCGTCAGCCTGTCTGCTGTCCTAGAGCAATAAAAAAGTCCTCGGCCGCAGAGGTTAGTGTTTTTACTTCGGCGTAAGCAGTCTTTCTCGCCTAACGTTCAAAACATAATTGTTACCTACTGGCCAAGCCACCTTGGGTTGTCGGATATATTATTTGTTCCCTCAGAAGCCCAGTAATGGGTTATGGGATCAATTTCTAAACCAGTGGTCGGCAGCCTGCGGCTCTTTGATGCCTCGCTACCACTCTTACACGAAGTGCTTAATCCAGGCACGGAATATTTTATTTTAATGATTGATTTATAATTTTTTTATATTATGATAGACTTTTGCAGTCTGAGACTTCATTCATACTACTACTATCTGTCTACTCTACTCTGTCTGTTGCGTTTTCATATCTAAATCGCTGAACCAATTTTGATGAATTTCGGTATAGAGATAGATTGGACCCTGGAGGAAAACATAGGCTACTTTTTGTCGCGAAAATGAAACTCAATAAAAAGGGGGTGAAATAGATTTGAACGTAATAGTATATAGTGTGGCATTGCACAGAAAATGGAGTCACCGATTGGAACGTAAATAGGAACGCTGATATGTTGCCCTGAGACAGACACAGAGTACGTATAACATCTGGGGGGTCCTTAAAACTACATTCCTTTAAGAAACATTGATCAAAATATGACCACACAGAATAACTTATTCAAGAGAGTATTACAAAAATACGAGTCAGACGTGGCGTAATGAAATGTAAAATTTACAAGATGACAGTGACGACGAAACTAAATCTGAAGAAGAGTCTAGTTACTGTTCTACTTGAAATATTGATTTAAATAAAACATAAATTTAATTCAAAATTAGTGTCAAAATATTGTTTAATGTTGTTTAAAATAAATGTTTCTTGAATATAAATTTGTATTTTATTGTACCATGTCTTATCTATACATAGCAAAAATCTAATAACTTTATTATTTTGTTCATTAGCGATGAGCTTGCTAACACTACCTGTAGTTACGCACACAAGAGCGTGTGTCTATATGCATTACAACTACAAATATGACTCACACGCTTTCGTAAGATAAAACAACTATCCACTCGAACAGATTGTTAAGAAGTAGCATATGATAACATCTATATATAGAAAGGCATATTGTTGATATAAAATATACTGTCTAATATGTATTTTTTTTTATCCGTGCAGGGACGGAGAAATAATACTGACCACTGTGGCCGGGGTCGGCCTGTCGTGAAAGGTATGTCGCCGCAATAACCTTGTGTTGTGTTCCGGCATTAGTGACCCAAGTTCCTGTACTCTTATGGGACAGCAGCGTGTTCGCGATGCCACTGGCGTTGCAAACCCATAGGCGACGGTAACTGCTAAATTTTAAGCGGGCCGTCAGCCGTCTGCTGGCCTACAGTAATAAAAAAAATGTATTCCAGTTCCAATTCGTATAATAATAAATAAATAAATATACTGGCACAATTCACACAGCGCCATCTAGACCCAAAGTTAGTAGCATAGAACATATGTTATTGGTAGATAACTGATAAACTACATATATATTTTTTCTTTCGTAAATCAATATACCTAGTCAGGTCATAAATTCTGTCACATGTTTAATGTAAAATAATTGTAACAAGTTTATTAATTATGTAACCATTCATATACCAAAATGAACTTAACAAAACATAGATTCTTATGACATTAAAGTTTATTCAAAATGACCTCCGTGATTTTGAATACAAGCCTTCAATCTGCGCGGCCAGTCGTCTATCGCAGCACGAACGAGGTCCATGTCAATATCGGCGGCTGCCTTAATCAAGGATGTCTTGAGTGACTCCAAATTGGGATGAGGCTTTGAGCACGCCTTTTCCTCCAAGTGTTGCCATATCTTGTAATCTAACGGATTCAAATCTGGACTGGAGGAGGGCCAGTCTTCGTGCCGGATGAAGTCGATTTCACGCGCCGCCAGCCAGTCTTGTGTGCTCTTCGCTCTATGAGCTGGCGCCGAATCTTGTTGGAATACCCAGTGCCTGTTATTGAACATGGTATGAGAAACAGGTTCCACAAGGTTCGTCAGGACTGTATTTTGATACACAACAGCATTCGTTTTTACACCTTTCTCACAAAAATGTACCTCTGTTAAGCCCCAATAAGAAACTCCCAACCATACCATGAGCGAGGATGGAAAATGACCTCGTTGGACACGCGGAATACGGTTGCTCGCTTCTTCACTACTGTGTGCGTACACCTTATCATTTTGTTTGTTGTAGCTCTCTTCTACGGTAAACATTTTTTCATCCGAAAAAAGAATTTCCCGATATTTTTTTCCCGCGTACCGCTTCAACAAAGCGCGGCATCTCTTCAGTCTCAGGTCCATTAGACGAGCATTCAAACGATGTCCTGTTTTTCTTCGATATGCCCGAAGCCCTAAGTCTTCATTTAACATCCTTTTCACCGTGGTTCTGCTTAACCCCATCTGAAGGGCCAACAGTTTCTGCTTACGTTTGGGATTTCTTTGAATTCGTGCCTTCACAGCTTTTATCACTGCTGGAGTCCTAACAGACCGAGGGTGACCACTTCTTGACCTGTCATCTACACTAGAGTCTTCATTGTATCGTTTGATGGTACGATAAACGAATCTTTTGGTAATATTTAAATTTTTCAGTATGTTAAAAATTTGAATTGGCGCGTAACCGCAACGATGCAACGCAATAACTGCAACACGGTCTTCTTTAAGCGTCCACTCCATATTTAATAATGAGTAAAATTCTAAAAGTTATACATTTTTATTTTCATGAACAATTCGAAATTCGAATTCAATAAACTTTTTTGTGGCCAGCATTCTAAAAGAAAAGTTTTTACTGTGTGACAATACTTATGACCTGACTAGGTATATTATACATAAACGCGATATATATACCAGACGCGAGTCAAGAATCGAACCTGTGACCTCCCCAAGGGTACTAAAGTGCGTTAGCCGCTACGCCACAGAGGTCGTCACAATATACAATTGTAAGCAAAAAGTGTGTAATTAATTTAATTTATTATTTTGTAATACTGATATCCATTTAATAATACTAACGTTGTTTCATACCTCCTGTACCTTTACCATTTTTGCGATAAAAGTAGCTTATGACTTTCTCTAAGGTCCAACTTATACCGAAATTCATTAAAATTGGTTCAGCGGTTTAGGTATGAAAACGTAACAGGCAGAGTTACTTTTCCGTATTACGAGTAGTATGAATTAATGTCAATAATAATTTTTTTTCCAAATCTGTATGCCACAAATGGCGAATTTTGTATATATCACCTTTGTATTTACTACGTAACACATTAATGTTTTTGAAAAATGATTAAATAAATTACCTTGAATTTTGGGAGTTACCCCCAAACCATTTTACATCTACGGAGGTTTCAGCCATAACTGCATCAATTGTAGTTTCTTCATCACACATATTTAACAATATTTAATAACAATTGATTTAATAACACGTAATTCAATTAAACAATATAGTCACAACACTAATGCGCTCATGGAACTACTAAATAAGTGTATCTTCCGAAGCGTTCTTATCAATAAATATGTCTTGTTCCAACTCAAATAAAATGTTGAGACAGAAAATATCAGCTTTAAGCCCAATGTTGCAATAATAGTTTAAATTACTCGAATTATGCAATATTAAACGCTTTTTGCAAAGTTATGCAATAATTGATAAGAATTATATAATAATTTCATTGTAATGAGAATTGATAGCAAATTACGTATACTTATGAAATTTTATGCAATTTCAAGTCTTGGTGAATCAAATATTTAAGATTCATGTCCAGGACACGTAGCTGAGTAAATCATGCCCAAAACGTAATTTTTTAAATTTATATAACAAGAAACGTTTGCCGGGTCAGCTAGTTATGACATAAGGGCCACGTTTTAATCATTATGAAAAATAGCGTGGCGACCTTATAAACTAAGATGTGTGTCAATATGTCGTGCTGACGATTATACAGTCCATTTCCTCGGGTTGCCCGATAGATTGGTGTGATTTTATGAGCTGTATAATTATTATTCTTAATGATTTTTTTTTAAGTAACTCTAAAATCAAGTCCTGCAGCCCGGCGCTCGGGGCGTACTAGAATATGGTCGCCTTAGTGGGTATTAGCCAAACGTCCTGTCACTTCATGTCAATACGTTCTACGTCGATAACATAAAAAGGTACGCTTTTCAGTAAATTTCTCGCAAATTTTGGGAAAATAATTCACTATGGTATCCCTTAATAACGTTATCTCATCTTATCTCGAATTGACGATTTATCAGATCGATTTAATATATATATGACCAGATATAGTATGTAACAATTTCTCAGTAATCCTATCATTTGTTTAATTCTGGATACGCCCTAGGTTTCCATGGTTTGATTCCTGCCCATCATTTTTCAGAATTTTCTATTAGTCCAGAAAAGAACAGTCTGCTTCAGTGTATCCAATGATATCGAAGGTCGTTGCGAAGAACTGCTAGCCAGACGTTTCTAGTCTTCCATCTAGTTAAAGTTTTCAAATCAACATCGGGAAGGTTCAACTCCATTTAGGTCCCGTTAATTTCGGAGACTAAGAGTCTGTTGTTAAAATCAATATTTTTGCGTCGGTTCGCCATAATAATTTAATTTAGTTTATGTTTGCTTAGATAGCTGGCCCAGAATGGCTACGTATTGCAAAAAATCGGACAAATTGGAAAGCGTTAGAGGAGGCCTTTGTCGAAAGACAAGCTGTTGTAGAAGAAATCTAACCGATTGTCGAGAAAAACTAGATTATATATTTATAATAAATAGAAAAAAAAAAAAAATAGTAATATACTATTGTAAAAAAGAAAAAACAGCAATAAAGGCTTATTTTTTATTTATGTTTGCTTGGGTATTGCTTGCTGACGTAGCACACCTTTTGTATATTTAATTTTTAAGTCATTCTATTTTCAAAATTTAATTCCATTAACATTCTTCTATCAATCTGTCACATTTTTCTTAACACTTATTTTATTGTACAACGTAGTGTGGAATGTGTATGAAGTGTGTGTAAAGCTATGAGTTCACAGCAATAAAAAATCTTTTCAGGCTTACCCATTAAAATCATGCTGGCAACAAAGTAAGCATGTCCCGGAAGGTTCTGAGTCAGACTGATAGGTCAGGGTGCCGTGACGACTTTCTAGCCATGAGGTCAGGCATCGTATCAATGCTAGTATGATGCACGAGTCGCTATTCTCATTCTTCATCCTGTTCCTCCCCTACCGCTATCCTCCCTCTCTCATGCAGTGCAGTTTTATATACCTTCTTCCCATAAATCTTTTGACAGTTTATTAAAAAATTGGACACGTTCAAACATAATATGTTTCATTGTAATTTTTAAGTGTTTCCATTATTGGTTCATGATTTTTTTATGAATACGGTGTTAGAACGACACAAGCAAAAACTGCGTGTCATGGAGATGAATATGCTGCGGTGGATGTGTGGAGTGACGCGGAAGGACCGCGTTAGGAACTCCCGCATTCGTGGTAGTTTTCGTGTCCGTGACATTGCAGATAAATTGCAGGAGTGTCGGTTTCGTAGGTATGGCCATGTTTTACGGCAACCGGATGCTTATGTGGAAAACAAATGTCTGGCCATGCCACCTCCGCCGGGCCCCGGCAGGAGGGGTAGACCCAAAAAGTGCTGGCTTGACGTCGTAAAGGGTGATATGCGTGCCAATGGGCTCACTACCAGGGATGCTGAAGATCGCGCGAAGTGGAGTAGAAAAAGTCGGAAAGCGGACCCCGGGCACCGAAACAAAAGTTTGGGTGGCAACCGGGACTAACGCTAGGATGATGATGATTTTTTATGAATACATACGCTGACGTCATCTTTAGATTTTGGTCTGTGTATATCCAAGTAGTCTCCTTTTAAGTTATATTAGTTTGGTTCAGCTACATAAATTTGACTATTTCTACCTTTATCCACTTCTGTGGCCTGGTCATTAACTATATTAATCTCTCTATTTTTATTTAGTTATAATTCACGGAGAGATTTTTTTTTGGAGAAAACTGGATCGTGGTGTATTTGCGTGGGATTCCGTGAGATTACCGACTAAAAACCTCTGCTGTTCTTTTATCGCATAGTGGCTGAGAGGATAGACAACTGGCCAGCCGATCTCGTGGTTTAGGCTGATTCGTGAGGAGAAAATTTTGTCTTTTTCCTATATTATATTTATATGTATCGCTAACAAATTTTAGATGACACTATTTGTTATTATTTTATCTAAAGAAATAATAACAAATATACTTTGCAAATCCGCATAGCGCCGGAATAGAATAGAAAATAAGAAAGAAAAATAATTAATTTAGAGCTTAAAATTAAACAAAAAAAAAAGAAGAATACTCTTCTTCTTCTTAGGGTGCCTCTCCAACTAATGAAGGTTGGCAGTCAGCTCTGCACACTTCTTTTTATTCTTTGCAAGGCGAAACAATTCGGCGGTATTTGCAATTCCAGTCCATTCCCGGATATTTTGCAACCAAGATTTCCGTCCGCGGCCTCAACGTCTTTTTTCGGCAACTTTTCCCATCATAATGAGCTGTAATAGTCCGTGGCGTTCATACCAAAGCAAGTAACCCAGGTACGCAATTTTGCGCTATTTGATGGTCTGCAAAAGCTTGCGTTTTTGACCAACTCACCGCAGGACTTCCTCACTGGGGACTTTCTCAGAAACTTTGGACTCACGTCCAAAGTATTGCCATCATATTGGCATCCCTAAACCAACAAAGAGTTTGTTATGGGTACTAGACGACTGATACTGAACATTTTTATTCTATAAATAAATACATACTTTATTTAACACCTAAAGTAAATATTGGAATCAATACCGTGATCCTGATTCGACGTTCTGATGCGCGAAAGCCGTTACGCCATGGAGGTCATGATATTTAATAATAATAATTTATTTCTTCCCACAAGTGGTATTACAATATTGTAAGAATGTATATAACTATTTATTAGATAGTTATAATCTTTGGGAAGACAGGATCCCAAACTAGGTAAAACCTGTGCTATGAAACTCCACACCCTCGTCTCTTTAACTTAGAACTCACATTAATTTATCATTTATTACATATATATTATTACATAGTAAATCATTGTAAACTAGTTTTTGTGAATGAATGTATGTAGTGTGTTTTGTACAAATGTTGAAATAATTTCATATAATAATTGAAAAAACTAATTTTTTATTCCTGAAGAATGGCAGACAGGCTGTCGGCCTATTAAGTAGTAAGTAGTTACCGCCACTTATTTGCAACGCCAGAGGCATAGGCAGCACGCTGTCGCCCGCGTAAGAGCGTAAGAGACCAGAGGAGCTTGCCATCCAGTCGGGTTAAATCAAATCAAAATAAATTATTGCGGTATTCCACTACATTCAGATTCTAAAAGAACAAAAGGTTTGTTTTGTTTGTTTTGATTTTGGCACAGTTATATAACTTTTTAGGCTTATATAACCGGGTGCCTCCCCTGGGCATCTCCGTCTTCCAATAGTGGCACCAAGGGCGATGTTATCGCCGCGGTGTCACTAGCCTAAACAGGCCCATGACAGTTGCGCGGCAACCTTTAACGGTATTCGGTCAATGAAGCGCCTCGGACGCCTGACTAACCCGATAGGGAGTGAGTTTCTTTTGATTAATGTACTTGTATTCACGTATTTTTAACACGCGTCCGAGGCCGACAAGAACGAGACCTTAAAGGCCACAACCAACAGGTCGGTTGTCGGAGATAGCCCAGGGAAGGACCAACAGTATGAACAGAGAACTTGTATATATGCAGTTGCGGGAAAAAATATTGTAAGCGCGATGTAGGGTTTTGCTTAATCCTGGACAAAATATGCTTGAAACCAAAGGATGTCTCACTGTAAGAGACAAGTAATTGCTGTAAGAATATGATAGTTTCATAAAACGGGTAGTAATCATTCAGAAAAGTCAAATTTTAGTAGAAATATCATTCGGCTGACAGAAAACGACGTCATATAGAGCTATATCATAATGTAGGGGGCTTATTCTCAAACTTTTTTAACATTCAAAATAACGTACAATGAAATTATTCTTAACATAATAATAAAATTACTGACGAGAAAATTCATATCAATCGTTATAATTTTTTTTACTAGTTTCATTCCGAAATGCACAGTTTAAAAATGTCGCACAATGCACCCCAAGCTTTTAGAATTAATTTAGTGACATTAAATTTCTCGTAAGTAATTTTATTCTTATGTTAAGATTTTTTTTAACTTCTTAGTTTTTTTTAACTATTATTTATTTTTTAACTTTTTCGTTTGACTAACTACAAAATATAATTTATTTGTTGTCAATTTCCAATCAGTAAATGTTTTTATTAATTTAACACCGTCTTCCGACAGTTTTATTAATTAAGTGCCAGATGTCTTTTCGGCAGAAGAAAGATAAAGCGTTAATCCTGAGGATCCTGGTGTATAATGTTACAAACTATACAAATTATTGCATTGTCATCGGTCCTTGATAAGTGTGCAAAGATTCAAATGAATACGTCGTTTTGAAAGGTGTGAAAATCACGTTTAAATGTTTTGTTACATAGATATATACCAAGCTAGTTAAAGCGTGTTAAAAATTGTATACATCAAATTGTATTCTTAATATGCGTTCAAAGTTAAGTATGATATCATAATATTATACTTAATATATATCTTAATATATATATCGGTAGCTTTCTCATAAAAAAGCTACCGATATGTAAAACTATTAATCGGGTTTTTATTTATGTCTGTCTGTTCGTATAATTTCGCTATTAGTGGGAGGTCAAAAATAAAAGCATCTTGCATAATAATAATTCCTTAAACAAACGGTTCATGATTTATGTGTGGAGTAATTAAAGTCCCAAAAGACTTTGTATTTCGTTTTTTATACTAAGATGGCATCAAAATGATGTAAAATAAATCATATACGAACTTCAACCAATATTCTCTATAATTTGAGAATAGACCCCAGTAGTTGATATTTTTAGGTATCATATTAGTCATTGAAAAGTGTCTCTTTTTCACTCTAGTGATCGTAACTATTAATTTTGAGCCTTATATAATTGAATTAGAATGCTAATTACTAAATATGTGCAGTTATCCTTGTCACTGACCAAAGGAAATAAATTGGTGATAACATTGTATTTTTGTCAATACTCATCAAACAGTAAACTCATTATAATAATTAGTAACAAATGGACGGAACAATTAGTATGTAGATATATTTTTTAAAAGCAGCTCATTACAATACGTCAAAACATATATTGTATGTTAAAACATATATTGAATGTAGTGTTTTTACAGATCAAAACTACCTAGTCAGGTCATAAATTCTGTCACATGTTTAATGTAAAATAATTGTAACAAGTTTATTAATTATGTAACCATTCATATACCAAAATGAACTTAACAAAACATAGATTCTTATGTCATTAAAGTTTATTCAAAATGACCTCCGTGATTTTGAATACAAGCCTTCAATCTGCGCGGCCAGTCGTCTATCGCAGCACGAACGAGGTCCATGTCAATATCGGCGGCTGCCTTAATCAAGGATGTCTTGAGTGACTCCAAATTGGGATGAGGCTTTGAGCACGCCTTTTCCTCCAAGTGTTGCCATATCTTGTAATCTAACGGATTCAAATCTGGACTGGAGGAGGGCCAGTCTTCGTGCCGGATGAAGTCGATTTCACGCGCCGCCAGCCAGTCTTGTGTGCTCTTCGCTCTATGAGCTGGCGCCGAATCTTGTTGGAATACCCAGTGCCTGTTATTGAACATGGTATGAGAAACAGGTTCCACAAGGTTCGTCAGGACTGTATTTTGATACACAACAGCATTCGTTTTTACACCTTTCTCACAAAAATGTACCTCTGTTAAGCCCCAATAAGAAACTCCCAACCATACCATGAGCGAGGATGGAAAATGACCTCGTTGGACACGCGGAATACGGTTGCTCGCTTCTTCACTACTGTGTGCGTACACCTTATCATTTTGTTTGTTGTAGCTCTCTTCTACGGTAAACATTTTTTCATCCGAAAAAAGAATTTCCCGATATTTTTTTCCCGCGTACCGCTTCAACAAAGCGCGGCATCTCTTCAGTCTCAGGTCCATTAGACGAGCATTCAAACGATGTCCTGTTTTTCTTCGATATGCCCGAAGCCCTAAGTCTTCATTTAACACCCTTTTCACCGTGGTTCTGCTTAACCCCATCTGAAGGGCCAACAGTTTCTGCTTACGTTTGGGATTTCTTTGAATTCGTGCCTTCACAGCTTTTATCACTGCTGGAGTCCTAACAGACCGAGGGCGACCACTTCTTGACCTGTCATCTACACTAGAGTCTTCATTGTATCGTTTGATGGTACGATAAACGAATCTTTTGGTAATATTCAAATTTTTCAGTATGTTAAAAATTTGAATTGGCGCGTAACCGCAACGATGCAACACAATAACTGCAACACGGTCTTCTTTAAGCGTCCACTCCATATTTAAAAATGAGTAAAATTCTAAAAGTTATACATTTTTATTTTCATGAACAATTCGAAACTCGAATTCAATAAACTTTTTTGTGGCCAGCATTCTAAAAGAAAAGTTTTTACTGTGTGACAATACTTATGACCTGACTAGGTATTTATAGACCGTAAAAATATTTCGCCCTGCGTGATAACTGTGTAATGTAGGTAGCATTATTTTAAATTTAGAAAATATTCAATGTACGTAGGTAGGTTGCAACTTTTTGTCGTGTGTCATTAAACGTGTTTGCAATGAATTATGTAATTATTACCAATAAATATCCAATAGTCATCAAATCGAACCCATCATTACGCCTGTAGAAGTTCATTTACGTAGCGACTGAACTAGCTCTGTCATATATACACAATATTATCTTAGTGAATACGTACAATGTACATTAGCAAAGAAAAATACTATTTAAAGCTCCAATTCATAAAACGAATGTGATCGTGTGTGATGAAAAATCATTTTATTTTATCATCATAATCCCAGTTACAACCCAAACCTAACAAAACCCGAACATTTTTATATTCATACATAATTTTTCATTATTAATATAAAAAAAATTGATAAGCTGACATAATGAAATATTCTAGTAAGGTAACTGTGGCGCGGATCATGTATAATGACCATCAATAATGGTCACGTACCTATTCATTAAACAAGAATTATTTGCGAAATAAACAAGCTAAATCGAAACTAATCTTAAACAGCAATGACAGTTAAAGTTCTGACGAAAGAAAATAATAATTTCCATTTCTGAATTTATTCTGCTGGGATTACACCTTAAAGTTGAGTGGCTAGGGGGATAAAATTGCAACATAGTATATTCAAATACAGGAAGTGCTGTTTGCCGATGACATTGTGCTGGTTGGAGAAAATGCTCACGAGGTTCAGAGCAGATTGGCTATAGCAGGAGAGATTGCAAGGTGTTGGGTTGAGGATAAGTAGAACCAAACCTGAACATCTATTTTGTAACTTTGATATCATTTCCGCCTTTACCCCGATTACCTTAGGAGGCGTGTCTCTGCCTACTTGCTCCAACTTCCGGTACACAGCATTAACCAGAAGGGTTCCTTCACAGATTACACACACTACTGCTTATATGGTACACTACATACACATAGGTAAATACCTTACTTACACTTTTGTTTTTTATATTAGAGTTTATGGCCTGGTAAAGACCATTATTTGATACGCACAAAGATTACAATTTATTCTAACTAATTACGAAAGAGAATATGTACAGATTGTAGAGACTAAATAATTATTTCGATTAAGAGATATCTGACTTCGAGTTAAGAAATTTTTGAGGTTTGAAGAAAAGGGAATCGAGTTTTGGAGGTTTTCGACTTATTGAAGTTCACTTTCTTTTCTCAAGAAAATAGATATAAAATACTAGGATTAATTTGTTTTTAGAAAACCCAGCGTCAGGACCTCAGGATGTTTACCAAGACGCATGAACTAGCAGGTACGGCGGCACCTAAAGACGTGATGGTACCCTCTTACCTCTCCTTATCATAGCCAAACAAAAGGATTTCTAAACGAAAATAAAGTACGGATTAAAATTTTAAACCAACGATTTTCTGCTGTATGTTTTGAATAATTATGAAAAACCGTTTCATTGGCTTAAGTAAAGAGTTTTGTGGCCGGAATTGTGACCAATCGCAATTAGCTAATGGATATTCAACCAATGGCGGAACAATTTGCGGCGACCGTTGTTATTTAAACTTGGAATTCTTTATATTCAATATTTTAAATTTAATTAGATTTTTTGTTTCTTTTGTATTTGTTGCTTTCATTTCATTTTGTAATTTTTTTTAGGCCCAAACGGTTAATTTCATGGTCTTCTCCGAAATGAATTATACCATATTGAATGAATTTTACGCATTTTTTATATCGATGTTCTTTGAAATTTGTTTGTGCATTATGGTATAAGTTATTGGTGTGGGTTCATTTATTTTTTTAATGGTAAATATTGTCTGATTTCCGACCTTGATGTACACAGCTGGGTTTGACCTTCTGCTGTCTCGTACGTTGTTGTGTTACTTATTAAACTGATCTTTTCTAACTAGTTTCATCCAAATCTTTTAATTTGGATCCAGTCAATTTCTTTATAAATTAAAAACTTGTTGTTTTTTTTCTTTAAATGTTTTGACAATTATTTGGTTACAAAAATTGCATACAGAATAGCTATCGTGCGCATCAGCATCACTATCTAGTGATATAGCGAGTAACGGCCATTAATCTTACTAACCACAAATTCTGAAAGATTTCATGACGATTTATTAGGTTTTCGGAGAAGTAGCTACGTAGTAGGAGTTAACAGAGAGTTTATTATACTATTGGCAGCACTGAATCATTTTCAATTCAAATTTCATTCAAAATTCAATCAAACTTTGAATAAAAATTTAACTTAGAATCGTCAGGTTTTTTTATCTCAGCCTTTTAGTAACCATTTATCCATTATTGCACTCAAAATGTCGTAAACTCTAAAAAAATGATAACGAAACGTAGAATCGTACATACTACATAGTGTATTCAATCAAATAATTAAATAGAACATGAAACAGTAAGTACTGTCTATGACCTATTGTAGTATCAACTACGTATAAGATCAACGACGTTGTTTTACTTTTCCGTCACAAAGGTATTCCCCGTAGTCCCTATTTTACTACGCAAACATAAACTAACCTAACCTAACCTGTACTGATAAAAATGACGATACTCGGTTAGTATAATGCATATCGATTAACTATCTACTAACTATAAAACGTTTAAAGAATTGAACTTCTTCCGAACGAATACTTGAAAAAATATAAATGTTAAATTCCTCACATATTCCCCGCATAGATCAATCCCCACACTAATCTCCAATCGAGTCAGAAATTTCCTGCAATTCGGGGAATTCTGCACGGAAAAATATTCCTAAATATTTGATTACTAAGCCGTCACGGTTAAAATCCTAATACAATATTGCTGTTATACATTTAAAATGGGTGAAAAGTGATAAAACATGTTTCTTCAACATTTCAAATATCCGATATTAACCTATAAAACAACAATGAAAGAACAAAAGTTAAATAAAGCATTTCATTGAGCTATTATTAAGGCGTAATGACCAAATTTATTGTTAATATCGCAGACAGATACAGAAAATGTATAAATATAACTTGAAACGTAGCTGGGGCATGAAAGCGATATAAATGTCGAGAGGGTGAGGCTGTGTTGCCAGTGGTTGGATTTTTGGCGATAATATTTGTAAATATTGAAAGTTTACAAGAGATGGAAAGTGTGAGAGTGATATTGAAAGAAGAGTGAATGTAGGAAATATGGTGAATAGAGCTTTGCACTCCTTTATGAAAAGTCGGAAGGTGTCTAACAAGGCTCGTCTGGCTGTGCATGAGTGTGTTGGTTCCGACACATATGTACGGAAGTGAAAGTTGGGTATGGCAGAAAAAACATAAAAGCAGAATAAATACAGTTGAGATGAGAGCGTTAAGAAGTATGATTCCTATCATACTTATTAAGGTTAAGCTGAGTGACAGGATAAGAAATAGTAAGATAAGGAAACGTTGTGGCCTGAAAGAAGATGTAGTGAATTGTGGTGACAAAAATTGAGAAAGATATGCTGAGATGGTTTAGCCATGTCGAGAGAATGAATGAAGAACGATTGACGAAAAGTGTATAAGGTGAGTGTGAATGAAAGTGTTGGAAGGTGTAGACCTAGGCGGCCTTTTCGAGACCAAATCAGGGACGTCTTAAAAAAAGGCCAGGTCAAGAGTACCCTAAACTGAAGAGCATGTATGAAGGGAATAATGAAAGTGGACGAAGCGCAACAAGTATGTAAGGATCATAGCAAGTGGAAAGAAGTGGTCTCTGCCTACCCCTGCGGGAAAGAGGCGTGATTATATGTATGTATGTATATTTGTAAATATAATAATTTTCCAGTCTAGTCTAATGTGTAAACTAAAACAACTTACATGGTAATAATTTTGTAAATGTCACTTATGCCGGTACGCAACGTTATTATTCCCCTGTACCCAGGCGCAAGGCTTAGTAGTAATGAGATAAATAATGGTCTTTCCGTTATTTTCTCCTCTGAGGCTTTTAGATTTTAGTTCCAGAAACTTTGTGTTGTGTGTAACTTTTTTTTTCGCAAAATTATTTACTAGCTCTCCGCCGGTAATTCGAAGGAGAAAGCCGGTATATCAGCCAGTTGTGACCGCTTTAGTTAATGGGTTGCCTAATAAAGTTATAGATAGTCAACTCTTTATAATTAAACTGCAACGGTTGAATTTTGTTCTTATTACAAGCATAGAATGCTTAGTTGGCGTGTCTATTAATTATATCACCAAGGATTTGGAGGTAATTAAGGTATTCGATATTGAATGTTTAATTTTATTTCATACATGTGGTTTATGGTACAACATTTTCCATAAAATATTATATTAGACAATGAATAATATTTTTTTATCATATTTAGTATGTTTACATGATACTAGTTGACGAGTGTAGGATGCCGGTCATGGACCGAGAGTGTACCGTACAATAGATGAATGGGTTAGCTCGAGTGCATTGGAATGTATGTAAGGGAGATGATTAGGAGCGGTGGCTAGAGATATGTGATGCCTTTCAGTGGGCAACGAAATTCCCATTGACCTTGAATCCATCTCTTCCCGGTTTGGTTCAGTTCCGTTGGCGGAGGAACTGTTGCTCGGCACCAGCTAAATGTCATAAGCTAGACACTGAACACTCAATGTTATTGCACAGCCTATGAGAGTTAGTAGGGAGTAACTGAAGCCGATTGCGCACGGCGCAGAGAGTGGTCTTCAGGGAGATCGGGAGTCAACCGTTCTGCGCGTTTAGAGGCTCACGCGGTACTACCGTCATCCCATCCTCGCTTTAACATTCACCTCACTGGAGCGAGGGCAGATAACAAAAATCAGGAGGCGAGATCTTAACTACCCTTTATGCAAGAATCGAACAACGAGATATTGAAATATTACACCTGGCAACATTGTTAACTGTGGTTCGTATCGCGGTATTTCCCGCGGGGCGCCACTGCTTGCTATAACACTGATTCCATCCGAGCCACAATGCTATCGAGCGATGTTTTTGTAATAGCGCGCTTGTATTGCCAGCAAATAGAATCAATTTCTATCAATCATATGGAAAAACATTTGTGAGTGGAAATTGGGAATTGAAGGCACTTACGGAATGTTTTGGTATACATTATTGTGGAAACATTCACTTTGTTTATGTTCTTTGGCCTGTTTTAGAGGGCATCGAACTCAGACTTATAACTTCAACTATTTATTATTTTAAAATAGTCTATACATTTACAGTTACAAAACCATAAATATGAAATAATATTATGGATATTCCGAATTAATTTATTTATATACACTATAATTATAGTCTCGGGCAAATATTTTTCTACTCTGTCGCAGAGAAGGTACCTTGTTGATGCGTGATATATACCTAGTCAGGTCATAAATTCTGTCACATGTTTAATGTAAAATAATTGTAACAAGTTTATTCATTATGTAACCATTCATATACCAAAATGAACTTAACAAAACATAGATTCTTAAGACATTAAAGTTTATTCAAAATGACCTCCGTGATTTTGAATACAGGCCTTCAATCTGCGCGGCCAGTCGTCTATCGCAGCACGAACGAGGTCCATGTCAATATCGGCGGCTGCCTTAATCAAGGATGTCTTGAGTGACTCCAAATTGGGATGAGGCTTTGAGCACGCCTTTTCCTCCAAGTGTTGCCATATCTTGTAATCTAACGGATTCAAATGTGGACTGGAGGAGGGCCAGTCTTCGTGCCGGATGAAGTCGATTTCACGCGCCGCCAGCCAGTCTTGTGTGCTCTTCGCTCTATGAGCTGGCGCCGAATCTTGTTGGAATACCCAGTGCCTGTTATTGAACATGGTATGAGAAACAGGTTCCACAAGGTTCGTCAGGACTGTATTTTGATACACAACAGCATTCGTTTTTACACCTTTCTCACAAAAATGTACCTCTGTTAAGCCCCAATAAGAAACTCCCAACCATACCATGAGCGAGGATGGAAAATGACCTCGTTGGACACGCGGAATACGGTTGCTCGCTTCTTCACTACTGTGTGCGTACACCTTATCATTTTGTTTGTTGTAGCTCTCTTCTACGGTAAACATTTTTTCATCCGAAAAAAGAATTTCCCGATATTTTTTTCCCGCGTACCGCTTCAACAAAGCGCGGCATCTCTTCAGTCTCAGGTCCATTAGATGAGCATTCAAACGATGTCCTGTTTTTCTTCGATATGCCCGAAGCCCTAAGTCTTCATTTAACACCCTTTTCACCGTGGTTCTGCTTAACCCCATCTGAAGAGCCAACAGTTTCTGCTTACGTTTGGGATTTCTTTGAATTCGTGCCTTCACAGCTTTTATCACTGCTGGAGTCCTAACAGACCGAGGGCGACCACTTCTAGACCTGTCATCTACACTAGAGTCTTCATTGTATCGTTTGATGGTACGATAAACGAATCTTTTGGTTATATTCAAATTTTTCAGTATGTTAAAAATTTGAATTGGCGCGTAACTGCAACGATGCAACGCAATAACTGCAACACGGTCTTCTTTAAGCGTCCACTCCATATTTAAAAATGAGTAAAATTCTAAAAGTATACCTTTTTTATTTTCATGAACAATTCGAAATTCGAATTCAATAAACTTTTTTGTGGCCAGCATTCTAAAAGAAAAGTTTTTACTGTGTGACAATACTTATGACCTGACTAGGTATATATATATATATATATATATATATATATATATATATATATATATATATATATATATATATATATATATATATATATATATATATATATATATATATATACACATATACAGCGCCATCTAGTCTCAAAGTAGCCGAGAAATTGTGTTCTGGGTTTATTTTATTTATTAAATATACATTTAATTTTTTGATAAATTTTTATTTTATTTATACTGAATTTAATATTGTGTAATCCGATTTAATTACATTTCAATTTATTTTTTACCAGATGCAGCATTTCAAATAATAAATCTTTTTAACCTGGTTTCGAGTCAAGGGTCATTAATTTCGTTGAACGTTTACCCGGTCTGTAGAAAAAAGAACTAAGATTTTAAAGAGTTCCCGAGGGAAGTGTCTTGTCTTTTCAAATTAAATTTGTTTAACAATAAATCGGAAATATTTTTCACACGAACATTCCAATAAATTATTTTGACAAATTTCAGTCATTCAAATCCTAAATTTTAATTTGAATAAATGAAAGTATAAATAAACATGACTTTATGTAAACAACGAGAAAATAAAATAAAAGAAAAGCAGGATTATTTCATAATTTACATATTTCAAATATAAAATACTAAATAAAACAAATAAATATATTGAGGCCATTATCAGGTGAAGCTCACATCCGGCGCTCTCCGGAAGTGACGTCACATGTTGAAAACAAAGCCAAAATGGCGACTGTTCGTTATTATAATGGATGAGTTTTGCGTGACAGTGTAACATGATAGTGATGGACAATGTGCTCTGTTGATTTCATAATTATCATAAAAATTCTACATTGTTGCATAATTTTCACTATTTTGGCTGA
Organism: Malacosoma neustria; assembly: GCA_963693495.1. Lineage (NCBI taxonomy): Eukaryota > Metazoa > Arthropoda > Insecta > Lepidoptera > Lasiocampidae > Malacosoma > Malacosoma neustria. The sequence goes on along the minus strand of OY856375.1, from coordinate 20,599,252 downwards.
AAATCGGATAAGCTAAGAAAAGTGGACAATAGACGAAAACGAACATGGTAACCTAAATGGAACACTTGAAGTGTAACCCAGAAGACACGAGAACGTTCTATGGTATTCTTCTTGACAGTTTTTGCATAACATAATTGTCACTTGCTGACGGTAAAGGAAAACAGAAAATGCAAATAGCAATCGCAGGTTTGTGAAACTTTTCAATTTACCTTAGACACTTACCTACCTTTTTATCCGTGCAGGGGCGGAGAAAGAATACTAACCTCTGCGGCCGGGGTCGGCCTGTCGTAAAAGGCGACTAAACAACCTACCCTAGCTACGTGGTAGGGCTCCAAGCCCGTCTGGATGGCGACCACCTTTAGTCTTAAGTATGCCGCCATAATAACCTTGTGTTGTGTTCCGGCACTGGTGACCTAAGTTCCAGTACCTTTATGGGACAGCAGCGTGTTCGCGATGCCACTGGTGTTGCAAACATCCATAGGCGAGGGTAACTGCTAAATTCTAAGCGGGCCGTCAGCCTGTCTGCTGTCCTACAGCAATAAAAAAAAAAAAAAAAAAAAAAAAAAAAAGACACGCATGCTGGTTACACTGTCCGATATTTTAAGTTGTGGCTTCTGTATCAATTGAATTAATAATTATTTTGTAAATAAATAAATGCCTCTCATGTTGCCCCTAATTGCGATTGTTCGGGTGGACGGTAGGGTTAGGCAAGGTGGCGCTAGGTGGCGTTAGATCCGCGGGAGCGGGAGTCGACCACCACACTCCCCTCTCGTCAACGCAGGTCACGTCGTCGGCGTCGGAGGACATAAAACAACCTCCGGCCGCCGTAGAACGCGGTCGAGGCCAGCCCCTCGGGAGAGGATCCACCGTCCTCTCTATTGCCGCGAGGGTGAGGACCGCGTGCTGTTCCGCAGCCCCCTTCAACTCCTTAGAACTAACAAAGGAGAGCGTCGGGGGGACCAAACCCTGCCCTCTGGCGCTACAAACATAGAAGAGGCCCGACCTGACACAAAGGGCGGGTTGGCGCTGACCCGGGCCACGAGATCGGTAGGTCACACATCCGTGGGCCCGGGCGTACGAGATAGGAGAACAGCGGGGTTTTTTAGTGTGTAGTCGGATGGTCAAACATCTTTCCCGTAGTCTCACCTATCCCTCGGTCCCCCCGGGCCAGGGGAACCTGTCATTAATAGGGTTTCTCCCTGAGACCAAGAAAAAGGTGGCGTTAGGCATATTGAATATTGCCTAATTGAACTTTTAACAAGACTTCAGATAATTTTAAAAACTGTCGGCATCTTATTAAGAGCAACTGAAAAAACGTAAGATCTTCTTCTTCTTTGGCGTTACACTCTTGCCAGAGTGGTCGTGGCCGTCACGTCGAGGTTTTTGTAGCCTGTTTAACAATACGACGCCACTCTTCGCGAATTGCCGCTCTCCTTGTGCATTCGTGCAGAGGACCGTCGACGGCGCTTTTTATTTGGTCCGTCTACCTTATCGGTGATCTTCCGCGTGGTCGGGTGCCTTCAACTTTGCCCTGAACCACCAGGCGTTCAATGGATTCGCCTCCGCGCCGTGATACGTGTCCTAAGAAAGTGAGGATGCGAAAATTGGTTGATTGATTGATTATCGAAAAGTAAGATAGTCTATCGTGAAACAAAAACTACACGTTGTTATCAAACTGAGGTTACAAACGCGATTCAAAAGCGAAATTTGAAGTATAATGTGTGTTGTGGGTAAATCCGAAGAAAATCAATCAGAGGCCAATCTTGGTTCGTCAGCTCAATATATAATTTCCGGAAAATTTACGCTATTCTTTTGGTCTATCAGGCAACATGATTCGGGGGCAGGGAAAGAGGTTACGCAATATCCTATAACTATCAGTAATCTATACTAGCCTTTCCCGCCGCCTTGCTGAGTGAATAACATATTTTTTTGTGCTTTTAATCCTGCAAGTTGTTTATAAGGCATTCAGTTGGATTAAAAATATTTTATACGGACGTATTTGTAGCAGAATCCAATGATTTTCTCAATTCTAGTATATGAGCTTTTTGATTATTTTGCGGGGGAGGGGGGTCATGCAACCCAGCGAACCCCATGGACGAACGATCATGAGATATCGTTTATTATCAAAATGAACAGGAAATGAACTCAATCCCGTACAATGGAGAAAGTTTTAACAAGCAATTATGCCCTCGACTCGTGGCTGCTAATCGGGTCGTCATCAATCAACCACTGTCATTGGTTGTGGAAAAAAGTTATTTCCGTTGAGGAAATCAAGTTAGTTATCACTCGATTATCAGGTGTACAAGTGATAAGAAATAGCGGGGTCAGTAACGAAATGTTGATTTATTCTAAACTAGCTGATTTGGCAAACGTATTATAAAAACGTAACATACAGACAGAGTTACCTTCACAATATTACTAGAGGTGTTCAATAAAAAGTGATAATGAGTATGATGCAATTATCTTTTATCAAATGTTATTTTATTTCTGACGTAGTCACCTTTTAGGTTTATACACATTGTATATCTTTTTTATAAAGCTAAAATTCCCTTTTAAAAAAATCTTATTTCTGGTTCCTTAAAAATCGTGTACCGCGGTGACTACTGCGTCATCGTCTCCAAATTTATGGCCCCTGAGATGTTCCTTTAACCGCGGAAATAGGTAGAAATCACTAGGAGCTAGGTCCAGTGAATATGAAGGATGTTCCATCAATTCGAAGCCAGCTTCTTGAATGGGGGGGGGGGGTCACGGGTTCGATTACCGTCTCGTGACTGGGTGTTTATGTATAATATGTATTTATTTACAAAAGAAAAGTATATATGTAGTATAGTAGTTGTCAAGTACCCATAACATACGCGTTTTACAGCTAACTTTGAGAGTAAATGGCGTTGAGTGATTTGTCCCTATTAATAAAATTATTATTACATTCCATCATTATACTTAATGACGAAAATAATCGGTATGTTAAAAGTATTTTTTCTTTACTTGTACCAAACTCAGCGCTGAAGAAAATAGAAACGGAATTACGGAAATGAATGGTGTAAAACGAAGCTCGCAGGAAGTGAGAACAGCATTTAAATGGCGTATCGGTGCTCAGATAATGGAGCTATTATAAGCCTGTAGCTGACAGAAGGTAATTTATGATCTCATCACGCTTCGATATATATGTTTTTATTCACAATAATTGTTACAGTACGAATTGTGAGAAACTTAAACCTTATAAATATTACTCAATCGACCAAAATCTAATGTGTTATAGTTTTTATCTAGATAGAATGAAGGATAAGGCTACCCCATATGACTTTTCTAGGGAGTCATAAAAGTTGACCACTGAAAGGCAATCAATGATTAAAGATTATTCAAGACAAGGAAGTGTCACAGAAGTCAAAATAAGGCAAATTCACAGAAATGTTATTCATACCTAACACTGAATATCAGATTCAAAAGCTTCGGATGAAACCAAAATCGGTACGTTTAAAAAATAAGAGAAATATATAAGTTGGTCCTCGAAAAAGAAGAATGTGTGCCTTCCCGTTCGTTTACAGAATTGATTTTAATTTGTTTCAAGTAAAACGAGAAACATGCTAAAATTAATTTTAAAACTAAAGAAATGTAGAAAATAGAAAAAATACACGAAAACTATAAATAATATATTAATTTATTTTTGTAATACTGTGTTTTGTAGTTTAAAAATTAATCTAAGCATATTTCTTGTACAACAGTGTGGGGCGTCCGCACCGGTCCATGAAATACATTGGACTGGTGCTTGACGGGCGAGGGTGAGGGGACCGTCTGTTATATAGACGAATCGCCTGACGGTCAAAACAACGACGCTGCTACACAGGTCGCAGCGCGTTTTGCCCGTCAGGGTGATATGGGGTTACCGCACGGTGTCCTACGAAGCGGCCTCTCTGCTGGCTGGACCTCCACCATGGGACTTCGAGGCTCGTGTCCTGGTGCTGTTTACCAGTGGCGCCAGGATGCGGCGGCTCTTGCTTTGCGCCTCCTGAATTAGAGGCACGGGGGAAACCCACCGGACTGGGGAACCCGTTAAGACTAGGGTTTTTCCCCAACATCAAAAATAAAATGGTCTTTTTAATAAATTAATTTGAGGTAAAACGAGAAATAATTATTTATCTAATACAGTTTACATGGCATATTTTTTCAGATGGATTATAGATTTAATAATACGAATATATACACATCAAAAAAGTCTAAGTAACATGTATGATATTACAAATTTACCATTTAATCTAATTAATTTCTAAGTCTTTACTCAATCAAAGTGCGTAGGTATGTAAACTTTTTTGTTATTGATGACATACTGGCAGGTTGTAAAAAAATTTCGATTATGTTTTGTTTTTTTCATAAAATTAAATGAAAGGAAATTTGTTTGAATTTAAGTGCGTTTTTATTGCTACGTTTAGTCTTGATTTTATAATTTTACCAACCATTTAAATAAATTTAAAGGAGTACAACCACTTGGCAAGACCGGTACATACAACTGACTGCAAGACGCCAGCCGATGTTAACCGCTCGAGAGATCGGTTTGAGGCTACAAAATTCAAGTGGTGTTGATGTAAGTCCGCAAACTGTGCGAAATCGACTGCATGAGTACGGCCTACGAGCTCGACGCCCAATTAGGTGCCCACCGATACGTCACGGGAATCGCGCTCGTCGAAATGAATGGTGTAGAGAACGCAGAACATGGACCCAGGAACAATGGGATAAAATTAAATTTTCCGATGAGTCGCGATTCGGGTTTAGGCCGGATACAAGAAGGGTGCGAGTGTACCGTCGGCCCGGAAATACTGAAAGGCTCAGGTGCATTCAGGAAGTTCATCCATACAGCAAGGATGACTCATCCACCATCCTAAAATTTAATGTGTACATGTTGCTTAGACTTTTTTGATGTGTGTATATACAAATTTCTAAATGGGATCTCAAATTTTACCTATCGGCAAACATAACGAGTAAGCTTGAATTTTATTATAAGGTTCTTTCCGATATGGTTACCTTGGGATAATCCTCCTCCTCCTTGAGTCGTGTAACTAACTCATTACTGAGGGTCGTGATTCCCCTTATGAGAAACCAGTTTCTCTTTTATAATGTTCCTCCACCTGTGCTTGTTCTTGGCGTGGTGGAGTGCATCATACAGCTTGGTGTTCAGCGTTGAGCGGATTTGGTCAGACCATCTCACCGGCCTGCGACCCCTTGGCCACTTTGCCGGTAACAATCAGTTGCTCAAGGTTATGTCCTCCCTTCCGAGCAATGTGGCCAAAGAACTCCAGGACCTTTCGCAAGCAGGTAGTTAGGTAGGGATAACAAAAGTTGTTTAGTTTATAGTTTACTACTTTATGTAACTTTTGATTCTTGTTATTAAATTAATGGCGGCTTATTACTCTTTTTTATATTGCTGCGGAACTGCAGACCGGTTGATAGCCCACTTAATAGCAAGCAGATACCGTCGCCTATGCATTTTTGTTATGCCGGGAGCGCCACTAACACGCTGCCCTCAACGTAGGGAACTGGAACCTGGGTCACTTATGCCAAACAATGCAAGGTTATGGCGGCATATTTAAAGTCCAGGGGAAGTTATTACCCAGGTAGGCTTGGGCTTACCACCTAGCAGAATCAAGTTTAGATTGTACAAATAATAAATGCAAACATCGAAATTTTCATGATTGTGTGATGGTTTTTAAAATAATTTAGTATTAAAACGTAACATAATGTAATGAGTTATCTGCAACCATAACTGCTTATTTAAAATTTTGAAGTGTCAGACTTTAATTCAAAATGGCAGTTACAAGCTCTAATTTTAAATTGCATTCTAATATTTAAACCGAGCATCCCAGCGGATGAGTCGTAAACAGGCCGGAAATCGTTTAAAAATTTCTGCCATTTCGCCAGAGTTCGTCCCTGGAGTGAATCATTTATGTATTTATTATACCTGTACACGAATCCTTAATAGATTCGTTGGTAGATGGAACACGTCTATTAATTACAATGTTTGCTGTATACAGTAGCTTTGAAGACAGTGAGAAGCAATATAGAGGTTTTGTATTCCAACTAGCCTCATCTGCTCCCCACTCTTGGTGAGTTAACAAGTAATATAGGGTATAATATATTTTCGACCCAGGTGAAGCAGTGATTTGGGTAAATAAATTAAAAACATGACCTTGTCCTGCAGGGTTCAAGTCTTCCCCTTTTTTTTTTTTTTTTTATACCGAGGAAAACTGTTACAGTTTCCACCGGCCTCCGGGGAAAGGCCGGTAGGGTATGTGGGATTACCTCCCGAGGGGGCTGCCTACTCCCCTCGGGCGGACCGGGGGCCAAGGCCGCCGGTCCTACCCACTAAAAACCCCGGTCGTCACTCTTGGCCTTAGAGGGGGCTTCGCAGGATCGCCTTTTGGCATTACTCTGCTAGGCCCCCAGCCAGACGTCTCCAATGAGGGTACCCCGAGTGACAGTTCCCGCTGCCGGCGGTCACACTAGACCTGCCGGTGACCAGACACAGAGTGTCCAGTCGGGGTAGGGCACCCTCCGTCTCATTGCCTTCGCCGGGAGCTTCCCCCGGAACTCCCGGCTGGCCGCTCTTACAAGAGAGCGACCGGCAAGTCTTCCCCTAGGGTAACCGATAGCATACCCGCTTAGGCGGATTGGCGTGTTACACAAACTGATGATCTTGGTTTGTGTAACATGGCAGGGTTTCTCACGATGTACTTTACCGTTGGTAAGTGACATCATCATCCTAGCGTTAAATCCAGGTTCCAACTAAAACTTCTGCTTCAGTGGCTTAAGAGTGCATTGGTATGCACCCCTTAACAATCGTGTGATTCAAATCTGTAACCTCGTGACTCTAAGTTGGCCAACGAGTGTCATATCACCGTGGTATTCAACCACGTACCTGCCGTATTATGTATGGCGTATAGTCTTGTCGCAATGCCGTTTTACTTTAACGACAATTAAGCTACGAGCACATTCGTATTACCAATAACTCCAGTTGGTTGTAAAAACGGCATTCGCAACACAGTCGTTGCCAAGCGATGAATTAGTAAATACGGACCAAATGTGACCTAGCTACTGGATTAACTCTGCCTCCAGTCACACCATAGTGTAAGCCATATTACTTAAAACATATTCTTCACAATCATTACTTAAGAGGTTCGATTTCTATAATTCTGAGGAGTGTGCCCGGCCCGTAGATGCGTTAAAAAATAATTTATATGATTTATATATTTACGTGAGCGGCCACCGACTTTCATCTAAGTACGTGTTTTTTTCAAAGTGGGGACTTGGAAAAAATATCAGAGAGGAATAACAAGCTTTACTGTGTACATAATCATGTCTTGTTTGTATGTAACTCGATAACTAATATAACGGTGAGACGGAATAATACGAAATGACATAGATTTTTTTTGTAAACAAAATTCAATGTCAAAATCAAAGTCAAATTTTTTTTAATTTCAAATAGGCCTGAGTAACAAGCACTTTTAAAACGTCAAAAGCTAGGTGTCTGTTTCAAAAGTGAATCATATGGAGAAGAACAGACAAGAAACTCCATGGATGTATTTTGTACAAACATTTTATTATTTTATTAAGAAGTATACCTATATAATCATAATTATACAACACGAAATTGATATATTATTTGTCAGTAGGCCGAGGAAATGCAATTACATCATACATCGACATATTGCTTACACATGATAACAAACGCCAAGGAAAGCTGACTCTCAGTATCTAATAGAACATTTTTTAAATTATTATTTATTAAAAAAAATTATACCACTATTAAATTAGGTCTATTCAAATGCCGCAGTTAATATAACGTCATTACTTGTGGCACCGGCGTTCAAGATGAATGAAAAATCAGTGTGCGCCTTCCAATCAGGAGAGGGGGGCACTTGAGCGCCTTGTAATGGACTTCCACCCTTTCCTCTTGCGTAATTCCCAAGTGACGGGGAAGAATTTACACCTCGAAAAGTAAACCAAGATACGAAAATTAAAAGTGGTTTCTTCTTGAACGCACTAACATATGTATGTACAAATTCGTAACGGTGTGATAAAAGGTAGGGTATTAGGCGGGTAGTTGTGAAAAATGTGTTCTGTCGGCGATATGTGCTCACTGCACTGCCACTGAAATACTGAAACAACGCGAATGAACTCGCTAATTGTCTGGGTGTGCTGTGACTTACTACAGAGAGATTTTCTATAGAATTTAACTTATGTTTTTTCGTTTTTTTTTTATTGCTGAGGAGCAGCATACAGGCTAACGATCGACTTAATAGTAAACCGTTACGGTCGCCTATGCATGTTTGCGACGCTAGAGCCACTGCGAACACGCTGCTGTCCCATTGGAGTGCAGGAATGGAAAAAATGCGGTTATTTCTACTATGAGAAGACAGCTAGAGCACATTTATCTGTGTTTACTACGTGAATGTACTCGCTTACTTTTTGCGTCTTAGCTCTATTAATCTGTATTCCATGTCTTTTTCTTTTTTCACTTGTGGGTGCACAATGAGCTGTTTGAGACATTTTACTAATTGTTCCATTTCTTTGTTTCGGCTATTAATTAATTTCCCTTTGAGTTTCTTCTATTTGTTTCTTAAATTTCATTATTTATTTTACTGGCTTCAATATTGTTTTTGTTCCTTGGAATGTTAGAGTTTTGTTTATTATTTCAAGCACAATAAAGCTATTTGTGGATATGTCGACGAATAATTTGGATTTAGCATAATCGTGTTTCCTATTTTTACTTAAGGTTTTGTGAAAAATATTTCCTGATGTTGATAGAAGAAAGTTATGAAAACATTTTACAAAAGTTAACCAATGATCTGAGAAGCTTTATTTATGTTACTTAGGTATAAAGAAACGTAGAATTACCATCTTTTAAGTTGTTAGTAAATAATCTTCTAAGATCTAATAACCTTTTAAGTTGTTAGTAAAGTCGTGTAAAATAAATAAATATATTGCGTTAAATCCTCTAGCGTCATTTAGTTCCAAAATAAGCACGTGTGTTATGGTTACTAGATAACTAATAGATACACTATGTAGTGATAACATAGTGTAAAACAAAGTCACTTCCCGCTGTCTGTCTGTCTGTCCTTATGTATGCTTAGATCTTTAAAACTACGCAACGGATTTTGATGCGGTTTTTTTAAATAGATAGAGTGATTCTAGAGGAAGGTTTGTATGTATAATACATACATATTAATAGTACAGAAAAACCAAAAAATTCAAAGATTTGTAATGCGATCTCGTAACAAACATTTTTGCGCATTTAAATCTCAAACACTGGCTAAACCTTACGAGATAGATCAAATTAATGTACCATGGAATTGTATATCTTAAAAGATCGATAAAAACTTAAAAAAAGGACATAGGCTACTTTTATTATTGTTTTTTTTATTTAAATGGCAGAACAACGTTTGCTGAGTCAGCTAGTTATATATATTTTTTCTAAGAACATATTATAAACACCCAGATGCGAGATGGTAATTGAACCTGTTACTTCCACAAGTGTAGCGAAGTGCATTAGCTGTTACGTCACGGAGGTCATTAATAGAATAAATATAGCGTAAAAAAATAAAAAACATGGTTTAATAATAAATTGAATTAAAAAATGAAGCAAACAAACATACAGGTGAAACTAATAAGAGTGTTAAAAAAGTAATAAATTCCGGACTCCGAAGAATTCTAATTTGTTTTAGATAATGAGAAAAATCGAATCATGAAAAATTCACTCATTTTCTAGCTTAAATACAGAAAAATTAGGACATTCCAATTTCTTTGGAGCTAGATGTCGAGGTTAGAATGAATAAATAAAATAAATCGGACAATACACCCAGCGCCATATAGTCCCAAAGTAAGAAGCATAGCACTTGTGTTATGGGTACTAGACAACTGATATATTGCTTAAATATTTTTTTTTTGTAAATAAATACTTATTTTAAATAAACGCCCAGACGCAAAACGGCACATAAAATACCATTTATTCTGACGATGTTCTATTCTGACCAATCCAATTGGGCCCTAAACTGAAAACTTAAAAGTTTATGAACTAGGATAAAAAGTTGAGAAAAATAAGAAAAAAATATATTTTATTTTCCTCAAGCGTCTCGTCACTGCGTTATTTTGTGTTGGTCAAGTAATTTCTAACAACTTTCTACCACCGCACTGCCCGCCATCGGCTGGATGTTCATCTCCATTTCTTGGAGCCTCTTCTTTCTTGTACGAAACGGTTCTCAAAAACGTTCATGTTGCGTACTCTCAGGATCTGGAATGAGCTTCCAGCTGAGGTTTTCTCAGCGCGGTACGATATCGGGTTCTTCAAAGAAGGAATTATAAAATTTCTTCAAGGCCGGCAGCGCGTTGGTAATGCCTCTGGTGTTGCAGACGCCCATAAGCGACGGTGACCGCCTGCCAGGGTGGGCCATTTGCCTTTCTGCTGAACTCTCGCTATAAAAAAAATAACCTAGACCTAGCCCTGGGTTCGAATCCCACGATGTCATGCACCGTTTAGGCAGTTTTTCCTAATAATATGCAAAACATAATTGCCACGTATCGACGTTAAAAAGTATCGTGAGGAAACCTGTTTAACCAGATAACCGGTATGTGTAATCCACCAATCCGCTCTGGACCAACATGGTGGGTATGTCCGTTCGTGAAGCTTCGAAACCAGCAGTGGGGCGTTGTGGATCATCGTTTTAAAACTTTAATAACTTTATATTAAATGAAGATATCGCGATAATATTTTTAGATAAGGACCAAGTGTCTAAGAAGTAAAACTTAGAAAATATAATTGAAATATATCCAATAATTATGCTCCAATGCGCGCACAATAGCAGACTTATTTTATTTATAATTTATTATTAAGCATTTCATCCCGACTACAAAAATATTTTACCGCTGCGTCCGGTTTACGGTTAAGTATGTCATAAGAAGGAGGGAAAGCGAAGAATAAGAGAATTTTTACTACAATAAAAAAATCATGATTTGAACCGTTTCGAGTGTCCCCTGTATAACACAGGGAGGCATATCCGACAGACTGGGGTGGCAGGGAGGCGGCATAGACCAAGTTTGCGTTGAATCTAAACTTTCTGTTTATCACAGTCGACACATCCGGGCTTGGGGTCTGCAGGTGTCCTTATCTATGGTCAAGAACTAACACGATTACTCCGCGTTTAGTACGTGTTTTAATTTTATTTATAAAATATTTTTTTTCACAAACCTGTAACAGTTTTATAACTATGTTTTAAGCAAATAAATGATTTTCATTTGATTTGATTTGCGACAGACCACATTCAAGCATTTGTGGGACGTTTCTTCGTTTTTTTGTGAACCTTTCAAATGCAACTATGAGTAAGTGGTGTCAATCTATATTTAAATTTAAGAAATTTAAGTTTAGAAAACAATCTTATTTTATAAAATGTAATCTGAAATTTTAGATCCGCAATGAATTTTGAGTATCTTGATTCAGATTCAAGTATTGAGTTACGACATCCTAGGATATGTAGCCGGAGGATTTCATCAAGTGATGATGCGAAAATGAACAGTGCGATAGTTGTATAATTTCTATCCGTGCAGGGGTGGAGAAAGAATACAGACCTCTGCGGCCGGGGTCGGCCTGTCCTAAAAGTCGACAAAACAACCCACCCTAGCTACGTGGTACGACCCCAAGACCGTCTGGATGGCGACCACCTTTGGTTTTAAGTATGCTTCCATAATAACTTTGTGATGTGTTCCGGCATTAGTGACCCAAGTTCCCCCTTATGGGACAGCAGCGTGTTCACGATGCCACTGGGGTTGCGAACACATATAGGCGACGGTAACTGCTAAATCATAAGCGGGCCATCAGCCTGTCTGCTGTCTTTCAACAATAAAAATAAAAAATAAATTAAGAGTACGTGTGGAAATATTATTTTAATTTGTGTGTACATAATGATAATATATATATATATATATATATATATATATATATATATATATATATATATATATATATATATATATATATATATATATATATATATATATATATATATATATGTATATATATATACATTATACAAAAACATTTTTCAGTCAGCCAATTACTCAACTTTTTATCGAATAATTTCCTTTTAGTTTAGTGTAAGGTAGTTTGTTATATATTTTTATAATCATTACGTGGCTCTTTCTACCGTAAAAATATGTTTGAGATAATGGATGCATAGATTAGCATGTCTTGAATTGAACACTTCTTCAAATGTTGTAAATAATTCATGTCGATATCTAACAAAATTACAAGCCTTGAGAATGTAAAGAGATGGGAGAGTCAAAATATTATATTTTCTGAAGAATGAAACACAAGAGATCAATGGTTGCAAGTTGAAAATTTCCCTGACACACTTTTTTGTGCAATGAATACTTTACTCATATCCACAGCGCTTCCCCATAATATGAGTGCTAATCTGATAAGTCATCATACGTAACCATGGTAAACTAGAAGAAATGTGTTTATGTCGCATACGGGTTCTCCAAGAAAAATTGTTATCAAGTGTTATTCCTAAAAATATAGCCTTCATATCTTCGTATTATTCCAAATTATCGAATCTCTAGTCACCTAATTGCATTTATAAACAAAACAACATATTTCTAAGCGTCCGGACTATGTAAAAAGTATGTTGCCAGTTTTATTTTTATTATATCCTTTTGTATTTTAGCTGTCATATTTACAACAGACAAAAAAAGTTAGAAATTAAAATTGTGTTTCACGCGCTTAAATGTATACGTGTAACAGAATAAACACGCCCTTAGAGAGTTCATTATAAACACGTCTCGGTTAAAAACAATTACAAACAACCGTGTACCAACTTGCAAAACTTATTCTACTTTCCAACACTGTCGTGTTACAACAAAAGTTAAACAATAAATGTCTGTTTGTACGTAAACTGTCCACATACGAACGGTTTAAATTATGTATGTTTGTTGTTTAAATTTAGAACAAGTGTGGTTTTATTTTTGATTTGAAAGCGGCGGCATTTGGCGGATGGACGTGAACGTGCCCCATATACCATAGAGTATACAACAATGTGGGTAGCGTAAATCAATATTATTGATCCTAATTAATAATAAAACTAGCCCTAGCTTTATTTAGATAGAAAAAATGTATTTTCACAGAGTATCATATATTTAGCACAATCGATTTCCCCTGAATACTTATTTAGTATGAATTAAATCGTATATTTAAATTATGTATGTATATTACATCGATTCAATCGTAGTAAGGAAATACATTGCCACTCCTACTTATCAAGAAACTGACATTTTCCGATTGGTTAAAAAAATTCGATGCGCACGCGTCGTTTATATTCCCTTTCTTCGTCGTTCACTTCCAAAACATCAAAACACCAACTCAATTGAAAGTAGTTCGTGTCAGTGCTTCCTACAGTCGTGCCGAAGAGTTCCATCACAACAAAGACTCAAATTAAGTGGTTGTACATTGGCATTTACAAATTTTCATTCCCGAAGGTGACACTCAGTTACTAATCATTATTTGAAACTGATTTTTAAATATTTCAGGAGCGTGTTTCTTTTTTGTTTATAATTAAAATTTAAATAAAACGCATAAAAATTATATTGAGAGTAAAAAAAATAATGTTTCTCATCAATAACTGTCATCTGCAAGTGGATTAAAATATCTCCAAAAAATATTTGAGATGACAAAAATAAACAAATAAATTCGCTCTTAAAACTCATAAAATTATTTTAATTACAAATGAACTTAAAACTTTTTAGGTAAATTATTACGAGAAGTAGATTTGATTGATCTACCCACAACAGGGCCATGTAACATGCGTGCGCAATTACTTTGTACGTGTAATTTCAATCAAATTAAATGGTCATTTATCAAATTGTAATTTCCTGAAACATTAGTATTTAATTAAACATAATGCTATGTTACAACGCGAGGTAACGAACTCTAGTTAGAGTTAACGAAACACTAGCTTTTTAATACAAGTTAATAGTTAATAGGTATCGGGTAGCTTAGGGTTATTACATTCGGAGATCAGTCTAGAGCTCCAGGATTCGAATACCACTTATGCATGTACCGATAGTGAAGGAACACATACATTGTTAGGAAACCTGCATACCGATATCACCAGTATGTGCAAACCGCTAATACGTCTAGACGGATTGGCGTCACGCTTATGCTAGGACAAGCTTGGCAGGTATACTGTCCTTCCCTTCTCGGGGGAGGCTCGAGTCCGGCAGTGGGACGCTATGGGTTATTACTGTTTAGTACTAAAATATCTAAATAGCACTGTAGCAATAGATCTAAATAAATTTAAAAGTTTTTATCCGTGCAGAGGCGGAGAAAGAATACTAATCACTGCAGCTGGGATCGGCCTGTCGTAAAAGGCGACAAAACAACCCACCCTAGCTACGTGGTAGGGCCCCAAGCCCTCTGGATGGCGACTACCTTTGGTCTTAAGTATGCTGCTATAATAACCTTGTGTTGTGTTCCGGCACTAGCGACCCAAGTTCCTGTACCCTTATGCGACAGCAGCGTGTTCGCAATGCCACTGGAGTTGCCAACACCAATAGGTAACGGTAACTGCTAAGTTCTAAGCGGGCCGTCGCCTGTCTGCTGTCCTATAGCAATAAAAAAAAAAAATAGCAAATAATATTATTGATATTTGCAGCGATACATAAAAAAGTTGGTGTTGCAAAGCGTCCATAGGCGATGGTGATCACCTGTTGTCAGGTGACCCGTTTGCCTGTCTGAACACCAGCAATAAAAAGGCTTAATGCCAACATTATATTAGGAATATTAAATAAGATTAAGCTGGATTCTAATCGGAATGTAGAAGATAGGATAATATTTTTTCGTAGCTTGATAGCTTGTTTCTCGACGGTAAAAAAGGTAATATTTCATCTTAGATTCTGGAAAATAAACATCGAGGAAAGGGTCACTTTTTTGCTAGGAGGTAGAGCAATCAAGCCCATCTTCATGACATTTACCGTTAATCTTTAGTGACCCAGTTTCCGGACAACAGCGTGTTCCCGGTGTCTCTAGCGTCGATTACAACCATAGGCGATAGTAACTTTTAAGTCTGTGGGATGTCTGCTGTTACTCAGGATTAAAAACAAACGACTTTTCTTATCTTCAATGCCAGTCTCATCACACATATACTTGCAACATCATAACATTGATTTTCATTGACATATCACAGCGGGTTTTTAAAAATGTATTTTGTAATGAATTGATAGTGACAAATGCAGATACATTAAAATATAATAGATATCTTAAAACATTCCTTGTAAATGTTGAATGGCAGTACTATAATATAAGTTTAAACGTATTCTTATATGTATGTTTCGATTTATTTTATGTTATATAATAATCCACAACTTCACACTATCTTCGTCGACACTTTCCCTCGAGAAAACGAACAATGTATTCGTCACGCTTGTCCAAGACGGGTTGAATACAAGGTTGTATTTACTAACGGGTTTCCTTCATCTTCACTACGTCGGTCATGTTTTATATGTTATCACATAATAAATATTGTAGCCTAATGAGATGTTGCTATAATTCATATTATTAGTAATTACATCATTTTGTTGGGTAATATTTTTTCTGGCCAACAATGCGAGTTGAATGTTAAGATTAATGAGGGCTGGTAGCAAAATAAGAATGGCGTTTTATATAAGTAAAGGGTTGTTACAAGGGTTGCGTGACTATGAAACAATTCTGGGGTAGTGCCGTGATGGATGACCCCGGGTAGGCCTTATTTTCATGCAGGGCTGTCACTACTGTCGCTTAGCGTATCAACTTTATTCATCATCATCTAATTTTATATCATCTTTTAGAAATATAACGTCACATTTCTTAACTCCATCAAAAGATCTAATATCTTCCTTCTATTTTGGTGTTTTACAAAGTCCTAGAGTTTATTTCCTTAGCGTATAGTAGCCAATAAACCAAGCCTATCAGTTGTGATGTAATTAATGTGTAATAAATGCAAGAAAACAAAGTAGGGAAGCTTTTATTAAAAAAAATTAGCATTTGATTGACACATACATAAATTCGCAATTCCTCGAATCATATACGTACAAATATTTAATTCCTTTCGAATCCACGAATATACACAACTAATGAATTAGCCAACTGAATAAGCCGTATCGTCAAAACGAATTTGTGTCTGGATATTTAAGACTGTACATAGTACAGGCGCGAAAATACTCTTATAAAATGTATACATACTTCCTGCCTAATAAATAAATATAATATACGAGGACAACTCACAAGTGCAATCTAGTCCGGAAGTAAGCTATATGCTTTTTCTGATCTGGGTACTAGACGACTGATATAATATTTAAGTATATATGTACTTCTTTGCTAAAGAAATACATATCGCACGCTTAATATAAACTGACGTAACTCAAAAAAAACCTGTTTTTTGGGAAATCGCAAAAAAAGTTTTGTCATTTACGACTTATCCCATATTGTAACATATTAACTTATTAAATAGCGGTAACTCAGTGTGGGAAAAATCATAGTTTAGCCGATAGAGGGCGTCGATACAATGCTGTCCGTTCTCACTTAAGACCTAAATCGTAATCGGTCAGTTTATGATTAAGCGTGCGATATAATACATAAACACCAAGACGTGGGATGGGTATCTGAATTACGACCTCAAAGTCAGTCAAATCTAAATTATCAACGATACCCGATAAAAAGCGTACGTAATTTCAAGATACGTCTATTATTTTATAACTGTTCTCATCTATTGAGAAAAGGTTCACATAAGCTCGCTTCTATGGTACAGGCAACAGATGGAGTACTGCTAGCTCAAAGACTGTATTCATATTTCCTTTCAAGGTGTTCAGTAGACAGATGCCACTGTAATAGGTGCCAGGTACTTACGTGGTTTTATAACAGGATTGATCTATTAAGATAGTTAAATTAATTATGTTACAGATGAAGTTGGTGGCAAATATTAAACGTCAAATATTAGTAACGACTTCTGACAGCCCTATGCATATTTTATTTAACTTCCAACATTTGTCTTCGCATTTTTAAATCAGTGAACAAATTGCAGCGGTATTAAATTCACGTGAAATGCCGGACGTGATTTTAAAAACAAATACAAGCATTTTTTAAATATTGTGATTTTTATATCGCGTTTAAGAATAAGTGTTGATTTATGTTTTATTTTGGATGTTTTTCATTAATCACTTACCACATTTGTAATTTTATACAGCTTTTTATGATAATAAATTTATTACATATAGCCCTACATATTATATTGTCTGAAAGAGATTGCCTTAAATGAGACCCCTAATTATAAGTATTGATAAAAATTAAGTTGTATCCCGGTTGCAACCTAAACTTCCGTTTCGGTGCCCGAGGTCCGCTTTCCGACTTTTTCTACTCTACTTCGCACGGTCTTCAGCATCCCTGGTAGTGAGCCCATTGCTTTTGATTGATTGAGATAACATTATCTAGTATATGTAAGTTTATACTGTTATTATTTATAGTATAAATTTTAATTATTAATAAAATATTATAATTTATTTTCCTTTAAATAACTTCCTTACTTAGTGTTGATTTCTAAATTGCGAATTTTTATTCACATTCACGTGGCTGGCTTTCATACAATTAAATTGTTGATAATAAATAATTTCATCTTTTTTTATTTTACACAATACTAGTTAAACTTTGTTTTCAGCAGATTTATGTCGACAAATGGTCTTCAATCCTTAAAAGTAATTTTGATGATTAATAAAGTTGAAGTATTTTGAATATTTCTCGCTGATTTTTCACCAACTTTTTTTTGCCGAGGAAACAGCATACATGCTGAGGGCCCACACAGCAGTAAGCAGTTACCGTCGCCTATAGATGTTTGTGAGGCTAGGGGCTCCGCGAACAAGCTGCTGTCCCATAGGAGTACCCGTACTGGTTCATTAATGCCGGAACACACTACAGGGTTATTATAGCGGCATACATGTAGACCAAGGGTGGTCGCCATCCAGACAGGCTTGGGGTCCTACCACGTAGCTAAGGTTGTTTTGCTGCCTTTTACGACAGGCCGACCCGGGCCGCAGAGGTTAGTATTCTTAGCCCGCCCCTGCACGGAGACAAAGGAAATAAGGAAAACAAACATGATTCAATTATTTTCCTGTCTTTATGTATTTCTATCCTTGCTTCTGGGTCATTCCTAACACTATAAATGTTTCAAAACGATTGACTCATCTACTTATAATGTATTATTAGTTGATTCGGCAAACGGTTTTCTGCCATATGAATTTAAAAAAAAAGTAGTCTATGTCTTTCTCCAAGGTCCAATCTATATCTATACCGAATTTCATCAAATCCATTCAGTAGTTTTTGCGTGAAAGAGTAACAAATAGCCATACAAACAAACTTTCGCATTTATAATATTAGAATTATATTCACAACTTAGAATAATTATATAAGATTCACAGGATTACTTTGAGCGACTTATCATAACGCTTTTGTGCGGAATAAACGTGTCGAAATTTTGTTCTTCCATTATCGCAGTCCATGTTGATTTTATTATTTTCTGTGTGCAATAAATAATATTCTATTCTATAACAAAACAATAAACAGAAAGATAACAGACCGGCGTATTCTTTTGCATCCCGTGAGGTAGCAGGGGGCTTGTCAACCCCCCGGCTTTGAAGAGCCCTGTGAACGTGGGCCAGCGCCTATCGGGGCCGCGGCCTGTCTAATCCGTCGCGTCCCGTGGCCTCGGCACTTAAGGCGTATGAAGGAACGCGGTACCAGCGACGTGCGTCCTCCGACCTAGAGAAGGGGACGTACGGGTGCATTGCACGGGAAGTCCCACACTACCCCACCGCTCATTCCCACGAGGTGGGGTGTGCATTATGCATTTCCACCTACCAAAAAAAGTCTTCAATGCCCGAAGCCCCAGGGCTGCGGCGTAGCTTTTTTAATTAGGTTTCATTTTCAATATTTTTTAAGATGTAGCATTACATAATATTATTGTTTAATTTTATATCTAATGACCTCTGTGTGCGTTTTACGGGTTCGTAAATAAACGATGGACAAAATTATTAAATTGTGTGTTGTTGTATACTCAGGTCTTGACGAGTGTACAAATTTATGAATTTGATCTTTCAAAATGGGTATTAATCGAGTCCAAAATAGATAGATACATAAAGGTCAAGTTAAAAATATCCATCGGTGGTATTATTAAATGTGCAATCGATTCTTATATTGGGTTGACAAGAAAGTGATTTCGGTTAGCACCAGTATTTTCATTATTTTATTGTTGAGTTGAGAATAGTAAGCAGCTACCGCCACCTATGGATGTTTGCGACTCTAGGGGCAATACGCTGCTGTCCATAGGGGTACAGGAACCTGGGTCACTAATGTCGGAACACAACAAGGTTTTTATAGCGGCATACATACACGAGGGGTGGTTGCCATCCAGACTGGTTTGGAGCCCTACCACGTAGCTGGGGTTATTTTGTCGCCTTTTACGACAAGCCGACCCCGGTTGCCGAGGTTAGTATTACCCTGCCCCTGCACGGGGAAAACGTTTTGTTTGTTTCGTTATTCTTTAGTTGTTATTTTTTCTCTTTAGATCTGATAGTCGACATACAACAACTCCATGTATTTTTTAAAACTGCCAACTTTACATACTTTACTTTATATGGAGTTAAAAAATAAATATATTCGACATATTTTTCTTTTTATTTTCATATAAAGGCAAGGAAGCGGCTGAGCCTCACATATCAAAATTGGTTTAAAAAATTAATAAAGGGTTGAAACAAATAAAACATAATATTCAATGATGACTTTTTATTCTAATCAATTAAATTTAAGTGGAAACATGAATTCTTATAACACGAATCTAAATAAGGAAACACTATATTTCCTAATTATGAAATACCTATTAAATTAACTGTCTTTCATTTTGTCATCCTTCGAAATATCACTGCATTATGGAATAATGACGTATTTATGTGTAAAAATTAAAATCATATATACTCTAGGAATATTCCCGTTTTTTTTAACCTGAAATTGTTTTTTAAAAGAATATTTTATTGCATAATTTATATTTTTATTTTACTAGTTACAACATTCATAAAAGTAAATAAAATTCAGAACGTCACAATTGGTTAATACGTCATTATTCGACAATCGTACAGTAATAGATGTTTATAACTAAATATATAACGTAAGCCATGTATGGCACGACATCACTACATACGCAACAAGACTAAATAATAATAAAAACAAATACGTATTTATCATTGTAATAATTACGCAAAATAAAATTACGTATATTCGCAAAATGTGCCCATGATGAACATTGATTCAATGTGGGTTGGAAGAAAATTTTACATACTACCTACATTGGTACGATTGGTAAAATATTTGACTGGAGTATAAGGTCTTATTATCATATAAGATTTTTTCTTCTTTATTCAAGTTGTATTTGAACTTTCAGGGTCCAAAGGACATTAGTTGCACTTTTGGCATGAACCTTTGAAACGCGCATCCGCCTACCATGGAGTAGTTCTCGGCTTTAAGGAGGCCTGCGAAAGTGGGTCGACACCAAACCGAGTTACGGTCAAAACAACATCATGATTCGCGGCACCGGCGCTCCAGATGGACGTAGTAACACCAGGGCGATCTTAGTGTGTACACAAGCGCATGTTTCTTCTACTCAAGAGATGACAGTAGACCGGGAGACCCACACAACCTCACTACGCATTTCCCAAGCTTGGATAAAAAGCAGTTTTACCTTTCAAAGCAAACCAGGTTTGACAAAATATTTCCAATCAGGTTTGCCAAACCGATCTCTTGCCACATTTTTTTGCTTGATTAAAATAGAAGCAATGTTTAAATCATACAATTGTATATTCTTTGAAGTTAATATTTTATAATTTTTTTTAACAATGAAAAGAATAAAATATATCTAATTTAAATATGCGTTGTTTTAAATATGTTTAATTTGGTATTTTTTATTCCTACCCACATTTTACGCATCCCTAAGCTCGACAAGTGCCAAATGTAATTACTACTTATTTTTAAAACGTGTAACAATTAATAACTGTAATCAAAAACATACTATTACATTTTCTTTATAATTACCATTATTTTGAGAAGGCACATGAAAATTTATCCATCGTCTTATAAAATAAATGAATTATGATAAACCGACAAAAATACCCGGAAATATCAAGAAGAAGCAAAATTTTGGATGCTATATAACTCAATTGTCAAAGACTGGTCTATTGAAAGACGTAAAATGTCTATGAAAAACGTCATTTAAATCACCAGCCTTTCTATCAAGCTCAATCATTTCTTTACATTCCGTATTTTCACACTATTCTTTAACACAATGAACATTTCTTACGTACTATATAAAAATACAACAATATTTTTGCGGTGACACCAATTTAATTTAACCATTTTGTATGTTAAATTAAATTAATTACACAGTGGTACAGTGATATGCCACGAACAGTATATTATTTTGTACATCGCTACTGTTTATATTCATTTACAAAAATTCTATAATAATTTATTGAGAAATATACTAAAGCACATATTTAAATAGACGCGAAGTAAACTATATGTTAAATAAAACTTTATATGCTTGTAATACAAGATTACCGTCAATTTTATTACAATTACCTGCGGTGTACTACATTCAATATTTGAAAGAAAAGAGTGAGACAAAGATGGTTATCATGTAATGTCAAAATGACAGTTAATATCAAACTGACATTTTCTACAGTGACGTTCCGTTTTTTTTGATGAAAAATTCAGAAATTTATAATACGTTGAATTAGATTTTAAAGTAAATTTCAAACTTTTTTAAATAATATTTCAAATTTTGATTTTAAAAACCGTAGCTAATATGTGCTTTAGCATATTTTTCAATATTGTATGCAGTTCTACATCAGCCAACATTTTGGCGGTTATTCTAATATTAAAAAACCTTCGACGCTACTAAATCATGTTAAATAGTAAAAAGTTAAAATTAAATGTGATATAATTTTATAGAATAACTTGTTCTTACATTCAGATATCATAAAATTTCGATCCCAATTAATATTTTAAAATTTATTGTTCCCCATATATATAATGATAGCCTGCATTATTTTTTATGAGACTGATATAAAGATATATGATAACATATAGCGCAATTGTACAATAGTATAGCGATAGCATAATTTAAGGACTGCGAAACACACGCGTTAATATTAAATCAAATTTAACATAGATATACTGAAACTTGTGAATAGAATTCAATCAACTAATTTTAAAAATACAATGTTTTATAATATAACGTTTCGCATTCCTCAAAAGATAACAAAACAACACCGTAGAAACAACTACATTATAAGTAATAAAAATATATATAACTATATATATATATATATATAAATTCTCAATATAGTTTATAAAACTAATGTTTATGAAAGCTCGTGAAAATGTTCTTTTAAGTGTTAATAGAATTTGTCTTTTACAATTAGGATCCCTCCCCTAAAAAGGATAAGGTGTCGTCCCTTATTTAAAACTACATGTAAAACTACAAAGACTTAACGATCCAGCGCTTTCCGCAAATAATTTAGAAGATAGCAACAATCCAAAAAAGAAGCCAAGACTAACTTATATATTAAAACACACAAACTTATTAAAATCAAACGAAAAGCTCATGTCTTTAGAAGCTGCTGCTTCGAACTGAGATTGTTAGGCAGGGTAATTCATGAAAATATTATTAATTTCATACTGTATCACTGAATGAGGTAAATAAGTATAGAAAATGGCGACTTGTCATGCAAGTAAATAACGCAGATTCTACACACCTTAAGCTGAATATTAAAAAAATACCAGAAATTTGTGTTTTAGACGGTGACGACGTTTGATTTCTTTCATCCATTAGTCATGGTCCGCAATCGCAAATAACATTGTCTCACCTTCTGTATGATTTTAGAAATACTAATTCGTATGATACAGTACAAGAAATAATTCAAATTAATACGGACGCCGTAGCAGCGCTAAAGTGTTTGAAAACGTTTTAATAGTTATAAATACATAATAATTGGGTTCCTTTGGTTTTGTTCGTATAAACATCACTAAAATTTATTAATAGCCTTTAGTGATATTTAGCAACTTGAAATTGATTATTAATAATAATAGTCCAGTGAAAATTAGTATTAATAAAATAATTATAAATTTTACAGGCAAAAAATGTCTTTTATCTAAGAATGCTGTTAAAACATAAATGCATCTACAAAAGAAAAAAGAAAATTCACTGTAACCTTAAGCCATATACTACATATATTATATAAAGTACAAAATTCGTGAATTCCAATCCAAACAATTCTACTTCAAAATCTATGGAAGCCAATATAGACACTATCTACAAAAATGCGATATAATTATTTATCGTTAATTATTTTTATATTTTATAAGTATATATGAATCCTAGAGAGATAGAGTTTTCTACATAACAGTGGTCCTAATTTCAAGACATATTTAAGAAAATATGTTATACTTAACATACTTTTGCTTTTAATCGCATTACATACGTCTTATCATACCATCTATAATATAGAAGAGGCAAAAGTTGAAATATTTTAAGAAATTGTAATGTAATAATGAAAAAAAAGAAATGCAAAAATAATTTTATTTACGATTTAAGATAAGATTTAAATATAATTTTAAAATTCTGACCCTGGTCTTAAATTTTGTAATAAAAATGAACACCCAAATTTTAAAATAAATGTTTCATTACATATTTTGCGAAATACATTTCTTATTGGTGTTTGCTATCTGTTATTTTAATCACTTATATTTAATAATTACTACATAAATGTAATGCTACGAAAGCGATAAACATTATAGGCCGATAGGAACTGAAATTACAAACGACTAAAATTAACTATTCAATACGGTAGTCAGGTCTATATATCAACGTGTTTAAAAATAATAGCGTAAATCTTTATTAACATTCTTTTCAACATAATTTTTATAGATATAGTCAAAATTAGCGTGAAGTGCTAAGGCGTAGAAGGAATTGCATGTGAATGGCGATCGGACCTTAATGCGGCGAAGAATTAGTATTTGACAAGTCAAGAGAAGATGAGATCACCCAAACCAGACCATAAACGGTTGGTCAAGCGTTCATATCAAGTACCTGAGAATTATTATTTCACGTGTCAGGTAACATCAACCATATCTTAGCACACATTTTCGTATGATGACTGTCGTATGTAAATGCAGAATGGCGGTTCAGCTCAACATGCTGGTCTAGCTGTGAATCATATAAATGAATATGCTTCGATGGATATATCGAGCGAAGCGTTCACAGCTTTTACTTCCGTGTCATTAAACTGCAGGAAAATTAGCTCTTACCTGCGCCGTATAAAATGTCTGGCGAGCGGATTGACGTCGTGAAGGATGATGTGCGTGTCAATGGACTCGCTACCAATAATGATGAAGACCATATAAATTGAAGAAATTGAAAGAAAGCGGACCGTGAAGACGGAAGCGGAAATTGAAATCTAGGATAATGTTCACAAATGAAGACCACTGAGCTTATTGAAGCTTAAAGTTCACTAATCAAATACCAAGATGTTTTCCACTTTTAGTAAAACAAAACTTTTCAAACTCTCAGAAAGTTACGAGTTACGTCGGATTCAATAGTTCAAAAGTGTGACAGATTGTACTGGGCCGCATTTAGACTTTTGAAGGAGAATAAAATATTTATACGACAAAATCTGTACATGTGGGATTTTTTAAAGATTCCTCTGCATTAGCTGAAAATCTGTCTTGTAGATGTTATGCGAATGCGTAGATAATAATAAACTACTTCCAGACCGTATAAATATGTTGTCTTGGATTTAAAAACGAAGTAAATAAGGCCCCTAACCATTAACATACGTTTTGGTAAATTCATTTGCACTGATCAGAGAAAACCTTAGTAATATATTTGGAAATATAAACTCTTTGGGATATATAATGAAAAATTGTAGATTGTGTATATTATATTTGAATAACTTGTAACTTGGGAGGAGGGGAGGGGGAGGGGCAAAGCAACACATAACTACCTTAATATAGTTCTCACTTATTTTAATTATAAACTACGTACATCAGCGCACACGCACCCTGTCTATAGCGACGTGACGTCTGCATTGTTGCATACAACCCTTTTATGCTACGATAAACGTGATTTTTTTTAAATAAAATTTGTATATTTTCATAAATAATTCGTTTTCCTGAAAAATATTTTGTGACAATACATAGGTATATATGATTTATTCATTTTTAAAACCTTATTTTTGTATAATAAAGAGTTTACTTTCGTTTATTGGTAATATACAGGGTTGTAGCAAGGCGCCGGCGCAGTGGGGTCACGTGCGACTATGAGCTGTCGGGCTCCTCCCACTCAATGTTCGCCCATTGGGGTAGCTCGGTCTCGTACTCCCAGCCGGGACCCTGAAAGAGTATATATTCTTAGTATGCATTTCACGAAAACTAATTCACATTTTCACTTGAAATAAAACGAGGCTTTATAGTTATAACCATAGTATAAACATTCCTATAAAATAACTAATAAGTATTATATTCCTCAATGAAATTTATTGATTGTAGATAGGAAAAATATATGAAAAATAGTCAATGAATTTACAAATAATTTCATGAACTCTAAAAAAGACACAATAGATTTAAGCTAATTAGAATAATCCTTTATAGCAAAAAAATCCTTGAATTTAAAAAGTCACTCTTTATTGATAAAGACAGACAAAGCTCTTAGCTACGGCAAATAAGAATTATTTTCTATTATTAGCTTTATTATGTACTAGCTGATCCGGAAAACGTTGTTCTGCTATATAAGTTGAAAAAATAACCTATTTTCTTCTCCTAGGTCCAATCTATCTCTATGAGGAAATTCGATTCAGTGTGAAAACGTAACATACAGACAGAGTTACTTTCAAATTTATAATATTATATATTTAGTATGGCAGTACATATTTAACATTTTTTTATTATAAAATGTTATGTGATATCCATAATTACTTTTAGAGGCAATAAGTATGTAAAAATGATGTACCTTGTATTTCCAAGCATGCAGGTACATGACGAGGTCCCTTGGCCGGGGGTCGCGGTAACGCACGCGGCACTCGTAGCAGTGCGGGTCAGCGGGGGCCTCGCCCCCACTGCCGCTCGCACTTACCGCCGTTCCTGCACTCGCGTTCACTGCTGGCGTGCAGCCAGTTTGCGTCGCCACCGTTACTTTGTACGACTGCAAAGCAAATATTTTTTACCGTATTGGCAAACGTATATGCGGTGGCACTACACTTTGTAGCAGAAGCTAGTGTCTTCACGTAGTAACGAAGAGCTAGTAGTAAGTCTTGGCAAAAGTATTAAAAACCAAGTGTCAATCAGTTAAACTTACTTTGAGTAAAAAAAAAAATACTTTTAATTAACAATAATACATATAAATGATAAGAAACGTTAATGTGATTAATACAAAATAAAAAATGGGTTCAGAAGTACCCACATGTAATAATTAATAATTATTAGTAGTAAAAAAATAAAAAACATAAAAACCAGACCTTAGCGTCGTTAGAATCCTCGTTTAGTCCTGGTGAGGCCACTGGCGATGGTGCCAAAGTGCACTGAGTGGGAGAATTAGTTACTTCCACCGGAGCTTCGGAACCGCTTGACGGGCTTGGGAGAGTAGCTGATGGAAGAATAATTTTAATAATTATAAAATATTCTCTAATTCTCCAACTTTTAGCAAAGATATTTCTCTAAAATCAAGTTTATACAATTATATTATACTACAATATGATGAAAATGAAAATTTTAAGTTTGAATGATTAACCTGTTAACTGGTAAATCAACTTTTGTTCAAATTGTTTCTCAATAGGTAGTTTTTCTTCATAATTATATATGATAAATAATATAATAACACCTCAAGTAATAAAAGGAAATGGTTTTATATTTTATAACATATAAAATATAAACCAGGCAACTTCAACGCAGAAATAAATAATTAAACGAATTTAAATATCTAAATTTCCATGACGAAAAAATTCGTCATGCCCATTGCAGCAGTACTTCGTGTATGAAGAAATATTTCGTCATAACCAGTTAACAGATTAATAGCTTTCATACTTACGTGTCATCACTGACGATGGGGTGACACCTGGCGCCGGAGATTCCAATCTAGGAGACGACTCTCTTGAAGCTGGTCCGGTATCACATTCATATTCGCCAACTGCAACAATTTGTACATTATTAATAAACTCACTCAAATACTTAATTAACAAGAGCTCTTTAGCTATATTATGAGATATAAGCGGCTGGTAAAGTAATTCTAAATGGACCGTTTTACTTTGTACTATCGATGTAATACTTAATATATAATATGACGAAATTTATAAAAAAAATTGTAATTGTTAAAGTTACTATATATTGCATAATTTAATCCAAGAAAGACAGTTAATATAATAGCAAACAATTCCAATATATCGATAAAGTTGGAATTAAACTAATTTTAGCGAGTTTCAAATAAACTATGAGGTATGGAAGAAAGTTTGTGGTATTTTTTCATTAAAATTCAATACATCTCTATAAAGCGTGCAAATTTTGTATATATTCCTAAAAAAATTGATATCTTAGCTGCAAAAATACCTTTATCTTCAGAAGCTGGTTTGGAGAATAACAGATCATCATCAGCAGCATCTACTCCAAGCCAATTCTCAGCATTGTGTATAGCAATGAGATCTCTGACAAGCTGTTCGTCCGTCTTTCCGCCTGTGTCGCCCCCTTTGCCACGTAGAGGTCCAAACACAGGGTGGTTATAAAGTGGATCGTTCACTACCGGATATCCTGTTTAAAAAAGTTTGATTATCTCGTTTTATTTTTTTAATGTGGTGATGTTTATGATGAAATTCGCCATAATTTGTTTATACTGAGATTATCCATAATAGTTTTCAGACTATGTTGATTAGACAATATAGAAACAATAAGTATGGGATGATTTGAGACTAAAATAATGTTTTTCAGGCAAGTATACCAATAATTAATAACTAGTTAGGCCTTTTAGTGACTTTACTGCCTGTTTAGTCACTTTGATTTCGAAAGAAAGTGCTAAAAGTCAGTTTCGGAAAATATCTTTATATATATTTCTTATGTTCGTCTGTGTCACTGAACTCCTCCTAAACGGGTGAACCGATTTTGTTAAAAAATTTTGTGTGTGTTCAAGTGGATTTGAGAATGGTTTAGATTCGTAATTGGATCCGGTAGGTGGCGCTGCGATCGAGTTCTGGAATTTTTATGTTTCGTATATAAGAACATAACCCCAAAATTTTAAACAGTACATTTTTTTGTTCAAAAGAAACAGCGCACGCGTACGAAAACTTCATATTTTTGGATTCTGTTATTCGACCAGCAAAGCGGGTGGGAATGGCTAGTAATTTATATACAGGGTGACTTTGACAAAACCATCCAAATTATTTTTACGCACTAAACGTCATTTAAGGAACCCATTTTTGCAAAAAAAAAATTGTATGTCATGTCAAATTTTCACCTTAAAATATTTCATTCCAAGGAAAATATGGTCACTAATTCAATCGTACAAAATAGTCATATGGTGCAAATTTCGTACGTTAACCTGTTATTACATGTCTCTGTCACTCCCGCGTAAATGTAATGTAAAAGTAATGAGTATTCGCTCGCACAGATGTAATGACCGCCGTCCTCGGCCTCGTACTAGGTCATTGTACCAGTTTTTTGCGGTACCGTTGGAGGGTATGGCCCCAAGCCCGTCTGAATGGCGACCACCTTTGGTCTTAAGTATGCCGCAATAATAACCTTGTGTTGTGTTCCGGCATTAGTGACCCAAATTCCTGTACCCTTATGTGACAGCAGTGTATTCGCGATACCACTGGTGTTGCAAACACCCATAGGCGACGGTAACTGCTAAATTCTAAGCGAGTCGTCAGCCTGTCTGCTGTCCTACAGCAATAAAAAAAAGAATCCAGTTCAGCACACCCAAATAACTTCAAAAACGGTCTAGCCGTTTAGAATGAGTTCAGTCACATATAAATACGCAGAAGAACTATATATATTTAGGCTCATCGTTGTATACCTGCAGTAAGACCAAAATAAACAATTTAAGATTAGTTTTATATAAATAAATTTCATCTACTTACCTAAATATTGCAAATGGACCCTGATCTGGTGCATCCTGCCGGTCTTCGGCTTGCATAATACTACGCTGGTATTCGTGTTAGGATTGAATCCCAGCCTCTTGAATACAGTCGAACAATCCTTTCCTTTTGGCGACACTTTGCACACACCTATCTTGTAACTGACCACTTCTATCGGTTCTTGGCATTCAATCTCTTCTTTGCTATAATATTTAAAAAAATGCTAGTATTATTTAGATAAATAATTTATCATAATTTAAGAGAACTAAGAAATTTAAAAATAAAAATTGGTTTTTTATTTCTGACTCTACTACTATACTACACTCTACAGTAAGCAGTTACCGTCGCCTATGAATGTTTGCGACGCTAGAGGCACCGCAAACACGCAGCTGTCCGCTTAGGAGTACAGGAACCTGGGTCACGAATGTCGGAATACAACAACACAAGGTTACTATGGCTGCATACTTACTATACACCAGGAGTGGTTGCTATCGAGTCGACCTTGGAGCCCTACCACGTTGTTTTGTCGCCTTTTACGACAGGCCGATCCCAGCCGCCGGGGTTAATATCCTTACTCCGTCCCTTTGATTCGTGTTATTTTTAACTTCAGGTACTAACAAAAACAAGTGCTAGGTATGTAATGTAATGGACTCACTCAGGAAACTCTCCATCTACCCTGCAAACGTATTCCTTTTGCACCTGTCTGTTCCTGATCTGATGTTCCATTTGTCTCGCTTTCTTTGGACTCCTTCCGAAAAGCAAAAGTCCTGAAATAATTATATATTTTAAGATATCTCGTGACTTGGCACTCTCGTCCATATTCTATATTGTGGGAGGAATAAATTCAGGTTTCGACCTTTGAAATATATTCAAAGTATGGATTGCCGTCAATAATTCAATGATCTATCGATTATTAGACATCATGAAATGAAGAACATATTTGAGTTTGATACATGAGTTATTTTGTTATAAAGAAATAACAACACAAACGGTCATCACGATAACTCACTTCATAACGAATCGTCATACGTAAAACAGGGGTTAAAATATCTTGACATATTATGACCATACCCTCAGGGGCGCTCCTCTGTCCGAGGAGTGCACGGGTGTGCGTACCCGAGGTGCCCGAGCATCCGTCCCCTCATTCCCCTCTTCGTCCGAGGCGACAAAATCCTACCTTTCTTCCCGTCTACCTCCTACATCCTTTTCAACTTCGCTCTCTGTTTGTGGCGTGGTCCCCGGTAGGATGGTTGCGAATACTGATTGGGGTTCCGGGTTCTGCCCCGGGCCCTGATTTGGTAGTCGAAACCATGCCTATTTCAACTGCGCCTGCACAGAGAGTGTTCCCGGGGCGGGAATCGCATAAAAAATCGCTGTCGGTTGATCTTGCTGGGCCGGCTACGACGTTAGGCGACTCCCTGGTTTTTCTGGAGTGTCGTCTGGTAGTCGTACCCACGCCTGACTAGCATGCGACGGGGATGTGAGTCCCGTCCGGAATTGGCCGTTGACCTGTCGCTCCCGGCCCTGGTTCTGTCCATGGTCGGGGGCGATCCTGGATGGACGGCCGTCGCCTTCTTTTGTGAGGCAGTAGTGTCTGCAAGGGAGGCGGCGGAACGGGAGCCGGAGTCCGCCACCGCACTCCCCTCCCGCCAACGTAGGCCGCGTCGTTGGCGCCGGAGGGCAAGCAACGACCTCCGGCCGCCGTAGAAAGCGGCCGCGGGCGACCCCTCGGGGGAGGATCCGCCGTCCGCACTATTGCCGCGAGGGAGAGGGACACGTGCTGTTCCGCGGTCCCACTCAACTCCTTGAGTCAACACAGGAGAGCGCCGGGGGGACGAAACCCTAACCCCCTGCCCTAACACTTTAGAAGAGGCCCGCCTTGAGAAAGGGCGGGCCGGCGCTGGCCCGGGCCACGAGATCGGCAGGCCACATTTCCGTAGGCCCGGGCGTAGGCGATAGGAGAACAGCGGGGTTTCTTAGTGGGTAGTCAGATGGCCGAACATCTTTCCCGGAGTCCCACATATCCCTCAGCCCCCCCAGGCCGGGGGAACCCGTCAAGAGAGGGTTTTTCCCCGAGACCAAAAAAAATGACCATTCATTTCTTTGTCAGTTGATGAAAAGAGTCCCCTAAAAATAGCTCAATCGTCAATAATAATGAAAATAAGCACGCACTCAAAATCTGTTTTAGTTTTAAAAATGATCTACAGCATTATATTATTATTTATGTTACGCAACATGCTTTATCATAGTATCGTATTTTCGTAGCATATATTATTTTAAAGGAAATTGTGCTACACTGTGATAAAATTACCTGATGTTAGCCTGTCAAGCCTGTGGATTGTCCTCAAATTTTTCAAGTTGTACTCCTTTGCAAGGATAAACACAACTGTGTTGTGCCTATATCTTCCGCATGGGTGAACCTGATTAAAAATTACCAAATATTTATTTGATGATCAAATGTTTTTGTAGAATTTGTTTCTTTGATTTCTGTAAAAAGGTTTTTTAGTAATCTTCCAATGCTTTTTATTGAATATGTATTCTTATAATCAAAACCATTTTGCTTTTTTTAACATATTATATTTTTATTAAAAAAAAAATTTAAATATGAGCAGATTAAGTAAAAAAAATATATTTCTTTCCTTTAATTGCCAAACTACAATATCAACAAGAGAATTTAATTTATTTCATATGCATATATTTGTGAAAAGTATATTCAATGTAATATTTTAATTCCAACAGACAGCGCTGAACATGCCGCGAGTATTTTCTCACTGAATAATTCAAAGCAGAACATAAGCAAACTAACTAAAGATAGATAAATAAAATATGAAATTATTTAACAATTACCCAACAAATGATATTGATAACTTGCTATATAATAAACTAATTAATACACATTATCAAACCAATATCTGCTATATATATTTTTAATTGCTATAGGACAGCAGACAGGCTGACGGCTCATTTAGATTTAGCAGTTACCGTCGCCTATGAGTGTTTGAAATGCCAGTGGCATCGCGAATACGCTGCTGTCCCGTAAGGGTACAGGAACTTGAGTCACTAATGCCGGAACACAACACAAGGTTATTTATTATAGCAGCATACTTAAGAACAAAGGTGGTCGCCATCCAGACGGGCTTGGGGCCCTACCACGTAGCTAGGGTGGGTTGTTTTGTCGCCTTTTACGCCAGGCCGACCCCGGGCGCAGAGCCGCCCCTGCACGGATAAAAGTAATGCGATAAGTTAAACTTTATAATATGGAGTAAAAACATTCTCGTTTCAAATTATATAAGAAACAATTTCTTTTAATATTAATGTAATGATTAAAACCACATAACCGTTTTTATATATCAGTTTGGTTGGCTAACTAGTCATAATAGTCAAAATGTTGAAATCTCAAAAAAGTGCACATAGCAAGTATTGGTTTGACAGCTATGACATATTACATTATTCATTCTTAAGGTACGCGTCCATTGGCCCGCGCCGGACGCACGGCACGCAACGGATTGAACGGATTTGCCGATCATAAATGCCGGCGTTCGGTGCGGGCGGCGCGGATAGTGGACGCAGCACTATGTGAAATCATACAAAGCAAAAAAATCCGTTGCGTGCGGTGCGTCCGGCGCGGGCCAATGGACGCGTACCTTCAGTAATGATTTCACGTCTTATCATATGTTATACCAGAGGGAAAATACTTTCAGCTATTAGCGTTAACATAAAAATTACAACACTCAGAAGGCGTAAAAAGAAAATTTAACAACAACATAAGAAATATATCAGAGAAAGGTATCATGCGAAACTGAAAGGTTTATCAGTTAAGATGGGATAGCGTGTAAACAAAATAGGGGATTCCCATCGCAAAAGTTTGGAAACAGTTTGGCCAGTTGGTTTGTTTTGGAAACCGGTATCTAAAATTATACGGGCAATGCAAACTTCGCAATTATTTATTACACTACAAAGTAACAAAGAAATACGAATATAACCATTTACACGGTATCAAAGAAGTAGAAATATTTTATTTAAGCTCATTTAGATGGAGGTCGAGGTATCAGCTATTTACCTGTTTTGAGGCAACATTTTAACAGTCTAGTAAGGTAACGCTAAAAATAAGTACAATACTTCAATTTTGAAATTTGGTCGAGTTATATTCAATTTATTTTTTATCTTTGTCATTGAATAATTACATTAACAAAACAAACAATGAATAATAAAATTAAAAATAAACAAATAAATACATATTCCTTCTATCCAAATGAGCCACAGACGACATTTGTGTGTATTATTTTAAACGTCTTAAAGCAAACAACCACTTTCAAGTGATCTTATTTAAATTCTGTCCCAAAAATAAATGTTTGTTGATTAAAAAAGAAACTGACAAACTTTTTCAGACCCTGATGTCGAACTTCGTGTGGAAAAAGACCCTTTAACACGTCAATTCGTACGCTTTACTTAGATTTATTTCCCTTTATTATTATCCTTCGGAATCATTTAGGGATATTGATTTGAATTGACATATTTTTTATTTACTTATGAATATTTTATTTTCTTGCTGAAAATTTCATTGAAAAATTATTGAATAACAAAAACCAAATACAATTAATAATATATTTTTATATTGTAGCATTATTTTATTTTTTACGCTCGTGAATTCGTGTTTGTAAATTCGATTTTACCAACACGTCAATAAATAATAGCAATCGTAAAAGAGATTAAAATGAAGTACGTATTGGATTTATTGTAAATTTTAATTTTGTCGACAGGAAGCTGATTGGATAGTCAGTCATTTTAGAAAATCATCCAGTTTATGCATTTTCACAATACGTATGATTTATTGTCTTATTTATGACTTAAACTAAACTTGAATGAGCCATATAATCAATAAAAAATCAATAAAGTAAATTCAAAAAGCGAGCGGGAAAAATTTATAATAAAGCAAAATGAATTCGAGTATAACCTTTTAATACGAGCCTTAGCGAAGTCTGTCAAAAGGACGCAAGACACGATGTTACATCGAGTGGTTAGGTGATTTAAATAATTTCGAAGTCCGACCATCAGGATCCGAGGGCCTCTCAAAACGGACTCACCGGCAATGAGCAAGGCTTGTCTAGCACTAGCAGCTCCTCGTCAACGTGTATGATGCGCAAAGTATTAGCGAGCACAGGTGTCTCATGTCTGGACCACCATACATCACATTCGTCAGTGATTTCACCAAGTATACGACGGTGTTGGAACGGTTTGGGAAAATTATTTTAAATTAGCAACATCCGGTTATAGCTTAAGATTTTGTGAAATAAGTAGTATTATTAAGTACTTGCTAACAACCATCTTTTATGATGTTAATACAATTTTGGACTAATAAAGTTATTTATTGATGACTTAGATGACTCATTAGGTAACTAGCATTACCTAATATTAATACTAGGTTATGATTATTCAGTATTATTTCTATAATACTGAATAATTAATTTAATATAATAAAATAAATAAAATAAAATAAGCCTTTATTGCTGTTTTTTTAACAATAGTATATTATTATTATTTTTTTATTATAAATATAATCTAGTTTTTCTCGACAATCGGTTACATTTCTTCTACAATAATTTCTTCTAAGGCTTTCCAATTTGTCCGATTTTTTGCAATACGTAGCAATTCTGGGCCAGCTATCTTCTTAAAATCATCTTCCCAACGTTTAAATTGCCTTCCTCTACTTCTTTTACTTTCTCTTGGGTACCATTCGGTAATAATTTTAGTCCATTTCTCAATATTCTTCTCCCTTAACATATTTAATATAAATTATACATTAATTACAGAAAATAACTATACGGCCTCTTTTAATTTATAAGTTATTTATATATCTCGATGTGCAATAATGTTATCTATATATTAATGTAATAAAATTTTTATTTTCCAAAACCATTACAACACCAGCAATGAGTGTAAATAAAACTAATTCTACTACGCCACATATAAAATAAGCTGTTCGTATCAACTGCAAACCCACTGATGCAAGGGGGTTTGTATCTTAAGTAAAATAAGTGTGTGTCTGTGTGCATGAAGATGATGATAAGAGAACAAGAATATTTCCAAGAAAGTTATAGAAGAAAACGAGAATAGAAAAACAATTGGACAAAACAAATAGAAAAATCATGTATAATTATAATGTGAATATTACAGTAGATAATTCGTATATTATTATGTATTTATTACCACGTCTCCAAAATACAGGCCATGCCTAGTTTGGAGGCGCTAGGTTAATCAATTGTAAAAAGCACTTGAATAAAAATGATATTTGATTTGATTTTGAATTGATTATTCACATTGCTCTGCACACACAAGCACTGTACAGTGTACATGTTCAAGAAAAATAACTGTATTTCAAACATATTTTTGATAACAGCCTGCACTAGGTGAAGTAAGTAGTACAAGGGATTTTTTCAAACAGCCCGTCATCTTTGCCCATCGATTGACGGATGCAAATGATTGCATAAATAACGGGAAAAGGTTATGTGACAAAAACTAGAAAATATTTGCTTTAGATAAATATTTTGTCTTCTTTGGAAATCAAACCCACAGATACTACCATTAATGACCTGTTGAGTACACATTGAGCCGACACGGCTGGCTCGAGCTAAGCTAAGCAATACGAATAGCGAAGAAGACACGAAAGAGGTTCAAATGTAGTTGATGTAAATTTATTTAGATTATATATAATTGAATGAAAAGCAAATAAATTATTTTGTGATAGCACAAAAACATCAATAAAATGTGGGAAACATATATTTAAATAATAATTTTATATCACACTGTGAATATTATATATCAAAATTAAGTCAATCGTTAAACTAAAAAAATAATATGATAAAACTTCTTCATACTCGTAATAAAAGATAATGATAACCATAGGGTATAAAATAAAATAATAGTTACTTTTGTACCAAATTGGCAATGTAACATTTTTTTATTGGTGTAGGATAGGAGACAGGTTGACGGCCCACTTAGAATTTAACAGTTACCGTCACCTATGGGTGTTTGCAACGCTAGTGGCATTGCGAACACGCTGCTGTCCCATAAGGGTACTGGATCTTGGGTCACTAATCCCGGAATACAACACAATGTTAATATGGCGGCATACTTAAGACCAAAAGGTGTCCCCATCCAGACGGCTTCACCACGTAGCTAGGGTGGGTTGTTTTGTCGCCTTTTACGACAGGCCGACCCGGGCCGTAGAGGCCAGTATTCTTTCTCCGCCACTATACGGATAAAAATGTCAATTTCGGTATAGCGACATAAGCCAGAAATCAATTTAATGGATAAACAATCTGCATAAGGTTGCAAAAAATTATAATTCACTGTTAGGATACATATAAAAAGAGATATTAGTTTTCTTCCTAACATGAACGATATTATTTCTCGAACGCTTCGCTAATTCCATCTTGAAACTTTATCTATGCGTTCCAGAAACACGACGGCAAACATTATGTGTCAAAGTGACTAAACATCGAATCCAATATTAATTTCTTAGAATACGAACCCGACTAATCAATTGTTTGAAGACAACGCGTGGTATTTGTGGTGCAGTTCTGTAACATACTTATGAATTAGTTAAGCCAATCAGAACGCTAGGTTTCATGGGGTTGATGCAAGGGAATTATATATAATAATTTTATTGAAATTTTGGATGTAAAGAGC
This sequence comes from Malacosoma neustria, assembly GCA_963693495.1. Taxonomy (NCBI): domain Eukaryota; kingdom Metazoa; phylum Arthropoda; class Insecta; order Lepidoptera; family Lasiocampidae; genus Malacosoma; species Malacosoma neustria. The sequence continues at coordinate 20,562,337 of OY856375.1, read as the reverse complement.
GCCGAGTCTCAATTGATGCCCTCGGGGAGGCCTGTTAGACATCGCCCTTGCTGACCATATTGTATGTGATATTTTGCTCCTCGTCTAGGTCTGGTCTCGAGACACACCAGACCCGCCATTGCATCTTTATGCGAGACAGTAATATAAGCGAATAAGGTGGTGGAACAGGAGTTAACTGCTTAACATAGAACTGCATCAGTGTGCGTCGAACCACCTTTTGCCACTGTTGGAAACAGCCGCAGGTAGCCCCCAGGAGAGGACACCGCCTGCATTTATGCCGCGCGTAAAGTCTCCCGCGAGACAGTGTTCCTCCTTGCCCCTGAATTAACAGGGAAGCGATGAAAGAAATATTCCTCTCTCTGTGATGGCAGCTTCTTAAAATTAAATTAAGAATATGAACATGCGCCCAAAAGTGCGTACGAGTATTTTGTCCTCTTACAATACGAATAATGGTATCCGAGCTCTTATGGTAAAGCAACAAAAGTATCCCAAACAAAACGCTTAAAAACATCGATTTGAAGGTCACTTTTATGCCTCGCGTTTTAATATATTCGTATTCCATTCACGTACAACCCTACGAACCAGATCCGACGTGAGAATCTGTACATTACTTCCAGCTTATTCTCTCCTCGTGTATTCATATTGTACATGCTTGTTGTATCAAAAGCTGGAATAAATTAGTCATGTACCAACTCTAATTAGGTTAGCGAAATTCACATTTGTTGTTGTCTGATTAGTACATGAATTTTAAGCGTAGTGTAAATTTTGGTTATGTTATGAATAATTTTGCTAATCTTTGGATTTGAGGAGTTCTTAGAATCATTGCGTATTCATATACATGTAATGTAAAACACATCACTATTGATGTATTATCTAAATCCTAACTAATATTATGAATGTGAAAGTGGGCTTGTCTGTTTGTTACGCTTTCACGCCTAAACCGCTGAAATAATTTTGATGAAATTCAGTATAGTCATAGATTGTACCTTGGAGAAGGACATAGGCTACTTTTTAAAATTTATATAGCAGAACGTTTGCCGGATCAATTAGTGAGAAATAAATTACAAGTATTTGTAATTTATTTAAATATCGGTTAAACTAACGTAAGATATTTGTAAGTTCTTGTATTAAAATAACAGTAATTTCATATATCGCCTTATTTCATATCCAGGGAGGACCTTATTCATATCATTAAGCAGAACCTTCAGCTTCCTTGGAACGCTTCCCGTAAGGCTGCAGGATTAAAACAGAAGAGGCCCGAGGGCATACCTTTACAGGCGGAAAGGGCGTGTTTGCGCTGTCCTGAGCCACGGTACTAGGTGATAGGACAGCGGTGGGGTTTTTAAAGGGTAAGCGCGTAAAATACTACTACATTCGAATTTCCTGTTGCAATTCCACGTAAAAAAGGATGCCACTATCCTATATCTTTAAACAAGCAATTCTTGTATATATATACTTATATAATTGGAATCTCGGAATCGGCTCGAACAATTTTCATGAAATTTAGTATACGGGGTGTTTCGGAGGCGATAAATCGATCTAGCTAGGAATCATTTCTAGAAAATGTCATTTTATTCGCTTTTTTTTATTGGAAGAAAAATAACAAAAACGTGACTCTTCCTGACATCTATCGGCGAATAATAATACTAAAAATGACTCTTCCTGACATCTATCGGCGAATAAAAATACTATTTTTTTTAATTGCTTTAACGACACAACACTAAAGCTATTCCAGCAGATGGCGTTGTTAAGTAACAAGATGTCAATGAGTGTTTGCTTTGAGGTTAGACTAAGAAAATCAATTGTTAATTTCCAAAAAACACAATTTATAAAAAAAAAATACCGAGCAAAGCTCGGTCATCCGGATATTGACACTTTAAACACTACAAAAATTTACACTAAATTAAACCTTAATTAAAGTCTTTTCAGGAAAAATATTTAAAACTCTCATGTGCAGCTTTTTCAGCTTAAGCAAAAACAATTTCCTTTAAAGAAAAACAATCCACTTGAAGACAGAAATACGTCTACGACTAATACAGCGAGTCACGTACTGAATAACAGAAAAACCCGCCATTCGTTTGACTCCAAGCCCACTTTATATGCAAATAGAAACACGGATACACCTACCTATACTGTAGTAGATTTATTCTATAAAGGCCTATCCAGGGGTGCTGTACTGTTTTTATAATTGGCTATTATTTACAGTTCGATGAAAGGCAGTTCAAAAAAAGAAACACTTGATGTCGTGATAATGACACGTGAATGCTATTTTATTATGTCAAAAGCCATTGCTGAAATATATATTTCTTCTTATGTTTTTTTTTAAATAATTAATAGATTTTTTGAGAATCAGGGATCAGAGTGATTGACGTTCATTAAATATTAGGAGTTAAAGTATGAAATTGCCGATTTGTGCTGAAAAATTAAAACTTGTTTTTTTTTCTAACATGTAAAATATTTAATCAAAATATTTACCCTCATTATCTATACATTGCTATCATCTAAACGGTAGTTCATTTATGCCTTTACGATAGAACTCTGGGGATCTAGTTTCGACAAACTATGTGAAAGTATTTCGTACTGCCTCATGGGAAGAAATTTTTTTATCACATAGAAAATTGTCCAAATCACCAAAAAAAAAAAAAATGGCTGTCTGTTGGAGCAAGGTCTGGCGAGTTCGGTGGATGATGTATGGTTTCTAACTGCAGATCCTGTAGAGCTATAACGGTTTCTCGTACAGTGTGAGGTTTTGCGTTATCATGGTGCAATAATGGTGAAGATCGATTCACGAGTCGGGACTGTTTTACTACTAGTTTCGCTATCATTGTTCGAAGTTCGGCACTGTAAACATCTGCTATTATTGCTTGACCAGACCTGAGTAAAGTATAGTGAATAACACCATGAAGAGACCACCAAACAGTTACCATTATCTTTTTATTGGTAAGCTTTGCTTTAGGGCACTGTTACAGCGTTTGACCTGGGGCCAGCCATTGCATTTTTCGCTTACGGTTATCGTAAAGAATCCACTTTTCGTCAGATTTCACAATTCGATCCAATATTCCTTCATTTCTGTACCGATTCACTAAGACAACACAAGTTTCAACACGCATTTCTTTATGCAGATCAGTCAAATCATGAGGCACTCATTTATCATATTTTTTTATCTTATTGATTTGATACAAATTAGTCAATATTGGTAACGTTAAACCATGCAGCTAATTCCTGGTTAGATTGACTCGTATCGGCTTCCACCATCTCCTTTAATTCAGAGTTTAAGCTGAAAACGCACAGTGCGTTCATTAGTAGCCTCCTCTCCAAACGCAGCCTTGGTATAGTGAACCGTTTCTACTGCGTTAGTTCCGCGTCGGAACTCGTATTTAAAAATGACTCGGAATTTTTCATCTTTCAGGTCTAAGCTGAATAAGAAAAACAAAAGTCGAAAATTGAATGTCACACATTTTTTAAAAGAAAAACCTCATAGGTATCATGTGAAAAAAGTATCACTAGAAAATGTTACACCATGAAAGTTTCATGTCAATTCAAAGTATACGTATGTATAACATGTTTTACCAAATCTGTTTCATCTATTCCGATTTTTGCTGAAGCTCAAGAAATGGAGTGATTGCGGAACCACTATTGAGTTGGTATTCAAAAGTGGACCTGAGGCTCTAAAGTACAAGCTTTGGATGCAACGATGCTATATCACAACGAAAAGCAACATTATCTCTATTTCTCCGATATATACCTAGTCAGGTCATAAGTATTGTCACACAGTAAAAACTTTTCTTTTAGAATGCTGGCCACAAAAAAGTTTATTGAATTCGAATTTAGAATTGTTCATGAAAATAAAAATGTATACTTTTTGAAATTTTACTCATTTTTAAATATGGAGTGGACGCTTAAAGAAGACCGTGTTGCAGTTATTGCGTTGCATCGTTGCAGTTACGCGCCAATTCAAATTTTTAACATACTGAAAAACTTTGAATATAACCAAAAGATTCGTTTATCGTACCATCAAACGATACAATGAAGACTCTAGTGTAGATGACAGGTCAAGAAGTGGTCGCCCTCGGTCTGTTAGGACTCCAGCAGTGATAAAAGCTGTGAAGGCACGAATTCAAAGAAATCCCAAACGTAAGCAGAAACTGTTGGCCCTTCAGATGGGGTTAAGCAGAACCACGGTGAAAAGGGTGTTAAATGAAGACTTGGGCTTCGGGCATATCGAAGAAAAACAGGACATCGTTTGATTGCTCGTCTAATGGACCTGAGACTGAAGAGATGCCGCGCTTTGTTGAAGCGGTACGCGGGAAAAAAATATCGGGAAATTCTTTTTTCGGATGAAAAAATGTTTACCGTAGAAGAGAGCTACAACAAACAAAATGATAAGGTGTACGCACACAGTAGTGAAGAAGCGAGCAACCGTATTCCGCGTGTCCAACGAGGTCATTTTCCATCCTCGCTCATGGTATGGTTGGGAGTTTCTTATTGGGGCTTAACAGAGGTACATTTTTGTGAGAAAGGTGTAAAAACGAATGCTGTTGTGTATCAAAATACAGTCCTGACGAACCTTGTGGAACCTGTTTCTCATACCATGTTCAATAACAGGCACTGGGTATTCCAACAAGATTCGGCGCCAGCTCATAGAGCGAAGAGCACACAAGACTGGCTGGCGGCGCGTGAAATCGACTTCATCCGGCACGAAGACTGGCCCTCCTCCAGTCCAGATTTGAATCCGTTAGATTACAAGATATGGCAACACTTGGAGGAAAAGGCGTGCTCAAAGCCTCATCCCAATTTGGAGTCACTCAAGACATCCTTGATTAAGGCAGCCGCCGATATTGACATGGACCTCGTTCGTGCTGCGATAGACGACTGGCCGCGCAGATTGAAGGCCTGTATTCAAAATCACGGAGGTCATTTTGAATAAACTTTAATGTCATAAGAATCTATGTTTTGTTAAGTTCATTTTGGTATATGAATGGTTACATAATGAATAAACTTGTTACAATTATTTTACATTAAACATGTGACAGAATTTATGACCTGACTAGGTATGTTATTATTCCATTACTTAGAGAATTGCTCGAGTACTAAATTTAAGTATTCAAATTTTAAACATCCCTAATAAATACCAAACGTGGTACTTAGTTATATTACGAACACTCTATCATAAAGCGCTGCAGCATATTTCAGCCAAAGGGAGCGTTTAACGTGAATTCAAAGGCTTGAGACGGCTGCTTTTAGGGATCCCTGAGAGAATTTCGAGCAATTTTACCGATACATTATGAGTAAATTTATTCCTTGAACATCGTAGACATGCTAACATTGTTAATAATTTTAAGCGTTCATTATACTTTAATAACTTAACATGATTTTGATCACTGAAACGCGTAATTGATAATTCCTTATATTTGTTTTAAATAATTTAATATTGTAATATAATATTAAATATTTTGAGTAAGCGTTTCCCTTAAGATTTTATGTGGTTTCATTTCAGGATTGAGAGTCAAAAGTAGCCTGTATAAAAACCGAATATACTTAACATATTATATTTATAAACCTCTTTGATCGCATTTGAGTGCGATTCACTTGTGTGTGACTGCACTCAAGCGGATCTTGTGCTCTAAATTGTTGCCTTTAGATGCAAATGGGTTCAACCAATTCAGTAGTGATGAATGTTATTTATTTATAGTACAATAGAGGTGTCATTTTATTTAATGAACAAGTTATTATTACGAATGATTTCGTAGAGTTCATTTTAGCAGTGACCAACTAACTTCGGAACTAATGGTTTGACTAATCACTAAGGACATTCAAAAGGAATACAATAATAAATACAAATACAATATTTTGATCTTAGTGGGGATGGATCAGGACCGTACTAAAGGCCACTTACGTAGCCTCTTTTTTATATACCGGGGAAACTGTTATAGCTTCCACCGGCCTCCAGGGTTGAGTGTGGAATTATTTCCCGAGACGGACGACAGCTCTCCTCAGGCGGACTGGGGGCAGAGGGCCGCCAGCCCACTGCCCACTAAAAACCCAGGTCGTCACTTTCGGTCTTAGCGGGGACTACGCAGAATCGCCGTTTTGCATTGCTCTGCTAAGACTTACGTAGCCTCTGAGTCGACCAGGATGTCGAATGAATCAGTTTTCCTCATGGAAAAAAAACCGGAATGAGCTCGTAAGATGATGCTTTAAATAGAAATCCTGCATTACTAAAGCAGACTAATCTCATCCTGGTTACTAAACAACTCTTAGAATTAAAATTTTCTAAATGTACTTAAAATTAAGACAAGTCAAAGAAAACTTTTATAAAATATTAATAGGCCATTTCATTTAATGTTCTACAAATTTCGAAGCACTCTCTTGAATAATTCAAGCTCAGTAAACTTCGACATCTTCGTTTAGAACAAAATAAAACAATGAAAGAGATATTACTATCTTTTGAAGCTTTGTAGATAAAATTGTTCAAGTTACTGTAAAAGGAAGTTTGTTAAAATTCGTCAAAGCGTAAGAGGCGAAACAAGTGCTTTTTTATTACAGATAATTAATTCAAATTGCTTTTCAAACAAAGTTACAACAGTCTCAACAAACTTGATATATGATATTTAAAACAATATTTACTTTTATTAAAGCAACAATTTATCCGAAAGCAATCTATACAAATAAATAAAATTGGAGTGTCTGTTTGTAATATTAAAATAACCGGTTTTTACTAAGTGCATTCGGACGTACTACTACTTAGTATACACGGTACATATACCAAAACAACATTTTTTACAAGTTCTGGCTAATCTCTGAAATGGCTGCACCGATTTTGACGGGACTTTCACTGGCAGATAGCTGATGTAACAAGGAGTAACTTAGGCTATTTTGATTTTAGAAAAAATAATAGTTTTTGTAAAAAATGATAAGTTTCGGAAATTTTATATTCCAATTTAAGTTGACGTAAGATTTATATCATCAATCATAATTATGAATTAGGGTTCAGCTTAGGCTGGACTATGTAAGTTCGAACGCATGTATTCCGGAGGCGCATAGCGTAATTGCATAACACTGACTGTTTGCATATTTCATTTATTTATATTTTAGGGTTTATAGGGTTTGTAATCCATAATAAACTATAAGATATATCCACCAAAAATGCTGCCCAGTCATTATTCCACGCGGACGGAGTCACGGACACAGCTAGTATAATAAATATTACAAAATAGCTCTATTACGAGTAAACTGTATAAAAATAAAGGTACGTAGTAACAATATTAAACCCTGCGGCCGGGGCCTGCCTGTCATAAAATAACCACCCTTGATCAATAAGTATGCCATCGCAGTACCCTGATGTTGTGTATCGGTATTAGTGACCAGGTTTCTGTACATTTATGGGTCGTCAGCCGTCAGCAGACAGGCTGCCTGCTGTTCCTCAGCAATAAAAAAATAAATCTAAGTGCTTGGCCAGACTGCACACGCGGGCGCGGGGCGGTCGCGGCACGGCTACTTAAACATATGAAACCGCCCGCGTGCCCACTACGGACACTCAAATAAGGTTTCATATGTTTAAGTATGCCGCGCCGCGACCGCCCCGCGCCCTCGTGTGCAGTCAGGCCAAGCTTAAGCACTTACATTGTAGTATCAATATCACTTGAATGTCAATAAAATGGCAGACCAGTGAATATAATCTGACGACCTCCACAGCGTAGCGACTTGTGCGCGTCGGTATGCCTACGGAGGTCACGGGTTTGATTGCCGTCCCGCGTCTGTGTGTTTATGTATACTATTTATTTATTTACAAAAGTAAAGTGTGTTGGTTAGTACCCATAACACAAGTGCTATTCTACTTACTTTGGAACTAGATGTCGCTGTGTGAATTCTCTTAGTATATGTATTTTAATCATAATGAAAGCATAACATTTCTACAGAAATGAAAAATTTCGAAGAATATACGACTGGAGAAAATATATTCCCTGTAATATTTTACTAATAACAAATAGTTTTTTTTATAGCTAGAGTTCAGCAGACAGGCAGACGGCCCACCCTGGCAGGTGGTCACCGTCGCCTATGGACGTTTGCAGCACTAGAGGCACTACCAACACGCTGCCGGTCTCGAAGAAATTTTATAACGCCTTTATTGAAGAACCCCATATCATACAGCGCTGAGAAAACCTCAGCCGGAAGCTCATTCCAGATCCTGAGAGTACGCAACATGAACGTTCTGGAGAACCGTTTCGTACAAGAAAGAAGAGGCTCCAAGAAATGGGGATGAACACCCAGCCGATGAAGATAGTGTGGGATAATGTAACATTGCATGTGATATAAAAGCTTATGTTTAATTAGTGCAATCATTTATAACTAAACTACCGACACTCGTGCTATCTTAATATTTAAAAAAAATGTGCATTAACATTATTTTTAAATTTGAAAGAACTAAAAAAGCTTGCCATTCAAATCTGCCAGTGCTATCTCATACACACACCATTGTCCGACTTCGGCTATTGTTTGCGTGGAGAATAAACCCACTACTTTTGCGTTATTTGTTATTTAGAAAAATATTTTAGTGCTCTTGTGCCTAATTAATATTATCTTAAGTTGAAAATGATATTCTTACAAATTTATAACTAATGGACATTATCCTTTCAATCAGACATCTCTTTATTAAAATAATGAACCTTGACCAACTTACCACCACCATAATAATTCTAGAAGCATTTATAAAACTCTTTATTTATAATAAACAGCGCATTATGGACATATACATGCACGCTGTTATTTTGCTTAATTAGAAAAAAAAAACAATCTTTGCATTATGTGCTTGAATAAAAATCATGTGTGACGGTACAGTTTAGAGAACTAAAGGAGGAATTGTATATAAACATTTCGTATGTTTAAATTTAATCGATCTTAATAAAAGAGTACACGTATATATTCAATGTGAAACTTCAACATTAATATAAGACTTGTAAAGTAATCGAAACAAAAGTTTGTGTTAAAACATATATCATGCATAGATGTGTAGTGTGAAAGCGTACACATAACATGGCTGTCTCATTGGCCACTTACGGGGATAGAGGCCGGTTTGTTGACAACCACTATGTCCTCGTCGATATGTACGAGGGTGATGGGTTGACTCGTGACTGGTACTTCGTGCCTGCAACGATACATACGTCAGGCTTCATGGCTCCAGGATAGCCGGGGGTACTGAGCAATTTGTTCATATAAAAATCTTCGACGAATCAAAACAACAAAACTAATAGATACTATGCTCAGAACCCCTCAATTTTTCATTCAGCTCCTCGTGACGTATGAGTAAAAATATTAGACGATAACAAAGAAACAAGAAATGAACATACGTGAGCGGACTTTTGTGTCAAATCGCATCAACGCGACAGATGTAATATTGAACAGACATGATGATAAGTTATCCAATGGCGGTGCTTGGAGAACGGCCAAGTATACACGCATGCTCATTCGATGCTTAATGCTTCGTTAAAGAAGATTATACTCGTGTTACATACTAAATACACATTAGACCTGTAATACAACAAGCTTGTATTTATAACGGCACGCCACAGTAAACCTTGAATTAGATGTGACGGCACAAGGAAATACAGCAGACGATTCTAGAAAGTGAGAAGTAGAAGATTACAGTTTATATTTACAATAAGTGTGTGTGTGTGTGTGTGTTGATGAATGTTTGAGTAACTTGTGTTTGAATCTAAGTGCTGCTAACTTAAGCGTACTACATATGAGTTCATAAGACAGTACCTGTGGACGACGTTGGCTAATAGGTCGTTGTGCTTAAGCCTGTAGTCGGGGTCGACGCGTTCGTAGTTTACGGTTAGTGTGCCAGCCCTAATGCACCTTTCGTATTCTGCTGCAGGATGAGCTCGGAACTCTCTCGCGAACACATCGAGGATTTTCTCACCGACCCACCTTCCTTTTGTGAATGTTGTGAATGTGAAATAGTATGGATATACTTTTCTAAGACCTGTAAAGCAATATTATATTCTTATATCTAATACATCTACATTATACGATATGGAATTTGGAATTCGTCGGGTCATGGTAATTTATTCGTATAATACTTAATACTTATACGAGGGGTATAAAGAACTATGCTATCTGCTTGGGTAAACAATAAACGCGGCGTTGACGTCGAGTTACTCTCTGCATTTGGATCTAGACAACAGTCGCTTTCATAAAAAAAAACAAATTCATCCAAATCTATTCTATGCTATGCTAATTATCTCAATACAAAAAAGGAAATGTTACAGTGGACCCCAGGCTCCTAATGGGCAGCCATAAATATTGAAATCATTTAAACTTTGCACTTAATTTTTTTTTTTAATTATTGTTCTTCATATTGCAGCTTCAAATCACGCTACTTTCTGCACATTATTTTATGCGACGTGTTAATAAAATCAATGCCGAGGAATATAATATATTTTGTTTCATTTAAAATAGAGAAAAATAATAAAGTGAGCAAATAGAATATTTTATTATTATTTCGAAAGGTGGCTCTATGTTAGTTTATTCAACCTAGTATCACTGCGTCCAATTCAATGAGCTATTGTGATTTTCCCAAGATGAGGTTGGTGACGTTTATGCATCAGAGGATAGCAATAACACAGCAGGTGTAGAGGCGTTTCATCTGCCTCATTCCAGAATCTGCAAGCTTTGCTATCTCTAATTTTTACGATTTTGAGGTGCTTGTTCAGGCAGCAGTGCCCGGTTAGCGCCCTGGAAAATATACATAGAGTAACAGAATAGAAATACATAGGTATGGCGTGGACAGCGGGTCTTTAAAACGTGTAATATAAAACTGCCTGGTATACCACTGAATTATACACGAAGAACAAACAAATGTGAATTAATTACATCGCAATATATCAACCCAAATTTCACTCAATTCGGGATAATGAATATCGAATTAAGTGTCCGTATACCTTGTGCGTTGCAGGATCGCGAAATTATGTAAATAACCCGTTTAATAACATTATGGTCATATTAAGTCATTTATAAAACATGATGGAGTGAGAAATTTCCACTTCCGTATTGAAAAAGGATAAAAATTGTGGTTAAGACATGATCAGTAGGGCGTGGAGACAACGATATCTATTTACGAAATTAGAAAAACCTGCCCACTAGACTTGTTCTATTTTGAATACTATGTGTACTGGTGACAGCAAGTCCGTATGAGCATGAGGAGAAAAATTTAAAAAGCACTGATATAATAATAAGCTTCTACTAAATACTTCTAAAACTAAACTTCAATAGGTAAAACGGCTAACGTTTAGTTAGTTTGTACCGAATCGGTTTACTGCTAATTTTATACTATGACTTAAGTGTACAGCAATGCGGGTGATGACTAAGGCCATTATGCATGTAGAACCACCCCCATCCGAGGCAACCATAATGTTAGACACCATTAAACCTAGCAGAATTATGCAGCGATTTACAAAGTGTTTAGAAAGTACTTCATTTACAAAACAGAGATTCAAACGTTTTAAGAGACTACTAGCTGACGTTTCGGCTTTGTCTAAGTTTGATAGTTTGACATGAAACCTTATTTTTTTTAAAGTAACTATTTGCTCTTGTATAACAACATCAGTATCTAGTCGTTTATTAACGGACAAGGCAGTCTTGCAAGTACGACCTTCTGGCTTAACGGCTAATGCACGTCGGTACGCTTGCGGAGGTCACGGGGTTCGATTCCCGTCCAACGTCTGGGTGTTTATGTATAATATGTATTTATTTACAAAAGAAAAGTATATATGTAGTATATTAATTGTCTAATACGCATAAAACAAGTTCTATGCAACTTAGTTTGGGACTAGATGGTGTTTGTTGCGTGAAATATCCCAATATAAATGTTATTATTATAATCTTTGTTAATATATTAAATACTTCCTTAAGAATTTCAATACTAAAAGAACTGTTACTTTAAGTTTAAAAATAATATATACAAATAATACATGCAGTTAATACAAATGCATTTATTGCTATAGACGAAAAAGAAAATCATAAACGTTTTCATCTCTTCTTCATTCTCTATAATTATAATATTTTTTTTTATTTATTTACCAAAAAAATTTATATCTAAGTAACAATTTTATTTTAACTAATTTATTGATTACACTAAAATAAATTTATGACTACTAACATCTAAACTAGGCTGAGCCTGTGTTTTAGATGTTAGAATCTGCCTTTTTAAATGATGTTGGCACTTTAAATAGTATACCTATTACTAATTGATATTATTTTTGACTACATAATAAAACAAAGAATAAAAAATATATAAAAGAAAACACGCCTAAAAGGTTCTCCACGCACACCGAAGACACAAACATGTTCTCATGTTTAACAATAAATATTGGCGTGTAAACTTCGAGATGAATCCAACAAAAGTAGTAATCGGTGTCGTTTTTGTATTTTTTTTTCTCGCTAGGATACAATAGACGCGATACCGCGGAACCTGCTGCAAGTAAAGACTTATTCTTCAGCATAAACTCAGGTTTCTAACGTGTTGGATTAACTGCTGAAAATGTGTTTTTTTAATTGTTGTAGGACAGCAGAAAGTTTGACGGCCCACTTAGAATTTAACAGTTACCGTCGTCTATGAGTGTTTGCATATTTGCAACGCTAGTGGCACCGCGAACACGCTGCTGGCCCATAAAGGTACCGGAACTTGGGTCACTAATGCCGCCGGAACATAATACAAAGTTTATTATGGCGGCATATTTAAGACCAAAGGTGGTCGCCATCCAGACGGGCTTGGGGCTCTACTACGTAGCTAGAATGGGTTGTTTTGTCGCTTTTTACGACAGGCCGACCCCGGTTGCAGAGGTCAGTATTCTTTCTCCGCCCATACACGGATAAACATGTAAAAGGTTTTGTATCATATTAATTAAATATAATTGATATCTTTCTCACCATTTTCAATATAATAAGACGTCTCGTTGTACCGGTCGTCGGTAAATCCTGGCCTTTTTGCCTTAAGCGCCTTCGTTTCCAATTTAGCCTGAAACAAAATGAAGGCAATGTTATTTTAATCCTCATTTACGAACGAATCAAGGTTTATGGTATGATTTTCTTTTTAATTAACTTTTTAATTATTTCTACAAAATACCAATACCTAAGTATTGTATTTTTAACCTAAGTTGAAAGTACGGTTTTGGGTATAAACATGATAAGTATCAATAAGGCCGAGAGAAAGAAGTCAGCAGCGAAGAAGTCAAACCCAGGCTAGATAGACAACCAAGATCCCCGTGGTGATAGAACCCATGGGACACGACAATACCTAATTAATAACGTACCCACTGGGCCAGTCAAGACGCTAACTCTCGCCGTTATTTATCGAAAACAGAATAGCAAAACATCAATTTTTTATCGAGAACAAATTTATTATACAAACAGAACTCCACTAATGTTTAGTTGTGATGGTGTTGACAGATGTACGAGTACAAACTTACTGTGTGACGTTTTTGATCGGTTCTACCAGAACTTCGGGAAGTTCTGGTCGGTAGGTAGCGGTAAGTACCGTTACAGACATCTACTGAAAAACGGCGGAAGCAAAGTTGTACACTCAATATAATTATTAAGTGCGGTTGACTTAGCCTTAGAGAAATACCGAAAACCAATCCACCTTAAGCTTTGTGGAGTTCAAAATACACAAACGCCTTGACTAGTTTCTCGCTAGTTAGTCAATTGGAAGATAACCGCATATACCCGCGTCATCTTTCCCCAAAGTTCCGACGCAGTGATAAGGTTCAGTTCTCATAAGGCAAAAAAAGTCGCAAGGGTGGTGCTCTTTACAATCTAAACTCTAATTCAATACTTCCCACGAGAGAAAATTATTACGAAAACGACAAAAAAATCATCTGTTGTATCATAATACAAAGAAGATGGACATTTTTCCGAAGTAATAAAAAACATGCCATGAAATACAATATAAAAAAATTCTTGAGAAAAAAAATTAATAGATTGACAGAATTGTGCTCTGGCATCGCTTATAAAAAGTTCCAGCCTGCCGGGACGAGCCGGGGGCGATGAAATGAGAAAAGTTTTTTTGAACGAAACAATCCATGTTGTTTTGTGCCTATGCTTCGCTGGGTTATATTCTTAAATCTTTACATATTCTCTATGGAAAATTTTCGAACGAAATGTAAAAGCTTGCCATGTAGTGTGGCAGAAAGAATATTAACCTCTGCGGCCTGTCGTAAAAGGCGACAAAACAACCCACCCTATCTACGTGGTAGGGCCCTAAGCCCGTCTGGATGGCGACCACCTTTGGTCTTAAGTATGCCGCCATAATAACTTTGTGTTGTATTCCGGCATTAGTGACCCATGTTCCCGTACCCATATGGGACAACAGCATGTGCGCTACGCCACTGGCGTTGCAAAAGTCCATAGGCGACGGTAACTGCTAAATTCTAAGCGGGCCGTCAGCCTGTCTGCTGTCCTAAAGAAAGAAAAATAAGGACAAAATATAACTTCAGGGGTCAGTAAAGAGGATAAATGGATATAACACCGTTTACAAGTATAGCTGCAAAACAGCAAAAAAAGTGCAATTTTCACCTTGCATGGGCGGAGTAATAATACAGACTCCTGCGACCGGGGTAGGGCTGTCGTAAAAGGCGATAAAACAACCCTAGCTTAGTTACTACTACCTAACCCTACTGGGTTGTAAGCCCACCTGGAACGTAACCGCCCATCGTCTCTAAATATTCTCGTATAATGTATCTTGTGCTGTGTTTCGGCATAAGTGATCAGGTTACAGTATCCTTATGCTGCAGTGTTAGCGACGAGGCATCGCTGCCGCGGCACTCTGTCTAGACTCTGGCGACTGAATCATCCATAGGCGACGGTAACTACTAATTATTAAATGGACCATCAGCCTTCTGTTGTATCACAACAATAAAAAAACATTTGGGGGTTAAAATAAAAGTTAAACCCAAGTGTAACGAACGGGAAAAGACACAAAAGCGTGCATCTATTATACATATACTCGGTAGTAGATCTCAGAGTGAGAATTATCTAACATTCGTATCAAAATATACATATATGTTATAGTATATGTAAAAAGGATTATATATTCCACATATTTAGTATTTTTAGTTACTCAATGTGTGAAGTAATTACATGTGACATCCTTCAAGCTTGTTTAAGCAGTTGCACTGTGGAGTGGAGGAGCTTTGCGTAGGTTTCTCTGTCTCTCTGTCGCTAATAATCAATGAAAATATTGTCTTAATTTGTATAAGATTAAATTTCGAGCGTGTTCAGAATAGGGGTAGTTATTGTTTTGCGGGTAGCGATGAATTTTCATTACAATGCAGTCTGAATATTTCGGAAATCACGAATGCCGGTGATCAAAATATAATATTTCATAAATGATCGGCATTTAAAGCTTACAGATACAATCTATATTGAATTAAATTATTAACATTTTATAAAGCTTTTAACTTATGTAATGTTTTGAATGACGAGTCATGGCGTTTTACCAGCTTATCTTTGCTGCTTTAAAATCAAAAATAACTCCGATTGCATACGCGACATCGGTATCAGCGAGAAAGTACAAAATCTCGTGCTAAAAACTCCGGTGTTTGACCGTCTCATGTGAGCTTGAGCACAAAAATGAGATGCACTGAGCAAACTTTATAAAAAAAAAACAGACAGCACTTGGAGAGGTATTGTGTAATAATAGTAGGAAATGCTGTAAAGCGTAACAAAACGAGATAGCGACATCAATCAGCCGTGTATAACAATCAAACGTACGACATATTTTAGTTATTTATATTTGCTGTGTATGTTGCGATAGCTCTAAATAAATGTTTTTTTCTTTCTAACCAGCAAACCAATCCACTGTCCTACCTACAAGGACTGTGGTAGTTCCATTTATAAAAAAAAAACATTTAATAATTTTATAGTAAAATCAATCAAAGTTAATATGAATGAATGAATATTTTTTATTGTACAACACACAAAATAAATACAGGAGATAAAAAATAGCAACGATTATACAAATAGCGGCCTTATTGTTAAAAGCGACTTCTTCCATGCAAACTTAGGAATGATTAGAATTAATATGATGTGTTTCGATACGTTTTGTGTCTGCAGAGTCATGATCATCTTAGTTACAAATTTCAATTGCTTTTGTAATAATATGTCCTAAAGTTTAGTAATTTGAGCAGCTTTTGATGAGAGTCACTAGTTATAGTTTATAAACTAAAAGGCGTTTTGTTTTATCAGCTTTGTCTTCTGCTATGGGTGACATCGATTACGACGTCAAGGCGCGCATTGCTGCCGCGTGGGCCAAATGGCGTGAGGTAACTGGTGTCATTTGTGACCCCAAGATGCCGGTAAAGTTGAAGGGACAGGTCTATAAGACCATCATTAGGCCTGTCCTTTTATACGGCTGTGAAACGTGGCCGGTGTTGGAGCGACACAAGCAGGAACTGCGTGTCACGGAGATGAATATGCTGCGGTGGATGTGTGGAGTGACACGGAAGGACCGCGTTAGGAACTCCCGCATTCGCGGCAGTCTTCATGTCCGTGACATTGCGGATAAATTGCAGGAGTGTCGGCTCTGTTGGTACGGCCACGTTTTACGGCAACCGGATGCTTACGTGGGAAACAAATGTCTGGCCATGCCGCCTCCGCCAGGCCCCGGCAGGAGGGGTGGACCCAAAAAGTGCTGTTTTGACGTCGTAAAGGGTGATACGCGTGCCAATGGGTTCACTATCAGGGATGCTGAAGACCGTGCGAAGCGGAGTAGAAAAAGTCGGAAAGCGGACCCCGGGCACCGAAACGGAAGTTTAGGTTGCAACCGGGATACTACGCTTGGATGATGATGATGTCTTCTGCTATAGCCAGAATTGTTGTTTTAGTTATTTTTTATGGGGTATATTTTTTCCGACTTTTAATTTTTTATGCTTGTCGCTATCATTATTTCCCTTCTCTTCTTTTATTATTTTAACTAGTTGAAATAAAATACGGTTAGATTCTGTGAATGATGGAATAAAAAGGTGTGTATGTTGACACGACTGCTAAGCGACATGAGGTGTTCGACGCTCCCCAAAGTAGACAGGGTGAAAACCGTATGATAATAATTTAAATACAAATATACTCTGTAGTCAATTGAAATTGTAATTAATTTTAAAGCCTTACAAAATACAGCAATCAGAGAAATGATTCCGCTCCATCGGATCCACTCGGGTTCCATTGATTGTAATTGGTTTGTTAATCTCATTTCGATTTTCATTTTCAATCTAGGCTCATATGCGATATTGTATTTACAATACAAGCCTTTTCTAACGTTATTTTATATTATAAATCAATTGCGTCCGCGGATTTAACTAATTCTTATTAGTCTACAATATAAAATGTTTTATAAACGACGCTAAATAAAAAAGGCAAGGAATCACGCCATTTGAAAATAACAACGCAATTCAAAGTACAATAAAATTAAATATAGTTTTTATATTACATATATATGTTACTGGCAATTTGTATAATTAGGTATTCTATACAATACCTAAGTAATGTATAGAATACCTAAAACGTTAAGGTAATGTATGAAATATTATGAGTATTATTTTCCAGTATATACT
The DNA here is from genome assembly GCA_963693495.1 of Malacosoma neustria. Taxonomy (NCBI): domain Eukaryota; kingdom Metazoa; phylum Arthropoda; class Insecta; order Lepidoptera; family Lasiocampidae; genus Malacosoma; species Malacosoma neustria. The sequence continues at coordinate 20,544,731 of OY856375.1, read as the reverse complement.
TTACTTAGGTAATGTATACAATTCCTAGGTATTGTATAGAGTATCTGCTGGTCCACCGGCAATGTGTAAAATAATCATATTTGGGCCAGTATTTATCAATGTTATGTAAGTAAGTAAGTAAGTAGAAGGGTATAAAATGACAAACAAAAATAACACATTAGATCTGCTTAAAATAAACTTTATTAAAATTATCAATTAGTAAGTAGTTACTTCTGACTAAAAACAATCTTTATTCCAAGTTAGGTATTTATAGATAAATCACAATCAAATAACATTGAACTTAAAATTCTTCTGGGTTAACTAACATAATCTAATTTACTCATAAGTAATCAGTTAAAAAGCTTAGGCAACAAAACAATTCTGTAAAAATAGGAAGTAGATCTACTGGCTTCTCAGAATACAGTAAGTAAAAAAATATTTATTTCTTTTTACATGAAGAACTATTGTGACATTTTGAAGTGCATAAAATCTTACTTTTAAGACATGAACACTTTTTAGTATCACAGAGTTTTTGCATGTACATTTGACAAATCCCTGACCTGTCCCCGTAGATTGCCGATTTGCAACTGTACGGAGCGTCATTCATTCTCTTCATTAGCGACATCTTCTTTCTTAAGTAATTCTTGATGACACAGCCCCCCTTCCCTGCTATCGTCTTTTACATACATTGCCGGCAGCGCAAAAAATATTTCTTACATAACCTTGACGTTTTAGATATTCTATACAATGCCGTATAGAATACCGTATTATACAGATTGCCGGTAACATATAGAAGCAATATGATGTAATATAATCGGCAATATGTTAACGGCCAACGAGAAAAATAAGTGTACGATATCTCCCTTTCAGTAGGCTTTTTGAGGACGCTAGCTACTACGAGTTCCATAACAACCTCCACTCATCCATGGATAACTGGGATATCTAAAAAAAAGGCAAATACAAATAAAACTTTGTCCTAGTAAAATTACATAAAACATTTAACTTGCGATCTAGAACATCAGTATAACAGAACAAAATAAACGACACATGTGACATAGAAAACAAAGTTAACTATCGCAACGACGACTTCTGTTTGCAATGCAGCATGATTTACGATCACGTGTGGAGATTTCAAACTAAACTTTCAATGGAATGGGAACGTTATGAAATCTACGGATAATTTACGCGTATGTTTCTATTTGGCTTAACATTGTTGATTTTATTGCTGCCCGATGTTTGGTAAAGCGTCCTTTATTGCTTTATGACTGAACTTTGTACAGCAGCTAGTAACATGTCTTCGTGCGAGTATGAGTTAACGTAAGACTAAAGAAAGACTCACGCGTAAACTGCACGAGTATGGTTTTGATTTACGTGGGGAACACATAGCTATGTCACTTTCATCAGGCTCCGCAAACAAAAATTTTATTGAACATCTGACCTTATAAAAAGAGTAATCTATTTAGAATAATGTGATAGTTCTATTCCAAATACTGGCTGCGACAACATGTCCATTAGTGGATATACTAACATTTATTATACATATATATTAGTTTGCCTACATATATATTGAATAAGGTTGGGCTAAGCATAAACAATAACACCCAAATACCCCCCACAGTTGGCCTCGAGCTACTATATAAAGAGAACAGTAACTATACTACCTACACATGTACAGGATTGGAGGGATATATGTCAGTGTTATCTTTATGTACGTTTACGATAGTTTCATTTACTGGCAACGTTGGCTACACTGTAAAAACAACAGTAACGCTGTTATAAAACTATTAAAATACGCGATCGTATCATCTGAATCCGGTACATTCAGAATGTTTTAGCAATGTAAAACCGTCTTACAAGCTCAACTTTAAAACAATATAATTCAGCTTTTAATATACCTTCTCGTCGCGACACGATAAATCCACCTAAATGCACAAAAAACGTTGGGGAGTAAAGAAAATGTCATATTACATTCTCTCACGGAAATTTCTCGCAACTTTTTTCCACCTCGCTTTACTCAAATAAAAAACATTAAAGTTCTCAGTTTCGGGTTTCGACCCCACAAGGGCTGGGGTCATTTTGTTTTCATTATCTCGGCGCGTGCAGGGTCTCGAATTTACGACTCTCACCCCTGCACTCGACCCTAATTTTAATACATTACTTGGCTCAAGACGAATTTTGACGTACGCGAATGTATCATTTTTGGATACTTAAATTAGGACAAGTTGAAAGCTAAATGTTTCAGATCCATACTAGTAATAAGTTGGTAACTAGTCTTGTACCTATAGAATCTATATAAGAAGTACGAGTTTCTCTATCTTTGTTGAATCTTGCAACCCAAACTCTCGCTTCGGCGCCCGAGGTCCGCTTTTCGACTTTTTGTTCTCCACTTCGCACGATCTTCGGCATCTCTGGTGGTCCATTGGCACGCATATCAACCCTTACGATGTCAAGCTAGCACTTTTTGGGTTTAGCCCTCCTGCCGAGGCCCGGCGGAGGCGGCATGGCCAGACATTTGCTCCCCACGTAAGTAGCCCGTTGCCGTAAAACGGTTGCCATACCAGCGAAGGCGACACTCCTGCAGTTTATCCGCAATGTCACGGACATGAAGGCTGCCGCGGATGCGAGAGTTCCTAACGCAGTCCTTCCGCGTTACTCCACACATCTACCGCAGCATATTCATCTCCACGATTCTGCGTAAGGGTCCATTGTTCCATGACCAGGGTGAAACCCATATTGACATTCTGAGACAGTACACTCCTGTCGAATTCGAGAATCGATAACCCTTTCGAAGAGCTTCATGGCGTAGGACATGACCTTAATACCTCGATAATTACCGCACTCCTGCACCAACCCCTTGCCTTTGAAGACTGGAGTAATGATACTCAGTCTCTATTGATGAGAAGATTGATGAGAAGTGTCCGGTTAAAAGCCCACCGCCTTCAAGGCTTCGATGGAAACTCCATCGGATCCAACAGCTTTCCGATTCTTCATGCGGCGAAGACAATTCTGGACCTCTGCAGGCGTTACCAGTGGCACGAGTTCTTGATTCGGAGGATGGTCTGGCGGATGCACCTCTTCGTGTTGCGTGTTTAGCAGTTCGTGGAAATACGAGCGCCATCTCTCCTTCACCGCGAGGTCTTCGCATAGCAGGTTGCCCACAGGATCTTTTACACAGCGGCACTTGAAACGGAAATGTCCTGTGCCGCTGTGCCCTAGAGCGCGGCAACTTATAGATGAGCTTCTGCCCCTCAGCCGATTCCAACTTATCGTACAGTGGTTGTAAGTGGTCTCGTCTAGCTCTGGCAATAGTTTTATTAGTGGCGTGCTTTGTCATCCGGTATGTGTCGCGATCTTCAGGAGATCTGAACGCTTGCCACGTCTTAAAGAGGGATTTGTTCGCTCTAGTCTCCCTCTGGACTGTGTCGTTCAACCACCATGTCTCTTTGTCACACTTGCGACCATCCTTAGACACCCCAAGCACCTCCTTCGCCAAACCAAGGATAGCCGACTGAATCTTGTCCCAGTAAGCTTGAACTGGTTCACCCATACCACCGGCGCACTTGTCACCGACGGCCACCACCTGATTCGATGTTGAATGCGCTCGGCATGCGTGTCTTTAGGCTTAGCGCAGAGGTCCATGACAAGAAGGCGATGTTGTGCACTGAGACTTTCATCGGGTATGAACTTACAGTTGGCCACTTTACTGATGTGGTGTCTCCTAGTGAGTAGGAATCGATTTGGGTAGCATTCCTCCCGATCTTGTAGGTGATAAAATGCTCGGGTCTCTCTTTGAAATACGTGTTCACGATGGCAAGGTCGACAGCCGCACACGTATTGAGGATGTCCTCCCCTTCCGCATTGCGGCTACCGTATCCAAATCCACTGTGAATACTCTCAAATTCCCCACATCCCTCACCCACATGACCGTTCAGATCGCCCCCCAAAACGATCCCCTGTGATAATGAGATTCCACGAAGCACTTCTCCGTAGATTCCAAAATGTTATTTTATCGGTGTCATCACAAATGACCTGTGGCGCGTAGGCACTTATAAAGTGGGTAACTACCCCATCGATAAGCACCCTAACGACCATAAGTCGGTCGCTATAGTTCCGTTTTCACTTTTAAAATATCGTTCTGGAACTCTTCCGAGAGCACTATGGCAACCCCATTCTCCCCACCAGGTGCACCTGTGTAGATCAGCTTGTAGCCATTCCCAATGAACTGGTATCTGCTGGCCTTCCACCGAGTCTCCTGCAAGAACGCCACGGCCACTCTACGCCTGGAGAGCACATCGGCCAACTCTCTCGCGCGTCCGGTTAACGTGCCTATGTATTTAGTATTGTATATTTTGTTATAAATTGATTCTGATGTCAAATAAATGATGTTTGTTTTTGTATTGTAATAATTATTAAGGTAACTATTTCCAATTGTATATTTGATAGCGGAACATGAAGCTCTTTATGTGTGCTCTTTGTAAGATCGTTATTTCAGCACTAAGTTTCATGCAATAAATCATTATAATTATTCTGTTGATTAACCTATATATGAATTTCTATATATGATGACAATGAAATTCCATACGAATGCGCTCGGACGGTGGATCTGGACGGAATTTGTATGATTGAATATGTGGCATTGAGCTAATTAAGCTTAAATACTCTTTGAGTTTAATTTGGAGAATTCATCAGACGATAAAAAATAAGGTTAAATAAAAAAAGCATGTCGTACTTTACTAGCAGGTAAGCTAAGAATGAACACTGCCTTTCGATGTGAAGAGCTGGTCTAGAGTATAGCCCTGTTTTCCTTTTGGGGTTGGAGTGTCACACAGCAGTCGCTCTTCTAAAACAAAAGGATCACGTCTATTTTTTTATGGTTATTAGCTCAGGAAATGTCACTGACGAGTATCGACGCCAAAAGGCGTGCAGAAGTTTTACACAGTGACAATATTGAACAGCTAACTTTGGGTTTTGATGTGATGCAAACGGGATCATACCCTTGTATGCAAAAAGTCGTAACAGCTGACATGTGAAACGCGAACGTAATGCAGTTTGATAAGAAAATGTGGGGAGGATATATCGTTTTTCACTAAAACGAATAAATTATCGAATTTGTATTTCAAATTAATTGTTCCCGACGGTGTAAATGCAGCCCGTAGACTCCAGGCCACCCAAACGATACTTGACAGTAATCGTACACGCACTTCAGCGAAAAATTACGCGGTTTTCTCACTAACAATAGACTCCGGTTAAGTGAATTAAAAAAGGACTGACGCTCATCATTTTCCCGCTTTAACTGCGTCTTAGAGTTTATTAAATTTTTATTTAAAAAATCCTGGATGCTTTTTGTGCTTTAGAACAATGTCATATATAAGCAGTCTATATGGAATAATATATACGTATATAGTGAATTATATTTTAAATTTATTTATGTTTTGATTCTCGAAGGACCATGTACCACTTATGCAATTTTATCGCGTAATATGTATATTTTAACATAATTGCCACTTATCGATGAAAGGAAAATATAGTCAGGAAACTAGTATGCGGCTATCACCGCATGCATAGCATGAACGAACGGTATGCATGAATATATATGAACGCTATTAGCGTTCATTTTACCGCTAACACGTTGCCCTCCCGCAGGGGAACTGGGACCTGGACACTTATGCTGGAATACAACAAGGTTTGATCAGTGCAGGGGCGGAGAAAGAATACTAACCTCTGCGGCCGGGGTCGGCCTGTCGTAAAAGGCGACTAAACAACCCACCCTAGCTACGTGGTAGGGCTTCAAGCCCGTCTGGATGGCGACCACTCTTGGTCTTAAGTATGCCGCCATAATAACCTTGTGTTGTGTTCCGGCATTGGTGACCTAAGTTCCAGTACCTTTATGGGACAGCAGCGTGTTCGCGATGCCACTGGTGTTGCAAACATCCATAGGCGATGGTAACTGCTAAATTTTAAGCGGGCCGTCAGCCTGTCTGCTGTCCTACAGCAATAAAAAATAAAGGTTATTATGGCGATATATTAAGAGACCAAGGGCGTTTGCTATCATGGGCTTGGAGCCCTATAACCTAGCAAGAAAAAACTATGTATATATATAGTTAATTAAAATGTGAACTATATTTTAAATTAAAAAGCAGATTCGTCAGAAACATGCTAAAAAAGGTGGCCGTAAGATGGTACACAGTACATCATGTTTCACCAAAACTATAACAGCACATTTCACTGCAGCAACAATTGCTGTATGGAGTAAAGGGCATTTTAGAGAGGGCTCAACTAATGATTTTATGGGTCCGGAACCATGTGTAGGCATTCCGACTAGCTTCGTGAAAGCCACATTCAGGGATTTTGCAGACCGCAGTCAACAACAACACTGGCTGACTAGAATCGGTCTGGAACACTCCAAAAATTTTTTTGATCCACGTACAAAGCACGAGGATCCATCTGGAACATGAGCAGGGGGCGAATACGCTACTTGCTTGGAGCCTTTACTGGGCACTTTGGAACCAACAACATGCTCATGAAGATGGGTCTAACCGCGACACCCAAGTGCAGGTTGTGTGTGGGGAACATACAGAACGCATGGAACACCTACTGTGTACATGTGATGCATTGGCCAGGAGGCGAATGAATCTTTTGGGGGTAGGATATCCAACACCGGAAGACTACTGGCTCCTATCTCCATACCTCATTGTTAGGCTCATGAAGCAAATTTTCAATGAGATTGGAGAGGAGTGATTGCTATCTAGGGGAACACAAAAGATCCCATTGGGTCGAAGTGTCCGAGATATTTCTCGGCCCCAAAAATAAGATAAGATAAAGGGCATTTTAAATTAACTTACATATTGACTTAATATTGATAACTGACCTTTTTCAAGTCTTTGTTGATATCTGTATCATCAGCCTTACGCTTCTCGCAGGATAGAATGCAATTCTTTCCGTTGTCTTTTTCACCCTGTAACAAGAAAAAATATAGTTAATAATAATAATAATATTTTGTGACAATTCACACAGCGCCATCTAGTCCCAAACTAAGTAGCATAGCACTTGTATTATGGGTACTAGACAACTGATATACTATTTATATACTTTTTTTTTTGTAAATAAATACATATTATACATAAACACCCAGACGCGGGACAGGAATCGAACCCGTGACCTCCGCAAGCGTACCGAAGTGCGTTATCCGCTACGCCACCGAGGTCGTCAAATATTTGTAAATATTTGTACACTATATGAAAATTGTTTAAAACTCTATGCAGCAGTAATTAAGATTGATGCGTTCGAAATGTGGTGCTGGCGCCGTATGCTGGGAATTTCCTGGACAGAACGCAGCACAAACGAGTCAATCCGCGAGCAACTGAATGTGGAAACTAGACTCTCGGCAATATGCAGACAGAGAGTCCTCAAATTTCTCGGACACACAGTCAGGCGAGACCCAGACAGTCTTGAGAGGCTGATTATTACCTGCTGTGTTGAGGGGAAGAGGGGGGCAGAGGGCGCGCTCCTACATGTTGGTTACACACGATTCGGGACGCTACGGGAGCCACCTTTCAAACCGCTATCCGGATGGCGCAAGACAGAAGTGTCTGGAGGGAGCTGGTGGCGAGGACTAAGTACCACAGTCACGGCCCTCAGTCATGAGGTTACGACAGTAAAGAAGAAGAAGAAAGTAAGGACTGTTGTAACATTCCGCCTGACGCAGGTGCTCAGCGGCCACGGGTTTTTTAGCCATTATTTGTGTCGTGAACCCTTGACGCTCGGCGCTACATGCGCTTCAAGCATGTCCGGCGTGGGACGAGGAGTGCCATGCCCTTGTCGCCGCAGTCGGCCTGGACCTATCCCTCCCAGCCGTAGGGACAGCGATGGTCGGAAGCGAGCGGATCTGGGACGCCACCGGCTCCTTTTGCAAGGCGGTCATGTCCGCAAAGGAGGCGACGGAGCACGATAGGGAGCGTAGCAGTGACGCCCCTCTTCCCGCCAGGGCCGGCGGCGGCGGATGAACGTCACCAACCTCGAGTTGCGGTAGGCCACAGCCACGCGAGCTATTTGGCAAGGAGAAGCAAAGGTCTGCGGGCCACAGGAGGGGTGCATAAAGTTCCACGCACCGGGCAGAAGAGGAAAACTGGGGTGGTTTTAAGTGGATATACCAGCGACGTGCGTCCTCCTAGTACACTGTGCCCCCACAGTGTAGCGTACGGGCGCATTACACGAAATTCCCACACTACCTTGTCGCCAGCCCCCACGCGGTGGGATATGCTTTAGAAAGAAAGAAATAAAGAAAAACGTTTACTTAGGAACAACATTGATACATATTATAACATTTAAAAAAGTTCACTTTAATAATAATTTTGTCCTAAATTGCATTAAGCATTTTTCATCCCACAACAAAAAAGGGAATGTTGTAACTACCCTTACTATATATTCACTTTTTAAATTAGAACATAATTACACAATCAATATTTTTTTAATTAATTAGTAATACGACAAACTTTCTTTACTGTATAATCAATGCAATACAATCTTTACAACTACACAACCCATCTATACCTAAACTAATCTTTTCTCTGAACACAAGTTTTCACACGTGCATAGCGAACACGTTGCAATCAACGCATTCGTCTGCTTGCCTGTTAATTAACAGCCCTTTGACACGTTTTGGGGAGCATTTTAAAACCGTTTGATCCATCGGATTGCACGTTTCTTTACAATATTTTTATTTCCAAGAGCAAGCGATCGATATATAGCCTATCTGGGTTGTACAGCTTCTAAAGCCTATCTATCTACATAAATATACTTGGTTATAACTACATTTGTGGTGTGTGTGTGTGTGTTTATACATTTATTTAAATTATTATATATTATATTTTATGTTGTACAAGTTTATTCAAAATGTATGTACACAACCCTGCTTCTTTATTCTTTTCACTCTAACGTTAGGTTTGCTGGAAGAAAATTATTTTAGGGTTAAGTTCTTTTATGTACACGTTGTATACGAATAATAAAAAGAATAGTAGAACTAGATTTTTTAGAACTTTTTCGTGTTAAATGTTTATCTATACAAATAAATAAAATTGGAGTGTCTGTTTGTAATATTAAAATAATCGCTTTTTACTAAGTGTATTTGGGTGTATACAGGGTACATATACCAAAACAATTTTTTACAATTTTTGTCTGTCTGTCTGTTTGTTTCAGCTAATCTCTGAAATGGCTGGACCGATTTTGACGGTACTTTCACTGGGTAGATAGCTGATGTAACAAGGAGTAACTAAGGCTACTTTTATTGAAGAAAAAAACATAGTTTTAGAAAAAAAATAGGTTATCACGAAAAAAAATTTCTTTCTGTTATTCGACCAACGAAGCGAGCGGGGACGGCTAATAATAACTATAATAATAATAAAGCTTTTGTTGCTTCCTTAAAAATATTTATATATCTTAATTTAAAATAAATAACTTCTTTTTTATTACATTATTTGTAAGGCCTCGTTACGGTTAAAAGCCTCTTCCAACTTGTTCCAGTATATAATTACTACATATTTTATTTATAAATATTAATAACTGAAGTAACGATTTATTTCGATCGCGGTGATTTTTTCATCGTCTTAGCTTCAATACTTGTTAAGTTTGTATTCTTTAATAACTGTTGTGACATACTGTAAGTCACACACAATATAAATTTAAATATTGCTTACATTAATATAAAATTATTTTAAGTATACAAACATTGAAGGCCGACCTAACTATATTAACTCATAAAAATACCCTGCGTATTATATTACCGAGTGGTGAGCCTACATTTGTCATGCGTACAAATATATTACTGACGAAAATGAAATTATACAGGCCTGGTTTCAGCCTAACATATATCATGTCCAGACTGACCCGCCCGCGTCAAATGAAAAAATAACATTGTTTATATTCGGCACATACGTTTTGCACTTCTCAGAATATATATTTTTTTATTGCTGTAGGACAGCAGACAGGCTGACGGCTCGCTTAGAATTTAGCAGTTACCGTCGTCTATGGGTGTTTGCAACGCCAGTGGCATCGCAAACACGCTGCTGTCGCAGAAGGAAATAGATTTACAATTATTCGATAAATAAATATGATACAATCTGCACAGGACTATCGACCCCCACAGCAGCATCATTTAATTATGGCTATTAGACAGCATTAAACTTTTCTATAGAAATATATCATCATCTTAGTGTTAAATGCCAGTTGTAACCCAAACTTCCGCTTTAGTGCCCGGGGTCCGCTGATTTTTTCGTCTCCACTTCGCACGAACTTCGGCATCCCTAGTAGTGGGTGCATTGGCACGCTGATCACCCATTACGACATCCAGCCGTTTTTGAATCACCCTCCTGCCGGGACCCGAAGCCGGTATGGCTAGACATTTATTCCTCACATAAGCCTGTTACTTTAATGATTAGGTTTCATGTCCATAAACGAGGAAGAGTAGAAATAGAGATATTTTGATTTATTTTGGATTTTAGACCCAATGCTGTAATTTATGCCGTAAGGAGCTGAGAATGTGTAACTATAGACAACCAGGCCATGACAAGATGTCAAATATAATAAAAGCATAATAACGTTAATAATATGGGTTAAATTATGAAATTGCCGTTGTATAGTAATAGATACTTTGAATTGACATAAAACCTTCATGGGTGTGAGATTTTCGTGTGAAACTTTTTCACGTAATACCTATGATGTTCTTCTTTTAAAAAATGTGCACATTGGATTTACGACTTCCAATTGTTTTTCTTATTTAGCTTAGACCTGAAAGATGGATGCTTCGTAAATCCGAGTCATTTTTGAAGAAAAGTTCAGACGCGGAACTAACGCGGTAGTAATGGCTCACAATATCAAGGCTGCATTTGGAGAGGAGACTGCTAATTAACGCACTGTGTGTTTTTGGCTTAAACGCTGAATTAAAAGAGATGGTGGAAGCCAATACGAATCAAACTACCCAAGAATTAGCGGCATAATTTAACATTACCCTATCTGCAATATAGAGTTATTTGTATCAAATCAGTAAAAAAAAATAGGCCTCATGATTTGACTGAACTGCATAAAGAAATGCGTATTGAAACTTGTGTTGCTTTGGTGAATCGGTACAGAAATGAAGGAATTTTGGATCGAATTATAACATGTGATGAAAATTGGATTCTTTACGATAACCGTACGCGAAAAATGCAATGGCTGACCCCAGGTCAAACGCCGCAACAGTGCCCTACAGCAAAGCTTACCAATAAAAATGTAATGTTAACTGTTTGGTGTTCTCTTCATGGTGTTATTCACTATACCTTTCTCAGGTCTGGTCAAACAATAACAGCAGATGTTTACAATGCCGAACTTCGAACAATGATGGCAAAACTGGCGGTGAAAGAACCCCGTTTCGTGAATCGTAATCTTCACCATTATTGCACCATGATAACACAAGACCTCACACTGCACGAGAAACCGTTGTAACTTTTCAGGAGCTGCAGCTAGAAATCATCATCCACCGTTTTTCAACGTGATAAATAAATTTCTTCGCAGGTGGCAGTACAAAATGCTTTCACACAGTTTGTCGAATCTAGATCCCCAGGGTTCTATCGTAAAGGCTGAACTTCCGTTTAGGTAGTAGCAATGTATTCATAATGGGGGTATGATATCTTAGAAAAAAACCAAATTCAATTAAGCAGTGAAAATCGGCAGTTTCATACTTTAAACCCTAATATATAAAGGGTGCTACCAGTATTTTGTATTCTTTATTTACAGGGTAAAAAAACTTGGATTTAAGTTTTTAGGGTTATAGTCAACATATACTACTCGCTAGTGCATTCTTCTCTGCTCTGGGGTTGTAGACACATCGTAATCAATACCGTAAAAGCAAATCTATTTTATTCACAAGAAATGTCACGTATATTACTAGTGCACACACTTAATCATACTGATAGCCTCATAGTCATAGATAAATTGTTAAAACTACGTAGTTATTAACAAAGTATATAAAAACGAAAAATATCAACTCTATATATTTGATCAAAGCAGATAAAATATATATTTTCATGTACAAAATGTAATAAAAAAGTAGTAACTTATTCTTCTTCTCTGGCGTTACACTCTTGCCAGAGTGGTCGTGGCCGTCACGTTGAGGTTTTTGTAGCCTGTCTTACAATACGACGCCACTCTTCGCGAATTGCCGCTCTCCTTGTGCATTCGTGCAGAGGAACGTCGACGGCGCCTTTCACTTGGTCCGTCCACCTCATCGGTGATCTCCCGCGTGGTCGGGTGCCCTCAACCTTGCCCTGCACTACCAGGCATTCGATGGATTCGCCTCCGCGCCGTGATACGTGTCCAAAGAAAGTGAGAATGCGAGCCTGCACTGTGTTTGATAGCCTCTGATTGATGCCCAGCTCTCGAAGAATAGACTCGTTGGTTCGGAATTCCGTCCACGATATACCGAGCATTCTTCTCCAGCACCACATCTCAAGAGCATCAATCCGTTTTTTCTCACTTTCTCGTAGGGTCCATGTCTCCGCAGCGTAAAGAAATATGGGGAATATGAGAGCCCTGACAAGTCTGGTTTTGGTGGCTTTGGTGATGTTTCGATCCCTCCATATTTTCTTCAGATTATCCATAGCTGATTTGGAGATTGCCATGCGTCGCTTGATTTCGTCTATGCAGCCGCCACTATTCGATATCAATGCACCGAGGTATATATATGATTGCACCACCTCACAACCCGCTATTTGTGTAACCTGTGGCGAGTTGTTGTTTGCACGATCGACAATCATCATCTTAGTCTTGCGGAGATTTATTTTGAGACCAAAATCAAGGCTGACACGTTCCATCCAGTAACTTATGCCTTAGCCTTTATAAATAAACCCGTGAAGTGGGTTGACTACGATCAATACGCTACTAGTTACGTGCTACGGACTACGACCGTAGCCTGCTACGCGGTCGACCGCGGCTTAGCGGGGAAAATCCTGAATGCCGTGAATTATTGTGGCTGGAAAAAGGGCTTTATGGAAATTCCTTTTAACGGTTTGTTAGATTTTTTTAAATCCAGTGAGTTCAAAGGAAGTCATAATAATAATTCTAGAATTTACTTTTATACATATTTTAAAAAGGTAGTATTATTTTTAATTATGTTCACTTGATCTGAAGACGTATACCTAGTCAGGTCATAAATTCTGTCACATGTTTAATGTAAAATAATTGTAACAAGTTTATTCATTATGTAACCATTCATATACCAAAATGAACTTAACAAAACATAGATTCTTATGAGATTAAAGTTTATTCAAAATGACCTCCGTGATTTTGAATACAAGCCTTCAATCTGCGCGGCCAGTCGTCTATCGCAGCACGAACGAGGTCCATGTCAATATCGGCGGCTGCCTTAATCAAGGATGTATTGAGTGACTCCAAATTGGGATGAGGCTTTGAGCACGCCTTTTCCTCCAAGTGTTGCCATATCTTGTAATCTAACGGATTCAAATCTGGACTGGAGGAGGGCCAGTCTTCGTGCCGGATGAAGTCGATTTCACGCGCCGCCAGCCAGTCTTGTGTGCTCTTCGCTCTATGAGCTGGCGCCGAATCTTGTTGGAATACCCAGTGCCTGTTATTGAACATGGTATGAGAAACAGGTTCCACAAGGTTCGTCAGGACTGTATTTTGATACACAACAGCATTCGTTTTTACACCTTTCTCACAAAAATGTACCTCTGTTAAGCCCCAATAAGAAACTCCCAACCATACCATGAGCGAGGATGGAAAATGACCTCGTTGGACACGCGGAATACGGTTGTTCGCTTCTTCACTACTGTGTGCGTACACCTTATCATTTTGTTTGTTGTAGCTCTCTTCTACGGTAAACATTTTTTCATCCGAAAAAAGAATTTCCCGATATTTTTTTCCCGCGTACCGCTTCAACAAAGCGCGGCATCTCTTCAGTCTCAGGTCCATTAGACGAGCATTCAAACGATGTCCTGTTTTTCTTCGATATGCCCGAAGCCCTAAGTCTTCATTTAACACCCTTTTCACCGTGGTTCTGCTTAACCCCATCTGAAGGGCCAACAGTTTCTGCTTACGTTTGGGATTTCTTTGAATTCGTGCCTTCACAGCTTTTATCACTGCTGGAGTCCTAACAGACCGAGGGCGACCACTTCTTGACCTGTCATCTACACTAGAGTCTTCATTGTATCGTTTGATGGTACGATAAACGAATCTTTTGGTTATATTCAAATTTTTCAGTATGTTAAAAATTTGAATTGGCGCGTAACCGCAACGATGCAACGCAATAACTGCAACACGGTCTTTTTTAAGCGTCCACTCCATATTTAAAAATGAGTAAAATTCTAAAAGTTATACATTTTTATTTTCATGAACAATTCAGAATTTGAATTCAATAAACTTTTTTGTGGCCAGCATTCTAAAAGAAAAGTTTTTACTGTGTGACAATACTTATGACCTGACTAGGTATATAAGACCGTGTATAACATATCCTTTGAGTATTAGTATTGGATTTAAATAAACCTTTTTTCGTAACAAGTATAAGAAAAAAAGGCAAAAATACGTTCTTGATCAATCTTTGTCCATTATTGGTCGTGGCCTTCTCCATCATCATCTCAGCGTTGAGTCCCGGTTGCATTACAAACTCTCGCTTCGGCGCCCGGCGTCCGCTTTCCGATTTTATCTTCTCCACTTGGCACGATCTTCGGCATCTCTGGTGGTCAGTTTATTGGCACGCATATCAACCCCTACGACGTCAAGCCAGCACTTTTTGTGTCTACCCCTCCTGCCGGAGCCCAGCGATGGCAGCATGGCCAGACATTTGTTCCACACGTAAGTAGCCAGTTGCCGTAAAACATGGCCATACCAGCGAAGGCGACACTCCTGCAATTTATCCGCAATGTCACGGACATGAATGAATGAATGCGAGAGTTCCTAACGTCCTTCCGCGTTACTCCACACATCCACTGCAGCATATTCATCTCCGTGACTCTGCGTGAGGGTACATTGTTCCATGACCAGGGTGAAACCCATATTGATTTGACATTCCGAGACAGTACACTCCTGTCGAATCCTAGAATCGATAACCCTTTCGAAGAGCTTCATGGTGTAGGACATGACCTTAATACCTCGGTAATAACCACACTCCTGCACCGACCCCTTGCCTTTGAAAACTGGAGTATACTTAATCTTCATTGGCTCGGGATTGTACCGACGAGGAGATACATGACCGTTCAGATCATCCCCCGAAACGATCCCCTGTGATAATGGGATTCCACGGAGCACTTCTCCGAGTAGATCCCAAAAGAAAAACCATAAGCCGATCGCTACAGTGTTTCACTTCCAAGATGTCATTCTGGAGCTTCCCCGAGAGCACAATGGCTACCCTATTCTCCCCACCAGGTGCACCTGTGTAGATCAGCTTGTAGCCGTTCCCAATGAACCAGGATCTACTCACCTTCCACCGAGTTTCATGCAGGAACGTCACGGCCTCCCTCCGCCTGGAGAGCACATCGGCCAACTCTCTCGCGCGCCTAGGTTAGCCGGTTAGCGTGCCTATGTATTTAGTATGCGAAGAGGATCTTTCGAGATGTTTGGGCTGCGTGAGTTGGGGCTAAGGTCGTTAGCTTTGCCCGCCCATGACACGGTAGCCCTTGTCCACTTCTCACATGAGCCGGGCGAAGCTCTTGCACGCCGTTACGCAACGACGCCCTAGCCCTTAGACGATTCCGTAATCTTAGTCTTTCCATTTGATTTGGCTTTTACGGTTACGACTGCCAACTGACCCCCCAACCCCAAAAGGAAAGCCGTCGTCAGGGCCTCGTCCGTAATTCAGCAGGGTGCGCCGACTTGTAGGTGAGGTTGACTTGGGCTTCGAAGATGTTGGTAAGGCCCGTTACACCCCCGTGGTCTTCTCCATGCTTTGGGCTATTTTCAGTATTTATGTTAATATATGATGATCTAGAATGAAGGTACTTGAATGAATACTAGTTTTGATGATTTATTCATTAGTGACTGATTTTTCCTAGCCGAAACTCACAAGAATAAGTGGCAGTGAGCCGGTAGTGTCTCGTAAGCGGTAGCGACGGGGTCCTGTATGATGATAATGATGACGTAGTGAATACCACATAGTACGATTAACAGATGCGCTACGCATAGAAACACTGAGTGGTACCTTTTCTTCATTGCATGTTAGATCATGTAGATACAAAAGCAGAAAGCTATTTGTGTCAACTTTATTCTTATTTCTTCTACGACCATATTTTGTCTTATTTAAAAATTCTTTTCTGTTTTAATGATCTGCTTAAAATTGTTTCTTAATTATAATACAAAGAAGAGGATAACTTTTACAGAAGGTTCTACAAAGAAACGTCTACCCCACCCCACTTGAAAATTACAAAAGCAACAAAATGAACACAAAATTTTCAAACAATCATTAACTGCAGAAAAAAATTGGCGAAGAGTCAATCAATTTGTCCAAAGTTTGTAATTAAAGACGACCGCTGTAAATCGTTGACCGGGAGGAGATCAGCCTGTTCCAACAAGCATATCTATCCGTATTCTGACTTTACTGCTTACTACGAAAACGAAAGAGAAGGATAGGTTTCATTTTAACTCAATTTTTACCCCCTCCCCCCCTCTAGATTTCACTGAATAATTCATATATACAGTTTTTATTAATTTTTTAGCAAACAGAAAGTAAAAAAATTTTTTTTGGCTCATATTTGTCTTTATTAATACAGCACTTGCCACCAAAAATACATGCATATCTATAGTTATAAATAAAAAATAAACGCTGCGCGCCATATTTGCTGGATTAGCTGGAAAAAGCGCAAGATTTCCTTTAGAGGACATTGACTTCGTGACGAAAGTGTACTATTATAAAGACCTCTCCCACTGAACGGGTCGCGTAGATACTACGCGACCCGTTATATACATATACATAGTATAACTTTACACAAGAATATATTGATAACGTTATATAAATCAATAACAGATGTCGCTAGTTACTGAGAATATCCGAAGCATGCAAGTTAGTTAATTTTAATATTTATTACGTCTTTTTTTTTGCAGAGGAACAGCAGACAGACTGACGGCCTCCATAGTAGTAAGCAGTTACCGTCGCTATGGATGTTTGGGCATCACAAACACGCTGCTGTCCATATAGGGGTGTTGGAACCTGGGTCACTAATGCCGGAAGACAACACAAGATTATTATGGCGGTATACTTATAGACCAAGGATGGCTGGCATCCAAGCACTGATAGATAAACATTAATTCAATTGATTTATGACTTTAATCATACTTTGTATGAATTTTTATTACAAACAATTATTAGGACTTTGAATAACATCATGTCGTGACAGGCAATCGCGATATTCCATATATGTAAATAATAACTAGCAACACTTGTTACAATAACTAGCAACAATTAGTGCGAAAACTAACCACACTGAAAGAGGTTGTGATGACTGCAACACTAAAAAGGTGTTCGGTTCCATTCTATCCATCATTTTATCAGTCGGAAGGAACAGCTCACGTCTGAACGTTCTCCGCAGTGAAATATTAGTCAAACCTTAATTATACCAGTGAATAAGGTGCTTTTCTTGCAGTCAGCTGCGTGCCTGCTGTTACAGCTAGAGAGATTGTGTGCCAGCTAAGTATTCTACGCTAAGTTATGTTGTAACTTTAAGAATGAACACGTGTCGTCTTAAAGATAATTTGTTCAGATAGATAACTCTTAACGTGCCGGCATCGGTTCTCGTTGGTTAGGTGAGCTCACTGATTTTAATACCCATGAAACGCTAACGGGTTGCGTTGAACCTGGTTTCTCTGGTTCTTGGTACCAACCAGGCACAGGCAGGCCTGCGCTGAGGGCGCGGGCCGGGTCGTTTATTACTCATAAAACGCTGATGAGTGGTGTTGGCGTTTGGACTGGGTCACGGAAACAAGATTACGCTATCATGTAGTCTACCTACATAATACTTTGAGAAACTCACAAATGTCTACGTAATGTATAGGTAGGATTCGCGAGGTAGGCCTTCTGACCAAAGAAAGGTGTCTCAAGAGCTATTATGATACGCTCTCATGTGTCTATAAGTAAGTAACTAAGTAGATCATTAAGAACCTCACAAATATCCACATAATTACATCATTAATAAAATGAAGATATTTATCAAGGTCACAAAATAACGAATATAATCACCAGCTCAATACCTTGCTGACTATATAAGAAGAACCGTTTATATAAAATATTGAGCATTCCTGGAATACTTGGTGGCACAAGGCAAATAGGTACTTTAATATTACAAGTAGGAGAAAAGCGAAAGCAACCCAGATTCTAAGAAGAGGGTCAAGGCTAGAAGAGCACTCGGTGAGTGTTCAACTTGTATTTCTTTCTATCCTGGTGTTCAGATGCGAAACAGATTAAATTATTCAGAAACAAAGGTCAAGTCATAAATTAATAATTATCTCATAACATTTCTATAATCATTATTAACTGGTCATAATACATATTAATTATATATAACACACAGCACTGAGACATGGTGGAGAGCATTTGACCTTGAAATTTACTTTTATAAAAACTAGCCCAAAAAGCCTTACACGCCTTATACCATTCCCAAGAAAAGTGGTGGCCTTATTATTTTCATAGCCGGGATTATACGGCCAGTAACATACTCACCACATAAAACTTTTGTTTTTGTTTGTATTGAATATAAAATAGGACTAAAAGAAACATTCGCTGGGGAGTTTGTTTCGCCGTTTCTTCTCTAGCCAGCGTTTTGAATTGGAAACGGTAGTAGATTTTTGACATTCAATAAGTGATCTGTAAGATTTTATATTGAAATAGATGATTTTGATTTGATTTGAATAGAAAACAATGCTTTCTCTATAGACATTTCTAATGGACTGCGAGTATGAACACGAATGCAAACTTTGTTCACGAAACTGCCTAAAATCCTATACAAAGGGTCCAAGGCCCTTGAGCAAATATTTTAAATTGATTAATCTAGTTTCAAACTGTCTTTTATTGTGTATATTGATAGAAAATTTGATTATAGCTTTTATTTCATGCTACGATGGCCTTTCAATAATTTTTAATACCAATTTCAATAATGTTTTATTTATACAAATAAATAAAATTGGAGTGTCTGTTTGTAATATTAAAATAACCGCTTTTTACTAAGTGCATTTGGATGTATACACGGTACATATACCAAAACAACATTTTTTACAATTTTTGTGTCTGTTTGTCTGTTTGTTCCGGCTAATCTTTGAAATGGCTGGACTGATTTTGACGGGACTTTCACTGGCAGATAGCTGATGTAACAAGGAGTAACTTAGGCTATTTTTATTAAAAAAAAATAGTTTTAACTAAAAATCATCAGTTTCGGAAAGGTAAGCGATGCAAGAAAGCACACAATGTGCCTAGTGAGGGCTTAACCGACTTACGGGCGAACGAGAAGTTCTGACATATATGAGTAACCGGAATAAAACGCTTAGTACCATCAAATCTAATAAAAAGAAAACATCAAAACCTCTATAATTTATCATGACTATATAATAATATACCTCTCCGAGTTATATAACTCTTTGATTAAAACAACAAAATTTTTAAACGTGTCCAATTATTATTTACATTTGTATATCCACGCATTTACAAGTAATTCAAGGCTATACAAGTATTTTTTCCAACAAAACCTTCATTGATGTAGTTTTAAAAATAAAATCAATAAGAACACTGAATTTAATACGAAGATAATCAAGGATTGAATGTCATTTTTATTCTATTTCTTCGATTAATAGGTTGAACACATGCTGGCAATAAATAAATTTAAGAGTACGAACATTAAGCATAACATTTGACGACCCTTTTATCCGTGCAGGGGCGGAGAAAGAATACTGACCTCTGCGGCCGGGGTCAGCCTGTCGTAAAAGGCGACAAAACAACCCACCCTAGCTACGTGGGCCCTAGAAAGCTAAAATAAATACACAGTACACATAAACACCCTGATGCGAGACGGCAATCGAACTGATGACCTCCGCAAGCCTACCGAAGTTTGTTAGTCGCTACGTCACGGAGGTCTCTTTTTATTGCTGTAGGACAGCAGACAGACTGAGGACACACTTGGAATTTAGCAGTTACCGCCGTCTATGGGTGTTCTCCAGTGGCATCGCCAACACGCTACTCCAACGCTCCACGCTCCCATAAGGGTACAGGAACTTGAGTCACTAATACCGGAACACAACACAAAGTTTGGTCGTCATCCCGATGGGCTTGGGGCTTGGTGTGGTGTATGGCATCGTGGCCGGCGGCCGACCGATGGCCCGGAGTCGGCCGCCGGCGGCGTACGACGCTGTGTACTGAGTTTTTTGTGTAAGTGTAAAGCTGTCACAAAAAAAAACATGCTGCATTCAGGCGGCTGTGAAGCGTGGCCGGTGTTAGAGCGACACAAGTGGGAATTACGTATTATCGAGATGAATATGCTGCGGTGGATGTGTGGAGTAACGCGGAAAGACCGCGTTAGAAACTCCCGCATTAGCGGCAGTCTTCATGTCCGTGACATTGCGGTCATATTTCAGAAGTGTCGACTTCGTTGGTATGGTCACGTTTTACGACAACTGGCTACTAACGTGGGGAACAAATGTATAGCCATGCCGCCACAGCAAGGCCCTGGCGGGAGGGGTACACCCGAAAAGTGCTGGCTTGGTAAAGGCGTACCAATGGAGTACCAGAGATGATGAAGACCGTGCGAAGTGGAGTAGCAAAAATCGGAAAGCAGACTCCGAGCATCGAAAAAAAAATTTAGGTTATAACCGAAATTTTATGCTGGGATAGTAATGTTATATTCCGTTTTGTAAATATGTTTTAATATATTTATATATTTATATATTTTTATATATTTTTGTGACAATTCACACAGCGCCATCTAGTCCCAAACTAAGTAGCATAGCACTTGTGTTATGGGTACTAGACAACTGATATACTACTTATATACTTTTTTTTTGTAAATAAATACATATTATACATAAACACCCAGACGCGAGACGGGAATCGAACCCGTGACCTTCGCAAGCGTACCGAAGTGCGTTATCCGTTACGCCACCGAGGTCGTCGTTTTAATCAGTGATAATCAAAAATAGCTACTAGATATTATTTAAAATTCATAAATTACAGTTTCAGCTGTAACCAAACATTAATTTACTGTAACCAAACATCAATTTACTGTAATCAAACATTTATAGAATGGAGTAAATGAGCAACATAACATATATTTTAATAAGATAGCATAAAATATACTAAGCGATAACATTATTTAATTTCTCGGAATGAGAAAGCAATATCGTCCATCCCTGTCTCAACAACTGCGGTGTAAGGGCGTCTGCCAAAAATAACAATAGTTTTAGAATACTAGACGGCCGCCCGTTTTACATTTACAATTAGGCCAGTTTATTTAGTTCAAACAAAAAAATAAATATTCATGTTTGATACATTCTGTGATGTACGTAAAATATAACCGCTCATAACGTCTTATCGTAAATCTCTCGGAACGGATGGTAACCACTACGCTTGTTCAAGGTAGATTGGAGAGTTACACCTCATGCAGGTTGCCTCACGATATTTTTCTTCGCCATGTGTACGTGGCAACTATGTATTTGTAAATTAACCTAGAAAAATTGCCCCACCTGCGAATATGATCGTGTGAACCGCACCTTCATTGGTGACCTCTAGTTCAGTCTGCGAATGTAATATCACGAACCTTATAATTACTTATCTTTTATTAAGAAAAAAATATATAAATTATTGAAGAGTAATTTTTTATTGCTGTAGGACAGCTGACAGGCTGACAGCCCACTTAGGATTTAGAAGTTACCGTCGCCTATGAGTGTTTGCAACGCCAGCTGCATCGCGAACACGCTGCTGTCCCGTAACGGTCACGAAGTATTAAACTACCAATTAAATTTCGGCAGATACAATACGATATATACTTGTCCATTAAGTCAATGAATTCTAAAAAAATTTCTGGTCTAACAAAAATTGGCGCTCGCTGGATGAATATAAATATTCAATAAGAAAAATAAACTAGCGAAATAAATGTATCGCAATTATAACATAAAATTACAAAAAAATAGTTAGTAACATGTAATTTTAACAAATTGAATTACAATTATAATGATTGTTATCTATATATATAAATATGAATGTTTGTCTTTATGTCCTTTATAGAATCTTAAACTATGCATTCGATCATGTCATGATCTTCAGCAGTGTTGTGAATGAGCCCACAAAGGTTTCTGAGTTGGTACGACCAATCTTTGACAGATGGCGCCACTATCATTCCAATAAATTTCATTTATTGCCGTGACAGATGAACGTAAGAATTTATGTAAATTTAAAAACCATGTTTTAATAGGATGTATCGAAAAAGTTTTGTATCTTTGCATAAAAACTCTTTCCTTTATATTACGAACATATTTATCATACTTGATTCGATAATAATATATTTAAAATTTAGGATCTTTTTTATTTTTATATTTGGGAGCATATTTCGAATAATTTTGTGCATTTCATTGTGAGTTAAATTAATTTAGATAAATAATTAAATCTAATTGAATTTTCGTAAATTTTATAAGTGTATATTATGTAATATTATATATAATATTACGCACCAGATGGAAAAACAAGAAATATTGTGTATCCCACAGCACTTCAATAAATATCGAATTGAAACGAAACGCTGCAATGTCATAATTTTTTCGACATAAACATAATCAATAAAATGACTCGAAATAAATTAAATATTTGTGAAATGTTCCTTCAAATTTATTTTAGTAAGTAGCGTAGCAACTCACGCAGGGTACAGCTAGTTGGTGATAAAAATGAAAAATAATTTCACTGGGGATTGAACCTGGCCACCATTTATTTTAGTTTATTGTTAGATTTTCTTGGTAGTTGCGAATGTTATTTCTAATTCGTTAAATTTAAATTTGAAGTTCCTTTAATTATTTTTAGTAGCATGAATATCACAACTTCCAGTTCTAAAGATACTAAAGAAAAGAGTAGAAGAAGACAATGATGCGAAATAAATTCATCTATACTACTATTATAAAGAGGAAATATTTGATTGTTTGTTTGCTTTGAATAGGCTCCGAAACTACTGACCCGATTTAAAAAATTATTTCATTGTTGGGAAGCTACACTATCCCCGGGTGACATAGGCTATATTATATTTTCAAAAAAATTAGGGATCCTTACTAAAACTCCAATAATGTAACTCAAAGTGTAAAATAATTACCTAAAATATTATTTAAATCGCGTGCGTTGCGAAAACTATTGATGATAGAATAAAATAATGTACTACAACTTTGTAGAACACATCATTATTTACAAAAAGTGTCGCGACAGCATAAGCCCGCTTTAAGACAAAGCGTGGGCCGGCGCCGGCCCGGGCCACGAGATCGGCAGGCCATATATCCGTGGGCCCGGGCGTAGGCGATAGGAGAACAGCGGGGTTTTTTAGTGGGTAGTCGGATGGTCGAACATCTTTTCCGGAGTCCCTTATATCCCTCGGTCCCCCCGTCAAGAGAGGTTTTTCCCCGAGACCGAAAAAATAGAAGGGTTTAATTTTTAATTTTTTGTTAAATACCCGTGCGAAGCTGGGACGGGCTGCTAGTGTTATAATATTTGGGGAAAGTGACGCTTTAAAAAAAACACATTGCTATAGAAGATAAGCAAACAAGTATTCTTGGAAACAGCATTAAACAAAGGCAAAATAACGCTTGAACACCTTGACATTATGTGTCGACTTATTTGGTCCATCAAATTGATATATAAATAGAATAGTCAAATGATATAATATTTATGAGAGACACGATTTTGTTACAATATTTGACTCGTACCGAAATACAAATAGGGTTGTCTCATACATAACATTCCTAGACAATTATAATACTACTATACTATACAGATATAGAGGACGCAAAGGGAAGGCATCATTCGATTTAAGATAATAGTCACATTATCATAAATAGTAATTTTTCTATCTTAATATAATGTAAAGAGTGAACGTTGTTACATTATAAATTATATTGAATAACTGTATTACTTCTTACTTCACTATACAATGACTCCTTAGAACATTTATAAATGCATATGCATTATGAAGATTTTAAAAAGAAAATCAGTTAGTTGTTTAATTAATGCCAGGTGACGATAGCCGCTTACTGGCAATGAATTTTTCACTTTTTTGCAGCTACATACCTTTTTAAAGCGTGCGTAAAGTGATTTGGTATTTAATTTGTAATTACACCACTCCTTTATTGTTGAAAATTAACGTCAAAACCAAGCCTGTATTTTACATGCTAGCACTTTCCTCTGTGTTAATGTTAAATAGAAATAAAATATCAAATCAATAATACATACTTTCTAGCTTTTTGTCTATCTCTTTTTGTATACAATTTAGATTCCTATAGGCATACTATTTATGTAATTAAATAATATATTTGTAGCCTGTTAAGAATATTAATGAGAGCAAGAGCACAATGGAAATTCCTTACTTGTGGACGTGATATACAGGTCATAAAAACGAGCTACGAGCAGTCTTTAAATAAACATTCAGGCATAAACAGGTTAAGCTAGAATGTCACAGTGAATTAGGGCCCAGGAACTTTAGAGGACGTGTCCCAGAATCGCGTGACTGGACTGCCCCACGTGCAGACATCCGATGCTACCTGTGTGGCACAATTCACAAAAGAAAATAAAATCGAAGATGTAGATATGGCAGTAATGAGTGGGTTTAAATTATTAACGAGAAATCGATTGCAATCGGCATTCAATGATTGCCATTATTTTGTTTAATTATATTTTCTCATGATATATTAAAATTTAATTATAACATATACTTAGTAGCTTAGTAACATCACATTTGGATACAAATCTAAAGAACACACGAAAATAACATTCATAATATAACATATCCATATGATAGCGAAGGAAAAAATTATATGGAAGCTCCTTCTAGTGGCAGGTTCCAAGCCCTGGGCTGTTATTATTAAAATACAACAACAACAAAGACAACCGGACCGGTAGGTTCTACCCAAATTTATTACGAGGTAAGTTGCTAAGCATGCACAAGACAAATGTATGCACACATTTACGTTGACGCGTCTGCTTTCTATTCTGCGTTCTTTCTGGCTCTTTCTTTTCTTCAGAAAGAACACATAAGAAAAATATTTTACAAATTTATGAAGATAAATAAAGCATAAAGAATCAAGTTATCGCTCAAACGGTTCCTTAGAAAAGTGACAGATTATCACCGCATCGTGATAATATGTCGCTTACAATACGAATGAAATGTTACAAGTTCATACGCGTTTGTGGTCTCTACTATAAGTATGAATAC
The DNA here is from genome assembly GCA_963693495.1 of Malacosoma neustria. Classification (NCBI taxonomy): domain Eukaryota; kingdom Metazoa; phylum Arthropoda; class Insecta; order Lepidoptera; family Lasiocampidae; genus Malacosoma; species Malacosoma neustria. The sequence goes on along the minus strand of OY856375.1, from coordinate 20,519,340 downwards.
AAATGAAGCCGAGTCCGTACTCATACATCACATTTGACTTACGTAACTACTCAGACCAGAATGAACTTTGCTGATCACGCTAATACCTTGCAAGGTTCAAGTGCCTCTTAAATCCTGAAGGTTGGCAGTTAGCTTATTGTACTCGTCTTTACTAATAGCGAGACGGAACAGTTGTTCGACGGAGTTTATTCCGGTCCACGGCCTAATATTTCGCAGGATATCAACGGGCACAATCCTTTCATTCCATAAACGTAGTTGTATCGTTAAATCAATTCCCTGTGGCGTGTTCAACTCACGGTATAGATAGATTATTAATGTTTACATTAGCGTTCATATTTACAGTTTACACTATCTTTTATCAAGTGTTAAAATGATGCATCAAACAAGTGATATTCGTTTGACGTACAGAATATGATTTCGTTTGATATTGTATAAACATGCCATTAATAACAAAGTCTCAACAAACTGAACACAAACATTTCATTCAAAAATTTTCATTGAAATCGGTTTCAAAGGTTAAGAAACGGAGAGATTAACTTTCCACGTGTAATGACTCCAACAAGACCGTTAGGCACCACCTTATCTGCCAATTTAGGTATAGTAGTGAACAGCGGTCAATTTTTTGAAAAAAAGACTTCTTTAGCGGCGTTGTGCACTTTTTGTGATGGGTAAAAAATGTTAAACTCGCGTCAGGTCATCGTAAGAATTCGTAAGACGTAAAACGGAGTTTTGCTCCAGTAATACCAACCTTATTATTAATAATTTAAGATTTATTTCATAATGTAACTTTTAAATGATTGCATTGCATTACTTATACATATCTATTCGAATTGCGACTTTATTATAATGAAATACAGTTGAGTTTTTTTGAAGTGAAAACTTCTTTAGGCGCGTTGAGTACTTTTTGGGTGAACAATTTTTGGTTTATAAAGAAGTGTTAATGACCAATTTAAACTTTAATCCTTGATCATAAACACTTTTTTATAAACCGAAAATAATAATCTAATAGCTTGACGATACAATTCACAAGTTACTTAGTTTTCACTTCTATCGGCAGTCCCCAAAGACTGCCCCGCATGTTTTTTTTAAACCTTTCATGGTTGTTGATTAAAAAGGATCTTCCAATTACTTTAGCACAAAAAACAGGATAAATTAAATTTAACTATAATGTGACGTAGGTCCCGATAGATAACATAATCTTCGTTTAAGCGAACTAGCGTAGTTTATTAATTAAGCGTATTAATTAACTAAGTATTACATGCTCTCACACAGACCCAGGCAGGAGGAAAGGAAGACCCAAGAAGGCTTGACGTCGTAAAGGAGGATTTGCGAGTCTATGAACGCATAGTTCTATTAAAATGCAAACACGTAGAAAATAAGATTTAAAAGTTCAACAATCAAACTGCATATCTGTGTAATTGCAATTTACAAAAGCCGCATGTATGTCCCACTTCGTAGAATGCTCGAAGCATGCGATTGCCAGAGACATTTGGCATCCATCACGTATCCACTCCATCATGCGCCAGACCGGTATTCGAAACTAATTGAATCTAGATCTTTTGAATGACCGCGTCCGACTGGGGTACTAGACATTTCATAGTGTTATCAAGTTTGTTTTTCATGATTTATTGCAGGTTGTTTGTTTATAGTGGGATAACATTTATCATGAGCTATTTCTAGTTACTTATATAAACTGTAATGTATTAATGTTATTCGTGTTACTAGAATTAAAACTCTGTTCTTACAAATGTTCAGCGCAATTTTAATTTCTTAGCAGCTGTCACAGCGGCTTCAGCTGCCCTTTTTTCATATTTTACCCTTATGAGATAGCAGCGTGTTCGCGATGCCACTGGCGTTGCATACACCTATAGGCGACGGTAACTGCTAAATCCTAAGCGGGCCGTCAGCCTGTCTGCAGTCCTACAGCAATAAAAAAAATATAGTTCCTTTATTTGTTATTAGCTGACACCTGTGACTTCGTCTGCGTTGCTTAATATATAAATTAACAAAGTTAATAAAAGTTTTCGTAATGGGCCTGAGGTAGAAGAAACTTCTGCTCTCCTACGCATGCGCGCTACACCGCTTGCCCCACTTCTCCCCGGCAAGAAAACGTATCACTGAACACGTAGTGCTTATAAAAATCATTGTTTCTTAAAACTTTATATTAAATGAAGATATCGTAATAATTTTTTTAAGATAAGGCCAAGTGTCTAAGAAAGAAAATTTAATTGAAATCTATCCATCAGTTTTACAGTTTTCTGTCCGACCTCTATCATTTTATTTATAATATACATGACACCAACTGCAATGAAGGTCTTTTAAAAGTTTTAATGATCGTTTTAATTACTATGACAAACAAACATTTTACATATTTCATTTCCTGCTAAGTACACTTTCTTAAGAAGATAATTGTTATTTTTATATTAACCTTTATTTATCAGTGTATTTCTATAAACGATTTATTGAAAATATAAAACAAGGAATTTTGTTGGGACAGACAGAACAGTAGAGAAAAATCTCTTTTCGCCATATATTACTCATTAACAATTACAAGCGTTGTATTTAATAATCTAAAATACATTTATAAAATTAACTAATCTGTTTTATTTAATAATTTAAATTAGACATATGGTTGTTTTATAAAAGTGACGCTATGGTGAGCTCGAACAAGGAACTTTTAAAAGCATGTTAGTGTGTCGCTAGGGCGAACAAAATAATTTTAGAACATTAAGGAGTCTGCCCACTAGACCGTTCCATACAGTGGCCGTGCTAGGAAAGTGCCAGGCAAAAAATATTCTTTGTATTAAAAAGTATGTGACTATGCCCACTAGACCGTTCCGTAACCGACCAGCGTTTGCTTTTGTGTCTTGATACGGTCCTAGCACGGTCATGGTATGGAACGGTGTAGTGGGCAGACTCTTTAACTCTTAAATACTACATTATTTGTAAAAATGTTCGTCAGATACTTATTTCCACTAGTTTCAATCTGAAAATCCGAAGAATACCTTCGCTTCAATAATTATTTCAAAGAATGAATACAAAGAAAACTACTAGCAGTATTATACTGTAAAAAATTTAATTGTTTATTGCACCGACATGCAGCAATCTTGGCATCTTCACTGGTGATATAAAAACTGAGAGACCATTCGGTGCACACATAAAAGTTTAGTGTTCATGTATTAAAAACACCGTGTTATGCATTTTGTTGTTGTACGAAATATAACCATTTCGTTATTGCCCAAGCTAGTATTACTACACAAGCCCTATATTTTACACTACTGTCTGGCTGTGACGAAGGTAACTGTCAAATAGCAGTCGCAATAACTGAATCTATATACAGTGCAACCTCCGAAAAGCAGTGCAAGTATTTCCAATACGGCTTCGCATTTATTTTGTATTGCATTAAAAATGTGCATCAAAGGTATTGGAGTAAAGATTTTAAAGATGTTTTTTTATATCATAAATATTTTTTCAAGGTATTATTTAAAACACTGTCATAAAAATTACTCTAATATTTTTAAAGGCAATTTTAATTACCCAGTGTATTTTCATTTTACCCAAAGATAAATGAGTATCAAGGGTAGAGCAATAAATATTTTTGTTACGTGTGTGTGCAGTTGCCACCAAGGTTCGCGGTAATGATTTTTGTTTAATATCACATTGTTCTTCAAACGAAGAGTGCTTGTACAGACATAAAATCAAGTTATATGTGGTCCAAGTGAAGAGAGAATTGATGTTTTAAATTTATTTCTACCCGTATACACTACTGGTATTCGGTTTAATTTTAAATGAAGTTATTCGATGTATTCATGAGAATAATCCATGCTACAGATTATGGTATACGTTTGGATAGGGAAATAAGTTACAAAAATATAAACATCCGAACACACACGTGTCTGTAAATGATAATAGGATGCGAAATGTTTTTGTTGGTTGCATTCATGAATAGGATTTACAGTGTATTATCGTGCTGATATCGCTGACATCAAATTTATAATTTTTTGAAGTGTTTCTATGAACACTTACATGATATTTCGTAGCCTATGTCATATTCCTTGTTTCTTTTTATCCTCCTACTTGTTTATTGGTTACCACATCGCTTCCTATCAGGTGAGATTAGCTTGTCTTCCGAATATAAGTTATTCGGAGTATAAGATATTTCGTTTTATGTGTATGTTTGTTTTGTGTTATTAAATATTTACTATAGTTTTTATTAATACCTGCGTTTTTCTTATTCATTTAATCAAATCATTGTCATGTTTTGAAAAGTAAAATTCAAAATATTCTAATTTTATAGATTTTTTATTAAACCGTTTTTTCTACTTCTGTTATTTTTAATATACATTACTATTTTGAATCTTATATTTTTAAATTATTTGCTTCCTAAACTGCAACTCTGTGTTGGGACTTCAGCTCAACAGTTTTATTAAACGATAATAGTATGGTTGTTAATCAAATTTATACGATATATCATTTATTAAAGTCTATTATAACTCTTTTTTTTATTTAATTTAAAAATTAAGTTAAAAATAAAGGGTGCGAATTATTAGCCTACTTATCAGTTTTATAATCCCAAGTCAGTCACCAAAGGGATAAAAAACCATAAAATATGTTTTATTAATTTCTATTTATTTAATTATACTAATAATATCGTCTGAACTAAAAACGTTCATCTTTAATATTTCTACAAGCTATAAATAATAAATAAAATATGTAACTAAGTACCTAAATAAGTGTTACATTATAAAATTGAAGTTTTAGGTTTGTGGTTAAAAAAATAATACTACAATTCATCAGATATTAAATTAATTTTAAATATATAATTTCAAATGAGGTATGATATGTTGTAAAGATTAACAAGTTATATTTCTCGCTGCAGCTTATGACTAACATCGCAATCATTTAAACGAATGACCTTGACGCCGTTTCGACCTGGACCACAAAATTTATTTCAAGTATGTATTTTCCAACTTTTTACTCGTTATGGTACGAAAAATACAAAACATTTTGCCTTTTTGTAAGGATTTTTCGTTACCTAAAAATTTTGCAATAATAATTTTTAAGCGATTTACGTGTAATTATGGAACGTTTAGTCGAGTATGTTTTTTTGCACAGTTGTGAGTATATTAAATATAACTTTGGGCGCCTGTCCTAGACCGAGTTGTCACTTTTGTGATGTGGCAAAAAACTATCTTTTTCTTTCATAAATTTGGTGTCTCCAGTCACTCGTTATTAGAATGCCATCAAAACCGTAACAAATGCATCATGCGATTTGTATTTTCAAGGTGGTAAGATCAGAACAAAGTCTGAAAACAACAAACCCAACAAACTAATTTTTTTAAAGATTTTCTTGTGCCTTTTGATTGACTGTGATGTGACAATTCAATAAGTAATGTATTAAATTAATATATGAAATGGGAAGTGTAACTAAATTTAGTATTTATTGCAACGATTACGGAAGAATCTATTATAAATCGCTTCAATCTATAGGCGCTATGGCTCTAAACAACTTACATAAACTCAAAAGACAGTATAGGATCATAAAGAAAGTATTTCAAATAGGTAACAAAAGAATCATCGGGGGGTAAGGGGCCCTACCAACATCTTCGGGGCCCAAGTCAACCGCACTTGCAAGTCGGCGCACCTTGCTGAATAACCCACGAGGCCCCGACGACGGCTTTCCTTTTGAGGTTGGGGGGGTCAGACGCCCCTAACGGCATCCTAACCGACCTTTTAAAAACACTCCTCACTGGTACGATCGCGAGCCAATGGAAACTGAGTATCATTACTCCAGTCTTCAAAGGCAAGGGGTCGGTGCAGGAGTGAGGTAATTACCGAGCTATTAAGGTCATGTTGGATTTGACAGGAGTGCACTGTCTCGGAATGTCAACATGGGTTTCGCCCTGGTCACGGGACAATAGACCCGGTTTATGCCCTAAGGAGTGTCGCGAAATTTAAAAATTAAGGCACACATTGCTGCCGCGTGGGCCAAATGGCGTGAGGTGACTGGTATCATCTGTGACCCCAAAATATCAGTTAAATTGAAGGGACAGGTCTATAAGACCATCATGAGGCCTGTCTATTTATACGAATATGAAGCGTGGCCGGTGCTGGAGCGACACAAGCAGGCACTGTGAGTCACGGAGATGAATATGCTGCGGTGGATGTGTAGAGTAATGCGGAAGGACCGCGTTAGGAACTCTCGCATTCGTGGCAGCCTTCATGTCCGTGACATTGCGGATAAAGTACAGGAGTGTCGCCTTCGTTGGTATGGTCACGTTTTGCGGCAACCGGATACTTACGTGGGGAACAAACATTTGTCTGGCCATGCCAGCACCGCCGGGCCGCAGCAGTAGGGGTAGTGCCCAAAAAGTGCTGGCTTGACGTCGTAGGGGTTGCTATGCGTGCCAATGGACTGACTACCAGAGATGCCGAAGATCGTGCGAAATGGAGAGGAAAAAGTCGAAAAGCAGACCCTGGGCGCCGAAGCGAGAATTTGCGTTGCAACCGGGATTCAACGCTAAGATGACGATGATGAATAAGAGAAACATCGATAACAGAAAATGTTTCTAAAACTATAAAACTCTCGACTCATTTGTACTACTATAACTATCTATATCTATACTACTATTATAAAGAGGAAAGATTTGATTGTTTGTTTGTTTGTTTGTTTGTTTGTTTGTTTGCTTTGAATAGGCTCCGAAACTACTAACCCGATTTAAAAAATTCTTTCATTGTTGGGAAGCTACACTATCCCCGGGTGACATAGGCTATATTATATTTTCAAAAAAATTAGGGATCCTTACTAAAACTCTATTAATGTAACCCAAAGTGTAAAAAAATTACCTAAAATATTATTTAAATCGCGTGCGTTGCGAAAACTATTGATGATAGAATAAAATAATGTAGTACAACTTTGCAGAACACATCATTATTTACAAAAAGTGTCGCGACAGCATATGTCTAACTATTATAGTTATGCCACAATAAGTGTTCTTTTATTTTAAAAATTTAATTGAAATGCCGCCCCTAGAAAAGGCTCTTTATTTGGATCTTGGTATTAATCCTTATCAAAATAAATTACTTCATATTCAAAACTGTTTCAATACCTTTATATACCTTTTTGAACTATTCAATTCGGATATTCCATTCGAAAGATATCACGAGTTTAAAAATGTAAGTATTAGAAAAAGGTTGCGTGGTAGCCGCTCACCCTGTTCGGCTAGCTAGGCAGCACCTTATGCAATGTAGGCGTGCGTCACTGGGGTTTTTACAAAAATTAGAATACTTATTAAAAAATAACGAAAAATAAATAAAAAGTAATAGCAAAAAAAAAATCATTAAAATAAAAGCTCATAGAAATAATAATATTCAAACTTTCTTTATAATTTTATTTTTTTAGTAACCTGACGCAAATAGAAGGGTTTGCCTCCAGGGGCGCTCCTCTGTCCGAGGAGTGCACG